>OV281342.1:30050000-31362500 GCA_923062675.1 Marasmarcha lunaedactyla
AGGTCGGGCATTGGTTGTCAAGGATAGGGCGGCACAACTTATATGTGTATATATAAGTGGTATATATTATATGTATGTGAAACCAATAATTTTCATATAATAAGACTGTAGTGACTGTTGCATCCACCAGCAATGGATTACTATTTAATAACTATTTTCAACTCGCAGGCTCTTTTATCGGCCAACACCTAATCTGTGTCACAAATGCTGACCTCCACACAAACCCTCACGAAACATTTTGTGTAAAATTAAGACGGAGGTAAAAAACACTTTTTATTTTAATAAACGTTAAAACAGAACACCAGCGGCGGCTATTGTTAGGAATTATAGAAGACACGGTCCCTCTTACACCTGACATGTCAGGGATGCCACGTACTTAAACCAATTACCAGTAGTAAAAATGCTCACGGTCAGGGACAGGTATATATAAAATGAATAGTTTAGGCCTCATTCTAGGCCCAACTCAAGAATTACTAGATCCATTCTAAGAAGACCATGTTTGTAAGATTGTGAGGTATTTCCAATAGGATGTTTAAACGCAACGTATTCCCTTTATACTCGAGTACGAAGTCTGCTTGCTTCCATGTAGTAAACAATGCTAACAAAGAGACCAACAATGAGCATCATTGAAACATATTAATAATGAGCTTGAGACTTTCGATCTTTACTGTAGTAGTGTTACAAGAGTCAAAGCAGCCATGGCGAACCGATTCTAAGGCCAGTATTTATTATGGAGCACGAGATCTCTGCTTTGATGTGTGAATTTTTGTTATTGTTTTTTTTTGTTTTTATGTCAATTGTTATTGTCTTAGATCTATAACTGTGTGTCTACGTTTAATTTTCTTCTATGTATTTTTATCTATATGTGAAAATTTGTTAGTGGCCTTCATTTTTTTTTAATGTTTATGTTTACAATAATTTATAGCTGTAAATTTTCCAAAAAATACAAAAAAAAAAAAAATAAATAAATAAAACATTGCAAACATGTCAATCCCAAGCAAAAAGAAGCTTCAGTTAACTATACAATACACAAATAATCGTGTTAAAACTGTACTGCTTACCCCGCTCCAACTACTGACAAAAAACAAAATGTTTAATTTGCTTATTTAAAAATCCGTTTAAACTGGGAGTCATCTTAGGACTTAGGAGGCTAGGCGTTTCTCCACTCACTGCACAGTATATAAAGCAGCATAAAAGATAGTCTCTATATTATAGTAGCAAGATATTTTGAATAACTCGAAAATCTTTAGATTTACGATTGTAATTTTTTCCTTTATCACACAGATGGACAGGACATTTAATGTGGGGCATTGTTATTTTAAGGTAGGGCATTACATCACAATGCCCACCCCCTACTACGGCCGTGGTAGCACACAGCACAAAAGTGTGTTTGTGTTTGAAAATCTATTTTTTTTTGCTGCCGAGGCACCCTCGCGGGAGGGAGGTGCGCATGTTTAAGTATTAGAGGCAGGGCTTGTATTGCAACGCGTCCGGATTGAAGAGCTGTCAAACTCTATTACACAGTTGACTTGTTTGTGTCAGGTTGGCTGTCGTTCAGGTTCGTGTGTTCTGAATTGCTCGGTAATGTCCGAGTATTTTTAGCCATTTTGTTTTGATTGTTTTTCTTGGCACAAGATATTAACCGTCTTAAATTATATACTTAATTACCTTTAGGTTTTATTTTGGATATCGTGATCATAAAATAATTATTTTGTTAATTAATATAATTAGGTAAATGATTTTGTTAATTTTACTTTAAAAACTGGAAAATGTGTGGCAAAATGTTTAAAAAAAAACTGAAATTGTGCGGTTACTCGGCGATACCTTTTAAGGATAAAGTTCAATTTATTGCAAAGGAAGGTGTGAATCCGGGTGAGGTTTAACTCAGACAAAAGGTAATGCTACTCGTTATTTTCATATAAAGTTTTATCATCATTATACTTTACTTTCCGTGCATTTTGTTTCCAAACCAAGATAAAAATAAGTAATGTTTGGGTGTGTTCCGATTTCATTTTATATTTTTATTTGAGATTGAACTAAAAAAGAACTTTACTCATTTTAAAATGATTTAGAAGATTTAATGGCGACGTTTTGCAGATCTATCCGACAAAAGACAAGCTTGATTTGATTTACAAATATTGACTTTTGAACGTATCTAATCATGTACACAGGTAAATGAGGAGATTAATTTTGAATTTTAATTGATGTTTGTAAAAAAAACTTGACATCTCAAGAACAGCATTTAAGTTCGTCTTGATCAATCAATTATTTAGATATACACGGCTGTCGCAAACATACATTTCGAGAAGCCTTGCGGTATGTTTCAGTGATGTACATCGAAAAAATGCTAAAATTGATAAGATTTTTGCCGTGCATACCCTGTCTGAAATCTCTGAGCAAGGCTTTGGTCCTAGCTAGGACCTGACTCTGGGATCTCATATTATACAATGTCACATAATTTCAATGATTAAAATCAAATTTCAAAAACCCATGGTGTTTATAATCAAGCTGTAAAGACGATACGGCAACGTTTACCAAAGGAATATATGTCATAAAGTGAGAATATTTGTATATTAATGAATAGTTATGCTTTTAAAACTATTTAACTGATTTTGGATTTGATTTTGAACTGATTTGATCGTGGTAGAGTCTTGCTTTATTGGACGTAATAAAAACAAGTAATTGTCAATGTTGAGAAATAAATATTTGAATTTGAATTTGGTCCCTAAGTAAGCAGAGCTTGTTTTATGGATGACCATACGTGGACTGGGGGGAGAATAAATATAAATATATCAATCAATCAAAATATATAAGTCAACAACTACGAACCGAGAACAGGACTCGATCCTGGGACCTCTGGCATATGAGGCAGGCCCACTATGCTATTCGGTCGTCATTATTTGTAAGCTTAATGATTACAGAGATAATGTTAACTTTAATCAAACAGTTGATTTCTGCACGATCAGGAGCTCGTCAGTATACCAGGCCACTCAGAAAGTTTTGCAGAAAAAAGTTTATTTGTATGGAATGCTGGCAAGTTATAATTTATTTTGAAAATTAGATAATTTATATCTTTGTAAAAATATATATGTTCCAAATTTAAATTTCCCACAAAATTTTTTTACCAATCGGATACATTTTCATGTAATATTTTTTACGGTATCTAGTCGAACTTGAAACTTGATGAATCCTTTAATCGACTTCAATTTATATATTCCGCGAATAGCCATTTTCTGCGGAGTGAAGATCGTTTTGATGTCTGCTGCATTTTACCCGCAGTACGACATTAAACTATAAAAATAACTGAAATATCCGGCCGCATGCACATCAGTCACTCAGCGAATTTTCTTAACCGCCAACGCTGCATAACAAAGTCTACTCGCCTCGCTGTGAATCGTGGACGCCCCAATGAAGTTTTCAATCTATGGTTGCACCAAGAGAAACAATCTTATCTACTAGGATCAACCGTTACCATTAAGATAACAAGTTTGAACCTGCAGAAGGTGCCCGAAAATTTTATACTTTAGTTTGTTTTTTGTCATTTAATGCTAGATTGTTTACATTTAGCCACCGCAGAGCATGGTTTACATCGTCAAATTGTTTTTTTGTCTATTTTTACCATGAAGAGTAGATCATTTATATAGTCTATGAAAGCAAATGGGCGCAGAATTTAACCTCGGTGTACTCCCATTTCCACAACCGAACCAGACAACCTTTTAAGGTCAATCTCAATCCTCTGAGTTTTACTACTCAGATATGAATGCAAAAGCTTGGGATCAGTGCCCTTTAAGTTTAAGTGCTCTAGTGTTCAAATTTCCTGATTAAATGAACGCTCCCAAACGCCGGAGATAAGTCAAACAAAATACCCAAAGTATCTTGTGATTATTTTCAGTCACTAACAATAACTTCAAACAGTTCCACGCGTGTGCCTATTGTTGAACAACCCCTCGTAAATCCAAATTGTTTATCATGAAGCAAGTTATTGTTTCTGAAATGAGCCAAAACTTAGGTTGGTCTAAAATTAAAAGGGTCACTAGGACTATCCAATTTAAAGAAAGATTTTATTATTTACTATATTATGCTTTATTAAATTATTCGCTCCCCACTATCAATACAATTGTTAAATATTGTAGCAAGGTAAGCATCTATGTCATCTATAATATAAGATAATTTTTTTACACATATACCCTATACATCACTTGTGTTTGAATATTAATTATCTGTAGTTTTAATAAGGTGTTTATGGGTTTGAAATGTACCTTTTTAGTTATGATTTGGCTGCCACAGGCGATGAATTTGACAATTTTGCTGTCGAAACTTGAATATTAGTGAAATACTTCTCAAACGCTGTCGCAATATTTTCGTTTGCGCTAATGATATTACTCGTAGTATCAATTATAAGCCTAAACTCATTATCTCGGTCTTTATTTTTCCAATTTCGCTCTTAATTATATTTCAAGTCCTTTTCGTTCTATTAGAACAATTTTTTATCCCATTAAAAAATTGAGTAATTTTTAACATAACTGCAAAGCTTAACGTTTTATTTTATTTTGTATGAATTCTCATAATAAAGATCATATAGGTGCTTTTTAATGTAATGTATATATGTATGGTACACCTATTACTAACTGATTAACAAGGTTTAGAGGAGGTTTTTTGGAGGGAATACCTCTTTCTATTGTTCGTTGTTAAAGTACTACATTGATCATTTATATTACTATTATGAGGTATATTGAGTATATTATTAACTATATGATACCTAACCCTCTCCAAACGTTTATTATTGACTGGAACGACCATAACATTCTTATTATATTTTTCTTTCTGGTATTTGAATGAAAAGAATTGGTCAATATGATCAGAACTTAGTTTATTTATAATTGATAAACTTACTAGTGTTATATCAACTGTTATTCTAGTGAGTTCTAAGAATCGAGACTTCTGAGATTTTAAATAGATTTCCCTGCTTTTTCTGTAAACTTTACTCTTCTAATAAATTGATATTGAAATCCTCACAAACTAAAATTTTCTACACAATTTATATAATGCTTCTTAAACTATCTCAAAATTGTCAAACGAAAATTTTGTGAATCTGCAAACACAAACAATCATACAGTATGCAAACTCTACACGGGCTATTTCAGGTAGTTCGTTCAATGGAAAGGCTCTCGAAATCTTTACATTCCATACATTTTTAGGATTTATTCATTAAAATCAACGAGCTACCATGTATTGCTGTCTTTTGAACGAACTAGTTACTTGGTGCTGATTTATGGAATAAAAATTATGAACAGTTTGATAATCTATCAAAGAAATGTTCTGTTATTAAAAAAACATCAAGATGCTCACAGTTCAGAACAATTCTATGTCTAATAAATTCTCTGCAAAACCTTGTACATTTTGTTGCACCGGGTTTAAACCAATTTTTATTCCATTGCACACTATTCATAGAGTCTGAACTTATGCTACAGGCTATAGACTCTATTGCATTTTGTCTTTAAATTTAAACAATTTGATATCACATTTTGTCGATATAATTAGGAGCTCGTCAGTGTACTCGCGCCGTCAGGAGCTCGTCAGTGTACTCTATTAGTAGTATTAGTATTACTAGTATCTAAGTACACGCCGTCAACTGAGGTCACGCCGTTTTACGAAAATCCAGTTGACTGAGATATGTACCCCAATATAAATTTCACAAATACTAATTTGATATATTCGTGCAATAGACTAGCAGCATACTATTTACAAATAAATTAAGAGGACTATAAATAAATTACATTCGATAACAATAGTATATAAAATAAATTTTACAATTCTCCTCTCAAGAAATTTCCCTTCGGATATCTTACTGCCGCCCCCATACTTACAAATATAAATATCTCCGCTCTCGGGTACAAAGGCCAAGCTTATGTAAAATCTGTCGTTATAATTTTCGGGTTTACGAGTTAATTTGAATAGGGTTGGATTTCGGATCCAAGACAGCTCAGTCTGTACGAGCTTCACTTAGGAAGGCCCGTACGGTTTTTATGAGTATTTCGAAAGTAATTAAACCGATTTTATGGAAGATTTTAAACAATAATAATACCATAAAGAGAGGTTAGTGTGCTGAAGTTTTACAGCTTTTAAAGTAGTACTATTACGCCAGCTGGATCTCTTTAAAGACATTTTTCATTTTATTATTTTATAAACCTTTACCCATGGCTTCGCTCGTTGTCCCTATATCCGCTACCTGCATGTAAAAGCTTTGTCTAATGTGGACCAGCCATTTGGGAAATTAGCAATAACGTACATGAAAGAAATTAGTTACCCACAACCCAGGGTGTCCTGGTGTGGGCTAGTCATTGTAAGTAAATTTAACGCTTGATTTAAGAAGTAAACGTTATATTTAAATTAGTTAGTTTACACGTACAGAAATTCACAAAAAGATGAATGTGATCAAATTCAGTAAGTGCAAACGAGCAGCATTCGCAATACCACTGGCTCGCTTTAATTTTCTCTAACACACGTTTTTGGGTAAGAAGTTCTATTTTCCGTTTTTATTTCAATTTAAATAAATTTTATCCTCTGAAGGATAAAATTTTTGAACCACGTGTGTATTTGTTTTGTATCAAGTGTAAGAATTACATAACGTGTGGGACGTGAAGATTAATCCCCTGTTCACCCCGGAAGAATAGAATACTAAAAATGCCGAATTATGTGTTTATTTTATTCAAGTGGATAAAACAAAAGATTCATAGCTATCGCTTTCAAAATTAAAAAAATAATCCCTTACAAATTTTTATCTCCCCGTTGACCCCTTTAGTGTGAGATTTCTAAAACCACTGGAGTCTGTGTATTTATGTTGGATAAAAAAACTAAACTTTTGGGGTCATGCCTATCTAAAGCTAAAGCTAAAAATAACAAAACTCCCATACACACTTGAGTTTTCACGATTCATTATATTAAATGAAATAGTTCTTGACCGGATTTTATGGCGTTTAATAATATTGTTACATTTTAATTCGACGTTTCGATGCCTTTACAGACACGAGAGAGTAAAGTGGCAGGCGTCCACTTGACAGTTATGCAAACACTCAATCATCTCCATCTGTCTCTCAGTCTGCGAGCGTAGCGCTCAGGATTAACACAGAAAGTGCTGTGAGTGTGTTAGGTGTTGCAAGTTGCATGTCCTGATTTGTTTTATTTTTTAGCTAAATGAAAGAATTAATTTTCGCACTAATCACGTTATTTATTTATGCACGCATGGCTACTTAATAAACTTTTCCTCGTAAATTGGTATCCGTCTCGCGACTAACGCCGCCGACCACACAGAGTTGGCGTGCCGCCACCGGCGCTCGTATCTAGTATGTACATACGATGCCAGGTTTCTCTCTGGTAAAATCTGTCAGCAGCAATAGATAGCCGAAGCAAGGTGCGAGAGTAATAAAAAAAAATTAAATCGTCCCCTACTTGCTTAGAAGCGCATAAAACTATCGTTTTAATTATTTTTTATATTTTGTACTTGAGAATATATTGTGGGTTAGAAGATTTTTGTACGGAGCTTGGCACCATATCCAACCGTCTTTTGTTTTTTTTTAAATCGCGTTTCACAATAATCCTTATTTATGTGCCTTAAAGTTGTGCCGAGTTGTACACCGAAACTAATTAATGATTAACTGATGGCACATTACAAAACATATTCTTAAAAGTCAATATAAAACCCTAAAAATAATACAAATCTCTTTATTTCACATTGCTCTAGTCACAGTTATTGTCACACATTAGAAACATTAGCAAAAAATATCATAGAAAACCTAAATAAAAAATAATTTTAAATACAAACAAAAACAGGAGATTGTTTTTTTTCTACAAAATGCTTTGTATGACGTCCGCTTAGTATGACGTGTTTGTTATTTCCTTGGGATGTCATTATAAACGGATTCCAATGTATTGTTACTGTTACTTTACTATGTTTAACAGCAATCCGTGTCTGGTCCTATCTGTAAACTTGGAATATCTAAACGATCTTAAATTATTTAGGCTCAATGCAACGAAACTTTTGTTGCCAGATTTATGCGCATGAAACGGGCATGGAAACTTTTTCTATATAAATTTTAATGAGTTCATTATTGAAATTTGACATTTTGAAATATAGTAGCAGACATGATTGCAATTGTTTTATTTATCCTTATAGATTTGGATAACTTTCATAGTGCGCCGACATTTAAAATCTTTGTTAACTTGCAAAATTTTATAGACTGCGCGATACTTTTGCAATAGTGCCTCTTGTATTCAAAGTAGGGTAACATATAATAATTTAATACTGAAATAATGGACTCAGCCAAGAACTACTACTTGGACCTACTTTGGTGCGTAGGCTTTGGGTTCTTTTCGTATTGTCATATTAAGTTCATAATTTTCCTATTACAATCTTTTTCTGCGCATTTCTCTGAAATCTGATACTTAAGAGCAAAGTGGCTTACATTTTTATGTTGTCCTTCCATAACAACATTCGTGACAACCGCAGCATTATATTTAGTGAGTACTACTTACTACTACTTTTGGCGTACTTGTTGGCGTTTTGTTTGTTTGAGTGACTCGCGCTTTACTTGATGCTACTTCAGCAAAATCTCGTGAATTTCATAACCGCTTACGAATGAATCCTCGATCAAGTTATTTTGATGAACGCCACAGTTGCGAAGTTTGCGGCGAAACTCCAGCTGCCAAGGACGAGACGTTTGTTCCTATTATTGCCGGAAAATACATTTTCAACTTAGAATGTTGTTATAATAGTAAAGATGAGTTATTCATGCGTTTATCTTGGATAGATTTTATCTCGACGATTTGCTTGAGCGATGCTCGGTTTATTCGTATACGATGGATACTTGTATTGGCCAAGTAACTTTTCAGACCATTTGTACATTCGGCGTTTGGATAGCAACTGTTTTCAGTTTTCTAGTTTTCTTACACGTTTTTTTACACTTATAATTTTGGTAGAGACGTTAAAATTGAAATATCAGTTACTGAACGATTCATTAAGCACATTTGTTCCAGAAATGTAAATATATTTTGCAACTCTCCAGCTTATTACAATTTTCACATTAGCCTTAGTAAACGAACAATATTCTTAATTACAAATTCCGGATATCCCAGTATTTATAACCGGATCACATATTTGTGCTCACCTCGAGACATGTGACGGCCGGGTAGCGTAGTGGTCAGTACCCTGTCTCATACGCCGGAGGTCCCAGGTTCAAGTCCTGGCCAGGGCGTTCATTTATGTGATGAACACAGATGTTTGTTCTCGAGTCATGGTTGTTGATATTTATATATGTATGTTTATTCTGGGTCCCCCCCAGTTCGCTGTATGGTCAACCATAACACAAGCTCTGCCTACTTTGGGGCCATACAGTTGGTGTGTTTGTCTGGGGATTATTATTATTATTTATTTATTATTTATTTGTGAAAGTATTCTCTCTGAATACTTTCACTCGGTTTTTGAACAATCTACTGTTCCTATAGATTATTCCATTGATATGGTTGATAAGGCTAGCTATAACGAAATGAATACTAATCTATGTAATATTATAATTTCTAAAGACGACATTGTTAAGGAATTAAAATCACTTGATATTACCAAAGGTTCTGGTACAGATAACGTACCTCCGATATTTTTAAAGAACACTGCTAACACGATTTGTATACCCCTACATTATTTATTTAATAAATGCTTAAAAGACGGTGTTTATCCTGACGTTTGGAAATCCGCCCGCATAGTACCCGTACACAAAAGTGGATCGAAGAAAAACGTAGAAAACTATCGTCCAATATCTATTCTACCCACTCTGTCGAGGCTTTTCGAGAGGCTGGTACATAATAATATATATCCCATCCTACATTCAACAATTATTCCTCAACAACACGGTTTCGTTCATAAGCGATCAACTAATAGTAATTTACTCCTTTATGTAACAGACATTTTTGAAAACTTAGATGCTAATAAGGAAACGCATAGTATATACACGGACTTTCGGAAGGCTTTCGACAGGGTGGATCATAGAATACTATTGGACAAGTTGGCGTTTAATGGTATCCGGGGGAATCTCTGGCGGTGGTTTAAATCATACATACTTAATCGAACACAGAAAGTTGTGATAAATGGCTATGAGTCGAATTCAGTAAATATAAGTTCGGATGTACCTCAGGGATCCATTCTAGGGCCCCTCCTTTTTATATTATTTATAAATGATATCCACACATGCTTTAAATATAGTAAATTTCTTTTATATGCGGACGACTTAAAAATATATCACATAGTTCATGACACATTAGACCTACATCACCTACAAGATGATCTTAACCGATTCACAGAATACTGTTTGGTAAATAATCTTAGTCTTAGCTTAAACAAATGCAAGTTTATATCTTTCACCAGGAAAAGAAACTCCGCTAAATTCACTTATAAGTTATGTGGCTCTGTCTTGGAGAAGGTAAATACTATAAGAGATTTGGGTGTTTACTTGGATAGCAAATTGACCCTGGATGTGCATATTGATACAATTTGTAACAAAGCCTACAAAATGTTTGGTTTTGTGATGAGGGCATGTAAAGACTTCAAAAAACCAAGTACCTATATATATATGTATAAAACGTTAATTAGATCACAATTAGAGTATGCAATTTCAATATGGAACCCGTTTTATAAACGATATGCAAATAATTTAGAAGACATACAGAAAAAATTCTTAAAGAGTATGCAGTATAGATGTGCTCGTATTTATTTATCTTATAAAGATTTACTGAAGAGTTACAAATTATTAGACTTAAAATCTAGACGTCATCAACTAGAAGTTATGCTTTTGTATGATCTATGTCATAACCGCTATGATTGTGTTGACCTAGTAAATAGGATATTTTATCTGGTTCCTACTCGATCGCATATGCGTGCAGCCCGTAAGCAACATGTATTTGCTACTACAATGTGCCGCACAAATGCTGGCAAAAGGGCTCCTATGAATAGACTCTTTCTTAACTATAATGAAATGAAATGAAATGAAATGAAATGAAATGAAATGAAATGAAATGAAATGAAATGAAATGAAATGAAATGAAATGAAATGAAATGAAATGAAATGAAATGAAATATTTATTTCTCAACATTGACAATTACTTGTTCTTATTGACGTCAAATAAAACATGATTCTACCACCAGTTCAAAAAAAACCTTCGTGAAGAAGAACTGGCAAGAAACTTCACGGGTATATTTTTTTTCAAAATAAATTTACACAGTCTCTTTATGTCTATACAAAATTATTCTTTTCTGCATCTGTTAGCTCGGCAAGTCTCCCTCCCCCAAGTATCCAAACGACGAACACCCTCAAACGGCACCCTCAAATGAACACTTTGGTCATATTGATATCTTTGCTACCCCTGTGGGCTACTTTCGAAATAAAATAATAGAAGTCCTAAATAATAATCCGATGTAATAATAATTAATTTTAGTAAACATTTGAGTGGTTAATTCATTGTAATGTATTAAGTACTTTTTTGTAAATGTAATCTACTTACCTTACCGCCTCAACATAGATACTTTCATCTCTCACCTGTAGTTACCTGTGGCTAACGAAGTTGGTCTTACAATTACATATTTCGTATTAGATCTACTATTTAGTAACATCGATTGTAAAACTGTTTGTTGGTCCTAATAAATTAAAAAAATAAAAAATTATTTATTATTAAGGTACACACACAGGTATCAATCATGAAAGTTACAAAAATGTATAAGTATTAAAATATAGGTTTCAGCCAGATTGGTACCCAGCAATCGTGTATACACAGCATTACATACATTAAGTGAGTAAACATAAGCAGCTGCCAAACAGTAAATTATTCCAAATCAATTTAAACCATTAAGTACATAATTGATAGTTCTAAACATTAACAACAACAAAAAATATAAATATAACTATATAAATATTACATTTACCTAGTAAAAAGGGAATTCAAACGGAGCCGGGGAGTGCTTCGTCACGTGCCCCCCCACGTCGATGGGTTTGACTTGCGCGAGCAAACAGTATGTACGCACAGGAGCGGATCTCTCATTTGTTCCTAATATTATCAAGATCGTTACATTTACAAGTAAGTAAAGTGTATAAGTGTATACATTTTTTTATCGTTTATGGAAAAAAAAAATTTTTGGTAATCTGTTATAGAGCAACAGTTCAGCTTCGACGTTTACTTCAGGCGAGGAGCAACGTGCGTCAGGTCTGCATTCAGCAAAGATCGTATCTTACACACAGTTTGATCACGGGGCATGTGTTTATTTATTCAACAGAAACCTATTGTTTTCCTTTAATGCAAAATGACATAATTTTCACTTTTAGTTTTTATACACATACTAGCGACACGGCCCGTCTTCGCTCGGGTAACAGAGCATATATGCCTACATTCCTTTTCTATCGTAGTGTCGCCTCAGATGGTTGCGTTGAGTATGTAGACTATAACATGAGAAATATGACGTTTGTTTATCATACTTGGAGTATTTTATAGTAATTGTTTACTTTCCTGCAAGTATAAAAAATTTAAAGAATTGTTAAATATGATAAAAACAAATTATTAATTTATTGTCCTTGGATGAAATTTACTCAATCAAAGGTACGTTCGCAACTATGAATTTTAATTTTGAAATTAGTAACAACCTGCTAACTAAAGACAACAGAAACCGAAAATGTGCCTTAAACTTTAAAGTGATTAACATTTAATATCATATTACATCATACAAATTATCCAACAAGTTTGAATATTTGACAGTATTAGTCTTTACACATCACGCTTTCGTACATGCTCTAGACTCCAATACCTAATTTAGTAAATTACATATTACATATACGGTAAATTGTACAATTAGGAAAATACAATTTATAATCGAATTAAAATACTATAGAATGTCACATTTTTTTTCACTTTAATCATGGCCTATATTATAATAAAGAGGAATTCATTGAAAACATTGTAACACTAAGGACATTTATAATAATAGGTCTTTACCTATGAAACTGCCGTTTTGCCGTACTGGCCATTTCAAATGAAAATATTTTTTTTTGACTGATAATTCTAATTTCAAATTAATTTTATTTGACAAACATGGAATTCTTTTTCTAAAATCTTCATTTGTTTAATAGTTAGTGTTTTGTTTTCAACGCATTCGAACATTTTTCGTCATCATGGATAAGTTAAAAATTCGAGTAATTATGGAGTATGAGTACCGTCGTGGCAGCAAAGCGGCACAAGCGGCACGCAACATCAACGACGTTTACGGAGCGAACACTACAATCGAACGCACCACCCGTTATTGGTTTACCCGCTTCCGTTCTGGAAATTTTGACCTGAAAAATGAACCCCGTGGTCGTCCGAAAACTTTGGTCGACAATGACGAATTAAAGGCAATTGTGGAAGCTGATGAAACTCAATCCACGGCTGAATTAGCAGCAGTTTTCGACGTTAGCATCAAAACAATATTGGTCCATTTGCGTCGAATTGGCAAGGTAAAAAAGCTTGACAAATGGGTACCCCACGAACTCAATGACCGCCAGCGTGAAGTACGCGTGGAGACGTGCCTTGCACTGATCAGCAGGCATACAAATGAAGGAATTCTGAACCGCATTGTTACTTGTGACGAGAAATGGATCCTGTTTGACAATCGTAAGCGCTCAGCAAGTTGGTTGGACCCTGGTTCAGCACCCAAACAATGCCCTAAACGAAAACTTACCCCTAGAAAAGTGATGGTCACTGTTTGGTGGTCTAACGCGGGTGTAATTCATCACAGCTTCTTGCCAACCGGGACAAGCATTACTGCAGATGTGTACTGTGAAGAACTGAACACAATGATGGAGAAGCTCGCACGTCTCCAACCAGCTTTGGTCAATCGTTCGGCTCCACTGCTCCTGCACGACAACGCGCGACCTCATACTGCACAGCAGACGGTCTCCAAGCTACAAGAGTTGGGGTTGGAAGTTCTCCGTCATCCGCCGTACTCACCAGACCTTGCGCCTACAGACTTCTACTTTTTCCAGAATTTGGATAACTTCTTGGCGGGAAAAAAATTCAATACCCGAGAGGCAGTACAAAATGCCTTTGAAGAATTTGTTGCCTCCCGTCCAGCTGATTTCTTCAAGAAAGGCATCAATAAGCTACCAATGCGTTGGCAAAGATGCATTGATTGCATGGGTGATTATTTTGATTAATAGAAATAAAAAATATATAAAAAATTACACTTCATTTATTTCGTGAAAAACGGCAATTTCATAGGTAAAGACCTAATATAAACAAAAAATATTTATTAAACATAGTAATGACATAAAATTAAATTTAAAATTATAAGCTGTGGGATATATGTGTATAATTATGGTCAAATTAGCTACTAATAAAACCCCGCTCCGAAATATCTCAATTTATAAAATCGAATAGAATAATTACAAATGCCAATGCGTAAAGCATAAATGAAATATATTTCCCAATTCCAATTTTGATTAAAAGTAATGTCACATTTCGTTATCATTTTAACATTCAACCAGTACATTGTGTTCTTTAAATTACTTTTACAGAAGATCTGTGTACTTGAATGGTAATTTATTATTTTCTAACCAAGAGCACTTTCCCAAAAGTAAGTTTTCTTCACTTGAATACTGCTAGGTGCATATTCGGAAAGTTTAGGCATAGTTTTGTTTAGTCGGAATATAGACTGGCAGGATCCTCGTGCGAGACTCCCAGTATAAGGCTCAACTACCAGAAAACTGCATTTCGTTTCTTGCGTCGAGGAGGTGGCCATGCGGCGTGCTATCTGAGGATATTGGTATTGAATGTATTATATGAATTTGATTTTTTATGAAACTTTGCCTTTCTTTCTATTCTTGATTTTGTTAATTAAAACTAATATTTGAATGACGTGTTCGATTTTACAAAAAACTTCTTAGTTTTAGTCTCACTTAACCTAGCGGCTATAGTCGATTAGATCTCCTAAAAAATATATACGAAAACGCCAAGTTAAATTCATAAGTTGCTTTATATGTAAGCTTTTTCTAAACTTAATGATATAAGCTTAATATACTTGATATAGTTTTAAAAAAATTGTCAACTTTCACAATCATATGGGCCGCAGCCGCCCCCGCCGTGTTCATGCAAAGTTTGAGTTTAGCTTGTACCCGTCGCTTTGAGATATTTGAAAACGAATTGTTTGCAGTTGCTTTGAGGATTTTATCCGGGTACTGTTTGGTATGATTTAAAATGACAAATTTGATAATACTATAATTTAATGAATTTACGGGATTCTTACCACGATTTTCGATTTTTATTTCGCACGTCAGATATTTCGATGCTGTTGCAAGCACCATGATCGCGGACTGGCAGATGTAGGTAAGTGGCGATGACAGTTAGAGGCAGACAAACCGATCTACCCTCCTTCTCGTTCGTTTTGATCTCCTACTACTGGAACTCACATTTTTGTCGTTTTTGCAATAAACGCTCACCGTATCACTGGGTTTTTTTCTTGAATGTCCTAACCACTGGGTTCCACGTACTAGATAATTTAAAACCGTCTTCTCGATTAAGGTTATTTTTGTACGTTTTTATTTCTAAGGCTTCTTTAACGAGTCGCGGTATGTGGTGTGGTTCCGTAGATACAACGTCTTCAGGACACGGCGTATCCAGTAACAAAGTGTCTAGTGGGCAGTTTGTTTCTAGTTTCGGTTTATTCACAGTTGTCGAATTAGTAACACTCGTGTTCTGTGTTCAACAAACTCTGGAGTTGGAAAATAGACAATTCTTTTTACTTCTTTTTTATATATACTATGATATTTAAGTATATTCGATTTATATATGTTATGGATAACAATATATACATTATTAACGAGTTTCTTTACATGCTCTTCATTTTCTGGCAGTTCGTCAATGCTTCTCTCAGATGCCTCTCTCTCTCCCTTTTTAATTTTGTATAACCACGTCACCGTTTTCTCATCCAGTTATTCCACAAATCTAAATCTACAGACCATATTGAAGAAGCAAACATCGATGCGATGTAAATATTCTTAAATCGATTCTCTAAATCCTTCTCTTCAAGCTCATGGCCATTCTATCCACCAGTAAGGTGGATTTGGTACATGGGCAGCTTACGGCATCTTTTTCATACCATGACCTTTGTTTACTGGTCTTATCTACTAGACCTAGACCACAATCAGCTCAGTTTTGTAATTACTAAAACATCAACCTAGAGCCTGATGAACTATTTGAATGGTCTCCAGTATTAAACTGTACCAACACCAGCGACGTAGTAGACAAATTAAATAATATTCTATTAAAATTATACAAATATCATGTCCTTTTGAAAAACGTTAAAGTAAAATGCAATCCTGCCCTTAGCGATCTGACTCCATCAAACACTTCATGGCTTAAAGAGACAAGGCTAAATGATTTTTGAAACGTTACCCATTTAACCAAATTATCACAATTTATAAAACCATTCGAAATAATTGCGATCGCATGTGCCGAGATGCTAAAAAAGATCACTTTCACAATTCTCTCATCAACTGAAAGACTGCAGAAGCTTAGAGACCTCCTTAAGTCTGTAGGCATTGGAAAATCCACTGTCTGTGGATTAACGCGCACTCAATCAATATTTTTTGATATTTTCTTTAAACCCTAACGTCAAAACAGATACCTTGAGTTATCTAGCAAATCTCCCTTTTACACATTCTCCGACGGTCTTGAAGATGACCGTGGTCTTTCCTTTAAACACTTGTAGTTTTTCAAAATTTTGCGGGTTATTTGTTGAGGTTACACATACATAGTGCTTTTATAGTTACATAAAGGGTGGTCCAACCATAATGCACGATGTTAATAATTGTGAGTCACACCTTAACGTCAAGTTTTTGCCCAACTTAATTTGACATTTCTTTGTTTCAGTGTTTGACAAATTCAACCCTGGACACACAACACAATTGAACAGCATGTTAAGATTGTTGAAGCCTTTTACGAAAATGGTCGTTCAAATCAAAATGCATTTCGTGCACTTTGTGATTTTTTAGGTGATATTCGACCAAATGTGGCCACAATCTTGAGATAATTCGGTACATTAATGACATTCAACTTCAATTATGTCTCAGAGTCATTGAAAATATGGACCATCGGATAGAAGTATGCCACCGAAGCCATGGAGAGCATTTGGCCGATATTTTGTTTCACACATAATTGTCATAGATCGTTCTATCATAATAACAAAATATGAAGATAATTATCTAAAAACTTTTTGTTTTATTTACAATTAACATATTAAAGTTAAAGTAAAAAATAACATCGTCCGTTTTGGTTGGACTACCCTATATAATATTCTCTGCCATTTGAAACTTCCTCTCAATGAATATTTGGATTAAATTTATTAGAAACCTAATAGTTGTAGTATTAGGAATCTAAGTATTTAGACGCAAATTTTTTTTAAAAATCATGTATACTTATCTGTGACTAATAGTTTTTAGTTTTACATTAAATTTCATTATTCTAAATTTATAATCTTAAACCAGCCCAAAAATTTTTCTTATTTAAATATTGTGTATGTTGTATGAAGAACATTTATAAATTATTTTACGCATTACGCTTGCAATATTAATCAAACTGTCCTCCAGTCCCAAGTCTACTGGAAAAAAATTCTTTTAGAATAATTAATACCTTTGCACAAGTAATAATATGAATTTGGAAGAGAAGTGGGGTATAATTTAGTTTAAGTTAGTTTAGTTTTTTACATGTATTGAAAGATGTAGTTCCATCAGTGTAAACTAGATGAAGCTATTAGTATATTAAATCGCACGTGTAAAGTTTTAAATGTTCGAATATCGTTCTGTTAGTGACGCTTACCTTCATACCCGTGGGTCGCTCCGATGAAGGCTGAGCGCTCCCATGCTACAGCTATTATGGTGGTTTTTAGTGGGTAGGTTCCACTCTGTTGAGTCCCACATCACCGTCGCGGAAGTCGGTTGCCTGCGGGCGGTATGCATGACGCATCCTCCACCTCCCTCCCTCCCCCTAAAAAAAATTTTGTAATTGTGTAGTGATGAATATTTGCTTAAAGTGCAATACATCATTTCGTTTTTTGTGGCTTTCATTTCGCCTCCCCTCGGGAACCTGAGCTAAAGTTGTTCAAGTGGATACTTGTAAAAAAAAATTACGAGTATAATATATTTGATTTATTATTTATTTATTTGTTATATTTATAATATATTTATAAAAGAAAGAAAATAGAATATATTAAATTGCTTTATTACGATTTAATGAGTATTTGTACCTACTGTTATATGGCTGGATCACTCGTAAACGGGTGCCGTTTGAGGGTGTTCGTCGTTTGGACACTTGGGGGGAGGGAGACTTGCCGAGCTGACAGATGCAGATAAGAATAACTTTGTATAGTAATTGGAGTCTGTAAATTTATTTTAAAAAAATATACCCGTGAAGTTTCTTACCAGTTCGTCTTCACGAAGGTTTTTCCGAACTGGTGGTAGAGTCATGTTTTATTTGACGCCAATAAGAACAAGTAATTGTCAATGTTCAGAAATAAATATTTCATTTCATTTAATTTCATAAGCCCGTGCAAGTTTCTTTGTTTTTAGAAATTTTGTCATATTGTAAGAAGTTAGTACTGGGGCGTCCGCAGACAACCAGCGTCGTGGCTCCTGTCGCCACATACAGCTGCGCGGAGACCTTTTTGAAGGCGATATTGACAAGTTTGGCTTAGATGTATCTTACAAAATAAGCACAAAAAATATTATTGTTAAAGGAGGCTGAGTCACGACTACTCAGCTAGATAGTTAACAGGTGTAAATTCGTGTCAAAAAATAAGTTATATTAACCTCATTATAAATATATCAAATAACGAACGATTTAATTTCTGGAAAGCAAATAAATTCAAAATATGTAAATTCACCATGATTTTTATGAATGGAATTTAGCTTTAACGTCGGCAATACCAATTTTTTCCCCTAATAACGAGCGAAAAGAACGAATGAAACGTACGTGATTGACGAGTCACTCACTCATCCATGCCGTCAAATGGCTGCCCTTCTGTTACTCGTTTGTTTAGCTTTTTCCATGCGCTTGAGTTTTTATATGGTTTTCCTATTTTCTTACGACTTACGCTTGTTTCACGGACTACTGGTTATATTGGACGAATATTGGTTTTGTTCCCTTGGATACCCGATTTTGCATTTCGACATGGATTGCTGTGTTAACTGTGGCATTGCGTTTGTTCGCTGTGCTACTGTTGGTAGATGAGTTTTAAATGAAGAAATATTGGTTCTGATTCGACAATGGCGTATGACTGAAACAGTAAGTAATCTATTCTTTCTGTTTTAAAAATTTCAAAGTAAACAAGAAAGTGGTTTAGATAAATGTTTATCCTATTTTGGGAAGCATACAAGGGGTAATAACGGTTATGTTAATGAAGTTTGCAAGGAAATTAGTAGCTTCTCCGGGGTCGAATCCAATCGAGACACATTAGCCAAAAGACAGCTCTCTAAGGGGCAGAGAGTTCATCCTACAATATTATTGTAATCGTATTGTAGGTAAGATGACTGTAGGCTGCTGCGCCCAGGTGATGTTAATGATATGGTACCTCAGCTGGGCGGGGTACCAACAAAATATTGTACCATCAACTCAATCCTTGGATTACACAATAATAATAATTGAGGTTGATTAAATAATTTAAAGACGAATATGTTATGGTTTTATTTACACAGAGTTATCAATTTATTTATAAACTCCCAAATATTTAGGAAAAACAAGTAAGGAAGAAGCCATGCGGCCTGATTTAAGACTGCCAGACTTAAACCACTTACTTGTTTCCCAGTCAGAATTATTTTTAACATTCAGTTTAGTTTTACTTTAGAAAGTATGTTTTATTTTATATTACATGTTTATGTCTGTCTGTATACATTTTTTATGTTTATCTTAAAAGGATATTTAAACATAAATATGTATAACCAACATTGGTAATCTGATATATAATCTCGTTACAAAAACATATATTTGGAGGCTTAAAGACAGATATCTGGATGTTAAGACTTAGAAATAATGTTTTATACATACACGTAAAGGAGTCCAGGGTTCATTTTCGAATGAAACGATATCTTTATCTTATCAATCATTTATTAACAATTTAGTACATGGATTTCGATCATTCGAGTATAAATAATTACCGTATATATAATCTTAAACAACAAGCAGCAAGGTAGAATAAAACGATAACTAACCTCTATTTGCTCCAGCAGTATAACACGCCACTTAATCGCCAACTATGCACCAACGGTTTTCCTTAATAATTTCACGTTCGCTCGCAACAACGGTAGTCGTCCGACCCGACGCAAAGAAAAGCAAAGAATAATGCCACGGACCAACACGTGTTCGAATACGAGCGAGTGCGAATGAAAAAAAGAAGGGAAAGAGCGAGTGAATGATTTGGATCAGTGAATTATCATTAATTTCCGGGTCAAAATAGAATCTGAATATTAGTAAATGTAGTAGCTAGTAATAAAATGACTAATAATAATACGACCCTTACAGCTCGGCCATCCTGCTAGAGCAAGTCCCTTTGCTTATAAAGAATGTTCAACTTAAAAGTAAATGATAACATAGGATACATTTTTCTTCTGAATTATTACAATAATATCCAAAATAACTTAAAGTAAAACTTAAAATACATTTAGCGTACAAATTTAACATGTACGAGTACATATATTTGAAATATTGCTTACAATATGTTTGATAAAAATTACATTTCGTAGATTATAATTGCAATGGACTGAAATTATGCGTGTTAAGTAAATAGTTTTTATATAAAGGATTGTATAATACAAAGTTATTTATTCTTATTCAAAACTAAGGTTCATTTTGTAAATCATGTATTCAACATTAATCGTTCGCACTTTAAATACCTACACTAATTGATCCTATTGTTCAAAGTGTCGGATTGCTTCGGGATATATTAATAACCTTTAAGGCCATAAAGATAAATAGGGAATAAAAAAAAGAAAATTATGATCAATCTTCACTACTCTCTGCGCTATCTGAATCAGAACTATCAAAATTCTTATCGAAGCTAAGCCAAGGTTTCAATTTATCGATTGCTATGATATTTTCATAATGCCGACCCTTTTTACGCGAGATAGGGGTATCTTCAACTAGAAAACGGTCATGTGGTAAAATTTTTGCAATCCTATAGGGACCTTGATATTTAACGACCAATTTTTTTGACTTGCCATCACTTGGAGTTTCTCTTTTAATGCTTACTAAGTCTCCTACTGAAAAAGATACATTATTAATACGTTTTTTGTCATAATTTAGTTTGTCCTTAATCTGCTGGTTAGCTATCCGAACCCCAGCTTCGTGCCTAACCTTCTCGAATTTTTCTGGTGTGATAGTACAAGATGTTTCATCTATAACTTCGCTAAGCACGTTCTCACTGTTGCTTTTAAGTCTTATACCAAATAAAAGTTCGGACGGACTTTTTCCAGTAGTTTTATGCATCGTGGTGTTTAAACCGATTTGCACTTCCGGTACGTACTCGTCCCAACTTTAATCGTCCTTACCATGACATTTGGTAGATAATGAGTCCAAGATGGTTCGATTAAAACGTTCCACCTGGCCGTTAGCTCGAGGGGTAGCTACCGTATTGAGAATGTGCTTAATCCGTAAGGATTTAACAAACGATCGGAAACTGTTGCTAGTGAAAGTGGTCCCCTGTTCAGTGATTAACCTAACAGGTGCGCCGAAGTAGCTTATGTGCTGTTTGATGACCCTAATAGTAGTAGAGGTTTTAGTATTTTTAACGGGAGAGATGTTAATAAATTTGGTAAATGCGTCTATTATTACTAGGAGATAGATGTTTCCTCTTTTACTCCGCACGAAAGGACCTAAATGGTTGGCATGTATCGTGTGAAAGGGGATATCTGCTTTTTGAATAGGATGTAGCTCACCTGACTGTTTACCGGATGTACCTTTATGGTGAGCGCATTCTAGACAAGATCGGACATATTTCTTAACGAAGCGCCTCATTTTAGGGAACCAAAAGGATTGCTTTATTTGTTGAAGGGTTTTTTCAAAACCAAAATGACCTATGTCATCGTGGTTCATTTTTGTTACCTGCCAACGAACACCCTTAGGTACCACCCAACGCATGCTTTCTTCTCCCTCTGTACCTAACAAACGGTAAAGTTTTCCGTTTTTAATTTTATAATTGTTCATGATTTCTATGACTTGTGCCGAGCTAGGATCGCTCAAGATTTCTTTGATTCGAGCAGTCTCTTCGTCACTAGATTGCACGGTAGCAATCCAGTCTTCCGTTTCGGTGGTGAGAATATCTAGCTCATGATCTTCTGAAGAAGCCTCACCTACAGGATTTCTGCTTAGCGCATCTGCATGTGCCATGCTAGATCCCTGCCTATATTCAATCTCACAGTCATATTCGGTGAGTTGGACCCACCATCGCGCAATTCGTGGGAAGAGGTCACGCTTTGTCAGGGTCGTACGTAAGGCGTTGCAGTCCGTTAATATTTTAAATGGTATCCCGAGAAGATAAACGCGAAACCTACTTAGTGAAGCCACTACTGCAAGGGTTTCCAGTTCAAAGGAATGAAGCCTTTGCTCTTCGGGAGTGGTCTTGCGGCTGAAATACGAAACGGGCTTAAGTAAGCCTTCGTCACTCCTCTGAAGTAAAATACCCGCGACGCCGTGCTTAGAGGCATCAGTGTGCAGTTGGGTTTCACGTTTCGGGTCATAAAGGGCTAATATAGGTCTTGAAGCTAAGGCCTGTTTAATGGAATCAAATGCACTTTCTTGCTCATTTGACCATTTCCACGTTCAATCCTTTTTTAAAAGGTCCGTTAACGGTTTGCAAACTACTGCGAAACTACGAACAAACCTTCTGAAGAAACTAGCAAGACCTATGAATTGTCTCAGTTCATGCTGATTTTTTGGCGTCGGAAAACAGGATACAGCTGCGGTTTTTCGTATGCCAGGTTTTATACCGTGAGAACTAACTTCGAAGCCCAAAAAGTCTATTTCTTTAAAGAAGGAGTTGCACTTTGGGAGCTTCAGAGTCAGTCCTCCTTTTCTGAGTAGTACTAAAACCTCTTCAAGTCTGTCGAGCCCTTCCTCAAACGAGCGCGCTGGGATCAAGACGTCGTCCATATAAATAAGTGCGTATTTGATCTTTGCTTCGGAAAGGATGTTGTTCATAGTTCTCTGAAATACCGATGGAGCATTTACTAACCCGAACGGCATCCGCATGTACTCATATTGCCCATCAGGTGTTATGAATGCAGTTTTATCCTGTGAATTCGGTGCTATCGGTATCTGGTAATAACCAGACGCCAAATCAAGAGAAATGAACAACTTACTACCAGCTAGCTGATCCTCGACGCGAGGGAGGGGGTAATGGTCTTTCTTAGTTCGCTTATTAAGGGCACGATAGTCCACACACAACCTTTTTTCGCCGGTCTTTTTCTTCACGAGAACAATAGGGCTCGCGTACGGCGAAGAAGATTCTCGTATAATGCCCGCTTCCAGCATTTCATTCACCATATCGCGCACAAGATTCCTTTCCATAAAAGACATGCGATATGGCCTGTAAACAACCGGATCCGCATCGTTAAGTTCAATCACCATCTCTCCTGATGAAGTCAATCCCAAGTCCTTAAGACCAGAAGAAAAGCAATCACTATACTCCGTCAAGACATCTTGTAGTTGTTGTCGTTGTTCGTCTGTTAGGTCAGGTCCATAATTAATTTTATTATCCGGGCAAGATTCGCCAAAAGTGACCGCAAAAGAATTGTATAAACTAGGAGATATAGGAACAGCCCTGGTGAGTAACGTACCCTTACTAAAAGTCAAATCGTGATCACTAGCATTTAAAGCAACGATCCTACCGGCATCTGCCTTTAATGTGTACTCCCCAGGAAGTAAAAAATACTCATGATTTTCTGAACCTCTCATCGACCCATTGATGTACGCTTTTCCATCGAAGGTATCACCCGAAGCCACGGGTATAGATTTAAACTCGCGCGGCGCAAAAACCGTATTTTCTCGAATTCTTAAATTTAGTTTGGTACAGTCGTTTTTTCCAAAAATTAATTGATCAGGCGTTTTTATAATAGTAATTTTAGGCAATTCTGTAAAAGTATGCCCTAATAGAACCGGATATTTTAAAACATGATTCTCAACTATTAATACTTCAACGTTTTCTTTAATTCCTTGAATCGTTATATTTGCTCTAGCCCTGCCCAGTGGCTTTACGTGATACCCCCCTACTGCTCTCAATAAAGGTAGATCATCTGTATCTATATGTAATTTCAGCTTCTTGGCTTCAGCATCTCTAATCAAGGTACACTGACTACCCAAATCTACGTGGCAAAGTAATTTAGTGTCGTTAACCAAGATATCAAAACCATACTTTTCATTAGATTTTAGCAAGCTCGGAAATTTGTTTTTCATCTTTTGTTATCGTCGCCGTTGGATTCCCACCCTGTACGTTAGGTTTTCCGGTCCTACAAACAGTGCTCATATGTCCCAGCCTCCCACAAGAAGTACATTTATTTGGGGGTTTTTGACATCTAAAACTTTTGTGTCCCGGTTCGTTGCAGTTATAGCAATTAATTCTCGCAACGTAATCGGGGCGACTAATGGTAGAAGGCTGCAACCCGAGCACCTTCTTATCCCGCATAGGCCTGTCACCTACGTCCCTGTTAGAACCAGCCTTGACAGTCTTTAAATACATCAGTGCCTCTTCGGGCTCTCGAAATTGAGCAGCTTGCGCGCCTACTCGTACGGCGCGATCGTCTATACCACTTAATATACAGTCGACCGCTTTTCGACCCTTTATACCACATCTATTAATTAAGTTCATTTTTTCGTAGTAATAGCCTTCTAACGATTCACCATAACGTGCCCTTTTAGCTAACATAATCGTTAATAGTTCCGCGTAGTCTTCGCGACAGGGAAATGATTCTATCAGTTTTCTTTTCCACTCATTCCATGAGTAGAGGACTGTACTGAGGCCCTGGTACCAGGATTTTGCAATACCAGCAAGTTTTGGGAGAGCAAAATGTATACATTCTTTTTCGTTCCAGCCATAGATCTCAGCACACTCCTCTACTTTGGTTAGCCACATTAACATAGTCTGATCTTTGGACATCGGATCAAATTCGGGAATGACATTAGCTAGAGAAAGTTTCGGAGAAGATTGATGTTTCATATCTTTCAGTATATCTAAAAACTTGTCTAACATGCTATGATTCATTACAGTATCATTACCAGACATCTCTCTAACGCGAGGGGTACGAGAAAACAACCTTCTCCGTTTGCTTACATGATAATAATCATCGTCTAAATCAGTACTGTAAGTATGTTTCTTGTTACCCTCGCGCGAAGTTATTCTACGGTTTGCATTATCATACTGTGAATATTTGTTAAGATCTGGTGTCCTTTCTCGCGAACCGCTACATGAACCAAGTCTACGGTGCCTTCGCTCCTTGGCACTGACGCGTGATCGGCTACGATTTCGTGACATTCGCTTATTAGGTGAAGATCGGCGATCTCGCCTAACACAATTACTCCTCGAGCGTTGCCGTCGAGACTCTCCACCATTACGGCGTTGCCTCGTCGACTCCCCGCTCGGGCTCTGGTATTTACGCGCTCTGGAGCGTTGCCGCCGAGACTCTCCGCCATTACAGAGTTGCCTCGTCGGCTCCCCGCTCCAGCTTCGAGATTCACGTGTTCTTAAGCGTGATCGTCTCAAATCGGGATAATCGTGATGATATTCATCGTCGCCAAAGTAATTGCGGCTTTGCCTACCTTTAAGACTCTCTACCGCTCCCTTACTTGTACCACGAACTGATCGCCGCGAAGTATGCTCGCGGTCCCCGCCCGGATCGTCACTGCCAGAGCGGCAAACACCCTCGACGCCGCAGCCGTCACCTTGCTCCGCGGTCGAGAGTTGCTCATTCGTACGCTCCATTACTGAAACTTGCATAATAGAAAGTGTTTAATCGGTTTCTCATTATGTAATCAAATCAGATTATAAACGTTTTTAAGAACGAAGATTCCATTTTAACAAAAAACGACTCATCTGTTTCTGAACTAACAATTTAGCTAACATTGCAAATAATGTGGTAGCTTAATATACTATTACACCACTTTATGTAATTACGCAAAAACAGCGCGTTAAATGAGGGTATACTAAACATATACATTATTAAAACACAAAAAAAAAATAAAAGTGGCCTAAAATATATGCAAACTCTCAATTTGCTCAGTAGAATCTATAAATATCACTATTAAACTAAAAAAAATACTATATGATTGCGGCTAAAGGGAATATTATAATTCTATGGTTATCACGAATGAGAGGGAGAGAAAAAAAAAGAAGTATCTTATCTAAAAGTATTATTATGCAAAATTATTCACATTATATTGTTAAAAACCTTCATAATTTCCATTTCCAACAAGAAACTGTAGGCTGCAATATAGGTTGATCATATATATAATTTTTTTTTTTTTACTTTTGTATAGTTACTAAAAAAACAAAAAAAAAACATTGTTACAATATTGCAAAAGTTACTGTCCGACTGGTGTGAGCAGGGCAAGTGGGATAATAATAACCCACCAATCCCACTTCTGAACTAAAGGAGTCCAGGGTTCATTTTCGAATGAAACGATATCTTTATCTTATCAATCATTTATTAACAATTTAGTACATGGATTTCGATCATTCGAGTATAAATAATTACCGTATATATAATCTTAAACAACAAGCAGCAAGGTAGAATAAAACGATAACTAACCTCTATTTGCTCCAGCAGTATAACACGCCACTTAATCGCCAACTATGCACCAACGGTTTTCCTTAATAATTTCACGTTCGCTCGCAACAACGGTAGTCGTCCGACCCGACGCAAAGAAAAGCAAAGAATAATGCCACGGACCAACACGTGTTCGAATACGAGCGAGTGCGAATGAAAAAAAGAAGGGTAAGAGCGAGTGAATGATTTGGATCAGTGAATTATCATTAATTTCCGGGTCAAAATAGAATCTGAATATTAGTAAATGTAGTAGCTAGTAATAAAATGACTAATAATAATACGACCCTTACACACGATACGTTTTGGGACATCATTAAGTATAGTAATAGGTCTTTACCTATGAAACTGCCGTTTTGCCGTACTGGCCATTTCAAATAAAAATATTTTTTTTGTACTGATAATTCTAATTTCAAATTAATTTTATTTGACAAAAATGGAATTCTTTTTCCAAAATCGTCATTTGTTTAATAGTTAGTGTTTTGTTTTCAACGCATTCGAACATTTTTCGTCATCATGGATAAGTTAAAAATTCGAGTAATTATGGAGTATGAGTACCGTCGTGGCAGCAAAGCGGCACAAGCGGCACGCAACATCAACGACGTTTACGGAGCGAACACTACAAACGAACGCACCACCCGTTATTGGTTTACCCGCTTCCGTTCTGGAAATTTTTACCTGAAAAATGAACCCCGTGGTCGTCCGAAAACTTTGGTCAACAATGACGAATTAAAGGCAATTGTGGAAGCTGATGAAACTCAATCCACGGCTGAATTAGCAGCAGCTTTCGACGTTAGCATCAAAACAATATTGATCCATTTGCGTCAAATTGGCAAGGTAAAAAAGCTTGACAAATGGGTACCCCACGAACTCAATGACCACTAGCGCGAAGTACGCGTGGAGACGTGCCTTGCACTGCTCAGCAGGCATACAAATGAAAGAATTCTGAACCGCATTGTTACTTGTGACGAGAAATGGATCCTGTTTGACAATCGTAAGCGCTCAGCAAGTTGGTTGGACCCTGGTTCAGCACCCAAACAATGCCCTAAACGAAAACTTACCCCTAGAAAAGTGATGGTCACTGTTTGGTGGTCTAACGCGGGTGTAATTCATCACAGCTTCTTGCTAAACGAGACAAGCATTACTGCAGATTTGTACTTTGAAGAACTGAACACAATGATGGAGAAGCTCGCACGTCTCCAACCAGCTTTGGTCAATCGTTCGGCTCCACTGCTCCTGCACGACAACGCGCGACCTCATACTGCACAGCAGACGGTCTCCAAGCTACAAGAGTTGGGGTTGGAAGTTCTCCGTCATCCGCCGTACTCACCAGACCTTGCGCCTACAGACTTCTACTTTTTCCAGAATTTGGATAACTTCTTGGCGGGAAAAAAATTCAATACCCGAGAGGCAGTACAAAATGCCTTTGAAGAATTTGTTGCCTCCCGTCCAGCTGATTTCTTCAAGAAAGGCATCAATAAGCTACCAATGCGTTGGCAAAGATGCATTGATTGCATGGGTGATTATTTTGATTAATAGAAATAAAAAATATATAAAAAAATTACGCTTCATTTATTTCGTGAAAAACGGCAATTTCATAGGTAAAGACCTAATATATTTAAAAAAATTATTGAAAATTCCAACGAAATAATGTAAAATACCATTCTCATAACCTAACGAAACTTTATATGACAGTACTAAAATATCTTATTATTATTAATATGAATATCTTTATATCTTAACTTCTAGAAGTACAAATGTTTTCAAATTTTAGGTGATTACTTTAAATGTATGTTTCTTATAGAAAACGCAATTTCCAAGTTGTTAACACCGTAGCCCAGATATGTATGGGACGGTATCTGCCTCCTTTAGAAACTATTTTAGTTTTATGGTTACATTGTGTATGGTATCTAATAAAAACTTTTCTATTTTTCGTTTAAGTCTAACTTAATTTTATTTTGTAAAACCTAATTTTATAATGTTATTTCTGTATATGTAATCTGAGTCCATATTTTGTAAAATAAATAAACAAAATTATTTTAAACTTTATTTTTAATTCATCAGCCGGTCAACTTTTACATGTGCTAAAAAATATACTTCTACTTAATAAAGAGCTAACGCTAACTTACTGACGGACATTCTGAACGCACGGTCTGAACCAGTGGACCTGGCTATATGGATTTTGTACAAGGGTTCCCTTTACAGGAGTGCTATAGAACATATTCCTGTTTTCCTTTTGCTCAACGGACACGCCATAAGGCAAGGTGGGATTCTTTGACTGACTGTCTGTCTTGACACGACAAACTCTAAAACTACCAAACTGATTTCCATTCGGTGCTCACATGTGGACGTGACGCTTCAAAAGGAAAGTTTATGTGTAAATTATAGGATAACTTACTACACCCATTTTAATGTTCAATTAAATGGTCAAATATATTGTGGTAAATGGAAAGCTATTTATACGGATACGAAATTGATCTTTATCTAATTAAATACTTAAGTTACCTTAAACATTTTTCAACAATCATAATTGCCCTTACCACCATACAATAGAAAATTATACCTCAGGAGTTAGCGCTAAATTGAAAACATCACGCGACAAACTGTAACTTTATAAGCCGAGCCATCACTCGCTGTAAGGGCTTTCACAGAATTTAGCGACAGTATTTGTTTTCTGCAATGTGTTGTCTGCAGTGCCGTAATTAGGTTTTCGAGCACATATAAAAATATTATAATATGGGAGGTGAATCACCTTAAAGATTATGAATTTCATTATTGTTTTGTGTTGTCTTTAGGTAGAAAGGTAGGTAGTTACCCATATTAAAATTGATAGTTGTAAACATACTTTTGTATAAAATAAAAATTTTTATTAGCATTATTATTAATTATTTAATCTTAGATAATGTATTGTAGAGATTCTTTACGTTTTAAAATACTAGCACAATAGGGCACAAAAACCATTTAAAAACTCTAATTTAAATCGAATGCTCATGCTCAACGCAACAGGCTGATGCGTGGCTACGGCAGTAGGAAAAAAGCGAGCTACCCGTGCAAAGTTTGGGCGGGTCGCTAGTAGTTAATAAATGGTGGTCAAAGGTGGTCCTACTCTTTTTAGTTAATGTTTACCGTATAAAAAAAGCAAAAAACTCAGCTTAATATAGAAGCGAAATAAAATATTTCAGATGTCAGCGCAATAAGAAAAGTTCAGAATATTGAAGTTAAGTTTAGAAATAGGAAAATTCTGATGACATTCGCAACACGAATTCAAACGCCTCGCTGGCTTTTTAAATTCAAACTGGATTAAAGAATCAAGTACAGTAGTAAAATGAAATTTATTAGAATATGTAAAACGTTTAGTGTAAAGCCTTTATTTAAGGCTTCTACGACATTAGCTTACATTGTTTGTATTTCAAATGTTTGCTAATAAGTAAATATCCAATTCATTCATGTTACTTCAATTTTTAATGTACTTTAACTTTGACAGTAAAGTTATTTATGTACTGTCAACGTATATTTTAAACGTTTTAACAATGAACATAATAAAATATAAAAAATGCAGAAGTATATAAGTAGCAGCTTCTGATGAGATGCTCATTTTCTCGCTCCGATCGCCGCCCAGTGCGGACGTGCAAGACCCAGCTCTCCGTAGATCGGTCCCTTCCCGCCATTCCGTGGCGCTCAGTTTACTGACGTCACAGTCTAGCGTGTTGGCTCCGTGCTACGGGTTTCTAAGTCTTTCTACTCCGTCTGAGTGCTTTCGAAGTGCGATTTTTCTTTGCGACTAAGCCTCTTAGTCTTCAAAGTGCTGTGCTAGTTGTGTTGTGCTTGTGCTGAGTGCAGTGTTGTGCCCGGCGTAAGTAGTCTGGTTTCAGTGCAAAGGATACTTAACGGTGACAACGAATTTGTACTGAACCAGTCCTTTTTATTTTTATTTATTTCTCTTCTCTATTTTATTTATTTTTCTCCTATTTTCATATTTATTTTTATCATATTTGTGTGTATTCGTGTGTATTTGTCCTTTCTGTCGGTAAAGGTTGACCCTAACACGGTCAACTCTTTACCTGCGTACCCTTTTTTAGGTTTCTAGGTAGCGGCCTTCGGCGTACTACTGTTAGTTTTAAGTTTATCCTCCCCAGCCCCCCTACCGCTGGTAGGGAGGTTAGCCGCTAGGCTTTTGCTAGGTTTTTTAGGAACTCTAGGCATATATATATTGTCCTTCCCCAACCCCTCCGCAATGGCTTCCCTGAACCCCGAGGAGGTTCTCAATAAGCTGATCGCTGATTACGACGCCCAAGGCACTTATTGCCCTCCTCATATGATTCGCACTCTGCAATCCTTTCTCCCTCAAATCATGGCACTGATCACACCGGCCCCTCAGGCCACCTCCGTCCCTCAGACCACTCTGGTCTTAGGCCCTCCCGCGTCCCCTTCCTCCAGTGACATGGAGTGCGAAGTAGACGCCCCTCCGAGCCGCAAGCGCGCACCCGCGACCGAGTCGTCCTCGGACGCCACCCCAACTGGCCCTGATGAGCCTCCCTCTTTCACCCTTGTTAAGAAGCGCTCTAAGAAGCGCTCGAAACAAGACTCGGCGCCCTCGGCGCCCGTCCCTACACCCCCTGCGGCGTCTTCAACGCCAGCTGCCCCGGTGTCTACAACACCCGCTCCGGCCCCGACTTCTGTCAAGGCCAAGGTCCCACCACCCGTTTTCCTTCGGGAAAAGGGTAAATGGACTGAGGTCTCGACATTGTGCAATGAGCACAAAATCCATTACATCCGAGCAGCCAACTCGGGTGAATCTATTAAAATCTTAGTCTCGTCGATAGACGACTTCCGTGCTTTAACAAAGCTCCTCACCGATAAGCAATATGCTTATCACACTTATGCTCTGCCAGAAGAGCGTAAGATCAGAGCGGTACTCAGGGGAGTCCCGTTCGAATTATCGAACGAGGCTATCCTGGAGGATCTGCAGTCCCAAGGCTTTCCGGCACTCGCGGTGCATAAAATGCACAGCAAGTACGGGAGACAACACCCTCTCGCTTTGGTGGTTCTCGCCAACGTCCCCAAGTCCAGGGAGATCCTGAAAGGGGTTAGCACTATATGCGGCCTCTCTGGGATCTCGATCGAGGCGCCTCATAACCGCGGTCATCCCGGCCAGTGCCATCGGTGCCAGTTGTACGGGCACGCGGCGGTCAACTGCCGCGCACCGCCCAGGTGCGTCAAGTGCCTGGTCCCTCACCTCACTAAGGAGTGCAATCGCACTCCTGAAACTCCTTCTCCTCCCGATTGCGTGCTTTGTGGCCAGTCCGGCCACACCGCAAATTACAGGGGCTGCCCTCGTGCACCTCGTTGTATGCGTTCCAATTCCAAGAGGGCGGCACCCAAACAGGCCCCGCCTCTTTCTCAGGAGAACTTTCCGCCGCTGCGTAGTCGGGTTCCTCCGGCTGCAAAGCCTACACAGTCCAGGCCTGCTCCAGAAAACTGGAGGCAGCGCCCCGCATCGATTCCCATCCCGGCTCCTCGCCCATACACACCCACTCCTCAATCCTCCGTAGCAGACGATATGCGTATCGTCTGCGACGCTATGAAAAATATCGATATTAGTGAAATCGCAGTCTTAGCCCGTAAACTTAGGGCTTCACGTACTCCGACAGAGCGTTTGCTAGCTCTGGCGGAGCATAGTTCCCTTCTCGATTCATTATAGGTTTTATGCTGTTTAAGATTCGAAGTTCAAAGTCGCTAGGCCTAGAAATACGCAAGCGTACTCATCCACCAGACTGTCACGCGATCTCGAGGCCCTTCTGGCCGCAAATTCTAATTCTAACGTAAATTCTAATTTTAACGTAAATCCTAATTCTAACATAAATGCGAGTTAATTCAATTTTATTTTGCAATTTTTTAATTTTTGTTTTAATTTTTGATTTCATTTTGAGCACCTTCAGTGCTACGTATTCACCTTCAGTGCTTTGAGCACCTTCAGTGCTATGTAATCCCAGCGGGTGACCCCTTCTGGGCCCCGCTAGCGCGGCCTCTTTCTCCAATTGGCCGTCGCTCAGATGAAGGCTGAGTGGCAAAAATGCACGAGCCGACAGGGGGTTTTTAGTGGGTATGGTCCTGGTAGGCGTCGGGACGAGTCCCACATAACTTTGGAATCGCGCCAGAGTATGCGTCAGGGCAATTTTATCCTCCTGCCCTTCCCGCGGAGGGGAACAAAAAAAAAAAAAAAAAAAAAAAATGAGATGCTCAGTCTCGGTCTGCGTGCGTTCTCGAGCGCACGTCGATCGCAGACGCCTTCCCGCTCTTTTAGCCTCCGCGCTAATTGAGCACCCAAATTTCATAGTTGTTTACCGTATTAAGTTTCTAACGCCGTTTTCACGGCGGACAGTGGCTCGTTAACCGTACTTCTAATAAGTTTCTAACGCCGTTTTCACGGCGAATAGTGGCTTGTTAACCGTACTTCGTGGAACGTGAGCTTCGTCGACGGGAATTCGTTGTTCCAGGACTTCAAGTGCCGTGTTCGAGTAAGTTATCCGCGTCGTTCTCAACCGCCCTACTGCGTGTAGGGTGGTTTTAGGAAGTTAGTCATCGTTGTTAGGTTCATATATTGTCCCTCCCCAACCCCTCCGCAATGGCTTCCCTAAGCTATGATGAGATTAGGAAGAAGTTAGCTGATAGTATCGGTGCTGAAGGCATATATATAAATGCTGACAAGTTCCGTTTCCTTGATTCTCTTATCCCGCATATCATGGCGTTAACTCCACCAATGGCCCCTCAGGCCACCCCAGTCCCCCAGACCCCTCAGGTCTTAGGCCCTCCCGCGTCCCCTTCCTCCAGTGACATGGAGTGCGAAGAAAACGCCCCTCCGCGCCGCAAGCGCGCACCCGCGACCGAGTCATCCTCGGATGCCACCCCAACTGGCCCTGATGAGCCTCCCTCTTTCACCCTTGTTAAGAAGCGCTCTAAGAAGCGCTCGAAACAAGACCCGGCGCCCGTCCCTACACCCCCTGCGGCGTCTTCAACGCCAGCTGCCCCGGTGTCTTCAACACCCGCTCCGGCCCCGACTTCTGTCAAGGCCAAGGTCCCACCACCCATTTTCCTTCGGGAAAAGGGTAAATGTACTGAGGTCTCGACATTGTGCAATGAGCACAAGATCCCTTACACCCGAGCGGTAAACTCGGGTGAATCTATTAAAATCACTGTCTCGTCGATAGACGGTTTCCGAGCTTTGACTAAGCTCCTCACCGATAAGCAATATGCTTATCACACTTATGCTCTGTCAGAAGAGCGTAAGATCAGAGCGGTACTCAGGGGAATCCCGTTCGAATTATCGAACGAGGCCATCCTGGAGGATCTGCAGTCCCAAGGCTTCCCGGCACTCGCGGTGCATAAAATGCACAGCAAGTACGGGAGGCAACACCCTCTCGCTTTGGTGATTCTCGCCAACGTCCCCAAGTCCAGAGAGATCCTGAAAGGGGTTAGCTCTATTTGCGGCCTCTCTGGGATCTCAATCGAGGCGCCTCATCGCCGCGGTCATCCCGGCCAGTGCCATCGGTGCCAGTTGTACGGGCACGCGGCAGCCAACTGCCGCGCACCGCCCAGGTGCGTCAAGTGCCTGGTCCCGCACTTCACTAAGGAGTGCAATCGCACTCCTGAAACTCCCTCTCCTCCCGATTGCGTGCTTTGTGGCCAGTCCGGCCACACCGCAAACTACAGGGGCTGCCCTCGTGCACCCCGTTGTATGCGCTCCAATTTCAAAAGGGCGGCTCCCAAACAGGCCCCGCGCCTTTCTCAAGAAAACTTTCCGCCGCTGCGTAGCCGGGTTCTCCCGGCTGCAAAGCCTACTCAGCCCAAGCCTGCTCCAGAAAACTGGAGGCAGCGTCCCGCATCGAATCCCATCCCGGCTCCTCGCCCATACAAACCCACTCCTCAATCCTCCGTAGCAGACGATATGCGTATCGTCTGCGACGCTATTAAAAATGTCGATGTTAGTGAAATCGCAGTCTTAGCCCGTAAACTTAGGGCTTCACGTACTCCGACAGAGCGTTTGCTAGCTCTGGCGGAGCATAGTTCCCTTCTCAATTCATTGTAGGTTCATTTAAATGAATTGATCCCTAAATCATGCTTCGGCCGACCTCTGCCCAGCCCCGGCTTCACCGGAGGCTGCCCAGAACGGCCACCAACTCATGTCCCTTTGAGCGCCTTCAGTGCAACTTTCACTACAGGCGGAAGACCCGCTAGCGGGTCTCCGCCAGCGCGCCCAACTTCCCGACGGGTGTCGCTTCCGATGAAGGCTAAAGGTATACGCTTACCACAGCCAACAGGTGGTTTTTAGTGGGTAGGTGCCATTCTGGTGAGTCCCACATAACCCCCCCGCAGAGGAATTTACCTGCGGGCGGGTATGCATGACGCATCTTCCACCTCCCTCTCGTGAGGGTGCCTCGGCAGCAAAAAAAAAAAAAAAAAAAAAAATGAGATGCTCGACAGTCTCGGTCTGCGTGCGTTCTCGAGCGCACGTCGATCGCAGACGCCTTCCCGCTCTTTTAGCCCCCGCGCTAATTGAGCACCCAAATTTCATAGTTGTTTACCGTACTAAGTTTCTAACGCCGTTTTCACGGCGGACAGTGGCTCGTTAACCGTACTTCTAAGTTTCTAACGCCGTTTTCACGGCGAATAGTGGCTTGTTAACCGTACTTCGTGGTACGTGAGCTTCGTCGACGGGAATTCGTTGTTCCAGGACTTCAAGTGCCGTGTTCGAGTAAGTTATCCGCGTCGTTCTCAACCGCCCTACTGCGTGTAGGGTGGTTTTAGGAAGTTAGTCATCGTTGTTAGGTGCATATATTGTCCCTCCCCAACCCCTCCGCAATGGCTTCCCTAAGCTCTGATGAGATTAGGAAGAAGTTAGCTGATAGTATCGGTGCTGAAGGCATATATATAAATGCTGACAAGTTCCGTTTCCTTGATTCTCTTATCCCGCATATCATGGCGTTAACTCCACCAATGGCCCCTCAGGCCACCCCAGTCCCCCAGACCCCTCAGGTCTTAGGCCCTCCCGCGTCCCCTTCCTCCAGTGACATGGAGTGCGAAGAAAACGCCCCTCCGCGCCGCAAGCGCGCACCCGCGACCGAGTCATCCTCGGATGCCACCCCAACTGGCCCTGATGAGCCTCCCTCTTTCACCCTTGTTAAGAAGCGCTCTAAGAAGCGCTCGAAACAAGACCCGGCGCCCGTCCCTACACCCCCTGCGGCGTCTTCAACGCCAGCTGCCCCGGTGTCTTCAACACCCGCTCCGGCCCCGACTTCTGTCAAGGCCAAGGTCCCACCACCCATTTTCCTTCGGGAAAAGGGTTAATGGACTGAGGTCTCGGCATTGTGCAATGAGCACAAGATCCTTTACACCCGAGCGGTAAACTCGGGTGAATCTATTAAAATCACTGTCTCGTCGATAGACGGTTTCCGAGCTTTGACTAAGCTCCTCACCGATAAGCAATATGCTTATCACACTTATGCTCTGTCAGAAGAGCGTAAGATCAGAGCAGTACTCAGGGGAATCCCGTTCGAATTATCGAACGAGGCCATCCTGGAGGATCTGCAGTCCCAAGGCTTCCCGGCACTCGCGGTGCATAAAATGCACAGCAAGTACGGGAGGCAACACCCTCTCGCTTTGGTGATTCTCGCCAACGTCCCCAAGTCCAGAGAGATCCTGAAAGGGGTTAGCTCTATTTGCGGCCTCTCTGGGATCTCAATCGAGGCGCCTCATCGCCGCGGTCATCCCGGCCAGTGCCATCGGTGCCAATTGTACGGGCACGCGGCAGCCAACTGCCGCGCACCGCCCAGGTGCGTCAAGTGCCTGGTCCCGCACTTCACTAAGGAGTGCAATCGCACTCCTGAAACTCCCTCTCCTCCCGATTGCGTGCTTTGTGGCCAGTCCGGCCACACCGCAAATTACAAGGGCTGCCCTCGTGCACCCCGTTGTATGCGCTCCAATTTCAAAAGGACGGCGCCCAAACAGGCCCCGCGCCTTTCTCAAGAAAACTTTCCGCCGCTGCGTAGCCGGAATCCTCCGGCTTCTAAGCCTGCACAGCCCAGGCCTGCCCCAGAAAACTGGAGGCAGCGCCCCACATCGAATCCCATCCCGGCTCCTCGCCCATACAAACCCACTCCTCAATCCTCCGTAGCAGACGATATGCGTATCGTCTGCGACGCTATTAAAAATGTCGATGTTAGTGAAATCGCAGTCTTAGCCCGTAAACTTAGGGCTTCACGTACTCCGACAGAGCGTTTGCTAGCTCTGGCGGAGCATAGTTCCCTTCTCAATTCATTGTAGGTTCATTTAAATGAATTGATCCCTAAATCATGCTTCGGCCGACCTCTGCCCAGCCCCGGCTTCACCGGAGGCTGCCCAGAACGGCCACCAACTCATGTCCCTTTGAGCACCTTCAGTGCAACTTTCACTACAGGCGGAAGACCCGCTAGCGGGTCTCCGCCAGCGCGCCCAACTTCCCGACGGGTGTCGCTTCCGATGAAGGCTAAAGGTATACGCTTACCACAGCCAACAGGTGGTTTTTAGTGGGTAGGTGCCATTCTGGTGAGTCCCACATAACCCCTCCGCAGAGGAATTTACCTGCGGGCGGGTATGCATGACGCATCTTCCACCTCCCTCCCGTGAGGGTGCCTCGGCAGCAAAAAAAAAAAAAAAAAAAATGAGATGCTCTGTTTCCTAAACTAGGGGATTATCTTATATCTTAGCAAACAGTGTGTAAGTTGTGTAATTATCGAGTCCATAAGTACCATACATTTTAGTATATATGTGTGTAAGGGTGCGTGCGCTTGTTTGTGAATGTCAGTGTGTATTTATATATAGTATTTATATTTTAATGTGTTCTTCTTTGTCACAATTTCTAGAATTTTCTTTGTTTTGTTATTATTTTGTAGGTAGACTGAGAGGAAAAAACGTCGGTGAAAAAAACAACCTTAAATACCTTCTATACAATTTGATTAAGACATGAAAGAAACACACACATGACAGCAATTGTGTGCGTTAATGAACTGCCGCAGCCAAACTTCAATCTTATAGCACACCTCGGACACTCGCGGCAAAATGTATGAAACAAACGCGTTCTAATAACCTATTACGCACACAGTCATAAGTGCGTGCAGGTGAACGCGAGCCATATTTGTGTGAGTGAGAAAAGACATGCGGTTGGCGCCATTTTGTATTAATCGTAGTGTTTGGGAACGCATGAGACGGCAATATGAAATAACCTAGTAATAGCGGCATCGAGTTAATTTTAAGTGCTAATAATTGTTTATTATGAACAAAAACGTTTTAAAGTCTATTTTCTGACATTATTATTATAATAGTAGTTAGAAAGAAAGAAAAATAAATCAGTTTCAATAACATAAAGTATTAAGTATACGGGTAGTATAGCCAACGGAAAACTGAATATTTGCAATAGCTTCTTTTACTAAAAGGAGAATCGAAGGAAAATGAAATTTCATGCTTGTAATTTTATTGTTTTTATTTTAGGAACGAAATGTACAACAATGTGTAACAAAATGGGAAAGGCCGAAAAAAATTTGAATAGCACAGCGTATGCCCATACAAAAATATTTGAAAAATATTCTCGATGTCATTCACTGCGCGCCGCGTCCTTGGCGGTAACTGTGAGGTAACTGAGCGCGGGTGGGAACGCATTCAGCGGGGGGCAGGGAGTGGCCATACTATACGCAGTACTCATTATTATACTATGCTTATAGTACGCTTTTTGAAATAGTGTTTCTTTAATAGTTTTGCTTGAAATGATTGAGGGAGGGGCAGACTGATTTCGGTATTTTACTGTCACAACGTATTGACATTCTAATAAATGATTTGCTGCTTTTAGCCAGCCTAAATTTTGGAAACGTTAACTTACAGATGTTTCTAATTCTTACAAAGTAATCATTGTCATGGTTACCTTTCTAAATTAAATTGTTTTTTTGTCTATTAATTTTAAAACTTAATGATGTATCATAGCAAAAATTACGGTATCTTGATTCTTGCCTACCATATGAAAAATCTAGATCATTTATTGGACTAGGAAAGCAGTGTGCTCAGAATTGAACCTTGGGTTGTGGAAACCATTCTACAATCGACCCAGACAACCTTTTAAGGTGAAGCTCAACTTTCTGAGTTCTGCTACTCAGGAATGAATGCAAATGTTTGAGATCAGTGTCCTTTATGTCGTATTATTGGAGTTTCCCGATTAAAGTAACATGCTAAACGCAAACAAACAATTTTGTAAAAAAACTGGATTATCAGCGAAATAATTATCAAACGCTGTCGTAATATTTTCATCTGTACTTAAGAAAGAAAGAAAGAATTTATTTGCAGAATATGGTCTAGGCTAGATGTTACAATTAGTGAGTACAGCATATTCAACCGTTGTGACGGTGTGCAAATGTTTTAGTTTAGAATACAATACATTGACGACAATACTTAAGACGTCTGCAATTAAAAAATTTAATGTAACACATTAACGCCTGCCGTACTCGCGCGAGTACAATCACAATAATGCATAATTCTTAAGAATCTATTTGTAAATCTGCCCTATCTCAAAAAATATTTGATGGCCATATAAGTTAGTCATGATTGAGAAAATAATGTTGGGGGTAGTTGTATTTTTATGACGAATTCGTAAGTTACAAGATCGGAGTTTGAACTAACGCGTCAATATATATTAATATTTATTATTAACAATTTAATAATTATAAATATCACTGATTGTTTGTACATTGTTATTGTGTGTTTCATCATATAATAGTATTTTAGTAATTATTCCTTATGATAAACACGTTAAAAGATTAATTTTAGTTGACTGTACTCGGTCGAGTACAATGGGCACTTATGTTCTATTTTATACAGGTATTTTACAATTTTGGGCATAGTGATCCGTTGTTTTTGCATGCGTCCAAACGCTTATTTAAGACTGGAAGAAGCTTTTGATCGATAATGGCTGATGATAATGACGATTCGGAGTATGATGTATTATTGTTACCTCCGGAGCCGGCGGCTTTTTAGCAAAAATGCCTATTTGTCCTAATGAACATGTCATATATTTCGATAATTTTTTTACGAATTATCGACTATACATGATCTACGACACTTAGGTTACAGGGCAACGGGTACAATACGCGATAACCGAACAAAGAAATGTCCAGTAACTTCTGTAAGGATATGAAAAAAAACAAAGGGCATAATTTGACTATCGTTTTGATACTCAAAATGAAATACTCTGTGAATGAGATACTCAAAGTGAACTTGACTCTTCTAATGAGTCAATATTAAAATCCCCACATACAAATATTTTCTTGTCTTTTTCCACATAATTGATATAATGATTCTTCTAAAACTATCTCGAAACTGTTAAACGGAGATTTTGGGGATGTGTAAACACAAACAATAATACAGTATGCCAACTCCACATATGCTACATACGCTACATACGCTACGCGGCCACATATGCCGTTTGAGGGTGTTCGTCGTTTGGATACTTGGGGGGAGGGAGACTTGCCGAGCTAACAGATGCAGAAAAGAATAATTTTGTATAGACATAAAGAGACTCTGTAAATTTATTTTGAAAAAAAAAATATACCCGTGAAGTTTCTTGCCAGTTCTTCTTCACGAAGGTTTTTTTTTCAAACTGGTGGTAGAATCATGTTTTATTTGACGTCAATAAGAACAAGTAATTGTCAATGTTGAGAAATAAATATTTGAATTTGAATTTTGAATTTGCTATTTCTATAGTTCAATTGAAAAGCTTACTATATCTTTACAGTCCTTAAATTTTTAGGATTTATTCATTATAATCAACGAGTTACCGTATATTGCTGTCTATCTTTTGACGAATTGGCAACTTGGTGCTAATCAAAATCATAAATTGTTTGATAAACAGCTAAGAAATGGTCTGTTATTCATAAAATACAATATGCACACAGTTCAAAAAAATTCTTTACGATACCTTGTGTATTGCCCCCAAAATCTTAATTCAAGGTCTTTATTAATTCGTTTGTGGTTTTTCGGCACGGAAAAAGAATATTTAATGGTTGGTATACGTTCCTATGTTTATGGCGATTAGTAGGAGGTATATTGTGGTGTGTTCTTAATATTACTTAAACTACAAATATAAATTTGTCTGACTGATAATACATCCGATTCTCTATACATAGGTTTAGTTGGATGTCTAAATGGTTTCCTTTAGAGTGGCCCATGACCATTAGAGTACCTCTCTTTGCTCTCTCAATGTTTAGCATTGCAATTTCATAAGTCCCACCCCAAACAGTAATACAATATGACATGACAGATACGCAGAGAGCTTGGTAAGTCATTTTAATGATCTGATAGTCCACGCAGTGCCTTAGGTGTTTAAGAACGTAAACAAGTCATGAATCTCTTAAAGTCCTATAAGTCATTTGTATTTTCAAATTAATGTTTTCATCAAGATAGACTCAATAATTTTGTTTCACTAACCCTGGTTAATGGCTGACATGCGCAATTGACCACTGCAATAAATTCAGAGCAACAGTGAGCTATGATTGAGTAACTGCGAGAAAGATGAGAATTGCTACGTATTGCGAATGGTATGAAAATTTGTTTTAATATTCGGTGTTAGCAAGTTGAACGATAGCAATTTCAGCAAATTTCCCATAGCAGCTTCTGTCAGCTCTATCCGTGTACTAAGATCGCAGTATCATCTGCGTAAATAAACATATAAATTCGCAACTTCAGGTCGTTTTAATATATTTGATTCCTTAAATATGTTTGAAATATATTATAAGGACCCTTTTCTCCCATACGCGATGGCCTCCTCATTGCTGCGGCATTTACCAAAGGTAACATGAATTTTTTTTATTAGAGAGATTAGATAGACGTGTATCAAAAACTTTAGATAAATCTAAAAATATTCCCAGATACTTGTAGTTTTGTCCAAATTCCTGGCTATACCATGGATAAAACCCAATATAGCATCCTTAATAGAAACCCCTTTGCGAAAAAAGTACTGGTTTTTATCTTTTTTTTTTTTCGACACATACTCCGTTAGCCTCCCAATTAGGATTCTTTCCAATATTTTGGTAAAAGCGGATAATATTGAGATTTAAATATTGAGATTTTAATAATTGTTGACACAATCTCTATTTTGTGTCTCTTTTGTGATAGGTTATATTACGTCTGCTAAATAGATTCTAACATTACGCTTCAAGCAAAGCACCTCAGTGCTTCCTTCTCAGTGCCTTCGCACACTTGTATTAGTGAGATGCTGTCTGGATATTGTTTCTGCGTTCCTGACTGCGCGTTCAGCGCGTCCAGGAATTGAATTTTATTTTTACAATAAGTGGAATTTTGCATGTTTTTTGTTCAGTAACGGTAAACTATCTGAACGGATATGTTTCTAAAATTTAAACATAGATACAAAATTACTAGAAAAACAATATTATCTGAAATTTTAATGGAATTGCACTTCACGAAGATTTAAGCAAGTTTTCCAAAGTAATAAAAAAAATGGGAAAACTTATGCTGATAAACATTTTTCAATGCTTAATATCTTGAACATTAACATTGTTAGATGGTCCTGTTCATTGGATCTGATGATAATAAATAAAAGCAATAAGTCACTATTAACAAAGTAAATAGGTAAAATCAAAATAACGTCTCATTGTAAGTCATCTCCATATTATCTTCAATTTAATAAACTCTACCAAAATAAATAAATTCTCTTTCTAAAGAATATAATTAAATTGGTTTTCCCAAACGTTTTCATTACAAACAATTTCTTTTAAAGGATGAATGCTTGTTACGCCCTAAAAAAGGTTCAGCAAAAATGAAGAAGAGAAATTAAATACAAATTGTTGGTTATCGCAAATCACGTGTTTACTAAGTGTGTGTGTTATTTGAAATATGTTATGTAATCTGAGTGAAAATCTGCCTAAAAGTCATGCCAACTTTTGAAGACTCCATCAAGTTCAGACTTTGATCAATGATAAGGCGGTCTTAACTGCCAATTGTGCAAAAGTTAGTTATTTTTTTACATTGTTCATGTGTACATTATTATTTAATCTAATTTAAAAGTGATCCATCCATAACGCTTCCACAAACTGTACTAGTTTGCGCTGTCAGGAAAAAAAATATTGTTTGTCCTGGAGTGTCCAATTTTTTTTAACGATCCAACCACAACCTAAGATGCTAGTTATTACTAAAACATGTTCTGCATAAGTACACAGACCCGATCTGCATCCGGACCCGTTCGGACGTGTTGAAGGTCGCTCCCGGCTGCCGAGTCACGATTGTTGTCTCACGACTTCTCTCGTATCAATACTCAAACGCCACTCTCAGATCCGTTCTGCGTCCGGCCCCGCTCGGACGCGTTCGCGGTCGCTCCAGCCGTTGAGTCACGATAGTCGTCTCACGACGTCAACTCGTAGCAATACTCATACGCTGTTAGTCTCTTTAGGGCTTACGCTGCGACCGGTCTCGATCGGCTGCAAGTAAGTCGGTCTCTTGCACAGCAACAACAGAGCTGAGCATACCGCGGTCGATTAAATTCGATAGTGGTTCGCGAAGCTCGGGCTGTTTTTCTGGCTGCGTACTTGACGCTTGGCGCTTGCTACGTAGTCAGAGACTCGCTCTGCGGCCGGCCCCGGCCGGTCGTAACGTAGTCAATCCCGCACTCTGTGCACCCCTTGAATAAAAAACCTCACCTCGGTGAGTGCAGCAACAACAGGGTCGAGCTTACCACGGTCGATTAAATTCGATAGTGGTTCGCAAGACTCGGGCTGTCTTTCTGGCTGCGTACTTGACGCTTGGCGCCTGTACGTAGTCAGAGACTCGCTCTGCGGCCGGCTCCGGCCGGTCGTAACGCAGTCAATCCCGTACTTTTAGTGCAACCCAACTTCGTCAAGTCTACGGCCGGTTTTCGTTGTCAATTTATTGACGACACACTCCGTAGTAGACTCGCGTTTGATCAGGTGGATACTTAACGGTGACAATTAAGCCTGATAGCGTTGCCCCGGTGCGCTTCCAAGGCCCTTCAGGCCAAGGAGAAACCGGCTGACCCGATCCCATTGCACTTGGGCCTTTCCCAGGGTGACGGTACAGTGCTGTCTGAGCTAGGGGCACCACTTCGCATCGTCCCCAGCCCCCCTACCGCGGGAAGGGAGGTTTAGTTGCTAGGTTTGCTAGGGAACCTAGGCATTTTTATATATTTATATATTACATATCGTAGCACCAAGCCCTCCAATGGACCTTGTCAACGTTCTTAGGTCGTTCGCCCAGGTGCTCGCTGCGTCTGGCAACAGCATACCCGATGACATACTAACGCAGGCCTTACAGGCATCTATCGCGTCCCCGGCCCCTCAGGCCTCAACTCCGGCCCCTCAGGCCTCAACCCCGGCCCCTCAGGCCTCCGACGTCCAGACCCCTCAGGTCTTCAGCTCTCCCGCGTCTCCCGCCTCGTCCGAGATGGACTGCGAATCGGTCGCATCCTCTCACGCGTCGCGTCGTAAGCGTACCGCTCCCGGGAGCGACTCCGAACTCGCGTCTGATACGTCGTCAGATGCCGTCACCTTAACCGGCTCTCCTGAGCCCGCGTTTCAACTTGTCGCCAAGCGCTCCAAGAAGCGCTCTAAGAAAGCTTCGGTATCTTCAAAACCCGAGCCCTCCCCGATGTCTTCAACACCAGCCCCCGCGCCGTTAAAATCGCTCGTAGTAACCGCGTCTCCGTCGGTCACATCGAAGCCAGCGACGCGCTGCGCTCCCGTCCCGCCGAAGCCTCAGCTCCCTCCACCCGTATTCCTGCGTGAAAAAGCGCGCTGGACCGCTGTTTCTAACTTGTGCAAAGAGCACAAAATTAATTACTTAAAAGCCGCCAACGCTGGCGATACAATCAAAATTCATGTAGCGACCGTCGACGACTTCCGCGCGTTTACCAGGTTACTCTCGTTAAATCAAATCGCGTATCACACCTACGCCCTCCCAGAGGAGCGTAAGATCCGAGCAGTACTACGGGGCGTCCCGTTCGAACTCAGTAACGAAGACATTCTCGAGGACCTTAAGTCTCAGGGTTTCCCGGCAATAGCAGTGCACAAGATGCACTCCAACCGTTGTAGGCGTTTTCCCTTAGCACTAGTAATCCTTACCAACACTCCCAACTCGAAGGAGATTTTCAGAGAGGCTCGCACAATTTGCGGACTCTCGAACATCTCCGTCGAGCGTCCCAACCCCCGCGGTCACCCTGGGCAGTGCCACCGCTGCCAGCTATATGGCCACGCAGCGGCTAACTGTTCAGCTCCCCCCAGGTGCGTTAAGTGCCTGGATCCCCACATCACTAAGGAGTGCACTCGCACTCCCGAATCCACTTCCCCCCCTGCCTGTGTGCTATGCGGCCAGTCCGGCCACACAGCAAACTACAGGGGCTGCCCGCGCGCTCCGCGCTCCACCGCCAAGAGGGTCGCGCCTAAACCGGCGCCGCCGCTCACTCCCGCTAACTTCCCGCCGCTGCGCAACCGGGGTCCCCCGGAAGCAAAGCCCGTTCAGCCGACGCCTACTCCGGCTCTGTCTTGGAGGCAGCGTCCGGCCGTCCCGCCTGCACCTTCCCGACCCATCCCAGCTCCCGTAGCTTCCGTAAAGCCGCGTCCCGCTCCGTCTTCTGCACCTAAGTCGTCGTTGGCTGAGGACATGAAGACCGTAATCGACGTCATCCAAAACGTAGACATTAATGAAATTTCCATACTCGCACGCAAACTGCGAGCCGCCCGCTCTCCTCAAGAGCGTTTATTCGCGTTAGCCGAGCATCACTCGCTCCTAAGTTCGTTGTAAATTCTTTATTTTTGTATAAATTCGTAAATAAGTAAATTATAATGTCTAGACCCGCGAATCCCGCGTCCTGTCCTGGATTCGCTATTCCTAAATACGCGTTTACACGTAACGATAGGCCTAACTGCGACGGTTTCGGCGGCACTGCTATCTACTACAAAAGAGGATTCCATTGCTGTCCTCTCCCTACCCCTCCTCTCCTCAACATGGAAGCCACTATATGTAGATTGGCTATGACTGGTCATCCGACCATCATCATAGCTTCAGTCTACATACCCTGTGGCACTAAACCTATCCGCAGCGACTTTGAGACCATTCTCGCCCTCGGCCGTTCAGTCATTATGTTCGGAGACTTTAACTCCAAACATACTGACTGAACGTGCCTATCAACCAACCAAAGCGGTATCGCTCTCCTCGACATCACCAACTTACTCGACTTAGACGTCGTCTCCCCCATCACTCCCACTCACTATCCCGACAACCCGAACCACTCTCCTGACATCCTCGACTTTGCAATCGTCAAGCATATCAACCTCGACCTCAGGTCTGTCGAACCGCTCGATGACCTAGGTTCTGACCACCGCCCCGTCTCCCTCGTGCTAGGACCGCCTAACGTTAACGTCACTTCTCCTAAGACCTTTACCGACTGGAAAGGTTTTAAAAATACGATAGTTTCTGCCTTAGAGGCCCCAAACTCTCCGCTCGCGATCCCGCCCGATCAATTAGATAGGCCGGATAAAATAGATTCGTTAGTAAATTCTCTCACTGATGCTATCAACTCAGCCATCAGTGTAAACGAAAAGGTTGCTAAGAAAGGCAAACCCACGCTTCCCTTAGCCATTAGCAATCTTATTTAAGCTAAGAACGCGGCTCTCCGGAGAGCCAAGAAATATCCCACGCCCGCCTATAGAACAGCTGCGAATCAGCTACAACGGAAAGTTAGATCTCGCCTCGCGGAACTCCGAGACGCCCAGATGAACGATCTCATGGCGAATATCTCCCCGTCCCACCAAGCGTATTATAGTATGGCCCGAGCCTTACGCGTAGACGCCGCCTCTCACGTCCCTCCTCTCACTCGTCCCGATGGCTCTATCGCCTTCGAAGACGAAGAGAAAGCCGAATGCTTCGCTGACAGCGTTGCGTCTCAATACTCGCCCAGCACGCAACCCGCGAATCCCACTCACATCAAAGCGGTGGAGGACGAAGTTCTCCGTAGAAACTCTCTCCCCATCACCGCCGACCCCGCCACAGTCTCTAATGATGAAATCTCGCTTCACATCAAAAGTCAAAAGTCCAGAAAGGCTCCGGGTGCGGATGGTATTTCCAACCACGCACTTAAGCACCTGCCTCAACAGGTGCTTACCTTGTTAGCTATCATTTTCAATGCCTGCTTCGACCTTAGCTACTTTCCAAAAGCTTGGAAAGAAGCGACAGTCATAGGCATACCCAAGCCGGGTAAACCTCTTAATATCCCGGCTAATCACAGTCCCATCAGACTCCTCAAGGCAATGTCTAAACTTCTCGAGAGAGTCATACTCTCTCGAATGCGGAACCATCTGTTTCCAACGGATGGCGAACCTCTCATAATTCCCCACCAGTTCGGCTTTCGCGCTAAGCACTCCTGCCGTCAGCAAGTCCATCGAATCGTCGAGTACATACTCGACGGTTTCCATCCGAAACGAAAGAAAACGATCGCAGTTTTCTTTGACGTAGCCAAGTGGTAAGAAACCATAAAATAAAACGTTGAATGTTGTTATAAAACAAGCTTTAATTCGATTTATAAACGAAAATTACAAGAGCTGATGTTAACGGTTCAATGAATATATTGCAAGTGAGTTGACGGTAGGTTAATCGAAATACAAATAGATATGCCTAATAAAATTAAATAGCAATGATTTATAGCTACTACATTGACTGACAATACGTTTTAAAGTAAGTGAACATACATTATTAGATTCAAAGATTTAAATGAAAAACTTAAAATTGATTTAAAGTTTATACAAATTAATTATATACTAAAGCCCAAACATATTCCCCGCCGTTGAAAGGCTCCGTCTTTCAACATTCCAAGTCTTCATCTCCCTTTGGTAGAGGACAAAGACGTGTTAAAGGTCTTCGCAAGGAACCTCTAATTGTATCGACGTCTGCAACGCGAGAGATACCATCTGGCCCGGGAAATAATTTGGTTACTCGTCCCAGTCGCCAACTTAAGGGTGGAACGTGATCTTCATGAATGAGAACCAAGTCTCCCACGTTGAGATTTGCTTTGTTGGTCTTCCACTTGATGCGGTTTTGCAACTCATGAATATACTCTAGTTGCCACCTTTGCCAAAAATGTTCATGGATTTGTTGAAGACGATCATAGCGTTGTAGAGGTCCTAAATTATTGTCAATTAATGAAAATGATTGAAACGTAGTTAAAGCTCTTCCAATCAAAAAATGCCCTGGGGTGAGGGGAAGGAAATCATCAGGTGAACTAGAGAGCTGACTTATGGGTCGACTGTTTAAAATTGCCTCGACTTGTGCAAATAAAGTTGAAATTTCGTCAAACGTAAGATGCGAGTTCCCCATTACGCGTTTAATATGATATTTAGCCGATTTGACTCCTGCCTCCCAAATGCCGCCAAAATGTGGAGCGTAAGCCGGTATAAAAACGAACTTGATACCCTCCTGAGTTGCAAAATCAATAAAAGCCTTGGAATTTTGTTTAAAAAATGAATTTAATTCTGTGGAAGCTGCTAAAAAGTTGCGCCCATTATCGGAGAAGATTTCGAAAGGTTTGCCACGCCTAGCTATAAATCTTCGAAGTGTCATCAAGAAATCCTCCTTAGACAATGAACTGACTGCTTCAATGTGTATGCATTTATAACGTAGGCACACAAATATGCACATATAACACTTTATTAGTTTGGCACCACGGCCTCTACGATTTAAAATTAAAAATGGTCCAGCAAAGTCTAAACCAACTGATAAGAAGGGGAAGTCTGGAGTAATTCTTTGTGAAGGCAAATTGCCCATTTTAGGGTAAAGTGTAGCGCCCTCTACGCGTCTGCAACGAGTACATTTAAAGACTGTTTGCCTAGCCAATCTGCGGCCATTTGTAGCCCACACGGTTTCTCTAGTTATAGATAAAAGTAGTTGTGGACCGGCGTGAAGGTTTTTGCGATGCTCATGTTCGAATATAATTTTAGTAAAATGGTGAGCGCCATCTAATAATATTGGATGTTTCTTCTGATAAGTATAGTCAGCAGCATTTATTCTACCTCCTACCCTTAACAAACTACGTTCATCAATAAATGGTGATAAAGTTAAAATTTTAGATTTATTATTCAAAGATTTATTATTTTTTAATGTAATATACTCGCTATTAAATGATTGTTGTTGTGCTAAAAAACATAGAGTTTGAAATGAATTTTGTAGTTCATCTATTGTTAAGTAGCCCTTTGTTTTACATTTCGGGTTTTTTAAATTGTGTATAAAACGCTTAATATATGCTAAGATTCTTTGCAATTTTGGAAAACTAGAGTAATTAGAGAATTTGATAATATGTTCTGTGATTGCTACTGGATGCGCTTTGACTTCAAGGTCTAATGGTTCTGCAGAGTGTTTTGTTTTTAGAATAGGCCACGTAGCTTCGTTACCTTTTAAAAATTGAGGACCGTGCCACCAAATATTCAATGAAGGCAGCACGTCGGGCTCTACACCTCTTGAAATAAAATCAGCTGGATTCTCAGCAGTAGGTACATATCGCCAAGAAGCACCATGGGTAAGCTCTAGAATTTCAACGATCCTGTTAGCAACGAATGTTTTCAGTTTCCTGGGTTCGATTTGCAGCCAACTCAACACCACACTTGAATCGGACCAAAAAATTATCCTATCAGGAGTTAATCTAATTGAGCTTAAGACACTCTTACAAAGACGCGCAGATAATAGGGCTGCACATAGCTCCAAACGTGGTATCGTTGTCGGTTTTATGGGAGAAACCTTTGACTTGGCACACAGTAGGTTTACCACAATTTGATTGTTTTCGTCTGTGGATTTAATGTAATTACAAGCGCCAAAAGCACTCTGTGATGCATCACTAAAGCAATGTATTTCCACAGTTTTAGGTAAATTGCATAAAATATGTCTAGGTATTTCTAAATTAGCCAAACATTGAAATTTAATAGCAAATGAATGCCATTTTTCATTGAGATCTAAAGGTACTGGCTCATCCCAGTCGATTTTAGATAACCACAAAGATTGAATCATCATCTTAGGTATGATTATTGTGGGGCTCAGTAGACCCAACGGATCGAAAATTTTAAAAGCGTTTGAAGTAATTGTTCTTTTTGTGACTATGGCATCGTTGTCAATGTTTTTTATTGGAAAAGTTAAAGTATCGGATTGCGGATTCCAACCTAAACCTAAAGTATTTGTAGAGTCACTAAACATTAAATTTGTATTTTGTACATTTGAATTATCGAACATTGATTGTAAATTAGTTTTAAATTTTCTTAATTTCAAGCAACCTTTTTTCAATTCATTTGTAATTGATGACTGTATATAGCGTAATTCTGACTCGTCATTTGACCCTGTAATCAAATCGTCGACTAGAAAATCATTTTGTATTATAGTTTTTATAAAACTGTCTTGGCACTCTTCACCTAACTGCCACAGGCATCGCGTACTCAAAAAACTGGCACTTGCAGTTCCATAAGTAACTGTGTTTAAACGTAATGTTTCCACAGGCAAGGATTCATCTTCTCTCCAAAGTATTAATTGTAAATTACGATCGTTTTCATTTACAAGGACCATTCTATACATTTTTTCGATGTCAGCTGTTAATAAATATTTAAATTGACGCGATCTTACTAAAATTGAAAAGAGAGAATTCTGTATATTTGGGCCTACTTTAAGGATGCTGTTTAGTGAAAAGCCTGATGAAGTTGGAGATGATCCATCAAAGACAACCCGAACCTTAGTGGATTCACTATTGTCTTTAAAAACCGCATGGTGACTTAAGAAGTATGATGGAGTAGGTCTGGCAATGTCAGATTTCGATAAATGACCTAAATTTGAATATTCTCTAATGAACTCTACATACTGCGATTTTAGGATTGGATTTTTACGAAAACGTCGTTCTAAGTGGAGAAGACGTTTTTTGGCTGCATTATATGAATCTCCTAAACAATCTGGAGTCTCATTGAATGGCAAACTAACGCAAAATCTGCCTGAATCTAAACGATATGTATTTTGAATAAAATGTTTTTCACACTGAATATCATTTTCGGATTGAATACTTTTTTGTGGTAAGTCATCTAACTCCCAAAATCTTGTTAACATTTGTTCAATATTATTTGTACTCGCAAAATTACAATGGACATTTTGCTTTGAGAATTGAATATTAATAGGTCCAGCCAGCAACCACCCTAACTTTGAGTTTCTTAATGTAGGTTTCATTGGACCTAGAGAGCGTTGCTCACTGCTCAGAATATCCCAGAAAATATCAGCACCGATGATTATATCAATGGACGCTGGTTGATTAAAGTTAGGATCGGCAAGTACAATGTTTTCTGGAAGATTTAAATCGGAAATGTCAAAAGAAAATCTAGGTATTTCACTGGTTAACTCATCAAGTACCAAACATGAAAGTGTAACTTTAAAAGAACTATTTAATTAACCTATTTGAATGACACAGGTATCTAAAATTTTCGATGAGCTTTCATTACCGATGCCTACAACCTTGACTATATCTGTACTTTTAGCAGTTAATGATAATTGATCCATTATCGACCTTTTAATAAAGGTTGATTGACTACCGCAGTCAAGTAAGGCTCGTGCCTGGATAGACTGATTTGTTTTTGTATTGGTTAATTGAATTATAGCAGTGGATAAAATTACGTGATTATTAAAGTTACGTTATTATTAAGATATTGTATTGGATGTGCTAGCATTTGCAATGGGTTCATTTGAGTTATTTGAATTATGGAGTATTGAATTATGTTTTTTCTTGCATATCTTACATGGTCCTAATTGACAGTCACTTATAGCGTGACCTTTTCTCAAACAGTTAGTACAAAGTCCAAGTCTACGCACATCTGCCCATTTTTCTTGGATTGACTTTGATTTAAATAAATGACAATCATATATCCTATGATTTGAATTACATATAAGACAGGGATAACAATTATTATGATTAGTCAAAGTGCCTGCAGTAAATGATTTTGTTTGATTTAGATTTTCACGCTTGTAGTTAAAGTTTTGTTTATTGTGATTATGGTTGAATTTTGTATTTGAATTATTTAAAGATGAATTAGATTTATTCCTATGCAGAGCTTCAAGTACATCGGCCCTGTCCGTCAGAAATTTATTGAATTGTTTCAATGTTGGGATTTTACTAATGCTATTGCGACACTCTTCCCATTTTGCTAGTGTTTGATTATCTAATTTAGCAGAAATCATAAATATAATTAAAATATCCCAATTATCAGTGTTTTGTCCTAGACTGGATAAAGCACGTAAATTTTTTGAAACATGGTCTACTAAAAATCTTAGGCTTTGTTCTGATTCTCGCTGAATATTTTGAATGTTAAATAATGAATGCAAATGATGGTTAATTAATAATCTTTTGTTGTCGTATCGACTACACAATAACTGCCATGCCTCCATATAATTGCTTGATGACACTTCTAGATTGCTAACTATACGAGCTGCATCTCCCTCTAGATACGAAATTAAAAGATGAAACTTGTGAATCGGGGATAAGCGGTCATTGTTATGAACTAGGCTAATATAAGTGTCTCTAAATTCAAGCCATCGGAAATACGCTCCATTGAACTTGGATATTTGAATTTGTGGCAGCTTAATGGAATCGACATGATCATGATGACAATGAGAACCTTGAAACAAAGATTCGCGACGTGCTTCGTTTTGAGAAGCAGACTGGCTTTCGATTATAGTTTTTGCAATCGCAATACTTAGAATAATGTCTTGTTCAATGCTCTCACGCTCATCTAACTCTGTATCAATATTTTGCGAATTAACAACCTCAATTTGACTTTGCAACTCATCAAACTTTGTAGATAAAAGTTCTATTTTACTCAGTTTAAGACTTAATTCTGCTAAGTGAACCTTCGTTAATTGATTATCTGAATTAATTTTATCTAGATAATTCTTAAACTTTGTTATTTGCCCTTTGATTGAACTACGTTTGACATGGAGGTCCTTCATAAGAGGATCCTTATTAGAATACTCCTTTGAAGAGGACTCCTTGGCCGGAAAATTGTCACCTTCGTAAGGCATTAAAGGCATTTTTAAAGATTAAATGTTAAAATGTTGTTAAAGTTCAAACAATTTTCTTGCCAATGAGTGTATATTATATTAAACAGAAATGCTTAGCTGACGCTCCTTGGAAGGCCCCACCTGGGAGGCGAAGTTACCGTTATGCAGGCTGCGCAGGCTGAGCCGGTAACCGGGGAGCCGGCGCTGCTCGCGACACGTAGCTACGCGCGAGTTACTTCGACGCACGTTAAACAATGCGCACGCACAAGGCGCGAACGCAGGCGCTGGAATAGTCGGCAAATAATTTTGAAAAAAGACAAAAAATGCTAATTAAGTCTTAGGTACTTATGGGGATTTTTATTTATTTTAAAGGTTATTTTTTATATACTAGGTAGTTAAAATAGCACGATAATTACTGTAAATTATCAACTTTGAGAATTCAAGCCAACTAATAGCTGCTAGATTAATTTATAAAGTATGTGGGTATATAATGAATGTTTAACAGCTAAAATTTAAAAAAAAGTTCACAAATTGTCTTTTGTTATATTTAGGTAAGCTTGCAAGTGTAGATTTTATTGTAAATAATAATGAATCAGCTCTTGAATTGGTAAAAGTATCAATGGTAAATGCATAATTTGTTAAATTTATATTTATACCTATTGCGTATTTTAAATGCAAAAGTGGAGGCAATAGATAGTTGAAATTGACTCTGCGTCTTATTAGATGCGCAAAGTAAAGTATTTTGTTAATGAATAGGTAGAAATCAATGTATGAATGGAGTGTAAAAGAAAAGATTCAATGTTACAATAATTTACCCGTCGCGTCTTACTGATAGCACAACCTGGCGGTAAATATTGGTAAATGAGTTTTAAAAGTATGAATTTATTTACTTTAAATGCAATGAATGATTAGGTAGGATGGATAAAGGAACAGAGCACTTAACTGAATTGGACCTATTGCACGGCGGTGTTAACACGAAGATTTGTTCCCCGCTGGCAGGTTCCTCGATGTGGCCGCTAGTTGGCTGTGGTTCCAGTTGGTACACTCCCTTTTATGCTGTTAGAACTGCTCCCGGCGGCTGGATCTTCCGATGACGCGACACAACGGTTTTATGACGTCACGGCACGGCGCGTGGCAGCTCGATGATATTTCTGCAGCACCTTCTCGTATTTACCAGCACTTCGTCGTTATGTTAGCAGCTCGGCGATCTTCAATGATGTTCAATTAGAGCAAGCAAAATTATAAACGACAACACAGCGATATTTTTCTTTGTATGACGCAGTAGAAATTTCTTGTTTTTGTTCTTCTAAATCTTCATATTGCAGGTCCTGTCACGGTCGCCAATTTTTATGGTAAGAAACCATAAAATAAAACGTTGAATGTTGTTATAAAACAAGCTTTAATTCGATTTATAAACGAAAATTACAAGAGCTGATGTTAACGGTTCAATGAATATATTGCAAGTGAGTTGACGGTAGGTTAATCGAAATACAAATAGATATGCCTAATAAAATTAAATAGCAATGATTTATAGCTACTACATTGACTGACAATACGTTTTAAAGTAAGTGAACATACATTATTAGATTCAAAGATTTAAATGAAAAACTTAAAATTGATTTAAAGTTTATACAAATTAATTATATACTAAAGCCCAAACACCAAGGCTTTCGACAAAGTCTGGCACAGCGGTCTCGTTTATAAACTTTACAAAATAGGCTTACCGGATCGCCTAGTTAGGATTATCGCGTCGTTTCTCAAAGACCGCACGTTTCGTTTCAAACATGAAGGCACGCTCTCCGCGCCTCGTCCCATAAAGGCTGGAGTCCCTCAAGGCTCAGTCCTCGCCCCTCTTTTGTATACCGTGTACACTAACGACATTCCCATTCCGCCGAAAGTCGTCGAACTCGCTCTCTTTGCCGACGACACTGCCCTTTACACCAAAGGCCGCAGAGCCCAGGGTCTCGTCACCAGACTCCAAAAGGCTGTAAACGCCCTCGGTGCTTGGTTTAAAAAATGGCGTATCGATGTGAACCCAGAGAAGAGCTCTGCGGTTTACTTCGACTACAGACGCAGTCGTATCGCTGACAATCTCCAAGTGAGAATGCAAGGCACTCCCATCTCCTGGAAGCGCAGTACTAAATATTTAGGCGTCATCTTAGACCAGACGCTTTCTTTCAACCCTCACGTCGATAGAGTAACGAAACTCGCACGTTTTTACCTAGGCCGGCTTTACAGTATGTTAGGTAGAAAAAGTAAAATGTCCTTCAGAAACAAACGTACGCTTTACAAGGTCTGCGTTAGACCAGTCATGTCATATGCTTCGCCAGTCTTTGCCCACGCCAAACCCTCCGTCCTGCACAAGCTGCAGGTGGTTCAAAACCTCTTCTGCCGCAGGGCCACAAACGCACCTTGGTACGTGCGCAACGCGGACCTGCACAGAGATCTTGAACTACCTACAGTTCAACAGCACCTAAAAACACTCTCAGAATTGTTTTTCAAACGCGCCGAATCCCATCCCAATCCACTAGTTCGAAATTCAGTCTCATATACTGCTCCTGTCTTAGATTCGGTATACAAAGTCGCTAGACCGAGAAACGCGCACACAAGTGAACGTACGCAATTAACTTTAGATCTCGAGGCCCTTCAGGCCGCAAATTCTAATTCTAACGTAAATTCTAATTCTAACGTAAATCCGAATTAATGCAAATTTAATTTAATGGTCAATTTTTAATGTTTTATTATTTACTTTTCATTTTTTTGAGCACCTTCAGTGCTATGTAAATCCCAGCGGGTGACCCCTTAAGGGCCCCGCTAGCGCGGCCTCTTTCTCCAATTGGCCGTCGCTCAGATGAAGGCTGAGTGGCAAAAATGCACGAGCCGACAGGGGGTTTTTAGTAGGTATGGTTCTGGTAGGCGTCGGGACGAGTCCCACATAACTTTGGAATCGCGCCAGAGTATGCGTCAGAGCATTTTTATCCTCCTGCCCTTCCCGCGGAGGGGAACAAAAAAAAATGCATAAGTAATATATATTGTTGTTTAATAAATGATTGTCCGAGTCAATTAAAAAGCACTTTGAATATTGAACAAAACTTTTCCATACGGAGATGCGAGGAATATTTTATTAAACTCGTAGTAATTACATATTTCAGAATAATTTCACTTCAAGCTTCATTAGAAAAATTTACTATTTTACTTTAAACAACGTTATGCAAAATCTAAAACAACCTGGGAAACAATCTAGTTCGGATGCTGTCGGATATGGGGTTTACACAATAATATCGTAAGAAATTAGACTGTATGTATTTTCAATAGCATGTCAGAGCAAGTATAACATTGCAGTACCAGATTTGACCACAAAAATGTAAGCTCCAGTCTTGAGTGAAAGTCACCGGGCGCCATTTCTATTTTCAATGACTCTGAGACATCCATAACACAGGCTCTGCTTACTGATAAGGACGAATCTTGTCCTGTTCGCTGGTGCGTGGAATGAGAAGAAGGAAAACAAGATTTCTATGGAACTTGGATGGATTTGCAGGTATCACTACGTAGCGCGTGTGTACAACTGTGCAGCTAGTAAGCGACTGCCAAAAGAAAACTAATGGTCACGAAGATTGCCGAGAGCGGCCGGCGGCACCCGAGCTCGGCGCTCGCGGTGTCGGTCGGGTATGCTTATTGCAGTGATACCCACTGATCCACCTATCTTTATTAATTAAACAAACGATATAGGTACATAAATCACACAATCAGCATACACTTATGTAGTACCTAATACTAATGTTAGGTTGCCGATAACAAAACATGTATTACTTAATGAACAGTACAAATAAGGCCTACCAGGTACATTGTTTACTACATACCTATACAAGAGTACAGTCGGGCGGACACTACTTCGTCTCGTCGTTAACACTTACTTTTGGGCCATTTATGTGTTTGTCTGGGGATCTTTTACTAATTATTAATTGATTTAAAATTAGGTTTTACAGAATAACATCTTTAATTAAAGTTGGGTACGGTCAAAAATAATTTGAAGACCGAATTGTACAAATTTTTTTAAATTTAAATACAGATTTTTTGTTTAAGTATGGCTTAGACTCCTGCGCAGTTTAAAAAAGGAGCACTAATAGTTCATTTATTGATTTCTAATTTATATTTGAAAATTTCATTTACTTCAATTAGATGTAACTTTCATCTTTACGCTGACGACTTGCAGATTTACCGTCATTTTCCTGTTTGCGATGTTGGCTCAGCCACTTCCGCCATTAATGACGATCTCAGCCGCGTAAGTGACTGGGCTAAGTCTTTTGGGTTACGTGCAAATCCTAGCAAGTCTCAAGCCATGATTCTAGGTAGTCGATACATGCGCGGTTGCATTACTTTATCCGATCTTCCTCCTATTGTGTTTGATGGCACTCGGATTGATTTCACTGACACAGCCAAAAACTTGGGTGTAATTTTTGATTCTTATCTCACTTGGCGACCTAATGTTAGTGAGATCAGTCGTAGAGTTCATCATTCAATACGTACCTTAAAAATCCTCCAAACCTTCCTTCCCTTATCGACAAAAATCTCCCTTGCTCAAAGTCTCATCCAATCCATCATTGATTATGCAGACGTCTGCTACTTAGATCTCTCTGAGGAGCTTCTAAATAAACTGGAACGTTTACAAAATCTCTCCATACGTTTCATATTTGGACTTAAAAAGCATGATCATGTATCGGAGTTCCGTAACCAACTATTATGGCTTCCTATCCGACGTCGTAGAAACATGCGAATCCTCTGCCTCCTTTTTAATGTTTTCTATAATCCTAACTCCCCGCAATATCTTCGCGAACGTTTTTATTTTACCCATTCGAAAGAGGCGCCATGCAGGGCACATAATCGTACTCTCCTTCACGTACATCCACATAAAACAGACTTTTTCTCCTATTCATTTACCGTTTATGCAGTCAGATTGTGGAATTCCCTCCCTTATAAGTATAACATACGCGAGTCAGAAACACTACTTATCTTAAAAAAAAGAGTTAAAGACCAATACTTTTCCCTTATTTAGTAAGTTTTTTATTGTTTTGGCATTTATAAGTTTTCCTTTTAAACAACTTTAGATTGTATATATTTTATTGTATTTTATTTCATTTATGTATGTATATGAGTATACGTAAGTTTATTTACGGTGTTAAGTATATAATTTGTATATGTTTAAAGTAGGTACACACTACTTTGTTATAAACTAATCTCTCCTCTCACAGGTCGGCTGGAAGAGATTTCTTTTAGAAATAAGCCGCACCTTTGCACATATTTAGTCTTTAAGGTATTTTATATTGTTTTCATATGTGTGTACAAAAACTGTTAAATAAATAAATAAATAAAATTTAATGACTCTTTACTAGCAAAAGTTGGCAAATTCAAATATCTGAGTCACTATGGGGATCAGGTAGATATAGAGAGAGAGCGCAGAGCGCTGGCAGCAAGATCAAATATGTTGGCACACAGGTTCGCATATTGCAGTGAGGAAGCTAACATAACAATATTCAAGGCCTTTTGTCAATATTTTTATACGGCGGGACTGTGGTCACACGAGCATGGCTCGAAAACAGCACTGAATGCGCTTAGGGTGCAGTATAACAATGGCTTCAGGGTTCTGTTTGGATTACCACGCTACTGCAACGCATCGGCCATGTTTTTCTTAACTAGAATAGATTACTATTTTGCGAATATTCGGAAAAAAACGCATCTCTCATGTTGAGGTTTCGATCTTGTACCAATGATCTGCTGAGGGTGTTTGCTGATAAGTTGGAGCTTCCAACATGGAAGCATTTTATGTCTGTTTTAGTCTTATTAATTAACATGAATGTCTTACTCACATAGTTACCTATTTAAGTTGTATTACTAACAAGTGGGCAAAGTTGCCACAATAAATGAAATATATTATTATTATTATTTAATCACGAAACCACAATTCATGGCATCTCATTTTAAGAATAAAGGGCAGAAAAATGTGAAACCAAATAAAAGATAGAGAAAATGTAAGACACTTCGTCATACGTATCTTAAGAAAGTGTAATAAGACATAAGGCTTATCGGAAACTTCCAAAAATCACTTGTGTTTAATAGATAGATAGATTCCTTTCATCTGACATCGCCTTGACAATTTATGGGAAACACCCTGTATATTATAGAAAAAATTTTTTGAAAGGAATATTGTAAAATCTAATTCAGTTCATGTCCTGTGTGATTTATTTTCGTTTATATTTGATCCATTTGAGCAGAATTGAGCCATTTTGAACTATTGTAACATACACACACACACACACTATAAAATAAATATATAAGTAATATAAAATACCAAATCAGTAATATAAAGATATGAAATCCTAGAATACGAGTAATTTAGGCTAAACATCATATAAGTATTCCATTCTTTTGAGTTTTATGAGATTTAGATGTTTACGTTTGGCTTCCTCTGGCAATAAGTTGAAATAAAACTAGTCCTGATAAGAATTCCTCTACTCAGTTTGTAATAAAACCTTTTCATAAAGCAAAGAAGTTTTTCAAGAATTGGATTTCATTTGTTTATATACCTGTCCCTGGAATATTACAAAAAATTGTGAAAGTAAAAAAAATCTGTTTTTAAAAATAATAATAGTAATAATAATGGGTTCACTACATAAACACCAAAAAATGTAATTCCGATACTCATAATCACGAATTTCAAAATTCCGAATTTTATAACACCAAATTGTTGATAATTCCGAAAATGAAAATTCCCTGTTTCGTAATTCCGAATTTTTCTTCTTCGAAACTTCAAAATTCCGAACGTTTGTAATTAGGAAAATCAATATGCCGAATTTGAAAACACCGAACTATAAAAATCCGAATTATTAATAATCCGCAATATCATAAATACGAATCCCGAATATCAAAATTCCGAATATTATTAGTTGCAATAACAAACGCCTTGTAAAACTGCATGAGCACATCAATTTATACGTTAGAGCATTCAAGTAGTCAGCTGGAAATGAGAAAGTTTATATAGTTTTTTGTACCGAGTTATTTCTTGAGTATGTAGTTTATGTGCTTAAAAGCATTACCCTTTTTGGCGCTTCGCCGGGTTATCTACATACAGACTAACTGCTGCTCCTCGCTTCGCTCGTCGTCGCGATTCATATACTTTCAAAATGTGCCTTATAAATTTTAATTTTAATTTGTGTCACAGGAGATTTAGATTATAATTTTTTATATGTACCCGTTTTAGATACAAAATCTAAATGTAAGCATTGAATTTTCGGAAAGTTAAAATTCGGAATACCATATTATTATTTCGGATAATACACAGCGGGTTTTTAATTCTTCGTACAAATTAAAGTCAGAAAATTAAAATTTCGTATTTATGAATTTCGGTAAAAAAAGAATAGTGTTTTTGAATAGTCGGAATTAAGACTCTTCGGAATTGTGAAATTCGGAATTTTAAAAATCGAAATATTCAAATTAGGAATTACATAATTCGGAATTTTTGGGTGTTCCCAATAATAATAGTAAATCCCCAGACAAATCACACATTTAGATAGTGCAAGTCTTCAGTTCAGTATCACAACTAGTTTTTGTCAATATATTTCAAATTTTTCGATGATTGGTTCAATCTGATTTCTGACATTTGTGCTATTTTAGTTTATTTAAATATAGATTTAAATTTGAGGAATACGTTGTTTTCGAATTGTTGTATTGACATTATTAAACGAGTCGCTAACCAAAGGCTTAAGTTGGAATAAGCTTGTTTTTCTTCTTTCTCCAACAATTTTTTCTTGAAATATGAAAGTCTGTTATTGCCCAAATGTCTAGTCGCATTAAGAAACAACATAAATAAATGAAGATGTTTTAATCATTACACTGCAAAGATTATATAAAACTTAATTGGAACACATAATTATGTCATCAGAAAGGCACGACATTCACCAGTCACCAACCCAGTCATTAAAAATAATAGAACTTGTGAAAAAGTACATTCAATTCAGATAGAATAATTGCCAGACTATTTGTAAAGGCGTCTGATATTTAGATTGAAATAGTTGTATGATAGAGTATTGACCGCTAGACTTTCACATTCAAAAAGTCATTTGTCTACCCGGCCTCACAGAATCCTCTTAAAATATCTCTGTGAATATCTCCAAATTGATTGAAATTTCGTTGTCACATATTCATGAAAAGCTTAAGGAATAACAAGAAAATAAATAATGAAAATAACTTTGAAGCTATAAATGGTACTAATACGTAATCGTGTTTCAATGTTTGTTTTCTAAATTTTATGTTATCTTTCTATAAGTTGCATGATGAGCTAAAAATAATACTGAGATATTTTATTTACATTACGTAAACTCATTTTCACCTTTTTGTCTCGCAAATTGCTTATTCATTTTAATCCCAACCTCAACTCAATGGCGAATTATTTAAATCGCATTAGAAATAAACCTAACGCGCAACACACTAGTATTCACATTAAACATCTCAAAATTGTGACATTCCTGAAAGCATCGAGATCAAACAACAGCAGTAACGCAGTAAAGTAATAGCAACAGTAAATCAAACAAAACGTCCAGAAAGATAATAGGCAATCGAAGCGGCATCGGGCGGATTGCGTGGCATTGCGGCGATTAGCGGACGTGACTCGAAAACTTTACCCGTGCCGCCTGGTAATTGTAGTTTTTGATGTTGGTAATTATGGCAGTTTGGCAACCAGTTCAGAAATGTTGTTAAGATATTGTTTATAAGCAGAGAGATATTAAATAACTTGGAAATAGTTTGTGAAATTATTATTAATGATAGATTTCACAGATACACGTATAGAACAATCTTTTTTGTTTATTTTTTCTCTCACAATTGCATCAGCTTCTAAAAATGTTGAAAGTGGGTCTCAACAACAGGGTCTTTTAACTTTGCGCCGCATTCTACAAATTTGTTAGACATACAAATACTTGTTACTTATGTTTGAAAGTCCAGGAATAGTACAATGGTGTTAGTACTTACTACACTCCCACAACACATATAAACAGTGTTGAGTAATAATAATAGTTACTTGTGGTGGTGACTTCTCTGCGTAACAAAGCACCGATTTTATACTACATGGACTATAGCCATAGGTGGCACATGGACACGCGGTTGTAAGTAGCATCCGCGCCCATGGGCATCAATAGTCGCAGGTGTTATAGCTATAAATAAATATTGTGATAATATCTCGACTAATGATGCGTTGCCGACTGTAGGCTGCAGATGAAATTGCCTGTGTTCCAGTGATTGCACTGGCTGTACCTTCCCTTTCACCGGAACAACCACGTGAGCATGATTACTACGGCGATCAATATAGAAAGGACTCTACTATCTACTATAAAAAAATAGGATATCTTGGCGTACTTATATACCATACCAAGCACAATTTACGTTTTGTTGCCCACACAAATAACTAAATAAAAGAGTATAAAAACAAAATCCACGAACGAAACAAACAAGGGAGTGACATCTGTCAAGTAACACTTGACAGATGCGTAGTTGGGTGTTGCCAATCAACTTTATAAATTCATCTAAGCAAGTATAAAACAAATTAAAATAACCAGATATTTTGATTATTATCAATTTGAATTTTTCAAACTTTATTTCAATGAGTAATTTCATTTCATTCATCATTGGAAGTAATGTATTGCACTGAAGTCGTACGAACACGCCTAGCCTCATTATTACAGTGCAATTATTAAATCTCTTTGGAGAGATTTACTCATTTGGAGTTTTTCTGTTCTCCGCCTGTAAAAAAGCGGCGTTTTTTATTATTTCTTAAGTCAGGTTTATCCTTATTACATTCTTATTACTTAAATTACATTCAACTTGCCAAACATTGGGCTCACGAAAAATTTTAAACTATATAATGCTGTTTATTTTCAAAGAAAAAAATAAAATGGTTGATGTAATAGTATGTGTTATACATTTGTATTTATCAGAAATAAACATGAAATCTTATGTATGAACATAATTAACATAAAAATGCTCGTCAATAAACATTTCCGTTAATACAATACATACATATAACGTCCAAGAGTCTGGGACTATAAGGGACAGTATAACGAGTTCCTAGTTTTTCCAATTGATCATACAAACCGCAAAGCTCCATACTTACTGTCCGGTTGTTTAGCTCGCCCCGCCGCGCAGCAGGCGAACATTGCCGAGCAGCAACTACACATATTTGCGCTAATGCCGGGTAATGCGCGGCGGCCTGATAGCTCCACCGCGCATGGCATCTAATAACACCCGACGTTTGGCTTCCTCGTTACTTTTTATTATCGGATTTACTTAACTATCTCACTTGCTGAATCTTTCGCTTAATAAAAAGGATTCATTCAAGGCTTCATTAACTATGTATTCGCAAAACTCGAAAGATAGTCAGATGAAACATCTAGGAGAGTTTTTGTTCACTGACGTTATTGTTTGTAGGATTGACTTAGTAAATGATCAATTAAGATCGTTCGGTTCGGTGCAGATTGCTCGCAGCATGTTTCATCGGTTCATCCCAAAAGGTCATGTTTGCTATTAAAGCCTACGCTGGCAACGTAATATTAAAGGAGGCTTTAGTGAGCGGCGTACACGGCTTAACTAGTACCTGTGTGTGTCTAGCGACCAGCCTTTATGAATAAAAAGGGATCTACGTTGCCTGCCTCTATCTCGGTTATTGTTATAGCTTTTATTGTAACTTGTTCTGTTTCTTATAAAGTAAATATGTGATTTCTTCATAAATAGTAGTTTATTAAAAACACCAGATTTGACATTCTTGTATTAATTTTTTCTTTTTAAACATTAAAAGCGAGAATGAGAATAAATATGTTCTTGAAGATGAGGGATGCTGGTCGGTGACAAGATGAGTATTTCCTCATGTCAAATTGGCCGGGAGCAGAACAGCTGCCTTATCGTTATCTGCTATTGCTAAAACAGACAGTGATACTTTGGAAGTTTAACGTTTGCATTTACTTGTTTGTTTGTCTGCCTGTGTATCTCCTAAATGGAAGAACTGCTTTTGATTTAGCAGATACAGTTTGCTATGATCGAGAATGTTATGCAAGATTTAAAAAACCCAGTTATTCCTTTTAGCTTTAAAATTTTCAATCTCAACTTACATAATTTTTCTCAAACAGTCCTCTTCACTGAAGCGTAGTGAAACATCAAAAGAGCTAAGAACATTATTAGCAAAACATTTAATACAAAGGCAATAAACTAATTGGAATAACTCTTGATGTCATATTAAAGGGTGGTAAAAATAGATAAGTCAATAAAAGGCGAGAAGACGGAATTTGTAAACACCCGTCGAAGTAGAGTAATTAATTAACTGAGTTAGCGGGTGAGATGCTGGGCTGATGGAACATGGCCGCTTGTTTTGTCCAGCTGTCGATTCTGTCTTCATCTGTTGTTCTAACCCCTGAATCATATTCAAAATTGCAACAATAATTTACGTATGTACCTTTGTAATAATCTGAAGCAACACGATACGTATCCTTGAAGAACACAGTTATCTGGTGTTCGTATTGTTTTTTTATCAATAATTTAAAACTAGTACATTACGTTGATTACCATGAAACTATAAAGAGCTATTTTATGAAAATAATTCTTCATATACAAAAAAACAGATCTTAATGCTTGTAAACGATTATACTTATCCACAATGCTATTGAATGAAACAAAAATAATATTCTATCTGGATTAAAATTTAGATTTTCCATTTATGTACCCATATATTCCACCTCGACGCGCAATAGCGGGGGGCGACGCGGCGTCTACACCCGACGTTTCAACTGTCCAGTCCCCTGAACTTCGTAATGAATCAGTTTAGATATTGTTTTATAATAATTAATGTTTTAAAAGTTTTGAAAATTTGTTTTTGGATAATCAATTTTATTACATACAAATTGATTTTAACAATGATTTGTAACTTTCTAGGTTATATAATATACAATTTTTGAAGTTCATTATTAATTACTCATAAATTATATTTCGAGTAGCAGCAGCAGGTGAACTGTCCTGTCGATTGCTTGATACATGTACACAGGGTTACCAAAACACTCTGCAGGTGCATGTACCTAGTACATTCTCAAAAGATGTGCGATCGTTTCTCCACTTAGATTAAGACTACTAAGACATTATGCTTAATGTGCTAGATACATCGTTGCGTGCCTATCCGATGAGTCGAACCAAGCTTCATGCGGCCACGGGGCGGCACTCAGCAAGCTACGACACACGCAGGTCGCCGGCGGATACCATGTCTCTGATATCTGCTGATACATTTGGTCCGATATTTCTCATTTCATTGTACAACGCCAGCGTCTGCCTTATCTACCTCCCAACAATAGCGTAGTGCTCGCGTCCCGCTCGGTGCTTGAATGAAAAATGCAGGAAAATGTTTTATCTCTAAATGTACCATTTAGTTTGTATGAGAATAAACGTGTTTTTTAATAGCAGCTCGTTCAAAAGATTTATGGTAAAGTTGGCAGATATTTAAGCGACTGAATAAATGAGAGTTTTTAGTTGATATTTTTAATTTACAGATTCTTTCATTTGAAGCAGTGTAATGGAATGCAGCCTGCTCCATGTTGTTTATTTTCAGTGAGTTTATTACTTTGTTATGTTTCAGTTTAACTTTATTGTTTTTATAAAAACCTAGGTTTTTGTTTAATTATCCTACATTGCCAGGCGTCCTTTCTGCCCTTTCACCTGGCGGTAAACACCTGAGCACGAGGTCACTTTCTGAAAAACTTGTTCCTTTATTCTATAATTGGTTTGTAGCTGCACAAATAAACATCGGTAATCTGCAATGTTTGGGTATCAACCGGTAACGTGAACCCGCTTTATGCCAATTAGTACATTCCGCGTCAGTTCGATGGGCAGCCGCGCTGGAGCACAGCGAGTACTCACGTCGAGCGCGCAGAATGCGGCGCTCCCAGAGTAGGTAGCTACAGGAGATTCCCGCGCTTCTCAGTTATTAAGATTTGGTGTTCGTTAGCTGCTATTCGAAATACAATATTGAGAAAATTATTTACGATAGTAACAGTGAAAATCTAAATTAGATTATGAATTTATGTTAAAATGTAATGTAATTGTTTTTATTACATTTTTAATGTAAGAGTGCTAGAGTGGAAAATGCTAGCAAGGGTTCATTAAGAGATAGCTTAGCGCAAGGAAGCCCAGTAGCCTTCTTTTTTTCTTTGTTCTTTTAGATTTTTATTGATACGTTACTTTTGTGTTGTTTATATTGTTTGTTGTATGCTGTGTGCATTCTAATCGCTATCACGACACACTCCGTTCCTTCATCAGTTCAGAGCTCCACGCCCGCGTTATTGGATGCGTTTTGCTTATTATCGCTATGCTAAGTGCGCTTACTGGAGTGCTGCAAAACTATATTGTATGATGAATCAAAATGTTATATGCGTTTTCAAATTATAAAGCTGTTTTTTATAATTAAACATCCGCTTTTCAAGGAACTCTTCAATTCAAAACAAAATAAAATATCACCAATCATCACTTAGGGATATCATAAAAGCTAAAGTTTTTCTGGTTTGTTGAGCTTTCACGAGTTAATTAGCTAACTGATCAACATGAATTCGGATCGACGTTGTCGCGGCTACGGAGAATAACCTTAAAATAAAACAAAAGATCAACCTTGTAACGACTACACATAGAACCAGCTACCACCATTGCGGCCAAGGGCTTGAATAGTTCGACAGCAGTATGAAAGCAGAACTTTCATACTGCTGTCGAAAGATTATTTGACGCAGCATTTCTTTTCAATAACTTGTGGGGAACTTCTTCATGCTTCTTCAGAAACGTTGGATGGATGTGATGTAAGGAGGAGCGGCGCAGATACGATTCAAACAAATTATTCTTTATAGCAAAATTGTATCAATGGTCATGGCTGCCACTTACAATATACTCATGGAAATGAAAGTAATCAAACAAAATAAGCTTTATTGAGCTGCGCTCGCCACAGGACCTATATGGCCCCGTAAAAGCCTCGACATGCTCCATCCATCACGAGGTAGGTACAGTTGCCACGAGGCAAATAAAGTAGGATCACATAAACCGACCCAATGGAACGTCATAAACGGATTGCGTCATACAAACGCTGGTCGCCAGGTGACACTATTGATTATGAAACCGCTCGTATTCACTTGACTTGTTTGCCATCACAATGTAATATTGTCATTCTAGAATTCTAACAGTTTTATTAAAAAAACGGCTTTGGTTTCATTCAGAATAAATTTAAGAAGTTTTTGGAAAGGCTTTTACCCTCGTACGAGGAACAACTTTCAAAGTTTTGCTTCGTGTTATTTTATTGCAAAAAGCTATTGAAAAGTCGTTAGTGATCTTTCTAACCAAAACATTAGTCTGTTTTCAAGAGTTATAATAAGATTGTATTAAAAAGTCAATGTTAAAACAAAATATTCGATTGTTACCACTGTGAAAATTGGCAAGAACTTTCCGATTGCTATGCTTCACTTTCAAGAACTTGTGATACGTCAACGCAAACAGTCTCACACTGTAAAAAAAAACTATAACTGAACTCAGCCTTGGTTTGGTCAACTGTACACCCAACCTCTTGTTCTCTAAAAAAGCGGCCCATGGTTCGACAAGAAGCAAGTATACTTGGCAAAAGCAAAATTTGTCAGCGAGATTGGTGAGAGACTCTCGCGCTCTCCACCTGTGTCTCGTGCGTTAGTGTGGTGGCTGGTGTGATGAAATCAAATGTTTGTTCTCGGGTCATGGTTGTTTATATAATAAGGATATATTCAAGCTCTGCTTACTTTGGGGCTATAACTGCATGCAGTTGGTGTTTTTTCCTAGGGATTTATATAATTATATTGAATTTCAAAATAGTTTCTCTCTTTTATCTGAAGCGTTAAATTTCACATCACTCGGGCGTTGTCTGGAGAAGAAATAATGGATGACGTCAAACATTTTCAGGTGATTCGGCGTGTGTTTGGTAAGGTTGCTTTTTTATTTTTAGTTGATTGATCAACACATACAAAATAAACTGGTGACGGTGAGGTTCGCGAAACAGTTCGGGATTTTAAATAAACGTACTTAAGTAACACGCTCTAGCAGCTTGTTCTATAAAATATTGTTTGAGATAATTTTTACGCTTAGTTCCTGATACATGCTTATGAAAAATGTAGTTAGGTAATTTGTTTAAGATGTCTGGTAAAAGATTTTCTCTTACCATATATACTTTTATATTTATCTAATTTAAATATTTTCATATTCCTTTCCAATTGGGTTTCATTTATACATATATTATATGCGGTTTTGAACATTACAAGATTCCATATTTAATATAATTCAGTCTTAATTTGTCCCGGCAAAACTTTATTGTATCGGAAAAGTTAAGAATTGTCGTTCTTATACAATTTTTTTATTTTACGTAGGTACAATTGATTTTAATCATCTTATCTATATTTAATGTATATTATTTGTGTGAGTATTATATTTTCTACCATATGAGGACAGGCCATAATCAATTATTGAGTTTGTCAAAGCTAAATACTATATAAATATATCTAAGTGATGTATAGGGTAATTTGTATTTAAGGATGGTCAGTTTTCTTAATATGACTCTAATTTTCCACAAACAAAATTAATATGTGGAATTATTATTACGGAGGCTCAACGATTTATTGATCCATACTGCAAAAGAAAAAGGTTGTTTCATTATCATCAAACTCCACTTTGGATGACCAGTGAAAATTCCCACCGCGTATTCGCACTGGGCATACTCTATGTCTGACATTTTTACTGAAAACGCCACTCGTAAAGCCTTTTTAATCTGGGCATTCACAAGTCGAGTAGGCCAGACAGTATACCCTGCTACTGAACTGAAGTTTCTTGCCAGTTCTTCTGCACAAAGGTTTGGCACGATGGGCTGAAGCAGTGAAGAGCAAGGACGAAACCTTGGATTAAGTTACCTTGGATGTAGCGAAGGCTTTTGATTGGGTATGGCATAATGCTCTTCTATCCAACCTTCCATCTTACGGACTTCCCGAGAGGCTTCGCTAAATAGATATAACATCTTGAAACACCAAGATCAGGAACAGACGTGATACTGGACAATGTACCAGGACCAAGTACTCTAAAGAAACAATCATATTGAATAGAGGTAGAGGCTGAAGGGGAACACTATACGCTGGTAGATCTTCAGACATCCTCCAGAAAACCATAACGCTACAAAACAATTTTTCCATTTCTATTATTCACTTTTAAAATTTTATTCTGCGTCATATTCATTATAATAAAACTAACCTTTCTTTTGAAAGTTCGACAGTTTAAAAGTAAAAATATATTTTTTCTAAATTTAAATAATCCTCTACATTTTTACCCATACGCTACGATTGAATGTCATATAAAAATGGATGTGCGTCGGGAACATTTTCATGCAATGATTTTTTACGTCTTTAAGTCCAACTTTAAACCTGATGAATATCCTTTAATCGACTTCAATCAGCTTTTATGAACTAGGTGCCTGTTAACCTCAGTGTGTCCCGCTTGTTTAATGAGTTTAAGTTTTCACGGCGATTGGTATTGCGTTAACCTTACTTCGTCGAACGTGAGCTACGTCGACGGTTTCGACGTTCCAGGTGTTACTTCGTGGAGTAAGTTCGTCGTGTTCATTTCTTCGTGAACTGGTGGATACGCATAACGGTGCCAACGAAACCAGTTGAGCGTTGGCCTGGTGCGCTTTATTGGCCCTTCAGGCCGTAAGAAACCGGAAGTCCCGATCCCAGTGCACTGGCCCATACCCAAGGTGACGGAACCAGCACTGTCCGAGCCAGGGGCACCGCTGAGGCCGTCCCTATCGCCCCTACCGCCGCTAGAGAGGCTTAGTTAGGTGTTGACTGTTAGATCGTTCATAAATTATATAATTATAATATTAATCATAATTGTTAGCTCCCCTTCCCTCCCCCGCCATACGCAATGACTTTGCAAGCTCATTCAAAACCTTCGAAGCAATTCGTTGATGGCATCACCGCTTCAGGCTCCCCCGTAGCCGCTAATGCAATGCTCCAATTGCTTTGCGATCTTTCTCCCGATTTCACTACTTTACTGGCCTCACTGGCCCTTCAGGCCACCCAGTCCCCTCAGGCCGAACAGCTGCTTCACAGTGCCCCCACATCCTCGGCCTCCTTAATGGAGGTCGAAACTACGGACACGCCGCCTCGACGGCTACCTCAACCTCGGCCTCATCCACCACCCGTCCCTCCAGGCGCACTGCATCAAGCAGCAGCGCCGAATCCACTTCCCAAGCGGACACCCTCACCGGCTCCCCTGAGCCCACCATCAGCTTCACGCTGGTGGAACGTCGCTCCAAGAGGAGCAAGAAAGCCCCGGTTTCGACGGCACCCGCCTCCAGGCCGGTGTCTCCGACCCCAACTGCCTGCCCAGCGACACAGTTGCCCGTCCCATCCCTCATGTCACTGAAAGTAACACTCCCCACCGGCCTAACCGCAGCCACCACCAAGCCAGCCTCGCGCTGCTCCCCAGTCCTCGTGAAAGTGAAGATCTCTCCTCCCGTGTTCCTACGGGAAAAGGCAAACTGGCCTCAAGTCTCCCGTGTTTGCGTTGAGCAAAAAATTAATGTTCTACAGGCCTCTAACATGTCCGAGGCCGTTAAAATCACAGTCCCCACAGTAGACGGTTCCAGAGCACTGACGCGTCTCCTGACCCTTAGGCAATTCGCCTATCATACTTACGCTCTCCCTGAAGAGCGTTAGATCAAAGCTGTCTTACGGGAAGTCCCGTTCGAGTTTTCTCGATGACATTAAATCTCAAGAATTTCCCGCTGAGGCTGTTCACAAGATGCACAGCAAAAACGGCCGTCGTTTCGAGGACATTCAGGGAAACCAGTGGTATGGCTGATCATTCCAGAGGGCCCTGTCCTACGGAATTTGGTGCAAGTAGCGCAAGTTGTGATGCTACTCTTGCACGCTTCCCTACTGTTGCCCTCTTCACCACATTTGCCGCATGTGGGATTCTCAGCCTTGCAGTATTTTTCGGGGTGCCCGTACTGCTGGCATTTCCGGCAGCAGGTGACCGCGACGTAATCCTGGACCCTAACTACTTGCCAACCAACGAAGAGCTGGCCCATATTTGTGAGGGTTTTGCGCAGCTTGGGCGAGCATTCCATTACGAATGTGGCGCAGTTGGTTTGCCCGCGTCGCGATTTTTTAAATAACATTTTGACGTTCTTATTCAATTTGTCCAGAGGCCACTCTTCGTTTTCAGCAAGGTTTTGCTCCCAGATTAGTGGGAGCAGCTCTTCGAATGTGTTTACGCCGTCCACATCGATGAGAGAAACCCGTGGGCTCCTCAGCCTGGCACCTCTGGCAACTAAAGTGGGAGGGGCAGCCTCCTTCAAAAGTTTTGCCTCGGCGGGGGTGGTCGTTTGCACTCTCTGGATCTTGAGCCCCATCTTCACCGGATCTATAGTTTTCATCAATTCCTTTCTTGGTATCTTCCGCCGTCTTGATGTTTATCGCGGTCTCTGCTGGGAAAAAGGTAACCGATTTCTTGGGTGCGGGGGCAGTTGGCTGTCTCTGGAGCCAACTTCGCAGTCAAAGCACTTTGGAGTAGTAAGTTCCGGTTGGTGAGGGGAAGGCCATGCCAGTAGTTTTTGACTCTAGCTCTGCATTCTTTTTTTCTGATTCGGCCAGTCGCAATTCTATGGTGGCGACGTACGCCAAGATGTCCTGGGTGTGCCTACAGATCGCAAGCTTGTTGGCCTCCTGCGCTATCCCTGTGATGCCTTTGGTGCACCCATGTATCTTCTCTAAGATCCTTTCCTTGGTCATACCGGTGATAATTTCATCCTCGTCGTCGGAAACCAGTGGTAGCGCGGAGCATCGGTAATTGAGTATGCCACCAAGCGGTGGAACGTCATCGGTTGCGGTTCCTCTTATCAGCTTCCTCCTACTGGTATCCTGGACTTCTTCAGGAGAAGCCATTGCGCGCTTTTGAGCCTGGGGTAGCTCTGCGCACTGTATGGTTTGGGATCCCGGGGGCGTCCTGGCGATGGACTAGCGTCCGCAGATAACACCTTCCTCTTCCGCAAGGCTCCTGAGGAAAGCTTGTTCTTCCTCTATACGTTCCTGGGATTTGCGCTTCAACTCCTTCAGGAGGTCCGACCTGGCCAGCTTGTCCGCCATGATGGCGAGCGAGAGGCGAAAACACTACACTTGTGTAAAACTTTTAACACTAAGTCACATATAAAATTTCCTAAGTATCAAAGCGTTAGAAAAATTGCACAAAAGTTGAAAAATTTTCAAAGTTCAAAAACTTGAAAATTCTTCCAAGTCCAGTGATAAGCAAGTATTACAAAATTACAAGTTATTGGGTCTGTAGGTATATAAATGCGAATGTTAGTAGATAGGTAGGTACCTTAGTGATTGAAGCAATCCTTGAATCTTAATAGTTAGGGAGGCGAGGTAGCTAAATGGCGTAATTCAACGGCGCCGTCGAGACCTATCAAAATCGAAAGATAAAATAATTTCGAAAAGAAGTCTCGTATGGTAAAAACCGTTTTAGCGGTGGGTTTGGCGTGTACGATTTTTCAAAAATGTAAAAAAAAACAGTTACTTGGGCATTCTCTTTTTTTTTTTTTTTTGGTTCCCCTCCACGGGAAGGGCAGGAGGACATAAAAAATGCTCTGACGCATACTCCGCGCGCGCGATCGGAGTTATGTGGGACTCGTCCCGACGCCTACCAGAACCATACCCACTAAAAAACCCCCTGTCGGCTCGTGCATTTTTGCCACTCAGCCTTCATCTGAGCGACGGCCAATCGGAGAAAGAGGCCGCGCTAGCGGGGCCCTTAAGGGGTCACCCGCTGGGATTTACATAGCACTGAAGGTGCTCAAAAAGAAAAGTAAATAAATAAAAAACATTAAAAATTGACAAATAAAATTGCATTAATTCGGATTTACGTTAGAATTAGAATTTACGTTAGAATTAGAATTTGCGGCCTGAAGGGCCTCTAGATCTAAAGTTAACTGCGTGCGTTCGCTCGTGTGCGCGTTTCTCGGTCTAGCGATTTTGTAAATCGAATCTAACACAGGAACAGTATATGAGACTGAATCTCGAACAAGATGATTGGGATGGGACTCGGCACGTTTGAAGAACGATTCTGAGAGTGTTTTGAGGTGCTGTTGCACTGTAGGCAGTTCAAGATCTCTGTGCAGGTCCGCGTTACGCACGTACCAAGGTGCGTTTGTGGCCCTGCGGCAGAAGAGATTTTGAACTACCTGCAGCTTATACAGGACGGAGGGTTTGGCGTGGGCAAAGACTGGCGAAGCATATGACATGACGGGTCTAACGCAGACCTTATAAAGCGTACGTTTATTTCTAAAAGACATTTTACTTTTCCTACCTATCATACTATTTAAGCGGCTTAAGTAAAAATGCGCGAGTTTCGTTACTCTATCGACGTGTGGCTTGAAAGAAAGCGTCTGATCTAAGGTGACGCCTAAGTATTTGACAGTGCGCTTCCAGGGGATGGGAATACCTAACATACGAATGTGCGGATCGTTGTGGCGATTACGACGTTTGTGGTCGAATTGAATAACAGAACTCTTTTCTGGGTTGACATCGATACGCCATTTTTGAAACCAAACACCGAGGGCGTTTACGGCCTTTTGGAGTCTGGTGATGTTATACGGGATCGCTTGACTTTTAGTGTAAAGGGCGGTATCGTCTGCAAAGAGGGCGAGTTCGACGCCTTTCGGCAGGATGGGGATGTCGTTAGTGTACACGGTGTACAGCAGAGGGGCGAGGACTGAGCCTTGCGGGACTCCAGCCTTTATGGGACGAGGCGCGGAGAGCGTGCCTTCATGTTTGAATCGAAAAGTACGGTCTTTAAGAAACGACGCTATTAATCTGACTAGGCGAGCCGGTAAGCCTATTTTATAGAGTTTAAAAACGAGACCGCTGTGCCAGACTTTGTCGAAAGCCTTGGCTACGTCAAAGAGAACCGCGATTGTTTTTTTACGACGCTGAGAGAATCCTTCGAGAATGTACTCGACGATTCGATGGACTTGCTGAGGGCAGGAGTGCTTAGCGCGAAAGCCGAACTGGTAGGGAATAATGAGAGGGTCGCCATCCGTTGGAAACAGATGGTTCCGCATTCGAGAGAGTATGACTCTTTCGAGAAGTTTAGACATTGCCTTGAGGAGGCTGATGGGTCTGTGATTAGCCGGGATGTTCAGAGGTTTACCCGGCTTGGGAATGCCTATGACTGTCGCTTCTTTCCAGGCTTTTGGAAAGTAGCTATGGTCGAAGCAGGCATTGAAGATGATAGCTAACAAGGTAAGCACCTGCTCAGGCAGGTGCTTAAGTGCGTGGTTGGAAATTCCATCCGCACCCGGAGCCTTTTTGGATTTTTGCTTTCTAATGAGAAGCAAGATTTCATCATTAGAGACTGTGACGGGGTCGTCGGTGATAGGGAGAGATTCTCTGCGGAGAACTTCGTCCTCCACCGCCTGGATGTGGGAGGGATCCGCGGGTTGCGTGCTGGGCGAGCATTGTGCCGCTATGCTGTCGGCGAAGCATTCGGCTTTCTCTTCGACTTCGAAAGCAATGGAGCCGTCGGGACGAGTGAGAGGAGGAACGTGAGAGGTGGTGTCTACGCGTAAGGCTCGGGCCATTCGATAATACGCTTGGTGGGACGGGGAGATATTCTCCATGAAATCGTTAAACTGAGTGTCACGGAGTTCCGCGAGGCGAGACCTAACTTTACGTTGAAGCTGATTCGCAGCTGTTCTGTATGCTGGCGTGGGATATTTCTTTGCTCTCCGGAGAGCCGCGTTCTTGGCTTTAATGAGATTGCTAACGGCTAGTGGAAGCGCGGGTTTGCTTTGCTTAGCAACCTTTTCGTTGTCGTTGATGGCTGTGTTAATAGCATCAGTTAGAGTATTGACTAATGAATCTATTTTATCCGGGCTATCTAATTGGTCGGGCGAAATCGCGAGCGGAGAGTTAGGGGCCTCTAAGGCTGAAACTAACGTATTTTTAAAGCCTTTCCAATTGGTAAAGGTCTTAGGAGGTGTGACGTTAACGTTAGGCGTACCTAGCACGAGGGAGACGGGGCGATGGTCGGAGCCTAGGTCATCGAGCGGTTCGATAGACCTTAGGTCAAGATTGATTCGCTTGATAATTGCAAAGTCGAGGATGTCAGGAGAGTAGGTCGGATTGTTGGGATAGTGAGTGGGAGTGATGGGGGATATGACGTCTAAGTCAAGGGAGTTAGTGATGTCGAGGAGAGCGATACCGCTGGTGTTGGTTGATAGGCACGTCCAGTCAGTATGTTTGGAGTTAAAGTCTCCGAACATAATAACTGAACGGCCGAGGGCGAGAATGGCCTCAAAGTCGCTGCGGATTGGATTGGAGCCACACGGTATGTAGACTGAAGCTATGATGATGGTCGGATGACCAGTCATAGCCAATCTACACACCGTGGCCTCCATGTTGAGGAGAGGAGGGGTAGGGAGAGGACAGCAATGGAAGCCTCTTTTGTAATATATGGCGGTGCCGCCGTAACCGTCGGAGTTCGGCCTATCGTTGCGAGTGAACGCGTACTTAGGAATAGCATATCCCCTGGAGCGTTTTGGAGTAAGCCATGTCTCCTGGAGAAGGAATAGGTCAGGTTCTTTGTTCTGAAGGAACAGTTTATTCTCGGGAAGGTTAGTGCTAAGACTACGAGCGTTAAAAGATACTAGGGATAAGCCCTTAGGTTTAATACGACTGGACGCGAGATTCGCGGGTCTAGACATTAAAATTTATTTATTTAAAATTTACAAAAATAAAGAATTTACAACGAACTTAGGAGCGAGTGATGCTCGGCTAACGCGAATAAACGCTCTTGAGGAGAGCGAGCGGCTCGCAGTTTGCGTGCGAGTACGGAGATTTCGTTAATGTCGACGTTTTGGATGACGTCGAACACGGTCTTCATGTCCTCAGCCAACGACGACTGAGGGGAAGATGACAACGCGGGACGCGGCCCTACGGGAGCTGGGATGGGTCGGGAAGGTGCAGGCGGGACGGCCGGACGCTGCCTCCAAGACAGAGCCGGAGTAGGCGTCGGCTGAACGGGCTTTGCTTCCGGGGGACCCCGGTTGCGCAGCGGCGGGAAGTTGGCAGGAGTGAGTGGCGGCGCCGGTTTAGGCGCGACCCTCTTGGTGGTGGAGCGCGGAGCGCGCGGGCAACCCCTGTAGTTTGCTGTGTGGCCGGACTGGCCGCACAGCACACAGGCAGGGGGGGAAGTGGATTCGGGAGTGCGAGTGCACTCCTTAGTGAAGTGAGGATCCAGGCACTTTACGCACCTGGGGGGAGCTGAACAGTTAGCCGCTGCGTGGCCATATAGCTGGCAGCGGTGGCACTGCCCAGGGTGACCACGGGGGTTGGGACGCTCGACGGAGATGTTCGAGAGTCCGCAGATTGTGCGAGCCTCTTTGAAAATCTCCTTCGAGTCGGGAGTGTTGGACAGGATTACTAGTGCTAACGGAAATCGCCTACCGCGGTTGGAGTGCATCTTGTGCACTGCTGTGACCGGGAAACCCTGAGACTTAAGGTCATCGAGAATATCTTCGTTGCTGAGTTCGAACGGGACGCCCCGTAGTACTGCGCGGATCTTACGCTCCTCCGGGAGGGCGTAGGTGTGATACGCGATTTGGTTTAATCCTAGTAACCTGGTAAACGCGCGGAAGTCGTCGACGGTCGCTAGTTGAATCTTGATTGTATCGCCAGCGTTGGCGGCTTTTAAGTAGTTAATTTTGTGCACTTTGCATAAGTTGGAAACCGCGGTCCAGCGCGCTTTTTCACGCAGGAAGACGGGCGGAGGGAGCTGAGGCTTCGGCGGGACGGGAGCGCAGCGCGTCGCTGGCTTCGATGTGACCGACGGAGACGCGGTTACTACGAGCGATTTTAACGGCGCGGGGGCTGGTGGTGAAGACACCGGGGAGGGCTCGGGTATTGAAGATACCGAAGCTTTCTTAGAGCGCTTCTTGGAGCGCTTGGCGACGAGTTGAAACGCGGGCTCAGGAGAGCCGGTTAATGTGACGGCATCTGACGACGTATCAGACGCGGGTTCGGAGTCGCTCCCGGGAGCGGTACGCTTACGACGCGACGCGTGAGAGGATGCGACCGATTCGCAGTCCATCTCGGACGAGGCGGGAGACGCGGGAGAGCTTAAGACCTGAGGGGTCTCGACGTCGGAGGCCTGAGGGGCCGGGGTTGAGGCCTGAGGGGCCGGGGACGCGATAGTTGCCTGTAAGGCCTGCGTTAGTACGTCATTCGATATGCTGGCGCCGGACGCAACGAGCGCCTGGGCGAACGACCTAGCAAAGTTTACCAAGCTTTGCTGGTCCATTGGGAGGGCTTGGTCCTACGATATATAAAATATATAAATATATAAGAATGCCTAGGTTCCCTAGCAAACCTAGCACCTTAACCTCCCTACCCGCGGTAGGGGGGCTGGGGACGACGCGAGGTGGTGCCCCTAGCTCGGACAGCACTGTACCGTCACCCTGGGAAAGGCCCAAGTGCAATGGGATCGGGTCTGCCGGTTTCTCCTTGGCCTGAAGGGCCTTGGAAGCGCACCGGGGCAACGCTATCAGGCTTAGTTGTCACCGTTAAGTATCCACCTGATCAAACGCGAGTCTACTGTGGAGTGTGTCGTCAATAAATTGACAACAAAAACCGGCCGTAGACCTGACGGAGTTGGGTTGCACTAAAAGTGCGGGATTGACTACGTTACGACCGGCCGGAGCCGGCCGCAGAGCGAGTCTCTGACTACGTACAGGCGCCAAGCGTCGAGTACGCAGCCAGAAAGACAGCCCGAGTCTTGTAAACCACTATCGAATTTAATCGACCGCGGTAAGCTCAACCCTGTTGTTGCTGCACTCACCGAAGTGAGGTTTTTACTTCGAGGGGTGCACAGAGTGCGGGATTGACTACGTTACGACCGGCCTGGGGCCGGCCGCAGAGCGAGTCTCTGACTACGTAACAAGCGCCAAGCGTCAGGTACGCAGCCAGAAAAACAGCCCGAGCTTCGCGAACCACTATCGAATTTAATCGACCGCGGTAAGCTCAGCTCTGTTGTTGCTGTGCAAGAGACCGACTTACTTGCAGCCGATCGAAACCTACCGCAGAGTAAGCCCTAAAGAGGCTAACAGCGTATGAGTGTTGCTACGAGTTGACGTCGTGAGACGACAATCGTGACTCAACTGCTGGAGCGACCGCGAACACGTCCGAGCGGGGCCGGACGCAGAACGGATCTGAGAGTGGCGTTTGAGTATTGATACGAGTGGAGTCGTGAGACAACAATCGTGACTCGGCAGCCGGGAGCGACCGTCAAACACGTCCTAACGGGTCCGGACGCAGATGAGGTCTGGGGCATTCTCGAGCGCGTCAGATATTCATACTACGTATGCCCCAAGTGCCTCTGATAACAACGGTATACTAATCTGCCGGTTTGCGTGGTGGGGGTAGGCATATAACGTAGTCAAAAACGCAAAAAAAAAAAATTTACTCGAGCGCGTCAGATTTTCGGAAGGGGTGTTAAGTAGGCCCCTTTATAAAAACTGACGATTTTGGCGTGACGATAAGTTACGATGAATTTTTGAAAATGCAAAAAAAAAAATTTTTTGAAATACTCGAGCGCGTCAGATTTTCATAGGGGAGGTTTATCTCGGTATCCTGAAAGCATATTTTCTTAATCTGACAAAAATGTTGGTGGGTTCTCTTAATCTGACCGAAAAAGGTTTTTTGGTTTCATTTTTTTCCTTTCGTTCTCCTTGATAAAACGGGGAATTTAAGAATGACAATAAAGCGATAGATACATAGTAGAGAAATGTACAAGATATATAGTAGATGAAATGTAGACCGAATTGTATTATTTATTGTATAAAAAAATGAAATGATATAAAAATTGTTTTATAATTGTATTGTTATACATTGCTCAATACAATTCATCTTCTTCTTCTTCACTGGAACTTTCATATTGTGGCTCCTCATCCACAATTCTTTCCTGCTGAGTGCCTGCAACATCCGTAACAATTATTTCTATTTAGTAATTTTGTTGAGAGAATATTATAGAAGTACAAAAATTTACCTGAATCAAGCGTCTCGTCATTGCTGGACGGCATATTTCCGCGAAGTGCTCAGTCTGTATTACATGTTTATGGCAAATTCCTCTTTTTTGCTTCAATTCTTCACTTCGTTTTGCTTACGGTACGTCCAAAAATTAATTTGAGGATCAACAGGCTATTGAATAATATACATACATGAAACTGTACATGTTAATAATACTTTTGTATACAGTTACACCCTCAGTTTTCGAGATATACTCAAAAAAGTTTGAGTTTTTATGATGCTTCAAGTCAAAAAGTTTGAACTTTGGACAAAAATGTAAACAGATCTTTTATGTGTAAAATAAAATTACCTTTTTTGTTTATTTAAACTTTTTTTTTGTAAAATGTATCGTTCGCGACTTATATGCCGCAACGCGTTTTTCGGAAGACGAAATGTCTCCTCCACACTTCCGGTCATGCGGAAACCGGCAGATTTTGTATTTTTAGTAAGTTTTAGATTATATTCTTCAAAATAAAAAAAAATAAAAATCGCGCTCGAGAATGCCGGATTAACGTTTTTTTTTTACAAGTTCGCGACCCTATAACTCGGCGGCGTCAAGGACTTATCGTCAGATTAGTTAAATTTAGTCTTAAAACACTAAAATCAACCCCCAATATCTTAATCTGACGTGCTCGAGTATTTCAGACTATTAATTTTTTTTTACTAATCTGATCGTCTATCCTAGGTGCGCGTCACTACATATAGAGCTAAATACTTTACAAGGTTGTTCTATTAGGTCTAAGGTATCTCTCATATCTTAAACTGCCACGCTCGAGTATTACCAAAAATTCCCCTATTCGCCTCCCTAACTATAACGACACTGTATATTCACACACTAACACAGTTATAATATACGTTTACAACACAATACAGAAGGAGTACAGTTTTCATATACAACATGAAGAATAACAATGAGTAAGCAAATCGCTGAGAGAGCAAGTTAGGTATCGAGCGGAAATGACAAGCGACACAGGTGCGCGGGAGAGAACAGACACATTTTAGAAATGGGTCGATAATTTACAATTCCATTTTTAGAACCTTTCTTATGAATCGGAGTTATATAAGCGGTTTTCCAAATTGAGGGCAACTTGAGGGAAATTGCAGTAGTTCCTGATCAGTAGCCTGATCAGTTGTGATTTTGCAAGGTCTTCTAGATTGATTGGCATCTGAAATTCATCGACGCGGGAATTGTCCGTGCGGGAAGTGTACATTGGTTTCGGCGACGACATTGCTTTTGCCCGAGATATGTCTAATTTTAGTCGTGAATTGCGAGATGTAATCAAGATGTCGGTGTTGTCGGGGAGAACAATTGACTTTGCGCTCATGGAAGGCAAAGCAAAGTGGCTTGTGATCTATGTAGATCACGAAATGCCGGGCTTCCAACGTATGCTGGAAGTATCTGACACTTTCGTAGATTGCCAAGAGTTCTCGATCATATGGTGCGTACTTTTGTTGAGTGGAACTCAGCTTGCGCGAGAAGAATGCGAGAGGCTGCCAGAAACCATCCTTGAGCTGCTGCAATACTGCACCCATAGCCAGATCGGATGCGTCAGTAACTAATGCGATCTGTGATTCACTTTCGGGATGAGCGAGTAATGCAGCACGAGATAGGCTTTCTTTGCAGCGATCGAAAGCTTTGAGTGTCTCTCCAGTAAGGTCAACGGGGTAGGATCCCTTCCCAGAACCGACAAGCAAAGCGTTCAAAGGGGCTGCATTTGGGCCGCAGGAGGCAAAAATCGCCTGTAAAAATTTATCATGCCCAAAAAGCACCTTAATTGCTTGATGGTTTTTGGTGGGGAGAATTCCTGGATAGCCTGGACCTTGGACTGATTTGGCTTTGTCCCTGCTTGGGATATATGGTATCCTAGGAACTCAACTTCCTTAGCACCGAAAACGCACTTGGCTGTATTGACAAGTATGCCGTTTTCCTTCATCCTGGTGAAGAGCTGATGAAGGTGATCTTCATGCTGTGCGGCGTTCTTTGAGAATACCAGGTAGTCGTCAAGATAGGCATAAATAAAATCGAGGCCCCTCGTCATTTCGTCAACAAAACGTTGGAAGGTCTGGCCAGCGTTACGAAGGCCGAAAGTCATCACCGGGAATTCGAATAAGCCGAACGGTCTTCTGGATGTCATCGTCATGGACTGGAATCTGGTTGTACGCTTTTACCAAATCTATGGTAGAGAAAACTGTGCAACCAGCAATACTATGAGAGAAGTTATGAATGTGCCTAATAGGATAACGGTCGGGTATGGTGCGAGAATTAAGTAACCTATAGTCACCACAAGGTCGCCAACCGTTATCTATTTTAGGCGCGAGGTGCAGCGGGGATGCCCAGGGACTCTCGGGTGGACGCGCTGTACCATTGTTCAACATAAGTTCGAATTCTGCCTTCGCGATCTTCAGTTTGTCTGGAGCAAGTTTGCGGGGGGTACAAGATATAGGCGGGCCTGGTGTAGTTCGAATAAAATGGACAGTATTGTGCTTTGGAAATGATGGCTTACCTGATGGGCGAGTGATTTCTGGGAACCGGTTCAATATTTTGTGGTACCTAGTGTCGCCTGTCATTATTTTAACTGAATGAACATCGGTATTAGCAAGAGAAGCATTAGCAGTCAAAGTCGTTAAATTATCGATAAGGCGTGGGTTACGGCAATGGACAATTAAATAAAAATTACTTAAAAAATCAACGCCAATTGTCGCTTTGGTTACATTTGCAACTATAAAGCACCACTGAAAGCTACGCCTTAATCCTAAATTTAAATTTAGTTCGATATAACCATACGTATCTATACTAGTCCCGTTTGCTGCACATATGTATGTATGTATGTATGTATGCTCTCAAGGACAAGATAACTCATTGTCAGTACAACTTGTAAATGTTTCTACTAGATGTAGTGAATTAGTGCTAAAAAACCCTAATGATTACTTTATTATACTAGGAAACTTCAATATGCCAAACTTAATTTGGAATTTTACTACTGATTCAATTAATCTTTATCCTTCAAATATTTTAGGTACATCTCAAAGAAAATTTTTTGACAATATTAATTTAGGTAATTTATCTCAATTTAACAGTCAAGTTAATTTGAATAATAGAATTTTGGATTTAGTTTTTTGTAATTTTTACTCAATAAACGTGAATAGATGCCATGACCCCTTACTAAACACTGATTCGCACCATCCTTCTTTAACAATATGTCTTTATTTACAACATGAGAAACCCTTAAAATCAGTTTCAAGTACTGGCTATTTATATCACAAGGGTGATTATGTGTCAATTATGGCTAAAATAAATAGTATAAACTTTGATCAGTTCTTTTATGGCTTAAGTTTGGATGATTGTGTAACTAAATTTTATAATCTATTGTATGATTTGATTGAACAATTTATTCCATTAATTTATTTTTTTTAAAAAGGGTTCCAACAAGCTAAATACCCTAAGTGGTACAATTCAGCACTTATCAAAATAATCAAAGAAAAGAACAAATATCATAAAAAGTATAAAAAATATAATAATCACTCTGATTTAATGACATTTAAATTATTAAGAAATAGGGTAAAAGAAATTGAAAACTTGTGTTATATGAAATATATAAAAAATACTGAAAATAGTATAAAATATAACACAAAGGCTTTTTGGACATATGTTAAGCACAAAAGAATGTCCAATACATTTCCATCTACCATGACTATAGGTAACCGATTCTCCAACAAAGGGACTGAAATAAGTAACTTTTTTGGTGAATATTTTGAATCAACATTCCAGGACTGTCCTACCGACCATTGTTCTTTACCCAGTAGTTTATTATATGACTCAAATGCTGACATAAGTGATGTTTATATTGATGAAGCTTATTTATCATATCTTCTAAAACGACTTGATCGTAATAAAACAGCAGGTATTGATAGAATTCCACCCCTGTTCATTATAAACTTGGCGCAGAGTATTGTCACCCCAATAGCATTCTTGTTTCGCCTCTCCTTGTCTTGTGGTAAAGTTCCATTAATTTGGAAATCAGCTCTGGTATCACCTATCTATAAAAATGGGCTCAAAGAAAAAGTAGAAAACTACAGGCCAATATCCAAGCTTAGTGTCTTTCCCAAGGTTTTGGAGAAAATAGTGCACTTACAAGTTTCTTCTGCAATTAAACAACACATTGATCCATCTCAGCATGGGTTCATGTCTGGCAGGTCTACCACCACTAATCTACTTCTGGCACACGATTATATCTCAGAACACATGACATCTTATTTGCAAGTTGATACTATATACACTGATTATCGCAAGTGTTTTGATAAAATTGATCACAAAATTCTTTTATATAAGCTTAACTTAGTGGGTATACGAGGTAATTTATATCGCTGGTTCAGTTCTTATGTTGAGAATAGGTGCCAAACAGTAGTATTGAATGGATACACTTCATCTACATTGTTTATCCCCTCAGGTGTGCCCCAGGGCTCACTTCTGGGGCCGTTATTGTTTACCATTTTCATAAATGATATATCATCGTGCTTCTTGTATAGCAAAATATTCCTTTATGCAGATGATATGAAAATAATGTGTCCTATAGTATCAGATCTAGACTGTGGCAAGCTCCAACAAGATTTAAATAGGTCTGACAATTATTGTAAATTAAACAGACTAGAATTGAACTCGTTAAAATGCTTTGTATGTACATTTTCTCGCAGATCATCGACTATTGATTTTAATTATATTATGAATTCTACTAGCTTAGTTAGAACCTCAGCAATGAAAGACTTAGGCGTTATATTTGACATTAAACTGACATTTCAAAACCAATATGAAACTATAATTAGTAAAACCAATAAGTCGCTTGGGTTTGTGCTACGTATGTCGTCTGAATTTTCTGATATAAAAACTTTAAAAGTTCTGTACTGTGCCTTCGTGCGTAGCCAGGTTGAATATGCTTCACAAGTGTGGAACCCTCAATACAGTACGTATATTTCTCGTATTGAAGGTGTTCAAAAGAAGTTTCTACGCCATCTCCAATTTAAATGTGGAAAGTATATTGAAGGGTACGAACAAAGATGTAAATGGTTCCACTTTTTACCATTGTACAAAAGAAGAGAAATGGCTGATATATCGTTTTTAATTAAAATATTTACTCAATTGATAGACTGCTCAGAACTACTGAGTAAATTTTATATAAATACGCCTCACAAGACAACCAGGCACACTCCACTCTTACACGTACCGCTAGTAAATACAAATTATCGTAAGAACTCCTTCTGTATCAGAGCTCCACAAACACTTAACCATTTTAGTTTAACACTAAACAACAGTGATTTTGACCTTTTTTGTTTAAACTTTAATAAGTTTAAAAATCAGTTTAATAAGAAATTCTTCAGTGATTCTTAAAAATTTACTTGGCTTGAATTTAACTTTGGATTTTGATATAAAGACAAAATGTATTATATTTCAGTATTTATAAGTGGAAATCTGTAAATTGGCTTTCTATGTTTTATGTTTTCTTAAATGTGTTTGTAACTAGCTGTAAGTTTCCCAAAGAAATAAAAAAAAAAAATAAATAACTGAAAGTCCGTTTTTGAGCGTCTGTCACGGAGTGCTGTACGAGGATACACGCAGAGGTCACTGCCGGTGTTCACCAAGAATTGGGTTTTCGTGCTCCGGTCAGTGACAAAAAGGCGACGTGAAGAGGCGGGGCAATCGTTAGCCGCCATTAGCGACCGCCCGTGGAGTTTTCCGGCTTGTGGTAGTCGCATGGTGTAATGCAATTCTTTGCTCGAGGTCCAAATTTGGCGTGATACCAGTATGCTGGATATTTGCTATATCTGGAATTAGACCTGGTTCTGCTGCGTGAAAGCGAGCGACGGCGTTGGGGTCTGGAACGATCTCTACGGCAGTGGAGCGAGCGACTACGATCGTCGAGCTTCATGGCGAGGCGTTCCACCATCTTACGCAACTCTGCAATCTCGCTGGAAGATCCACTGCTGGTGGTTGGCATTGACGTAGCTGCCACGGCGCGGGTGGTAGTTATCTCATGGATCCTGTCTGCAAGGTCAGATATCTGTTCAAGGGTCTGACTTGTCTGCTATGCCAGTACAGTTTGTAGGTCCTTGGGTAGACGGTTACTCCAAATTGATCTTAGAAATTCTTCGGGTACTGCAGGTCCAGCCAAATCTTGCAGGTGCCTTAGGAACTGAGACGGTTTACGATTGCCAAGTTTCTCATGAGTCAGGAGTTGTTTGACATTGAGTTCGTGAGAGGCTGAAAGTCGTCGAATCAGTTCGGTCTTAATTTTCTCGTACCGGTTTCTGGCCGGGGGGTTAACGATAATGTCTTTAACGGCTTTTGCTTCATTAATTTCTAGGTTTGTGATAACATTATTAAATTTTATATTATCATCAGTTATGTCAAAAATTTCGAAATGACATTCGAGGAGCGCAAACCAAATATCAGGGTCATCCGGTGAAAACTTCGGAACCTTCAAATTCACGTGCCGAGTATCGGATGACGTATTTCCGCGGTCAGTGGTCACTTTCTTTGTTCGGCGCGTGGCAACGTTCCCAGCTCTTGAATCCGCGGTCTTCGCTGAATCGCTACTGTCGCACATCTTGCTTTCGTTCACGATCGGGGTCACCAATTTGTAGGTATATAAATGCGAATGTTAGTAGATAGGTAGGTACCTTAGTGATTGAAGCAACCCTGGAATCTTAACGACACTGTATATTCACACACTAACACAGTTATAATATACGTTTACAACACAATACAGAAGGAGTACAGTTTTCATATACAACATGAAGAATAACAATGAGTAAGCAAATCGCTGAGAGAGCAAGTTAGGTATCGAGCGGAAATGACAAGCTCGACTGACTACTGAATCCACGAATTCGTCGGCTACCGCGACGCGCCGATGATCACGCGCAAGGTGTGTGGTGCGCGCGTGACACAGTCGTGTGTGTTTCCATAGCACAGCAAAATAATTTATTAAATAAATATTATAATATTAATCATACGTTATAACATATGAATAAATGATAGGTATTTTTATACTGAAATAACTTTAAGTCAATATGTAGTATTAAGTAAATGAATGGAAGTACCTATATAAATAAATTAAATAGATTATATTATGTATAAATATGTATGTACTATTATATTAAATATGATAATATAAGAAAAGAAATGATATAAGTAAATCTGTAAGTACATAACTATAGTAAGTAAAATAAGTAGCCTACAGGTCCTAGGCCCTAAGGTTCAAAATAAAAGATAAATAAAAGAGTACTTATCTCCGCGTCCAGGCGCACACAACCACACACAAATACACAAAACACCGCGTCTATCTCACTCCAACACTGCAATGGCGCCGGCCCCAAATGGCACAACTCCTTGGTATAACAAGGAGGGTCCGATTTCGGCACGACACGCACACCGCCACAACACACCTGTCCCGCTCCAAAACCAATATGGCCGACGCTTCTTATGGACGAAGCCACAAGAAGAAGCGCGAGGGGCCGATAATGGTATCATACAACTTCGTTTATGCACTTTGATCAGCTCTCAGCTAATCTGGACCAGCTTAAGGCTGCCCAGGCCGTATAATCATCATATAAAATGTCATTTGCACCTTCAGTGATTAGTATTCTCTGCGCACCCACCTCCCAACCCGGGTGTCGCTCAGATGAAGGCTGCACAGCATTCCCATGCTACAGCCGGTAAGGTGGTTTTCAGTGGGTAGGTCCGCAGACGGCTGCGGTGGTATTCATGACGAATCTTCCACCTCCCTCCCGTGAGGGTGTTGCTTCGGGGGCAAAAAAAATTGAAGGATGAAAAAAGGAGGCGTCGTTTGACTGCTGTTACGGAGGAAAACGTGCTACAAGTAAAAATCAGAAGCAGGTGCACCTGGAATAATGCCATGATACGATTAATGATTAAAAGCAGGTTCTTCCGGTCTTGTTTACGATATCATAAAATGTGACAAATCTTGGATTTATCAATGTTATCGCCAGTGAATAAGTAATAAAGCGCCAGTCATCAGTATGGCTGTAACAAAACAAACCAACGCTTACGACATTAAAACGATACACAAGGGAAGAAAAAATTGTTTTCCCCTTATTGAGGTATTTGGTATTAATTCCCTTAAGATCCCAAAGTAGCATCAATGCACTGTACTCTACCAAATGCTTGCCAGAAGTTTTTGCTGCTGCGAGCAACAAGCTACTGAACACGAGACTCGGAGGCCTTTTGCTCCGATATTAAAAATTAGCTCAAGAGCATACAGTTTTCATCGCCAGAAGATGTGCTCATTGCTTTCAAGAAAGCCGTTGAGGAAGTACCTTTTGCAAACTGGAAACTGTGCTTTGAAAATTGGTTGCGACGCATGAAACTTTGTATAGATGCTGGTTGAGAGTTTTAAGAACATTTTAATACATTTTTCTCAAAATGTTCTGTGTGTCCCACGTATAACTAATAATAATTATAATAAAGCCCCAGACAAACATATCCATTTCATGCCCTAAAATAAAGAAAGCTTTTGTTATGGATGATCCATACTGTACGGGCTATAGCGTCCCGTAGGTACTGTCATTAACTGTGTGCGTACTACGATGTATAAGAGTAGCTCGTACGTATACGATGAACTGAGGGAACCCAGAAATAAACATAAACATAGAAATATAAGCAACCATGACCCGAGTACAAAATTCATCACACATCCAGACCAGGACTCGAACCCGGGACATTCAGCCAATGAGGCAAAGCTACTAACCACTACGCAACTTGGCCGTCGAAATATATCCGGATTTATACACCGATGATTCTAGTGTATCAAACATAGTTCAAAAATGCAAAAACATCAAATCAGGTAATAAAAATTATAAAAAAATCGATCAGTAGAAAACCAAAACACGAAGAAAATATATCGTAAATACAGACGCTGAGTCTGGAAATCGTGAAAGTAAAAGTAAAGAAATTTAGATTATGATTGAGAACTACGTTGTAATATAAAATAAATAGTACTTATTTGTCTTTAATTACAGTCTGCATTAAGAAATTCTTGACAATATATAATAATCACTGAAAATTTGTCTCCGGTAATACAGGTTTTCCTAGCTCAGGAGACATGACTAAATTAAACTTTGAATGAATGAAATTAGGCGAATGAAGATCATTACTGTTGTCATGTTTTCCAGGTTTTGAGATGGTACTGATACTGCTGAGAGTAAAAAGGATTTTTTAACTATCTTTCGGTGCCAGGTTTGCTACATTTCATCGGCTAGTAATGCACTTTTATATTGTTCTGTATATCTGTGCTCTAGGTGAGAAGCATTAGGTACGGCGAAGAAGGTTTAGTTGATTTGTCTAAAAGTGTGGTATAATGTCTATTGCTGAGTATGATGCGATCTGTTATAATATCATGGTTCCTGTAAGTTTAGTGTTGGCGTTTTCTATGTCATTTTGATGTTTGAATTTGCAGTATGGCGTGAAGGATTCTACTGTTATATTTAAGTGCAAGTAGTCGATGTGCATGTTTCGCAATATAATTGTGACGGTGAGTGTATTCCTCGTTGCTAAAAAACTGCAAAGTCCCGTTAAACAATCAAACAAGTTACAAATACTTGCCAGAGTTTTTATCATTCAAACTCGAGTAGTTTTTAACAAGCTTTAGCACACAATTTTTGCTTTATAGTTTCTTTGACAAGCTAAGTCCAGGGTACCCACAATCACACTACGCGGTAACACTAAGACACACTAAGCGGTAACGACTACACACACGGTGCTGTCTGTCCGAAAAGTCACTTTCACTCATTAGTAGTTTTCTATAGTTGTATTATTCTCACAAAATACTAGCGCAATGTTTATGTTCATCAGCAGCGGGAAACTTGCATTGCACTATTTTTTGTTTCATGCATGCTCAGACAATTTATACAAAGTATGCTCATGTAAACAGATCTGAAACAAAATGTTATTTACGTAACCGTCCAATCTAGGTATATATAAATATATTCTTTTTGTCCATAAAATATGATAAAAGATCTTCAGGCGCATGTTTTCCAGTTTTTATTATTGCAATATCACCTCTGGATACTGAGGTATGCTTTTTTCCTGATCTTCATTTTTTTCCTCCATAAAAAGTCGAAAGTGCAATTTGGACTGGCTTGTGTAGTTTGCCCTAAACAAGGCTTATCACTGATAAAACAATAATGTTTATCTTGATAAAAATGTCGCATACTAACGTTTGCAGATTTTTTTCCTAGGTGATTGTCACGTCACGTTCATAATTTAAAGAAAAGGGTTTGAATTTACACGTAGGTATTCTATTCTTGCATTTAAAATGCATTCCTTTATTGATTAAAAACCATAAATATCATATGGATGTTTTTTGGACTATTCAAACACTGTGCAATGATTCAGTCGCTCACGGACTCGCCGACGGCAGTTCGATGTTTGTTATAATTATTGCACACAACGAACAGAGGTCACATGTTATAATTCTAAAAGGTAAACAGGTATTTCATTTTTTTTTGTATTAAAATTTAATAGCTTTTAATAACGTAGGACATAAACTTAAAATTGTTATGTTTGGGACTCAAGACGTGCAAAGTAAACCGATTGGATTACGAAATAAAGCAAATTTACGCTAAGTGTGACAAAACCCTTTGAATTGCTACTTAGGTGAAATTGTCCGTATTGAGGTCGTAAAACAAGAGCAGTTTATATCAGTCACGTAAAAACAATTGTGTGACGTCCATGAGATCTTAACGAGAATTACTTAAAAGGGGTGGTCAATTTATAACAGAGAAATTGGTTTGCAACAAATTCCTAAGACATCGTCATATTCTGCTCAAGATAAACTGACAGACTGGAGTATTTAAATTTGTCTTGTTTGGTTAGTAACATGTAGTTACCCTCTTTGTCCTAGCACAGCTTTAGCTGATTCGCAGCGTTACGATTAGAGACTGGACTTGTTTCACACAAGTATTTTGCATTCAATCTTTTGATTACAAAGTTTTTAAATTTAAATCTGGCTACTCCTGACAATAGTTAGCGTTTATACAATGCTTATTACCGTCGTAATAGAGTTATGGGTCTAAGGTCTACCCATGCCACATGGTCTTTAATTATTACCCTTAAAAACCCACTAAAATGATGGGTACATAACTCTTAAATAGCAAGACTTGCTAATAAAAAAAAATTACACATAAATTAATCCCTCATTTTTTTTTTTTTTTTTTTGTTCCCCTCCGCGGGAAGGGCAGGAGGATAAAAATGCCCTGACGCATACTCTGGCGCGATTCCAAAGTTATGTGGGACTCGTCCCGACGCCTACCAGGACCATACCCACTAAAAACCCCCTGTCGGCTCGTGCATTTTTGCCACTCAGCCTTCATCGGAGCGACGGCCAATTGGAGAAAGAGGCCGCGCTAGCGGGGCCCAGAAGGGGTCACCCGCTGGGATTACATAGCACTGAAGGTGCTCAAAAATTAAAAGTAAGATAAAAACATTAAAAATGAAAAGTAAATAATGAAAACATTAAAAATTGAAAAATTAAATATGCATTAATTCGGATTTACGTTAGAATTAGAATTTACGTTAGAATTAGAATTTGCGGCCAGAAGGGCCTCGAGATCGCGTGACAGTCTGGTGGATGAGTACGTTTGCGCATTTCTAGGCCTAGCGACTTTGAACTTCGAGTCTAACACAGGAGCAGCATATGAGACAGAATCACGAACTAGAGGATTGGGATGGGTTTCGGAGCGTTTGAAGAACGCTTCAGAGAGTGTTTTGAGATATTGTTGTACTGTAGGCAGTTCAAGATCTCTATGCAAGTCCGCGTTACGCACGTACCACGGTGCGCCTGTGGCCCGGCGGCAAAAGAGGTTTTGAACTACCTGCAGTTTGTGCAGGAGGGAGGGTTTGGCGTGGGCAAAGATTGGCGAGGCATACGTCATGACGGGTCTAACGCAGACCTTGTAAAGTGTACGTTTGTTTCTGAAGGACATTTTACTTTTTCTACCTAACATGCTATTTAGGCGGACTAAATAGTGACGAGCGAGTTTCGAAACTCTTTCAACGTGTGGCTTGAAAGAAAGCGTCGGATCTAATGTGACGCCTAAGTATTTAGTACTGCGCTTCCAGGGGATGGGAATGCCTAACATTCGAACGTGGGGATCGCCATCGGGACGACGGCGTTTGTGGTCGAAGCGCATCGCAGAACTCTTTTCAGGGTTCACATCGATGCGCCATTCTTGAAACCATGCACCAAGGGCGTTTACGGCCTTTTGGAGTCTGGTTACAAGGCGCCGAACACCGTGGCCTTTGGTATAGAGTGCGGTGTCGTCAGCGAAGAGGGCGAGTTCGACGCCTTTCGGCGGGATGGGAATGTCGTTGGTGTACACGGTGTACAGCAGAGGGGCGAGGACTGAGCCTTGAGGGACTCCAGCCTTTATGGGACGAGGTGCAGAAAGCGTGCCTTCGTGTTTAAATCGAAACGTACGGTCTTTGAGAAACGACGCTATTATACTGACTAGGCGATCCGGTAAGCCTATCTTGTAGAGTTTATAAACGAGACCGCTGTGTCAGACTTTATCGAAAGCCTTGGCTACGTCAAAGAAAACCGCGACTGATTTATAACGACGCGGATAGAACCCGTCAAGTATATACTCGACGATTCGGTGGACTTGTTGAGGGCAGGAGTGTTTAGCGCGAAAGCCGAACTGATGGGGAATAATGAGAGGATCGCCATCCGTTGGAAACAGATGGTTCCGCATTCGAGAGAGTATGACTCTCTCGAGAAGTTTAGACATTGCCTTGAGGAGGCTGATGGGTCTGTGATTAGCCGGGACGTTCAGAGGTTTGCCCGGCTTGGGAATGCCTATGACTGTCGCTTCTTTCCAAGCTTTTGGAAAGTAGCTATGGTCGAAGCAGGCATTGAAAATGATAGCTAATAAGGTAAGCATCTGTTGAGGTAGGTGCTTAAGTGCGTGGTTGGAAATTCCATCCGCACCCGGAGCCTTTTTGGACTTTTGATTTCTAATGAGAAGCAAGATTTCATCATTAGAGACTGTGACAGGGTCGGCGGTGATGGGAAGAGAGTCTCTGCGAAGGACTTCGTCCTCCACCGCCTGGATGTGTGAGGGATCAGCAGGTTGCGTGCTGGGCGAGCATTGTGCGGCAATGCTGTCGGCGAAGCATTCGGCTTTCTCTTCGACTTCGAAGGCAGTAGTGCCGTCGGGACGAGTGAGAGGAGGAACGTGAGAAACGGTGTCTACGCGTAAGGCTCGGGCCATGCTATAGTACGCTTGGTGGGACGGAGAGATATTCGCCATGAGATCGTTCATCTGAGCGTCTCGGAGTTCCGCGAGGCAAGACCTAACTTTACGTTGAAGCTGATTCGCAGCTGTTCTATAGGCGGGCGTGGGATACTTCTTGGCTCTCCGGAGAGCCGCGTTTTTAGCTTTAATAAGATTGCTAACGGCTAAGGGAAGCGTGGGTTTGCCTTGCTTAGCAACCTTTTCGTTGTCACTGATGGCTGAGTTGATAGCATCAGTGAGAGAATTTACTAATGAATCGATTTTATCCGGGCTATCTAATTGTTCGGGAGAGATCGCGAGTGGAGAGTTCGGAGCCTCTAAGGCTGAAACTAACGTATTTTTAAAACCTTTCCAGTTGGTAAAGGTCTTAGGAGATGAGGCGTTATCGTTCGGCGGTCCTAGCACGAGGGAAACGGGGCGATGGTCGGAGCCTAGGTCATCGAGCGGTTCGATAGACCTTAGGTCAAGATTGATTCGCTTGATAATTGCAAAGTCGAGGATGTCAGGAGAGTAGGACGGGTTGTTGGGATAGTGAGTGGGAGTGATGGGGGATATGACATCTAGGTCAAGGGAGTTAGTGATGTCGAGGAGAGCGATACCGCTGGTGTTAGTCGATAGGCACGTCCAGTCAGTATGTTTGGAGTTAAAGTCTCCGAACATAATGACTGAATGGCCGAGGGCGAGAATGGCCTCAAAGTCGCTGCGGATTGGTCTGGTACCACTAGGTATGTAGACTGAAGCTATGATGATGGTCGGATGACCAGTCATAGCCAATCTACACACAGTGGCTTCCATGTTGAGGAGAGGAGGGGTAGGGAGAGGACAGCAATGGAAACCTCTTTTGTAATATATAGCGGTGCCGCCGAAACCGTCGGAGTTGGGCCTATCGTTACGAATAAACGCGTACTTCGGTATAGCGAATCCCCTGGAGCGGTTTGGAGTAAGCCATGTCTCCTGGAGAAGGAATAAGTCAGGTTCTTTGTTCTGAAGGAACAGTTTAATCTCGGGAAGGTTGGTGTTCAGGCTACGAGCGTTAAAAGATATTAGGGATAAGCCCTTGGGTTTGATACGACAGGACGCGGGATTCGCGGGTCTAGACATTATAATTTATTATATACGAATTTATACAAATATAAAAGAATTTACAACGAACTTAGGAGCGAGTGATGCTCGGCTAAAGCAAATAAACGCTCTTGAGGAGAGCGGGCGGCTCGCAGTTTGCGTGCGAGCACGGAAATTTCGTTAATATCGACGTTTTGGATAACGTCGAACACGGTCTTCATGTCCTCAGCCAACGACGACTGAGGTGCGGATGACGGAGAAGGACGCGGCCCTACGGAAGCTACGGGAGCTGGGATGGGTCGGGAAGGTGCAGGCGGAACGGCCGGACGCTGCCTCCAAGACAGAGCCGGAGTAGGCGTCGGCTGAACGGGCTTTGCTTCCGGGGGACCCCGGTTGCGCAGCGGCGGGAAGTTAGCGTGAGTGAGCGGCGGCGCCGGTTTAGGCGCGACCCTCTTGGCGGTGGAACGCGGTGCACGCGGGCAGCCCCTGTAGTTAGCTGTGTGACCAGACTGGCCGCAAAGCACACAGGCAGGGGGGGAAGTGGATTCGGGAGTGCGAGTGCACTCCTTTGTGAAATGTGGATCCAGGCACTTAACGCACCTGGGGGGAGCTGAGCAGTTAGCCGCTGCGTGGCCGTAGAGCTGGCAGCGGTGGCACTGCCCAGGGTGACCGCGGGGGTTGGGACGCTCGACGGAGATATTTGAGAGTCCGCAAATTGTGCGAGCCTCTCTAAAGATCTCCCTCGAGTTGGGAGTATTCGACAAGATTACCAACGCTAAGGGAAAACGCCTACCGCGGTTGGAGTGCATCTTGTGCACTGCTGTGACCGGGAAACCCTGAGACTTAAGGTCATCGAGAATGTCCTCGTTACTGAGTTCGAACGGGACGCCCCGTAGTACAGCGCGGATCTTACGCTCCTCCGGGAGGGCGTAGGTGTGATACGCGATTTGGTTTAATCCGAGTAACCTGGTAAACGCGCGGAAGTCGTCGACGGTCGCTATTTGAATCTTGATTGTATCGCCAGCGTTGGCGGCTTTTAAGTAATTAATTTTGTGCACTTTGCACAAGTTTGAAACCGCGGTCCAGCGCGCTTTTTCACGCAGGAAGACGGGCGGAGGGAGCTGAGGCTTCGGCGGGACGGGAGCGCAGCGCGTCGCTGGCTTCGATGTGACCGACGGAATCGCGGTCACTTCGAGTGACATGAGCGGCGCGGGGGCGGGTGTAGAAGACACCGGGGTTGGCTCGGGTGTTGAAGACACCGCGGCCTTTTTCGAACGCTTCTTAGAGCGTTTGGCAACTAATTGGAACTCGGGCTCTGGAGAGCCGGTTAGGGTGGCGGCGACCGACGAAGCTACGGACGCGGCGGAGTCTGAATCGCTCCCGGGAGCGGTACGCTTCCTACGAGAAGAGCGCGAGGATGAGACCGACGCGCAGTCCATATCGGATGGAACGGGAGACGCGGGAGAGCTATAGACCTGAGGGGTCTGGATGTTGGAGGCCTGAGGGGCTGGGGTTGGGGCCTGAGGGGCCGGGGACGCGATTGATGCCTGCAAGGCCTGCGTTAGGATGTCTTTTGGGATGGAGACGCCTGCCGCAGCAAGCGCCTGGGTGAACGCGTTAATAATGATTAGCGGATCCATTAGGGAGGGTTGGGACAATAATATGTAAAAATATAAGTATAATAAAGATGCCTAGTTCCTAAAAACCTAGCAAAATCAAAGCGGCAAACCTCCCTACCAGCGGTAGGGGGGCTGGGGAGAAAAACTTAAACTAACAATAGTACGCCGAAGGCCGCTACCTAGAAACCTAAAAAAGGGTACGCAGGTAAAGAGTTGACCGCGTTAGGGTCAACCTTTACCGACAGAAAGGACAAATACACACGAATACACACAAATATGATAAAAATAAATATGAAAATAGGAGAAAAATAAATAAAATAGAGAAGAGAAATAAATAAAAATAAAAAGGACTGGTTCAGTACAAATTCGTTGTCACCGTTAAGTATCCTTTGCACTGAAACCAGACTACTTACGCCGGGCACAACACTGCACTCAGCACAAGCACAACACAACTTAGCACAGCACTTTGAAGACTAAGAGGCTTAGTCGCAAAGAAAAATCGCACTTCGAAAGCACTCAGACGGAGTAGAAAGACTTAGAAACCCGTAGTACGGAGCCAACACGCTAGACTGTGACGTCAGTAAACTGAGCGCCACGGAATGGCGGGAAGGGACCGATCAACGGAGAGCTGGGTCTTGCACGTCCGCACCGCGTGGCGATCGGAGCGAGAATGATCCCTCAATCAAACACACCAACTGTATGGCCCTAAAGTAAGCAGAGCTTGTGTTATGGCTGACCATACGGCGAACTGGAGGGGAGCCTAGAATAAAGATGATATGTTAGAAGATAAATGACTATGACCCGAGAACAAACATTCGTGTTCATCACACAAATGAATTGACCGACCAGGATTCGAACCTGGGACCTCCAGCTTGTATACGGTAGTACTGAGGCAGGACACTACACCACTCGGCCGTCAGTTATGATGTATTGTCCCTCGTACATATAGCACAAAAACAAAGTGCGTATTACTTTTACCAAATATTACTGCTTATTAGAATTCCTCCCCGGCTTAGCATCGAGTTTACAATATTAAAGTTTAAATCTCGAGCAATAACTTCCCGTACATAAAGCCAGAACGCTTCCATCCATCTAGTTACTCGCATGAAAATATTATCCGAAAATTCTAAACAACTCGCACAAGTTACTGACTGAAATTCTGATAGTTCAGTAAACAGTTTCTCGTTCTCGGGAAACTTCGGAAGTTTCACATGTTGAGTAGTGGAGCAAGCGCTGCTTCTAGTGAAATGCTCCTTCTTACAGCGTTAGTTTTTAAGCTGTAGTTTACGTCAAAATTGTGTTAGGCATTCAAATGAATAAAATTCACTTGAACTTTACAAATATAATTTGTTTTATAATGTGCGACTATAGTAACATAATTATAATTTTTATCAGCGAGTAACAGAAGTAGTGCTTGTCAAAAATAAATTTTAAGACGAATAAACATTTAGTGAAACACATAAAAACCAGTGAAGTTCTTTACGTACCAAATTAAAGTTGGCGACAGTATCTATATTAAGGATAAAACATATCACAACAGATGTTCAACAACCATTGCTATAAAAACCCTAGTTTGGGTGAACATTCAAATATAAAATGAGCATAATCTGCAGCCGCGTCTAAGAAGCGTTCGCTCAGAGATAGGCCCAGACTCGGGCTAATCTTTCAAACCTCATGGCTACAGTGTGGTCGATAATTGAATTAATTTGTTAAACAGCGAGCCGGCCCTGTCTCCTAAACTGACTTCGGTAAGTAAGGCATTATCGGATAAAGCGGCTAATTCCGGCTTCAGGATGTGATTTTAATATAGGTCAGTGATTGACAAGATAAGCGCCGGCGCTCAATCTGTGTCGCCGCAGATGGAGGGCCGGTTTTTATGAAGCTGAGAAATTTGAATATTGATTCTGAGAGTTCGAGAAGGTAAATACACTAAACCGAATTCACTAACTAATTACAATATTTAAAAAGTCTTATTTGCGTTGTACGCAATTGACTAAACATTTACCTCTAGAGGAGCTATTAGTTTATAGAAATTGGTTACATTTTAATTTTTATAATTTTTATATTATTATAAATATGGAACTGGACAGGTATAACAGAATGGTCAAGGATGTACAGGACTGTCTCTGGACGCAGACAAGGGTTCTACTCGATGTCGATCAGCACGTTCCTATAAACTGAGCCATTTGTAACAATAGTTTTTTACGATTTCCGATCTTGCGGATACGTTATATACATTCGACGTTGAAGATGGACATTGAAGCCAGGACGTAAACATGGAACTATTGCACTTCGTACCAACTCCGTCATGTTTGGGCTCATTTAGTTTGTTTTGAGATAGTACAACAATACAAAGATGAAATCAAGAGATGGGACTTTTTAAAGCATGTTAATTTCTCAAAGACACAGTTTATAAAATTGTGGCTTAATAATGCGTATTAATACCTGTCATGATAATTTTTAGTAGTTAAAAAAAACTGTGTTTGCTAAGAAAACCAGACAGCCCTACCCTTAATTTACACAGTCTTTAAATGGGCAATACGCTCTTATTACATAACAGATTCGCTCCGGATACGTTCTGTTCAACGAATATGTGACAAACAACTAGATCCCCTGATTGTTCTGAATGAGCAATGGTTGAAGATGAGCAACATTCGGATGAACGAATCCGTGACACAAGAAAACTTAAATGAATTAAATATTAATGTCAAAGGTGTAGCCCTTATAGGCTCTGTATTGGGTTATCTTTTAAGTAAGCAAGCTGTAGCCCTCTATCGTACCATAGAAGTAAAACTACAATCAGAAAAACGTAAAATATAAACATAATAAAACTTTTAAAAAAGATAATATACCTAACAAATTGACATTCGAAGCCTAATCATTTTATGACATATGCATCCGTTTCCTGTTTCTTTCCTTTTCTCCTACGTACAATTCCGTTTGTATTTGTGTCGTGTCGTAAATCGTTGGACAAGTAAAATCAAGAGACCTGGAACAAGGATTTATTTATTTATTTATTAAGACGCACCAACAGTGAACATATGTTTAGTTCGCTTTAATCAGAGGATAAAATTTCATGACTGTCAATCACTTTTAGTTTAACTATCAATATACTTACGATGGGTTATTTTTACGTTGAAAACATTGCTATTGTTCGTATTTAATTATTTATAATATGCATTGCGTCATAACACAGTTTTGGAATTTTGTTATGTCTTGGTTTTTTAGTTGGATATCGTAATCACTAACAATTAGTGATCCGTAAGTTTTTCCTGAGCCGGGTTTAAACAGTAGACTGTATGAGAACAATAATACTTAGCGTAAGGAACACAAAATAAACGCATGAGTTCTGTATCATCTTTTTTCGGTTTCAGTAGTTCATCTTATTCTAGTCACATCCCTTCTCGAACACAAACCCCTCATTCCGCGGCGACAGCAGAGGAAATGGACGAAGCTATTGACTCATCGCATGCCTTTATAACTGGTCAGCTCGCATTGTTCATCACAAGCAGAAAGCAATAACAAAGTATTCTAGTCACATCCCTCCTCGAACACAAACCCCTCATTCCGCGGCGACAGCAGAGAAAATGGACGAAGCTATTGACTCATCGCATGCCTTTATAACTGGTCAGCTCGCATTGTTCATCACAAGCAGAAAGCAATAACAAAGTATTCTAGTCACATCCATCCTCGAACACAAACCCCTCATTCCGCGGCGACAGCAGAGGAAATGGACGAAGCTATTGACTCATCGCATGCCTTTATAACTGGTCAGCTCGCATTGTTCATCACAAGCAGAAAGCAATAACAAAGTATTCTAGTCACATCCCTCCTCGAACACAAACCCCTCATTCCACGGCGACAGCAGAGGAAATGGACGAAGCTATTGACTCATCGCATGCCTTTATAACTGGTCAGCTCGCATTGTTCATCACAAGCAGAAAGCAATAACAAAGTATTCTAGTCACATCCATCCTCGAACACAAACCCCTCATTCCGCGGCGACAGCAGAGGAAATGGACGAAGCTATTGACTCATCGCATGCCTTTATAACTGGTCAGCTCGCATTGTTCATCACAAGCAGAAAGCAATAACAAAGTATTCTAGTCACATCCATCCTCGAACACAAACCCCTCATTCCGCGGCGACAGCAGAGGAAATGGACGAAGCTATTGACTCATCGCATGCCTTTATAACTGGTCAGCTCGCATTGTTCATCACAAGCAGAAAGCAATAACAAAGTATTCTAGTCAAATCCCTCCTCGAACACAAACCCCTCATTCCGCGGCGACGGAAGAGGAAATGGACGAAGCTATTGACTCATCGCATGCCTTTATAACTGGTCAGCTCGCATTGTTCATCACAAGCAGAAAGCAATAACAAAGTATTCTAGTCACATCCCTCCTCGAACACAAACCCCTCATTCCGCGGCGACAGCAGAGAAAATGGACGAAGCTATTGACTCATCGCATGCCTTTATAACTGGTCAGCTCGCATTGTTCATCACAAGCAGAAAGCAATAACAAAGCATTCTAGTCAAATCCCTCCTCGAACACAAACCTCTCATTCCGCGGCGACAGCAGAGGAAATGGACGAAGCTATTGACTCATCGCATGCCTTTATAACTGGTCAGCTCGCATTGTTCATCACAAGCAGAAAGCAATAACAAAGCATTCTAGTCAAATCCCTCCTCGAACACAAACCCCTCATTCCGCGGCGACAGCAGAGGAAATGGACGAAGCTATTGACTCATCGCATGCCTTTATAACTGGTCAGCTCGCATTGTTAATCACAAGCAGAAAGCAATAACAAAGCATTCTAGTCAAATCCCTCCTCGAACACAAACCCCTCATTCCGCGGCGACAGCAGAGGAAATGGACGAAGCTATTGACTCATCGCATGCCTTTATAACTGGTCAGCTCGTATTGTTCATCATAAGTAGAAAGCAATAACAAAGTCCACAGCGAATCTGTTTTCAAACGAAATGACTCAAGCAATAGAAAATGTGTTATCGATGGGTTTTTTATCTACAGAATTTTAATAAGAAAGACCCTGAGATTTTTCTTTTATACATTTTTATTTCCTGGAATCAGACCATGACACCGAGTTGTATATAAATGCATATCCAACTTGTACAACCATAAGATTTCCTCACTGAAGCCAATCTTTTTCAGGCTTATTTTCATTGACTAATAGAGAACTCGTACAAACGCTTTGCACACCTACTTTACAAATGTTATCTTACTAAAATGTAAGATGCAAATCAAAGTAAAACATCGCGTAGAAGCGAGAGTCTGCCAGTGAGTCACGACTAACGAAAAACGCGGGAAGGGAAATTAAAAAAGGACTGTCAGCATTGAAGTACGGTGTAAAATAATGATGATAATTTTTTTATGGGTTTTATTAACACAATGACTGACAAGCTCAATAATGGGCAGATAATTTCATTTTTTTATAAATTACTGAGAATAATCTTCTTCATAATCAAATCCTGACTCCAAACATTCTTTTCCACAAAATGAATCTCAAGTATATGAATCACCAGCGCTGTTGCCGTCACCACGAGCCTGGACAGTGAACGGTTCCAGTGCAGTTCCAATTACCATTCAGTTAAATCTCTTTTTTTTTTTTTCATTGGTTAGTTCTTATTGAGCCTATTTCAATATCGATAATCATAAGGTATAAAACAATATAATTAATCAAATACATCTACAGATAATAAGCATTATTCGTATATGCACTTACCATTAGGTGGATGGACGAAGTTTAAAAAAAAGAAAAATCTTCATTAATGTCTTTAAAAAATACAAACACACATTCTGTGGCACTTAAATTTAAAATAAAATATATAACTATTATCAAAACAATAAGATAGCTCTTGTATGATTTTCTACAATTTTTATGTTGGTAACTTTAAGTCATGGTTTCAACAGCGACCGTAAACTAAGTCCTCCAAGATGGACTTCAATTGACCAAACTGGGTGGTCGCTTGTCCCTCGAGCTACTTTAACTTAACCTAAATAGAAGTTGAATTAGTATATAAGGGTATTAAACTATTGTAATCCATAAGTTAGGTAGTTAAATTCCTTGAGTCATATTGATTCCTGCTGATTTTGCTAGATATTACAAATTCAATCATTTAGTTTTACACAAAAAAGCAAGGAATTGTCTCTTTAGTCGTTTCCCCTTGCTTGGAACCAGGCTGAAAAGGTGTGCGGTGTACGTTCTTCAAGCAAAGTATGTTGCCACGGGACCTTGCTTCATTGAATAGGAATCTAACGCAGCTGAAATAAAATATAACTGTATACTTTTCTAACGACCAACAAACTGATTTGCAAATTTTTTAATTATTGGCAGATGTATTTTTTCACTGTTTTATATAAATTAAGTGAAATAAAACATCAGTGTTCTATAGCTTTTATGATTAGGTTTTTATTGACATGACTGATTATTTCATACACATATATGCGATTCACCTGTATAAAATGGAACAAGTGGAGAGCCGAGAAAACCTTCAAGGATTTTTACCGTCGCAAAATTCACGTTTGAATGCGCCGAATTAACTGGTTGGTTCTATCATTTCACCTATACACTGGTCCATTTCATGAGTAATTTTATTTTAAACAAAGAGTATTTCAGTTGAGTAAAATAAAAAAAAACAATATTGAGGTATTTTTGGATATTAATTAGCCAAAATGAATTTGTAGGTTTTTGAAAAAATTTCTTAAATTTCTTTCATTTCTCAAATTTGCCACTTTCTTTTTTTCCAGAATGACCTTACGGAATTGGACTAAGCGAGCATTACAGATATAATATATTTTAAGAATAGAACTAAACGCAAAGTTTCAGCAGTTCTCACTAGCACGGAAAAGATTTCGGAAATTAAAATATAAAACTATACCACATGAGTATATAAACGGAACAGAGACAAAAATTCATACAACCACACGAATCGGTTGCACTACTACAAGCACGCGGGGCATGTGTGCGTGACCACTGGCCGCTTGTCACGTATGCGGCAAGACGCACGACGATTGCGACGCACGTTGTTTGTTTTGTTAGTTGCAAGTTTAAATATTTTATGTAAAATGTAAATGTAATATGTAAAAACGTGGTATTTTCTTATTCATAATGGTTATTTACTGTACTGTGTGTTTGAATAATACTAGAAAAAATAAAATTGAATTGCTCGAGAAAAAGATTAGCGAATTTTTCGATCTTGAAAAAAATATTGTCAATATTTGCAATGAAATACTTACACGTATTAAAGATTGTTAATTTGATATGCCATGTGAGTTTTTCCCTTTAGATTACATGAAAAAACTATATGTTAGATTCAGAATTTACCACACCATCAAAATAAACAATAAATTATTAAAGAACAAAAATTATAAAAAGAAAATTATTAGAGTTAGTAATTTGTGAAGTATTCTATCATACTGAATAATAAAACTATTTAACAAGTGTTTTGTTTAATTTGTCTTAACCTATTGTGACAGCCCTACCAAAATAGGTAACAATTTTTCACGTTCTTAAGAAGCTTTGTCTCTGTTCCGTTTATCTACTCATGTGATTATACTGAAAATCCCAAAGCTTATCAATAAATTTTAATTACTGGTTAAATTAACAAAGTGTATCCCAGGTCCAGGTAGGGTTCATGAGGTCTGCTTCATAAAAACAAAACATGCTCATGAATCCAAATTATATAATCCCTTTTGGCTTAAAAATTTTCACTGGAAATAAAGGTTTTGTGACCCGCAAATAATGCCCCGCCGTTGTATTGAACCGTGAAAATGGCGCAACTGTCAAGCAGGAACGGGTGTGGCGGCGCGACTCAGAAAATGATTTTGATAAACTTTGTCTCAGTGGACGAAGTGCTACCAACTTATAAATATATCAGAAATGTTTTGTATGGATCGGGATGATATTTGGCATTTGGACAGTTGCACATTCCATTGGTGCACAGACGTGGGACGACACGTGCCACACTATACCCAAATATACCTGGACGCTCTAAAGACCTTCCCTTGTTAAGAATTTTCAGAAGTAGTAAAGTAAAGTCCCTTACGGTGTATATCTACAAACCCTACATCTTGTTCGAAATTAAGCTTTTTAATAGTACTTAATTATACCGGACTGTCCACCGCCATCTGACAAGAAATTAGCTAATCAAGAACTGTTTAAAAGTAATTTTCAGAAAAGTTTATTTCCGAGCTCCTAAGGTCGATACTTGCGCCACCCCCTGTGGCCGTAAATAAAAGTAGCAATAAACAAAAGAAGACAATTGCTTGTCCGTCCAAATTTTAACGACTACTTTATTGCCCCGGAACTGCCTAATTGCTACATTCTAGTGCTTTGCTCTAAGACATTTAGCTTCGTTTCATTCAAAATTTTAGTTATTTTATCTTGTGGGTTCCATCTAACGGAGGCTAACAAAATTAACGGTGTCCGTCCGGCTGTTGGTTGATACGATTGGAAATAGAAACCGAAGATTTATAAATAGAATAAACCATATTTGAGGTAATTTTATTACTTTAATAAAGAACTTAGGGTTTTGACATTTATTCGAAATTAATGTAACAAAGCATACACACCCGGTGCCATCTTTCACTACCAGCGGTATGCGCCAGTCTAGGCAAGTTTGTGCCGCGCGAGGCGCCGCGTCTCATTATAAAGCAATCACCAGGAGCCAGGAAGTAAACTTACAACAAGTATGAACTATGTAATATGCTTCCCAGCTATAACTCACGACGTCTGTATCGAAGTTTTCTGGGATGAACGTAACCTTGGAAAGTTCACCTGATGTATTTACAGAAGAAGCAGAATATTTTAATTTGCTATTGTTGTCTTTTAATTTTTATAGTTATTTAGTTAAACTATGTACTGTAAATTATTAACAATAGATCATTTGGCTTCACTCACTTTTTTCGGTAACTTCTAAAATTTTCTATTGAACGAAAATACATGTGTAAAAATTTAAATTCGATCGACATTAATTCGAAAGTTGTAAAGGCGACTTCCCCAAAACTTACATCCAAAAAATATTTCGCTTTGCAAAGAGTACCTTGAGGCCAGTTAACGAATTATGAATAATTTTGTATTCAGCATATTAAAGAGAAACAAAACAATTTAGTTAAAAGAATAAAATAGAACGACGGAGCTCGCCGCGCCCGCGCCCGGCGGTGAAACTGCGATCCATCTAGTTATTTCTCACGGGTACAAAGTTTTATTTTCTTTGCAAAAACTTTTTAACGATTCCAACAATTTTTGTTTTGTTTCCATGATATTTCTAAATTTAATTTCATTTATAGTTGGGTAAAAGTTATATTTGAGTGAATGAATGAATGAAAGAATATTTAGTACAAGTAGTTTCTTGGAATCTTTTTTACTTTTTTCAGATCAAACAGTTTAAGCTGAAACATAAAACCACTTGCTGTTGTCTTTTTGAGATGAACAATTTGATGAGTTTGTATCAAATTAGTTACAAATATTTACTTGAGATCGGCACTTCTATGGTAAAATAATTTGAATACCCAAGCTTGTTAATGATGTGTTAGTAGTAAAATCATGGAATTTGGATAAAAAACAAAGTGGGCTTATTTTATTTTTCAAAATGTCTTAATCATAACAAAATTGAGATTAGAAAGTCACATAATCTTATTAATAAGCAACCGACCTACTGCCTACTTACAACTAAGAGTTTGTAACAAATTTTTAAGATTTTTAAATAATTGGCCTCGTGAGATGTAAAACCTTGCTTAAAGTGAGACTTAAATACTTAATAAAGTAATGATAAGTTGAAGTTGGAGTTGGTGAAGCAAACTGTAACACACGGTTAGTGTTGCTTACGGGATCTCAGAGGAAAACAAATTCTTAACCTCAATAGTCTGTACGTCGCTATGTCGAGGGTTATGTCAGAGGTATTTAAACTGTTACATTTACAAGAATAAAACCTAAATTTATAAATATTTATATATTTATTTCAGATTTCAAAATAAAATTGACAATACATTGGAGATTGATATATGTTTTATATTTTTATTGATATATGAGACTGTTTAAAAAAACTTGGTATGGTAATCATCCGTTAATATGTTGTGCGACGTCAATGAACTTTTACAGTTATTTACAAGTTTCCTGATGAAATGTTGTGGCAACGTCCGCTGCACGGATCTCGGCGTAGTCCATTACTCGCTTACGTTACTTTTATCATTTACTTACTTACTTTTGTTGAGGTTTTCACATGATAAAATCTGTAAATCCAAAAAATGTTTCAATGCATTACATTAAAGAATGAAAAGCAAAACATAAAGTGCTGAGTAAAAATGCAAAACAATTTTCAAAGCATTTGGATAAACCATTTACGAGTAGCAGTGAATTTCCAATAAGAAGGTGGCGCCGATGCTCCCACCTCGATATTGTCGGACCACAAAGCCAAACCACTAAGCAAGGCTTTTAAAACGATTTAAATTTTTCTTTAATCTTTCCTTCACTCTCCTTCGCAGTTTTCAACTGTTATAAAAATAAACGGAAAGCGCAGAATCATTTCACAAAATGGTTTGTATTAATTTTTAAACATTTTTGCTTGTGATTTCAGTTGAAGAAGATTTTTTTATACTCTTGTCGCCGAAACATTAGTTCGTTTAATAGAACGCCTAGCACAAGCACGTGTTATACTTAGTCTGTAATGTATGAATGCCGAGGCGACAGCACTGGAATTACAAACAGTGTGGCTTAGTATGCAGAGAGATCACAATTTGCAAACCGATGCTGCCTATATTCACCCTCCAGTTCCAGCCAGTAATCACTGAAAATTTGCGATCAATGTATGCGGTCAGCTAGCTCTGTCTTGCTCCTTCAATGGATGTTGCACTGCTTATGACAGGCTTGGGTAGGCTTTTATATGGACAAAGGGATTTGTGAACGTTGTCTTTGGCTAGCAGGCTTGGTTCAGAGGGAATATTTAGTGCTTGGCGCAGGATATTCACGTTAAATAGATTTTGGGTTTCATTGTTCGTTAAACGTTCTTTAATTATGCAACAGGATTGAAAACGTTTGTATGTTTATGAGAGACGCACTTAAAGACTAAATAATAAATTATTAGGAAAACAACCAAATAATTAATTATACAGGGTATCTATTTATCTACGTTTACCATTTTCTATTGTGTAATTACCTCCCAGCTGATCGGCGGCGCGCTTTAACTTTAAATGCTTATAATTGTTTATCCAAATAAAAAACGGTTTTTTGTTGTCGAATGGTGGACACTTACTCAATCTGGACTTTTTTAAAATACTTTTTTGAACACCCTGTATAATACTTGCAATGGATTTCTGCAACGTAACTACTGTACTCCAATGGTTGATGTAAACACCTTCGAAATAGAATGAACATAGGTATATCAATAAACAAGGAATAAAATAGTACTCAAAGCCGAGCGCGGCGCATGTATGTAGCTCCACATTCATTGTATAACAGAACATAGAGCTAGCAAAAATTAAAATTTGCGACACAGATCTATTTATATGGAAGAGTTTGGTAGACCTTCTTTGTCAGAAAAAAACAAACATCAGGACATGTAAATTTTTACGAATATTTTTCCTTGTCACTGGGAAAATGAACTTAAAAGCGATACAATAACAAAAAAATATATATAAAACCGACTTCGAAACGAATTTTAACTAAACAGTGAAAGATAATAACTTTGCTGTTCATGCGGGCGGGCTTTCTACCTAAGTATGTACATACGCTAAATATTTCTTCTTGCGATCGGTGCCATATTTCACGAACTATTTTAGAGTTTTTTTTTTCTTAAACTTCATGCTATTTTGTTTCCCAGTGATGCTGCTAGCACCGACTTCAAGTACGTAGACACCCGTATGCATAAAAAGATTTTATTTTTCTCATTTTTCATTTAAGGGGATATTACACTATCATGATCATTAAGAGGATGTTTTGCTGCCGAGGCACCCTCGCGGGAGGGAGGTGGAAGATGCGTCATGCATACTGCCCGCAGGTAAAGTCCTCTGCGGGGGGTTATGTGGGACTCACCAGAATGGCACCTACCCACTAAAAACCACCTGTTGGCTGTAGTAAATTTTACCGTTAGCCTTCATCGGAAGCGACACCCGTCGGGAAGTTGGGCGCGCTGGTGGAGGCCAGCTAGCGGGCCTTCCGCCTGGAGTGAAAGTTGCACTGAAGGTGCTCAAAGGGACATGAGTTGGTGGCCGTTCTGGGCAGCCTCCGGTGAAGCCGGGGCTGCGCAGAGGTCGACCGAAGCTTGACTTAGGGATCAATTCATTTAAATGAACCTATAATAAATTGAGAAGGGAACTATGCTCCGCCAGAGCGAGCAGTCGCTCTGTCGGAGAACGTGAAGCCCTAAGTTTACGGGCTAAGACTGCGATTTCACTAACATCGATATTTTTCATAGCGTCGCAGACGATACGCATATCATCTGCTACGGAGGATTGAGGAGTAGGTTTGTATGGGCGAGGAGCCGGGATGGGATTCGATGCGGGGCGCTGTCTCCAGTTTTCTGGAGCAGGCTTTGGCTGAGCAGGCTTTGCAGCCGGAGGAACTCGGCTACGCAGCGGCGGAAAGTTTTCCTGAGAAAGGGGCGGGGCCTGTTTGGGTGCTGACCTCTTGGAATTGGAACGCATGCAACGGGGTGCACGAGGGCAGCCCCTGTAATTTGCGGTGTGGCCGGACTGGCCACAAAGCATGCAATCGGGAGGAGAGGAAGTTTCAGGAGTGAGTGTGAGTGTTTAGTGAAGTGAGGGACCAGGCACTTGACGCACCTGGGCGGTGCGCGGCAGTTGGCCACCACGTGCCCGTACAACTGGCACCGATGGCACTGGCCGGGATGACCGCGCCGATGAGGCGCCTCGATCGAGATCCCAGAGAGGCCGCATATAGTGCTAACCCCTTTCAGGATCTCCCTGGACTTGGAGACGTTGGCGAGAACCACCAAAGCGAGAGGGTGTTGCCTCCCGTACTTGCTGTGCATTTTATGCACCGCGAGTGCCGGGAAGCCTTGGGACTGCAGATCCTCCAGGATAGCCTCGTTCGATAATTCGGACGGGACTCCCCTGAGTATCGCTCTGATCTTACGCTCTTCTGACAGAGCATAAGTATGATAAGCATATTGCTTATCGGTGAGGAGCTTTGTTAAAGCACGAAAGTCGTCTATCGACGAGACTAAGATTTTAATAGATTCACCCGAGGTGGTCGCTCGGGTGTAATGGATCTTGTGCTCATTGCACAATGTCGAAACCTCAGTCCATTTACCCTTTTCCCGAAGGAAAACGGGTGGTGGGACCTTAGCCTTGACAGAAGTTGGGGCCGGAGCGGGTGTTGAAGACACCGGGGCAGCTGGCGTTCAAGACGCCGCAGAAGGTGTAGGGACGGGCGTCGAGGGCGCCGGGTCTTGTTTCGAACGCTTCTTAGAGCGCTTCTTAACAAGCGTAAAAGAGGGAGACTCAGGGCCAGTTGGGGTGGCGTCCGAGGATGACTCGGTCGCGGGTCCGCGCTTGCGGCGCGGAGGGGCGTCTACTTCACACTCCATGTCACTGGAGGAAGGGGACGCTGGAGAGCCTAAGACCAGACGGGTCTGGGGGACTGGGGTGGCCTGAGGGGCCATTGAGGGAATTAACGCCATGATATGCGGGATAAGAGAATCCAAGAAACGATACTTATCAGCATTTATAGACATGCCTTCAGTACTTTCAAGTAACTTGTTCCTAAACTCGTCAGAGCTTAGGGAAGCCATTGCGGAGGGGTAGGGGAGGGACGACAATATATAAATATATATACTATGAAGCTATCAACGATGACTAACTTCCTAAAATCACCCTACACGCAGTAGGGCGGTTGAGGACGACGCGGATAACTTACTCGAACACGAAGACTCTAGGCACCTGGAGCGACGAATTCCCGTCGACGAAGCTCACGTTCCACGAAGTACGGTTAACAACCAACTAGCCGCCGTGAAAACGGCGTTAGAAACTTATTAGAAGTACGGTTAACAACCCACTTTCCGCCGTGAAAACGGCATTAGAAACTTATTACGGTATACAACTATGAAATTATTTATTACGACAACAACCAGTGAAATTTGGGTGCTCAATTAGCGCGGGGGCTAATGGAGCGGAAAGGCGTCTGCAAACGACGTGCGCTTGAGAACGCACGCAGACCGAGACTGTTAGAGGATGCTATCTCTGGTCCTACATATATTATATGACCTACAGAATCTAATCTTTATATTACCTAATCCATTATTTTTTTGCAACAGCAGCGTTTAAGGTGTTATTATTAAGAAGAGGAATACTTTATAGAGGATATACTAATTACTTTATTTTTACAAAATAATATAGAAAAACAGTGAGACTCGAGAAGCTTTTTACAAGGCTTCAAGATTTCCACTTCCACCTCTTAAATTCATCATCAGAAATTCACCATTATATTGGTGGACTAACTGGACTATTAATTTGACTTGTCAAGACTAGTTCCACCAAATGATTCTAACCACGATGGAATTACTGGAGTCCCATGTCCAGCTCCAACTTTCACCACCTAATGATGAATTGGACGCAAATCAAATCAAAATCTTTTATCCCAAAAATACAGTACAGGTCAAGTTCTTAATATAAATAGGATATCATTTTTTACCGTCGTGCAGCGTGCAGTCTTATTAGTAAGTACATTTTGACATCTTAGATAATTTTCAGAGTTGATCGTTTTATAAATGACGGAGTTCTCGGGTACCCATCATACAAAAAATACAACCAAATTCAAATATTTATTTCATAAGTTTGACAAAAACCTTGTTCTTTTTGACGTTGAATAAAGCTTTAGCTATTGCCTGCAGCTTCGCTCAAGTAAAATAAAAGAGCGTTAATATATTTTTTTTGTTTATATCTGATTATCAAGGAAAGTAAAATACAATGAAAAAGAAAATAAACATCGTTAACATAAACAGAAAATAATAATCGAAGTAAAAAAAAGAAACTGAATTGATAACTCAATAAGTATTGAAACTTATACCACATTCAAATTTAAAAGTAAATTCAAATATTAATCAGTGCAATTTTCTGAAAAAGTTCGTTAAGGTAATGCGTTTAGATGATAACCAAAAGATTGTCTGTATTGTTTGCTCTGGGTTTTGCAATAGTTTTTCTTTCTAAAAGTAAATTCAAATAATGTTTGGTTTCATGGATTTCCAATCACATTGAGCTTTATTCCTAAGGTTTTGTTTTTGTTCCCCTCCACGGGAAGGGCAGGAGGATAAAAAATGCTCTGACGCATACTCTGGCGCGCGCGATCCAGAGTTATGTGGGACTCGTCCCGACGCCTACTAAAACCACTACCCACTAAAAAACCCCCTGTTGGCTTTTCGCCACTCAGCCTTCATCTGAGCGACGGCCAATTGGAGAAAGAGGCTGCGCTAGCGGGGCCCAGAAGGGGTCATCCGCATTAATTTACATAGCACTGAAGGTGAATACATAGCACTGAAGGTGCTCAAAATGAAAAGTAAATAATTAAAAACATTAAAATTTAAAAATAAAATTGCATTAATTCGGATTTACGTAAGAATTAGAATTTACGTTAGAATTAGAATTTGCGGCCTGAAGGGCTTCGAGATCTAAAGTTAATTGCGTGGGTTTGCCAGTGCGCACGTTTCTCGGTGATCTGATGGGGAATAATGAGAGGATCGCGATCCGTTGGAAACAGATGGTTCCGCATTCGAGAGAGTATGACTCTTTCGAGAAGTTTAGACATTGCCTTGAGGAGGCTAATGGGTCTGTGATTAGCCGGGACATTAAGAGGTTTACCCGGCTTGGGAATACCTATGACAGTCGCTTCCTACCAGGCTTTTGGAAAGTAGCTAAGGTCGAAGCAGGCATTGAAAATGATAGCTAACAAGGTAAGCACCTGTTGAGGCAGGTGCTTAAGTGCGTGGTTGGAAATACCATCCGCACCCGGAGCCTTTTTGGACTTTAGATTTTTAATGAGAACCGAGATTTCATCATTAGAGACTGTGACGGGGTTGGCGGTGATGGAGAGAGAGTCTCTGCGGAGAACTTCGTCCTCCACCGCCTGGATGTAAGAGGGATTCGTGGGTTGAGTGGTGGGCGAGCATTAAGACGCAACGCTGTCGGCCAAGCATTCGGCTTTCTGTTTGACTTCGAAGGCAATAGAGCCATCGGGACGAGTGAGAGGAGGGACTTGAGAGGCGGCGTCTACGCGTAAGGCTCGGGCCATGCTATAATACGCTTGGTGGGATGGAGAGATATTTGCCATGAGATCGTTCATCTGAGCGTCTCGGAGTTCCGCGAGGCAAGACCTAACTTTACGTTGAAGCTGATTCGCAGCTGTTCTATAGGCGGGCGTGGGATATTTCTTGGCTCTCGGGAGAGCCGCGTTCTTAGCTTTAATAAGATTGCTAACGGCTAAGGGAAGCGTGGGTTTGCCTTGCTTAGCAACCTTTTCGTTGTCACTGATGGCTGAGTTGATGGCATCAGTGAGAGTATTTACTAATTAACCTATTTTATCCGGGCTATCTAATTGTTCGGGCGAGATCGCGAGCGGAGAGTTCAGAGCCTTTAAGGCTGAAACTAACGTAATTTTAAAGCCTTTTCAGTTGGTAAAGGTCTAAGGAGAGGTGACGTTATCGTTAGGCGGTCCTAGCATGAGGGAGACGGGGCGGTGGTCAGAGCCTAGGTCATCCAGTGTTTCGATAGACCTAAGATCGAGGTTAATTTGCTTGACAATTGCAAAATCGAGGATGTCTGGAGAGTTGTTCGGGTTGTCGGGATAGTGAGTGGGAGTGATGGGAGAGATGACGTCTAGGTCGAGTGAGTTAGTGATATTAAGGAGATGGATACCGCTGGTGTTGGTTGATAGGCACGTCCAGTCAGTATGTTTGGAGTTAAAGTCTCCGAACATAATGACTGAATGGCCGAGGGCGAGAATGGCCTCAAAGTCGCTGCGGATTGGACTGGTGCCACTAGGTATGTAGACTGAAGCTACGATGATGGTAGGATGACCAGTCATAGCCAATCTACACACAATGGCTTCCATGTTGAGGAGAGGAGGGGTAGGGAGAAGACAGCAATGAAAGCCTCTTTTGTAATATATAGCGGTGCCGCTGAAACCGTCGGAGTTGGGCGTATCGTTGCGAGTAAACGCGTACTTGGGAATAGCAAATCCCCTGGAGCGGTTTGGAGTAAGTCATGTCTCCTGGAGAAGCAATAAGTCTGGCTCTTTGTTCTGAAGGAACAGTTTGAGCTCAGGAAGGTTGGTGCTAAGGATACGAACGTTAAAGGAAACTAGGGATAAGCCCTTAGGTTTATACGAACGGACGCGGGAATTGCGGGTCTAGACATTATATTTATTTATTTAACGAATTTATAAAGAAAAATATTTAAATAAAAATAAAACTTTATAACGAGCTTAGTAACGAGTGATGCTCAGCTAAGCTAAGCTTGAGGAGAGCGGGCGGCTCGCAGTTTACGTGCGAGTACGGAAACTTCCTTAATGTCGACGTTTTGAATGACGTCGAACACGGTCTTCATGTCCTCAGCCAACGACGACTGAGGTGAAGATGACGGAGCGGGACGCGGGCCTACGGGAGCTACGGGAGCTGGGATAGGACGGGAAGGTGCAGGTGGAGCGGCCGGACGCTGTCTCGAGGACAGAGCCGGAGTAGACGTTGGCTGCTCGGGCTTTGCTTCCGGGGGGGGACCCCGGTTGCGCAGCGGCGGCGCCGGTTTAGGCGCAGCCCTCTTAGTTGAAGAGCGCGGAGCGCGCGGGCAACCCCTGTTGTTAGCTGTGTGGCCGGACTGGCCGCACAGCACACAGGCAGGGGGGGTATCGGAGGGCGGGAGGGCGTTCATGTGATATGCGATTTGTTTTAATGAAAGTAATCTAGTGAATGCGCGAAAGTCGTCGATGGTTGCGACCTAGATTTTAATTGAATCGCCTGCGTTGGTTGCTTTGACATAGTTGACTTTTTGCTCTTTGCAAAGATTAGATACCGCGGTCCATCGCGCTTTTTCGTGGAGAAAGACGGGTGGAGGGAGCTGAGGCTTCGGTGGGACGGGAGCGCAGCGCGTCGCTGGCTTCGATGGGACCGACGGAGACGCGGTTACTTCGAGTGACGTTAACGGCGCGGGGGCGGGTGTTGAAGACACCGGGGAGGGCTCGGATATTGAGGATACCGGGGCTTTCTTCGAGCGCTTCTTGGAGCATTTGGCGACTAATTGAAACGCGGGCTCAGGAGAACCGGTTAAGATGACGGCATGTGACAACGCATCAGATGCGGGTTTCGAGTCGCTCCCGGGAGCGGTAGGCTAGCGACGCGACGCGCGAGAGGATGTGACCGATTCACAGTCCATCTCGGTCGGGACGGGAGAGCTGTAGACCTGAGGGGTCTGGACGTTGGTGGCCTGAGGGGCCGGGGTTGAGGCTTGAGGGGCCGGGGACGCAATAGTTGCCTGTAAGGCCTGCGTTAATACGTCATCTGAGATGGGGACACCGGATGCAATGAGCGCCTGGGCAAACGACCTAGCAAAGTTTACCAGGCTTTGCTGGTCCATTGGAGGGCTTGAAACTACAATATATAATATAAAAATATATAATAATGCCTAGGTTCCCTAACAAACCTAGCACCTAAACCTCCCTACCCGCGGTAGGGGGGCTGGGGACGATGCGAGGTGGTGCCCCTAATTCGGACAGCACTGTACTGTCACCCTGGGAAAGGCCCAAGTGCAATGGGATTGGGTCAGCCGGTTTCTCCTTAGCCTGAAGGGCCTTGGAAGCGCACCGGGGCAACGCTATCAGGCTTAGTTGTCACCGTTAAGTATCTACCTGATCAAACGCGTGTCTACTACGGAGTGTGTTGCCAATAAATTGACAACAAAAGCCGGCCGTAGACCTGACGAGGTTGGGTTGCACTGAAAGTGCGGGATTGACTACGTTACGACCGGCCGGAGCCGGCCGCAGAGCGAGTCCCTGACTACGTAACAAGCGCCAAGCGTCAAGTACGCAGCCAGAAAATCAGCCCGAGCCTTGCGAACTACTATCGAATTTAATCGACCGTAGTACGCTCAAATCTGTTGTTGCTGCTCCCACCGAGTTGAGGTATTAATTCGAGGGGTGCACAGAGTGCGGGATTGACTACGTTACGAACGGTCGAAGCCAACCGCAGAGCGAGTCTCTAACTAACGTAACAAGCGCCCAGCGTCAAGTACGTAGCCAGAAAAACAGCCCGAGTCTTGCGAACTACTATTGAATTTAATCGACCGTAGTAAGCTCAGCTCTGTTGTTGCTGCGAGACTGACTTAGTTGCAGCCGATCGAAACCGGCCGCAGCGTAAGTCCTACAGAGGCTTATCTCAAGTCGTCGAAGACGAAGCAAGATTTGTACGGATCTCAGCGTATGAGTATTGCTACGAGTTATCGTTGTGAGACGACAATCGTGACTCAACAGCTGGTGCGACCGCGAACACGTCCGAGCGGGGCCGGACGCAGAACGGATCGGAGAGTGGCGCTTGAGTATTGCTACGAGAGAAGTCGTGAGACAACAATCGTGACTCGGCAGCCGGGAGTGACCTTCAACACGTCCGAACGGGTCCGGACGCAGATCGGGTCTGTGAGTTCCTAAGGAAAGTGATATAGATTTTTAAAACGTTACGACATGTCACTGACTAGGTTTGCTCCAACAAATCGATTGAAACATATTGCATTCCCACACGGGTCTTCAACCAAGCTCTTAGAACTGAAGAGCCCGTAACGCACCCTGCGTAAGACTGTGTGCTTTTACCAAAATCCGCTTTTTACAGACTTATTATATCAGCAATGTGACCTACGACCGACCGTAAATTATTTACATTAAACTCAGTTTCAAAAGTACATAAAACTTTGGTATTTGATCCTTGCGTTCTAACTACAAGTAGAAAAGATCCAAACTGAAAAACGAGTAAACTAAAAATTGCTGCGACAATACATCGCACTTAGTGTGTACCATTATAATAAAACCCCAGACAAACACACCAACTGTATGGCCTCCAAAGTATATAAATATCAACAACCATGACCCGAGAACAAACAGCTGTTTTCATCACAAAAATGAATGCCCCAGCCAGGACTCGAACCTGGGACCTTCGGCGTATGAGGCAAGGCTACTAACCACTACGCCACTCGGTCGTCTATATAATGTTGTTGATAAAATGCTGTCCATTTAAACAAAAACTCTTCATAAGTGTATGGTGTTGCTGACGGATCGGCTGACAATAATTAACCTCGTCTCTTCTCTCAATAGCCAAACTCATTGAAGTAACTCATTCCCACCCACGCTGAAGCATCACCCCCACGCAAGCACCCACACTCACACACTCACGCGCTCACGCACTCGACGTAAACAACAGGTACAACTTCTCGTTACCTACGAAGGTAAGATTTAAGCTTCATTTATTTTGTTTTTATTTTTATTTTTAACATGACCCGTTTTTATTGATTTGTTCTTGTGTAAATAGAACTCATATAAGTAATACGATATGGACGAGCGGGGTCTCCTGTCACGGGTATTGCTGTAGCTACTAGAAGCCCTCAACAACATGCTACGTGAATTTGACTGAGTAAATGATTTGCTATTATTACGTAATTTATCGAGTTCGTTGGAGAGATGACCTATGAGAAACTCTTTTGATTGATATAATAAAAAGGCAGAGAGTACATTTTTCGCACTTTAGCCGGTTTGAATGCTTATTTCCTTACTAACTTTGAATGCCCATGTGCCGCTTATCTAAACGGCAAAATAAGTCAGCCAGTATACAGACCTGTTTAAGATTTACTGCATTGGTTATCTTTCAACTATAAAAACTCAAGTAATACATAATATCGTGTCAAACAAAGTTACTTTCAATGTAATTTTGACTTTAAAATGAAACATTTAACTCTTTGTAACTTTCGGGCACCCTTCTAGATTTGCATACGAAACATTTTGTACCGCGGCCGATTCTCAATACATGTTTATACAATGTACCCTTTTTATATATTATTTATACTGGACATCCTTAATAACAACCCTTTAGGTTCCTGATACTCATGTGTTTACACATTCGCCCTTTTTCGGTTTTATTACAGTTTCAAGGGTGGTTTTCGGTTATGGAAATTTTTGTTCGTGCTATAAACACAAGAAAAAGTCCAAGAAATCATTTTTATACAGGGTTTTTTTATCAATGCCGTACACTTGTTTTGTTTTTTTAGCACACCAGAAGACTGTAGAAAAAGTACATTTATTGAGGAGAAACTATTAAGAATAACGCTTCGTACCTCAGCAACTAGCTTATTGTATAAACATATGCACTTCGAGAAATTAAAATTATTATCTATTAACAAACATATTTCTGACTCTAAAACAAACGTAATACACTCCATATCGAGCCTCACACAATCATCGTTTCTAAGGTAAACAACAATATCTTCAAACAACAAATAAAATCTCATAGATGTACCTGAAGTTATGGAAGTTATTTTCAAAGATTTAATATTCGCCCTGTGTCAGTTCGCAGAAATGTTTTCAGAACCGTTGAATCGACGATTTCTATTTGCATTAGGTACGTGACTAAGCTGCCGTGCGGGATGTATCGATCACGAGAAACTAAAGTATTATAACCTCTTTTGAAATAGCGGTTTTGAATAGCTTTGATATGTAATAACTCCGTCAAAAGTTGTTCAGTAAAAGAGCTGAAAGCCTTCGTATTTCTCCTTGTTTGAACTGTTCACGTTTGGTGCATGTTCTGTTGCAGTGTGGTTTCGTACTTTGTGTGAATGTCTCATACAAGAGAAGATAAATCTGCAATATTGAATCACCATTTTTATTTATCGCTTCTTTTACTACAAAATACTAGTATCGCAATTACAGCAAAAGTTGTTGAAATATGTGTTACACCTTCCTTAGCTTCTGATTTAAATCAATGTAGATTTGAACCTATATTTCAAAACTTTTTTTGAAACAACATGTAAAACAAACAAAATATCGTCGGTGTACAAGGGTCGCTTCTTATTTTGGTATGTTTGAAAAAACAGTTCAAATTTCTTAAAAATAAGAATGTACTCAAAAGTAACTTAGCTAGTTAAGACAAGAAAGCAGTTTCTAAAACTTTGTGAACCTTCTTCAAGTGCTAAACTGATTTTTCCTCGTGAACGAAAAGTTGCCAGATTACCATAAAGACGATCTTTAAGTCGCGTTTAGCGCGATTAAACCCAAACCCTTACAAGCAGTAATTAAAAGAGGAAGTTGATAATAAATTTAGCTAATCGTTTCAGTTGAATATTTCGTTTCGTAGCTTCAAGACGTAGTGAGACGTTACGAAGCGGCGGAACTACGGAGAGTAGACATAACCTGACTCTAGAATATTATTCATGGCGTCGGCGAATTACGCGGGTGTCGGTGAGCATGCTTAAAGGATTATTGTTTTGTAGTAGCGTAGATTCAGTTTTCAAATTATTTATTTAATGATCAACCTGCATTTAAATCATTAAGTATTATCAGATTACTTTTTAGATTCATTTGCTAAGCTTTTAATCATAAATCCCTAGAAAAACACACCAACTGTACGGTTTGCGAGGCACAGCTTGTGTTATGGATGACTACAGAGCGACGGGAACCTTGAATGAACATAATATATCAATAACCGTGACCCGTGATCTGTGTCAATCAATGAATGCCCGGCCAGGACTCAAACCTGGGACTTCTAGCGTATGACCCAGGGCTACTACCACAGATGCTATTCGGCCCAGATAAATATTCAAATTAATTCAATTCTCATATTTTTATAAATACCTGCATGTAAACGAAAAATATATCTGTTTATCGATTTCATGAATTTTGACATCTTACAAGAATTACACCGAGAGAGTTTCTCATTCCCTCCAATGGAACAACGATCAGTGCAGTTACTGGAGCAAGGCAAATTCAAGCGCAGCCCGCGGGCGACCGCTGACGTCAGACCATCCAATAATCAAAACACCTTCCATTGATGTAATGCATGGGCTACATGTCTCAGGCGGACCGTGTTCACGTTTACAGCATATGAAAAAAGGATTTCGGCATTAAAGTAGTTACGCGAGTATTTCAACAGAAGCACGCATGTTACAGGTAAAGCCACTACAGTACCGTGGTTTCTAGATGCCTAAGAAAGATAAAAGACTGTTCGCCATAACTCTTCCTTTACGGCCTTCAATCCGGTGATAAATAAGTTGGTCGCACGTCCCCGCACGCAATAAAAAAGAAAGATGCCTTACAAATCTATACACGAGATAAGCCCCATGTCTGCCAACGCCGCGATGCCAATATTGGAATTATTTGTAATAGGAACTCCGTGACAATTTTTCTACCAATTAGAAAGTAACATGCAGCTTAACGTTCACTACCCACGTCTGTAGCGTGCGTCGTAGTCTCTGGCCTGTCTTGCATAACATTTTATTGATTTTATTGATTTCATTTTCCTCAGTTGGCAAATAACGTTTCCTCCTCTGAAAAATATGGCAATATAATTCTCACCACAGCCAAAGAATCAAATACATGTGTTTGTCAAAAAAAAAGGGAAATTAAATCGAAATATTATACGTGATGACATTATTTAGGTAGAATTCCAGGGCGCGATGACGGGGGAATGTAAATTCGATACACTTTGACACGCTTGCGGAATGATATTCGCTTTTTCAATATCATATTTAATACTAGTTTTTCTTACAGCTTTACTCACCACAGTATCAAATACTTTTCCCCATTCTCACGATTAGCTACATTTTATTTAGCATTGTCATAAATCCTAACTACTATTATAAATGCGAACATAAATTTGTTTTTATGTCAGTTTATTTCCTTTTTCTATGCTTTCACCCCATGACTACTCAGCCGAACATAACGAACTGAATGTCTGGTGTACAGGACAAACTGTTGCCGAGGAAAACGCGAGCGAAGATTTGGTCAGGATTTAGCCTGGAGAGGTTTTTTTATTAAGATGTTATCCTTTATAATATCAATTTTTTAATACGCGCCCGCTGGAGATTTAGTAAAAATTTACTGCGTGAGAAGTGGGCCTAAAACCGAGTTTAAAAACCCGAGTTTAAAAACCCGAGTCTTCTTGGTGATGCCTTAGAAAGAAGCACAGCCAGTACAAATACATCAACACCGGCAATTCCAACCAAAGCCAACTTGGTAACTTATCATGAATATATATTAAAATATAACGATAAATATCACTCAGTGGACAGTTCTGATAAATAGTCTCCATGAGCACGGATGCTTAATGCCTCTAACCATCAAGTGGACTGCGTAAAATAATGAAATAACCTTTTTTTTATTAATAATTAGCAGGCGTTTGTCTTTCATCTCACCTGATGGAAAGTGACGATGAAGACGAGGATCATACACGCCTGTCCAAGAGGCACCTATTCACTCTACACTTGAAAGCTCCAGAGTTATATTTGTCTGGAAAAACAGACGCAGGCAAATCGTTCCACTCTTTGGCAACACGAATCAAAAATGAGTTATCGAACAGTTTAGTTCGGCTCATCGGCACGCTAACCACAAACGGGTGAAACTTCTGTCTGCGTTGACCGTTGAAAAGTTGTCTGGTTGACCGGTGGAGAAAGGGGAACGTTCGATCAACTGAAAAAGAGCATTCGCAGTACTCCATACAAGATCGAACCTGGGCTGTGTATAGGTTTAGCAGCTGTTCGAAGTTGAAGTACCGCCAGACCTTTACGATGACTCCCAATTTTTTGGAAGCTGACTGTGCCATGGTTTCAATCTGTTGACAGAAATTAAGTTTCGACGTGATGGTCATGCCTAGAAGCCCTAGTTGGTTTGTGATCGGTACAGATACACTTTGGAAAGCGGGCGTCAAGTTGAATGTGCTCTTTTTACCAGAGAAGAGACACGCCTGGATTTTGGAAGGGTTGAACTTGACAAGGTTAGCTTCACCCCAATCGGAAACCCTACATAGTGTCAAATCAACCCGTTCGATCATCGACTCTCTCAGAAATTGGATCTGGTTTGGACTCGCTCGCGCATTGTACACATATCTCTCTACAACAGTGCTGTCATCGGCGTAACCAATAATGCCTTCCGATAAAAGAAGGTCATTAATGTGCAGCAGGAATAATGTTGCAGAGAGAACAGATCGCTGAGGTACGCCGGCGTTGATCGCCATTAGGTCCGATGAGAAGCCATCGACGACAACTCGAATTGACCGTTCCCTCAGGAAATCAGAAATACAGTCGCAGAGTCCAAATGGTATGCCATACGCAGTCAAAACAGGAGACAACTCGGCTGCACAGTGCTTTAAAACCACTGCGGCAATGCCATCCGGACCACTAGCCTTATTCACGTCTAGATTTAGTAAGCATTTGAGTACCTGTTTCTGTTGAATTTGGACGGCCTCCATCTTGGGGCCGAATGGGGGTAACGTGGGTGGGCTTTTACCTTTGGAATCTAGACATGAACATTACGCGAAGAGATTTGCGAACAAGTCTGCCTTCTCTTTTGCGCTGTGGGCCAAAGACCCGACAGGCCTTTGCAGTGGTGGCAGTGATGGGCGACAGAAATTCATCTCAACTGACTTGGCAAGGGACCAGAAAGCTTTACTCCCCGTGGGATAGGATGCTAACTTGTCCCCGATATGGCCAATGTGGATGAAACGAGCGCTTCTGATCACCTTTTTGCAGGACTTGGCAGTAACATTGTACGCCTGCTTCTTAGCTGGGAGATCCATAGCTTTGCTTCTGCGAGCGCTAGCCCAGGCATGGTATGCTACATGCTTTCGCTTTCAGCTAGGAGGCAATCAGCATTAAACCATGGGCGGGCTTTGCACTCCAGGGATACATAAGAGAACGGTATTAAGTACTCCATACCTTGACATATCACACTGGAGAGAGCATCAGCACAGCATGATGGATCAACAGAAATAAAGCAAGCTTGCCGCCAAGGATAAGAGGCGAAAAAGTGGCGCATCTCATCCCAATCTGCTGACTTGTACCGCCATACTCGCCTTTTGCCTTTTATACCTACGCATATATTATTTTAATTATATACAAATACAAATTATATTTCAAACATAACGGTGTGTCGTACACCACCTGCCCCTGCGGTTCACAAAACAAACATTATAACAGAAATAAGTAATCTGCTCGGCAAGCGGCAGTAAATTAAGATGTAGATAATCGTAACAATAAAGGAACTTACTAATGACCGCATTTATAATATCAGTACAGATTGGGCTATCAGTGCAAACAAATGCTTCATCTTTTTTTAATAAGATGTGGGTAGCGGTGGGCATCGTATAAGCTTCAACTTTGTCGAGTTTGTTTAGATATAATAACACTTTTCTTCCGGTTTTCACTGTAGAATTGGGACGTATAATAATTGGAACGCAATGTACAGAAAATCAAATCTATCTTAAACCTCTCTGTAAACTCACAAATCGTAAGCCGTATAACATTAGATTCTCGTTTTTGGTTTAATATACTCGTAATTATTATAGTTTTTCTATTTTACTTAACATTTACATTATTTTCTCTGATTCACAATGCACACCCAGACTGTAGAGTACATTTAACTAATTAAACACATTGCCGGACAAATAAAGGCCATCCATCACAAAGGCTGCTGAGCCAAGATGGCCAACTTTGGTCCCCGCGAACTTTCAACAAAGGACAGATCAAACTTTCCGAGACTAAAGGCGTGAATCCCTCCCGAAAGTTCCTCATTATGATAATGCCAAGAAAGGATCGTTGTAAACCGCAGGCCGCCGGGTTCCGCCGAGTTGTTCATTGTTCTTTCCGCTGCATTTACATATGTGCTCGTGGGGATTTACACAAGTTTTAGGTTTCATTTGGGTTATCTTAGTTATTTCAGTTTTAAGAACATTTCAAGGTTTAATTTCTCGCCTCTTTATTTCCAACAAAATGAACTTATTGAAAGTAAATTTCCAGCAAAGTTAATTTTGTGGATACAAACATCGTGATGAAAACACCGTAACTACTCGCTTGCCTGCTGTATAAGCTGAAGTACATCACGGGTATGGAATTGTAAGAAAGTGGAAAACATATTAAAACAAATATTATAATGCTAAATGCGAATTACTTCGACACAAATATTACAACCAACATAACCCACCAGTAGGAGCCGCGCCGGTCTCTCAAACGAAGGGTTCCGCGCAATCTCACCCCCTTGGCTTTTTTTATGATTTATGTTAAAATTTGCAGCAGAATAATCGTTCTGAAAAATGTAGGTTTTTTTTACTAACTCGAGAACAAACGTCTACGTACATCACACACGGCGTTTTAGGCAGAGCTACTATCCACTACACCACGCGGCCATCTATTATATTACTCATTTCAATTACTAACATTACCTACCTATATATTTCATACCATATATTTATTATAATGTAAATATATATAATAAATAATGTGTTTTGAGTTCCACCATGACTATAAACTCCGCCACATTACAAGAAATAGCTTTTAACCAAACCAATCTTAAAAACCAGAATCAAATCACAAATCTGAAATAGTAAGCGGGCCCATCATAAAACTGCCGTAACGTGAAATCGTTCGGAATGCTTCCACATCAACGTTATACTGATCCTGTACAGCAATAATACAACCAAGGGAAACAAAAATAACATGATTTATATTCGCTTTTAAAGCATTGTTTCCTGCTCGTTAATGTAAACGAAGAATTACGTAATATGTAATGTGGTTGAAGTGGAGGGTCGTTTGTAGGCAGATTAACAATTACGGTTATTTGAAGTGGTAGGGGGTTTCTTTTGTTAATAACTCTTTTGAGCTAGTACTACAGTCCTTCCTAATTGCCATAATCACCACGTTGATATGGTTGTGTCCCGGTCAAAGGGAAAAACACCCAGGGCAATGATTGGAACAAAGGCAATTTCAACGGAAGTCTACGGTCAGCAACGCATAAAAGCGGCGGCGTTCAGCGAGAGCCAGAGACAGGATGACTCATGCTCTGCTTGTAACCGAGCGGTGGCGTTCAGCGAGAGCCAGAGACAGGATGACTCATGCTCTGCTTGTAACCGAGCGGCGGCGTTCAGCGAGAGCCAGGGACAGGATGACTCATGCTCTGCTTGTAACCGAGCGGCGGCGTTCAGCGAGAGCCAGAGACAGGATGACTCATGCTCTGCTTGTAACCGAGCGGCGGCGTTCAGCGAGAGCCAGAGACAGGATGACTCATGCTCTGCTTGTAACCGAAATATAAAGAACGAAGATCACTTCAAATGTTCAATGTAGTAATACTTTTCACAGGAAGTGTTTGAATATAACTAATGAAAATGTGCAAAAAAGTGCATTAGCAGTGTGGTTATGCCCTATTTGTAAGAGAAAACAGCCTAGGTGGGACAATTACAACACTAAGTCTGCCCATCTACTACTACTTCATTAACCGACGAGAATGATCAAGTTACGCGTCGTAAACATAACAAGCTAGATACTTTTGTTTTAAGCGAGGATTCACAAAAGTACATTCGACGTTCTGATTCATGCCAAATGTTACGTGAAGAAATTTCATCTGTTATCTCGACATGTACCTCTGAGATGAGTTCGAAACTCAATTCGATAAACATAGAAATATCAAGTTTTAAAACGGCCCTGGAATTTATGAACAGTAAATTCGACGAAATCTCGTGCCAACTTAAGGTCATCATCATCATCATCAGCCCATATTCGTCCACTGCTGGACATAGGCCTCCCCAATTTCACGCCATCGAGGTCTATCCTCGGCTACTCGCATCCAGCTCCTGCCAGCCATCCCGCGCAAATCATCACTCCACCGTGTCTGAGGACGTCCTACACTACGTTTGCCGAGACGCGGTCTCCACTCAAGAACTCGTTTACCCCAACGGTTATCGGTTCTTCGGCTAATATGGCCAGCCCACTGCCACTTCAGTTTGCTAATCCGGTGCGCTATGTCGATGACCCTGGTTCTCTGCCGGATCACTTCATTTCTGATTTTGTCCCGCAGAGAAACACCGAGCATAGCTCTTTCCATAGCACGCTGAGCGACCTTCAGCTTGTGGACCAGCCGTGCCGTTAGTGTCCAAGTTTCGGCTCCGTATGTCATGACGGGTAGGACGCACTGATTGAAGACTTTCGTCTTTAGGCACTGTGGAATCGTGGATGTGAAGACTTGACGTAGTTTCCCAAACGCTGCCCAACCTAGCTGAATTCTTCTATTCACCTCGTTGTCAAAGTTGTTTCTACCTAACTGCAATGTCTGCCCGAGGTAAACATATTTTTGAACAACTTCGAGTACGGCTCCGTGCACTGCAATCGGTTCCGGTAGTACATGTTCGTTGAACATGACCTTGGTTTTATCCAAGTTCATCCGTAGGCCGATGCGTATAGAAGAGTCAGCCAGGTCATTCAGCATCTGTTGTAGGTCCTGCAGCGTTTCTGCTATGATAACGATGTCATCAGCAAATCGCAAGTGAGAGATATGCTCGCCATTGATATTTATGCCACGTCCTTTCCAGTTCAGCGTCTTAAACATATCCTCCATTGTATTTGTGATTAATTTGGGAGATATTACGTCTCCTTGTCTCACTCCTCGATGCAATGGTATGGGATTCGTCTGCTGATTCTGTATGTGGACGGACATGGTGGCGGCCTCGTAAATGCATCTCATCACTTGGATGTATCGCCAATCTACTTGGCATCGCTGCAGGGACTCCAGAACGGACCAGATCTCAATCGAGTCAAAGGCCTTCTCATAGTCCACAAATGCTAGACACAGGGGCTGATTATACTCTTCAGTCTTCTGTATAATCTGCCGCACTGTATGGATGTGGTCTATGGTGCCGTATCCGCTCCGAAACCCAGCTTGTTCCGGTGGTTGGAACTCGTCAAGTCTCCGCGCAAGACGGTTCGTGATCACTCTTGAAAACAGCTTATAGACGTGACTTAGGAGGGAAATGGGTCAATAGTTCTTCAACAGGGTTTTGTCTCCCTTTTTGAAGAACAGGACGACTACACTCTCACTCCACGCCTGCGGAGTTCTCCCTTCGAAGAGGACAGCGTTGAAAAGCTTTTGGAGCTCCCTCAGTACGGGTCTACCTCCTGCTTTTAATAATTCTGTCGTGATGCCGTCCTCTCCAGGGGCTTTTCCATTTTTAAGCTGCCCAAGAGCGATCTCGATTTCGCCAATGCTGACTTCTGGCAGGTCTTCGGTGTAATGGCGTGTTAATGTGGCTCTAGGATCATCATTTCCGGGATCAGGTCGAGATGCATGCGAAGCGTATAACCGGCCATAGAAGTTTTCCACTTCTGAAAGGACTGCCGGCTTCGAAGCAATGACTTCTCCACTTGCTGTGGTCAACTTTGTCAAGTGGCTTCTTCCAAGAGATTGTACGAACACCTTTGACCCCCGGTTTTGCTCGATCGCTCTTTCAATAGCGAGAGTATTGGAGCATCGGAGGTCGTGTCGTACGCGCTTGCTGATCTCTTGGTTTAGAGCTCGGTTTCCTGACGAAGTGACGGGTGGGTTCTCACGTCGTTCCTTCATTAGCCCTAAAGTCATATCCGAAAGCTTAGACTTCCTGCCCGTACGCTGCATCTTACAAATTCAAATTCAAATTCAAATATTTATTTCTCAACATTGACAATTACTTGTTCTTATTGACGTCAAATAAAACATGATTCTACCACCAGTTCGAAAAAAAACCTTCGTGAAGAAGAACTGGCAAGAAACTTCACGGGTATATTTTTTTTTTTTCAAAATAAATTTACAGAGTCTCTTTATGTCTATACAAAATTATTCTTTTCTGCATCTGTTAGCTCGGCAAGTCTCCCTCCCCCCAAGTATCCAAACGACGAACACCCTCAAACGGCACCCGTTCACGAGTTAACGCGGGATCCAGCCATCGCCCTCCTCAACCATATTATAGGGAAGTGAACGACCCATCACCCGACGCTACCATAAGAAGACGTACTTTAGTGACAATGACGCTTTAGATATTCATCGGGACGAAGAACTCATCGCACAAACAGACACATTACACATGCTTTGTTACAAATACTAGTACAATCCTGTTAATGAGGGGATTATACCCAAGGGCTTTTATTATCCAAATAATCGGATAGTTTATAATATGCTCTAGCACACAACTTCTCCTTTATAGTTTCTTTGAATTTGTCAGTAGGAAGACCTTGGATATCCTCAGGAACCTTATTATAAAAGCGTATACATTGACCCATGAATGAGTTAGTGACTTTATGAAGCCTGCTATTATGAGCTGCCAGCATATTTCTTCCTCTTGTGTTAACATTGTGCAGATCTTTTTTTCTTTTGAACAAGGTTATGTTCTTTTTAACATACATTAAATTTTCTAAAATATATTGTGAATGGAAGGTAAGAATATTTATTTCCTTAAATTTACTTCTAAGTGACACCCTTGGACCGAGCTGATAGATTGCGCGAACAGCCCTTTTCTGCAGAATAAATATAGCATCGATGTCGGCAGAACTCCCCCACAGCAGAATACCATATCTCATGAGGCTGTGGAAGTAACCAAAATAGACTAATCGAGCAGTTGTTTCATTTGAAATTTGTCTAATTTTTTTAACAGCATATGCGGCAGAGCCAAGCCTTTTCGCTAAACCATCAACATGCGGTCCCCACTGTAGTTTGGCGTCTAAGGTTATGCCCAGAAATACAGTTGAGTTTACAGGAGTCAGTTCCTGGCTCTTAACTACAATGTTTGTGTTTACCTGTTTGACATTTGGCAATGTAAATTTAACACATTTCGTTTTTTTTTCATTGAGGAGCAAATTATTAGCTGAGAACCACTGCTCTGTGTTGGAGATGCATTTGTTCACCGCTCGATAGTCAATTTCTTGTCTTTTGATTTTAAACAAGAAGGAAGTATCGTCAGCAAACAATTTAACCTCGCATTGATTCTTAACGACCGATGGCAGATCATTAATATAAACTAAAAATAGGAAAAGACCAAGAACTGAGCCCTGGGGCACACCCATTGTCACTGCCGATCCTGATGATTTTTCTCCATTTATTGCAACTTTCTGTTTTCTATTAGAAATATATGATTCAATCAAGGCAAGCGCTCGGTTTTTAATGCCGTAATGGTGCAGTTTCATGAGTAGAGTAGTATGATCCACACAGTCGAACGCCTTGGACAAGTCACAAAAGACACCAATAGCATCACACGACTCCTCCCAGGCGCTGAATACGTGTTTTATGAGCTCAACACCGGCATCGGTTGTTGAGCGACCCCGCGTGAAACCAAACTGCTTAAAATTAATTAAACTATTACCGTAAAAATGAGAAAGTAATTGATTTAAAATTAATTTTTCAAAAATCTTACTGAGCGTTGGTAGTATAGATATAGGTCTAAAATTATTAGGATCAGACATACTACCTGCTTTGAATATTGGAATGACCTTACTCAATTTCATTAAATCAGGAAAAACACCATTATCAACACAGTCATTAAATATACTGGCTAAGTACGGGGCTATACCATCAATGACAGATTCAATAATTTTAACAGAAATCCCATCTAAATCGGCAGTATTTTTTACTTTAATGCTTTTAAATGCATTTAAAACTTGTGGAACAGTAACATGTTTAAAAATAAAATCAATATTGCATGAATTTACATTTTCCGTTAGCAGTGACTGTGCAAGAGTGGAACATGAATTAATACTCGAAGTAGTTGACACAGGGATGGCAGTAAAAAAATTTTCAAATGCTTCAGCAACTTCTTTGTCAGTTGACAACACTTTATCATTAATTTTTAAATTATATTTGGTGTGTGGTTCTTTTGCTTTCCCAGTTTCCTGATTAATTATATTCCATGCAGTTTTTGAAATGTTAGTACTATATTTAATTTTATTATTAATGTAATTAGATTTAGCTACACTGCAAACTCGTTTAAATAATTTTGAATACTTTTTAACATATTCATAAAATGTCTTATTATGATTATAAGTTCTTTCACTGTACAATTCATATAATCTATTTCTACTTCTGCATATTCCCACTGTTGCCCAGTCACTAAACCTAAATAAATTATTATTTATACATATTTTCTTTTTTTTTAAAACAGAGTCATATTAATTTCTAATTATATTATGAATAGAGTTATATTGAGTAATAGGATCTGCACAGTAATCTAATTTAAATGTTTTTTCAAATACATTTTTCCTAAATGTTTCAAGCCGTCTCTCATTCAAGGGTATAAAGGTAATTTCTCTTTTTAAAGTCTTTTTTAGCCCAATATCAAAAGTGGCCAACTGCCCACTATGATCTGGGCCCCAATTCTGCTAATTTACAAATGGCTCAATTGAATGACAATTGGATTGTAATAGGATTATTTGACACATTTGGCATTCTGCTAACGATCGAAGTTCCATTTTCATTCGACTGAACTGCAATTGTACTATTTGCTATTCTGCTCTTCAATCGTGTTACAGTTGAACTCGATTGTAAACTAAAACGGTATTCTACTCTTATTTGACATTTGATTCAATCGTAATTGAGTGAGTATTTTGACTATTGGACTACCATTCTGCAACAATACATATTGCGAGGATTTTTGTGCTTCGATTGTGATTTTGTTTTTAAATATATTTAATAGGAGGCCTTTAGCTCTTCGTTTACTGGATGTTTTCAATAGATACATTGTCTGGCCGATGAATATTCAAGAAAGAAATAAAGTTAAGGCCAAGTAAGTAGATATCTTCTGTGAGGAATCAAGTACATTTATTTGTTTGTGTTTTTAATATCTAAGTTTTTAATCTTTAATCAGTTTACTATAAAAACCAATACTTATTTCAATGCTTAAAACAATGTAACATAAAAGTGATACTCGTTTTAATAAATACTGTTTTAAATTCACTAGGTTCCTTGTAAAAACTATACATACTTTTTTTACAATATTGTATGATGTATTCAATTTGTAAACGTTGTTCATGACTGCTAAATTTCTTAATTTAGTTTGAACTATAAAGTGTAAATAAATATTTTAAGTACCTAATACTTGATGTTATAGGTTCTATAAATTTGGGATTCCGGGAGTGTTGGGCTGCATAGATGGCAGTCATGTAGCCATCCTGAGGTTAGTTATTCATGAGGAAAGGTACTTCAACTGAAAGGGATACCATTCCCTTAATTTTATGATAGTAAGTTATCTAACCTATTAGTTAAAACTCCATTAAGTTTGAAAAACAGTTTCTAATTTCATAATTACTTATAGATTTGTGACGCAGAGTTAAATATACTTTGTGTGGATGCGAGCAACCCTGGGTCAGCCCAGGGTATGTAATCACATGAAAGAATAATGTGATGCTGGAGAGTGTGTCGTCCTATTGGGTAATATATAGACTTTCAAATTTAATAGTTACTATTCAGTAGTTGGCGTCTTAAAATTTCTCAATCCTATTTTTAGTATCTGTAAAGGTAAAGACATCTTCCATGTCTATGAAGTGTGTGATACTTAATTATGTCATAATTTGGGAACATTAATTTACAATTTTGTAATGTTTCAAGGTGATAGTGTGTATCCTCTGCGGATGACAATGATGACTCCTGTGTTAAATACCCAGAAGGTACACCGGAGCATTATTACTATCTACTGCATTACTGCACACAACACTGTGGAGCACTGTAATGGGGTGTTGAAAGCTCGTTTCAGGTTTGTTACATCAATAGATATAAATAACTGAAGCAATATAAATATAATGGGCATGGTAATACAGTAAAACGTTATTTTGTAAATGTCTGCTTGCTGCCAGAGCCCTGCACTATAATGCTATAACTGCAGGAAAAATAGTGAATGCTTGCTGTGTGTTGCACAATGTAGCAAATAAAAAAAGATTGCCAGTGACACCTCTCACACCTGAGAAAGTCATCATAGATAGTCAACGACGGCATGAAGTAAGTTAATGCATGGTTGCCTTATTCTGGAATCACTGAAGGGAATGGTGTTTATGCCAATGTTTTGTTTATTGAGAGATATTCAGGGTGCTTGGCATGTCTGAACAGGGTGGACCTTAATTTCAAGATTTAAAAAAGCTTTGTATAAAACAAGTGTGGCTTAAAATGTTCTAAATGACGTTATAAGCTTATTTAAGTTAATGAGCTGTATAGTATTGCAATACTTCTAACATCTTACTCGAAATTATATTGTAAATTAAAACAATAAAGTATTATTGTTAATTTTTTTTTTCAGATTGAAAGAGGCATAAGTGTAGCCTTGATGGTTTCACAAGCGAACCGTAGAGTAAATGCAGATCTACAGAGAGGAAGAGTACTCCAAAGGGCTCTCATAGACAGATTGCGGGGGAAGCATATAGTTAATTAAACATATTAGATATTATTTTTTCAATCTTTTATTTTAATAAAATACATGTCACTGTCAGAATCATTAATTATGATTCTTTTCCTGGCTCTGCCTGATACCTGAATAAGAAAATAATTTTTTAATATACAAGACGCTTGCTGTTGGTATAGAGTAGAGATTACTGGCACTTCTTTCTAAACCAGAAGTTCCTAGTCTCGAATCCTGGGAGGGTAGATATTTTTTATACAAAAATTTATAAGCTCTCAAGCTATGAATGCCTGTACGGTTATTTCTACATTTAATTTCTTATATTCTAATGTTAAATTATACATATAACTGCAGTTTCAGATTACAGAAACAATGTAATTTATGTCATGGTAAATAAGATACTATTCAAATGAATGTAATTTACCTTTTGTGGTGATTGCTCCAATTTTATTGAAAGATGCCACAGCCTTTCCGCAAACACCTCAAGGGCTGCAGCTAGCCTATTGTGGCTTGTGCTTCCTCATGTATAGCTTGAGCGTGCTTACTCGTGGCCTGCGCACTTTCGCGCTTCAATGCCTCCAACGTATCCGTTGCCCTGCGCATGGAGTCATGATCTTCAGATTCTTTAAAATACATATTATACGCTACTCAGAACGTGCCTAAATAAAGCCTCTTCGTCAGACTGCGACCCTCCTTAGAGCGCGAGATGCGCCCAAGTGCAAGCTCCGGCTGCCCTTCCAAAAATTCAATAAGGGTCGTAAGTTGGTAAACACTAATGTTCGAACGAAAAATGAATAAAGTTAATAGGTATTGTCTTCTTCTTCTTTTTTGCGTTTTATGGCAATTAGCTGTTGATACTACTCAATAACTATTTCTGCCAAATTCAAGTATTAATATAAACATATACGCGCAAGGTCCAAAATAATTCAATATTATTATTGAAGGTTATCAATAGGTATTGTATTCCGCAATTTAGGTACATTCATTTTTGATTCTGTCATAGAAATGCATTCATTCACATCATTATGTAGGTAATACAATGTTTTTAAAAAGAAGTGTTTTTTAAACAATTAGATCATGTTTTATCGATAAGGCGTTTCATTACATTCAATGTAAGTCGTCAATGAGACGTCTAATATAAGAAAACGTTTATTTTTAATAAAACAATAATTTGTTTACTCCATTGGTCTCTTGGTAGATTTTAGAAGGCAACCCCATCAAACATTCTTCTAAAAGTCAATTACGTTTGAATTACCATCCAATTACAACTCCATTGAGATCCGATTGAAGTTTTAGTAGAATGCCAAATTAATCAGAATCGAAGTTGAGTCGCAATTGAATGACAATAGCATGACAAATAATTGAAATTAGCAGAATTGGGCTCCTGATTGTAGTTTATTAATTACTGACTTTGTACATGGCATTAAATTTGTAAAAATGTTATCAAGACATGTGGCTGAGGTCGCTGTGATTCGCGTAGGCTCTAAGAAGAGATTTTTTAGGTTGTAACAATTAAAAAGATTCAAGAATCGTTTACTTAGTGATGTCTTTACTAATAAATCAATATTAAAATCGCCACAAATAATTATTTCTTTGTTTTTGTTATTTACTCTATGTAATACCTCATCCATAGTGCTCTCAAATACTTCAAATGGTGAGGATGGGGGTCTGTATACACTTATTATAACAATATTTCTTATCTCAATACAGGCTATTTCAACTGATCGCTCAACAGACAGACTTACAATATCAGTGCGTTCTTTAAATGTTAGGCTCTTATGAGTGATGATCATTGAGCCGCCGCAAGTTGTTTGTTCTCTGTTGAATGAACTAGCAATTACATGATTCTTATAAGAAGACATAATTTGACACTGTGTGAGCCAGTGCTTTTTTTTTTTTTTTTTGTTCCCCTCCGCGGGAAGGGCAGGAGGATAAAAATGCTCTGACGCATACTCCGGCGCGATTCCGAAGTTATGTGGGACTCGTCCCGACGCCTACCAGAACCATACCCACTAAAAACCCCCTGTCGGCTCGTGCATTTTTGCCACTCAGCCTTCATCGGAGCGACGGCCAATTGGAGAAAGAGGCCGCGCTAGCGGGGCCCTTAAGGGGTCACCCGCTGGGATTTACATAGCACTGAAGGTGCTCAAAAATTAAAAGTAAAATAAAACATTAAAAATGAAAAGTAAATAATGAAAACATTAAAAAATTGAAAAATTAAATTTGCATTAATTAGAATTAGAATTTACGTTAGAATTAGAATTTGCGGCCTGAAGGGCCTCGAGATCTACGGTTATCTTCGAAGGTTCGCTCGTGTGCACGTTTCTCGGTCTAGCGATTTTGTATGCCGAATCTAGGACAGGAGCAGTATATGAGACTGATTTTCGAACAAGAGGATTGGGATGGGATTCGGCGCGTTTGAAGAACGATTCTGAGAGTGTTTTTAGATACTGTTGAACTGTAGGCAGTTCAAGATCTCTGTGCAGGTCCGCGTTGCGCACGTACCAAGGTGCGTTTGTGGCCCTGCGGCAGAAGAGGTTTTGAACTACCTGCAGTTTGTGCAGGACGGAGGGTTTGGCGTGAGCAAAGACTGGCGAAGCATATGACATGACTGGTCTAACGCAGACCTTATAAAGCGTACGTTTGTTTCTGAAGGACATTTTACTTTTTCTACCTAACATACTGTAAAGCCGGCCTAGGTAAAAACGTGCGAGTTTCGTTACTCTATCGACGTGAGGATTGAATGAAAGCGTCTGGTCTAATGTGACGCCTAAATATTTAGTACTGCGCTTCCAGGGGATGGGAGTGCCTTGCATTCTCAATTGGAGATTGTTGGGGATACGACTGCGTCTGTAGTCGAAGTAAACCGCAGAGCTCTTCTCTGGGTTCACATCGATACGCCATTTTTTGAACCAAGCACCGAGGGTGTTAATAGCCTTTTGAAGTCTGGTGACGAGACCCGAGGCTCTGCGGCCTTTGGTGTAAAGGGCAGTGTCGTCGGCAAAGAGAGCGAGTTCGACGATTTTAGCTGGGATGGGAATGTCGTTAGTGTATACGGTATACAAAAGAGGGGCGAGGACTGAGCCTTGAGGGACTCCAGCCTTTATGGGACGAGGCGCGGAGAGCGTGCCTTCATGTTTGAAACGAAACGTGCGGTCTTTGAGGAACGACGCGATTATCCTAACTAGGCGAGCCGGTAAGCCTATTTTATAGAGTTTAAAAACGAGACCGCTGTGCCAGACTTTGTCGAAAGCTTTGGCTACGTCGAAGAAAACTGCGATCGTTTTCTTTCGTTTCGGATAGAAGCCGTCGAGTATGTACTCGACGATTCGATGGACTTGCTGAGGGCAGGAGTGCTTAGCGCGAAAGCCGAACTGGTGGGGAATTATGAGAGGATCGCCGTCCGTTGGAAACAGATGGTTCCGCATTCGAGAGAGTATGACTCTCTCGAGAAGTTTAGACATTGCCTTGAGGAGGCTGATGGGTCTGTGATTAGCCGGGACATTAAGAGGTTTACCCGGCTTGGGTATGCCTATGACTGTCGCTTCTTTCCAAGCTTTTGGAAAGTAGCTAAGGTCGAAGCAGGCATTGAAAATGATAGCTAACAAGGTAAGCACCTGTTGAGGCAGGTGCTTAAGTGCGTGGTTGGAAATACCATCCGCACCCGGAGCCTTTCTGGACTTTTGACTTTTGATGTGAAGCGAGATTTCGTCATTAGAGACTGTGACGGGGTCGGCGGTGATAGGGAGAGAGTTTCTACGGAGGACTTCGGCCTCCACCGCTTTGATGTGATTGGGATTCGCGGGTTGCGTGCTGGGCGAGCATTGAGACGCAACGCTGTCAGCGAAGCATTCGGCTTTCTCTTCGTCTTCGAAGGCGATAGAGCCATCGGGACGAGTGAGAGGAGGGACGTGAGAGGCGGCGTCTACGCGTAGGGCTCGGGCCATTCGATAATACGCTTGGTGGGACGGGGAGATATTCGCCATGAGATCGTTCATCTGGGCGTCTCGGAGTTCCGCGAGGCGAGATCTAACTTTACGTTGCAGCTGATTCGCAGCTGTTCTATAGGCGGGCGTGGGATATTTCTTGGCTCTCCGGAGAGCCGCGTTCTTAGCTTTAATAAGATTGCTAATGGCTAAGGGAAGCGTGGGTTTGCCTTTCTTAGCAACCTTTTCGTTTACACTGATGGCTGAGTTGATAGCATCAGTGAGAGAATTTACTAACGAGTCTATTTTATCCGGGCTATCTAATTGATCGGGCGAGATCGCGAGCGGAGAGTTTGGGGCCTCTAAGGCAGAAACTATCGTGTTTTTAAAACCTTTCCAGTCGGTAAAGGTCTTAGGAGAAGTGACGTTAACGTTAGGCGGTCCTAGCACGAGGGAGACGGGGCGGTGGTCAGAACCTAGGTCATCGAGCGGTTCGATAGACCTGAGGTCGAGGTTGATATGCTTGACGATTGCAAAGTCGAGGATGTCCGGAGAGTGGTTCGGATTGTCGGGATAGTGAGTGGGAGTGATAGGGGAGACGACGTCTAAGTCGAGTAAGTTGGTGATGTCGAGGAGAGCTATACCGCTTTGGTTGGTTGATAGACACGTCCAGTCAGTATGTTTGGAGTTAAAGTCTCCGAACATAATGACTGAACGGCCGAGGGCGAGAATGGTGTCAAAGTCGCTGCGGATAGGTTTGGTGCCACAAGGTATGTAGACTGAGGCTATGATGATGGTCGGATGACCAGTCATAGCCAATCTACACACGGTGGCTTCCATGTTAAGGAGAGGAGGAGTAGGGAGTGGACAGCAATGGAATCCTCTTTTGTAGTAGATAGCAGTGCCGCCGAAACCGTCGCAGTTAGGCCTATCGTTACGTGTAAACGCGTACTTGGGAATCGCGAATCCCCTGGAGCGATTAGGAGTGAGCCATGTCTCCTGGAGAAGAAAAAGATCTGGTTCGTTGTTCTGAAGGAACAGTTTAATCTCGGGAAGGTTAGAGCTAAGGCTGCGAGCGTTAAAAGATACTAGGGATAAGCCCTTAGGTTTAATACGACTGGACGCGAGATTCGCGGGTCTAGACATTAAAATTTATTTATTTAAAATTTACAAAAATAAAAGAATTTACAACGAACTTAGGAGCGAGTGATGCTCTGCTAACGCGAATAACCGCTCTTGAGGAGAGCGGGCGGCTCGCAGTTTGCGTGCGAGAACGGAGATTTCGTTAATGTCGACGTTTTGGATGACGTCGAACACGGTCTTCATGTCCTCAGCCAACGACGACTGAGGGGAAGATGACAACGCGGGACGCGGCCCTACGGGAGCTACGGGAGCTGGGATGGGTCGGGAAGGTGCAGGCGGGACGGCCGGACGCTGCCTCCAAGACAGAGCCGGAGTAGGCGTCGGCTGAACGGGCTTTGCTTCCGGGGGACCCCGGTTGCGCAGCGGCGGGAAGTTGGCAGGAGTGAGTGGCGGCGCCGGTTTAGGTGCGACCCTCTTGGTGGTGGAGCGCGGAGCGCGCGGGCAGCCCCTGTAGTTAGCTGTGTGGCCGGACTGGCCGCACAGCACACAGGCAGGGGGGGAAGTGGATTCGGGAGTGCGAGTGCACTCCTTGGTGAAGTGAGGATTCAGGCACTTTACGCACCTGGGGGGAGCTGAACAGTTAGCCGCTGCGTGGCCATATAGCTGGCAGCGGTGGCACTGCCCAGGGTGACCACGGGGGTTGGGACGCTCGACGGAGATGTTCGAGAGTCCGCAGATTGTGCGAGCCTCTTTGAAAATCTCCTTCGAGTCAGGGGTATTGGACAGGATTACTAGCGCTAACGGAAAACGCCTACCGCGGTTGGAGTGCATCTTGTGCACTGCTGTGACCGGGAAACCCTGAGACTTAAGGTCATCGAGAATGTCTTCGTTGCTGAGTTCGAACGGGACGCCCCGTAATACTGCGCGGATCTTACGCTCCTCCGGGAGGGCGTAGGTGTGATACGCGATTTTGTTTAAACTGAGTAACCTGGTAAACTCGCGGAAGTCGACGACGGTCGCTAATTGTATTTTGATTGTATCGCCAGCGTTGGCGGCTTTCAAGTAATTAATTTTGTGCACTTTGCACAAGTTGGAAACCGCGGTCCAGCGCGCTTTTTCACGCAGGAATACGGGCGGAGGGAGCTGAGGCTTCGGCGGGACGGGAGCGCAGCGCGTCGCTGGCTTCGATGTGACCGACGGAGACGCGGTTACTACGAGCGATTTTAACGGCGCGGGGGCTGGTGTTGAAGACACCGGGGAGGGCTCGGGTATTGAAGATACCGAAGCTTTCTTAGAGCGCTTCTTGGAGCGCTTGGCGACGAGTTGAAACGCGGGCTCAGGAGAGCCGGTTAGGGTGACGGCATCTGACGACGTATCAGACGCGGGTTCGGAGTCGCTCCCGGGAGCGGTACGCTTACGACGCGACGCGTGAGAGGATGCGACCGATTCGCAGTCCATCTCGGATGAGGCGGGAGACGCGGGAGAGCTTAAGACCTGAGGGGTCTCGACGTTAGAGGCCTGAGGGGCCAGGGTTGAGGCCTGAGGGGCCGAGATTGAGGCCTGAGGGGCCGGGGACGCGATAGATGCCTGTAAGGCCTGCGTTATAACATCATCTGATAAGTTGGCGCCGGACGCAACGAGCGCCTGGGCGAACGACCTAAGAACGCTTACGAGGTCCATTGGAGGGCTTGAATATGTAATATGTAAATATATAATGTATGCCTAGGTCCCCTAGCAAACCTAGCACCTAATTAAATAACAAATGCCTAGAGTTCCTAAATAAAAACCTAGCAACCCTAGCGGCAAACCTCCCTACCAGCGGTAGGGGGGCTGGGGAGAATAAATTAGAACTAACAATAGTACGCCGAGGCCGCTACCTAGAAACCTAAAAAAGGGTGCGCAGGTAAAGAGTTGACCGCGTTAGGGTCAACCTTTACCGACAGAAGGGACAAATACACACGAAAACACACAAATATGATAAAAATAAATATGAAAATAGGAGAAAAATAAATAAAATAGAGAAGAGAAATAAATAAAAATAAAAAGGACTGGTTCAGTACAAATTCGTTGTCACCGTTAAGTATCCTTTGCACTGAAACCAGACTACTTACGCCGGGCACAACACTGCACTCAGCACAAGCACAACACAACTTAGCACAGCACTTTGAAGACTAAGAGGCTTAGTCGCAAAGAAAAATCGCACTTCGAAAGCACTCAGACGGAGTAGAAAGACTTAGGAAACCGTAGCACGGAGCCAACACGCTAGACTGTGACGTCAGTAAACTGAGCGCCGCGGAATGGCGGGAAGGGACCGATCAACGGAGAGCTGGGTCTTGCACGTCCGAACCGCGTGGCGATCGGAGCGAGAATGTGAGCCAGTGCTCTGTGATACATAGTATATGAATATTTTCACAGTGTATGAATAGTTCGATCTGTAATTCCTTACCATCAATGCCCTGCATATTTTGATGGACTATGTTCAGAAAATTATTTTTTACATTTTTATTGCTTAAATTACTACTTAGAATACTGGTGCTAGATGTATTATCTATTGTCACTAACTTATGTTTAAATTATTTCTAATACTATGTTTTGGAATATTACATTCCAACGGGTCAAAAGTATAAAGTGACTGCTCAATAGAAGCAGCGGTTGTAGTCAACGAATTGACTGTTATGAATAAAATATATGATAACGAGTATGCTATATGTCGTAGGTCATTACTGTACAAATTGTACCTATCATTGGTCATATATGGCTTGTTAATAAATGTATTTAAATCAATAAACTGAAATTTTTCACTATGACGACATGTCATATTTTGTACATCTATATTTAGTCGATGCTTCATATTATTTTCTGAGGGGCTCTGGGTAAATGGAAATGCAAACAAAATAATTTTACTAATATTCTGCCTGCAATTCAATCTAGCAAAACATGCTGTCATTGTTTTCCTACTTAGTTGCTTACAAAATCTCGTACCTTCTTCCCTGAGGATTCGAACCACTCAGGATTCGTTTCAGATCCCGCCATGGTTTGGAGCGGAGTAGGTCGGAGCCTGGCCTTCATCAAGCGGACACGTTCAGCTTTGAAGTCGATATTCAGAGAGCCTCGGACAAGTCGGTGATCGCTACCGGTGTTAAACCTGTTGATCACGGAGACATCTCTGAATATGTGCTTTTTGTCCGTCATGATGAAGTCGATCTCATTTTTTGTCACAGTGTCGGGGCTTTGCCACGTCCACTTCCTTTGGGGCTGTTTTTTGAAGAAAGAATTCATCAGGAACAGCCCCTCCCGTTCGAGGAAGTTGACGAGCATTTGCCCCCTGTCATTTCTGCTTCCAAATCCATGGGATCCTACTACCGATTCGCCGCAATTCTGTACTCCCACTTTAGCGTTAAAGTCCCCCATGACAACGCTGTAGTGAGTCTTAGTAGTGAAGTGGAGGGCCCTCGATATGTCATCGAACATATTCTCCACTTCATCGTCCGAGTGTGTCGAGGTCGGTGCGTACGCTTGCACCACTTTTAGGCTGTACCTATCAGTGAGCTTTATAATTAGGTACGCTACCCTGTTCGACACACTGGAAACCTCCACAACGCTGTCAGAAATGGACTTATTGACCAGAAACCCCACGCCACCTTGGGATTGTTGGTCTCCCTCTCGGAAGTACATTAGGTGGCCTGATTCGAGGGTTATGGTGTCCTCCCCCTCTCTTCGGACTTCACACAATCCTAATATGTGCCACCTAATCTTCCCAAGTTCCACCTCCAGTTGCGCCAGATGCGAGTCAAGCCGTAACGTGCGTCCGTTGTACGTCGCCAGGGTCAGTTTGTTGTGTTGGCCTCCCGTAGCCCGGTGATTCTTCGCACCCCCTGCCCCGCCGTTACCATGGTCGCCACCATGACCAGGAATAGCGGGGCCGCCGGGAACTGGGGGCCGTGGCCTACTGTGCCTCTTCATTGGGGGGATATGCCCATAATCGCCACGCTGGGCAGGCGGGTTGGCGATCGCAGTATGGGCCAATTCTGCGGCCCACGCAAGGAGACGCTGCTGCCCATCTCCTTGGATCAAGTTTCCCTTAGTCGCCTCTTACGACTCCCACGGGATGAGAGGGGGTAGTGAAATTCTATGCCGTCACTACACCAACTTAAGGTGCAGCGAGATAATTTACTTTTAAATAAGAATTAAAATGTTACTATGCGCAGTGAGTTAAATATCCTAAAAAATAAGTTGTATCAATTAGATCAATTGAATAGTTGAATGAACAGTGTTGAAATTCAATGTATTCCCGAGAGTAGGTCTGAAAATGTAATAAAATTAGTGAAAAAAATATTTAAGGTCTAGCTCAATTACTCATTAAACGAACAGGATATACACTATAGTTCTCGGGTGGCTAAGCAAAATCCCAATAGTCAACGTCCGCGCACTATTATAACGAAGTTTGTGTCACCGCGCATGCGAGACGATTTCTTATCAGCTGTGATAAAATATAACAAAGCAAATACTCAGGATAAGCTGAATACCCACGACGCTGGCTTCAAGAGTGAGAAAAAGTCACCTATCTGCGTCCTCGAGAATCTGTCTCATGAAAACAGTCACTCGACTCCGTGGAAAGGAATTTAATTACAAATTCGTGCGGGTGCGTTCCAGTCGTGTTTATATGAGAAAAATGAAACTTCACAATCAATTTGCATACGGGATTTAGAAGTTTTAAACTCTCTTAACTGATTTTTAAGGTATTGCAGATCTCTATATATGTCTATTTCAAGAGATTACAGTTTTATTTTTCACCTTCACTACCACAAATAATGAATGACATATTGTTATAATATCGTTTTTGTACAAAGTATGAGAAAAAGTACATATTGTTTTCATATATTATATGTATCCGAGTATTCCAATAAACAATTATAAGTGCGAATTCAAGTTATGCGTTAAGACGTGTTACCACATAGTTTTTTCTAATGTTAGAGCAAGCACATGTAAAAATACTTTGTTATGCAAGAGATATAAAGTCATATTTACACTTAGTTACATGAATATTAGTGGAATACGTGATTGTTACAAAAAATAGTTTATGTACGCATATGTTTTTATATTTATTTATTAATTCATGACCCCCTACTTACATGCATTTATTTTAGAATGAATAGATTATAATACATTTATTTACACTTATGTTTTTTATTTTATTTATCAACTTACAAACCATTTCATACATAGATTTATTTTAAGAACACTAACATTGCAGGTCTGTACTAATTTTGTATCAGCTGGAATTGTCTTGTGCCTCGTTTCTACAGTAAAACAATTAATATTTTTAATTAAAGTTTTTGTTGAAATAGGTAAATAGTTGAATATTTTGATGAACATTAATAAAAATAATTTTATCACAAGTTATTAGTTGATGTTTATAATGAATAATAATTAATAATTTAATGTTTATGCAGTTTAAGTTAGTTAATGAAATGCGATTTTACAATAAAACCATTTTATTAGGATTCATGAGTGCCTCAAAATTACAAATTTCACAAATACTTCAAAACTAAATAATCTAATTGTATACTACCAGAATGTACGTGGATTGAGAACCAAGTGTTAGGATCTTTAAAATAATATTTTAAATAACAACTATGACATTTTGTTATTCACCGAGACGTGGCTTCAGGATGTTATACTAAACTCGGAACTATGTGACGGGTGCTATGATGTTTTTCGTTTGGACCGAAATTTAACAATAACTAAAAAGAAATCTGGAGGTGGTGTAATGACATGTGTTAAGAGCAGCTTTGGTGCGCAACAGAAAAGTTTTATTTCTAACAAGGGAACTGAACTTTTATGTATTACAATTCCTTCAAAATACTTAAATATATCCTACCTGACCCTCTTATGCTTATTCAGTGCACTTATCAGAAATATGTGGCGTTGTAACTAATCTTATTGAACATTACCTCAACCATACTACAATGTTGATAGGCGATTTTAATTTCTTCTTCCTGTCGTGGAAGGATGGGGTTGCATTAGTTGAGCGTAGCGTTAGTTAAGAGCTGCAAAATTTAGCTTTACAATTTATTAATGAAATGACTTACGTAGGTCTTGCACAATATAGTAATGTTTATAATCATAACGGGCTATTACTTGCCTTAATTTTTTGTAGTATGGATGGTTCCATAACAAATTGTATCAGTCCAATCTTGAAAGAAGATCAACACCATCATTCCCTTTCTATTACAATAATTGACTTGTATATAAAACCACTTGAGAACATTACTGTTTCAAAACGGAATTTACATAAAGCTGACAATAATTTGATAAATCATATCTGGCACTATTGACTGGAGCAGTCGACGATCAGCTCGAACAATTGATGAAGCTGTTGATCATTTTGATCGTTGCCTCGAAGATTGTTTTGAAAATTTTATTCCGCATGTTCCTGTTAAAACCATTCAAGGAAAATTCCCAACATGGTACAGTAGTGCCCTAGTCAAATTGATACGTGAAAAACAGAAATTACATCAGAAATGGAAAAAATATGAGAACCCAATGGATTACCTCGCATTTACACTGCTACGCTAAGGGAAAAGGTTCAACAAAAGCTTTGTTTTAAAAATTACAATTGTTATATAGCAAGTGGCGTGAGTCGAAGCCCAAAAGCTTTCTGTCTAATGTGAAATCCAAGCGTGGAGGTTGTCGAAATCCTAAGCAATTCACATATCAAGGCGAGTTGTTGACCGAGAGTAAAGATATTTGTTATGAAATTAATAATTTCTTTAAAAATGTGTTTTCAGCATCTTCTACGATTCAAACATCTGATAAATTTGTGGACTCTGACACTGAAAATGGTAATGATACCGTTGTGCACGCTGAGGTTACCAGTGATGCTGTTCTTAGGCTATTGAAATCTCTCGACGTAAGTAAGGGTTCAGGTTGTGATGGTGTACCTGCAATATTTCTGCGTAACTGTGGTAGTTCACTAGTGTATCCCATAACGTTGCTCTTTACTCGTTTTCTAGTAGATTGCGAGTTCCCTAATATTTGGAAGAAGGCTTACATAGTGCCTGTTCACAAAAAAGGTCCTAAAACTTTAATTCAAAACTATCGGCCTATTTCAAAATTAAATATAATAAGTAAATTATTTGAACTCGTTATTTATAATTAAATTTACATTCCTATTTCCAAAGGCATTTCGGATAATCAACATGGCTTTTTGAAACGACGATCCACGGTATCTAATTTGGCTAGCTTGTACAATATGTACTATGTGGTTTGGAGGATACGGGGCAGGTTGACGTGATCTATTCAGATTTTGAAAAAGCCTTTGACCGTGTTGATCACGTCAATCTTCTGAAAAAGCCTTAAAGGCTTGGTATTCGTGAAGACTTGCTTAGGTGGATAGTATCTTATTTATTCGACCGGTCGCAAGCGTTGTTGTGGGGGGTCTTAGGTCGGAAATCATTAGTATACCCTCAGACGTGCCATAAGGATCGCATCTCGGACCTCTTTTTTATTGTGCATACATATATGACATATACAAATGCTTTTAACATTCTCATGTTACATTTACATGATAAGACAATCTTTATAAAAGTTAAATCTTCTGATTGCCTTCTTATTCGGCGTGATTTAAATGCACTATTCGATTTTTATCTTAATAATAACATAACAGTAAATATAAAAAAATGTCAATGTATAAGTTTTAGTCGTAAAAATCAGACCTTCCCATATGACTTTGATGGTAAACCTTTTGAAAGAACTAACGAAGTTCGAGATTTGGGTATTATTTTGGATTCGAAAATGCAATTTACTGAGCACACTGATTACATAGTTAATAAATCAATCCGTAACCTTGGTTTTATTATTCGAACATGTAAGCCCTTCACAAGGTTGCAAAGTCTGATAGTCATGTACTATGCTTACTGTCGTAGCATCCTCGAATATTGTTGTCCTATCTGGAGTCCTAGTTATAACATATATGTTTCTATGTTAGAGCGAATACAGAAAAAGTTTGTAAGACATTTAAATTTCAATTCTCATAGAAGACATAACTCATATGAAGAAGACTGCGCTCACCAGCGAATATTGCCACTTACCTCTCGACGTGATCTCTTAGATATGTCCCTCCTTTATGACATCCTACACGGTAATCTAAATTGTCCTGATATTCTAACTAACTTAATGTTTTGAACTCCTAAACGTCGCACAAGATAGACACCAGTATTTGCAATACCAGTGCGAACTATGCTAGTAACAATACATTAACCCGTATAGTCAGAACATATAACAGAAAATTTGGTAATGTGGACATATTGCACCTTTCTAAACAAAACTTCAAACAAAAAGTCACTAAAATACTGTTACTAAATTGCAGATAAATATTAAATACATATTTGTAGGTATGTATGCATTGGTCGGTTTATTTACAAAATATATTACGACCACATTTACCTATAACTTAACTTATAAGGCTTTTTTATTGAATATTGTGGTACACTCACAAGAGCATTCCCGATATAAGATAAGAAGACCTAAGTTCCTTAGTGTGTCTAAGCCCTATGAAGCGTAAGGCCCTGAAGTCCTATTGGCTCTAAAGTGTAATATATAAGTGCAGGCTATCTGCGCCGTGAGAGCTAGGGCCTAAGGTGGGAAGGAGGTCAGGGGCGTGTTCTTCGTGCAATGTATACGGAAAAGGGTACTCTCTCTAAGGGTGTCATGGCCCCAATGAGCGGTCTCTGCAGGAGATAATTAAGACTCGACTAAAGCGAAAGTCAAATTTAATTTACAAATTATATTGTATTTATACTCAAATATTAGCACAAAAATAACTTTTACATTAAAAATCTTAGTATTCTATTGATGTATCTTGCAACTCTGCATAATCTTGCGTTTTCTTAACTTGGGTCGTGCGTCAAAGCCTCGGCGTGCTTCCTCGTGCAATATCATTATCACTAGGGCTCAACAAAAGCATTAATAACTTATTATTTAAATGCGTATTCATCAACAAAATAGAGTGATAAAGTAAGATTGATCCATCAAACTAAAACTAAAACAATTTCCATAAATTACGTCTTCAAGTTGAGACTACATAATCATAGAAACTTAAAGTTCATCAAAATTTCCAACTAACTAAGCTTCTAAAATATTCGAGCAGGTTAAATAACCCGTTCATATTGATAAAGGTTTTAAGTTAAATCCAGGCTGATTAATATTTAACCTGTTCTCAAATTGATTAGAAGTTAATCTGAAGCTTGGTTGACTTGCGCCCGGCGGGAGCGTCCATTACCACTCGATGGGTTAAATTAGGATTTTATTACAAATCGAGGACTTCGATTGCTGCGTAAATATCATTTAATTATAACGAGGCGAGGTGGAGTTCTTTTTAAATGCGAAAATTGCAAATTTGTGAACGCAATGACGTACACAGACAAACATTTCGGGAAGACTACCACGTACTGCAAAACAGCGCGAATGTCATTTCTTAATCTACATAATTAATATCGTGGCCTGCAAACCAACACGTGATCTTCCCGACGCAATTGGAAACCTTGTCTACTGAAGTGATTCATCCTGTGTGTGTAATTAATTAATTAATATTGGAATGACATAGAAATATCGATTCAGAATACGTTGCTGACTGGGTCATCTGGCACTGAAAATTACTGGTACCAGTTCAAATAGCAGTAATACAGAAAACATTTCATGGTCTAAAAAACTTAATGGCTTTGAATATGTAAATATTTTTAAAGGAATAAAATGATACATTCAAACTCATACTGTAAAAGCTGTAAGTAGTTTTGAAATTCCCTCGCACAAGTTAAGCGAAAAGCGCTTAGAGCCCTTTTTTCTATTTAGCTTTTAGCGTTCGCATACTGACTGGCTAATGGACGGGCGTATAGGCAGAGCTTTTTGTGTACACAGCTAATAGCCTTAACAACAAAACTGCAATAGCGCTTAAAGCAGTCTTATAGCTTTCACTTATTTAATTATTCCCAAAATGGCTGCTGAAGGAATATATAAAAATATTTCTTATCAAAAAATCTCAGTATTCATGCTCTCTAACTTTGAAACTAATTAACAAAATTCTGTAATAAATAAAACTCGGGTCTTTTGTTAATTCAACTGGGAGTTTCTACAGGAAGTTGCAGGTCTCAAAGATAATTAAAAAATAATTAAATTAAGAATGTCTAGTGGAGAAACAGCGCCGGTCGGTGTGCTTTTTATTAATGTAATAGATTATAGTAAACGCCGTCTAGTTTAAGATGTGGGTTAAGTATACCGCAAACAAATTTCTTTAAATTATAAGTAACTTAAAACTAAAAAAATGAGATTTTTTGTTAAGTGCTAGTACATATTTGAAGGCGTAAAGATATTTGACAGAAATATTTTTGAGCTCTCGTTTTACAATTAGATTGCAAAGTAACAAAGGAAAAAAAAGGAACCTCATACCCAAGTATTTAGAAGAGTCATTTTGGATTGGTTGCCGGCCCGAGGCAAGAGTGGCACACAATAAACGTCTCATTGCCTCTTTGGTTGTAGCTGGAATATCCTCAGCTGTAGGAAATTTAGCCCGAGTTGGTTTTATTTTATGCAGTAAAACTTGAGATATCTGAAGCAAACCTTTCACGCGCCGGCGAAAGGTAATTAAAGCCACGATCATCGTAAACCTTAGACTGGATTTATTTAAGGAAGTTAAAGTGAAAATTAAACTAAGAATCATCATCTACAACTTCTTCCTCGGTTAGGTATGAATTCTACAGAATGATTGTGCACTGCGTTCAGCTTTATAGTCAGACTGATTCATATTTGTCCGAACTTTGAACTCCATATGAAATATAAAAAATTTAATATGAAACTTTTACCCTTTGACAAAACAAATAAAATATTATACAGTTACGCTTGAACAAAATAACTAAAATTTTTGAAATTTAAAAGAATTTTTTGCCCAAGCCACAATTGTGCAAGTAAAAATCAATTATGCTTTCAAGTCAGTCGGAAGTGTATTGACACCTTATCTAGCAATTAAATGCCTTTACTGGGAATAAAAACTACATTTATATTTTAAAAAAATCCAATATCAGTTGATTTCTGAAAACAAAATATATAATGTTTCAGATTTCTGATTTTGGCAAAAGAACGGTTGGTCGTTTTGTTTTAAAACGCCAAGGAAAATCACGCCATACTTTAAAGTCGTAATTAAAATTATTTGAATTCCAGATTTGTAATAATTGTGATTTTAATACAATATTCATACTAAAAAACTTGTTTTATTATTTTTAATCATTGATGGCTTTAAATTGCATAGGATGCATTCAAATAAAGACGTATTTCGTACTTTATATATGTATACGTTATATACGCTAAGTACAGCTATTATTAAGAGCGCACTTAGTAACAGTTAGATAGTTAGTTTAAGGTATGTGTGTGTGTGCGGGCTTCAGTATTGGAACGTCACTATATAACACTCGATATATGTATACATTATAAATAGAATCGACGACACGAAAATGTTTGAAGAAATACACTAGTTCCTCACTCACGAGTTCCCAATAAGCTTTGCGGCAAATTTATCTGTAAATAAAGATAGATATAAAATAAGTAATCAATTAAATATTAAATTGTTCGTAAAAACAAGCAAAATTAAATGAACAAAGCTGTTCTACGACGCCGCAGCACGAGCGAGGATACAAGCCGAGCTACGTTGCTAACATTCCATAAAATGTTTAAAATGATCCCCGTGATAAAGTTTTAGGGCGTTTTTACCTTTTATGTTCTGCTGAAATTTCTTCCGCAGTTTATTACCTCCTTTCATTTTGAAATGTGGATTTACTTCATTATTGTTGCTTAATTTTTTTCCCTCTTTTATTAAATGAAAAAAAATTTGGAGTGAAAATTATGAATGAGATTACTATGGAGGAATTACTTTATTGTGTATTCAATGTTGGGGTAAAGCAATTATGGCGTCCGTCCAAAGAAAGTAAATAAGGCAAAATTTTACTTTATCAGTTAAATTTGTCGGGAGAGGTCACCCGGAAACACCTTTTGGTGGATTTCAATTTAGTATTTCAATTGACTTTTTTCCAAATAAAATGTGTAATAAAACAACTAAGGTTGTTTTTATTATTTGTAAGAACCGCTTTTAAAAAACACTGAACACACTACTATTTTTTTAATGATCTGGGTTTTCTTCAATCATTCATTTCTAACAGGTTACCACCTTCTCGTGAAGTAATGAAAATAGCCATATGAAGAAGAACACATCCTAGCAGGGATTTCTTAGATTCATGTTCACCCTAGGACGCATACCAAGGGTAAGCCAAAACTCGAATCAGAAGGCACGGGACCTCAACGAAGTCGAGATAACTCTCTCCACTGGATCCATTTCCGTTTTTAGGATCCTATGTGTTTAAATAGGATAGGGTCGGGGCAGTATAGAGGGCAGGACAGTTCTATAAAATTATTCGAACACAAAGTAAGGTTTATGATAGGTACTGTTCATTTTGTCCTAAAGTTATAAGGAAGTTCACGCGAGTCGGTCGATATAAATAAACATAAATGTAATATCGAAGTGAAAAAACGAAAAGAAAACGTAAAACCTTGTCACATTAAGCGTCTATTCAGTTAGACATTTTTTTCGGTATGTCATCGAAATGGAACGCGGTACCTGAAATTTAGAAGCTAGCGTCCTAACCACTGTTCCCTCGACGCTCAGGATATCCCGATCCCACTCGTTAGTAATTTGTAGAATGAATAGTGCTACAGCAAGGACAGTGGGTTCTCCAATAAAACTTGCAGTTGGTAATGAAGCCAAGGGTGAGCGTGTTAGGCGCACGTTAAGTGCTAGAATGACTCTCGTGTAGCCTCCTATCCCTCTCTACGCAGCTAGGGTTGTCTGATATAGTTTTTATAAACGTTTTTTTAATAAGGCATAATGGTAATTTTGCTACAAAAGCAGGGCATAACTTGGGCATTTTGTCGTTCTCTTGAACCACTATCAAATATCATAGCAATTGTGTGGACTATGGATGGAGTACATGTTAACTATGCATCAGTTCATTCAAATATTTTAAAACTCCATTATTTGTCTCTGAAAACAACAATTTCTTCAATGTATCATCTATATAAATTGTAGTTACAGGTTAGAATTGTTTGTAAAATTCTATGTTTGTATGATCTGTCTCTTTACCCAATCACATTTAGTGGCGAAACCGGTTCTCTCCAGGTTTGGTAAAAAACAGTATTTCGTAGTCCGGCGACTGGCAGCCCTGAGCCTCCGCCGTACAGCAACGTAGCGGCTACGCAAGGGCCCTTTGCTGAGAGATCTTATAATTTGGGTCAGCAAAACCAGCAAATCGTATGTAGGAAAATATATGCATTAAGCTCGTGATCCAATAGACTTTATAGCATTTTGTTAATGTTACATTTTATTGGCGGTCGGTGTCGTTTTATATGAGTTGTTTTATTTTTGGAGAATTGTTTGCGGAAACATGTTGTTTCATGTAAATTGTTGAGTGATGTTTGTGAATGTGGCTTCCGTGGATAAGCAAATACGAATACATTCAAACTGTTAGCTTGGTTGTAGTTTCGCAAAACGTGAAAGCGACCAACTCAGTGGCATTATAAGGCCTGGGAATTTGGGTTAAATTTAAATAATAAATAAATCAGGATGGAAAGTTGAGGGTATGATGAAACATTTTTATTTATTTTACTTAGGATTTATTATTCTAGAGATAAGTCTAATAAACTATATAAGATTAGGTAACTTATTACAAAACCCAGTTTCTAAGTCTCTAATTTTGCCAAAAGCTTAGAAATGAGGCATTATCGTCAGTCGCCAAGTAGATTTTCAAAATGGCCGTGCACGATCAATCCTTTATGCATCGCGGACACTGAGTAAAAACTCGTACAGACAAAAGAATTCAAGGCACTAGGCTCTAAGGTGCCGCCGCGCAGCCACATTATCGTAGAACCTTATTTTGTAACTACAATTCAATGTGGCACAATACAGTAGTAAACATTCAATCGCCTTTGTTCACAATGTTGTCTAACGCGCTAGAAATATGCATAATTTTGTAGCCTTGTCATGCTTCTGAAAATATAATTGTAGATAATTATATCGTGCTATTTTTTGAATGTTTTTTCTTATACATCAATACACATAATTTTAGATCAACTAGGTATCGCCAAACCTTACTAGGTTTGTCTTAATACCATATTGTATAGTAAATAATAGTTACAAAAAAAAGTTAACTGTGCATGGTTATAGCTGTATATGGATGCGTTCTTGGGACTTTTTCTTCTTTAGTACGAGTAAAATGCGAATAAAGTTAAGGCCATATAATGAAATGGCGGCCAAAACAATTATAACAGTAACCTTATCCCGGGTTATAGGGTAACTCACTCTTGGTTTATTAATAATAGGAAATTTGATCGTGAGTTTTCCATAATGAAGTTCGTGTACAGAAGTATTTTGTTTCACAGACATTAAGTTTATGTGACCAAATAATGCAGAGGTTTTTTTAAAAATTACCTTTGAAAACCTTTTTATCTTTTATAATGTTTTGTTTAAAAATGTTTAATATAGAAAATGTTGCTTCTTGTTTCAGGCAAAATATTTAAGAATCATTTTGGAATAATACAATTGAAGCTATTGTAAAAGAAAACATCTATAAGTTGAAGATTATTATTATACTAAAACCAAGAACGACATTAATTAATTTTATACAAGATAGTATAATGTTCTGGCGTTGCCCCTTCAGTACTGAGCAAATCTTTACAATCTTTGAAATATTTCGAGTACTAAGATCGTCGTTTGCGTAAATACCATAAGAGTTTATTGTCCGCTGAACCCTTACTTACAACGGTTCAACCACAACGCTTCGCTGTCCGAGCGCGCAGCCGGGTCGTTCGGCCAATTCATACAGTGAGCATCTCCAGGGTATGGTAAGATAACCAAGAGGTTGAACTCCTCCAGGCTCCACTTCTTGAACTGAATTTTGTAAGTTTATTTTTATTCTGCACGTGATATTTGATTAAGCTTTATTTATCTACACATTTACAAAATAAATAATGATTGGAAATTATAAAATTACAAATTGTTATTGTGTCTTCCCCTTTTCGGTAGAGGCCTCCATCAATACCAATCCTCCTCCAATTGCCTCCAAATATCTCCTCGTACCAATTTGACCTTTCAACTTTGTTCTGATATTCGATAATGAGTCTAAATGAGTATAGCTTTATGCACCATTCACTTCATAAGCAAATACTACTAAAATTTCATTTTATGTAAAATGCAATTGAGTAGCAGTGAGGTTTTCTTTAATTTAAGAGCCAAATTATATGAAGAGGCTAGATTCCGCAGTTTGGTGTGATAATATCACAGGCACACCAACTGATACTTACCAAACCAAAAATCATAAAACATAATTGATTCTACAGGTTTTAGTAATTCCTTATTTTATTGTTTGTATAGTTATGCAATATAACGTATGGTAAGTAATCGTACGCCCATATATTATAATAGATTCTCAGCTCCAGTCACTACTACACTTGTAGTAAAACGTTTAAATTGTTCCTGCGCAGATCTACCTGCAGCTTAATCTACAATTTGGTCGGATCGAGCGACGACGCACATATTTCATGTCGGCTGCGTACCGCCGCACTGGGCATTTTATTGACGTAATAAAATGCCAGTGAGAGTACAAGACGTCCGTACGGAATCTCATACGAGTCGCGTAATGGATGGCCACGCGAGAACCTGCAGAATGAATAGGGGTTCTTAAAGCTGGAGACACAAATGGTCATGACGCAACATTTGTAAAACTATGGCGAATATAATGCATTCTTAATAAAATTTATTTGACATGCTTCGGGGAGCGTGTTCTATTGGAGGTATGAATTTCACAGAACTGTGGGCAGGTATGATTGTAGTAGTGATACATTGTACGTAGGTGGGTATAATGTGGGTATTGTTGCAAGTAAAGTTTTTGTTTGAATCAATATAGATCCGTGCACAGCTAGATAACTTGTGTAGGTTTTGGGAAAAAACGTTGTGCCCATGTTGTTATCGATTATTGATGCTGTAAATTAAGGTACATACAATTTCAAAAACTTGAATAGCAATTAATTCACTAAAATTAATATTGAAACAAAACGTATTCTTATTATATTTTATTTATATATAAATTATATTTGTTTCTTACCGTACAAGGGTATGCTTACGCTGGACTTCTTACAACAAAGAGGTTGCCCGGATGGCTTGGCTCTGAATGAACTCTACTTGCGAACATGACCTGTAGGCTAGCAATTACGTTTATTTTGTAACAAAAATATCTGTTGAATATTTAGTCACTGAACCCTAGATCTGACTTCAATACCCCGAATTCAGTTTGTTCGGTGAACCTTCCTTAAATCTTTCACAAAATTTTACGTCAAAAACATTATTTCTCCGACACAAAAATGTTGTAGTTCCAGTCAGTTTTTGCTTCGCGCCGCGACACTTCCGCACTTAAAAGACTTTACGAAAAAATGCTTTACGTGCACGTAAAAAAGATCCTCAGATAACTTTGTCACCGTTATTCACGCTATAAAGTAAACGAAGCAAAGAATCCTTTGCTTTTAAACTCCCGGCGAGCTTTTAAAGGAAGTGTCCATTTCTTTGGTATCACGTGTCAAATAAATGACCCTTTTTGTGATCTTTAACACCTTTGTCGAGAGCTTGATGCTATGTGCTACTGCTCTTGGTATTTAAGCTACGGCCAACCCTCGGGACGGGAGCGGCTTTCAAGTCAACTCGTTAATAACATTTAATAGTAGTTTGGGGTTTATTTAAAGGTTTTAGGTTAAATAAAATTCAAGAACGTTTATTTTTATAAGACAAAAACACCTTACAACAGCATTACTTTTGGACGATCAATTTTGTCATGATTTGTTACAGTTTTTCCTACTACTACTAGAATTGTTTTATAATATTTATAAATAATAAATAACCAGACCAAAAGACCAACTCAGCAAAGCTTGTTTTACAGACGAACATTCAGTGAACTAGGGAGAACCCAGAATATACATACATATAACCTAGGTAAAAAAATTGAAGGATCAAAAAGTGTTTTACTCTCAAGCGCTCATAATCTTTAATAAATAAAAAAATTGTTTTCTCGCCTTTTCTTCAAATTTTTATCACAAACGGCATTTAAACTTAACAACACTGTTTACTTAAAATGGTGTTTTTAAACCCCACTTTCAGTTCCCTGACAAAAGTATCAATTTCTATTCAAAGTCAAATAGCTCGGCGAGAAGAGGTTGTGTCTAAGTCATCAAATAAGACAACTAAAGCTGAATAAACGGCTAATTCGGACCCTACAGTGTGTAGTCAAACATAGTTTTCCAAGTTCATGTACCAGAAAAAAGAACCAAAAAATTTCAAGAAATGTTTCATCACAGTATTTTTTAGGATTGCGCAAGACTTGCTCTCAGAAAATTTTTGGGACTTGGGGTTATTTCAATATTAAAACTACAGGCTTCATGGCTGAGATAACTTTTTTTATGACGACCATTAATATTTTTTTAGACTTTCAAGCGTTTAGTTGTAGCACCGCAATCCCTTCTACTAACATTTCACCCAGTCTTTGTCGAAAGCTATAATTACACCATGGTACCACCAGCGACACGTGTTTCTCCCCAGCCGGGGCCATCATCGGGCACAACGAGGGATCACGGTTCTATTACTAAACGCTTGAAAGTCTTGCACACGCAAAGTAGCGAAGTAATTTCATAACAATTTATATTTTGAACAATGATGCTTGAAAGTAATATAACTCACCAGAATGTTCACGGGCGTCGATCATTTTTGAGGTTTTGTGTGTCTATTTGATTAGAGTTGTTACTGATTGTTGAAGTGCGAGAGGTTAAGGTAAGTTTGGGATGAAACAAATTTTACTTTTGCATTATGTAGCTATTTATGGTAAAAGTACTATTAAAAGCGGGTTTCCAGTTTTAAAAGTTTCCTGACCATTACATGTAAACACAGAGAGACAAATACGTCTCCTTCATAATAGTAAAGACGTATTTGTTTTATCAATATGCTAGTATACGATTGTTGTAATGCTTGCTGTTGAGAAATAGAAAAAAGAAATAAGAAAAACCACGAGTATATTTTAAATGTTTTATTCGGTCTTATGTTCAATTAGTTTTGATACTTTCATAAGATTTCAGTGATTAGTACACGCTTACATGAGTTTAGATATAACTTCACATTAGTATGCCACGTGCTGCGTCATTAAATTCCATCAATAACGTTTACCAATACAACACCACTCGGAAATAATAAATTATATTTATTATTCATAACAGAGGGTTAATATATATATTTTGAAACTTCATTACATCAACTTAAATAAACAACTATTTATTCTACATATATTCTTTAATTCAAACAGTAATTCATATTTACATAAACGAATGAAATACAAAGATTCAGTATACAGTCTTTAATACGATCATATATTTACATTTTGTACATTTGAGATATTTGTTTCTGGGTCTGTATTCTACAAAATGAGGTAATTAAATTGAAGTTGTTTCAGCTATCGGAGTTTCCCTTACATTAAACTATTTGTTCGGATCGAAAATGCTTATTTTAATATTTACAAATGGAGAAATTTATTTATGAATAAATCAGTTAATATGGTATATGTATAAAGATTAAATAAAATATTTATAGTTGTAGAAATCGTATTTTTAAATCTACCCATAATTTTAAATAAACATTTACTTCGACTTACTTCGATCGAGAGCCGACAAGCTCAATTAGAAATTGACCCTTGCGACAATGCAGTTCGCGGCCATCGATCCGTGTGTTCTACAGTTCGAGGACAGTAGTAACGATCAGACTGAACGAACATCAAACACGCCCTCCACATTCATAATATGCAGTCGATATTTACAATCGTGTTCAGACTCGAGCAGTCTACACATAATTGTAAATATCGTCCATCTCTCATACGCTCATTTCCGACATGGCGGCTTGCGGAGTCCTCAACGAGCCGTTTCCTGTAGCATTTGTATTGCTGGGATTTCCTCCTGTTTGTTGAACGTCGGGCAAATTGCCTACTGCGTTCGTGAAGGTCGCGTTCTTAGGTAAAGTGAGGCAGCCTCCTGAGTTACACAATTGGTTTTGCTGGAAGCCGAAGCCGACTTTTCTGGGCAACGTGCTGCATGCTGTCCGCGGCGGTGGGCTGGGCTGCGCGCGGCACGCGCCCGCGCACTGCGACCGCGCCGACAGAGGCAACATGTTCGCTTTTTCTCGATGTTCCACGTCAATAATCGTGCTGGTGGCCGGAACGTGGCTCGCGAAGTAATGCGGATGCTTCCCGTCGAACCCAGCGTTAGCGTTGTGACGTTTGGCTTGTTGCTGCAGAGCTTTCACTTGAAGTCTAGTCTTATCTCTTTGATAATAAACTCCGGCAAAGATTAGAACGTTGAGAATTAACAACGAGCATCCGATGGCAATCGTGACACTCAAAGCTGTGGAATAAGCTGCATAGCCGGCCGCTTCATTACTTGGGCTTTCAGTGCTCGTGATTTCTACGTTGGGTAAGCTGGGGGGCGTGGGGCTGGCGCAGAGGACGGGGCTGACGGAGAAGGCGAGGTCTCCGGGTGCGAGGGAGCGCTCGCTGCTGGGCGGCGGGTCGTCGAAGGCGTCAAGGCGCGGTGCGCGCACGCGGCCGGCGTACAGCGCAGGGTCGAGGTGGTCGCGGAACAGGCTGTGCGCGGCACGCGCGTCGCGGCGGCCCGCGCGGTGCAGCTCGGGCACCAGCCGCAGCCACACCGACAGCTGGTGCGCGCGGTGGTGGTTTTTCATGCGCGGCTTCATGCCTGCAATAAAAATTCTGTATTAGGCTTATACATCCCAAGTTCATTGTTCAAACCGAATACCTTGTATGCACATACGAACTTATTAACTTTATGTCCCACTTGAGCTGACACTACAGTGGCCACAACTGAAATAAGCATCTGTTTGCGAGTCACACTGTGAAGAGCCGTTGCTGAGTTGAAGTATTCCGCTGTTTTTTTATATTTGGACGGCAGACTAAATCTTTAGGAAATTAATGCAAAATACACTTAAACTACATATATACTAAGTTATAGCCAACATAAGCTCAAAAGTCAAACATCACTGAACATTCAGAGAAAGCTCCCTAACTTGCAGGTTAGCTTAGCTAATCAAATCTAATTACATATATGGAGGTGAATTGAACAACCCAAAGGGTGTTCTGCCTTTGGACCACTGTCAATGTTTTCTGGGACACCGTGTTATTTGGAGTAAATTAACGTATTTTTATAATAAATAACAAATTACCGATCTCAAGGTATTTCTGATGAAGAGTATCATATTCGTCCCAAACGATGCTCTTGTATTTGTTTCTCTCCCTTGAAATTGGCAACACGGACTCCTGCTTTTGCGCTTCGTTTGGATTCCTACAAAAAATTAATTTCGTGAAAATGGATATTTATTACTTTATTTTATGAATAATACGAGTATTATCGTTATCCTCTTAAACAGCGAAGCGTTCTCACTCATTCTCACCTCAGTAGTCCCGTAGGAACGCTCGCCCCGGTCAAGTCAAGTGCGAGCTTACTGGAGCAGGGGCACGAAACTATGTCATCCTCAAAAATGAACTACGAATAACAATATAAAAACCTATTGTTTGCAGTGAAACGATATGGAAACGGAAACGAGCCGTTAGCGAGGTTGAATAAACCGGGGGGGGGGGGGGGGGTGAGCACTGCACTACGCTGCACGGAACCCGCATCGGCTGAGCCAGTGCTAAGAATGCTGTATTTAATAAATAATATCTCTTTCCAAAAAATAAGCGATTAAATCGGAGTTTAACAAAAAGTTGCGAATATGAATTTACTAACTATAGGGAAGTAAAAGGAACTTGATATCTTATAATTAAGAATCAGTGATTGAATATGGATTACCATTTTACGTATTACAACTGTGCAAAATTCTATAAAACTATACATTTTTCCAAACTTTTGTTCAAACATTGTACCCATCCAACTTACAATTATGAACTTACATTTTAAGTTTTAGTACTCACCCCATCCTAACAAAATTGCCAATATACAGGATGAATGCCTCCGATAGAGCGACCTCGGACTTGGTATAATTCTTCGGGAAATGTCCCAAGCCTTCGACCAGCGGCGCTCCAAATAAATAAGGAAGCTCTTCGCCGTGCACGGACCCCATCCTCTGTAACAAACGTTAATTTAAAATGGAGCATAAAGAATTTTAAAGGTTCGATTTATTTACGTTATATATTTCCAACCGTATCCTCGTAACGCTAAAGACTAAAATGAGTCAACAAACTATACTGGCAACGTACCAGAGTAAAAAATAATGTCAGTGTTCCGTAATGGTTTTGAAAAAATACAGAAATATGAAAGAGCATTCATTATATTTGTCAAGTAGATACTTTGGACGAAGACAAAAAGGTGAAGGGAGATATTTCTAGATTTGAAAGCATTTTTGTAATTTTTCTTGGAGACACTCGGTACTTAGTTGCGTAGGGGAGTTTCTTGGTGGGAAATATTTGTGAGTGAGAATGTATGTTGGAGGGAAAATGTAAGTTATAGACCTCAGTTTGTCTGCATTATGACCAATTCAAAATCAAAATAAGTTACATTTTCTAAAAAAAATATTGATAATATAACAGCTTCAAATGGATAGGACACTGAAGTTTGTCTTCAAAAACTAATTTTTATTAAGCAGTTTTAGTAAGCTTATCGAATAGCTTTTCTGTTTGAAATTCGAGACAAAAAAATAATCAGCTATATTGCAGTTAAATAATGCAGGTCACTGCATAGTTTGTAGACATGCTCTTCAACGATTTATGTTGACGGTCGAGTGGCGTAGTGGGTAGTAGCTCTGTCTCGTACGCCGGGGTTCGAGTCCTGGCCGAGGTTTGTGATAAACACAGATGTTAGTTCTCGAGTCATGGTTGTTTATATTTATATATTATGTATATTCATTCTGGCCCTCCCCAGTTCACTGTATGGTCATCCATAACACAAGCTCTGCTTACTTTGGGGCCACACAGTTGGTCGTTTGTCTGGTTTCATAAATATAAGGTCTATTTATTTGGATGATAGTAACTTTATCGAGTAACAGTGGACTTGGATGAAATTCAGAACATAGGTTGAATGAGATAAAAATTACAAAACAAGCTTTTATCACAATCTTAACTAGAATTAACGCAATGGCTTATCTAGTTATCTCCATCTCCGCTATCACTGGAACAAAAGCAATTCCGACCGAAGACTACGTCGACAACGCATCGTTAGCCGGTACAACGACCACAACTAAATTAAATTAATAATACATCTAAGATGCCACTAACCAACAGGTCATTCGGCAAACAAACTTGCCGGCTATGAAGACAGTTTAAAAAAATTTGCCAATGAACTGACCTGCGGGTAGTCGCCGTCCTTGGTCTGGTAGTCGAAGACATAGAAGTAGGTATTGGGTCCTGCACCGGGCTCGGCCTTGGCTGCGCTGAGGAAGTCGCCGGTCTGCACCAGCGGCGCCACGTACTGCGCATCTGACAGCGCCAAGACCGCCGCGTCGCGCGTGTTGATCGGGTGCTGGCGGCGAAAGGGCTTTTAATAACAGATGTCGGCACAAACAAGTTGCTTGTAAACACTGATTAGAAAACCCCGACTGTTGGGAACATGTTTGACTGCACCGATTTTCGTCAAACATAAAAACTAAGCAAAGAACGCTCTTAAGTTATTCAGAGCTCATGAACGCATCAAATTCGGCCGATTCATGTGGAGATTCACCACAGTCAGACATACAGATTCACACGCTTAGATAATTACACCCCTATATAGGTTTATTGCACCTGGGTTTAAAAAGTGTTGTGTTCAATTTTACAGGAATGTTTAAAGAACTGTTCATAAAACATGATGTTGTTATTGTCGCATGCAGCGGTCGAGGTAGGAAGAAACTATGATGCCTATATCTAGTTGTTCGTTCGATCCGCGCCATAAGGACTGCTCAGTACGGTGTCACTAAGCCCGCGACAGGCATTCGACATCTATCCTCTAACCATTACTTAGTGAATGGAGATATTCAATTGAAATGTTTATGTAAGTGGTCTACTTGTTAGACGAGAGACATTGAACAGAAAGCCAGGGAAGAATTGTTTTTCTTGTTTCTGGTTTATTTCCCGAGCGTGAATGTTTAACACTCTGGTCCCATATTTAATTTTTTCACGTCAGATCTACGACTTGCTACTCGTATCAAAGATACAAGTAAACTCCAAAGCTAATGTAAAGTTAGTTCAAAACTAAATGCAGTTATTGTGATAATGTTTAGTTAATTTTTAGACTAATCAAAAAGAAAATCATTTTAAGTCAATAAAGCTTGTGATAGACTCCTCGCATCAAGTCTTATTACTTGTGTAAATAGTATAATTAGTGGTATTTTTTTATTTCTTTTATCGCGATTGATTATATCTACAACATCAAGTTTTATTTATTTTTATTTATTTATTTGCATATTAAGTGTTTTACAGAGATTATGGTAACAGTATAGAACTTATAACTTAATCACCCTTGCGCTGGGTATTGCAAATGTTAGAGGGCATTACAAATAATATAGAATGAAATATTCATTTAGTTTCTTAACATAAAGATGACATTTTTGTTGCATATATTAAATTTTATTGCAGACGTGATATTCACGTTCGACCTATTTAATTTCAATGTTATTTATTAGTAATGTAGAAAGTAATAACATTATCAAACACGATAAAATCCGGTTTATAAAGTGTCTTATTGAATACTGATATTATTGATTTAAGTTAAACAAATAAACAAGCAACATCATGGTTTCAAGCTCCCGGCAGCTGAGTGCGTCTCGGCTCGGCACCATACGAATATTCAACTCGCTGTATTTGGTTAAAGCGTAGCGGACTTTCAGCGTTTATTTTTACATAGATATAAAATGTAGTTCCGTTTTCTATCGTAAATATCCAGGTTGAATGAAAGCTTATGCCTTAAAATAGACCAATAAACGTTGTTCAATCAACTTTGGTCATCTTCAAAATGTTGTTAAAAATATTGTTAAATATCTACAAAAAATTTTGAGATTTCATTGCATTTTATATAATCTGCGAACTGAAAATCTTGTTTTAAATTAAAATGTATTCATGAGTATATTCATTTGAACTTTATATTTTGTATAGTACGCTATTTACATTGGACGTGGCTGCGAGTAAATCAATAATACATTTAAAATTGAGAATTATACAAACTGTTTATCTCATATTTCAATCACAATTAGTAATATATTATATTAAAGCAAAAATGAACTTTCACTTACTTGAACTGTTCGCTCCCAGTCCGTGTATTCATTTACGATCGTGAAGAAGATTTCACTCAAATGATATGTATACGCGTTCCGAACGTACGTCCTGGAACAATGACGCTCATTTAAAATCTCACAAGTTTATTTTATTAACAGGAAAAATAATTAAAATCACGTATATCTGGGAATATAAAGATGCACAGTCAGCAGCTACAGTATGATACGCTTTTGTACCTGTACTGAGCGAACTAAATAGTTTTGCTAAATATAAATAGGTACCTTATAAATCTAAACAAATTCATATCTCTGTCAAACAGCCCAAGAAAAACAAAACCCTTTGAGAGATACAAATGATATTCGTCACTTAGTTACAAACCTCTTATAAGTAAAAAATAATAAAAAACTTACATATCCAGAATTATTTTTGAAATTCAACTTTGAATAGTCCTTGGTACAAAGTAAATACGGCCTAAATAAAGCTTACATTAATACAATTATTATACTAAAAATAATGATATAATTTTTTATATTATCAGGCACTACTGCGATCTCGACATACAAAGAGCACGATCCTAGAAGATTGCGAGACACTGATATCTTTAAAAAACGGTATTCTTACCTTATTATTTTATCCCGTCTCTCACCCTCGAATCCATTTTGAATATCTTGAGCCGAGAACTTCCAAAGCGCTTCGCTTGTAACCACACCGAATAACAGATCATATTTATTCTGACCACCTCTTATTCCAAATATTCTATCTCCGTTTCTTTTGTCAGCTTTTATGTTGTTAACCCCAGAGACGCTTGTGAAACCTTGGAGGTCGTTGGGGATGAAGTAGGTTAGTAATTCTTTGGCGTAATCCGTTTTCACTACTACTCCATCCACTGAAGGTCCGAACGCAGTTAAATAGCTCGGGGTAGTTATTTCAGCGGACATCAATTCTTCTAGAGGAACTTCTCGCAAGCAATCAACGATGGACTCGTGATCTTTGACGAGATCAAGTGGGACAGTACAGTTGGTTTGTTTGCAGAGTTGGACGGAATAGCTGACCGGGTCCTCGACGAGAGCCCACGAGCTTAGCGCTGAGCCGGACAGTAGGATCGCTCGGTGGAACAGACCTAGGCAATGAAACTTGATTTGTAACAAGACTGTATACAAGGATTACTGGGCGATAATGGAGTTCAATTGTATGGATATAGTTAAATATGACAATATTTTTCTTAGGTGGACTGGTAGGTAAACTACAGAGTTCTAATCGTAAATATCTGACTACATGAATATGTGTTCCTACTAGGTTAGGGCTTTCCAGGAGTCACCAATGTGAGGCTTCTAACCAAAGACTGTCTACCATCGGATACCAAGCCAAAGCTGACAGAGTTCTTAATATTAATTTAAGACTTATATTTAAAATGTCATTGTACATTACTTTTCGATGTTTTTAAGATGCTCGTGTAATTCTGATTTGTTATAAAAAAAATTGGAAATATTGAAATTTGCAGTTCTATATCTTTATGCACCGCCATAACCGAAGCAGAATATTTATACCGTATGTTCAAAAATAATTAGCGCATACTTGCTACAATTTTACGGAACGTGGAATAATTGGTAACATTTCACGTTGGTTAAGTATAAAAATAAACATGACTTCACCGATTGGCAGTTAAAAACCACACAGCTGACTTCTTTTGTAATTAATAATTGTCTTCCGTCTGACGGGCGCTGACGGACATTGGCGACGCCGCCGCGGAGGTCACGCGCCTGTGCCACAGCAGCCTACTCACTCTACGTTTGAAAAATTGCTTCGCTTCCAACCATCAATGAACTATGAACCGTTTCATTAAACTTGTTGGCACCTCGACTACAAACGGGTGGACCCTGTATCTCCTTCAAGTCAATCTATGCAGAAATGGTGAGGGTTCTACAAGTTCGTAAAGAGCGTCTTGTAAACTGCATTTTTCATAAAGAGCAGTTCTGAGATGATTGGCCAGTCGTGACACCATGCTGTTTGTATTTGGCGACTGAACGTTAAGCAACTCATTGTGCTTCATTTGTCCACATAACTAGATAAAGCTGTTCTAGGAGGTGGGTTATATTTATAGGAATGATAAAAGTGATAAATCTTTGTGTAATTCAAGCTTCAGATTATTGGAACAAAAATATGTGATAAATAAATGGAACGTATTTATCAATGAGTTAAAAAGCTGTGCAAAGGATAAAATGGACAACGAAACTTGTATTTTTTTTTCTTATAAAATTTTGGAATTACAATGCTTTCGAGTAGTTTTGAGCGTATTTGGTATCAAGTAACAAATACAATTTAAGATGTGTTGAATGGTGCTTCTAATGCCATACATGACATTTGATTAGATTAAGTTTATCTAAAAGTGAAGCAGTACGGTATTCAACTAACCGGGCATAACGGTTGGGGAAATCATTAAAAAATTAATACACGCGGCTCCCGAGCCATGGCCCAGCATCGTGACGTTGCTGGGGTCTCCGCCGAACAGCGCGATGTTCTGCTGCACCCAGTGCAGCGCCGCGATCTGGTCCATGAGGCCGTAGTTGGCCACGCGCGCCTTCGTGTGGGGGATTGGGTTTGCGTTTAGAAATCCTGTAACAAATGAGTTAGTTTAGAAAACTATCCTGCATGACCACAGAGTGAGCAGAACTTGCTCGCAGCGGCACTCGGACCCGGCGAGTTAAAACACTAAAGCCGCTCTTAAGTCTATAGTATAGATTTTGCTTTGCAAATGTATACTTTATATATAGTTCATCTAAGTTCATATTTGTTTTGCAATATTTAAGAGCGCCCTCAGTAACCGTTTAACGACTCTGAGAGCGATCGTTAAACTGCTATACTGCCATTGAGTGAACCAGTGGAGACCGCAAAGTCATAAATATATACACGAAGCTTTGAATCAGTAACAAATGTTACATGCAACCTGTTTCATCTCAGCTGGTAAATCTTGAATTTCTGATTCCAAGGCTTGTTATCACACATAACACATTCCTTACTATCGTTACGCTAAAACGGGAGGTTTGGTTAATGCACTCAAGAATTCCTTAAACATCTCGCTAATGGACCCGATGTAATTCTAGCAAGAGAATTAATAACGAGGTGTGCTGCTTCGGAGTATAGTTTTATATTCATCTAATTATGCAGCGCCTAGTTGCCCAGCGCTACGCTACATGGCTTCATCACGATTCAATTTATTAAATTAAACATTTCGTGTTGAACTTTCCGTTTCAAACTTGTTAATAATTTATTCCCAAGCAAATATGCACCGTATGCCTTTCAAAATAAGTATTACATTCAAATGTGATGTAATATTTTATTTTGGATTCATGTGATTTTTCCTCGACTTTGTATGTGAGTACATCTGTGTTTAAAAAGTGAAAATGTTTTTAATTTCTGCAGAAGCATTTTTATCATTGGTTCTCTGTTAATTTGAATGAAATTGGGTTATTGTTATTTATATAGTGAGTTATGCTAATGAGGCAACGGAATTTGTCACTGCCAGATACGTGGAAAACACTCTAATGCCTCCGCAGATCTTATTGATCCTCAAAACTACTCTGATAAGGTAACACTTTCGAATGTATTACGGTTCTGCTAAACGGTTCCTAACAGGCTTTTTAAAAAAATCAGTAAACTCACTTACCTAATATCCCGAGCCTGTAGTTTATGGTAATAACGACCAGGTTTGCATAACTCGCAAGAACGGAGCCGTCGTAAACATTTCCTGAGTTCCACTCAAACGATTCTCCGTGTATGAATATCAATACAGGATACTTTGCTTGCAACGTCGGCCCGACTGTAACAACGAGTTATATTGTTCAACATGTTTTAGGAAATAAATTTAGGTATAATGTTATTTTTTATTTAAACAAAGTAGAGATAAATAAAAATAAGTATCCTCACTTAAAAAACACAGCTGGAATCCTGGTAGAGAACGGTAATTTTTTTTTGTTATAACTCGAAAGTTATATTCCATACCATGAATAATTTTTAATTGAAGAATGTATGAATTCTTATTTGCGAGTTTCCTCGATATGCTGCGTGCATAATGAGAGCTTTGCTTACTTTGCGACCATGCGGTAGGTATGTTTGCCTGGTGATATCAATCTTTAAAGTAAATTATAAATGTACAACTTCCTCACGATCATTGCAAATGGTAACGGCGGTCTCGTAAAAATATAAATGATTTTTAAGGAGGCTTTTACGTCTTAATATAATATAATTGGAATCATCAAGCGTATGCGTTATATATAATTTAATAATTTTGTCAGGACCTGAGTCAACTTGATTTAAATATCAACCAAACACATTCACAAACGGATAAACCCATTTGGTTCTACAAAACCGCAGATATTTCCTCGCAAGCCACTATCTTTGTTTATATCACAGTTTACATGACTGGTCCGTAACGAACGCTGTCCCCGAGTGACATGGCGTAGTGACACATGTCGGACGTGTAGTGATATTCTGTATTTTGAATTGGTTTGCTTCTGCAAGGTGAAACGTAATTACACGGTACATAAATACGAGGACTCATGACAATAAACCGTTTTAGTACAAAATGTGAGTTCAAAATGCAGTAATTACCAAGGCGCTTATATTATTTAAAAAGAGTCCTTTTTTGATACTTTGCTGGAAAATAAATTTTGAAACACCAGAACTCTGTTCCGTTTGTCTTTGGAGAAAAATAAATGATAATTTCAGGTGTGTTTCATTTTATTTTTGACACTGGCCATATTGCAATCAACAAGACTAAACATTCGCCATGCGTCACGTGATATGTGCGTCATCAATGAGTACACAAGGAGTACCTGAATCTCAACTCAAACTTATAGTGCAACTAGCTTTGGCAGTTCTGATATTAAAATATATCTACGAGTATATAATACATAAGCATTAAACACTAAACCATACCACATGCCAAATGATGAATGGACGATTGCGGCAAACAAAACTTTATAAATTACTGATTAAAAATGTGAAGCATTCTGCTCGACATAAGGCGAACGATTTAAAAATAGAACCCCAGTTAACTTCTCGGCTGGATGTGGTCCAAGCGGAAATGGGAGTATATTTTCCTCATTGCGAGTACGGTGTCACGCATTATGTTTGATATGGAAGGTTGTATATGTGGATATATCAAGCGAGGGGCTCGCGAAACACGAGTGTTGTTGTTGCTATGGGTACAGCTACTGAAAAAAATATCCAAAATTGTAGTTTGCTTCTATTGAAGTACCTATTTTTCTTGGCAGACTTTCATTTTAAAGTATAAACTATTAAATATTATAAAAAGTTGTTAAACAAAAAAATAATTCAAGTTTTTTATTGAATTCCATGCAACTAACTTTAGTAGAAAAAAGTAGGCATATTAAAATTCCAGAAAAATATTGATACAGAATTTTTAAATCAATAGCTCAAATTGATGAAAAATATAATATAGAGTTAAAGCCTGGAGGGTCACTCATGATACGTACGTACAAATAAATTGCTTTTTTGTCATAAAATTGAATGGTTTTCGCTGTCGCAAGTGAACAATTTCAGTTATATGAGAATTGAAAGTACACGGCTATCCAGCAGCATTCTTCAGCAATAATTTGTTTAACACGAACGTGTACATATAACTTTAAAAATAAATTTGTAATGTTTGTCAATGTACGCATTCATGTTGAAATCTGAAATAATAAGCATCTCAGAGAGTCGCGCTGAAGTTCTCATGCATAGATCAATTTGGAGTGAAGAGGCCTCGCAGCACCTACTCCAGCCGCGCGGCGCTCCAGTTCCAACGTCAAACAAACGTTTGCACAGCACATCTGCCGCTACAATACCTGATAACCTACTAAATGTGTTTTCAAACAAAATACCAGCCGCGCGTCGGATGGAGTCAGGCTAGCGACCTGCTATTGACAGAGTCTATGTGCTGTGCGCCTGACGTTCTTGTTAACGTAGATAATTGAATTGTGTATCGTGTTCACGTCGTTGTGTGTGATTACTCAATAGCAAGTTTGTTAATTATAGGTGATGTGATGGTTTTCATTTTGAAACCGGGGATTATATTGTATATTGTAGTAATGTTATTTAATTTTATTAATTTAATTTTTATTTATTTTGTTTACAGAAACCAAAAGCGTAAGACCAGTTATATAAAATTATATACGATGTTTTTTTTTGTTCCCCTCCGCGGGAAGGGCAGGAGGATAAAAATGCCCTGACGCATACTCTGGCGCGATTCCAGAGTTATGTGGGACTCGTCCCGACGCCTACCAGAACCATACCCACTAAAACCCCCCTGTCGGCTCGTGCATTTTTGCCACTCAGCCTGCATCTGAGCGACGGCCAATTGGAGAAAGAGGCCGTGCTAGCGGGGCCCAGAAGGGGTCACCCGCTGGGATTACATAGCACTGAAGGTGCTCAAAGCACTGAAGGTGAATACATAGCACTGAAGGTGCTCAAAATGAAAATCAATAATTAAAACAAAAATTAAAAATTGCAAAATAAAATTGAATTAATTCGCATTTACGTTAGAATTAGGATTTACGTTACAATTAGAATTTACGTTAGAATTAGAATTTGCGGCCAGAAGGGCTTCGAGATCGGCTGACAGTCTGGTGGATGAGTACGCTTGCGCATTCCTAGGCCTAGCGACTTTGAACTTCGAATCTAAGACAGGAGTAGTATATGAGACTGAATCACGAACTAGAGGATTGGGATGGGTTTCGGAGCGTTTGAAGAACGCTTCAGAGTGTTTTGAGGTGTTGTTGTACTGTAGGCAGTTCAAGATCTCTATGCAAGTCCGCGTTACACACGTACCACGGTGCGTTTGTGGCCCTGCGGCAAAAGAGGTTTTGAACTACCTGCAGTTTGTGCAGGAGGGAGGGTTTGGTGTGGGCAAAAATTGGCGAGACATACGTCATGACGGGTCTAACGCAGACCTTGTAAAGTGTACGTTTGTTTCTGAAAGACATTTTACTTTTTCAACCTAACATGCTATTTAGGCGGCCTAAGTAGTGACGAGCGAGTTTCGAAACTCTTTCGACGTGTGGCTTGAAAGAAAGCGTCGGATCTAATGTGACACCTAAGTATTTAGTACTGCGCTTCCAGGGGATGGGAATGCCTAACATTCGAACGTGGGGATCGCCAGCGGGACGACGGCGTTTGTGGTCAAAGCGCATCGCAGAACTCTTTTCAGGGTTCACATCGATGCGCCATTTTTGAAACCATACACCAAGGGCGTTTACGGCCTTTTGGAGTCTGGTTACAAGGTGCGGAACACTGTGGCCTTTGGTGTAGAGTGCGGTGTCGTCGGCAAAGAGGGCGAGTTCGACGCCTTTCGGCGGGATGGGAATGTCGTTGGTGTACACGGTGTACAGCAGAGGGGCGAGGACTGAGCCTTGAGGGACTCCAGCCTTTATGGGACGAGGCGTAGAAAGCGTGCCTTCGTGTTTAAATCGAAACGTACGGTCTTTGAGAAACGACGCTATTTACCTACTACTACTACGCTATTTACTACTAGGCGATCCGGTAAGCCTATCTTGTAGAGTTTATAAACGAGACCGCTGTGCCAGATTTTATCGAAAGCCTTGGCTACGTCAAAGAAAACCGCGACTGTTTTATAACGACGCGGATAGAAACCGTCAAGTATATACTCGACGATTCGATAGACTTGCTGAGGGCAGGAGTGTTTGGCGCGAAAGCCGAACTGATGGGGAATAATGAGAGGATCGCCATCCGTTGGAAACAGATGGTTCCGCATTCGAGAGAGTATGACTCTCTCGAGAAGTTTAGATATTGCCTTGAGGAGGCTGATGGGTCTGTGATTAGCCGGGACGTTCAGAGGTTTGCCCGGCTTGGGAATGCCTATGACTGTCGCTTCTTTCCAAGCTTTTGGAAAGTAGCTATGGTCGAAGCAGCGGTGTCTACGCGTAAGGCTCGGGCCATGCTATGGTACGCTTGGTGGGACGGAGAGATATTCGCCATGAGATCGTTCATCTGAGCGTCTCGGAGTTCCGTGAGGCAAGACCTGACTTTTCGTTGAAGCTGATTCGCAGCTGTTCTATAGGCGGGCGTGGGATATTTCTTGGCTCTCCGGAGAGCCGCGTTTTTAGCTTTAATAAGATTGCTAACGGCTAAGGGAAGCGTGGGTTTGCCGTGCTTAGCAACCTTTTCGTTGTCACTGATGGCTGAGTTGATAGCATCAGTGAGAGAATTTACTAGTGAATCAATTTTATCCGCGCTATCTAATTGTTCGGGAGAGATCGCGAGTGGAGAGTTCGGAGCCTCTAAGGCTGAAACTAACGTATTTTTAAAGCCTTTCCAGTTGGTAAAGGTCTTAGGAGAGGTAGCGTTATCGTTAGACGGTCCTAGCACGAGGGAGACGGGGCGGTGGTCAGAAGCTAGGTCATCGAGAGGTTCGATGGACCTGAGGTCGAGGTTGATTCGCTTGAATATTGCAAAATCGAGGATATCAGGAGAGTGGTTCGGGTTGTCGGGATAGTGAGTGGGAGTGATGGGGGAGATGACATCTGAGTCAAGTGAATTTGTGATGTCAAGGAGAGCGATACCGCTGGTGTTAGTCGATAGGCACGTCCAGTCAGTATGTTTAGAGTTAAAGTCTCCGAACATAATGACTGAATGGCCGAGGGCGAGAATGGCCTCAAAGTCGCTGCGGATTGGTCTGGTACCACTAGGTATGTAGATTGAAGCTATGATGATAGTCGGATGACCAGTGATAGCCAATCTTCACACAGTGGCTTCCATGTTGAGGAGAGGAGGGGTAGGGAGAGGACAGCAATGGAAGCCTCTTTTGTAATATATAGCGGAGCCGCCGAAACCGTCGGAGTTGGGCCTATCGTTACGAATAAACGCGTACTTAGGTAAAGCGAATCCCCTGGAGCCGTTTGGAGTAAGCCATGTGTCCTGGAGAAGGAATAAGTCAGGTTCTTTGTTCTGAAGGAACAGTTTAATCTCGGGAAGGTTGGTGTTAAGGCTACGAGCGTTAAAAGATACAAGGGATAAGCCCTTGGGTTTAATACGACTGGACGCGGGATTCGCGGGTCTAGACATTATAATTTACTTATTTACGATTTTATACAAAAATAAAAAAATAATTTTATAACGAACTTAGAGGCGAGTGATGCTCGGCTAACGCAAATAAACGCTCTTGAGGAGAGCGGGCGGCTCGCAGTTTGCGTGCGAGCACGGAAATTTCGTAAATATCGACGTTTTGAAAAACGTCGAACACGGTCTTCATGTCCTCAGCCAACGACGACTGAGGTGCGGATGACGGAGCAGGACGCGGCCCTACGGAAGCTACGGGAGCTGGGATGGGTCGGAAAGGTGCAGGCGGAACGGCCGGACGCTGCCTCCAAGACAGAGCCGGAGTAGGCGTCGGCTGAACGGGCTTTGCTTCCGGGGGACCCCGGTTGCGCAGCGGCGGGAAGTGAGCGGGAGTGAGCGGCGGCGCCGGTTTAGGCGCGGCCCTCTTAGCGGTGAAGCGCGGAGCGCGCGGGCAACCCCTGTAGTTAGCTGTGTGGCCGGACTGACCGCACAGCACACAGGCCGCGGGGGAAGTGGATTCGGGAGTGCGAGTGCACTCCTTCGTTATGTGCGGATCCAGGCACTTAACGCACCTGGGGGGAGCTGAGCAGTTAGCCGCTGCGTGGCCATAGAGCTGGCAGCGGTGGCACTGCCCAGGGTGACCGCGGGGGTTGGGATGCTCGACGGAGATATTTGAGAGTCCGCAAATTGTGCGAGCCTCTCTAAAGATCTCCCTCGAGTTGGGAGTATTCGACAAGATAACTAAAGCTAACGGAAAGCGCCTACCGCGGTTAGAGTGCATCTTGTGCACTGCTTCGGCCGGGAAACCCTGGGACTTAAGGTCCTCGAGGATTTCTTCATTCGCGAGCTTGAACGGGACGCCCCGTAGTACTGCGCGGATCTTACGCTCCTCCGGGAGGGCGTAGGTGTGATACGCGATTTGTTTTAAAGAAAGTAACCTGGTGAACGCGCGGAAGTCGTCGACGGTCGCGACCTGAATTTTGTTTGCTCTTTGCACAAGTTAGAAACCGCTGTCCAGCGCGCTTTTGCACGGAGGAAGACGGGCGGAGGGAGCTGAGGCTTCGGTGGGACGGGAGCGCAGTGCGACGCTGGCTTCGAAGGGACCGACGGAGACGCGGTCACTTCGAGTGACATGAGCGGCGCGGGGGCGGGTGTAGAAGACACCGGGGTTGGCTCGGGTGTTGAAGACACCGCGGCTTTTTTCGAACGCTTCTTAGAGCATTTGGTAACTAACTGGAACGCGGGCTCAGGAGAACCGGTTAGGGTGGCGGCGACCGACGAAGCTTCGGACGCGGCGGAATCTGAATCGCTCCCGGGAGCGGTACGCTTCCTGCGAGATGAGCGCGAGGATGAGACGGACGCGCAGTCCATATCGGATGGAACGGGAGACGCGGGAGAGCTATACACCTGAGGGGTCTGGACATTAGAGGCCTGAGGGGCCGGGGTTAAGGCCTGAGGGGCCGGGGACGCAATAGATGCCTGTAAGGCCTGCGTTAGTACGTCAGCGGGTATGCTTACGCCGGACGCAGCGAGCGCCTGGGCGAATGACCTAAGAATATTAACAAGGTCCATTGGAGGGCTTGGAATTACAATATGTAATATATAAATATATAATGTATGCCTAGGTTCCCTAGCAAACCTAGCACCTATTTATATAACAAATGCCTAGGATTCCTAAATAAAAAACCTAGCGAACCCTAGCGGCAAACCTCCCTACCAGCGGTAGGGGGGCTGGGGAAAATAACTTAAAACTAACCGTAGTACGCCGAAGGCCGCTACCTAGAAACCTAAAAAAGGGTACGCAGGTAAAGATTTGACCGCGTTAGGGTCAACCTTTACCGACAGAAAGGACAAATACACACGAAGAACACACAGATATGATAAAAATAAATATGAAAATAGGAGAAAAATAGATAAAATAGAGAAGACAAATAAAATAAAAATAAAAGGATTGGTTCAGTACAAATTCGTTGTCACCGTTAAGTATCCTTTGTACTGAAACCTTACTACTTACGCTGGGCACAACACTGCACTCAGCACAAGCACAACACAACTTAGCACAGCACTTTGAAGACTAAGGGGCTTAGTCGCAAAGAAAAATGGCACTTCGATAGCACTCAGAGGGAGTAGAAAAACCTTGGAAACCGTAGCACGGAACCAACACGCTAAACTGTGACGTCAGTAGACTGAGCGCCACGGAATATCGGGCAGGGACCGATCAACGGAGAACGGGGTCTTGCACGTCCGCACCGCGTGGCGATCGGAGCGAGAATGGCAATTGTTTACGCATTAAGTAAATAATGAAAGCAAGCAGGTCGGGGTAATGAGAAGAAAGCACCGGGATACATTAGAGTGGGTATTCGGTCCCTGTATAAGACCACTATGATTTTGAAGCCTTGGTCTACGCGACTAGTAGCAGTAGGTATAGGAGTGCTTAAAACAAACGATCTGTTTTGTTATTTTGTGGTAAATATTAATTCCTCATACTAACATTAATATTAGTGACTTCTTTAATAAACTTGTTTGCAGTTAGCAGTTATAAAAATCATTGTAGGTTATTTATTTAATCTCGGTTACTAAACTACAGTTACGTCAGAATTTAAATGATGCCACTTGTAGTTTGACATCTACGTCTTTGCAACCATTAAGTCAACGCAATTATAGGAATTATCGAGTAAGTCCGTCGGTGCACTCCCCTATACAAATAACTTCCTTCTCAATCTCTCTTCATAATACCATTATTTTTCAACCATCCAATATTTTCTCTATAATATTTCCTATTCAAGCCACGTTTCCATAAATCTCACTTCAGATAATTTTAATATTTCATGTCAATAGTTACCAGTCAAGGAACAAATGAAATATCTCCACAGTGAGGAGCCGTTATCTTTCAGTGACGAAAATTTTAATCATGACTAACAATGGAGTATCTTTCTCTCTCCATCGCTATAGTTTAGTGGGAAACGATGAAATTTCTTTGTCCTTCTCTAACAATGGGCTCTGACAGACGATCTTTGGTATTTGTAGAGGGAACAAAAGTGATCGAGATAATGGCAAACAGTCATTGCATGTGACCGCTCGCGAAAATAAATAATGTGGCGGAAGTGATAGCTCGGTCCATATATAGATATACTATTGTAGAGATCGTATCCTCAAGAGTATCAACATATACCTGCAGTCTAGCAGGTTTCTTTCAACTGGAGAAGTTAACCCAATACATCAAAATACGAAATAACCCTTTTTAGCAAAAAAAATTTGATATGTCATCTAACACAGTGCTATAGAAAATCGATAAATCGCGCCCTGGAACCAAATTATCTTACATCGAGGGCAAATTATCACACGCACAAGCAATACCTACTCAAAAGTAATGCAATCGTTTATGTTACATTGGTATGTTAAATTTTATGATGTTCTTTCAGAGCTTCGTTCTTTAAAAATACCATACATGGCTTGGAATATAAAACTGGAAATCAAAGATTTTTAAGGCGGCGTTGATGTCGATCAGTATTATTTCAATTGTAAATAATTAACTCTTTAAAGTAGTGAAATAAAAACATGAAGGGAACCCAAAATACGCACTAAATTCACAAAAATTTAACCACAAATTTCAATAAACTTTCTGTAACTAGAAGATTTAAAATAAAAAAGTTATAAAATAAATATGTGAGAAGGATCTACTTCAGTTAAGCTTACAAAAAACTCTTAATATATGAAATCAATTTAAGTCTTACCATTCACCAGTCTTACATTTCACATCAAATTAAAATAACCAGGTACATGATCAGTATGTCAATAAACTATACGAGTAGCACTGTCAGCCTTCATACGACAGTCATTTGTTTCTGAAGTCAAACGACTGATTTCCTCAATCGGTAACGTCTTTACACCACACTAGTAAAGTATGTCTTGTTAAGTTAAAAAGTAGCAGTTAAGAGACTTAAGTAACAATACTAACCATGTAACCCAACATTTTCATAATTATTCATTTTCCGTATGTATCATAGCTAGACAAGCATCGCCAACAAAATAGGTAAGTTGGAGCTTGCCATACATTCCTGTCGAATATAAATTGCATGGAATCGTGCTACAAAGCATATTTCTTCAAATTTCACCAGCGGAATAACTGCGTCGCATTTTTGTTAAATAAATGAAGACTTTATGCTTGCTTGATATATCATGAGTAGCAGACTAGTGTACTTACTAAATAATGTTTGAAATTGAATTCTCGTGAACTACAAACAATAAAGTTAAGATTACTGTAACAAAAAAAGGTAGTTTAGTTTTTGGTGTTAAGATACAGTCCTTCCTTTTTTGAACGCCGTAACAAGCTCGTGTTCCGGTCATTGTTGTGGTTCCATTGCTGGTTCATGGGTAAGTCCGACTTAAGTCGGCAACTAGTCTACAACGGGATTAATCAATAAATCAATAGACAACAATCAAAACACCTAACATTAATGTAAAAGTCAAGCCGGAACCGGGTGACATTCCAAGTTGTGATAGATACTGGCTTTCCGAATCAGTTGGCCTAATTGACAAATAAAATAGATTACTTTGTGGTTAGTTAAAATATGGCCTTAAATGCATCGTGCACGTCCAAGACTGTCTAAATATTCCCAAAGCATGGGTATCAGGTTCACCGGCCTGGTTGTGGGTTCTGTCAATATATTCCACCACGCTGACCGAGTGTGGCTCGACAGAAATTTCACATGACTTTGTAATGTTTGCTTCTGTTGGAGCATTAGCTGAATGTCATGTGGCGGTTCCCGAGATCGAACCTGAGATCTGGAGATCGAGAAGCAGTAGCAACAACCGCTGCCTTTTATGAATCTTCAAAATTCCTTTTTACACGATGATTTACTAAAAGCTAAAATTCCATGAAATGCACAAATGTCATGTTAATAAAGTTAGCTCTACGAATCTCGACAGACGTTAGTTAGATTACTTGTAGCACATTGCCATGGTTAAGATTTCCAGAAAATCTCATTAGCTCTGCATAAATCAACGTTTATTGTAAACTGTTTGGTCAACGAAATTCTAAATCGACAAGCGATTTGATTTATGTGGCGAGTCAATATGGCGGTGCTTGGTAGCTTCATTTCATTTACAAAATGTAATTAGTAGATAATACTCGTAGACCAGCGATGTCGGTATTACGATTCATTTGAGGCAGTCTCTCTGATGTCTAGTCTCTTTATTGTAGCTTCGTGCACGAGTCTAAGCCAAATGCGGGACTGGGTTTTACATAATATGATAGCCAAGCATACCAGATGTTGTATACGGTATTCATGTCTTGAGTAAATACAGTTATAAAAATTTTTTGATAATGTTTTACATTGAATAACATGTTTTGTTAAGATAATATGCTATATTATTTGAAAGAAATTTGACTTTTCCAGATTTTGTTTTAAAAATATAAAACAGTTAAAGGCTGTAAAAACTTTGGAATGAGTTTATTTCGTAGAAATTCATATGAAGACCAGATATAAAATCATAGAAAATAAATCATATTTAAAACTATCTACAAAACCGTCAGGAAACTGAAGATGCTGGAGTTTATATTAACATTTCTTTGTCAAACGGTTTTAAAGTATTTTGTTTAATACTGTGAACATAAACTTAGTTAAAAAAACCCTAGGTTAGGTATTTTCTTTGCAATAACACCAAACATACCTTGAACTGGAGTATAAATATTCATATAGAGACAGTCCTCGCTCTGGTTCTTGAGGCGGGGTAGCAGGCGGCGCAGGTACTCCAGGCGGCCCTTGGGCATGCGCTCCAGCGCCTCGGTCTCGTTGGCCACGTCGGGCAGCCGCTGCGGACACGCCGGCCCCGCGCGGTCCGCGGTGCGTACCTCGTCCCACGGCGCCGGCGCGCGCGTCGGGGCGAACCTGCCGAGCGTTCGGTTTACATCGGGTGTGCACACCTGCACAGTTCATGCTAACACTACACGATCCTATGCATTTGATTGTGTTATTGATGTTGCGTTTTCAATAATTCGTGTAAATGAAATGGCTGAATAGGTTTGAGTGAAATATAAATATGACCTTGTTAAAAGTGTGTCCATGAACACATTCTACCATATAAGTAGATCTAAGCATAAAATTGCGCGAACTTCAAAGTATAACCTCTAATTCAGACCTCGTATCATAAATGTAAGATACATCCATTATGATTTAAATACAATGAAAATAAGGTAACAACAGTGAAGATCACGAAAAATATTTCAAATTCATAAATTCAGCGTAGGCCTCAATTGTGTCTGTATGTCACTAAAAATAAATTGAGCTAAACATTACTTCCCACATTAAGTTCTTTACATGAATAAAACCCATAAAAGTTCTAGTATTCCAAAGTGCTCCGAACGCGCAACAGTCCTCTTCAGGCATGGTCGATGGCAGTTGAGTACGAAATAATTCCTACCCGGGATCAAAAATAGGATGATCAAAGTATATAAAATAATGTAATCAAAGTAATATACGCCTGCTAATTATTAATTAAAAAAAAAATTGTTACCCAATGTTATTCATTTTGATATGAAATATTATCCTACCTGCCCATTACAAGCCGGCCTGGGACGGTGAATGAATTCGATGCCGTGTAGCACCGCAGAACATGTACCTACTGCAAGAGGGTTCAGGATGTATGTACGCCATTCAGCACTTGCTCCAAAACAAATTGTTATTTAATAAAAGCAAAAGATGACGTACGTACAGTAGATCAACCGACACTAAAAGCTTTTCAATCGATTTGGAAACTTAAATTTTATTAGCCTCTTATTATATTCATAATTTTGTGTCCTCAATGAAAATAATTTAGTCAAAATTATTGTAAGTAATGGTTTTAACTATACAGATACACGTTGACTGACCTGTTGGAGCCGGTGGGCGGTGTGGCATAGGGCACCCCGAGGTACGCCTCGACGGGCTTCAGGTACTTGTGCTGGTCCATCGGCAAGATCACGCCCTGCAGCTTGCCGTACCTAGTCCCTATTATCCTAGTTCTTAGCATAGAGTTCCTATTACCACTGTAACCGTTACAGCTAGAACGCTCACTGAAGAACAACACTAGAAATAACACTACTTTAACTTTTTCAATCGCATCCCACTTCAAACATGGCCTCCTTTTAGAACAGTTCTCTTTTTGGAATTTTAATGGTTTGTTTTTACAATTCGAATCTATTTCCGAACCATACTGTTTAATGGAGTTGCAGAGATGTAATGGCAGTCTGTGGGCGGCCATCTTGTCCGTATATCACCTTTTCGGGCCCATTTCTTCCACTTTAATTTATTACGCGAATTTTTGTAATCATGTTCGTTATTAATTCACAGGTTTCATAATTTTTCTTTTACGTTTGAAACGAAATATTTTCATCTCGTGACCTGAAACAAAAAAAAGGAAGTTAATGAACTGAATCGCATTGAGTTTTTGTGCAGACTGGGGTCTTCAAGGATAGATTGAAACGAACCAACAAGTGCTTAAAAATTCTTTAATTGAAGTTTTTGAATGACTTATTTTGTTATGTAGAAGTCCAGAGTAGTTATTCGTTTCTTAAGAGCATACCAACTTGGAAACCATTAAGAGAATTAAAAGTTTAAACAAAAGACGTGTCGCAATTTGTTTACAGGTAGCTTTCGGTTTGAAATGCGACAAAACTAGCTGGCTGTAGAAGTGCTGTGAAGCAAAGTTTCCAAGTTATTCAGTAAATAGAAGCTTCTTTTTGTAGAAAATAATGACATATCCATACCAAAGGCACAAGATCCAAAAAGCTTTGAACTATTTCGTTTCTGTCTCTGTTTCATTACATATTTTTCTAGCTTTTATTTCTTGTAGTTGTTACGTACAACTAAATTGTAAAGTTATATAAGGCCTACCGAACTGCTACATGACCGAGAAACTGGAAGTAAATTACGCGCGGATATCGCCGCCGCACCGGCAGTGGGCAAAAAACCGAATTTCGGGACCTTTTTAACTTTCCTTAGTGGAAAAAACTTCACGAGTAATGACGCAGACAAACTGCCTATTTCTTGGTGAAAACCGTATTTAGTGCCGTGTGGCATTTCAAAAGATAAATATAAATAGACATCGTTTCTGATTCGTCACCACCACTACTGATATTTTTTATCTAAAATCCAAGTTAAGAAATGCACAAACGATCCTTGACAGTCAGTCAGTCATTCACTCGTTTACTATATATTTTTATTATATTTACCTAAACTCGTAGTCAAAGAGAAATAACCTCCCAAATCTTATCTAATTTCCGGGCACGCAAAACTTTTTCTCTTTATCTGTGACCAAATCATACCCCGAGCGAGCCGTCAGCGCTGCGGCCTGAGTCAGACCGAATTTAAATTAGTTTCATACGACACGGACGCAGCACTGCCGTTAAACAAATTTTTATGAACGTCTGTGAATTTTTAAATCCTTTTACGGCGTCGCTAAAGATCGGGGAACAGATTGCTCGGAGCCGCTGCGGTGGTTAAAGTTAAGGACCCATCTTTTGTGGCCAATTCTCTTAATAGTTACTATTCTTGTTCTTCTCCTGCGAAAATCAAGTTAATTTCATGGTACCAATTAAGTATTTGATAAAGTTTTTCATTAGTGTGGTTCATCTTAAATAAATTTATAATATATGCAAATTGATGTAATTGTTTCTTAATCATAAATGCACGTTTGTATTTTTTAAATGAGTATTGACTAAATGTTTAGTATTCATTGGGCATTTCAAGGGCTTTATCGAGCTGATTCAGTAATTATAACAATTTAAATTATGAATGTGTGTAAATGTTGAGAAATAATTCTCGTTAAATCTTTTTTGCACATTATCAAATACTTTAATATCATTATCGCTGGCTAAAAATAGGAAAAAGGCAGGTATATTGAGTTAACGAATTATTTAAACAACAACGTGGCAAGTTCATCAGAATGTAGATGTTCACTTTACTTTTACGAGCCCCTTCTAGAAAGAACCGACAAGCAGCCTATTTTGCACCTAAGAAACGCGAGCTAAAACATTTTGTACAACTTGTGGTATTCATGTAATAAAACCAAGCAAAACTTATAGACTTCTCATTTACCTTGTAAAAAACGGATACTGGTAAAGGATATTACCTATTAAATAAATTAAATGAGTGCACCACAACTACCATTGAGACAACTAACAGCTCTAAAACATAACATCTTCATGTCACCGCGGCGGGGGAAATACCCCGATGGACGCTCCATCCATATTTTAATAAAACTAAAGAGTTCTCCATCACTCGGTTGTGAGCACAGAGCGCGGCGTGCGCGCGAATACCGAGCGGCGCACGTCCCCGCGATATATCCCGCAGCGAGTGTATTAGTTCCAACTAGCCGGAGCGGGGTCGCAGATTTATTTAAAATATATTCTATGAATTTTCGTTGTTTTATGGTTTTTAAGTTATTGAGCAGCAGAGCAGGATATTTTAACTTGGATATTAGAGGCAAAGAATTGGTTTTAGATCAAAGTTGTTAGATACAGGTCGCTTTCCGCGTTAATTAGATCGCGATCGCGGCAAAAATTATACTGCTATTTTTAACATGTTTATGTAACTTCTCGAGTACTTTTTGTACGTATGGAGACACTTTGAATAATAAGTTATTAATTTTATATCTTGGATGCTCTTTGCTGTTGTACTTTCATTATTCGTAGATATAACAGCATCGTTGCCGCGAATTTAATGCCATTGTACGTTTTAGCCCATAAGTTGCATGTTTAAAATTATGGTCGTAGTATGAAGCTCGGTGAAATCCCAAAAGAAAAGATAAACCAGTACTAACTTAACTATAATGCGAAACGAGACCACGCACGCCTGAGTCCAATTATAAAGTTGGTGCAGTTTGTGAGGTCACTCACTATAATGATAACTACAGTCTTTTTTTATTAAAAAAAAAACATTCATTTAAAAAAAAAACATTCGATTTCAAAATGAAAACTGGCGTTAATGAGTGCGAATACTTAGACAATAGAAGGCAGACATATACAGGTAAAGTAAAAATATATTTAAGTGTTATATAAGGCAATTTCCAATATAAACAAATATTCCATACATATTTTTACAATTACATAACCAGCAGAAGCTCTTGCGACTCCTCTGAAGATAAAATTTTTTTTTTTTTTTTGCTGCCGAGGCACCCTCGCGGGAGGGAGGTGGAAGATGCGTCATGCATACCCGCCCGCAGGTAAATTCCTCTGCGGGGGGGTTATGTGGGACTCACCAGAATGGCACCTACCCACTAAAAACCACCTGTTGGCTGTAGTTATTACCGTTAGCCTTCATCGGAAGCGACACCCGTCGGGAAGTTGGGCACGCTGGCGGAGACCCGCTAGCGGGTCTTCCGCCTGTAGTGAAAGTTGCTCTGAAGGTGCTCAAAGGGACATGAGTTGGTGGCCGTTCTGGGCAGCCTCCGGTGAAGCCGGGGCTGGGCAGAGCTCGGCCGAAGCATGATTTAGGGATCAATTCATTTAAATGAACCTATAATGAATTGAGAAGGGAACTATGCTCCGCCAGAGCTAGCAAACGCTCTGTCGGAGTACGTGAAGCCCTAAGTTTACGGGCTAAGACTGCGATTTCACTAACATCGACATTTTTATAGCGTCGCAGACGATACGCATATCGTCTGCTACGGAGGATTGAGGAGTGGGTTTGTATGGGTGAGGAGCCGGGATGGGATTCGATGCGGGGCGCTGCCTCCAGTTTTCTGGGGCAGGCCTGGACTGTGTAGGCTTAGCAGCCGGAGGAACCCGGCTACGCAGCAGCGGAAAGTTTTCTTGGGAAAGGCGCGGAGCCTGTTTGGGTGCCGCCCTCTTGGAATTGGAGCGCATACAACGAGGTGCACGAGGGCAGTCCCTGTAATTTGCGGTGTGGCCGGACTGGCCACAAAGCACGCAATCGGGAGGAGAGGGAGTTTCAGGAGTGCGATTGCACTCCTTAGTGAAGTGAGGGACCAGGCACTTGACGCACCTGGGCGGTGCGTGGCAGTTGGCCGCCGCGTGCCCGTACAACTGGCACCGGTGGCACTGGCCGGGATGACCGCGGCGATGAGGCGCCTCGATTGAGATCCCAGAGAGGCCGCAAATAGAGGTAACCCCTTTCAGGATCTCTCTGGACTTGGGGACGTTGGCGAGAATCACCAAAGCGAGAGGGTGTTGCCTCCCGTACTTGCTGTGCATTTTATGCACCGCGAGTGCCGGGAAGCCTTGGGACTGCAGATCCTCCAGGATAGCCTCGTTCGATAATTCGAACGGGACTACCCTGAGTACCGCTCTGATCTTACGCTCTTCTGACAGAGCATAAGTGTGATAAGCATATTGCTTATCGGTGAGGAGCTTAGTCAAAGCTCGGAAATCGTCTATCGACGAGACAGTGATTTTAATAGATTCACCCGAGTTTACCGCTCGGGTGTAATGGATCTTGTGCTCATTGCACAATGTCGAGACCTCAGTCCATTTACCCTTTTCCCGAAGGAAAACGGGTGGTGGGACCTTGGCCTTGAAAGAAGTTGGGGCCAGAGCGGGTGTTGAAGACACCGGGGCAGCTGGCGTTGAAGACGCCGCAGGGGGTGTGGGGACGGGCGTTGAGGGCGCCGGGTCTTGTTTCGAACGCTTCTTAGAGCGCTTCTTAACAAGCGTAAAAGAGGGAGACTCAGGGCCAGTTGGGGTGGCGTCCGAGGATGACTCGGTCGCGGGTGCGCGCTTGCGGCGCGGAGGGGCGTCTACTTCGCACTCCATGTCACTGGAGGAAGGGGACGCGGGAGGGCCTAAGACCAGAGGGGTCTGGGGAACTGGGGTGGCCTGAGGGGCCATTGTGGACATTAATGTCATGAGATGAGGGATAAGGGAATCTAAGAAACGGTACTTATCAGCATTTAAAGACATGCCTTCAGTACTTTCAATTAACTTCTTCCTAAACTCGACAAAGCTTAGGGAAGCCATTGCGGAGGGGTTGGGGAGGGACAATATATGAACCTTACAACGATGACTAACTTCCTAAACCACCCTACACGCAGTAGGGCGGTTGAGAACGACGCGGATAACTTACTCGAACACGGCACTTGAAGTCCTGGAACGACGAATTCCCGTCGACGAAGCTCACGTTCCACGAAGTACGGTTAACAAGCCGCTGTTCGCCGTGAAAACGGCGTTAGAAACTTATTAGAAGTACGGTTAACAAGCCACTGTCCGCCGTGAAAACGGCGTTAGAGACTTATTACGGTATACAACTATGAAATTATATATTACGACAACAACCAGTGAAATTTGGGTGCTCAATTAGCGCGGGGGCTAAAAAAGCGGGAAGGCGTCTGCGATCGACGTGCGCTCGAGAACGCACGCAGACCGAGACCGTGAAGATAAAATGTATTCGTAGTGCTTTAATACTTGTCACACATTCTCGCTCCGATCACCACGCGGTGCGGACGTGCAAGACCCCGTTCTCCGTTGATCGGTCCTTTCCCGTTATTCCGTGGCGCTCAGTCTACTGATGTCACAGTTTAGCGTGTTGGTTCCGTGCTACGGTTTTCAAGGTTTTTCTACTCCGTCTGAGTGCTTTCGAAGTGCGATTTTTCTTTGCGACTAAGCCCCTTAGTCTTCTAAGTAGTGTTGTGCTTGTGCTGAGTGCAGTGTTGTGCCCAGCGTAAGTAGTCTGGTTTCAGTAAAAAGGATACTTAACGGTGACAACGAATTTGTACTGAACCAGTCCTTTTTATTTTAATTTTTTTTTTATTTCTCTTCTCTATTTTATTTATTTTTCTTTTATTTTTCATATTTATTTTTATCATATCTGTGTGTTTTCGTGTGTATTTGTCCCTTTTGTCGGTAAAGGTTGACCCTAACGTGGTCAACTCTTTACCTGCGTACCCTTTTTTTTTAGGTTTCTAGGTAGCGGCCTTCGGCGTACTACTGTTAATTTTAAGTTTTCCTCCCCAGCCCCCCTACCGCTGGTAGGGAGGTTAGCCGCTAGGATTTTGCTAGGTTTTAAGGAACTAGGCATCTTTTATTATACTTATATTTATTAATATTACTGTCCCAACTCTCCCTTATGGATCCGCTAAGCGTTATTAACGCGTTCACCCAGGCATTTGCTGCGGTAGGCGTCTACATCCCGAATGACATCATAACGCAGGCCTTGCAGGCATCAATCGCGTCCCCGGCCCCTCAGGCCTCAACCCCGGCCCCTCAGGCCGCAACCCCGGCCCCTCAGGCCTCAACCCCGGCCCCTCAGGCCTCAAAGCCGGCCCCTCAGGCCTCCAACGTCGAGACCCCTCAGGTCTACAGCTCTTCCTCGTCTCCCGCGTCGTCCGCGATGGACTGCGAATCGGTCGCATCCTCTCACGCGTTGCGTCGCAAGCGTACCGCTCCCGGGAGCGACTCCGAACCCGCGTCTGATACGTCGTCAGATGCCGTCACCTTAACCGGCTCTCCTGAGCCCGCGTTTCAACTCGTCGCCAAGCGCTCCAAGAAGCGCTCTAAGAAAGCTTCGGTATCTTCAATACCCGAGCCCTCCCCGGTGTCTTCAACACCAGCCCCCGCGCCGTTAAAATCGCTCGTAGTAACCGCGTCTCCGTCGGTCACATCGAAGCCAGCGACGCGCTGCGCTCCCGTCCCGCCGAAGCCTCAGCTCCCTCCGCCCGTCTTCCTGCGTGAAAAAGCGCGCTGGACCGCGGTTTCAAACTTGTGCAAAGTGCACAAAATTAATTACTTAAAAGCCGCCAACGCTGGCGATACAATCAAGATTCAAGTAGCGACCGTCGACGACTTCCGCGCGTTTACCAGGTTACTCGGATTAAACCAAATCGCATATCACACCTACGCCCTCCCGGAGGAGCGTAAGATCCGCGCAGTACTACGGGGCGTCCCGTTCGAGCTCGAGAACGAAGAAATCCTCGAGGACCTTAAGTCTCAGGGTTTCCCGGTCACAGCAGTGCACAAGATGCACTCCAACCGCGGTAGGCGTTTTCCCTTAGCTCTGGTAATCCTTACCAACACTCCAAACTCGAAAGAGATTTTCAGAGAGGCTCGCACAATTTGCGGACTCTCGAACATCTCCGTCGAGCGTCCCAACCCCCGTGGTCACCCTGGGCAGTGCCACCGCTGCCAGCTATATGGCCACGCAGCGGCTAACTGTTCAGCTCCCCCCAGGTGCGTAAAGTGCCTAGATCCCCACATCACTAAGGAGTGCACTCGCACTCCCGAATCCACTTCCCCCCCTGCCTGTGTGCTGTGCGGCCAGTCCGGCCACACAGCAAACTACAGGGGTTGCCCGCGCGCTCCGCGCTCCACCGTCAAGAGGGTCGCGCCTAAACCGGCGCCGCCGCTCACCTCCGCTAACTTCCCGCCACTGCGCAACCGGGGTCCCCCGGAAGCAAAGCTCCTTCAGCCGACGCCTACTCAGGCTCTGTCTTGGAGGCAGCGTCCGGCCGATCCGCCTGCACCTTCCCGACCCATCCCAGCTCCCGTAGCTTCCGTAGGGCCGCGTCCCGCTCCGTTATCCGCACCTCAGTCGTCGTTGGCTGAGGATATGAAGACCGTGTTCGACGTTATTCAAAACGTCGATATTAACGAAATTTCCGTACTCGCACGCAAACTGCGAGCAGCCTGCTCTCCTCGAGAGCGCTTATTCGCGTTAGCCGAGCATCACTCGCTCCTAAGTTCGTTGTAAATTCTTTTATTTTTGTATAAATTCGTAAATAAGTAAATTATAATGTCTAGACCCGCGAATCCCGCGTCCAGTCGTATTAAACCCAAGGGCTTATCCCTAGTATCTTTTAACGCTCGTAGCCTTAGCACTAACCTTCCCGAGATTAAACTGTTCCTTCAGAACAAAGAACCTGACTTATTCCTTCTCCAGGAGACATGGCTTACTCCAAACCGCTCCAGGGGATACGCTATTCCTAAGTACGCGTTTACTCGCAACGATAGGCCCAACTCCGACGGTTTCGGCGGCACCGCTATATATTACAAAAGAGGCTTCCATTGCTGTCCTCTCCCTACCCCTCCTCTCCTCAACATGGAGGCCACTGTGTGTAGATTGGCTGTGACTGGTCATCCGACCATCATCATAGCTTCAATCTACATACCTAGTGGTACCAGACCAATCCGCAGCGACTTTGAGGCCATTCTCGCCCTCGGCCATTCAGTCATTATGTTCGGAGACTTTAACTCCAAACATACTGACTGGACGTGCCTATGGACCAACACCAGCGGTATCGCTCTCCTCGACATCACTAACTCCCTTGACTTAGACGTCATATCCCACTCACTATCCTAACAATCCGACCTACTCTCCTGACATCCTCGACTTTGCAATTATCAAGCGAATCAATCTTGACCTAAGGTCTATCGAACCGCTCGATGACCTAGGCTCCGACCATCGCCCCGTCTCCCTCGTGCTAGGCGCGCCTAACGATAACGTCACATCTCCTAAGACCTTTACCAACTGGAAAGGCTTTAAAAATACGTAAGTTTCAGCCTTAGAGGCACCGAACTCTCCGCTCGCGATTTCGCCCGACCAATTAGACAGCCCGATTAAAATAGATTCGATAGTCGATAATCTCACTGATGCTATCAACTCAGCCATCAGCGACAACGTAATCATTGCTAAGCAAGGCAAACCCGCGCTTCCCTTAGCCGTTAGCAATCTCATTAAAGCTAAGAACGCGGCTCTCCGGAGAGCCAAGAAATATCCCACGCCCGCATATAGAACAGCGGCGAATCAGCTTCAACGTAAAGTTAGGTCTCGCCTCGCGGAACTCCGTGACACTCAGTTTAACGATCTCATGGAAAATATCTCCCCGTCCCACCAAGCGTATTATCGAATGGCCCGAGCTTTACGCGTAGACACCGCCTCTCACGTTCCTCCTCTCACTCGTCCCGACGGCACCATTGCCTTCGAAGTCGTAGAGAAAGCCGAATGCTTCGCCGACAGCATAGCGGCACAATGTTCGCCCAGCACGCAACCCGCGGATCCCTCCCACATCCAGGCGGTGGAGGACGAAGTTCTCCGCAGAGAATCTCTCCCTATCACCGACGACCCCGTCACACTCTCTAATGATTAAATCTTGCTTCTCATTAGAAAGCAAAAGTCCAAAAAGACTCCGGGTGCGGATGGAATTTCCAACCACGCACTTAAGCACCTGCCACAGCAGGTGCTTACCTTGTTAGCTATCATCTTCAATGCCTGCTTCGACCATAGCTACTTTCCAAAAGCCTGGAAAGAAGCGACAGTCATAGGCATTCCCAAGCCGGGTAAACCTCTGAACATCCCGGCTAATCACAGACCCATCAGCCTCCTCAAGGCAATGTCTAAACTTCTCGAAAGAGTCATACTCTCTCGAATGCGGAACCATCTGTTTCCAACGGATGGCGACCCTCTCATTATTCCCCACCAGTTCGGCTTTCGCGCTAAGCACTCCTGCCCTCAGCAAGTCCATCGAATCGTCGAGTACATTCTCGAAGAATTCTATCCGCATCGTAAAAAATCAATCGCGGTTCTCTTTGACGTAGCCAAGGCATTCGACAAAGTCTGGCACAGCGGTCTCGTTTTTAAACTCTATAAAATAGGCTTTTCGGTTCGCCTAGTCAGATTAATCGCGTCGTTTCTTAAAGACCGTACGTTTCGATTCAAACATGAAGGCACGCTCTCCGCGCCTCGTCCCATAAAGGCTGGAGTCCCGCAAGGCTCAGTCCTCGCCCCTCTGCTGTACACCGTGTACACTAATGACATGCCCATCCCGCCGAAAGGCGTCGAACTCGCCCTCTTTGCAGACGATACCGCCCTTTACACTAAAGGTAAAAGGATCCCGTATAACATCACCAGACTCCAAAAGGCCGTAAACGCCCTCGGTGTTTGGTTTCAAAAATGGCGTATCGATGTCAACCCAGAAAAGAGTTCTGCCATTCTATTCGACCACAAACGTCGTAATCGCCGCAACGATCCCCACATTCGAATGTTAGGTATTCCCATCCCCTGGAAGCGCAGTATCAAATACTTAGGCGTCACCTTAGATCAGACGCTTTCTTTTAAGCCACACGTCGATAGAGTAACGAAACTCGCGCGTTTCTACTTAAGCCGCTTAAATAGTATGATAGGTAGAAAAAGTAAAATGTCTTTTAGAAATAAAGTCTGCGTTATTAAATAAGTTATTAATAATAAATAAGGTCTGCGTTAGACCCGTCATGTCATATGCTTCGCCAGTCTTTGCCCACGCCAATCCCTCCGTCCTGTATAAGCTGCAGGTGGTTCAAAATCTCTTCTGCAGCAGGGCCACAGACGCACCTTGGTATGTGCGCAACGCGGACCTGCACAGAGATCTTGAACTACCTACAGTGCAACAGCACTTCAAAACACTCTCAGAATCGTTCTTCAAACGCGCCGAATCCCATCCCAATCATCTTGTTCGAGATTCAGTCTCATATACTGCTCCTGTGTTAGATTCGAAATTCAAAGTCGCTAGGCCGAGAAACGCGCACACGGGCGAACCTACGCAGTTAACTTTAGCTCTCGAGGCCCATCAGGCCGCAAATCCTAATTCTAACGTAAATCCGAATTAATGCAATTTTTATTTTTCATTTTTAATGTTTTTATTTTTACTTTTAATTTTTGAGCACCTTCAATGCTATGTGAATCTCAGCGGGTGACCCCTTAAGGGCCCCGCTGGCGCGGCCTCTTTCTCCAATTGGCCGTCGCTCAGATGAAGGCTGAGTGGCAAAAATGCACGAGCCGACAGGGGGTTTTTTAGTGGGTATGGTTCTGGTAGGCGTCGGGACGAGTCCCATATAACTCCGATCGCGCGCGCGGAGTATGCGTCAGAGCATTTTTTATGTCCTCCTGCCCTTCCCGTGGAGGGGAACCAAAAAAAAAAAAATACTTGTCATAGGTAGTAACGCTAGTAAATATTAAGCAAAACAAGTTACGGGGTTAGCTACTTGAAAAAATACTCATAAAACGACATGTCCCGTTTATGTACATTGACCACGGAAACCGACAAAGAAGAAAAGACCAAATTATTAACGTCTAAACCAAATCGTATTTCATTTCACGCCCCAGAGATTCACTCACGACAGCCGCAACAGCATTCGGAAGTAAACAGTATAACAGCTTAAGGAAGATTAGCCCAACATCGTTAGCGCAACTCACTTACTGCTGGAGCGGGCAAATTGCGTTACTGCTGCCCGCGCTTCACTCCTAACTACGATACGTGAAATATCTAAAGGCTGGAGTTATTTATGTTCGATCGAGGCTAGATTAATATTTATTTCTCAAACATGACAAAATCTATTAATTTGCCGGAATTTTAAAGTTTTACGGAGAAATTAAAAGTAGGTTAAGTTAACTTTGCGTGATGCGAACGGATATCGTTGCCAACTATAAGATGGGGTTTAAAAGTATGAATTACCCTCCACTTGGCTTTAACAGCTTTAAAAAGCGTTATCAAAGTGACTAAACTCTTATTGACTCAATGTCTAGGAGGAGAACTGTTCTGTTGCGGACTTTTTGAAGAAAAAAAATAATTATTTCAATAAACACTCCTCGGAAGTGTGTGGATTGACATAAAAATACGTGTTAACAGGAAAACTATTCAAAAAAATGAATTAAAAATCTCTTAACTCCTCATGATTATCGTTTCAGGCGAGACGAGAGAGCACAGCAAACTGAGAAACGGGATGTAAATATTGAGTACAATACAGTTCACACAAGAAAAGCGATTACTATGCCTCATTTCAAATTCTACGTGCACATCATCGCTTTCACAAATCACTCAGCAAGTATATCGCAGAAAGTCAACTAAACTGATCTGGACTAGATAATGGTACTGCAATTAAATTCCATTGTTAATATGTAAAGCTTTAGAATTTTTGTGGGAATTAGTTAAAAATGTGCGAAGTCATTGATTCGAGTAATATATTTTTGAATAATTCAAGTCACAAGAAGTACACTAGCTATATTTGCATCATACTTTCACATTTGTTCCCACCTGTTAAAATTAATCTCCTCCATTGAAATGCTCTCTTTTCTGTGATTTACTGTAATAGCATGTCTAAACTATAATGTTCGGAAAGTTATCTAAGTAATTGTTTCGATATATCGAAGGTGTGACGTAAAAGGACCTTTAAGAAAACGATAAGGGTGTAATGTCGATAAAATGTAAGTCGAGAATTCTCATTCGTACTCGAGAATTTCTATCACAACTGTGTTGAAAATGATTTACAGTTAAGGCGTATGTGTACGAGATGATGGATTATCTAGAACATTATGAATTAATTTATCTGAATATTTGTTGAACGTCTTGTTAATCTATATCTATCATAAGCGAATGTGAATATAATAGTCGAAAGATAATAAATCTTATTAGTAACAGGCAAACAAACCGACCCTGGTAAAATCGAATCCATCGCCCACGAGTAGCTAGTGTACAAAAAAAATACTGGCAGTTAAAAAACACAAAGCAAACCTTTTATTTTTAAATTAAATCATGAATCCACTTAATATTGCAACTTCGTCTCCAAAGTGTTCTCATTGTCCATTATTCATTTACTTCGAAATATAACAACTCTACCATGAAGAGTGCTGCAAAATCAGAAGGATCATTTACATAAAAATGCCCATCCAAATAAAAGCGGGCGGCAAGCGAACCGAACACAAACGCCTGTAGTTAATACCAACATAGCGGACGAACCAAGTTTTTTACAGTTGGCAGTCTGGCAAGCGATGGAACCCTCGCAGTAATGCCCTCTCCAAAACAGAAACAGGTCAAGACTCGTGATGAGAAACAGGGCTGCCGATTGTAGAACTGCTGCGTTTAAGACTTTTATAACCTTCATGTCCGTTTATAGCGTACAAAAAATATGTAAATTTACAAAGGAAACTGATTTATTTGCATTCAATTATGCCACGCCCATTATTGAAGTGCGTTCTCTTTGTAATGTTGGAAATTGGTATTTTACTATTAAGTGTATAGGTCTTTAGACGAAGTGATACGTCGCCGACCGCTAGCTTCAGTTCGAAAAGCCGATGGTCCTGTAATTGCCCACAATGGTCGTACACGTAATTCAGAGCACAGTAACTATTAGATTTATTTGTGTGGGTATAAATAGGTAAGATGATAAATAGATAAGAGGTAAAACAATAAAACCCTCTACGTGGTTTGAATTAAATAAAAGATTGACTAACAGGCACACGCTGTTCCAGTTTATGATTTCTACATTTCATTTAATTATTAAGTGCACGAGTAGCTGCATTTAATGACAAATAAAGACAATGACAAAACACGAATACTTCATGAAGAGCCATTAGAGACTAGATAGATATAGATACTGTCAACAAAGTAGGGTAACGATAAATTTAAGGTTTCTTGAAATATATAATGAGATAAAGTTGCACTACGACCGGCAGTGAACATCCAAGAGCGTTCGATTACATGTGCTGCTTGCTGAACGACACATTAGATATTTTTATAGTTTTATTTGTCAAATCTCACTTTGATTAATAAAAGTCGTGAAAAAGATCGTTAATAATAAACAGGAACCCTTACATTCATCACACAACAGCTTTCAATAAAAGTGGAAACGTTCTACGCAGGCAAATATAATATCCGGTGACATGATAATTTATTTGAAACGGCTGAATATTGTTACATTGTTTGGCTCAGTTGAAATCGAAAATCAAAATGTAAAATAATTCTTCTTTTCCAAAATATGTAAAAGCCAAGCCAACTTCAGCTGGTTTACATCTTTGGATAGAAATTGACATGAGTTTTCATGCCATATCTCTCAGCCTTCGCGGCATCGACGAAATAATGAGTATCATTTTTGTCAAAGGGAAATAATATGAAATCACAAAGGCATATGTGGACCAGCATTGCAAATGTTCAATGTGAGATAGTTTGTAAATTCTTGTTTTAGAAAGAAAATATTGTATTAGGAAAATAACTAACTGCGCAAAAAATTATTAACCGTATCAAGTAGAAAGAAATGGCACCAGTCAATAATGAAAACACATGTTACATTGTTTTATGCATAGTAATGAGAATTTGTTATTTTAATAAATTGATTAAAGATGAAACTGACGAATTTCTTGACTAATGATGCAATGCCACTCGTAGGATACAGTAGAAAGGGGTTTCAAGGTTATTGTTTGGGGCTTGGCATCATCTCCAATCTTTCTCTGCCTTTTTTTCTTCAAAATCGTCACGCACGATAAAATATATACCGATTGGGGACACTCTAAAGCATTTAAAAATATAATCCATTATGCTCGAAAGTGTCATATATCAGAGTAATGCGCCGAAAAAGATTGTAATACCGCCCTATAAAAAATAATGTACAGCCTTCTTATAGTAGCATTAAGTAATTTATTACAATGTCAGATATTTCAGTACTAATAAAAAAATTTACCATATTTTAAACTAACTTTAAAATAAAAGGCATAATTGCAAAAATTTTCCCGTGTACAATAAGTTTTGCACACAATAAAACTAAAATATACACATGCATTGTCTATAGAAACCCCTAAAACTAAGACAAAAATATATCTCACATTGCCCTATAGTCACAGTCATCGGCACACTTCAGAGTCATGCGCGAAAGAATATCAAAGAGAATCTGAATAAAAAACAATTTTAAATATTTACTATATTATGTTTAAAGAGCAATATGTGTCTGGTCCTGTCGACAAACTTGCAACAACTCCGAATTTTCTGTTGCCAGATTAATACGTAGAAAGTGGGTTTTTCTATTTAAATTTTTTCTACATAAATTTTATCTGCGCATACTGAAATGTGACATTTTGGGGTATGGTGGCATTCATTGTTTTTTGATTACGTTTGTTTTAGTTTTCCTTATAGATTTGCCAAGTTTTAAGACGTTTAAATGCTTCATTAACTTGCAAAACTCAGTAACAGCGCGATGCTCTTGTAATAATAGTAAGTTCATGTACACTTAAACGATGGACACAGTCGAGAACTACTATTTAGACATACTACAGTGTGTAGCACGGCTTTTGATCCTATAATTTGGTGTCCTTAAGCGTGTCCCTAATCGATAGAATGGGTAAAATCGTCGGAAGAGATGTCAAAATCTTCAAGCTCCGTTCATTTATTGCAGTTATTGCGCCGGCTGACCCTTAACGTAAATTCTGGAGGCCATGTGATTTGCACCGAACTGGGGTGACGCCCCAGGCGAGATCTCAACAACAAAACTCCAATACTTCATTACTGTTCATACGTGTGCGAAGTGACGACTAGCTGAGCCATTCATCCAGATTTACCGGCTGGGTTGAATTTGTATAATCTATTAAGGCTTAGAGCTACAACGTCATAAGCGCATACAGGCGCACGAAACCAAAGGGGACCCTCTGATAACAGAGATGTTGTGTTTGTCAGCGCCTTTTTCCGATTCAATGGTATTAGACGCTTACAATTAGACAATTTTTGATTTGATTAATTTTAATTTCGTCAAAGTAATTTTTCTGCGATCTTTCAAGTGTATTATGTCTACGGGTAGTTTTAAAATTATCATATTTAACACACATACCTAATATTTATAATAAGTAATTACTCTTCAAGTTTAGAATTTGAATTAGAAAAGAAAGCCGCTGACTACACACAAAACAGAAATAGTAAAAAACTTAATTTGATAAAAATGTTAGAAAATAATACTTATGTTTAAATTGCGCATTTAGCTAATTTGAACGGACTTTTTCGCGATATAAATAAACGAAAATGTTAACTGCCAAATGTATTGTCAATCTTTAAAACGATAGGTTGGTGAGTTTGGTGAAATGATATCTCCTTATAAATATATCAAGCACAATCATTTAAATTCTTCACAAATACAGCCGACAACAACAGGGCATAAATAATATTGTTTAATTGCTTTCGTTTGATCTTCACTGAAAGCCTATCTTTAGTATTTTGTTATTTTAAGTGGTTAGGTCTCATCATGTTATTCATTATCTGCGTTTTATTTTCTAGCGGGCTCATTGATAGAGCAGGGCCTGCCAACCATTATTGTTCAGTCAATATTTTTGGTAATTGTTCTCATGACATGTCTGTATAAACGCTCGCAGACAGGTGAAACGAATTATGTGTAACTTTGTTTGTGATAGATGAATTGATCGAGAGCGGTTTCATTGTAGATGAATTTGCCGCTCTTTTGACTAGAACTGTAGATTTGCGATGTAAGATTGTCTATGCACCTGCTCAGCAAGAATCACTTAACCAGTGTATTCAATATTAAAAAAGATCCATTTGCGGTAAGCTACGATAGAAAATTTATACCAACATTTCTGCTTGGTTATTATTTGTTGGAGTAATTAGTACCGAAATTAACAGTGCTTCTTGATTTGCATTTCAGAAAAATAAGAGAACTAAAATTAAATTATTTATAAGGAACGGAGCAACATTTTTAACTAAGAATGCGAAACTGTCTTTGTCTATTTGTTACGGTGCGCTTCCGTGCCTCAACTATCTGCAAAAACAGTCATCTCAAAACTGCAGTACCTGTACGTGATCAGGGGCGCAGCGAAAGACGTGGCGTATACCTTCATCCAGAAAAAGGAATTGCCCTCGAGTGAGCTGCGTCTCGTTATTGTATTGACATTGATAAAAAACTTCTAATCACTCTTTTATTTTTATAAATAAATATTATTAATCATACTATTAATAATCATAATAATCTTCATTAGTTAGTAGTTCTGAGTCACTGTAATTAACGAATGGCTGATTAAGTAGTTATTTCTGATAGTAAGTAATATCTCGCATGGTTTAGTTTAATTAGAGCCGTTTGTTTTACTATTGCGTGCGCGGTCTCGGTTACACGGTGGCCATTTTGGTCATATGCTTTTGGAGTTAAGTCATGTTTGTTTTGTATTTGAATAAAAAATGTAGGGAATAAACAAAGCATTAGTATATTGATGACCCAAATGTATCCAAAATATTGTTATAAATGCGAAAGAATGTTTTTTTGTAACTCTTTTGCACCTTATCTACTAAGCCCAACGCCATTCAAGTTTTTATTCACATTTTGAAAAACACATAAGTTTACATTTCATTTCAATGGGAAAACACGGAAACAGTCGTTTCCGGAGGTTTTGTTGAAAATGAAGCCGTGGGAAAAGTTGAGCCGGTTTATTAACTAACCAGAGACAACTATCAGAAGGGTCAAATCGTCACCTAACTTTAGAGAGATTATTGTAGCTTTAAAAATATTGTATGCTAAAGAGAAGTAACAATTCCATACAAAAAGTTTATCAATTAAAGTTTTTGTAATTAAAGGAAAGTTTTCCTTTAGTAAGAAGAACTCTTACTCTGGGCTGCAAGATGCGAGTACACATGTCACAACACTAGTATTGTTCCTCATTCGCGTAACACGCAAGCGATGTTCCTAGGAACCTCAATCAGGTATAAAACAAGTTTGAAGCTGTATTTCACAGGCAGCGTGTTGGAAGAGAAAAGAATGATCACACACCTACTGAAGTTCAGTTTTGATTTATGGCCGGTGCAAGGCGTCGTGCGGGGGCTTCAAGCTCCTGAACTTGTTGTTGTTAAAGAACTATATTATTTTTGTACTGATATGAAATTTTAGTTTAGTTTTGTTCTTCTGTGTTTGTATGGTTTGTGCTTACATAACAGGTCATAACAGGCAATTTAGGCAGTTCTAATTGTAGCACTAAAAATTCTTGCAATGAGTGGTAGTAGCCTTATTATTTTTATTTAAATAACGTACAAACATTGTCAAAATGTTTACTGTCGGAGGTTTTATTTTGTGTTATTTGTCCTTAAAATAAATATAAACATATTTTGTTACATCATAGCGTCAAGAGCAAATCGCGTAACAATCAGTCGCCGCCATCAATCGCGAGTGTTCAACGCGGCGACGAGCACTCTTCCATTGAGACGTGACTGTTTTTTATATTTCCTTGAAACGGACAAGACAACATTTTCTTTTATTCTTTTAGGGTTGAATCTCGAGGCGAGGCTATAAAACCAGCTTGATTGTACCAATCTGAGTGCGCACTAAACTGAGGCCCTATCTCTCTCTTCTTTTGTAAAGATTCGGAATCAACTTAACTAAAACGTGGCGAAATATGTAATAAGATGTTATTTTATCTCGTTTTAAACAAATAATTATTGGTAGCTCATTAGTAACTAGTTTGTGACAGATAACATAGATGCGCTGTTTTATTTTCATGATACAAAATATATAAGAAAAAATATTCGAATTTGAATAAAGTCGGTGTTATAGTAGTGATGAAAACTCTCGGAACCTTTATCCGACACTTCGCAGCCCGAGAACCAGACTTCATCCCCGAGCTCGTTCTGACGTTTACTTCGAACGAACCCGCTGTATGAGTCTACGAGTTATTGTGTGTATATATCGCATGTATTTTACTTTATAGCTCGCATGTTAAGTAAGATTATATATCTTTTATCGTGGTGAGGTCGGTGAAACAGTCGTAAAACTGTGGAGTTACTTCGTAGACGCTCTGCGCTGCGATGTATAGAACGTGAGGTACTCACTTAATCTGAGGATTTATCCGATTTTATTTTGAAAAATATACCGCTGGTAGGCTGGAGCCACGCCAGTTTCGCCTGGGGTGTTTTAGACACAATTCGGTTATCCCGGTAATTTGTATTTGTTTACTATGTACTAAACTAAGAAAGATTTGAGCATTATTTTGTGAATTTGGCTTTATTTCTGAAATGAAACGAAAACTTTAATTCTTTAACAATGTTCATTCGTATGGAAGTCAAAAATTATATTTACTGTTCTACTGACTTCCAAGCGAGACAAAATTAATATATTATAAAAAAAGGTTTTTTTAATGTACTATTGGGTACGGGAGATAAACAGGAACAGCGAATCGACTCCGAAGAAAAGTGTTTGTTTCTTTTAAAGATATTATTACATCAATACAGGGCCCCGCCTCAACGGCGATAGATATGTAGGAAAGCAATCTGTCATCATCTAACTTTTTAAATATAAAATATCACAATTTGACAATTTTGTTTTTAGTTCCATTAAAAAGTCCTAATACAAAGTCAGGTACAGACGACCGTTACTAACAGTGAGCATGCAACTACATCAAACCATAACTTGCTGGAACTTTCTGTTCACGAAAACCCGTGGAAAATAAACGAACGTCTTCCCTATGTATGGAATTCAATGAAACAATATTAGAGATTCTTCAAAAGAAATCATACCTAGATCTCTTATGCCTACGAAAACTTTGAAGAATAAGGATATTAATACAATAGCAACCATTAATTACTTTTTATGATTTAAGTACATTATTTAAGATTTTGAAATAGCTAAGTTATGAAAATGATATTTCATACAAACAATAATTCATCAATTTTTACTTGGCTTTACATATTATTAACTAACATTAAATATTTATGTAAAAGAATTTAGAAATCTAAATCCTAACGTAACACAAATGGTTTCAGTCTACTTACATGGACGTAGGGTCGACTATCCCTATTATAAGATAATTATTTTTACAACACTTTCAGAATTTTATATAAACCTTTATATGGTCGAGACAAGTTTCTATTAATACGTCATTCTTTTGGGTCAGTGCATCTTTACTTATTTAATCTTTAATATCTCAATAATGTAGCTGGTCTCGGAGAGCGCGGGCTCTCTCACAAATATTATGAAGAAAGGTGAAAATCTAGTCGAAACTTGTTTAGAACAATTAGGTATATTCAACGGATACGTACGATAAACGCTGACACCAATCCGACTGACTTCAGGTTTTTATACGATTTGAAATCATCTTAAACGTTCCTTATCGGTTACAAAATACCTGGTTTCTGCATCACTGTTAAGCATACCTACGAGATACAAAAGAGACACGTGAAAGTTTTCCTTTTCCTTGCATAGGACACGCACCTTTTCTTGTGTTGGATGTCTTTCAAGGGCATCAAAGCAGCTCCAGCGTTTGCTGATGATGGCTCCTTGCAAATTTCCCAGTTGCTTGAACTATTGATTAGTCAAATCACTTTTCCCTTCTTCAAGCACTTTTTCTCTCTTCTGCTTAGCCTAGTATGATAAACCGAATAGTATCTTAAGGACATTACCCGGCGACTTCACTACAGGGTACGGAGCGATAAACAGGAACAGCGAATCGACTCCGAAGAAAAGTATTTTTGTTTCTTTTAAAGATATTATTACATCAATACAGGTCCACGCCCCAACGGCGATAAGTATTTAGGAAAGCAATCTGTCCTCATCTAACTTTTTAAATATAAAATATCACAATTGATAATTTTGTTTTTAGTTCGGTTAAAGATGTCGGACGCTACAGTACCCATATTGAAAAAGTACGTAAAACAAGAACTAAAGAGGTCGTTAATTTATTTCCAAAGTACTGATCCAGTAATGTGAGGCACGCCGGCAGGGGGCGCTGTTTCCTGAACCGAAATTTGTTAATATTATGCGCCACGTAAACTTAGGGAAATATTTCATATACGGGTCCGGTGCGGCGCTACCTGCTCACGACGCCTATATATTAAAACGCCTTTCAAAGGACGAATTTTGATGAAAACTTGGTTTAACGAAAAACGTATTTGAAATTATTCTACATATATTTTGTTATTAGCAGTTGATAGCAGTCCAACGCTGAATCGGTATTTCTAGTAACTCCTTTGCAGTGAGTCGTGCAGTACAAGTAGAAAGATCAGAAATGTGGAAGACAAGCGCTCAGCAGCAACTGTGTTGAGTGCCGATAGCATTGTTAAGTGTCACTGTCTTTGTCTTTGCCCTGAACATAGTTTTTAAGAGTTGATGAATATACTCTATGTAAGTTATAAATTAAGTCAGAGAAAAAACTGACTGCTTTTTAAATATTTCAATTTCCCTTGTTTTCTAGAAAGTAGTTAATTAATGGGATTACCGGACATTACGGGCGAGGGCTTTGCTCGATGACATCGTGTTTGCTACATGACCACTTCCTGTGCGCGGCGGACGGCGGTGCGGCGCTCGCGTGCTAGTGTACAATTTTCACTTCATGAAGCCACTGTAACTTTCATATTAGCTGTTATTTTTATGACAAGGCATACAGTAACATCAACAAAAAACGTTAGCAAAAACGGAATTTCGCAGATTTAGTCTAAGCCAATACCTGATTTCTTGTTAGATGACTTAATTAAGTTATGTAACTGATTGGTAGGTCGGTCCCCCGCGCACGCCGCGTTTAGATAAGCGGCTTGTCGTGTCCCGGCCCCGGTATCAGCGCGGGCGCGGCGGATGCGGGTCTAATCGCTTACACCTCAATTCAAGTATCATTTAGATGAACATTCCTTTCACAAGTTCGTGTTGTTAGCACAGAGCAACCGAGACATTCTCTGAAGCTGCAGCAGCAGCCGGCAGCGTTGTAAATGTATCTTACAATTAGCTCTAGCTTTGTGGATTGTAAAGTATGAAGAATATTAAATTAAAACGCAACGAGAAAGTAATGTACGAGTTTAGTAATCCTGATCGTCAACATACGAAAAATGTATTTGATACCAATATAAAGAAGTTGTAGGGTCTACAATAACAATATCTTACATTTGATTAGTGGTCGCAGTTTCGATGTATTGTAGGAATTCAGTTTATCGCTTTTCTCTGATTTCTACAAAGTTTCTAGAAATTTGGTTAACACAATGAAAACTTGTTATTCTGAACACATAAAAAAAATGTCATGTCTCATTAATATAGTTTCTTCAGTTCTCAAGATTTCAAAACTTGATTTAAACTTTCATCTTTAATCTCACGAACTAGCTTTAGGTTAGTTTCGGAGTCAAAGCGACAGTCTGAGCTTCATAGAACAGCTTTTAGGGACTTTTTTTATCTCTATTAGATCAGTTTTCCTTTGAACACGCAAACTGTGCTTCACGAGGCTTCCAAGTTGTGCATGAGAATTTTACAAGAGCCAGTTGCTTATGAAAACATATTTTTCGAAGACCCGTAAGCGAGCAGCGAGGCGCGCCCGCGAGCACGCGTGCTTAGGTCGCCGCCTGCGCTGCCGACTTGTGCGGATGCTCTTGTGTAAAAGTGAAATGTTATTTCTGTTTTTAGTTCACGGGGAGAACTTTGACGTTTCTGATGTCAATATAAATCAAATTAAGTATAATTTATTTTTATTTTGGCGGTTTAATTTATTGTTATTATCGATAATGGTATTTTTGTTTTCCATATACTTTACGACTAAAAGTATGTTTTATAGAGTAATAATATCAAAGTATGAAGTATAAAACTCTTAATGGAACTAACTAAAAGCCAGCTTAAACATAATCGACCCATCAGTAACTTAACACTTAGTTAGCCCGGCAGTGAGTTCGCCGCGTTCAGTTCCGACGAAACTTTTGTTTGATAGATGGTTAGATTCTGTTACTTTAGCAACTCGGTATTTGACACACTCGCGGCGGAGTCAACAGAGTTTTTCGTTTTTCGCGATAACTAAGACAATATGGCGGTCCTTTGCGTTTTAATTTTTTTTAGGAATTCTCAAACCTGAATTTTATTGACCATAACTATAACTTATAAGTTTTCTAAAATAACAGTTATTATCAGTAATGTGAATAATCTGCAAAACAATACTACTTAACTGCCAATACACATAGAAACTGTTTAAACACTTTTAAATTATTCATTTCATCGAATATAACAAATACACATTTTATTTACTTTTATCAAGATCAAATATACAATGCACGTTAAACCATTAAACAGCGCGTGAAACCATCACCCCTAACGCCAACCACTCTTTCCTACCCACGCAAATCATACTCCGCCATTTGTCCGTCCACTGCGCGGCACACCCTTCCTTCGCCACGCCGTGACCGGGAAACGGCTTGGCGCGCAGTGTTCCGCCGAGACCGGGCTGCCCAGCCGCCGCCCAGCCGCCGCGCTGCCGGCCCGAGCTGATCCTGCCGCTTTGGCCCGACTCCAATGAGATCACTAGGTCTTGGCCCTAACTTCAACCTTTATTAATCTTAAAGTAACATTTTTTTATGTTGAGTATAATGCATTATAATTAAAATAAGCCTGATAAATGCTCTCCGTTTGGAACAGGGTCAATCCGTAGTCGTACTGAAAAACGGTTTTCTCATAAAAATATATTGTAAACTGTATATTGAATTGAAACTTTTACCATATATTTATAACTTTCATAGCACGAAGCTAAATAAAAATGTTTCGGCGGTATCTACCAATTTATATGTAACTTATAGAAATTACCCTAAAAATACAAACCCAAATAGGTAGCCATCGCCGCAGGCAACAATCGTTGTTTCAAAACTGGACAAATATAAAAAAGGTATTCCGAAAATCATAGTAATAATATTTTGACGAATTAATAATCTTAACATTGCTGCTGCATACGGAGGAGCCGCGTTACTTCATTCGAGAACTCAGTCGGAGATTCCGGCAAACGAACAAAAAGAACCAAAACTAAATAACATGCTTCTACAGTTCATAATAGCCATATTATCCCCGTGTTCGTGTCAGTAAATATTTTGAAAACAATTTCCCGGAGTTGAACCCGGCTAAATGAAAGGCGGCCTCGTGTCGCACGTAACTTAAACAGTCACGTGAGTTCGTGAAACTACATAAATAAAGTTATGCGTTTTTACATTAAGCCTACGCGATTTGCCCACCCGCGCCAAGCTCGTGTAGCAGCAGCGCTGCGAGCGGTCTCAACAATGCTGGAAACTTTTCGGCTAATTTTGTGATTACAACAGCGGATCGTATCGTTACAAACTGGCAGATTATTCCATGCCAGGTTCTCTCTGGTTAAGCAAATGCAAGTGAAAAATAATGTTATTACGCATGCTATCAAATATAATGAGCGAGACAGTAGTATTATCAGCATACTATGCATACGTGGGTTCAATTCTACGTTACGGTGTTATATTCTGGGGAAACTCTACTGACAAATTAAAAATTTTAAAAGCACAGAACCGATGCATTAGGTCTATTTGTCACCTCAGAAGTAGAGATTCATGTAAGCCTTTCTTTAAAAAGTTAACAATTCTGACTTTCCCTTGCGTTTATATCTTAAAAACGGTTTTATTTGTTAAGAATAACTTAGACAAATTTGAGTGTTTAAAAAGCCAGAGACTTAAGCATAAAATTAGATCTCAACTTCGTAAAACCACGCTATATTCTGAGAGTGTCTTTGGTATGGCTCCCAAAGTCTATAACAAACTACCAAATTATATAAAGGGCATTAATAATATTAATGAGTTCAAACAAAAATTTAAATATTTACTAATAGAAAAATGTTATTATTATGTACAAGATTATTTTAATGATAAATGACAAATAATATTGGACTTAAGAATTGTTTTAAGAATTTTATTTTACTGAAAAATACTAATATAAAATTGTAATGTACAATGGCTGAACTATTGTGTTTTTATATCTTAATGACTCTACACCTGTATATACCTATATTTGTGCAAATAAAAGGATTTGATTTGATTTGTTATTTAGTAACGATATCAGACCTGTACATCGAGTATTGCTGCACTGAACAGCAGTTTAGTCAGGCGAATAACTTTTGGATTATTCAGAGTTTACGTGCATTTTTCAATCTCACGAGATTGCTTTTTATTTTGGAAACTAAACAGGTTCATTAGTATTACCGCCGTTTTAGGTTATTACCTACATAAATCGCTGTCACGTGTAAAAGTTGTATGTAGAACTAGTGTAAGAACTGGTAGTTTCTTTGACCATTATGTTTTATATTATGCCTTATTATTGAGAATAATAGCAACACAAAAGAAAGATAAAGGTGCTCGATGTTTGCCTTGAATTACGATGCGCGTACATAAGGAAAATATAATAAATAATACTGCGAAAATATTACAAAAATGATGGTAAAGAGAGGCCTTACAAAAATTCAATGAACCGTTAACAATACGGTTTTGATTCTGGCCAAAATTTATTCAATCCGTATCATTGATACAGTGCAGACTATTGAGGTGATAACGTCTCTTAACAGAAGTGAATAAAATTGTTCGGAAAGAACGAATCATGTCCAGGGTTATGAAGATGTCAAACGGAAAAAAATATGCATCAAGTGCTTTTTGGGGAGTCGATAATTTTTTGTGACGGTTTAAGACAAATTCGTACATCTGATTTATTTTTGCTTTTTGAAATACATACGCATATAGTTCGAACACCAAACCAGATCACTCAGAAACTTCATGCAAAAAAAGTTTTACGTATGGAACGCTGGCGAGTTATAATTTATTTTTAAATTCGATTATTTAAAAGTTAAAAAATCTGTGTTCCAAATTTGAATTTGTAATTTTTTTGCCAGCATAGAAATATGGATCTGCCGCGGGAATATTTTCGCGCAACGTTTTTTTTTTATTGGACTTCAAGTCCAAATTAAAAGTTGATAATCGTTTAATCGACTTTAATTAGCTTTCCAAAAAGCAACTGTTTACTGCAATTGAGACTTTAAGTGCGGCCGTGGCTGAAGTGGTCGTCCGTTGTTATCGGAAGGTGTAACGGAAGAAATCGTGCTACAAGTGAAAAATTTGATTCTACAAAACCGGCGAATCACAAACGTGGACTTTCAACATAATCTGCAGATTGGATGGGGAAGCTTTCATGATATTCTTCACAATCACCTTTGCGTAAGGTGAATTCTATCGCAGTGTGTACCCTACTACCTCACCAATGCTCAGAATCAGGCGCGCGTGTAATGGTACCGAGGCCTTCTGCTCCACCACGACAACGCGCTCACGCACTCCACGATCAAGACAAGGGGCTTCCTAAACACCACACTGGTAAAACTTTTATGTCATGCGCCTTACAGCCCTGATTTGGCACCATGTGACTTCTTCTTGTTCCCTTAAATTAAAAACCAGCTGAAGGGGACACAGTTTTCACCGCCAGAGATGCGCTGACTGCGGTCGAGAAGGCCGTTGAGGAAGTACCTGTTGCAGACTGGAAAATGTGCTTTGAAAATTGGTTCAGACGCATGAGACTTCGTATTGACGCTGGTGGAGAGTTCTTTGAAGAGTTGATATAAAAAACAATTAACCTATAGAACATTTTTTTTTCAAAACTTTGGAGTGTTCCACGTACAATTTGATATACCTCCATTGTCATAATTTCATAAGAGGTATCTCCAGGTATCATACTCCCTACTTTCTATTACATATTTTATTCACAAAACCAAACTTTTAAATAAGATTTTCTATAATTTGTTATTGGATGCTATAGTCTGGCAAATCTTGCTCTGCGACGATAGGTAGAGAAAAGAAAGAAAGAAAACTCATATATTGAACTACACAATTTATGAAATACATCTAATCACATTTCTAATGTGCTATTAAAATATGAAATTGTCACAAATGTCCAACTTGTTATTAGATTGTCTTGAGTTTATAACAACAACGATTATAGGTATACGTCACAAAATTCAGTCAGTTGTTACATAACTTCTTAAAATACGAATGTCAAACTGCATAAATAAATTATTTCATTAAAAACTTAATTAAACGCAATGTTTCTAAAAATAAATGTATGTTTATTAAAAACAGCAAGATCATGTAAACATATTTGTCACCAATTGGTTACCACTCAGCTCTGTTGCCAAGGCATCATAAGTATGCCATGACGCTGATGTTCAGAGGAGCCAATGCTCGGGAGGGAGAGGAAACATACTTCATTCGTTATTCAATCTAAAATGGTTTTTTGAAATTGAATGGTAACATGCATGGAGCAAATCATATTCGAGAGGTAACATTATAGAGGGACAGTAGATTTAGAAAATGTGTACTAAGTAAAGCCAATTGTGCCTTTAATAATACTTAAATAAAACTGTTATTAAGTATATGAATTGAATGACGAGCAAGAACCTGCACAAATTAATTTTAGGTAACAGAATAACAAGGACAGCAACATAATTAAATGATTGTTGATTACAAAAAAGTAACACAAAATAGATTTTTTTAAATGTATCGTATACGTGCGGCTCTGTAGAAACAGCTTAGCCAGACTTACAAGAATCAGTTATCAAGTCGCCAGTAGACAACGGTTTTATAAAAGCCAAAGAGGAGCAGCGTGAGGCTAATTCACATCATTCAGCCTAACCTAGAATACCCCGGTACAAAGTAGTAGTTACGGAGAGACGAAGAACTATAACTTTCATGAGTAATTCATTGTCTGGTATTTTATACTACCTTGAGGCACGCTAGATCTGCAGTCTGGAAGCTTTGTACTGCTCGTCGTAACTTATGCAAACTTTACTTACAGCGATGCCTCGCAAATGAATAAAACGAAAACTTAATGGTCTTATTATAGCAAATTGTCATTCTAACATAAAAATACACTAAGGCATTCGTTACCTACAACCGGTTATTGCAAGTAATTTCAAGTTTATGTGACTTGCTGAAGCGGATTTTACTTACATTGCATCTTATTTTACGATCAAATAACACGACGTGCGATCTTTCACATCGCGCTAGACGATATCGAAACAATAAATAAAAAACGTTTAAACAAATTAAATATCCAAAAATACAACAGTAAAGTTCGGAATGACTCAGCAGTAACTCCGATTTAATAACCCATTAGGTTCTAGTAAAAAGCTGTTATTCAAAAAAATGGCGTCGGTTTTATTACACGAAAAGTTATTTTATTACCTTCAGCGCGGCCATTGATAACGTGATGGATTGTGATGTATAGGACACAACATGCGCGAAAAGGGTTTTGTGTTCCAGTTTACAATGCACCTACCGGCTAGTGGTGACGCATTGCGAACACAGCTGAGGGCTCGTAGTAATACGTGACAATGTCTTTTGTATTAATTAATCGTAAAAAATAATTAATTAGCAAATTTAGTGTTCTAAGCAAATAAGCAACCTTCTAATCGCGATCTTGGAATTTACGGGTAAGATTTTGTCAAAAGTACACGTTAACGTGAAAAAACTAACGTGTTAATCAACAGGTGAAATTGCTACAGTAATTTTCTCGTTGATTAATATATATTATATCTTAATTAATTACGCAAGTTGCAATTCATGGGATTCAGAAAAATGTGTATTGATGAAAGCTTCCGTCTGTTTCCTGCTTCACGAAGCGTCCTTCTGCCGTCGCCAACAACTGTACTTGTATCCTACTTGAAGTTAGCATTTAAACAATAATACTTCCGGTGTCCATTATGACTGTAAGTACTGTTCATAAAAAACATTTTGAAAGAAAGAAATATGAATTTCTAACAAATGTACCCTATTATTTATTGGACTTTTGTATTGTCCAAGCATTTCGAATTCGAAACAACGTATAAAAGCGATCGTAGTATAATTGTCCTTATCTCCTTAAATATAAAATTAATTAGCCTCCAACAACAAATGGTTAAAGCCAATTACAAAGTAAAACAAAAGCTCAGTGCGATATTCAAAACGCGTATACAATATCAGGATCGTTCTAGAAAAATATAACAAGGGGCTTGGAATCCCGCCAGCGCGGGCTCGATGAATACAGCGAACTTGGGTTTTTCATGCTCCATTTCTTAACAAAACTTTGCAGAATTGCGACGACAGACTATTGCATTTTTAATACTCTCTTCGCACATATATACGTTCTATATTTTACAAAAGACTGTAACAATTCAATAAGAGTTAACAAAACAATTCAACACTTTTATTTTAATACAGTTACGCAGTTGTTGCGATCTAACAACACGAATTATTAGCATATTTTGTTTTATTGCTCAGAAATAAATTCAACGGTTTATTGTTTTGTTGCATGATATATTTTTCATTTTTGTTGCTAAACTTTTCAAAATTACATTTAACGAAAGGTAAATTGTTATATTTCAAGTAAACGAAATGTTTACTACTTTTGTAATAAAATAACAAAGCGTCATATAATCTTATATAAATCGGACATGTTAGGTACAGATTTGTATTGACATCTGACACAAAGGTGAGGACTATTCTTACCCTTACCTTTTCTAAATCGATTTCTCTCAAGGGGCAGTTTACTGTCATAATCGACATCTCAATATATGTATTTTTCCCTCTTTTTGTGCTTAAAAGCATTTTTGGAAGTGGATTCTGTCTGTGTTGTCTATTGATTGTTTCAGTTTATTTTATTAAATAAAAATAAGCTCCTCACAAATGTACGAAATGCCAGCCAAATACTACCTTGAAGCAATGACATATTACATAATATATATAAGTCATACCCAAACATTACCTCACAAAAAACGGCGTCAACGTAACTATGGGTAACTACCCGATATATAAAGTAATATAATTTGTGGGAGAAGGCAAGAATAACACGGTTCACTTGTTGTAAGAAAGAGATACCTATGTACTTCATGACGATGCTTCGCACTAATTGGTCGCGAGCGTACGCGACGTAGTACGTAAATTGTCGAAACTCTATAGCGTTGTCTCTTTTACTCCCACATACAAAATCATATTACATCTCGCTCTTCGAGATTGTTGAAACAAATACCCATGTCAATTTTTAAACGTCATTTTAAATAGCAAAATAAAATAATAAATAAGATAGTTATAAAAAAATAGTAAACACAGAATAGGGAATAAGTTTTGTTTGACGTTTAGCCGTGACACTTTGTTGCACTAGTCTGTCACATAGCAGGCAAATGCCTTGCATTTGCGTTGCCATTTTTGAGAGCGGATAACCTGTCTATATGTAACATGTCATTGCCCTGAAGCGAATCTTCAATTTCATGAAAATATACAAGAAAGCGTCAAGGATGATCAGAGTAAATGTATGCAATAAGCTATACGTTAAAGTAAAGCCAGTAGCGTAGCGGCGCGGCGTCACAGCAGCGGCCTCCCGTCCCCAGGTCTACACCCGCTGTCTGGAGATGTGCGTCGTGTGCTGTAGTTTGCTTGTCTAAACTGTGGGTGTAGAAATAAGTATAAATAAAGGAATAACATTTAATGTTAAGATATGCCTTAACTGTTTAACCGTGCAGTGATGGGTTTACACTCGAATAAGTACTCAAGGTCGGGTAAGTATCCATAAATATCAATTGTTATCCGAGTATTTATCTAAATGTAAAAATAAATATAATTTTGGAAATATAAATTAAAATATAGATAAGTAAATTAATTATGTAATATTAAAATACATAAATATAGGTACCATAAATGATGGTAAAATACATAAATGTTTGCATTTGAGGCTTAAAGACAAACTATTTATGTCATGTAGTTTTTTTTCCCAAATAGTCTTGGAGGTGTTTCGTGATCAATTTCTACCTTTAATTTTGATTATTTTTGAAACGTAAAGTCTAAAGACATTTATAATTAGGTTTTAGTCGCCAAATGAACTAAACAAGTTTTTGTAATAAAACTAGGATGAACATAGCTGTTTAGATTTTTTAAATGAAATGTTCAAATGACTAGTATTATTTAAATGAAATGTTCAAACGACTAGTATTCTTTAAATGAAATGTTCAAATGACTAGTATTCTTTAAATGAAATGTTCAAATGACTAGTATTCTTTAAATGAAATGTTCAAATGACTAGTATTCTTTAAATGAAATGTTCAAATGACTAGTATTCTTTAAATGAAATGTTCAAATGACTAGTATTCTTTAAATGAAATGTTCAAATGACTAGTATTCTTTAAATGAAATGTTCTAATGACTAGTATTATTTAAATGAAATGTTCAAATGACTAGTATTCTTTAAATGAAATGTTCAAATGACTAGTATTCTTTAAATGAAATGTTCAAATGACTAGTATTATTTAAATGAAATGTTCAAATGACTAGTATTCTTTAAATGAAATTTTCAAATGACTAGTATTAATTAAATGAAATGTTCAAATGACTAGTATTATTTAAATGAAATGTTCAAATGACTAGTAATAATTAAAAATAAGTAGTAGTAGTGAGTAAAGTAAGTAGAGATGAAGTACATTAATTTATGATTTTTTTCTAGATAACGATTAACGCTTAATGTAACACTTCTGAGCAGCTACAGCTTAGAGGTAAAAGGGTTGCTGTTCTTAATATTTTTTCGATTATGTCCGGAAAGAAGTGTTAATTACAAAGTCGTGCAACTTTTAGTATTAAGGGCCATCATAACCCTGATTTCATTTCATTTCATGAAATGTACAGGTTCCAGTGACAAACAAGGATACAAAACATGACCGTTTTTATTCTAGTATTCATCCAAATGATCGAGCGAATATGATTATTTAAAAATAAAGTAATGTGAGTGGGGGCAATCGGTAAAAGATCGGATAGTTTTTTGATAAGATGCCCAAAGTTTTTTTAAGCGTTGTCCACAACTTCCTTCTGGCTTTGCTACATACAAAAGCGTTTGAGCAAAGGGATATATATATTTTTAGGTTAATTACGACGCTGTCACGTGGAGCCTTATTTATTTATTTTATTTGTTTAATAATTGATGTACACACAGAATGAGTACAAAACTTTAATTATGACCAGAATGGTACATAGGTGCAGCTTATTTTTATCAGGAATTTCTTCCAGCCGTTCTGTGACTGGAAAAAGTGATGCTCAGCAAAGTTGGCGCGTAGTTGAGTTGGTTGTGCAACTTTTTACAAAATAAATAACTACAAAACTTGCTTGGCGGAATAAACATGCGTAAACGTACAATATAAATACATATATACACATTAAGATAAATATATACATACATTAACATATACATATGGAACGATATAATTTAAAACAAAATGAGTTAATGAAAAAATTCCTGAATATGCATACGTCAATTAAATATTAACACAAAAACCATGAAAATAACACATTAAAACATTTTCTAAAGCACAAATCCACTTTCTAAATATTAATCTAAACAATTTACTCGCGAAAAAATTATAAAAACGAGTATATATCCCTTTTGGGTGTTTACCGGATATGGAGGTGCTCAGTTGGCTGTCAAATTAGCCATGGTAAGGGCTTCATGTTAAACCTGCTGAGTAACATGAAATTTTAAGAAAAGGACGTAAAGTCAAATCTTGAGTACATCTGGATAAATAGTACTGTTTCTGTGGCATAAGCGACTAGGCGAGAATAATGTACATTCAAAGGTATATTTTCTCTGACCTTCTTCAAACGCTGGATGAAATATTCAACCCTGAACGTGCGGAACAAATTAAAACACTTAGATGAAGTTCACTCAGTATCGTTACGATGCGAACCGACATTTAAAACGATAAAAATCGTATTTCAGTTCCGTTGGGAAAATAAACAAATATGATCGATATTTTGACGTAAATCGGTTGACGAACTAAAGGGTAGTCAGAGGCAGTTTAAAAATTAATGAGTTGTTTGTGCACTGCAATCGTACAACAAGAAAAGTAATAATGAATATAAAGCATTCTAATCGGATATTTCAATACGTGGCTCCTAAAGTTTTCAAAACAACTACACATTTTATGAAAATTTTTGGTCATTGATTTTGCATTTGTAAAAAATGGTTTGTCTAATTTTGGTTGACTTTCCACTTTTATCCTATTAAATTTTCATGTTTAATTTTAATAATAAAACTGCCTCATATCTCTAATTGTGACATACAAAATTAGTATAATTGTTTGCCAAAATTTGTTTTAAAAAGGAGTTAATTATCAGATAAATAACAAAGTGTTAATAACTTTTATAGTCAAATAGAAACCACATTTAATAGGGTTTATACATAATATATCAATATTAAAGACACATTTTAAAAATAACAATAAGTGTTAGAGTCGTGAGGAGTGAACTAGTATTTCAAATGATTGTTCTGTAGCGTCGCGACCGCAAGCTCGACTGTGCCATCGCTGGCTGACCACCGCGCGCCGGCGGGGCACAGGCCATTACGGCCAGATAACGACATCAGTACACGACAACCTCTGGTGGACTCAAATTAAAACTTTACAAACCGAGGATATTACTCTTTTGAATTGCTCTGATCTTGTAACTTTCTTTGTTGCTGTCATTGACGCCGAAACGTCTTTTTATTTAGTTGTTACTTAACACTGAGCAAAATCCTATCTTATATTACGTTTTCGTGAAAGTGTGTTTGTTTGTTATGCAGTCGTTGATATTATAAAACAAAACATCAATGCATAAGTATCCAATTATTCTATTCTCGAAAATAGTGCATTCACGTTGTTAGGTGTACAAAAATGGGCAAAGGGTTCATTTCATTAAGAACAATTATACTTTTTCCAAGTAGTAAAAGAGAAAACCACGCATGAAAGATATGTTAACAACCTAAAGGCTTAAACCAAGTCGAGACGCAACCAAGGCGTGAAATATAACAGTGAACTGGAAATTTGATTTAATTATGGTCTGTTTGTTAGTAGACGTGATATAAAAAATGGATCCCTTCTTTATCTAGTGAGCCTTAACAGTCCATACCCTAACAGCTACGGACAAAAATAGGCACAACCTCCTTAAAATAGTTCTTAAATCACAGCAATACGTAGGGCAACCGGAAAATTTTGAGAAAAAAAAATAAAGATGTTCTTTAGGTTATATTGTACAATAGTTTTTATTCAAAAAACTGTCACGGATATGAATTAGTCGAAGGGGTCCCCGCGAAGGCTTCCATGGTGAAGGCGCTTAGGCGCGTGCAGGGTCAGTGGCAGATGCTCTGGCGCCGATTGGTGCTCTGGCGCGTGCAGTTAGAGCAGGAACAGGAGGAGCAGGTTGGATCAGCAGGCTGGAGGTGGTGGTAGGCAGGATCATCAGGGTCAGCAGCAGGAGCAGGATCAGGCGTCGGTGTCAAGGGCTTCAACATGAGGCAGGTTCACAGTCAGGTAGTTTCAGCATGAGGCAGCTTCAGCATGAAGCAGCTGCAGCGTCAGGTAGCTTCGGCATGAGACAGCTTCAGAGTCAGGTAGCTTCAGCATGAGGCAGCTTCATAGCCGGGTAGCTTCTGCATGAGGCAGCTTCAGCGTCATGTAGCTTCAGCATGAGCATGAGTTCGAGGACTTGCAGTAACCTGGTGTGTTGAAGACTATAGCTGTTAACAGTAGTTCGGCTTGTAATAGACTGGAGATGTTATCGGTAGGATGGCTTGAAATAGACTGACGTTTAAGGCCAGCAATCGGCTTATATGGCCGAGCTCGCTTTCCATTGGAACCGCAATTTGAAATTTTGAAATTAATCTTATTAGCCAAGAATCAAGCATATTTTCATACAATGTTTTTGTAAGAATTTGTGTGTCACAGGCTTAATATGTTTGGCAGCCTCCAATGCTGTCATAAAAAAATTGAGTTGACATGATTTATCAATAAAAGTAAACAATTTAATGTAAATATTTAGCAAAAAAATGAAGTAAAAGTAAACGCAAAATAAAGGATAATATTATGCAAAACGTAAGTATAACAATATTTTTTATTACATCTTTTCAAAAAATTGTCCACCAGCGTCTATACAAAGTTTCATGCGTCGGAACCAATTTTCAAAGCACAGTTTCCAGTTTGCAACAGATACACTCTCAACGACTTTCTCGAATGCAGTGAGCGCATCTTCTGGCGATGAGAACTGTATACCCTTGAGCTGGATTTTAATTTGAAAAAACAAGAAGAAGTCACACGTTTGCCATCAGCGCTGTAAGGCGGATGACCCAAAAGTTTTACCGGTGTGGTATTTAGGAAGTCCCTCGTCTTGATCGCGGAAAGCGCGGGCGCTTTGTCGTGGTGGAGCAAAGGCCTCGGAGTCGCGTGTTCGGTCGCTTGTTGCTCGCAGCAGCAAAAACTTCAGGCAAGCATTTCGTAGTGAACCGCTCTTTATAGGTGCTACTTTGATTCCTTTAGGGGATTGATAGTAAATACTCCGTTAAGGAGAAAAAACTGGCGATCAAAAATTTTCAAGCGCTTCTCGAACGTTTCACTTTCTTTTGTGTTGGTCCGTTTGAAACAGCCATAATGTTGGCTGGCGCTTTGTTTCTGGATCATATTGGTGAATACTGGATTTGCCGCATATTATAATATCGTAAACACGGTGGGAAGAACCTGATTTGAATTTTTTAATCATATCATGGCAACATTCCACGCGCAGCTCCTTCTGAAAATCGGTGAGGTTGTGGGGTACCCAGTGCGAAACATTCTTTTTAACGCAAAGGTGGTTGTGTAGAATATCATAAACATTTCCCGATCCATTCTGTAGATTGTGCTAAAGCTTACATACCAGAGAGGAGAGATTTTTTTGAATCAGATTTTTCACTTGTAGCCCAATTTCTTCCGAAACAGCAGTCAAAGGGCGACCACTTCTTCCTTCATCCTTCAAATTTAAGCGACCGCAATTAAACTCGTTATACCAGCGACTCACAGTTGCTTTAGAGAGCGCCTTGTTCATAAAAGCCAATTGAAGTCGATTAAACGATGCATCAGGTTTCAAGTTGGACTTGAAGTCGTAAAAAATCATTGCACGTAAATTTTTCAGACGCAGATACATTATTCTATGACACACCAGAGTTTCATAATGCTTGTAAAAAGTTTTGATGTAAATTTAATTTGTAACAAATATATTCTTATATATCTTATACATTCATATTACTAATATATATTTATCTTAATATATATCTATCGAATTTTCAAAATAAATAATAAGTCGCCAGCATTCCATGCATAAAAACTTTCTGAGTGACATCCAACAATATCAATTGCGCTTAATCGAATTTCACCACTTATTTGAAATTGTTTTAAAAACTGCAATTAGGCTAAAACGTTTTGTTGGTTACGTGATAAAATCTGCCAAGCCTGAAATTGTTAAAGGTCGTGCGTGGCCAGCGCCCGTAACGTCATGCGTGACGGTCGCCACTAAATTATGTCTTATTAAACCAAAATACTGATTTACCCAGTCATGTGGCAGCTAAGTATGGAATAGATTTATTTTTACGATTTCCCCTAGTTTTTGGCCCGATGATGATTTAACAACTCGTTTTATAAGATCGTGTTTCTTAAAATATCTTGCAAAACTTTGGTTAATCTCATAAAGTTCTCAGTTCTATACTAATATTAGAAAAACACAAAGATAACCTTTCTTAATCCCAAATACAACCACGACAAACGCAGATTCGCCTAGACTTCGCATGACGTAAGCAAAGTCAATCTTAAATAAAGAGAAGCTTATTACAACATTTTTATTATTTTTATTTATTTGGATTGATGAGAAAATATTGAGCTGTCAAGTTCTTTATTTGGATTTTTATTAAAATTTTTACTGCAATATTTTTAAAATAACTTGCCTCTAAAGGCACGACAAAAATTTTAGGCGATCCATCTTTGAAGGCGCCATCCAGTACCTTCTAAGGTCACCGTTGTTGAAATTTGATCACCAAAGACAATCAATAAATTCTAGACTGGCAAGTTGCATCGAGTGACGAAGTAGCTTTATGGAAAAGTCTAAGTAGTTTTAAGAATTCTTTTAAAATCATGAAAATGAGACCTTAAGGCGCTCGTTTAGTTATGCCAAAGAGTCTCGCGGACTGCATAGCAATCGTTATCACCGAAAATTCTATTTTATCATGGGAATATCTTTTGTGCTGTGTGCAGTTCTTATAGGCGTCTTGCGTATAAATGATGTTGTTTCGATCCGGCGACAAGATTGCATATATACTCCGCCCGCAACTACTTGGTTTAGGCGTCAGACGTGGTTGCGAAGCCGCTGACAGGCCCAAGGCCGTGGTTATCAGACACAAAAAATTTATAAGTCAACTTTCTTCCAGATTAGTCTAGGTCTTTCAGCGACCATAGAGCTGGCAGTTACCTCGCGCAAAGCATTGGCTGGGCTATATAACGAGGTATGTCTGCCAGCATTATTGGTTCAATGCCGAGGAGCAAGGATCTGCACCAGATATTATTTTTATCAAGTTTTTTTTGTATTATTATTAAGTGGAACAGCTCATAAATGGTTCTCATCCTATTTACAAAACCGAACGCAACACGTAGAGTTAGATAGAATACTTTAACCACAAAAAGGTGAAATTACAAATGTAAAGTCAGATGTACAATTCATGAGGGTGTAGTGTCCTCAAGGCAGTGTCCTCGGGTGCTTATTGTTCCTAGTGTACATAAACGACCTACCAAAAACCTTAGATACATCTTTGTACCTTATTGGCAGATGACATCTCAATTGTGATTCCTTGTGATAAAAATGACAACATATATAACAAAATTCAAACTGCTTTATCACAAGTGAAATTAGATATTAAATATAAATAAAATAAATAAAAATATAAATAAAATATAATAACCTATGCTCTTCAGGAAACTAAAAACAATACCAATATCTCTACCACGTTGACCTTTTACTGCGCCTACACCCACTCGCGACTTAGTTATGGTGTGACCTTATGGGGAAACACCACTGATGCACAAGAGTTTTTTATACTTCAAAAAACATCTATCAGAATTTACACTAACATAAACCAAACCGAAAGCTAGCCATAATTGTTAGCCATATTTCCCAATACTTCGAATTATAGCTTTGACTGGTATTTACAAATTGGAAATGTGCAAATTTTGTAAGATTACATGCCTACCTTTACACTATTTTAAAACAAACCTTTCGACAGTATTCACTGAGACCTAGCAGAGAAGCAAGATTAGTATGTCCATTTACAGTACAAGCCCATTTTTTTTAATTGAAAAAGGATAAGACGTTTGTCTTCTATGTCACCTGGTGGAAAGTGACGATGAAGACGAAGGTGTTACACGGCTATCCACGACATACCTATTCACTCGACGCTGGAAAGATCTAGGACTATAGTTTTCTGGAAAAACAGACGCAGGCAGTTCATTCCACACCTTGGCGACCCGCACAAAAAGGAACTATCGAAGCATTTGGTTCGACTTCTTGGGATATCTACTATAAAGGGATGGAAGGCCTGTCTGCGTCTAGTAGTCCGATGTAAGAAGGGTGTGGGTTCAACATGATCAAAAAAAGCATTCGCGCACTCTTCAAAATGTAATCTGTAGAAGACTGCTAAACTGGCAACTTTCCGACGATGGTTGAGGCTTTGCATATTTTGGTGGTGAAGTCAAAGTTGTTAATAATTTTTCGGGCTCTTCGGTCAACTGTGTCCATCGCTTCTAGTTGGTAGTTTGCAGAACCATCCCAAAGGTGGCTACAGTACTCTATACAAGATCGAACTTGAGCTGTGTACAAATTAAGTGGCCGTTCAGAGCTGAAGTACCATCGGACCTTCGAGATGATTCCCAACTTCTTTGAAGCAGTTTAAGCCATGGCTACACATTTATTGCCCGAAGTTTAGTTGGGACAATATAGTTACGTCCAGAAGCCCTAGGTGGTCGGTTAGGGGTACAGAAACATTTTGGATAGTGGGCGTTAGGTCAAAACTGCTGTTTTTGGCGGAGAATAAACACGCCTGTGTTTTTGACGGGTTAAATTTGACCAAGTTGACCTCGCCCCAATCGGACACTTTCTTTAAGGCCAAATCCACCCGCTCAATCATGGACTCTCTCAAAGCCCGGATTTCTTGAAGACTCGCTCCCGCATTGGACATGTATCTCTCTACAACGGCACTGTCATTTCATTTACTTAATTTCGGTCAACAGATTGAAACTATGGCACAGTCAGCTTCCAAAAAATTGGAAGTCATGGCAAAAGTCCGGTGGTACTTCAACTCCGAACAGCTGCTCAACCTGTACACAGCCCAAGTTCGATCTTGTATGGAGTACTGCAGCCATCTTTGACATGATTCCGCAAAAGACCATCTTGAAGCGTTGGATTCTGTCGACCGAAGGGCCCGTAGACTCATAAGTGACGACAAACTTACTTCTTCAAGACTGCAAAGTCTCGAACATCGTCGAAAAGTTGCTAGTCTATCGGTTTTTTACAGATTGCACTTTGGAGAGTGTGCGAATGCTCTTTTTCAGTTGATCGAACCTTCCCCCTTTCTCCACCGGTCAACCAGACGCAGACAGAAGTTTCACCCGTTTGTGGTTAGCGTGCCGATGAGCCGAACTAAACGGTTCGAAAGCTCATTTTTGGTTCGTGTTGCCAAAGAGTGGAACGATTTGCCTGCGTCTGTTTTTCCAGACAAATATAACCCTGGAGCTTTCAAATGTAGAGTGAATAGGTACCTCTTGGACAGGCGTGTATGATCCTCGTCTTCATCGTCACTTTCCATCAGGTGAGATGGAAGACAAATGCCTGCTAATTATTAATTTTAAAAAAATGCCTGGGGTTAGCAGGTCATTAATGTGCAGCAAGAATAACGTTGCAAAGAGAACAGATCCCTGAGATACCCCGGCACTAATTGCCATAAGGTCAGAAGAGCAGACACCTAAGTCTATTTGAATTGACCATTCCCTCAGAAAATCAGATATCCAGTTGCAGAGCCCATTAGGTATTTCGTATGCTGGAAGCTTACTTTAGAGACCATCATGCCAAAGCCTTGAAAATGTCTAAGGATATATCTATAGCTTCACCGTGACTTCTCAAGGCTTTCCTTCGTAATTGATTGGCATACTGGCGTCCACTGCGAAAACCATACTGGTTATCACTAAGGAGCTTGTTGGACTCAAGATATGCCAGGAGACGATTTTTCAATACACGTTTCATAACTTAGCAAAGTATGGAGGTGATTGCAATAGATCGGTAGTTGATAGGATCTGCATGGTTTCCATTCTTTGGTACTGGTTGCACGTTAGCCAGCTTCCAGGGTGTAGGGACCTTTCCGGCTTCCAAAGAGAGTCGATACAGGAGAAAGGCGATATCGAATAGGAGACAACTCGGCTGCGCAGAGTTTTAACACTACTGCGGGTATGCCACCGGGGCCGCTGGCCTTATTCGCGTCTAAATTCTGCAAGCATTTAAGAACCTCCTTTTGGCGAATATAAACGGTACCCAATTTGGGTCCAAACTGAGGTAACTGGAGTGGTACTTTACCTTGACTATTTAGACGTGAACAATCTGCAAAAAGATTAGCAAAATGAACCGTCAGGCTTCCTCAGAGGTGGCAGCGATGGGCGACAGAAGTTTGACTCATTGTCTTGGCCAGAAACCAGAAAGCTTTGCTTCCTGAAGGATATGACGCTATTTTTTCTCCGATGTGGCTAATGTGGTCAAAGCGAACTTTTTGAGCACCTTTTTGCAAGACTTAGCGGCAGCATTGTATTTTTTTTTAGTTCATGCGAATCCTCGACTTTTCTTTTGCGAGCGCCAATCCAGGCTTTGTACGCTTCTTGCTTAAACTTTTCAGCTCTGAGGCATGCAGCATTAAACCATGGGCGACCTTTGGTTTCAAGGGATAGGTCTGCCACCAAGGATAAGACGCGAAAAAATGCCGCATCACATCCAAATCTGCTGACTTGTATCGCCATACTCGCCAAGCGCATTTTGGGCGGGTGTCAGGCGGCAGATTTCAACACGCAGTTGAATCCAACTGCGTCCCTAATGCAGTTACGGACACCGAGTGCCTGTCAGGATCGGTTGTCAGCAGGTGGTCCAAGCAATATGCAGTGTGGCCAGCAACGTCGGGGATGCGCGTGGTCTCGTGGAGAAGCTGTGAGAGGCCTTGAGTCACGGAAAACTTAAAAGCCTCTCTTCCAGCGTGGTCAGTGGCCTTATACGGGTATAGCCATTGCCCGTGATGAGAGTTAAAATCACCCAGGAACACCAACTGCGCTGAGGGAAAACTTTGCCGAACCTTATTTGCTGCATCGCTGAGATACTCAATTTATAATGCTATACAAATCTAAAAAAAAAACACTTACCAATTGACATTTAAAAATATATTTATTAATTTATATATAAATATATGACATTAACTATTATGACCAAATATTTTATATAAAAATGACATTATTGAGTTAATTTTATAAATGGAACGTTGGCTTCTGTTGCTAAACCCTAATGTGATAATAAAATAGTGAATACCGTTGTAAATTACTTTGTGAATACAATATATATGTTGAGTATTGAGTTTATTTTTGTTTTACTATTTTAGTTTTTTTCTTATTACCGATGTAAATTATTGTACATAGTATATTGATAAATACATTTTCTGTAAAAACTTACTCAATAAACTAATTAAATATTTTAAGCATTTTAAATATATACAAGAAAATTTAAATTATCGAATGATTTTTTCACTAATAGCTTAAAGATTGCGGAGCATAAGACAATGTATTATATTATATGACGGCTACTTCAGTGTCAAATAAAAGTCACCTAGTTATATAACCAGCGATATAAATTCGTATGAGCTGGGCCATTACAATTGGTTGCCCACTCGCGTGCTCGATGGCGGTCTCGTATGTACTTATTCTGTATAGAAGTAATTTGGATTCTGACTGCGTCTTGAATTGCAAAAAAAAGGTTTGATAGACATATGTTTATTATTTCGTCCAGAATTTGAGAGGATTCTTTGGAAAGTTAGTCCCTTTTATAATCTTATAAATTAAATACTCATAGTCAAAACACTCCATTGATTTAGATTGATAGTTTATCGTATATGTCAGACAGAAACAACTATTCATGAATTGAGATAAAACATTCCAGTTTTTTTATTTTTATTTTAGGATTTCTATCATTTGTATATTATTCTTATTCTGAATTGATTCTAAATTAATAAATATTTTACAATCTATTAATAAAATAACTCTTTTAGCACACTTGACAAGGCTATTTACATCGATTGCCTTCGATTGCTCCACGTATATTAGAAGCCCCTGTTCGCAGGTTTATCTCCTATGTAACACTGGCCTACCTGAGTCGCCAGTTCGATTGATTTTCGGGTGTGGTCGATGTAGGTGTTGAGCATCTTTAAAAAATTACTTTAGCAGAATAGTGGCTGGAAAGAAATTCATCCAGTCTCCTATAACATAGCTTCAATACCAAACTACAAAAGTAAACGACAAACAGCTTAAGAACAAGCTTTCAACGATCCGCCTGAGTGCCACGCCCCGCGCCATACATCCAAACGCTGTTTTTATCTTGAAATTTGATATTACTACACGCGGTTTCCATTTACGCCCCATCTTATTTGGGTTACGACGTGGCTACGAAATTCCATCTCTATATGAAAAAGGGTATAAGGGTTGGTCACAACAATACCAAGTCTCTTGAACCGAAGTAACTTTTAGAATACAAAATTTTCAATTTCTCATGGATTAAATAGAAAATGTGCAGGGTAAATTTTGGTATATATTTCTTGGTATATTTCGATGTCGTGAAACTGTTCTTCACTGAACAATTAGTTCAATAAGTCTCGAGACGAAAACAAAGTTTTTTGATAACATTATTTTTTGTTCATTAACGCAGTCTCCTCCCATTGCGTGCGACATAGGCCCTTCGACACTTTTCTAACCTTTCTATACAGTGTTGACGAATTCCTAAAAACGAGTTTTTGACGTAGACTGGTAATAAATTATAGGCTGAAGAATAGAAGAAGAAATTTTGATTTAATTATTAATTTATTATATAATTTTAGAAAGTAGTAAACGATTTAGCAAGCTGGTAATAAGGCAGGGACAATTCGATAATTTGATTAATAAAACAGTTGAACTGTATATTGAATGTAAAATATAATATAGCTCGCTGTTGTAAAATACAGTATAGCGTGAGATCAAACACTTACAAAACAACTTGAATGTACCGCACTTGGTGCAAAAAAGGATTTGATAAAAAAACATTATTGTTTCTTACAACAGAGCCAAACAGCACTCTGAATCATTGATACCTAGTTGCTTTTATTAATGGCGGTTTGCAAGTACTTTTGGAGTCTATTTTTTTACATTTTTCTCTGAAAGAATGAGGTAATATAAAAAAAAAATTGATTATTTCTGATATCCGTATGGAATTTAATTATAAATCAAATTTTGAAGAATTTTGTATGACATCTTGGAGTAGTTATATTTTTAAAACCGCATTACAAAGTTAAAAGTTTACTATTGTACCTGGAACGGGCAACTCTACAATGTTCTATAGATTCTTGTGATAGATATATACAGGAAGTTGATTCGTTGATACCTTGACGTCATACAGAGGATCTATTCGATTATTGTTAAAATAAACGCAAACCCATATTCTGCGAGTTGTTACTAAAGAAATATATTATAGAAAAGTGATATCTCCAAATGGTTTTCGAATTGAATTTTGACCTTTTTTTCTCTAAATACTGTATAATTAGTAAACACGGTAACATTTTCATAACATGATGTAAAATATTAAAAATACTACAAATTAAAATCTTCTCCGTCTCAGCTGTTTCTAAACACCAAAAGAGGTGACGGCCCAATGGCGTCAGAGGTAGCCGTGCCTCATGCGCTGGACATCCTAGATTCGAGTCCTGGTTAGGGCATTACACATATGTTTATAATAATAAATGACTAATCCCCAGACAACCACACCGACTGTACGGCTCCAAAGTAAGCAGAGCTGGTGTTGTGGATGGCCAATACAAATATTGGCATTTTAATAAATAAATGTAGTTATTTTCATAAAAAAAGAAGCAATTCTCAGGTAGCACTTGGTAGGGGCCGTAGTTGGTAAATGTAACAGGGTAAATATGAGTAGTTCGCGCGACTGTTTGAACATGTAAGCCCGCATTATGCTCGCAGCTTAACGGATCAAAAGCAGGCTTCATGCCTCAACGGTCGACTGTGCAGTGTTCGCAGGTTCGCCTCGTTACAACAGTGCTACCGGTGTCCGGGCGCGCTCGTCTGACGCGCCGGTGCTTAGCATTTGAACTCACCGATATAAAGGCCATATTTATAATTAAATAAATAGGCTGTTTTTGTTCTGTAGAAAGTAACTTTTGGCCCCCTCTTCAGTTGCTTAAATTAAAATTCGAGGCCAGCATCGTCGACCTACTTTTTACGCGAACTAATTTTTCACAGTTTTATAAAATTTGTTTTAATAATTTAGAAAGGCGGAAACGACTGAATATTCTTGCGTGTGCAAGTATATTTTTTTAAGCACATTTAAAGCAGGGCTTTAGGTTAACCTGAGAAAATCCCTTCCCATAAATCCCTTGAGATCTCAAACCCATTCCTGAAGTGTCGACCTCAAAACCAATTGATGCCAGTAAATAATCAAAGCTAGAAATAGTGGCAAACGGCTGAGTTGTTAAAAAGTTATCAAGTATTTTGTGCCAGTGACACACCTATCTTAATATTGTGTACTTCCATGCAATAATCAATCTAATAGTCAACCCCACAAACAGTCAAGGTTTACGGTCAATGACATTTTTGGCATGTGTTTAACTTTTTTCTTGCTTTTTTGACACGGATCTGTGGCTTGAAATTGGGAAGGTTAAATTCCTTTTTTTATGTACATATCTTTATTTTTTATACTCGTATTTCAATTGTTCGTTTTAGCTGTTTGTATGATCCTCGTGTCCATGTACACAATGCATGTAGTATTGTTATGTAATTCTGTTTTTCTTTTGATTTAAAAATGTATTTTGAATAATTTATTTGTAAAATTGCTGAAAGTGGCGCATTGTATATGTCTATACTAATAAATGTGTATTCTTATCATGTCGAAGTTTTATTTTTTAATTAAACTATATTTTTTCTGTCTTTCTGGTTATTGATCTTAATGAATTTACGTAAATGCCATCAATATACAATAACTATTTTTCAGATTTCGACAAGCTCCATCATAATGGGTGATTTCAATACGTGTTTAATGAAAAGTGATCACATCAAGCGTCTAATCCAGTAACTTGCCCGTTCCCACACTAAATGCCACGCGTTTCTTTCCAAACTGTGCCCTTTCTCTGTTACACCTCACGTTTGTCACAGCATATTGATAACCATGGCCAGAGCAGTGCACAAGCGTATTCATATCATGCTTATCTCATACTTTTATCGTACAAGGGACCTCCACCGAAAACGAAGCCTAAAATTGAATTAATGAAAACATCAAACGGTAAATAATAAAAAAAAAAAAAAACAAGATTGAAAAAAAGTCAAACCTCAGTTATTTTATTTGCTGTTCAAAACGATCTTCAGCTGTCACCTGTAAGTGAGACAAGCTGCTTGGTTCTTTTACTACATAGAGTTACTCTTTACCCATAAATAATAAGTAAATACATATATATAATATATACTAAACAGTTTATGCTGTTAAATCATGAGTACACTCTATATAATTATTAGGTTAATACAATACAACATCACAATCAATATAAATACTTCGCGGCAAAGTAAAACTAACGCTAACAAATCTATTGGAAACAAATCAATATGATCATAACGCGCTCGAGGACAGACTCTCTTAAACTTTGTTTTAAAATTCTGTTGCGTCGTAAATTTGGAGGTATGGATCTAAACTCTATTGGATCTGGGTATAAACTCCGTTTGGACACAGCTAATATGAACTGGGCCAGCGTTGATGACGCAGCTGAAGTTGACGAACAAGTTGATCTCCTGAATAACTAACTCACTGAACTTTATGATCTTCACGCTCCGGTTCGTTTTATAAAGCATCTCACCGCCCCCTGGCTAACAGAAGAAATTTAAAAGCTTTTGAAACAAAAAGACGCTGCAAGATCATTATAGCATTACTTGAATGCATTATAGAATCGTGTAGTTTCTTCAGTCGAAAACGGCAATAAAACTCAATTCTGGGAATTCCTCAAATCTTTAAGGATTGGCATATTTAATAGTACTTTAGCTTCTGATGTTAATGTTGAAGCCCTCAATGTACATTTTTCCTAAAAGCAAGCATTTGATGGAGGTAAATGACCATAACTTGCGATACCTTTTCACGTTGCCAAAACCTATTTTACATTTCAGTAATTCACTGATTGTAATGTTAAACAAAGTATACTCAATATCACATCCAATGCCATGGGCTCTAATAAAATAAGCTGTAACATGATGATTCCTATTCTTGACTTCCTTATCCTATTAATTACCAAGTAACTTAACTCCATAACTTCTTCTGCATTTCCAAAATCTTGGAAGGACACAAATCTTTTTGCGTTGCCAAAAAATATGTAATGACATTGATTTGTGTGATTACTATCCTGCCTTTCCTTTCAAAAGTCGTCGAGCGAATATTTTTAATGAAGTTCCATATTGGTATTTATGTATGAATGTTTTATATTATTTAACTTTAATATCTGTCTAAAATGCACTGCTCTATTGTAGTTCTAGTTCATATATAATTTATAAATTTCAGGGTTTCCTGGAAGAGCCTCTTTCACTTAATTTAATTACTTAATTTATCGGGATCTATTGGACTTTATTATTACAATAATGTTAATGTAAGCTAAATATAAAAAGGTCTCTATTGTAACCATATACGTTTAGGATTCTCCATACATAAACCGGAATGCATGACTCAACTTCTGCAATAGTTCAGTATGTATCCCCACTGAAATATAAACCCACTGAAAAAGATGACTGTAAATCTGTTAGAGTGAGCTACTTAAAACCTCCTGATGGAAGCCATCAACATGGAACGGTGGTTATTACGTAAACGAGGCGCTCATGGCGAGCCTCCCGCGCCCAGGCCATGCGGCCGATGGAGCTGACGTATGTGGTAGTGAATGCCGAAAGTTAGCTCCCTTGCAACGAACTACAGCCGTGTTTAAACGTCGTACAATATTAAAGTTAACAAAGTATCTAAAACAGTGAAGTTATAGAAAGTATATTATGTGTTTTTGAAAGTTTTGCTCGAGATAACTTCCAAACCCTCATTTACTCAGCAAACAAACTCTTTCGATTCGAAATGCTGAACAAAGTGTAAAAATATTATGAGCTTTTCCTACTTTACCACCAATTAAATAACATAAGTGCTTCTGGCGAACCCCATTAAATTTCCTTATAAAACTACAATAAAATCGTTCTAAAAATTCCTCGAGGCATGATTTCCCTAGACGCCTCTGCGGTTGTCTATGAACTATACGTAAACCTCGCCGCGCCAATGGAGGACACACAGATTTAAACATAAACTATTAGAACAAATCGACTGTTTTCACGAAAAAACGACTTCTGTCGGCAGTTTGAATCGCTTGCATGCCCGGAACGTGACGTTCATAGGAACTCGCTGAATTCCGTGGCTGTGGTTGACAAAAAACCGTTTCAAATGTTGGCAAAGCGGGAATAGGTTTCAGTCAAATAGTAAAAAGTTCAGTCTGCTATAAATATACTAGAAAATTATAATTTGGTCTTAGAAAACATTGGTATCTTAGAAAAGGAATAAAATCCGGAGCATGAGCGCTGAATCTACACACATTAACTTATTTTTAAGGGCTGTGTTTTTTTCAACCAACATGTAATAGTTTCAGTACTTTTCGTATCAACTATTAAAATCTAAAATATCGGTAGTATTTTTCTATCTAATATCGTATGAATGGGCACTGTACATCGGTACACAGCAGGACGTCGTAAACCGCCTGGCACTTAAGTCATTACGTGCTTTGCCGTATTAAATCGACGCAAAAATAAATTATGCAATTAAGAGCGGTGTTTATGGATTATTCAAACACATTTCTAACGGTTAGTAACAAACTTTCTTTCAAGTTTTCCCTTAGAAGGTCTATTGACTTATTCATTTAATTACTTTAGATTTTTATAGAATTAAAATAGTCAGAGATTAAAACAAGATCAAAAAGTAACATTCAGTGGACATATCGAAATATTTAATATTTTTAATCCAAATCATTTATATTATTTTATTAGAAATATTTATTGGCCTTCTCGCCCAGTCGAATCAATACGCATTATAAAACAAAGTCCCCCGGCCGCGACTGCCTGTTGTTCTGATTGCGATGTACTCAAAGACTATTAGAAGAAATTTTCCATACAGTTTCCACCAATAGACGGAGTATTTAAGAGGAAGGTTATGTGTAAATGTGAATGCTCTCTGTAAATTAGCTAAAATATGATGATATTTGTTGAATATATCAGAAAAACTTCAACTAGGAGCGTTCAACAAAAACTTCCCTCTCTAATCCCTTCGAGATGTAATAAATGAAACTGTGGTGGTTTTAGACGTGTGTGCTCTGCTGCCCGTGCGAAGCCCGGGCGGGTCGCTAGAGAGCAAGATGACAATTGAAATCTAGTTAAAAAAACCTCCTTCTTTTTACAGATACAAAATATGTGTATTACTTGGTGTAAAATACCTACTAGTCTAAGTATTTGGAATAGTCTAACGTATATTAAATGTTACTCAAAAACTGATCACGAATAGTTTTACGCTTCGCTTAGTGGAAAAATAAACATCATGAATCAGGTTTCATAATGAACCATTTTCAAATTAGAATACAAATATTTCTCACAGCACGAACAACTCCAATTAAGAAAAAGTGACGTAATTACAGTGTAGAGACTGGTCGCTAAGCAAAGCCGAGCACTGCTTCTGTTTCCATAACTAAGCGCTAGCAAATTTAACTTAAGTTCAATGCAAATAGATTCATTTGCTCTATAAATCACATTGGTTTTCGTCAACTATCAATATTGACAGATCCGTTTCTTGGCGCACAATGCCGGCATTTAAACCGGCTGGGACAGGAGGGCCATTGTCCCGATCTGAAGGGTTCACAAAGGGTCCGATCCGACCCAATTAGTACATTTCGTCCATTACGAAGCCGCGATCGAACGTAAGTATTACACCTATGTGCTGTATTTTCGGTGGAAAATGAATAACATGTCGGACGTCCTGGGCCCAAAATTAATTAAATGATGAGATGTGGGGCCTGGCGAGGTTTTTCAGTTCTGGCACGAGGAATTAATTGGTTCATAAATGGAGTTTTTATATTTTTATCCGTATTACGTTATCATAGTGATTATTTTTGACAGACTTTATCTTCAAAGTTTAGTTTTGACAAGTTTGTAATAGTATTGAAAGTTAAACGAAATAAATGTGAAACTTCAATGCAAGCTTAGAATTATTTGATACAGAAAAGCTCATTGTTTTCAGCTCAATGTAAAGGTACAACTTACAACGCTGACTAAGCGAGCACTTACAAATAATATCTACTGTTTTATTGTACATATATTCACAGATTTACCCAAAGTATACAATATGGCTACAACACATTTAATGAAAATAAACTTTTGTATATTTGTACAATTCTTGCTAAACTTTGGTAAACGAAAAAGATTTCACGTAGGACATAAACGGAATAGAAGGATTGTCAAAAAAATGAAAGTTCACGACGGAATTGTATTTTCTGGTGTTATTTTCTGACTTAGATTTTTTGTAGAGTGAGTTGCGAGAGTAATGGCAATTTTCTTTTTACTGAATCTCTGCGTGTGGATATATGGTGAAGATCAAATAGAAAAATACGCGCGAAACGTTACATTTCCGTGCGTTTCATAGGAATCGTAGGTTAAGCAGGCTCTTTATTCCGCAGTGGTGTCGATGGAGATTAGCATTACGGAAATATTTTGAAGTATGTACATATTTTTTAACACAATTAAAAAAAAAGAAAATTCGGGAAGGCATAGGAGAAAGATAATTGGTATTGAATAATAAAAACATACTTTTCCTCCAATATTTATGTGGGAAGAGAAATGAAGGCAACAAAGAAGTTTTCCTGTTCAGCATATTTTATTTAGATCAAGTTAGACGTTTATTTCATTTCCTTTTTGTTTTTGTACACTGTATACAGACACGTGTACATTTTCTATTAGTATAATTTTTTGTTTTCATTATTGACAAGCAGTATTTTTTACCCTTGTTCAAATAAATACTATATATAACTTAGGCCGAATTTCATTAATTTTCAAATTCTCCCAGAATAACAATACTGGGTTTAGCTTATTTCCAACAAACCCTTCATTGATTAATGTCAAAATCATTTCATCAGACAAGTCTTACAGTTCCCGATAGACCTAGTTTTTTTTAAATTTAGAAAGGCAGACTAAAAGACAACTTCAGTGATCTGTAGACTTCGCTTAGGCCATTGCTGTTCCCCAATTTTCCTCGACAGGTTTCGAGTTCACTCTTTCCCTTTCTGCGACTGTGGTCAGGACTTAGGAACAGTGGACCATATATTTATTAATTGCCCGCTCGTTTCACTATCATTATTTGATTTCCTTCCTCCTAAGATGCTGTATCTAGCCCAACTAATATCAAAACTCTCTTCTCTACTTACAGCCCGAAGATTTTAAGAATATTGTGTAAATTCATTCATCAATTTAATATTAGTCTATGATTGTACATTGTTAGCAAGTATTTTGAGTTAAGTATTCAATGTTTTTTTATTGTTGATAAGTTTAGTTAGAGCATATGTTACATCCGCTACCTACACCTATATTGCTGATGAAGGAACAACCCACTTTTAATCGACAAACATTCGTTTGCCTAGTCAGCTTAGTTTTGAGTTTTCTTTATTAATACAATTTATATTATACTCACTTTAGATTCTACATTTTTAGCGTTAATACCTGCCACACTAATCGCGGCTGTTTGCCATTTTTCAATTACTTACTAACTTTGTCTGATTTTAACTGACTTTGTCGTACAAAGGACAGCTATTTTGTGTTCCAATTTGAAGCACCTTGTAGCAGGAACTCTCAAGGAGGTATGACGCATTTAGCCATAAAAATTAAATCTTTCAAAGGACACACTCGGGATTGGGCCATATTCAAATAAATTCAGCACGAGATAATAGTTTATGTTAATTGGCTTGATCGGAAAAATACAGATTTTAGTATTTTTGGAAACAGTTAATTGTGATAAACTTGTGGTACACCATAAATAGTTTAATTAGAATGTCAGTGTCATATATTTAAATTTGTAGATATTTTTAATTTAGCTTACCTTGACTTCGCCTGAACGCAGTGAGCTAGCCGGATTTATACCTCAAGATAAAAAGTACACTACTTTAGGAGCTAAACTTCTAGAAAATACGTTGGTTGAACGTAATTTATTTTCATATTTATTTAACTCGAGTGATAGCAGCGTAGAGTGAGTACAGGTCGGTCGGTATATTCAGAAATATATAGGTTAGTTCATCTGTAGGCTGGAACTTTACGTTTAAATATATCAGGGTTTGTAGCATGGAATCGTAGTAACCAACCACTAAAATATAAAAAATAAACATATGTAAGGCATAGTAAAATAATATGTTAATAATTTTGACCCCACACTTCTTCGCGCCTTATTCGTTACAAATTCATCAAATGTTAAATCAAGGCAAACCACCCGCAAACATCCAACACCTACTCGTTGGCGCATACGCAATCGAACGTCATGAAATTTCGCATGCAATTTTATCAGTGATACAGAAATAACATTGCATCTGGACTATTATATTATTAGTATTCAAATAGTAAATATAATACTTAAATACAAAAGATTGAATTTATGGTATCGTCTTATAATAAATCATATATTGGGTGGAAGTGCATATCGCCACCTAGAAGTAAAGTACTCTCTATGGAGCTCGCGCGATTCACTCTAAGGAAAAATTCTTATTTTTTTTGAAAGAAGTGAACTGTATTTATAGATGTTTGAGAAACTGTCTCTCACGCCTGGGAAAAATTTATTTTATTTCATTCGTTATAACATAGCGCACAGCTCTTAGATAAATGTTAACATTACATTATTAAAAGTGAATATAATCCGAAAGAATATCACCCTGTATTTTTATAGCATCAATCAGGGTAAATCAAAAAGATCAAATTTCTCTTAAAGATATTGTAATTTAAATTAAAAAACATATCTTCGATATCGTAAGTAACTAATGCTTTACCTAGTTCTCGTTATGAACTTATTAATTAAAATTTCATGACTTCTCTTGCATTTAAAGCACCGCGTTTATGATAGAGATTTGATATTTATGATTGACCCTAATGCTAGGTGCCATAAAATACAGGGTGTTATGTTTTCGGGTTGACCGGATCGATTCCTCGGGTGTGGCAAGCGAACGATCAAATATGTTGAAATGCAGATTTGCATCCAGGAAATGAATCCTCTGAGTAGAACTGCTGTTTCCAGTATTGAGAGTACTTGTCCTTCAGGTTGCGTTAGGACACTCCACCAGTAAATGTGTTATCTTATAATAAATCTCTCTCTAATCCCTTGACTTTTTTTACCTAATTACATGGAATTAACTTTTATACCAACCAAGAACGCTTTTATTATTTTTTTATATATTTTTTTTGCATTATATAATTTTGAACTAAGTGAACTATGAACTTTGCCATTTACCCCGTTGTCGCCATATCATTATTTAAATAATTTATAATTCAATGTCTCTTATAAGTACCTGTTATATTATAATTCTTTTTCATAGTACGTATTTAAAACAAAAATTGTAACCAACTGAATTAACTTTAGCTGAATTATTTATTGTAAATCTATTATATGGACATATTAAGGATTGCAATCTAGACCAACACTGACCATTACATGTAATTTATTAATAAGTATGATTTTAATCTGTTTTTTTTTTCATTGAAATAAAATTAATAAATACATATACAAAATAAAGGCCATATTTAGTTTTCTTTGCTAAAGGTAAAGAAGACCTCTGATTCTATTAAGTCCTTATTGAACCTTAAAAATAGTCACACTTCTCCCATACTGAAAATGGAAGATTATTTTTATAAGCAGTTAGATGTCATACATGTTGTTATTCTAATTTTGTGTTTTATGGCGATCAGCTGTTGTTACTACGCAATAACAATTTCTGCCAATTTAATGTATTAGTATAATAAAAGTAATAATAATGAATAATAAATATTTCTAACAATCACACCACATTATCTAGTCCAAATTAAGTATCATGAAAAACTTGGGTTATGAATACTAGATAACGGTTAAATAAACTTAAGAAATATATAAACACGCATAGATATTTTTTTATATATAAATATTAGAAATAAACTTAAATAAACATACATACAACCATGACTAGAGAGCAAATATAATAAAATATCTGCCCCTTCCAGGAGTCGAACCCGGGACCTCTGGCATGGAAGGCCAGGCTACTTACCTCCACACCAAACAGGCCGTCATAAAATTAAAACATTGCTTTCAAGACATGTGTCCAATAAACTTGTTATTTTCATGTCTCATACATGATTTCCCTTCGCATAAATGCTATGTGTCAGTTGTTTATGCAATAAATATCTATTAACAAACAGCTGACACTTTCCGTTATGAAATTGTTTTGTAGGCAAAGATATACGCAGTGCTGAAAATAAATAAAAAATTTAAATGTTGGATTAATGTTGAAAAATAGATCAGAAACGTGTAGTTTCGATCTGTTATTTAATAGCAGATAATAAAAGTCTGTCTAATACAAAAATATTGCCTAATAAATTATTTTGTCGCTGTCTAAAAACGACACCTAACTATATAGTTCTTAGTTGGGCATTCTGAAAACGAATGTAGGGGGATGAACAGGGTAAATACATAGTAATAGAAAAAATAGCGTAATAGAGCAGTAGTTGGTTTAAACGGGCATCAACTACCTGAATCAAAAGATGCGTTAAAACGAAACATAGAGAGCTCAAAACATTTAGACGTTTGTAACAATCACACCAAACATTTGTCTCAGGTTTATTAGATGTGGTCATTTAATTGCCATCGTCATATCCACAGCATACTAACTCATAAATTGATAAGTCTTGTTTCTTAACGTTATGGAGGCTGCGACTGCGTGTCTGAGTCAACTTAAAATGTTCATCAACTATGCTGTAGATCTTATAGGTGGTTTTTGTAATAGGTCTAAATATTCACCAAAACCGTTATGCTCTAGAGGCCTTTAAGAATTGACCATATTGTAAAAACTATTAATTCCTCCCACGCGACTTGAAAGCCACTGTTACATCACAGGTCAACAAAGAGCATCTGACACTATAGGTAGGTACCTGTATAACGAGAACATTAAGCCGATCTTATTTGTTTTAGAATCGATGTTGATCGTTTCTGAAATCTGTCGCGAGATTGTAACGTTAATTATTTTATTTATTAAGAACGTGCGATCACTTTTACTATAAAAGTTATCCTGGCAGGAAACACGTCGTAGTTTGAATCACACGATGATGTATGTGTATTGTAGGTGCAGCAGTGACGTCACTAGCTATTTACAAATTATTCGAGCAAAGGTTTCCTACAGAGTAGGTCCGTAATACTCTCGTAGCTCTAGTACGTAACCAAAATTCCTCGTAACCAAAGACTCTTCTTTGTGGGCAGGCACCGGAACGACTTTCACGAAACTTGGTTACGCCAAACCCACAAATCAAATCGAATCAAAATATTTTATTTCATCATAGGTAAGAAAATACACGTGATAAATGTCTTTTTTTCTTCATCTTCATAGTGATTACGTAAATACAACTTAGCTTTGGCTTTTAAAAGGTTCTATGGGCAGACCTACAGAAAACACAGCCGACGGAAAAAACTTCTCGGCACTACTTTATCAACATTGTAAAATACACTTAACATGTAATGTATACAGCGTGACTACACATACAAAATCTGGGTCTTTAGGCGGAGTTCCTCCATCCGTGAAATGACAAATAAAAGAATTCATGTGAAGTAGGATAGCTGAGAAACATCTTTAAGACGTGAGTCCCGCTGTGCCTTAAATAAATCGAAACAAATAAATCCATCTGTTAAAATGTACAGTTCCAGAATGTAAGTAAAATTTTATTTAGAGAAGTAAATATGTCAGTACAAAAAATAACCTTCTTAATTAACGCTGGTTATCCTGAGAGCCAGAACGTTAAGTTTTGGTTTGGGTACTGGATGTTAAGAATGTATGGTGGAGGTTCCGACGGAATCCGTGATTATCCGCAAAAAGTAACCAACATAATGAAGCGGGGATAATTAGCAGATTAAATTCGTAGTCTACATAGGTCGACGATCGGTAGCGTAGGTTAGTTCTGACGTAGCTACTGCGTAGTCGAGCAGTGTTTCGGTCGCCGTATAAACTGACTGGCTGATGATTTGAAAATGATGGTAAGCGCATGTCGGAAGAGGACTACGTCCAGCAGAGAATGAGATCAAGTTGCAGTTTTCCAAGAATATTTTCATTTCAACATTTTCAGAAGTATGTTGACTGTAGAATACTTAGTTTCTGAAGTATTTAATAGAAGCCAGTGGTCTGCAGTAGAGTCTGTTTACTGACCGCGAAGTATTTTGTTATTTTAATTACGTGCGGCCGCAGGGCGGCGGTGGAACAAGCAATTTGTCGCTACAGTTTAATTTCCGTCTCCCTACTTCTACCTAGTTAAAAAATTAAATGCAATTTTTAGTAATTCAAGTTAAACAATATACATTTTAAGTATGGAAAACGTGAATTTCTGAGATGTCAAAGAAAATGTACATTAAAGTTATTTACATATTCAAATTGGTTCAATTCAGTAATTAGATCCGTTCAACCACGTACGGCAGTATTTGTATACATCACCTTTCAGTTAGTTAATGATTAATAATATTCTCTCAAAACTGTGGGTACTTAAATATTGTTAATAATAACTCTGTAAGTTGGAAGAAATGTCCCTCCGCGGGCGACGTCTTGGCGAACCCGCGGCTGAACGCCTACGGAGAATTGTTCGACTCAATAATGGGAGCGCAGCGAAACTAACTTCTTCTCGTCGTAAACATGTAATTAATTCTAAATTTAACACAGGTGACGAAAAACATTTGATTAGCTGTTTATCACTTTCTGAAGACTTATGTCGTACTGAACTAGAGACGGTTGCGCATTAAACGGAAGTTTTGTTCCCCATTATTTAACAAACATTCCTAATTTACTAAGAACATATTCAAAGAGCAACATCTGTCACCACACTTCCACAATTCCATCTAGCTCTAAAGTTATGAAAAACTTTTCTTCCTTCCGTGTGGTGTAAACGATCGAGTAAAACCTACATTTCTCAAAACAGCCATCGTTTCACACACGAAGAAAATTACACCCATCAATTTAAGAGCACAATTACTTCCCTAAAGTCGTTATCAAGATGTACTTACATTTCGCTGGGAAAGTCACTCGAAATCCTCTCGAGCTGAGCAGGCACGTACACTAATGACACACACCGGGTATTACCCGTCCCGAGCGGATGCACTCGCGACCGCTACAGCAGCACCACAGTTCACAGCTCACACCTTCGCCAGCGTTGTAGATGCAGTTTAGACTCTCAGGCACACATCGTATTTTGATTTTGCAGTTATCCAGCACAGAAGTGCGAGCAGCCGGCGTTCAGCGACGACTGGAGCAAACAGCCCCGGCGGTACAGGCGACTATTGCCGTCTCTGTCTTTACTTCGTTTAATCCGCGACGTGGGGTCGCCGCTCTCGCTCGCACGCCTGCCAGAGTGCTACTGATATGTATAGGTCAATATAAAACCTCCTCGGGTACAGGAGGCTGCAGTTAGGGTGTCCATTTCGGTTTTTATCAGATTTTCATCATGATTCAAAGTTTTATTAAATTACTTGTTTATTGTTTCACCATACACCACGTCAACGATTTTATGGTCATTGGAAATATTGCGTAAAGCTTTATCGGATGTTTTAGCAACTTTAATCGACACACTTCAATCTGTGGAATGAAATAAAATTAAAATTAAATCATCATAGTAATCTATAACTGATAATCAAATTGTATCAGTCAAAAAGTTTGTAATTTGAAAATCATTATAAGAAACTGAAATTTGAAAAATAACGGTAAACATCTGACTCAAATTAATACTCATATACCAAATAGTTTAATATGTGGCCACTTGTTTAATGACCCTTTTTACTGACCCTTCTTCCAAAATAGTTGTAAGCTTCGGTCCATCACAGCTACCCTAGGCCGGCTGGGCGCGCGTGCGCGCGGCACGCAGGCGAGCGGCGAGGCGAGCACACGCGAGGCAAGCACACGCGAGGCCGAGAGCGCTCCGAACTGTCTCTACTACGGAAAGCCGTAATTGAAATAGGAGACATCACTCAACGACGCCTCGTTTTTAGAACTAAGATAACTTGCTATTGAATTAAACTGATGTCTAATGAGATCAGTCTTAAGATTTCGCTTAATGAGTTTTTTGGTGGATGTATGTTTTAAAGTCTCTAACGGCCGTTTAACATTTAAATGATATGAAGTTTAAAAAATGAACCATATAAATATCCGACTGGTATTACATTTTTATTATAATTAGAAAGGAAAACGACTTGTTATTATTGATTTTGAACCTGCGATGCAAAAAAAGAGGTGTTATGAGTTAACCGCGTGTATGTGTGCGTCTCTCTGTAGCGTCGCATCTTCCCCGCGAATGGACCGATAGCGATGCAGTATGCTTCGTTTAAGGCTGATGGATCCACAGTGCCCTTAGCCACGTTGAAGCACATCGCCTTAGCCGTTCAAAGGTAGACGTGCTTGCCCCGTCACTAAAGGGTCTTTTCTTGTGTTTACAAACAACTCGTAATCAACAACGGTATTAATACTTCGCGGGTACAACCAAAAAAAAAACTTCTTTAGGTTTATATTTTTGTAATAAATCAAATTCAAATATTTATTTATCAGCACAGTTTTGTCCTTCTTGTTGGAAATAACCGGAAAGAACTGGCCAGAAACTTTAAGGGAAACATTTTTTGAAAATAAATTTAAAATGTTTAGCTAATAAATTAATTAGATGGCCCAGTGGCGTACAGGGTAGTAGCCCTGCCTCAGACGCTGAGCATTCATTTGTGGGATGAACACAGTTGTTCGTTCTCGGGTCATGCTTGTTCATATTTATATATGTCTGTTTATTATAGGTACTTCTCACTGTATGGTCATCCATAACACAAGCTCTGCTTACTTTGGGGTCATACAGTTGGTGTGTTTGTCTGAGGAAAGGATTCTTATCTGCGTTTGCGAGCTCAGCAAGACTGCGCCGCCAATGACTGTCCAACGGACGTGCCTCCGCAAACTCCGCGAGATCGACGCTGGCGCCAATAACAGCTATCCACTTTTGGAACCTGTAATGGTATATTTATTACGACAGATCTTTAATTTCCTAAAAAGTTAATTCTCTATTAATAACGTTAAAAGATATATTACATAAAGTACTTTTATTCATATCATTTTTGTAATGAGATTGATGAGAATATTGATTTATTATTTCCATTAGCGTGGAAATTCCCCAGCTCGTAAAAAGGTCGCTCTTCACCCTACACAGTTCCTCATTTAAATTGTAGACATAATTCGTCTATCTTTCTGTTCGTCAAACTGAGCTTAATTATTACAATCGTATAAATGAAGACTAAGATTGTTATTGCGATTTTGGTACTTCTACCCGCCCTCGCAATTTGAAATACTTTGTTTAAGGAGGAAAGTAATGAGTTAGGACCGAGCGCCTATACAACAGGCTGGAAGAAACTTTTCAGAAGTCGACTCATGCTCCTTACGAACTATTTATGGGAATCAATCATCGAAGCTTATATTTTCTTGTTTATAAATATTGCAGTTTTAACTCATTATGGTGAATTAAACAGGTACTTTAGTCTCTGATTTTCCTTTTAATTGATTATTTCTTTATCGGCTATAGTTTAATTATAGTCAAATTTACATAGTTATTCCTATAAGTAGTAGCACTTCATATCGCTATTAGCACTCGCGTCCAAATACAACGATGTGAAGTAGCTCAATTTGTTTACATTCACCAATATTTTTAAACAAGACCAATACGCAAATACACAAGTACCCGTATCTACCCTCTTGTCGGGTTTATGGATCAGATCAAAGGATTGCAAATAGCCGACATAAACACAAATATAGCAAACCAAGCCAAATAAAAAGCGCGAATACCAAGTAGCGATGTGAAGTACTACAAAAGGTATAATTTAAACGGATACCAAAAATATTTTTAAAGCCCTAAGCCCAAGTACCAAAGACCCTAATTACCAAATAAAATAAATAACTCCAAAATTACTTAACTGTACATCGAACTAATGTACATCGTTCTTCTATACTTTGGAACTTACATACATACATAGCAATTTCGCAATTCGAAGTTCAGTAGTGGAGTCGTTAGGTTAGGTTAGATAAGGTTCAATCGACCGTTAGTTTTCTCAGCTCAGAAAAAATACGAAATTAAAATTCGTGACATAAAGTATTGGTAACATCTATTTAGGGAAATGTTTTATATTTGGTCTGACATTAATTTTATAAATTCAAATATTTCTATGACATTTAGTACAAAAAAAAATTATATATTTTATAATATTTCAGGAAACACAATTTTGTGGCCATTTATCCGTTTTGGTATGCGTTTCGAATTTTATTGGAAGGTAATTAGGAAGATTTTTGGTAGGTGTTTAAACACAAGCCTACTACATATAGGATGAACTGATTTAATTTTTGTTTAAAAGTTTATTAAAAAACTTAGTATGATCAGCTGATTTACACAAATTTCGTATCTTTTTCCAAACTCACATCAGTACAGGATGATCTATCCTGTTGGGTCAATCAGGAAAATTAACTAATAGTAAGAGATAGAGATACTTGTTCTAATGAACCGTGTGGAAGATTTTAGATTTATGAAAAACTGCACTGAAGAATTCACACATTTACATTTTATTTCTAAGTTTGATTATTTTTTACAATAAATGTTTATATCTCTTATAGTTTTAGAATTTACCAAATTAAGCAAACATGATTGGTCTTCTGTACTTTCGCATCTAATCAGGTTTATATTTTTATAAAATCCTAATATCTCTTACGTTATATCAGCGCTTCACGATTGTGTAGGTTTATTTCGAAAAAATATCAAAATTATATCTAAATACCTAACAAAGAAAGCGAACAGAATAAATTCCAGGAACAACTCTCGCGGGGAGCTGTTCGTCAAAATACAATAAAATTGTTGTTGTTGTGTGTTGTTCGTGCTTCTTCTGTTTTGGATTACAAAATGTATTTTTGTGACACTTTCAAAGCAATTATATTGTATATTAGAATGGTAAAACATGTTGACGATTGTCTGGGTTTTTTTCCTTTTCCCACTTCCTGAACTTTCCCATGATTAGAATACAAAACCTTCATTAAAATAATTCTACTAAATTTCTTCAAACTAAATCATTGTCCAGATTTTGCGCTGCTCAAAAATGTAATTCATCAAGTCCTATGCGATTGGTACCTATACTCTTGAAAAATTATGGAATAACAAGTAAACCCGTTAAATTTTAATCCCGTTAAGTTTACTTATTTGGACGTGTATGTAAAGAGTTAAAAACATAATTTACAAACAATATAACAACTCGATAACTCAATGAAATTCGATTTATTAGCATCAAATTAATTATACTTGAAATACTTTAAACTGTAATTATCAATATTTGCAACAGAAATATTTTACCAATAATGGTATAATGCTATAATTTTGATTCGTACCGCGTTCGCCCGGGGCGGCAGCGGGGCGGGCGGGGTTGTGCATTTCATTTTAAATATCAAATTATTGATATTCGGGCTTCTGATGGATTGCAAAATTGCTCTTTATTAATTTTCGGTTTGCAGTCGGGTTTGAATGGTGACTTCTGGTTGCCATGTAAATACCTCGTTAACTCGCGTTGTGCATTGGTTTACGATTCATTATTGCATAAACGTGTACGCTAAAGAACGCTTAACACTTCAAAAGAAAGTAGGTGAGAAATACCTCGATGGAACGACATATAATAGTTTTGTCTTCTATAAAGACAGAGATTCCCGGAAAAGCGTCCCTTCCACTGGCTTTCTTTGTTATTCCTAATGAATAACAAATAATTTATTATATTTCTAATCTATAGGAAATTGATATTAAACTGCTTTCTACCATGTTTAAAATAAATTCTATCTTAGTTCTTATCAATAGACTATCAGATACATTCTTAACGTGTAAACTTAAATTGCCTAAGGCTTCATTTAGGATAGCTTCATTATTGCTAAAATTATGAAGATTAATTAAATTATTTTGTGTACGAGGATGTAACCAAAACGTTGTTTTGAAAGATTGAAGCCAATAATATAATTATAATACATAATTGTACATTTTCAAATCATTATTATACTCTAAAGCGTTGTCTTCGTCAAGTGTGCCACATATATGTTTGAAAGTTCCTACTCCTCCGAACCAGGCTGAGCGTCTCTTTGGTCAATTAAAGATAATATGAGAACAAGAAGCTGACTCTTCGTTATGATGATTTTAGTGAATTGTCAGAGGACTTAGAATTACGACTTAACTCATCTATAAGGTTACGTTGTTTGCACAAATTCCTGAATGTACCTAGAACACTATTAATATTATCTAGATCTAGCTTAAAATTTGATTTATAAATAAAAAAATAAATATTTCTAACAACCTCAGCACATTATCTAGCCCAAATTAAGTGTCATTAAGAACTTGTTATATGGATACTGGATAACGGATAAATAAAGACTTAAGAAATATATAAACACACATAGATATTTTTTTATATATATAAATATTAGAAATAAACTTAAATAAACGAACATACACATCCATGACTAGAAAGCAAATAAATTAAAATATCTGCCCCTACCAGGATTCGAACCCGGGACCTCTCGCATGGAAAGCAAGGCTACTTACCTCCACACAGGCCGTCAATATATTTAGAGGTATACCTCTATATATCTAGTATATCTGGTACTATAAATGTACCAACAGGTTCAAAGTATAAACCTGAGCTTTGAGGGGCATTGCCCCGACTGGCCCTGCAAATGGAAATATAATTACCGAATTATTAATAAAAATTTATTTATCTATTTATTTATTTATTTATTTATTTGGGAAACATACAATATTTTAATACAGTTATATAAATTAATATAAATAATATAACAAATCAATAAAGTTTCCACCAATAACTAACTCAATTAAGGTAGTTACAGCAATACAAAGTTAAATCATTATTAATACATAAAAATAAACATTACATTTTTACAATTTAATCAAAATAAACAAAAATATAAGAATAGGGATTAATGGATAATAAGCTCCTCCCTAATTTTCCTTTTATAAACAATCACACTGGACTGAAACATATCTACAGAATTAAATTTCTTGTTATAATCATTACAAGCTCTGTTTAAAAACATATTCGCAGTATAGTTGGTTTTAGCAGGAGGAACAGAGAACAAATTCTTACATCTAGAACTTATCCGGGGACACCTAAAGAAAATGTTACTCATAAGAAACGGGGAATCTATGATGTTGTGAATAATTTTGTACAAAAAGATCTGGTCTCTTACTCGGCGACGATTACACAAGGAATTTTGATTGTTAACATCACAATTGTTTTTGCAATGCGAACACCTAAATGAAAGATGCTTAACAAATTTTGAATAAATTCTTTCTATACTATCAGTATGTGAATTATAGTGAGGATTCCAGATAAAATAAAATAATACATAACGAGTAACTAGCTAGGCTAGCTAATATTTAGTTACGATCGATATTTCTAGTAACTTAGATCTTATTGCGAGATATGCGACGTGCTTCACTCAGGTCGACCTCCGAGTAAGGAGACCTGTGCTTTATTTTTAGTCATGTTTGTTAGGTAGAATGAACATATATATTTCTTATATTAGGTCATTACATATGAAAATGGCGTTTAGTGAGGGAGTCGCATAAAGTCAATTTTTAAGAATTATAAGAATAAGAATAATTTTTATTTGCGAAAAAAATTAAATACAGTACACCATGCTTCACTACATTATACGGTAACAGCAAAGTAAACAGTGGCTTATTTATAATTATAGTAGTTAACATCTAAAAAACAAAATCTAAAAAAAAAACAACATAACAGTAGGTTTCACATTTTTGAGCTATTACCAAAATTATTTGTAATACCTATCGAGGGTATACCGACAAAAAAAATTACCTCCCGGGCTACTCCGAGGACTGTGTTACGGCAAGGTAAGATTCTCGCCAAAGCATTCCCGACTTTATTACAATAAGACTGTGACACATTTTTGCAATAAAAATACATTGATATTAAGTCTATTTTATAAAAACACACGAACATTTTTTAATACAATTCAATAGTTGCTGATAACGAGCGACTTAGTTAGCGTAAACATGTAGTATATGCAATGAAATGAGATAAATCAAATAAATTTGAAATGTATATTATGTAATTCTTTAGCAATTATGAGTGATTACTTGTGCTAATCATATAAGAATTTCATTTGTTTTGTACAATCTATGATACTTTATGATGATAATTTAGAACCTGAACATACCATGAAATTTTAGTAAAAGTATAATAAATATATTATATAATATTTATTTAATCAAAGTATGTACCATTGTTATCTATGCATTTTTGCTATCTCATAGGTAGTTCATTGATTCCTTTACAAAAAAGAAACCATTCGGACGGGAATCAATAAAATCTTTGAAGGCGCTTTTGCATGCCCCGTCGGAGTTGAAATTTTTTCCCTTGCAAATAGTTATCCAAATTTCGAAAAACATGGTAATCTGTTGAAGCAAGGTCCGGGGAGTACGGTGGATGTCTTAAACATATCAATTGAAGCTTCTCTAATATGGTAGCCGTCTGTTGCACAGTGTGTGGTCTAGCGTTGTTCTGAAGCAGCAGTGGCCTAGAGTGATTGATCAGCCTCGGTTGTTTTGCAGTTAGCTTTTGCATCATGGTTTACAGTTACAATAGACATCTGCCGTAATCGTCTGGCCAGATTTAGGAAAGCTGTAGAGAACGACAGAGGCACTAGTCCACCAAACGCTCAGAAGTAACGTTTTTTGAGTCAAGCTCGCCATTTTCGCTTGGGGCAGTATTTGACTGGTTCGCCAGGGTTCAACCATTGCGATTTCCGATTGTCATACAACATCCACTTTTCATCACAGGTTATTATTATTCGATTTAAAATCCTTTAATTACTGTGCCGGTTGAGTAATGTAACGCAGCAGTCGACGCGCGTTTCTCGTTTTGCTGCACTCAATTCATGAGGTACCCACTTCTCAAGCTTTTTCACCTTCCCAATTTTCTTCAAGTGGATTAAAACAGTTTTTTTACTAACACCGCAGCCTACAGCTAACTCGGACGTGGTTTGCGATGGATCCGCTTTCACAATAGCCTTTAATTCTTCATTATCAACTTTGGTCCCATCCATCCACGGAGATTGTTCTACAGGTCGACATTTCCAGAACGAAAACGTTGGAACCAAAAACGCTCTGTGTTTTCTTTTGCGACACCGCCGCCACACGCAGCATTAATACTTCGAGCCGTTTCTGGAACTCGTACTCGTAAATAACGCGATATTTAAGGTTTTCCATTTTGTAAACTAAGTGACTGAAAGAAAAAACCAAAAGAGGAAAAAACAAATGAATTACGGTTTTCAAAACACAAAGACGTGAGTAAATAGCTATATAAATTTTGAAATTGGAATTCTTAACCAAAGAGGAGATAACACAGATCAAAGTGGCCAGTATGACCAAATGCCTAAGGACAGGACTATAAATATTTTGTGTATAATATAAAATAATAATAATAATAGTAAAAAATCATTATGTATAAGAAGAAAATACATATGCGTATAATTATATACACAATAATATGTTATATTACTTGTTGGTTGTCTATAATTTATTTCTGATTACGCAGACATTTAGTATGTGCATGGCAAGAAAATATACCAGAAGCAGGTTTGACTTGGTCAATGTTATAGGGACCCGATAATTATTGGAACATTTCACCAGGCCACCTTTCGCGGGCGTATATTATTTTTAACATACAAGTATTCTCCAGTTTAAAAACAAGTACTATGGCGTTCGGCCTCTTTATGTCGCCGCCGCCTTAGTAAGATACGAATTTGAATTAAACAAATACCACATTCCCTGACCTAAAAAGAAAACAATCTCAGTCGTTTTACGGACCATTCCCGTGTCCGGTCGATTTGTATATATAAATTATGAAATAAAAATCAAATGAATATCTAGCAATCAATCTTTAATTTTTACAGCCCCAAGTTGGTCTCGAGTGACCATCCTAGTACATTTGGAGCTCTCCTTGAATAGTTTTAAATTTTCGGGAGCTTTTTCCTAAGAGTGTTCTCTGCGTTGTTGTAAGATTCTAACATATTCAGGGTAAGTCACATCCAGTGAAGTTTCAAAAATAGAATCTGGTAATACGGGTTTGATCCCGAACAAAAGTTCATATGGTGTATAGTTGCTAGTACAGTGGACAAAAAAGCAATGTAATTGTATTGGGGCCTATTTTTCTTACATTATTTATTCTAATATTTTTGTACAATCAATTACTATATATTACAAATCCTTTAAAAGAGCCCTGATTACTTCTCGCCACTGCATTTCGCCATCAACAACAATAATCATCGAATCCCTGCTCGCGAGATACCTGGATTACAGAAACTTATACACTTGTAAACCGACGTCCACCGGTTCACTCGGAGGAAGCTCTTGTCAACTAGCGGATTCCGACTCAAAAAATCAGCTGACGATCTGCTTTCCTGAGCAATGAATAACGTAAAAGTCATGCGCTTGTATTACTAGAGCTCACTTAGCTAACCTACCGGATATATCTTTACGTTCTCTAAGCCAGGATAATGCCTTATGGTCTGTTACTATTTGAAACTTAAGACCCCATAAATAATGTTTGAAATAATTCAAAGCCAACACTAACTTTAAACATTCTTTTTCTGTTATAGCACACTTCTTTCCCGCATCGGTTAATTCTCGTGAAGCGAAATATACCGGCAACATCTCATTATCATACCACTGCATTAAACACGCACCTATTGCTAGATCACTTGCATCAATATAAAGCCTAGTACAAATACCTTCTTCATTACTAAAATGACGTAAACGTGGCGCCTTTTGAATGAATGATAAAATTATATCAAAAACCTTTTGTTGACATTTCGTCCAAACAAATTTTTCTGCCTTTTTTAAAAGTTTTGTTAATGGTAAAGCTAGAGATGAAAAATTTGTAATAAATTTTCTATAGTAGAGAATAAACCTAGTACTGATTTTAACTATTTAACATTTTTGGGAATTTTCATATTCTTTATTTTTTCAATTTTACCTTTATCAGGCAATATGCCTTGACCTGAAAATTACACTTTGATGGTATTAAAGTTTAATTTGCACCCTTTAACCCTTCTAACACCTGTTTGAGTGCTTTCATAAACTCCTCAAAAGTCTTCCCATAGATAATCACATTGTCTACGAAGACTATTACATTCCTATACTTAAGCCCAGCCAACACTTCGTCCATCGTTCTTTGAAAAATAGCCCCACTAGTTTTAAGGCCAAAAGGTAATACACTAAATTCATACAACCCTGATGGGATAATAAACGCAGTTTTGTGTTTGTCCTGCTCCTTAATAGCACATTGCCAGTAACCAGAATTCAAATCGAGGTCGGCATAATAATTAGCACCATTTAAATGAGAAATAATATCATCAATTATTGGCAATGGATATGCCTCAGTTATAACTTTTTTATTAAGTTGTCTAAAGTCAACACATAATCTCCACGTATCGTCGGGTTTCATAACCAACACGACCGGGGATGCATATGGGCTTCTTGATTTACGAATTATGTTGTTTTGCATCATGTTTGACACTTGTTCGCGTATGATTCTATGTTGTTCAGCAGAAACCCTATATGGAGTTTTATGAACAGGAGCTTCGTCCGTAGTCTCTATCGTTACTTCAACAATATTGCACCAACCTAAACTATTTAATCGAAAGCAAACGTGGACCTATATTTATTTAACAATAATGATAAGAATTACGTTCACTACCAGATAATTCTGACGATAAATGAAAAACATCGTTTCGTCTTGCCACTACCGCACTCCACAAGTTATCTATAAAATTATCTACAAACTTACTAAAACACACCTATTTACTTACACACATCTTACGTAATTGCTGAGACAGCTGTAAAGAATTATAATTAGTACATATATTTTTTACACTATCTTTACATATAAAATTAAAAAGACATTTGCCGAATCTTACGTTATTATTCTTAAAGTCTACTATGGCTTCTGCCTTTCGTAGAAAATCCTGTCCGAGGATTAAATCTTGCCCCACATCCTTCAGGACGACGCATTCCTGAATATATAATTTATTATCTATCGTTATAAATGTCTTCGTGCTTCCCAAGCAATTTAATTTATTGCCATTTACGGCTTTGATGAACAGACCATCCGCTTTTTGCATTGTTAAGTTATGTTTTTTGCAAAGTCGGTCAGTCACCAATGACACGGATGCCCCTGTATCTAATAACACAAAAGTGTCACAGTCGCGTATTTGAACGCAAGTAAATGGAACGAACTTACTTGAGATAGGGTTTTTTTCTTTTGTCGTAGTCTGTACAATCCCTATTACTGACGCCGATAGGTGTTTGGGTAATGCTTTTGTAGTGGCATTCCCTGGCTGCACGATCTCTAAAATCATAACGGGGAGTATTAGGTCTCGTAGATGTGGTTAGTTTGGGTATGAATTTTACATTTTGCCTGTGTGTGTGACTCCGATCCATATCGCCTGCGTCCCTCGGAGCTGTACCTCGGGTGCGTCACGAAATATTTCATGCATTTGCATAATTGTCCTTGCTATCGAACACTATATCTATATCTTCTTCGTGAAGCTATATCGAAATGAAATGAAATGAAATATTTATTTCTCAACATTGACAATTACTTGTTCTTATTGACGTCAAACAATTAGTTATCTTCTTCAGTCTTCTGCTTCCCTTCGTGAAACTTCGCCAAATGATCGAAGTTTGTGTGAAACTCTTTGATCAGTTTGTTTCTTAACTCTTAAAATGTATTGCAGTTATTGAAGACTTGCGAGAAAAAATTTTGTGCTGGCCCTTCAAGATAAGCGGCGATAACAACTTTTTTTTCTTTCTCGCTTTAGCGATTCAACGTTGCGACGATGTTAAAACTATTTAAGAAATCTTCTACCTTCTTTTGCAATCCAGTAAATTCCTGCATTGCTATTTCGTATTTCTTTTCTGAAAAAAAAATTGTCGTGTCTCAGGTATCCTTGGTCCTATTTGACCGTACGCGGCGCCTCCACTAACTCGGGATTACAACCAACTCGAGATAATTGAAAAGAATATTATAAATTTTATATTTTTTTATTTTAGTTTCAATTTTAATCTAAATATATCTTGCTCATCTAACCTCTTTACTGAAATGTCGCGGCATTCTGACGTGCTTCCTAAGGCTTAGCCTTGACAGTAGCAAGCAGGATGACGGCTCCTTTGGAGCAGCCTTTATATGCAGCCCCGAACTAGCCACACCAAAAAATTTAAGCTACACAACTGTTGCTCAGTATTTCAGGCTTACCTTCTTCCCATCTCCAAGGCCTGCGAGTGGACTCTCTCGCAAGACCACAAACATACACTCATCTTCACTGACTCACTCTCCTCTCTACAGGCACTTCAAATCAGGAGCAACACGCATCCCGTAGTCACGAACATACACCCCACACTACACCGAGCACAACAGAACAGCACAGAAATTCAATTCGCATGGGTCAAGTCACACATTGGCATCACGGGCAACGATTTTGCCAACACCCGACTACAGCAAATTCTCCATCACTGCCACCAAAATCACTCACGAAAAAAGCACACTGGAACGCGTGGCAACGCAGTTACGAGAGTTGCGAACAGGGAAAGCGTACTACCCAACTACTCCCCACTCTCAAACTCATACATAAATTACGCACACTCATGGACACAAACTTTTTCTTCACTCAGACATTAACAGGATACGGATTTTTCAAATCCTACCTGCACCGCTTCAAAATCACTGACAATGACCACAGCCCGTGCGACAAAGGTACTTCACAAACACCTGACCACCTCAAAGAAAATCCTATGCACATTACATAATGTCGACCCATACAACATCACACAACTAATCATCAAACACACCACCCTCAAATCATACTTCACATACACCACGCACATTATGAAATCACTGAAAACATTCAACGGAACATAAACGCACAACAACCAACTCTGGCGGGCACATCATCACTCTGTTGAGACTTTTTTTTCCTGTATAATTAACAATTTCCTTACCAATTTTTTTTTTAACCTTGTCTGTCCTTTTCACATAAAAAATTTTATTTTGTTTTGCTTTTGTTTTATGTAAACCCTTTTTTTCTATCTTTCTTAATTTCTTTTATTGTTATCATTATTATGCAACACATTTTTATTTTTATTTTCTCTCTTTGTTTTTATCAAAAAAATTATTTCGTTATTCTTTATTTGACACCTTCTGAACCATCGTATGTACTCGAAATAAATGTATCGAATAGCATAGATTTTAAGGAAGTGTATACAATCAAATTTTACCATGACATCTAAACATTATTATGAAAAAATTGGATAAAAAACTAAAAAAAAATCAAGAACTTGTTCAGCGCTAAATCATAGAAGATTTCAGCCGTTTTACCCCCTAGTTCACTGTTCTTAGTATCGGATATATTTATTTCGGTAAGAATGTTGCTTAAACACGTTTCAATACGAGGGGAGTATTAGGCGACGGTTTTGTTAGAGGTTTGTTTGCATTCTATGAGGTTGCTTAGTAAATCCCCGTAACATTTTCTTTTACCAAATTGTGTGGTGAATTATTTAGCTGTTTCCAATTACCGGATTCTTTGATTGCGCAGGCATTTTCTGCTCAACCGTGGAGCTGACTCAGTAGAAACTTAAACAGAATTGGTTACTGATTTTCTGACGCAAAATTATAGGCGTAGGCAATTATAGGCAATATATTGAGTTTACTTAATTTGAACTACAATATCGTCTGGATATGCTTTTTAAATGTTGTATTAAAATTTTATTTACTTTTTGTATTTTACTTCCAAATTACACTTTTAATCATTTCAGTTTTTGGGAAATAAATTAGGCAGATGTAATTATATGCTTGAAAAAACTGTATGTTTTTGGATATAAAAGGCTAGGATGGATTGCCATGATTTTAATTTCAATAACGATACTATTGATATTGCTTATAAAAATCGCCAAAGAAGTTTTACAAATAAATAAAATGTATTTTTTAAAATCAAGCAACCCTAAAAGTACTTGAACCTAAACGAAAATCAAAACGGATTGTTTACTGCGTTACCGTCCCACACTGGCTCGGTTCAAGGGAGAGCTTCGATCAAATTTAGGCAAAGATGGTGGTGACGCGGTTCATAAGCTAATTAGATATTAAGGTAGTGGACTGTATGCGGTTGATTAATAATTTTAAATTGAATTGCTAACACCTTCAGATATGAATAGGAATAAGGAAAAGAAAGATAGGTACCTGTGGTTGCACGTGGCTCGTTGACATGAACGAAACCGGCGCCGGCGATCACACTTGTTAGGGTGAATTTGATGATATTCAATTCTATCATATGGATTCACATGCGTCATAAAGCACTTAGATAAATTTCACTGCACATAGGTTCACTGATAACTGTCCAACATTTGATTTTGCGAGCGAGAGATTGCGTGCGAGCATTTCTTCAAAAAAACGACGCAAATACAATGGCGACCGACAGGCAAGTGAGGGGAAGGGGCGGGGGATGAGGAACGGAAGGAGTTAGCAATTTTAATATGAACGAAAATGACAACTATTCGCGCGCGATATTTGAAAACTATAAACTATTATATTGCGGCGCAACCATTCCCCCCCGGCTTGAAGGGTTCCCTTCAAAAAAAAAATATATATATATATATATAACTAACTAACGAATGAATTGCTATATACTAACAAACTACTAAACGAAAACCTAACCTAACTGCAACAACAACAATTCTACTGGTTAGGTAAGGGACAGAGCCGCACTACCGGGCGTAGATACGAACCGGTCGCGGTCTTGACGCGAACGACGCGAGTTACACCGTCAGCTCCTGGAAAGACCTCCTCAACAACCCCTAAAGGCCAGTGAAGCGGAGGAGCGTTTTCGGTCGAGAGAATCACGACAGTGCCGACTGTAATTGGATTAACTGACGTATTCCACTTTTCTCGAGACTGCAACGTATGCAGATATTCTGTTCTCCATCGTTTCCAGAATGACTGGACAAGTTTATCCAGTAATTCATGGCGCGGAAGTAAATGAACTTTAGTCTCCGAAATATCCTTCGCGGGTAAATATTTTAAAGGTGTTAAGTTAAGGAAGTGCGCGGGAGTCAAAGCTAATTGTTCCGACGGATCACTGGACAGTGTACGACATAAAGGGCGAGTGTTCATAACCGCTTCGATTTGAGCGAGAACGGTACTTAACTCTTCGAATGTTAGAATTTGGTCACCAATGACACGGTATAAATGCGTCTTGAGACTCTTTATATTGGTTTCCCAATTTCCACCAAAGTGACTCGCTGCAGGAGTGTTTAGGGACCAATTGATACGATTTTGCGATAACATTTGTCCGAATTCTGAGTAAAAATGTTTTGAAATTAAAAAAGAATGAAGTTCCGAGAGTGTGCGTTTGGCGCCAATGTAATTGGTGCCATTATCCGAATACATGTGACTAACTGGTCCACGGCGAGATAAAAAACGTTTAAAGGCTGCCATGAAACAAGTAGTACTCAAGTCTCCAGCTAATTCTATATGTACGGCGCGAGTCGTCATACAAACAAACAGGCAGACGTAAGCCTTAGTGGCGCGAATGCCACGTCCACGAGTTATAGTGACCTTAAGCGGCCCAGCGTAGTCCGTACCGGTGTGAACAAAAGGTTTAGCTGATTGAACGACACGACAAGTTTTGTGTTCAGCCATTTCTGGGAAAGTTGGCTTAGGTTTAAAACGGAAACAAGGGAGACACCTATGTACCCTTCTACGAATAACACTACGTGCGGACAGTATCCAATAATTTTGGCGTAAAACAGACATTAACAAGTCTGGGCCTGCATGACAGTTAACCTTGTGATGATAATCCACTAAAAGATCTACAACGTGATCCCCTTTTGGTAGAACAATAGGATGTTTCTGACCGAAGTTTAAATCAGATTGGCGCAAACGACCACCAACCCTAATCAAGCCATCGCTCAAGAACGGTTTGAGACGTTGAAAAACACGTGAACAAGATTTGTCAGCTTCTAAATTTGCGATTTCCTGTCGAAAATGAGTGATTTGTAATTCACGAAGTACTAAGCGTTCTGCGTGATCTAAATCAGCTGCGGTTATGAAGTCGCGTCGAGGTAACGTCTTCATAAAGCGACATACGTAAACGACGCAGCGTAAAAGCCTTGACCAAGAAGAGATACGTCTAGCTAAAGTCATAATAAAGGATTCTTCTCTTGGCTTTGATACAAGCAGAGTATGTTTTTTCTGTTCTGGCAGTTCAGAGACAGTAGACGGGTCGAATGAAATAATAGGCCATTCACACGGCTCTAATTTGGCCCAAGGAGGTCCATCAAACCAAAGCGGATGATCTATAATCTGAGCCGGTGTGAGGCCGCGTGATAAACAATCAGCGGGGTTAATGCAACCTGCTATGTGATAAAAGTTATGCGGCGGACACAAAGATTGTATTTTTGCCACCCTGTTAGCCACGAAAGTTCCCCATCGATGGGGTGAAGAGTTGATCCAACAGAGTGTCACTGTAGAATCCGAAAATGCATAAATATTGTCTATGGAATGGCGATTATTACAAGCTTCTATAACTGTTTTGATCAGCTTTGAAAGCAAAAGAGCTGCACACAATTCGAGCCGAGCGAGAGACACGACCTTACGGGGTGCTACTTTAGATTTAGCACTTATGAGATTGACAGAAATGTCACTGCCATTCTGAACATGGAAATAAACAACAGCCCCGTAAGCCCTTTCACTCGCATCAGCGAAACCGATTAAATTGACTACGGATTTTTTGGTGATTCCTACATGACGCGGAATTTTCAATTGCTCAAGTGCAGGCAATTCTTCTCTAAAACGAGACCATAGATTAACAATATTATCAGGGGGAGTATCATCCCAGTCACTATCACAAAGCCACAGTTCCTTTATGAGAATCTTGGCGTATAAAACTACAGGTGCGACAAACCCAAGAATATCCCATTGTCTTGCTACGCAAGATAATATAGTGCGTTTAGTACATTTTTCGGATGGCGTATTAATTTTAAAACTAAATAAATCAGTTGCAGGTGACCAACACAAACCGAGTATTTTGTGCAAGCCATTTGCATCAAACTGTTTGAGTGACGAGAGACGATGTGAAGAAGGAATTGAGTTTAAAACAGTTTGCGAGTTGCTTGTCCATTTCACCAGATCGAATTGGCCAGCTTTCATGAGAGATATTAACTGGGACGCGGTCTCGATGGCCTCGTCTTCGTTATCTACGCTATAAGCCACATCATCCATAAATAAACCAGTCTCTACGATGTTCTTCGCTTTAGGAAAGCGCACACCTTCGTCAGACGCGAGCTGTTTTATAATACGCAATGCATGAAACGGGCTTGACTTCAATCCAAAACAAACGCGGTTGAACTGATAGGTCTGTAAAGGATCTTCAGGCGAAAAACGATATAAGATGCGTTGATATCGGCGATCGGATTCGCGGACACCGATACACAAAAACATCTGGCGTATGTCAGCCGAGAGCACGACACGAAACAAACGAAAGTTAATCAATATATTATACAAATTACCTTGAAGATTTTGACCATTGTAAAGAATGTCATTAAGAGACACAGACGTACTGGTTTTACAACTGCCGTCGAGTACGACACGTAATTTCGAAGTAATTTTATCCTCACGAATAACTCCGTGGTGAGGGATAATGTAATAAGGTAGGTCTCTAGAATCATCTGTTTCTGCTGGCGCAACCGATATGAAGCCTTTATCCAAATATTCATTAACCACTTCATCATAATGCCTTTTAAGATTAGGTGAAAACTGCATCTTGCGTTCGAGACAAAAAAAACGCCTTTCAGCACTTCTACGCGAGTCTCCGAGGGAGTGAATATCACCTTTGAAAGGAAGCGCAACTGTGTAACGACCATCTTTATCACGAGTGGTTGTTTGAACGAAAATATCCTCGCATTCCTTGTCATCTAGACTAAGAATAGAAGATGCAGGTACGCTAACTTCCTCTAAATCCCAAAACTTATGAATAATTTGTTCTAATGGTTCTGACGCGCAACAGCAAGAAACGGTCGAAAAGTTAACGAAGTTAGCGGGTGCGGAACCAACGATAACATAACCTAGCACTGTTTCTAAAGCGCAAGGTGAAGTTTCTATAGGGTGACCTTGAACCCTGTGCGGTAGCAGGAGGTGCGGAAAGATCGAAGCGCCGATCAACATATCAATACTACCGGGCACGGCGTAGGTATCGTCGGCTAAAGGTAAATTATCAAAATAAGTTAGTGCTGATGTATCGACTGATATAGTAGGTAAACGTTCTGTGACCTTGTCTACGACCAAGGACTCCATGTCGAAACTAATTTTACGATTAAAACGCGAGAAAAATTGTAAACCTACTGAACCCTGAATAGTTTTGCTTGACCCTCCTATTCCCTTCACAACAGTACAGGTAGGTCCTTGAGTGTTTAGACGTAAACGATTACAACACTCACGGGTAACAAAATTACTTTGTGATGCACTATCTAATAGCGCTCGAATACTATGTTCATTCCCGTGTACATCAAAAACTATTACTCGCGCAGTAGCCAGTAATACCGTACTAGGAACATGCGAAACAGATTTACTATCTGACAACGAACAAAGGGTTACATCTTCGGTACGCGATGGCGCGGGCGGGGTTAAAGACGAAACCGAAGTGTGTGCGTCGGTTGACGCTGAGGTGCGGGCAGGCGCGGGCGCATCGACAACAACGGTGGCGGCGGCGGCGCGAGCGGAGTGAGGGCGCGCAGCGCGCGGTTCGAGCGCGTGCGGTGGCGGCGGCTGTACGGTTACAGCGAGCGATGAACTATTATTACCATGGAGCGAACTCGCAGTGGTTGCGAAATTATTAATTTCAAAATGTAACATAGTGTGATGTTTACTATGACACTTGTGACAACTACTATTAGAATTACATGCGGAAAGTCGATGATTTTTACTTAAACAATTGATACATAAATTATTTGTTTTGACAAATTTATAACGATCGTAAGGAGATAAATTTTGAAAAACGTGACATTTATACAAATGACCGTTATGGCTATGCGAATTACACAATGTGCAACTTGATTGAGTTTGCGCAGGTGTGGTATTAACGTAGGTATATGTCGAAGACCGATCCGATTTCGATACCTTATCCACGTTAACCCTTTTACTCGATTCTGGTTTGATATTCGAAGTGCGTTGTAATATTTTTATGTGATCGCGGACAAATCTAACTAAATCACAAAATGATGGTATATCGGACGTACGATTGTCCATTTCGAATGCGCGGGCGGTTTCAGAATCTAATTTCTTTAACGCGAGATACAAAAACAAAAAGTCATCTAAGTCACCTAGCTTGAGGTTACGAAGTGCGGAAACTGAAGTAGCAAATTTGTCAAGAAATTGTTCTAAGTTGTGTGTACTTGCACTGGATAAGGGTTTCAAATCGAATATTTGATCTAAATATGAGGTTGCCAGAAGACGCTTATCTTCGTACTTACTAATTAAAGTGTTGAAAATAAGAATGTAGTTGTCGGCCGTCGGGTTAATGCCGGCGTAAACCGATTTTGCCTTGCCGGAAATTTTACCGATCAAATAGTATAATCTTTCGGCATCGGTAAGCGATGGGTTATCATGTACTGTGTTTTTAAAGTTAGCAAAAAATATCGGCCAGGCTTTAATATCACCATTAAAGTCCGGTATTTCGATTGGGGGTAGTCTAGGCCTATCGCTCCTGACTTGCTGGGTTACCGGTTTTACATCCGGAGACTGTAATGACCTTGCAACATGCTTAATTCGACAGTACAAGTCATCAAACGCATTGAGAGCTTGGTAAGATACCTCGAAATCGGGCTTTAACTCCAACTCCAAAGAATTAATTTTATCTAACAAGTTTTCGAAATCTAGACGCAATTTATCGATTGTTTCGATTTCACAAAGAAATGTTTCACGAGTTGCGTCGTCCGTAATGTTTTTAGAACGATTACAAATATCTTGAATACGTGAAAACATGGAATCCCGTTTAGGATACAATAGTTTTAATCGAGAAGCAGCCATAATTAAGTACGAGTTATATACGAGTAACTAACAAAATATTGGGATGCTGTGATTGAGAACAGATTATCTGCCTACGGTAGTATCTTTCTGTGCGGTGCGGTATAAACGAAACAAAACGAAATCCAGAAAGTACCTATCTACGCAGCGACAACTCTGTCCACTAAATACCTACCTGTAGTACCTAACAACCTAGCGGAAAACAACAAAATTTAGATAGTCAAGTACGTGGTAGGTATGTAGGTATTGTAACGAAAGTAAAGATCTATAAGAACACCTGTTTACCTAAAGTTCAATGATCTTCTGACCTATATTTGCGTTGCGAGTAGGTAATAACAATATTAGGTTATTACCGCTATGTTTTCTATTCGAAATATTAATATGTAGAAAATAGCGAATCGACAACCATAATTATGTGAAACTATGCCCAGTGTTTATCAATAACGAACTAAGATACTTACTAAATGCGAAATGATCAAATAACTAACAAATGCGTTGCGTTTGTACTTACGAAAGCAATGCGAAAACAACTAACAAATACGGCTCGACTGGACCAACAAATGGTGACGCGGTTCATAAGCTAATTAGATATTAAGGTAGTGGACTGTATGCGGTTGATTAATAATTTTAAATTGAATTGCTAACACCTTCAGATATGAATAGGAATAAGGAAAAGAAAGATAGGTACCTGTGGTTGCACGTGGCTCGTTGACATGAACGAAACCGGCGCTGGCGATCACACTTGTTAGGGTGAATTTGATGATATTCAATTCTATCATATGGATTCACATGCGTCATAAAGCACTTAGATAAATTTCACTGCACATAGGTTCACTGATAACTGTCCAACATTTGATTTTGCGAGCGAGAGATTGCGTGCGAGCATTTCTTCAAAAAAACGACGCAAATACAATGGCGACCGACAGGCAAGTGAGGGGAAGGGGCGGGGGATGAGGAACGGAAGGAGTTAGCAATTTTAATATGAACGAAAATGACAACTATTCGCGCGCGATATTTGAAAACTATAAACTATTATATTGCGGCGCAACCAGATGGCAAACATGCCATCCAAGGTTCTGCGATTCGTGGAACAACGCGGTACGCAACAAGAGCTTGGGGCCGTAGGTATACTCGTTTTAATGGAATTGAACCTTAAATAGAAATATTCGTCAGTTTATAAATATTTACACATTTTTTTTTTTTTTTTTTTGCTGCCGAGGCACCCTCACGGGAGGGAGGTGGAAGATGCGTCATGCATACCCGCCCGCAGGTAAATTCCTCTGCGGGGGGGTTATGTGGGACTCACCAGAATGGCACCTACCCACTAAAAACCACCTGTTGGCTGTGGTAAGCGTATACCTTTAGCCTTCATCGGAAGCGACACCCGTCGGGAAGTTGGGCGCGCTGGCGGAGACCCGCTAGCGGGTCTTCCGCCTGTAGTGAAAGTTGCACTGAAGGTGCTCAAAGGGACATGAGTTGGTGGCCGTTCTGGGCAGCCTCCGGTGAAGCCGGGGCTGGGCAGAGGTCAGCCGAAGCATGATTTAGGGATCAATTCATTTAAATGAACCTACAATGAATTGAGAAGGGAACTATGCTCCGCCAGAGCTAGCAAACGCTCTGTCGGAGTACGTGAAGCCCTAAGTTTACGGGCTAAGACTGCGATTTCACTAACATCGACATTTTTAATAGCGTCGCAGACGATACGCATATCGTCTGCTACGGAGGATTGAGGAGTGGATTTGTATGGGCGAGGAGCCGGGATGGGATTCGACGCGGGACGCTGCCTCCAGTTTTCTGGAGCAGGCTTGGGCTGAGTAGGCTTTGCAGCCGGAGGAACCCGGCTACGCAGCGGCGGAAAGTTTTCTTGAGAAAGGCGCGGGGCCTGTTTGGGAGCCGCCCTTTTGAAATTGGAGCGCATACAACGGGGTGCACGAGGGCAGCCCCTGTAGTTTGCGGTGTGGCCGGACTGGCCACAAAGCACGCAATCGGGAGGAGAGGGAGTTTCAGGAGTGCGATTGCACTCCTTAGTGAAGTGCGGGACCAGGCACTTGACGCACCTGGGCGGTGCGCGGCAGTTGGCTGCCGCGTGCCCGTACAACTGGCACCGATGGCATTGGCCGGGATGACCGCGGCGATGAGGCGCCTCGATTGAGATCCCAGAGAGGCCGCAAATAGAGCTAACCCCTTTCAGGATCTCTCTGGACTTGGGGACGTTGGCGAGAATCACCAAAGCGAGAGGGTGTTGCCTCCCGTACTTGCTGTGCATTTTATGCACCGCGAGTGCCGGGAAGCCTTGGGACTGCAGATCCTCCAGGATGGCCTCGTTCGATAATTCGAACGGGATTCCCCTGAGTACCGCTCTGATCTTACGCTCTTCTGACAGAGCATAAGTGTGATAAGCATATTGCTTATCGGTGAGGAGCTTAGTCAAAGCTCGGAAATCGTCTATCGACGAGACAGTGATTTTAATAGATTCACCCGAGTTTACCGCTCGGGTGTAATGGATTTTGTGCTCATTGCACAGTGTCGAGACCTCAGTCCATTTACCCTTTTCCCGAAGGAAAACGGGTGGTGGGACCTTGGCCTTGACAGAAGTTGGGGCCGGAGCGGGTGTTGAAGACACCGGGGCAGCTGGCGTTGAAGACGCCGCAGGGGGTGTAGGGACGGGCGTGGAGGGCGCCGGGTCTTGTTTCGAGCGCTTCTTAACAAGGGTGAAAGAGGGAGACTCAGGGCCAGTTGGGGTGGCGTCCGAGGAAGACTCAGTCGCGGGTGCGCGCTTGCGGCGCAGAGGGGCGTCTACTTCGCACTCCATGTCACTGGAGGAAGGGGACGCGGGAGGGCCTAAGACCTGAGGGGTCTGGGGAACTGGGGTGGCCTGAGGGGCCGGTGTGATTAGTGGCATGATTAGAGGGAGAAATGATTGCAGTGTGCGAATCATATGAGGGGCGCAGTAAGTGCCTTGGGCGTCGTAATCAGCGATCAGCTTATTCAGGAGCTCCTCAGGGCTTAGGGAAGCCATTGCGGAGGGGTTGGGGAGGGACAGTATATGAACCTAACAACGATGACTAACTTCCTAACACCACCCTACACGCAGTAGGGTGGTTGAGAACGACGCGGATAACTTACTCGAACACGGCACTTGGAGTCCTGGAACAACGAATTCCCGTCGACGAAGCTCACGTTCCACGAAGTACGGTTAACAAGCCACTATTCGCCGTGAAAACGGCGTTAGAAACTTATTAGAAGTACGGTTAACGAGCCAATGTCCGCCGTGAAAACGGCGTTAGAAACTTAATACGGTAAACTATGAAATTTGGGTGCTCAATTAGCGCGGGGGCTAAAAGAGCGGGAAGGCGTCTGCGATCGACGTGCGCTCGAGAACGCACGCAGACCGAGACTGATGTGATTTACACAGCATCGTTCAGCAATTTAAATCATCCGTCTACTAGTAGCTTCCGTCATCCAGAAGTGGAGACCTCTCCAGTAGCGCGGGCGCTGTTCTAGCGTTTAAATATCCAATTTATTCTCTTTCGTTATTTATTATTGGCGCTTTCAATTGGAGTTACTTAAATTAAAAGGGCTCGTTGTGAAGATCATTGCTTCACTTGGTTACAGGATCAACCATATTGAATTAAATAGTATTAAACATGAAAAATAATACATACACATATAATAATAATAATAATAAATCCCCAGGCAAACACACTAACTGTATGGCTCCAAAGTAAGCAGAGCTTGGATTATGGATGACCATACAGCGAACTGGGGGGGAACCCAGAATAAACATACATATATAAATACGAACAACCATGACCCGAAAACAAACATCTGTGTTCATCACACAAATGAATGCCCCGGCCGGGACTCAAACCTGGGACCTTTGGACTATGAGGCAAGGATACTTACCACAACACCACTCGGCCGTCGTATATATACATATAATAATATACATATATTACACAAACTATAGCGAGCAGGCAAAAAAGGAAATTTTCGTAACAATAAATTAAAGAAGGGCACAAGCAATATTTTGACCATTACAAAGCTACTAGCTAAGCACAAGACACACAAAATAGTGTCAAAAAGTCTTTACGAAATTGAGATCTGCATTTGTAATACTCATTAAAAAATAATTTTCAAGTCAATGCCGAAACTAAATACTAAAAACATATACAGCTTCATCAGTGTAGGAGCACAGTTATTGAGGTTAGGAAGACATATATGTAGTTGACTGCAGCATTATTACCTCAAAGTAAACGATGCACGTTCTACTAGCTCACCTCAAACAACTTTGTTGAAGTACGACCTGGACCATTTTATTTCCACATGACCCGAACTGCGTCCGGCCCCGTTTTGACGTGTTGACGGTCGCTCCCGGCTGCCGAGTGACGATTGTTGTCTCACGACGACAACTCGTAACAATACTCAAACGCTGAGACCGAGTCAATATCTCGCTTCTTTGCCGACGAAGTTTCCTCACTTCGGTGGGAAGCAGCAACAACAGGGTTGAGCTTACTAACGTCGGTATCCGACGTTCGTTCGCAAGGCTCGGGCTGACTTTCTGGCAATGTACTTGACGCTGGGCGCTTGTTAAGTTAGTTAGAGACTCGTTCTGCGGCCGGCTTTGGCCGGTCGTAACGTAGTCAGTTCTGTAGTCACTTTCAACCTCGTCAGGTCTACGACCGGTTTTTATTGCCAATTTATTGACAACACACTCCGTAGTAGACTCGCGTTTAGCAGGTGGATACGTATAACGGTGCCAACGAAGCCTGCGAGCATTGCCCTGGTGCGCTTCCAAGGCCCTTCAGGCTAAGGAGAAACTGGCAGACCCGATCCCATTGCACGTGGGCCTTTCCCAGGGTGACGGTACAGTGCTTGTCCGAATTAGGGGCACCACTTCGCGTCGTCCCCAGCGCCCTACCTTGGGTAGGGAGGTTTAGGTGCTAGCTTTTTAAGCGAACCTAGGCATTATTATATATTTATATATTATATATGGATCAGTAAAGCTTAGTCAATTTTGCTAGGTCGTTCGCCCAGGCACTCGTTGTGTCGGGCGTCTCCATATCAGACGATGTTCTAACGCAGGCATTCAGCCAGGCGACAATCGCGTCCCCGGCCCCACAGGCACCAACTCTGGCCCCTCAGGCCACCCACACCCAGACCCCTCAGATCTACAGCTCTTCCGCGTCCCCCGTTCCATCTGAGATGGACTGTGTCTCGGACACGTCCTCTCGCGCATCGTGGCGTATACGCACCGCTCCCAGGAGCGACTCAGAATTCGCGTCTGATGCGTCGTCGGACGCCGCCACCTTAGCCGGCTCCCCTGAGCCCCCATACCAGTTAGTCACCAAACGCTCTAAGAAGCGTTCGAAGAAAGCCGCGGTGTCTTCCGCACCTGAGCCCACCCCGGTGTCTTCAACACCCGCCCCAGCGCCGTTAATATCACTGAAAGTGACCGCGGACCCGTCGGCTCCCTCCAAGCCAGCACCGCGCTGCGCTCCCGTCCAATCTAAGCCTCAGCTCCCTCAACCCGCCTTCCTCCGCGAAAAAGCGCGCTGGACCGCGGTTTCTAACTTGTGCAAAGAGCACAAAATCAATTATCTCAAGGCAAATAACGCAGGCGATACCATTAAAATCCAAGTCGCGACTATCGACGACTTCCGCGCGATCACTCGTTTACTCTCGCTAAAACAAATCACGTACCATACTTACGCCCTCCCGGAGGAGCGTAAGATCCGCGCAGTATTACGGGGCGTCCCGTTCGAGCTCGCGAACGAAGATATCCTCGAGGACCTTAAGTCCCAGGGCTTCCCAGCCGAAGCCGTGCACAAGATGCACTCCAACCGCGGTAGACGTTTCCCGTTAGCGTTAGTAATCCTATCCAACACTCCCAACTCGAGGGAGATCTTCAGAGAGGCTCGCACACTCTGCGGACTCTCGAATATCTCCGTCGAGCGTCCTAACCGACGTGGTGACCCTGGGCAATGCCACCGTTGCCAGCTGTACTACCTCGCAGCGGCTAATTGCTCAGCTCCCCTCCGGTGCGTTAAGTGCTGGGTTCCTCATATAACGAAGGAGTGCACTCGCACTCCCGACTCTACTTCCCCCTCAGCGCGGCCAGTCCGGCCACATAACAAACTACAGGGGTTGTCCGCGTGCTCCACGCTCCACCGCTAAGAAGGTTGCGCCTAAACCGGCGCCGCCGCTCACGTCCGCAAACATTCCAACGCTGCGCAACGGGTCCCCCGGAAGCAAAGCCCGAGCTGCTGATGCTGACTTCGGCTCTTTCCTTGAGACAGCGTCCGGCCACTCCACCTTCCCGTCATTTTCCAGCTAACGTAGCTCGCATAGGTCCACGTCCTGCTCCGTCGTCTACACTTCAGTCGTCGTTGGCTGAGGACATGAAGACTATGTTCGACGTTATTCAAAACGTCATTATTAGGAAAATCGCCGTACTCACACGCAAACTGCGAGCCGCTCGCTCTCCTCAAGAGCGTCTCTTCGCATTAGCCGAGCATCACTCGCTACTTAGTTCTTTATAAATTCAATAATTCGTATAAATGTATCACATAGTAAATATAATGTCTAGACCTGCAAATCCCGCGTCCGGTCGTATCAAACCCAAGGGCTTATCTCTAGTTTTATTTAACGCTCGTAGCCTTAGTGCTAACCTTCCTGAGGTCAAACTGTTCCTTCAGAACAACGAGCTAGACTTAATGCTTCTCTAAGAGACGTGGCTCACTCCAAACCGCTCCAGGGGATTCGCTATTACCAAATACGCTTTCACTCGTAATGATAGGCCCAACTCCAACGGTTTTGGCGGCACAGCTATCTACTACAAAAGAGGTTTCCATTGCGCTCCTCTCCATAATCCTCCTCTCCTCAACATGGAAGCCACTGTGTGTAGATTCGGCCGTTCCTCCCTCGGCCGTTCGGTCATTATTTTCGGAGACTTCAACTCCAAACATACTGACTGGAAGTGTCTGTCGACCAACACCAGTGGCATCGCTCTCCTTGGCATCACTGAGCAACTCCACTAAGACGTCATCTCTCCCGTCACTCCCACTCATTATCCCGACAACCCAAACCACTCTCCTGATCCTGACATCCTTGATTTTGCGATTGTCAAGCTATTCAACCTCGATCTCAGGTCTATAAACCGCTCGATGACCTAGGCTCCGATCACCACCCTGTCTCCACCTAACGATAGCGTTATCGTTCCTTCCCCCAACTTCTCCCGAGACCTTTACCAACTGGAAAGGCTTAAAAATAGGTTAGCTTCAGCCTAAGAGCCCACGAACTCTCTGCTCGCGATCTCGCCCGACCAATAAGATAGCCCGGATAAAATAGACTCGTTAGTCAATTCCCTCACTGATGCTATCAACTCAGCCATCAGTGATAACGAAAAGGTTGCTAAGCAAGGCAAACCCACGCTTTCCTTAGCCGTTAGAAATCTTACTAAAGCTAAGAACGCGGCTCTCTGGAGAGCCAAGCTCTATCCCACGCCCGCCTATAGAGTAGCTGCGAATCAGCTACAACGTAAAGTTAGGTCTTACCTCGCGGATTTCCGAGAGGCTCAGATGAACGATCTCATGGCGAATATCTCCCCGTCCCACGAAGCGTAGTCTCGTAATGTCGCCTCTCACGTTCCTCATCTCACACGTCCCGATGGCACTACTACCTTCGAAGTTTATGAGAAAGCCGAATGTTTAGCTGACAGCATTGCCTCACAATGCTGGCCCAGCACCCAACCCGCGGATCCCTCCCACATCCAGGCAGTGGAGGACGAAGTCTTCCCCAGGGATTCTCTCCCCATCACCGCCGACCCCGTCACAGTCTTTAATGATGAAATCTCGCTTCCCATTAGAAGTCAAAAGTCCAAAAAGGCTCCGGGTGCGGATGGAATTTCCAACCACACCGGGTAAACCTCTGAATATCCCGGCTAATCACAGACCCATCAGCCTCCTCAACGCCATGTCTAAACTTCTCGAGAGAGTCATACTCTCTCAAATGCGGAACCATCTGTTTCCAACGCATGGCGATCCCCTCATTATTCCCCATCAGTTCGGCTTTCGCGCTAAGCACTCCTGCCCTCAGCAAGTCCATCGAATCGTCGAGTACATACTCGACGGTTTCTATCCACATCGTTATAAAACAGTCGCGGTTTTCTTTTACGTAGCCAAGGCTTTCAATAAAGTCTGGCACAGCGGTCTCGTCTATAAACTGTACACAATAGGCTTACCGGATCGCTTAGTCTTATGAAGGCACGCTTTCCGCGCCTCGTCCCATAAATGCTGGAGTCCCTCAAGGCTCAGTCCTCGCCCCTCTGCTTTACACCGTGTACACTGATGAAATTCCCATTCCACCGAAGGGCGTCGAATTCGCCCTGTTTGCCGACGACACCACCTTTTATACCGAAGGCCGCGAGGTACCGAAGAACGTCACCAGACTCCAAAAAGCCGCAAACGCCCTCGGTGTATGGTTTCAAAAATGGCGTATCGATGTGAATCCAGACAAGAGTTCTGCGATTCACTTCGACTTTAAACTCCGTCGCATCGCCGACAATCTCCACGTTCGAATGTTAAGTATTCCCACCCCCTGGAAGCGCAGTACCAAATACTTAGGCGTCACCCTAGACCAGAGGCTTTCTTTCAAGCCACACGTCAATAAGAGTAACGAAACTCACCCGTTTTTACTTAGGCCGCCCATATAATATGTTAGGTAGAAAAAGTCAAAGATCTTTCAGAAAAAAACGTACGCTTTATTAGACCTGCGTTAGACCCGTCATGACATATGCCTCGCCGATCTTTGCCCACGCCAAACCCTCCATCCTGCACAAACTGCAGGTAGTTCAAAATCTCTTCTCCCGCAGAGCCACAAACGCACCTTGGTACGTGCGTAACGTGGACTTGCACAGAGATCTTGAACAACCTACAGTACAGTAGCACCTCAAAACGCTCTCGGAAGCGTTCTTCAAACACTACAAAACCCATCTCAACCCTTTAGTTCGAGAGTACATCTCCTATACTACTCCTGTCATAGATTCGAAATGCAAAGTCACCAGACCGAGAAATGCGCACTTGAACGTAGCCACGCAACTAACACTAGATATCGAAGCCCTTCAGGCCGCAACTTCTAATTCGATTACATTCGAATTAATTCAATTTTTATTTTTCATTTTGAGCACCTACAGTGCCTACCTTCAGATGTAGAATTCACCTGTCATTCCCAGCGGGTGAGCCCTTCTGGGCCCCGCTAGCGCGGCCTCTTTTTTAATTAATTCCAAGATAAATACTTAAATTAAAAAAAAAAAAAAAAATTGGTCGTCGCTCAGTTGAAGGCTGTGAGGCAAAAAATTGCACTAGTCATTCAGGGGGTTTTTGAGTGGTTAGGGCTCTGGTAGGCTCGGAGCGATTCCCACATAACCTATATCGCGCGCGCGGGGTATGCGTCAGAGCATTTTTTATCCTTCTGCCCTCTCCGTAGAGGGGAACAAAAACAGAAAAAAATTATTGCCAGTGAAGGAACTCACTGATTTACACATTTTTCAGTTATCAAGACACTTTATAAACATTTCCAAAGTTATTTAATTTTAAAGAATATACGACAAGTTATTTCATTTTGCAACAAAATAAAACTTGAACTGCACCCAATAACAAATCCAAAAAAAGGGAAATATCCTAAGTGCATTGTAAGTAAGTTTTCTACGTAATGTTTGCCTACCGCGCGCCGTTGCGTGGCATCGGGTACAATCGGCTAGGTGTTATCGCGCTAACGCTGAATACACTTTTACCTTTGAACAGATTTTCGTGATCTAGAAAACGTGATTGCCTTTGTGAAGTCGTTAAGGTCCCGATAAGAAGAATATTCGAGGGTATTTCGTCTTCAAAAAACCGAAAATGCCAAACTCATTAGTAATTATGCTGTTAAAATGTAAGGTGGAGAGGATTTCCTAACATGTTTAAGTTAATAACATTTGATATAATTAAATAAAGATGACATTTAAACTTTTGATGTATTTTGTACAAATTCAATGATCATAAACTTTACAACTGGTGGTCTTAAATGCGGCTTTAAAAACAATTTAAATTGGTCCAATTACAAACGCTACCAAAGAATTATTTTATTGTTGAATAAATTTTTGTTACTTAATTATTGTATTAGATATTTTAAATTGTTTTTAACTAGTCTTACCAAAAAGATGACGGTTTGGAACTTTGCAGATACCAGTGAATAGATCTGAAGAGTTCAAACTCAAATTCAAATTCAAATCATTTATTGCACGAATATAGGTAAAATTTAAGATGTCATACAAATAATAGTATATGGGTATTGTACTTATCGGGTTCTCTCAAATCCTTAGTTACAAATAAAATAAATCGCTGTACAAATGTATCAATATTGCGTGTAGCCATTTTAATGGTAGAGTTTCGAAAAATATTTTCAAATTTTTACAGCCACTTTTTTAAAGCGTTCCAAAGTAGTATTTCAGCTCAAAGTTCATTTTTGTTTTATTGATGTTTGGCGGACGGCTTTCCTGCAGGTTTACCAATATTCAATAAAACATCAGATAGCTTTCACTTTAAATACCTTTTAATTGCTCTTAAATATTGGAGTTAATATGCTCTTTTCTTATACATATTATATGAACGCAAATGGGTAAGTCACGATTATAAGGATCACAGTTTACGTGTTTATAATTAGTATTGGAAACAGTTAGAAAGTTACTGTTCAGAATTACATCAACTGAAACGACTGCTCGATTAGCTTCGATTATGTATTTCGTTTCTTCCATGGCCTCGCTTCACATAGCTCTCTCTTGTGAGGAAGTGTTGCCTGACACTGATACTATATTTGGTTTTCTTACTTAATAAAAACAAGTTATAAAATGACCAACTCTCGCAAAAGTTATATCATATTCGCTTTCATAAAAAGGTCCCTGAGCATATTCAGGGTCTTAATACTGACAAATTTATATAAATTATGAAACTAATCTTGTGTGCTAATAATAAATTATCCGAATGATTCGATGACATACGTTCTTAGTTGAAATGCCCTATATTACAGGATTTTGCTAGTATTTGTAATGAAGCATAATGTATGGACGCCGGGTATATGCATATGTCAAGCGGCGGGACAAGCGGTATGACAAGAATACCTGAGAGACGATTGGTAATATGAAGTAAAAAAAGAAACCTAACACTAGCCTAAACCTATTTTATATAAACTTTAAGACTGAAATCAGCCAAATGGTCGAATAACGATAACCTTCACAACCAGTAAGTTCCTTCATTAACTTATGATCATTACTGCGACGAATCTAGCATTTACGTAGATTGGTGCTTTTTAATATAACTTTTCATAATTTCTGTTCAAAGATAAGACTTTATACAGGGTGTCCCAGAAATGACAAGTATGGGTGGCACTGGAGGTAGATAAACTTTAGGCCTATCAGATAACACCAACATGGCTCTTGTAAAAGTTTTCTGGTTTTAAGATATTGCCACTTTTGTGATTTTTTATGAAATTTACACATTTTGGTCCTTTTTTCCCTACAGCTATAATAAATATCTTTTAACTCACGGTTTTTTTTACCAAGACTATCGTTATTACTTAGTTGAGACAACCTAGTAATAATTTTGACGGAAACTAGCACACTATAACTAGCACACTATGCTAAGAAAAAGAGTTAAATTGTTTTATTTTATTTCATTGCTAAAAACCTGACAAGTTTAACTGATTGCTGTGAAAAAAATGTATGGCGATGATACTGCACATCATCTTAAAAAATTGCTTGTTTAATGACCTTCTCAAAATAGCATCATAATAGCCATATTTTACTTCTAAATCTTACTTACTTGGAAAATAGTACAAAATAGAAATATAATATAGAAAATAGTGCTTAATAACAGGTTCAGGTGTCTTTTGTGGCAAAATTACTAATAAATGAAATTGCCGAAGCAAATAACAATCTATCTTTTTCTCTTTTATTGATTTTTGAAGTTAGGTACGTACTAGAAGTGAAGAAACTGATTTAAGTAGGTACAAGAATAACAAAACAGAAGGTACTCAAGTTCGGGAGCACTGGGGTCGACTTTTAAAAAAGACTATTTGAATTTTAAAATAGAATTTTTATTTAAACTGTTATAAAGGAACTTAATTTTAGAATTGTAACCTATGGTCACCTCAACCTATGGTTGTAACAGATGCAGACTGCTCGATCTTATGAGCTAACTTAACATTACACATTTTATCTTAAACCTTCATCCTTAGTTTTACTCGTTCTCCGAATCGTGCCACCTAGAAGTGCAGCGTTTGCGTCTACGCTCTAACTGTCCGCGAGTGGTATGACTGGTGACGTAACTACTCCGTTAAGTGCGAAATTATCTGACGAATTGGAGTCTTGATTATTTTGCAGAGGTTGACATAATATAATTCTGCTAATTATGCTAGAAACTTAAAATTACCACATTGAAAACGTTCACAACGGATTCACTCGCACTTGTTTGATGCGTTTCACTATGAAACACTAAAGATAAATGTTTAAGTTCGTCCAAATTCATCCCCACTAGGTTGATAACTTGGGAGTCATTAAAGTTTTGATCTTTTAAGTTAGGTAAGTTCATTGCCGGTGTAGTTGACCGGAACGCTGATGTCAGGTACGGCTTATGAGACAGCTGCCAAGACGATATTCACAGTTATCAGGGACATCAAGGATAAAGTCCCTTGGAGAGACTCATAAGTAATATCACCATCACAATGCCTCCGTGACAGCCGTTCTTTTCAGGAATAATATCCAATTATTCAACCCGATACGCTGCAGCTTTATGTCCTCTATCACAGCGCTGTAAGATCTACAATAAGTCAAATTATCGTGGAACTTCATCAGCATTTCAGCACACGTCTGTTCAGGGTAAGTTATTACGTTATTATCGGTGAACAGGAACTCATCAGCATCTATGTCAGCACACGGCGTCGCTACTGGTAAGTACTCCAGCCCATTCACCATTAAATACAGATATTTAGGTATGATTACCGATGTTCTGTTGTCATGAATATTATACATTTTGACGGCTTGTTTGGTGCAGAGGTAAGTATCCTTGCCTTCCATGCCAGAGGTTCCAGGTTCAAATCCGGGTAGAGGCAGATATTTTATTATATTTGCTTTCTAGTCATGGATGTGTATGTATGTTTATTTAAGTTTATTTCTAATATTTATATATGAAAAAAAATCTATTTGTGCTTAAATATTTCTGAAGTTTATTTATCCGTTATCTAGTATCCATAACACAAGTTCTTAATGATACTTAATTTGGGCTAGATAATGTGGTGTGATTGTGGTGTGATTGTTAGAAATATTTATACATAGGTAACGTACATAATTAAAAAAAAAAGTGATATGTAAAGTTATCTACAATAGGTATCTCAAAAATAAATGTTACCTGGTGTCCCTTTACAAACGCTTTTACAGACAATGTTCTTTCTAATTCTATTAGAGTATTATCAGTAACAGGGTAGTTTAAATGATTTTTCTTTTCTATGGATGTTAAAATATGCATAAATTCATTAGTATTTATGACAGACTGATGCAATACTGAAACCTTATTTAAGGCCAAAGATGTTTCTATTTCACTTATGGTGGTATAAATCATATAAAAATTATTCATAAAGGTATGAAACATTCCTAAAATATATGTCGCGTATATGGAATAATTTTCTTTGGTAGCTGTATTTTTAACAATAATTTCAATTCTGTCTTTCAACAGTCTGTCAAACTCAAAAAGTCTGATGGATCCTCTCGCATTTCACACCCCAAATTGGTTCAGCGTGGTGTCCCTCAGGGATCCATCCTAGGTCCTCTTTTATTTATAGTCTATAGTGCAGATTTGGCAAAGGAAATAAAACACTGTAAATTTCATATTTATGCCGATGACGTCCAACTTTATGTTTCTGAAGCTCCAGACCGAATGTTGTATTCAATAGAAACTCTAAATAAAGACCTAAGCGGGATCGCGGACTGGTCAGAAAGGAACGCGCTTGTACTCAACCCTTCTAAGTCCAAATTCATTATTCTCGGTTCCAAATCCCAGGTTAACAAAATAAAAAACTTGTCCCCCGTAGTCAGTATTCGCGGTCAAAGTGTAGTTCAAGTTGATGAGACCAAGAGTTTGGGCGTTTTATTGGATAACCAATTACGTTTTGAGAGTCACGTAGAAAGTTTGGTTCGGAATTGCTTCTTTAGGCTTAAAGTTTTGTACAAAATTCGCAACCTACTGAGTGAGAAAGTGAGAATTACAGTATGTGAATCTCTAGTGTTATCTCGACTTAACTATGCAGATCTTGTGTATGGGCCTCGACTTTTGTATAAAACCAGTCGTTTGATACAGCGGGTGCAAAATGCTTGCTGCCGATTTATATTTGATATTCCTTCCCGAACACATATCACACCATTTTTAAATAATGCCTCTATACTAAATATGGAGTTACGCAGACAGTTGCATCTGGCATCTTTAATGTTTGACATAATTAAGTTTAAAAACCCTGACTATTTATTTTGCAAGTTGAAGTTTCCCAAAAGCAAACCGTTTTGCGAGCCTAGATCTACACGACCCCCACTTAGCACGCAGCACCACAGAACCGCGGCATTTACTGGTTGTTTTCGCTACAGCGCAACAAAGTGTTGGAATAATATTCCTCCGCCTATTAGGATATCCAAGTCCAAATCAATATTTAAGCAAAAATTAAAATCTTACCTTCTTAAAATACAGAGACGGGAAATTCCTAAAAGATTCACGAAGTAGCGAAAACTACCCGGTTTTTTGGGTAATAAAACTTTACAGTTTATTTTAAAAATGTTATTTCTTGTTATTTTATTTCTTGGATATGGTTTTTTATGTAGGTTGGGATTAACATAGTACACTATATATAACAAATATTTTATTTGACTGAATATTTATTTATTTAATTAATAAAACATATTATTATTTCAATATATCTATTATTTTCTTAGGTATTTAACTAACATTATGTACATTTCTTATAATCAGATTGGGTTTACATTATTTTTTTTTTTATTTTTTCCATTTGAATCCGTGTCTGCACTTCCTCGAGGTTGTAGCTGAAAATCAGCGCTTTGCTCTATGAGCTGATGCCGCTGAGCTATGGCCTTTTGCTCTGCTGCAGCACACATGCATTATAATCTTGTTGTTTTCTCATTTAGTATTTATTCAATTTTGTTCTTTTTTTTATGTATGCGTCTTTTTTGTGATTTTAATCTATATATATTTCTTTTTTGTAATGTTTGTGTGTCTGAAGTAACAATAAAGCTTTTTATCTATCTATCTATCTATCTATCAATTCTTTTTAAACGATCATCTAGTATTAAGGTCTCGTTCTGTAAGGTTTCCGTACTGTTGATCATATAATCCAGCCATATATATTATAACCATATATCCATTTAGATATAATGGTAGTTTTATTAAAAACGGTAACTTGGTCAAGCTCAAACAGTGTAATAAGTTTATCATATTTAAGGGCATCCTGACTGTCTAAATTGCCGGTAATAATTTTTATAAAAGATCCTAATGGGTTGAAAATGCCTCTTTTGTTTAAGCCAAAGCCAGCTGGAATAAGTTGTTTTATTTTTTCTAGAGTTCTATCAAGCATTAACTGTGTCTGTTTTTTCATACTAATGAATTCATTTACGAAAGGCTTGTCTGTATCTAAAAGATGAATAAATTTGTCATAACTGTTGACATTAAAAATAAAGCGGCTTCTTAGCGGCTTTCAGTTGGGTTTCACTGCACTACACAAACAGTTCGTTGAAAATGTCTAAAGTACTGGCCAGGCTGTCACAACGTCCAACGATATAACAATAAAATTTTCATAAATGCCAACAAGTCGGGTGTGGCGGATACAAGGGCTGCGAGCGAGCGTCCTTGCGCGAGCGGTGGTAGCTGCAGACTCTCTCCCTCTTGATTCCTTCCGTTGGCCGAATATCGCGACAATATCGCGAATTTATAATTTTAAATATGGCGATAACAGAGTGTGTGTTAACTGGATTAATGGTTTTAGCGGCTTACGGTCATATTTCATATCAAAACTGTTAATAATAGCTGCTACGGTTTCCTGCATGTTTTCCCAATAGCAACTTCTACGTATTCTAGTCACAGTTTCTTTGATACCGTGATGGCAAGTCGTGATATTTAACAACTACAGCTCGCTGTTCATTTTCGTCCACTATGTATATAACTCGTTTAGTGCACTCATAGAAACAGACTGCACCTTTCTTAAACAGTTCTCTTACTACTTTAGAAAAGATTTTACGGTGAGTTTCTGTTTCAAAATAAATAGAGAATTTAAATTATTTTTAATGTATTCTTATATGAATCTTTTAACTATATTCTCGTTATTAAAAGGCATAAAAATTTCTAACACATTTTGCTTTTTCCTAGATAAATTTGTGTCTTGCATGTCATTTTTAAACCATTCGAAAACTAAAATATGATTAGTATTAGATTAGTATCAACCGCTTCATGTAGGATTGGTATAATAGTGGCGTGTGGGTCCAAGTGGAATGAACTGTAGAGCATTCGCTATTGGATATTGAAGGAACGGGATACGTCAAGTTGTCTTGTGGGTCAATTACAGATATGATGTGAGATTTTGAAGACATGGATATAGTTATTTCACTGTCTGATACAGTTATAGTCTCTGATGTGTGTTTAGAGGAACGTTGTCGGGAAAGTTTGCTAATTTCGTTATTTAACTCAGTTACGTATTTTCGTACGTCTTGTAAGAAATGTCTGCATTTACTTTCATGGATAGTTGGTCATCGTCTAATCCTAGGGCGTTAAATTTAATACGGGAAAGAGCGTCAGCGTTTGAGTTTTGTTTGCCTTTCTTATACAATATTTAAAAGTCGTATTCCTGGAGTCTAAGGCGCCAACGGGTAAGTTTAGAATTTGGTTTTTTAATGAAAAAAGCCAAACTAGTGGTCGATGATCGGTGTAAATATAAAATTTTCGATTATAAAGATATAGGCGGAAATGTTTCACTGCCCAGATAATAGCAAGCAACTCCCTTTCTATGGTACTGTACCGAGATTCAGTATCACTGAGGGTGCGACTTGCGTAGGTTACTGGTTTATCATTACCTACTGACCCCTGAGAAATATAGTATGTAGTTATAGTATGTCCAAGATAAGGTACTTCAGTTCGGAGAAATTGAGATTTGTTAAGTTGTATTTTTAAGTTTGTCGTTCTAAGTCAGTCCAAAATTGCTCTTAGCTTCTGTAAATGCACGGGTAAGCTGGAGGAGAACACAAAAATATCGTCAAGGTAAATTAGGGCGTGAATGCCTTGCAACCCATGCAGAACATTATCCATTATCCTTTGAAAGGTTGCTAGGGCTGTCTTGAGTCCAAAAGGCATCATTAAGAACTCAAAGTGTCCAAATTATTTCTTAAGGGTGGTTTTCTGTGTATCAAGGTAATTTATTCTATTTGATGGTAGCCGCTCGCAAGATCTAGTTTTGTGAAGTCAGTACTTTTACCTAACTTGTCAAATAAGTCATGAGCATTGGGAAGTGGGTACTTGACATCGATAGTAATTTCGTTCAGCCGTCTGACGTCAATAACCAGGTGATATTTTATTTCACTAGAAGCGTCAGGCTTCTTAGGTACAAGATGAACCGGTGCACTCCAGGGTGAGAAAGATTCTTTTATTACGTTATCTCTTAAAAGTTTAGTTACTTGATTTTTAATTTCGTCTGCTATTACGAGGCTTTGCCTATAAGGCTTAATGTAAATGGGGTTTTTGTTTTTAGTTCGGAAAAAATGTTTGACTTCATTGTTAAAAGATAAAGGTATCTTATTTTCTGTTAATAATTTATCATATCCACTAGGGTTTTGTTTTACATTGGTCGCATTAATTTCACAGTCAGTTATTTCATATTGTAATGTCATAAAAGGTCTAGTAACAGTTATTGCTAAATGCTCATCTGTAGTGTTTTGAATTACAGTATAAGCATAACCATTTTCACAGGCTACGAACGCTTCAAGCATCCGCTCTCCTTTGCAAAATTCAGTAAAATTTGACTCGAATGGTTCGTGGTACATATATGGTGTAAAATATTCAAAAGCTTATCTAGGAGCAATAAATGACCTGGTTTGACATGAGTTTGGCGTCAATTTCAGGTATGGTATAAATATGTGGTAAATATATGGTAATTCTAAGGTATAGTCACAGATTAACGCTATTTTTTCTCTGGTTTTGTTGAGGCTTGAATTTGAAAATTTTCTGATGTTTTGTAAAATGTTTGTAATGCTAATGGTTCTGTTTGTTCATTTTCAGTCAACGTCATATCATTTTGAGTAGTGTCTTGGATTTGTGTGTATTGGTCATAGACACAATAGTAAGACTAATAAGAAGGGTCATAGTCATGGTCATACTCCGGGTAAGCGTATTTATTCTCATACAAGTCTAATTCATGTAACGGAAATTCTTGCTGAGGTTTTAAAGGTGAGGCGGTACGCATTGATACGTCAGTCGAGTAATGAGGTTGAGGATTATTTTGATTTCTATTCTGATAATGTTGCATAAATTGTTGAGGTGTCATAGGTGGCTGTGGCTGAAGGCCCTGGGGTTTATATCCGAATTGCGGCCTGTATCCTATTGGTGCACGTTGGTTAAATTGTTGGTTTTGAGGTATACCAAACTTGAACCTAGGCACTTGATTGTTCGATTGGTAAGTGAATCTGGGTTGTTTTCCCAAATTTAAAAGCTGGATTATTATTATAATTAGGAATGCCGAATTTAAGTCCTGGGTTGAAATTAGGAATACCGAACTTAAAGATTGGGTTGATACTAGGAATACCGAATTGATGATTTAGCGGAACTATTTGTTGATTAGATGTACTCTGTATACTCTGTGGCTTAGGGTTAGAAGAATTGCCTAATTATTTTTGCCTATGAAAACAATCGTAAAAATCAACCTTTTCTAACACTATGCTGAGGGCTTCTTTCAAGGTGGTTGGGGCTTTTAATTTAACTACCCGTACTTAATTTTCAGTTCAGTTACAAAGAAAAACCTTAAGGGCTCTGATATTATATATTATAATTTTACTTTGTCGCATACTAATATCGCACCTTCCACATAATAAAGCCGTAATCAAAAATGTAAATGTTTACAGGAATAATAAAAACAATTTTTAGTGAATTACTTTATTAATTTAAGGCTCATTAACATGATCTGGATTAATCATTTTACTTTAAAGCTCATTTTAAAGCTAATTTACTAAAAAACCCATAACAAAAAAAATGTGACATAATTTTTAATAATATGGAAAATATCAAAGAAAAATCAAAGTACAGATTACCTTATTGAAGTTCCTAAACGTTAACTTATTATAAGGCAATATTCACTTGTAGAAGACTGCGTCATGCATGAACAATAATCTATTACGATTGTATTGATGTACTCTTTTTATTTAATACTTTTACACCAATGCAATATATTGCGGTTTTATTCTCTGAAATGTTGTAATTAGTTCAAACGTTAAGATTTATAAACACTTTATTCACGTGAGCACAAGTAACGAATATATGACGCTAAATCAGATTACTGATCAGTGTGCTTAGAATGATTAAACTAAATTATGATTTTGTTTCTATAAAATATTAGCTTTTCATTTGAGTAAGTTTGTTAGTTAAGAGTAAATACCTACCTTTTTTTTAACCAAGCAATACAAAATAAATGAATAATTTGACATTTGAATTTATTGCACAAAATAGAATTCAAAGTATTTTAAAACTTATCCTTGAACTAGTGGCTAATTTAATGCCATTATTACTGGCACAGATTAGAATTCAATGCCATGCAATTGTAATAAAATTTGACAATAATTGTGTCTTAAGAGACCCTATGTGTCTATAAAGAACCTACGCATCTAAGCATTTGGGTATTTATTGCTAAATTTACACATGAAATTGTAAATGATAATTTATTTAATTATTTAAATCAATCTGAAAATAAAATGAGATCACTGTTCATAATTACTGTCTTTACCCGTATTAAATTTAAGACATGTAAAATAAAATTAAGTATGAATTAAATGAAATGACCAAATCAGTCTCTGTCATTTGCCTCACAATCCGAATTGTTGTTAAAATTATTGTCATGCTCATAGAAACTCTGGTAAAACAGAATAGAAAAATGAACAGAGACTCATCAGATCATTATACAACGGTTTCGAAATAGCATGTAGTTGAATACAAATTGGCAGTAACAGCTCATCGGAAGATTGCGAGCTTATTGCACAAACTTCTTTGATTTTACACCACAAAATATTATTGCCGGAAGAATCGCAAATAAAATTCTTTCTTATGATCAAACCTTTAAAATTTAGGAAGTCCGATTGCTGCACCTCCTTTAAATCGTATTTCCCCAGATATCTTAGCATATATAATAATAGTATACATTTGCTCCGGCGTATATATGATTTTATTATTTTTTGCTCGTTCAATGCAAGAATGAATTGAATCGCCCTTTGACTGGCTGAGTCCTATTTCAAAAGAACGGTGTGTTATATCAATTTGTAATTTTTTGACAAGATACAGGTAAAGGGCGAAAACAAATCTATTTTTGTTTTGCCCTGCACAGCTATCTAAATAAAATGAAAATTGTATAAGACCTTTTTCACGTTCGAATTCTATAAATTTTAAGAGACAACTTCCGATCTCTACAGCTTCAACCTTTGCGATTTGGTAATGCCAAACATAGCAGTGACCCTTGCCAGTCAAACTGTTTTGTATTTTAAAATTATAAATTGGACATTTCCTTTAGTAATGGAAGGTGCCAACGTTGGGCTGCGGCACATTTAAAACTTTTTTTAAGTCGAATGTAGCTACCACAATGTTGGAACAGTCCGCATTTTTAAAGTTAAAATTAAAATCTTAAAATCTAAGGTTAACTTTCTGTCACAGTCGGCTTCTTCGTATGTAGCACACATAGCACATCTATCTTTCTTTGGCTTAAAATAAGAATAATACAATTTTGTATTGAAAATGTTTGCATACTGTCGCTCAGTACCTTCATTAGAATCCGAATGTTCTTGCTGATAAGTTTTAAACCACTCTTGGTACAATCGATTTCATTTCGCTAATGTTTTATTGTTGAGAAAGATATTGATTGTTGCCTTATGTAATGAGATTCCATGAACGGAAACAATTTAATATGAGTTTTAGCGCTTCCTTCTGTTAACCTGTTAATTTTTTAGGGTAATTATCGTGACGTCCTCTATTATCAACAATATTTTGATTTGACTCTTTTTTTTCAAGGGCGGTGTATATGAAAGTATCTAAGATACTCAAAGTGTTGAGAAAAAATTATAGTAAAATACTCGGTAACGAGTTATTACGGTGTTAGCAGTGCTCGATTAGTACCGCGAATAAAGCCGTAAAGGCTGATGCCGTTTAAATGATTGAATATTACCGACGAATACTATTGTGATGGCTCTAAACTTTATCGTACTAAAAAAACGTTGCCAGCAAACTTCATTTGTGTTATTTTCCTCAATAAAAATATTTTTCATTCTTTAGACGAATAAAACAATTTTGCTTCATAATTTCGTCAGTTTTGTACAAAAATCCTTTAAAAAAATATTGTTAAATAGCATTAAGGCCATGGAATATGAATACGTCATAAAAAAATACATTTACAGCGCTTGCGGTTTTATTCTGTGCACGGTGCGATATCCTCTATTAAATTAACCTTAGAAATTAAAATAGATTTAACAGTTTGTATCCTACCACAAAAATCTAAATAAGACTTGCCAGACTTAATATTTAAATTTTCAAGCTCTATTGAAATACATTCCTCACTACGCGGATCTCCAAAATACTGGACTAACAATTCTTTTAATTGTGGCCAAGTAGTGTTGTCATCGCGCTCTCTGATAAGAGAGGCAGCTTCGCCCGTTAATCGACTCGTAACTGATCCAAATACATAAATGTTTTGAATATCATTTCCTATAAATTTCTCAATTAATAGGTCTTTACCTATGAAACTGCCGTTTTGCCGTACTGGCCATTTCAAATGAAAATATTTTTTTTTTGACTGATAATTCTAATTTCAAATTAATTTTATTTGACAAACATGGAATTATTTTTCTAAAATCGTCATTTGTTTAATAGTTAGTGTTTTGTTTTCAACGCATTCGAACATTTTTCGTCATCATGGATAAGTTAAAAATTCGAGTAATTATGGAGTATGAGTACCGTCGTGGCAGCAAAGCGGCACAAGCGGCACGCAACATCAACGACGTTTACGGAGCGAACACTACAAACGAACGCACCACCCGTTACTGGGTTACCCGCTTCCGTTCTGGAAATTTTGACCTGAAAAATGAACCCCGTGGTCGTCCGAAAACTTTGGTCGACAATGACGAATTAAAGGCAATTGTGGAAGCTGATGAAACTCAATCCACGGCTGAATTAGCAGCAGCTTTCGACGTTAGCATCAAAACAATATTGGTCCATTTGCGTCAAATTGGCAAGGTAAAAAAGCTTGACAAATGGGTACCCAACGAACTCAATGACCGCCAGCGCGAAGTACACGTGGAGACGTGCCTTGCAGGAATTCTGCAAGGAATTCTGAACCGCATTGTTACTTGTGACGAGAAATGGATCCTGTTTGACAATCGTAAGCGCTCAGCAAGTTGGTCGGACCCTGGTTCAGCACCCAAACAATGCCCTAAACGAAAACTTACCCCTAGAAAAGTGATGGTCACTGTTTGGTGGTCTAACGCGGGTGTAATTCATCACAGCTTCTTGCCTAACGGGACAAGCATTACTGCAGATGTGTACTGTGAAGAACTGAACACAATGATGGAGAAGCTCGCACGTCTCCAACCAGCTTTGGTCAATGGTTCGGCTCCACTGCTCCTGCACGACAACGCGCGACCTCATACTGCACAGCAGACGGTCTCCAAGCTACAAGAGTTGGGGTTGGAAGTTCTCCGTCATCCGCCATACTCACCAGACCTTGCGCCTACAGACTTCTACTTTTTCCAGAATTTGGATAACTTCTTGGCGGGAAAAAAATGCAATACCCGAGAGGCAGTACAAAATGCCTTTGAAGAATTTGTTGCCTCCCGTCCAGCTGATTTCTTCAAGAAAGGCATCAATAAGCTACCAATGCGTTGGCAAAGATGCATTGATTGCATGGGTGATTATTTTGATTAATAGAAATAAAAAATATATAAAAAAATTACGCTTCATTTATTTTGTGAAAAACGGCAATTTCATAGGTATAGACCTAATATATATTCGCTTTTTCTAATGAATATATTAAGCTGTAGTTTATCTCAAATGTATACAAGTATAATTTTTAGCATTTCACTAGGAATAATCCTTATTTGAGCCTGCCCTTCCATTTTGAATGTACAAAAATAAAAATTAATTAACCAAAATAACACGAAACTATAAAAAAGTATAAAAATAAAAGGTTGTAAAAGTATAAAACACAATGTGTAAAATAAAATTCTTATAACTAGTATCACTTAGTCAATAGTTTTATCGATAAAATGAAAAGAAACTAACAGGAACGCATTAGTTCTAGGTACAGTTTAGTATTTTAGTTAAAATGAGAGAAGTCCTATCTCAAGATAACAGAACAATTGACACGATGAATGGTGAACAAGCTTACTCACCAACCAGCCGCTCTCATTTTCATTTTCCAGATTTTCCTCCGATGACTTATTTATTTGGTTCGCGGATCGTAGCACACCGACACGACGTGTAGAGAAATAGTCTGTTTTTATTTACGGATCAGAATTTTCACTTTCACGAAAATGTACAGTCTAAATTTCACTTATTTCACGTACTGATGGACAATGCATGCAAACCTCGATCCTACCGGTTGCGCCAGTCAAGTTCGGGAGCACTGGGATCCACTTTTAAAAAATACTATTTGAATTTTAAAATAGAACTTTTATTTAAACTGTTATAAAGGAACTTAATTTAAGAAATGTTAACTTGCTAACTTAACATTACACATTTTATCTCAAACCTACATCCTTTACTCGTTCTCCGAATCGTACCACCTAGAAGTGCAGCGTTTGCGTCTACGCTCTAACTATAACGGTTGCGGGTGGTATGTCTGGTGACGTAACCAGGTTGTAACTTAAAATGTTTATATTTATTATTTTTTTTTAACCGATGCAAAAACGACGGGGTGTTATAAGTTTGAAGTGTCTGTGTGTGTGTGGAACGGATGAAACGGATTTGATTTTGTTTTTGAAAGGTGAATTAGTGAAGAGTGTTTTTAGCTATGTTTGATGGAAATTAGTCCAAGATGTCCGCCGCCACAAAATGCCAGATTACATACTTTTTTAGAACTCCCTCAATATTGGTACCAAATGAAAGGGCTTGACTAGTGAAATACTATGATAAATTTCAAATCCAAGACGGCTGCCACCACAAATGTAGGGGTTTTTCAAATTTTTTATTTAATCTTGTTACAAACGATTTTCAAAGTGTCTGCCTCCGAATCTTACAGAAGATCTACATCTTTTGTAAAATTGTCTTTTTAAATATCTCAAGGTTAAATGTGATATTTCACTCGCTGCTTGATTAATTCGCTGTCACAGTTCATCAGCGGACCGAATTGGTTTTCCATAAACTTTTTCTTTTAAACATCCCCAATTACAAAATTCTAATGGATTTAAGCCCGGAGAGCGTGGTGGCCACAAAATTGGTCCTAGTCGGCTAATCCATCTGCTTGGAAATGCCTGATCAAGATGTCCCCGTACTACGAGCGTAGTGTGCAGGACACCCATCATTGAAGTCACATATTTCTTCTTAATTATAATAATAGGTAGATGATTTTGTAAAAAACCTAAATATAGGTCTACATTTAGGGTAGCAGGCAGTTCGAACGGGCCTTTAATCTGCCCGTTCAAGATCCCAGCCCAAAGATTAACTTTGAATTGGTGCTGGGATCAATCTTCTCTTATTTAATGTGGATTTTCTAGTTGCCAACTGTGTAGATAATGATGGTTCAGATAGCCATCTCTTTTGCGGGCCGACTCATCACTCCACAAAATGTAGTTGAAAAAATTTGGGTCGTCTTGATGCTTTTCTAGCATTATTCGGCAAAATGTAACACGCTTAGCGTAATCATAACTCAGCAGTGTTTCAACCCTTTGAACGTGGTAAGGGTGATAATTATATCGTCTTAAAATTCGATGTACTGACGATTTAGAAATGCCAGTTAACAGCCAAAACGTCGTTCAATCAAACGTACCGAAGTTGATGGGTCTTCCATAACTTGCTCCAATACAACCTCGTCCTCCTGGTTGCGGAGTCTCCCTCGTAGGAAACACTGACCAGGGGTTCTACCCTCGCGGTAGGCATTTACAGCGCGAAGAATAATTTTGTAGCTTGTACGCCTGCGGTTTGGATATCTTTCCGAGTACAATTTTGCGGCTAAATTTGCATTATTAGATACGCTTCCTCTAGCAGATATGCTCCTTGTTTCGCCATAAATTAGTAGTATGTCTGTGTACTAACTAGGGGTGAGTCCAATAAGAGCACAGGGTCGTCGTTGTAGTCACAGAAACGGTTCGAAATCCAATCACAAGCAAAACGGAGTCTAAATTAATGCGAAGTTGTCAAATAAATGCTAATCGATGTAATACGGCGAAAGAGCAGAAATAACACGTGTGTAGTACTAAACGCAAGGTAAAGTACTGAATATTTTGTTTAACATTTTTTTTTAATACATCAATTTTCAAACACGAGAAAAGAAGTACCACGTCGCAAGGAGGCCGATGACTGCGGGTCCTCTTCTATTGTGATGCTATTATGAAAAGATCATTAAACAAGCATTTTTTCAAGATGATGCGCAGTATCATCGCCATACATTTTTTTTCACAGCAATCCGTTAAACTTTAGTCAGGTTTTTAGCAATGAAATAAAATAAAACAATTAAACTCTTTTTCTTAGCATAGTGTGCTAGTTATAGTGTGCTAGTTTCCGTCAAAATTATTACTTGGTTGTCTCAACTAAGTAATAACGATAGTCTTGGTAAAAAAACCGTGAGTTAAAAGATATTTATTATAGCTGTAGGGAAAAAAGAACCAAAAAGTGGAAATTTCATAAAAAATCACAAAAGTGGCAATATCTCGAAAACTAGAAAACAAGAGGCATGTTGGTGTGATTGATAGGCCTAAAGTCCGTCTCTCTCCAGTGTCACCTTTACGTGTCATTTCTGGGACACCCTGTTTTATTAAAAAAAAAAATTTTCACACCGATTTGGGGACGACAGAGGTGTAGAATTCATTTAATAGTTTTGTATTGTAAACACTTTATTGCACAAAAACATGATTGACGCAAGCGGGGTGGATTATAAAGCACCTGATACCACCCCTAGTTGGGCTTTTAGTAGGATTAGTAAAGCTGATGACGTAATTATACCATTAGGCCACTTATATTGGAGAAAGAATACCCACTCAAAAACATTTGATCTGTTGCCAAAGTCGAAAATAAAACAATCAGTTTACATAGCTATTAAAGTCAAACACAAAAACTATAACAACATAGCAAATATAAAACTGTACATCTGAAACAAAAGCATACATCCACTGATTAAAACTTATAGAAGGCGTAAGTAATGCCTAACTTTGAAACACAATCGCGTCGCGGCCGCTCCATCCATTTTTCATTTTATAACAGATCGGCATGTGACGCCACAGGCGGCCTTCTGAAGCAATTATAGACTTGAATGGCTTCTCCGATATGCATGAAGCTCCGGCTTTAGAGCTTTCGCAATAATTCTCTTCTTTATATTCTGCGATTATAGTGTAATCGAATTTGATTTCCATTTACTACTGTTCTTTTTTAATGACAGATTTTGATAAGATAATTTATTTGTACCCACAAATTTATGGGAAGCATATGTAAACCTTTGCTATAAGCTCAAAATCAAGTTCATCAATGTCAAAATAAGCACTAAAAATCAAAAAACAAACAACAAAATCATGCTAAAGCTAATTTTGTAATACGATATGCCGACAAGATTGCAATCTTGTGATAAAGCACCTATCGGCTTGGAAGCTCAGCCTGTTTCATTTAATCTCCAGAAAAACAGGCACAATGTCTCTTAGGACTTCAAACCATATTATAATATTTCCAATGTTTATTATGAAGGCGCGTCCTTTCTGTAATTTCCGAAACGGGTCACATTGATCTTATACTCCCAGTAACACCCTTATTCTGGTCGATCATATTCTATATGAAAAGCGCATTATAAATTATATTTCAAAGTTAATAATATTGATTATTTGATGCTAAGAAGCTGTTTTTTTGCAAACCATTGTAGATTGGATTACGTCAAAATAAATTTGAGATCGTTTATTTCTCAGTCACATACGAACGCGTCCTTATTTGTAGTACACTAATTTAAAAATTATAACTTTAAAATCATGAAGTTAATTAAATCTTCCGTCTGAATTTTAAGAAAATGCCGTTATTTTTTTCGCAATAAAATTTACAGTACACAGGCTAGACAATGTTACTTCTGCTCAGAGGCATTGGATCGCTCACTGCTCGCATTATGTAAAACACGTCTCTGTCCTTATTACTGGAGTCTGTTATATAAACGTCATTTCCTATTGACCCAGAATAGGCCCGCGCTTCGGCCGCCGCATACAAATCAGCGGCCGGTGGCGCTGTATTGGGTCGACTTCGAAACACGGCTTTCTTGGATTTTAAATCTGACGTATGGAGATGAGAATACGTGTAGCGAGTATTGCTGTTCCAAGCAGAGGATTCCAGTGGTATTTATAATAACTCCTCTTTGCCTTGGTGAATATATGCTTAATTGAAATGTGAATAGCCTTGAAAGTGAAATTAGAAAATGAAAATTAGTGTATATATATGAAAATTAGTTATTTAAGATGAAACAGATTTCTGGGTAAGAGATTAAAAATAAGCATTCAACTACAAATAAAAAGTACCTGCGACTAAAAACAATTTTCCTTGCATTCATTTTTGCTCTTCCTACGATACAAACCTTATTTTTATATTAATCAGGAAAGAAAAGTTGTAAAAAAACTTATTACGTACTATTTATAATGACAGACTGACTACAAGCCCCATACATTACTTATGCATATTTATAATGACAGACTGACTACAAGCCCCACACATTACTTATGCATATTTAAATGTAACTATGTCGTGTCTAGCAGTGACTCTCTGAAATATATGAGCCATTTCTATGAGCGTTTACTTAAACCACTTTAAACATATAATCAAACAAATATTTTGTCTTTTCCTATGAAAGAAAACCAAAATAACATTATGTTGCTTTTTCCTTAGCAAATATTATTGAAAAACACATAAGGTTAATACGTGGTATTTTTGTTAATTCAAATACAGGCCGTAGTTGCTACGGAACGCTTTATCTGTTACAAGCGCTATTTAGACGTAACGCGAGAGAAGATGGGAAGTAATCTCATAGACTAGAACTGGTTGGAGACGGTATTACTTATGCATTTTTTATCCTCGGTGCTATTTTTTATTTAGGCTCGTAAAACACACACACGTATCCTTTAAAAAACAGTTTGTAAACGTGAAAACGTTTAAAACGTTTCGTGTTGAACTTGTGCTAAATTTCTAGTAATATTATCTTTTTCTAAGTGTTTTGAAAAATATATTGTATCTCCACACAGTAATACTTTCATCCCATAATCCTAAGTCCAACTTAGCGCAAACTATTTTTGAGCTGTTGAGGCCCAGTCCGAGAATTCGAAATGAATGAAGTCGCACATAGCTATTCAGTTAACTGAAGTTCTTGTTTGTGCTGGAATTATGAATTGTGTAGCCTAAAATTCAACTAGTGGCTGTTAATTGTCAGACTGAGTCTATTCATTGAGATGAGTCAGTATGTGAAATTTCGGAACTATGAGTGATAAAGGTCGATACAACCATTTCTTTTGATTTTAGTTTAAAGAAAAACTGCATTACTGATTTAATCCAAGTCACACTCTAAAAAATCGTACATGATTTAATGACAAAAATTATTGAGTAAGTTATAAAAAATACATTTCATTATGGGAAACTTTCTAAAAAAATAACACTTAATTTCACCATTTTATGCCAGAATAGTAATAACTGCATGAACATTGCAGCTGCCTCACAAACCTTGGCAATTTATAGTCCATCCAGATTGCTAACACCGAGTTTTCAAACTTTACAAGAACAAAAAAGAAACAAAATTAGAAACACACTGAAAAGGTTTCTGCTGAGCGTAATGCCTCCCGCCTACACTGAGGCGCTCATCTCAGCTGATACCATCGCGAATACATAATAGTTCGTTAATTTTATGATAATAAAACATTGATATTAATCGAATAACAAAAATCCTCTTTATAGATACATACTACTGATACAGTTTTACATAGAGTTTAAAGTATTTAAATACTCAGATGCTATGAATAGTATATATAGTGTGTATATGTAATAGTGTAAATATATAGTGTTACTGGAAAGTATAATATCAAGATCAATGTTCCAGCTTCTTCACCACAGCGCCCCCAAAGCTTCTGACCAATTTTTACAGGAATAAATATTTAAAATAATAGCTATTTTCTTGAAAACAATAATTTACCAATGTACGTGACGATACGACCGAGGAGCGTAGGGGTTAGTAGCCCTGCCTCATACGCCGGAGGTCCCCGGTTCAGGTACTGGCCGGGGCATTCATTCATGCGATGAACACAGATGTTTATTCTCGGGTCACGGTTGTTGACATTTATATATGTTTGTTTATTCTGGGTTCCCCCAGTTCGCTGTATAGTCATTCATAATACTATTACTTCTACTACGATTTATTATTATTATTATTTTGTATTTTCTAATGTTGAATCTGCGGTAAAATGGTCTCTATGCTGCTGCTACCAAAAATCATTTAATACCTACATACGAGTTCTTGAACGCAGTTCTTCTTACTATAAAGTGGTTGACATGATTCCTTAGAACAAATATATCTATATTTCATAGTTTGGGACTTTCCCCTACTGACCAACCTTGATGAATCATCCTGTAGTTATGAGAGGATTAGCGTTTGAACGGCTTATTTGTAACACCATCGAGATTCCATTCATCATTATAAGAAATATCGCGGGAATTTTGCTTTTATGCCAGCCAGACTAAAAATGTTTGAACCAAAAACAACTTCAAACGTAAGTAATAATTAAAAAAAAACTGGGCACTCGCCAGGAAGCCAATCGCTGATGAATAAAAAAAAACTTAATTCTTATATAAACTAAAACAAATTGTATACTACTAGCAAAGTTACACTACTTCACAGCACTCCTGTTAAAATTTTCATATCACACCCGAGGTAGCACAACAAACGGTGCCTTAGATTGCACAGTTTATTTCATCTGAGTCGTCATGTCATGTCATATTTACACTTATCCTGTGCGGGCGGGCGCGTGCGGCCGCGCTGTCGGCGGGCTGTCTGAGCGATTCTTTAAAAGTTAAACGTGCTGTATGGTAAGGTACACTAAACAAGACCTCAGGCAGAATCTAATAAGAGCTTACTGTAAGTAAATATTACGCCTTTTATAGTTTTTAAAGAGGACGTGAATATTTTTCATAATATTAAAAGAGTGTATTTTGTTGGTGTCTTGCTAAGTGTGGAAAAGTCATGAGTTTAAAGTTGAGTTAGATGAATAAGCAAAGGAATATGTATAATAAAATTTCCATTACCCACGTAATTAATAAATTAAAAAATAATTACATAATTACTGAGAGTTAAATAACAAACTATTTACACCTAACTAGATTGATTTGTTCTTATCTTTTAATGTTTAGCTGTCCGCTCGCTGTCGCGCCCCGCCCGTAATGCTCGGCCGAATGTGAATTCCGCGTTGATAGAATTCTTTATACGTACATGTCTCTCTATTTGGAATTATTTCAGTTATAGGATACTTTGTTCGCGGCTGTAATAACAGGTGGGCGGCGCAAGCGAGTGCCATTACGCGCGAGTGCCTCCTTTAACTGTATTACCAGAGATTCGCGGCTCGCAACCTACATTTCTTATGATGTGTAAATAATTTTGTTTTTGTGTTGGTTTTATTCAGATTGCGTGCGATTTGCAAGGATTTGGTTTCGTTTTAGGTTGAGGTTTGATTGTTCATACGAACAGAAAGTGAAATCGATGATGAGCAATACATAATTCGCATGAAAATAATTTGAAATAAAAAAAAATTCGAGCAATGTACGAATGGTTTGAATGCCTTTCTCTGTAAAAGTTCTGAGCCTATGTTTTTAAGTTAAGTAAATTGTTTAGAGCAAGTTACACTCTATCTGTTTCTAAACTCGGTTTCAACCCTTTCAATCTTTCACCATAATAATTCTAGCAGTACTCAACCTGAATAATATTTCCTTTGCACCGACGTCGGCGGAGACAGTTCTCTAAATAAACAAATGCAGGTGATTCCCCTGACGCGCCGCCTCGACGTGCAGGGTCTATTCCCGCCGCCGCCGCCGCTGGCGCAGAATCTACGTCATAGTGTCACATGGAGGTATTTCCTATTATTGTACGGCAATCGACGTTTGTATCAAAACGTCGTCAGATTCGTGGCAGGCCGACAAGTGCACTTTGAAAACCGAAATTCTGCAATGTAATAAAACATAATTATGAATTATGTCTTTGACTTAGTTTTTTGATGGATTGGGTTTCATTTATATAACATTCATTCATGTAGTTATAAGAGCAGATTGGTCTTATTTAGCTTTCTTCATTTATTATTGTGATTCTACATCTATAATTTACAATATTGTAGAACCTCTAAAGTAGCAGACTTAAAATTATTTTTGAGAATTCTAAAAATAAAGCGTATTTTAAAATTTTCGCTGATCTTGACTAGTTAATTTACATTTTTGTAAAACTCATTGCTACGCTTTATTTTTAGATAGATAGAATCACTGGTTAAATATTCAAAGTCTTGGAGGTAAACTTAGGGCTGGTTATGGAGAAGAGTCTCTGTGACATAGATCTCACAATTGTTTTTTTCTTTTTCTAAAGAACCCTAAAATATATTTAAGCCCTGATTTTTATTCCGTAGAATTCGATTCTCGCTCCGATCGCCACGCGGTTCGGACGTGCAAGACCCGGTTCTCCGTTGATCGGTCCCTTCCCGCCATTCCGTGGCGCTCAGTCTACTGACGCCACAGTCTAGCGTGTTGGCTCCGTGCTACGGTTTCCTAAGTCTTTCTACTCCGTCTGAGTGCTTTCGAAGTGCGATTTTTCTTTGCGACTAAGCCTCTTAGTCTTCAAAGTGCTGTGCTAAGTTGTGTTGTGCTTGTGCTGAGTGCAGTGTTGTGCCCGGCGTAAGTAGTCTGGTTTCAGTGCAAAGGATACTTAACGGTGACAACGAATTTGTACTGAACCAGTCCTTTTTATTTTTATTTATTTCTCTTCTCTATTTTATTTATTTTTCTCCTATTTTCATATTTATTTCTATCATATTTGTGTGTTTTCGTGTGTATCTGTCCTTTCTGTCGGTAAAGGTTGACCCCAACGCGGTCAACTCTTTACCTGCGCACCCTTTTTTAGGTTTCTAGGTAGCGGCCTTCGGCGTACTATTGTTAGTTTTAATTTATTCTCCCCAGCCCCCCTACCGCTGGTAGGGAGGTTTGCCGCTAGGGTTCGCTAGGTTTTTATTTAGGAATCCTAGGCATTTGTTATATACTATAGGCATACATTATATATTTATATATTACATTTTATAATTCCAAGTCCTCCAATGGACCTTGTCAATATTCTTAAGTCGTTCGCCCAGGCGCTCGCTGCGTCCGGCGTAAGCATACCCGCTGACGCACTAACGCAGGCCTTACAGGCATCTATCGCGTCCCCGGCCCCTCAGGCCTCAACCCCGGCCCCTCAGGCCTCCAACGTCGAGACCCCTCAGGTCTTAAGCTCTCCCGCGTCTCCCGCCTCGTCCGAGATGGACTGCGAATCGGTCGCATCCTCTCACGCGTCGCGTCGTAAGCGTACCGCTCCCGGGAGCGACTCCGAACCCGCGTCTGATACGTCGTCAGATGCCGTCACCTTAACCGGCTCTCCTGAGCCCGCGTTTCAACTCGTCGCCAAGCGCTCCAAGAAGCGCTCTAAGAAAGCTTCGGTATCTTCAATACCCGAGCCCTCCCCGGTGTCTTCAACACCAGCCCCCGCGCCGTTAAAATCGCTCGTAGTAACCGCGCCTCCGTCGGTCACATCGAAGCCAGCGACGCGCTGCGCTCCCGTCCCGCCGAAGCCTCAGCTCCCTCCGCTCGTATTCCTGCGTGAAAAAGCGCGCTGGACCGCGGTTTCCAACTTGTGCAAAGTGCACAAAATTAATTACTTGAAAGCCGCCAACGCTGGCGATACAATCAAAATACAATTAGCGACCGTCGTCGACTTCCGCGAGTTTACCAGGTTACTCAGTTTAAACAAAATCGCGTATCACACCTACGCCCTCCCGGAGGAGCGTAAGATCCGCGCAGTACTACGGGGCGTCCCGTTCGAACTCAGCAACGAAGACATCCTCGATGACCTTAAGTCTCAGGGTTTCCCGGTCACAGCAGTGCACAAGATGCACTCCAACCGCGGTAGGCGTTTTCCCTTAGCGTTGGTAATCCTGTCGAATACTCCCAACTCGAGGGAGATCTTTAGAGAGGCTCGCACAATTTGCGGACTCTCAAATATCTCCGTCGAGCGTCCCAACCCCCGTGGTCACCCTGGGCAGTGCCACCGCTGCCAGCTCTATGGCCACGCAGCGGCTAACTGTTCAGCTCCCCCCAGGTGCGTAAAGTGCCTGGATCCTCACTTCACTAAGGAGTGCACTCGCACTCCCGAATCCACTTCCCCCCCTGCCTGTGTGCTGTGCGGCCAGTCCGGCCACACAGCTAACTACAGGGGTTGCCCGCGCGCTCCGCGCTCCACCACCAAGAGGGTCGCGCCTAAACCGGCGCCGCCGCTCACTCCTGCCAACTTCCCGCCGCTGCGCAACCGGGGTCCCCCGGAAGCAAAGCCCGTTCAGCCGACACCTACTCCGGCTCTGTCTTGGAGGCAGCGTCCGGCCGTTCCGCCTGCACCTTCCCGACCTATCCCAGCTCCCGTAGCTCCCGTAGGGTCGCGTCCTTCTCCGTCTTCCGCACCTCAGTCGTCGTTGGCTGAGGACATGAAGACCGTATTCGACGTTATTCAAAACGTCGATATTAACGAAATTTCCGTGCTCGCACGCAAACTGCGAGCCGCCCGCTCTCCTCAAGAGCGTTTATTTGCTTTAGCCGAGCATCACTCGCTCCTAAGTTCGTTGTAAATTCTTTTATAATTTATAAATTCGTAATTAATAAATTATAATGTCTAGACCCGCGAATCCCGCGTCCAGTCGTATTAAACCCAAGGGCTTATCCCTTGTATCTTTTAACGCTCGTAGCCTTAATACCAACCTTCCCGAGATTAAACTGTTCCTTCAGAACAAAGAACCTGACTTATTCCTTCTCCAGGAGACATGGCTTACTCCAAACCGCTCCAGGGGATTCGCTATACCTAAGTACGCGTTTATTCGTAACGATAGGCCCAACTCCGACGGTTTCGGCGGCACCGCTATATATTACAAAAGAGGCTTCCACTGCTGTCCTCTCCCTACCCCTCCTCTCCTCAACATGGAAGCCACTGTGTGTAGATTGGCTATGACTGGTCATCCGACCATCATCATAGCTTCAATCTACATACCTAGTGGTACCAGACCAATCCGCAGCGACTTTGAGGCCATTCTCGCCCTCGGCCATTCAGTCATTATGTTCGGAGACTTTAACTCCAAACATACTGACTGGACGTGCCTATCGACTAACACCAGCGGTATCGCTCTCCTCGACATCACTAACTCCCTTGACCTAGATGTCATATCCCCCGTCACTCCCACTCACTATCCCAACAACCCGTCCTACTCTCCTGACATCCTCGACTTTGCAATTATCAAGCGTATCAATCTTGACCTAAGGTCTATCGAACCGCTCGATGACCTAGGCTCCGACCATCGCCCCGTTTCCCTCGTGCTAGGACCGCCGAACGATAACGTCTCATCTCCTAAGACCTTTACCAATTGGAAAGGTTTTAAAAATACGTTAGTTTCAGCCTTAGAGGCTCCGAACTCTCCACTCGCGATCTCTCCCGAACAATTAGATAGTCCGGATAAAATCGATTCATTAGTAAATTCTCTCACTGATGCTATCAACTCAGCCATCAGTGACAACGAAAAGATTGCTAAGCACGGCAAACCCACGCTTCCCTTAGCCGTTAGCAATCTTATTAAAGCTAAAAACGCGGCTCTCCGGAGAGCCAAGAAATATCCCACGCCCGCCTATAGAACAGCTGCGAATCAGCTTCAACGTAAAGTTAAGTCTTGCCTCGCGGAACTCCGAGACGCTCAGATGAACGATCTCATGGCGAATATCTCTCCGTCCCACCAAGCGTACTATAGCATGGCCCGAGCCTTACGCGTAGACACCGTCTCTCACGTTCCTCCTCTCACTCGTCCCGATGGCACTACTGCCTTCGAAGTCGAAGAGAAAGCCGAATGCTTCGCCGACAGCATTGCCGCACAATGCTCGCCCAGCACGCAACCTGCTGATCCCTCGCACATCCAGGCGGTGGAGGACGAAGTCCTTCGCAGAGACTCTCTCCCCATCACCGCAGACCCTGTCACAGTCTCTAATGACGAAATCTTGCTTCTCATTAGAAATCAAAAGTCCAAAAAGGCTCCGGGTGCGGATGGAATTTCCAACCACGCACTTAAGCACCTACCTCAACAGATGCTTACCTTGTTAGCTATCATTTTCAATGCCTGCTTCGACCATAGCTACTTTCCAAAAGCTTGGAAAGAAGCGACAGTCATAGGCATTCCCAAGCCGGCCAAACCTCTGAACGTCCCGGCTAATCACAGACCCATCAGCCTCCTCAAGGCAATGTCTAAACTTCTCGAGAGAGTCATACTCTCTCGAATGCGGAACCATCTGTTTCCAACGGATGGCGATCCTCTCATTATTCCCCATCAGTTCGGCTTTCGCGCTAAACACTCCTGCCCTCAGCAAGTCCACCGAATCGTCGAGTATATACTTGACGGTTTCTATCCGCGTCGTTATAAAACAGTCGCGGTTTTCTTTGACGTAGCCAAGGCTTTCGATAAAGTCTGGCACAGCGGTCTCGTTTATAAACTCTACAAGATAGGCTTACCGGATCGCCTAGTCAGGTTAATAGCGTCGTTTCTCAAAGACCGTACGTTTCGATTTAAACACGAAGGCACGCTTTCTGCACCTCGTCCCATAAAGGCTGGAGTCCCTCAAGGCTCAGTCCTCGCCCCTCTGCTGTACACCGTGTACACCAACGACATTCCCATCCCGCCGAAAGGCGTCGAACTCGCCCTCTTCGCTGACGACACCGCACTCTATACCAAAGGCCACGGAGTTCGGCGCCTTGTAACCAGACTCCAAAAGGCCGTAAACGCCCTTGGTGCATGGTTTCAAGAATGGCGCATCGATGTGAACCCTGAAAAGAGTTCTGCGATGCGCTTCGACCACAAACGCCGTCGTCCCGATGACGATCCCCACGTTCGGATGTTAGGCATTCCCATCCCCTGGAAGCGCAGTACTAAATACTTAGGCGTCACATTAGATCCGACGCTTTCTTTCAAGCCACACGTTGAAAGAGTTTCGAAACTCGCTCGTCACTATTTAGTCCGCCTAAATAGCATGTTAGGTAGAAAAAGTAAAATGTCCTTCAGAAACAAACGTACACTTTACAAGGTCTGCGTTAGACCCGTCATGACGTATGCCTCGCCAATCTTTGCCCACGCCAAACCCTCCCTCCTGCACAAACTGCAGGTAGTTCAAAACCTCTTTTGCCGCCGGGCCACAGGTGCACCGTGGTACGTGCGTAACGCGGACTTGCATAGAGATCTTGAACTGCCTACAGTGCAACAATATCTCAAAACACTCTCTGAAGCGTTCTTCAAACGCTCCGAAACCCATCCCAATCCTCTAGTTCGTGATTCTGTCTCATATGCTACTCCCGTGTTAGACTCGAAGTTCAAAGTCGCTAGGCCTAGAAATGCGCAAACGTACTCATCCACCAGACTGTCACGCGATCTCGAGGCCCTTCTGGCCGCAAATTCTAATTCTAACGTAAATTCTAATTCTAATTAATGCAAATTTAATATTTCAATTTTTAATGTTTTCATTATTTACTTTTCATTTTTAATGTTTTTATTTTACTTTTAATTTTTGAGCACCTTCAGTGCTATGTAATCCCAGCGGGTGACCCCTTCTGGGCCCCGCTAGCGCGGCCTCTTTCTCCAATTGGCCGTCGCTCCGATGAAGGCTGAGTGGCAAAAATGCACGAGCCGACAGGGGGTTTTTAGTGGGTATGGTTCTGGTAGGCGTCGGGACGAGTCCCACATAACTTCGGAATCGCGCCGGAGTATGCGTCAGAGCATTTTTATCCTCCTGCCCTTCCCGCGGAGGGGAACAAAAAAAAAAAAAAAAAAATCCGTAGAATTCTGACATTTCAGAAGTGTTGTTGATATTGAAACATTTTCACTAAAAGCGGAAAGCATTTTTGCAAAAAGAAATCGATAATCCATAGGTAGCAAACCGTTTTTAGGCCGTACGTTTTTGTTTATAAAATCTTTGCTTCTTGTAATATAATAGTTACTATTATTCTGTTAAGTTTTTTGTTGTTGACTTTTCATGTTGTGATCGTTTGTTGATTTTTATAAACGTTATGGAGCCACAACCTGGCCTTTCCCGGGAAGCAGCCTCATCTGAAAGAGCACACGAGTCAGACTTTCCTTTTCCCAGAAAGGAGCGCCCTCGTGGTCCTTTTACGCCCAACGAAAAGAGCATAGTTCTGAATATTTACAAATATAATATAGATAATTGGCGGAAAACAACTGATTGGAGGCCTAAGAGAATGTGCTAAAAAGACTTCTGATATGACTGGCGTGGGTCTGTCAAGTGTACAAAATTACCAAAGAATATAAAGCCCCAAAAGAGTTTCAAAAACACAAAAAGAGTGGTCCTCAACTATCTTTCATACATAAATTCGACAAGTCGCAAGAAACAACAGAAGTTTTAAAAAGATGGGAGTTAAAAAACTGTTACTGGAAAGAATTATACATACATAGAAATTTAAAAATGCGCACGACCAATAAGGTTTGTAATCTCTGACATGTCAAAAAATGATAGCTGTCAGAACTCTACGCCATTAAAAATCAGGGCTTAGGAATTAGACTTTTTTACCTATAAATCTGACGCATATTGGTCGGTTTATGAAACGAATTAAATTGAAATTTCTTGACACCTTTTGGATAGAAAATGATATAAATTAAAAAGACCAAAGAGTTATGAATCACGATGATACTTAATTGATGTAATAAAAAGAAAGTTCAAAAACTAGTAAGTACCTGATTGAAAATCTCGCTCTAAATAAATATGAAACAAAATATATTTTAATTTGAAATTGTTACGAACAAACAGTTCATATCGTCTTTAAAATAAACCTTATCTAACTTATACGTAATACGTTTTAATTCATTTAGTGAATATGCACAGTGATGTTCTGCGGATAGCCGTGAACAGACAGCATTGTGCGGCAACGCTTGTGGTCGCTTGCTTCTGTTGGAATGCGCATTCTTTTGTTTTGTTAGACTAGGTGAGATACCACCAGGGGTTTCCTCAAATATCACTATTAATTATTCAAAATGAAATCTTATACTAAAAAATTGTTGAGTAGTAATAATCTATTTTTTTTTAGATATTTAGTAGAAAGAGGAAAAGTTTTGTTTGTTAAGAAGCAATGCGATTACAGATAAATTATAATTGAATAAGGTGCCTATTCGGTACATCTGCTCCAAGTGCAGATTCCACTAAGTTAGCACTTCACTGAAAATAGCTTCCTGCACTTTGCTCTGCTCGTCACGAGCCGGACCAGTTCGACGGAGGTGATACCGGCTGTTCGTGTTTCTTTCATGTCGTTGAAGCGGTATACCTAATTACCTATTTTCATGCATTTAGAATATTGATTAAAGAGTGCCCAAAAGGGTTTTTACCTTTTTAAAAGCTGAAGTTAAGGTGTATTTATGAAACCACGATAAATATGAAGAAAAAAAACATTTAAAACGTGTATTTTGTTCTTATATCATAGTAAAACATTTAGAGCAGTTGTTTGACGGGGGGTAATACCGCCTATTTGTCGCGAGCCGCAGCAGTTGTTCGGTGGAGTCGATTCCGGTCCACTCCCAGATGTCGCACAGCCACGACTCTCATCGTTGCCCATCGTGTCTCTTTCCTTCCAAAGGAGTTGTAATAAAAAAATTGATAAGATACTAGAATTTGCTGTAAAATGGATTGAACCGCAATTACTTTTATCATTTGTGAAGTTTACACAAGAAAACAGATATTTTTATGGATATTATTAGCAAAGTATGCGCTAATAACAAATGTAATACCGCCAAAAACGATAATTGTTACAAATCAAACTTTACTTTTTTTTTTCGTCGATTCAAAATGAGCAAGCTTCTCATTTTGTAGCAAGTCTCCATCCCCGATCCCGGCTCCCGGGCCTGCACCCGTCTGAAGACGTTGATGGATGGCCGACGTTGTTAACATCCGCGTTGGATCGCGATGGGGTTGTGCTACAAGATTTTTTAAGATTTAAGTCTATTCCTTCGGGATAAATTAGTTTTTTTGCTGTGAAAGGGCCTTTTGTTTGCTTTCATTCCTGATTTTTATATTTTGAATAATAAATATTTTTAGTTTTATAAAAAACTCACAAGGATGAATTTTCACGTAAGTTTACGAAGAAAATTAAAAAATAAAATAAATATCATGTTATTGTACCTATATATTGCTATAAACTATACTCGAGGCCACGGCATCATCTGTTACAGCGTGAAGTTTGGTTATAATACTGCCTATGTAACTTCTGCATAATATACCTTCCCCAGTGCGAAAGAATTCAGAATATCGATTACTAAATTGTGAACGATTACAAATAAACAAAAAAAAAACAATCCAACGAGTTTTTCCCTTTTATTTTAAATTATATAGAAAATAAAAGGTAATAACTGCTTCACACAGCCGATTCTTGAAAAAAAAAAACCTAATTGAATATATTCCCATTTCTCTTATTTGAAATACTTTTACCATATTTGATTTATTCCCTTATAAATTCCTTTTTCAACTCCATGGCATTTGAAGTAAATCTAATAAGTTCTTTAGAGAGCCATTGAACGAGTATTTTTGTTCTAAACAGACTTGTGAAAGAAGCTTGGCTGGATTTTAAATTAATTGAAACTTTTGCAAAGATACGTCGGTATGTGGGCCGACGGAAATGTCGATTCGTTTCTTCTTTTTAAGGGCTCATGTTTTTTATTATTTACGTTCGTATAAGTGACGCACAAAATTGTTCGTATAAAGCGATATCGTAGCACCGTTTCAAAAATAAAATTTTTTTTAATATCCTTTTTATATGTAAGAAGATTTCTTGTAAGCCTAAATAATGATGAATGACAGTTACGTAGCACGATTTTTTTAAATTCCAACAATTGTTTCGCTCTCATTTTTTTACTTTGATACCAAAAAAATACATTCACATCAGGTGGAATTTCCAAAAAATTTGTTGAAAAAGTCTAAATTCATAAACTTTTCCGGTAATTTCAGAAGCGAAAATACTTTTAGTGTCTTACCCTTACTTTCAAACTTTTAAACTCGTGCAGCTTTAATTTCAAACTCTTATCTTCTCAAACAAATCACCCTAAGGACACCTGAAAATAATAAAATTTCCCAAAAAATTTAAGCCAAAATACATTTAGATGAAACCACGAGGGCGGTGCGACGGGCCCTGATCGAGAATGTTCGGAGTTTTCTTTTATTCCCGTGTTACGTGCACAGTGCAGCGCGCCCGCCTCAGCTTGGTTTCTTCTTTGTTTTTTTTTTCGAGCCGCCTGCATGCATACCATGCATCATGCGTCATGCATACCATCGCAGGAAAATACCGATTTCTGCGGGGTGATGTGGGACTCACCAGAGTGGCACCTACCCACAAAAACCCACCTTGCCAGCTGTAGCATAGGAATGCTGTACAACCTTATCGGAGCGACACCCGGGTAGGGAGGTGAGTGCGCAAGCGGGGACACGCTAGAGGGTCACCCGCTGAGAACTATAATCACATAAGGTGCAAGTGACAGTTTGGATGATGATTTGTCGGCCTGGGCAGCCTTAAGCTGGTCCAGATTAGCCGAGAGCTGATCAGATTGGTTTCTTCACAAGTAGCTTGCTTTATTAAGTCGAGGGCCACGACATCAATGCGATGTGCATTTGTTTAATTTGTGCGGTTACATTAGATAGTTTGACCCGTAGTATTAAAATACGTTGCCTTTTGTTGATTTGATAAATCTGACTTCACGTTCCCATTACATTTTAATTCAAATAAAATGATTATTCCCTGAGACAGTATAGTACTTTACAAAATTTTTTCATTCAAAATAATGGTTTGCGGTATTTCGTGACAAATGCTATAAGAAGTCGTCGCGCGATTATTGCTAAACGTCATAACTTCCTATTGGCATAGTGGGTAGTTGCCCTAGCTCATACGCCGGAGGTCCCGGGTTTGAGTCCCGGTTATGGCATTCATATGTGAGATGTTCCCATATTCTGTGTTCCCATTGTATAGTCATCCATAAAATAATCTCTGCTTATTTTGGGGCCATAAAATTGTTATGTTTATTTTATTATTATTCATTATTATAATTATTATTACAAATAATTCGATTGCTATTGTACTGCTGTAACACAATTTGGCCATACAGCGGACTACTTAGATTGCCATAGAGCCCCAAAGCCCAACCCTAAAAAGGTTGAGATATCAAAGCAGAGTTCCCAAACTTCTGCGCCTGCTAAGTCTATCTAGTAGCGTTTTGGCGGTGAATGACTGCCACAGGGTTCTGCGAGATTGTGTAGAGTTGCTAAGAGCAACGAATGCGTAATCGTATGTCTATAATGCGTAATCCGGGCGTACGATTATGTTCCGATTGAGGCAAACCGCATTTGTCTTAGGGCCTTACAGCGAGATGTTAAATCTCGCATATGCGAACTGCGGTCTAGAAACTGGAACGCGCCACTTGAAGAGAGTTGCTTGGAGCTTGGCAAAGCTTTTCAAGGTGGACTCTACCGCATCGTCTATGCCTCCGCTTCTTAGGCCTGATCCCGCCTTGAAGCTGAAATGGAGCCGACGGAAACTCTTCACCTGGTAACGTTGGACGAGGTACGATCAATAATTAAAAACCTTAAACTGCGGAAAGCCTCAGGTTCAGACGAATTATCAAACAGGGTTCTAAAAGCTCTGTCATTCTCACTGATGCATACCCTGGCAAACCGGCAAATTTTCCTGCAATCTCTATTAGCCAGCTTACTACAGGCAAATTATACGAAATGATCATTTTGAACAGGAGGACAAGAGGTCATCCATTCTAAGCACCCGTTAGGGGACGAACGATTTTCTTTAGGCATTAGTTTGTTTTGTTTGGCTTTAGGTCCCGTCACTCCTACAACCTGCAACAGGTAAGCTATGTGAACTTAGCACCCGACTTTTGCAAAATGGCTCTCCTGATAGTTTATTTTTAAAGATATTGGTTAGTAGTAGATAATAGTGAAGTTATTTTCGTTTGTAGTATGCATTCCAGCCATTTCCAGCGTTTGTAGTAACCTAATTTTCTTTCAAATCGAACTTATGCGATAAATTTAGTATTGGAAAATTTTCAAGTGCAAATAATTTTTTTTATGTCATTATTATTCTACTACAAACAAAAAACATTGCATTACAATCTATTACTACTCTCCGCACATGCATTCCAGCCATTTCCAGCGTTTGCAGTAATCTGATTTTCTTTCAAATCGAACTTATGCGATAAATTTAGTATTGGAAAATTTTCGAGTGCAAATAATTTTTTTTATGTCATACTACTACAAACAAAAAACATTGCATTACAATCTATTACTACCCTCCGCACATGCATTCCAGCCATTTCCAGCGTTTATAGTAACCTGATTTTCTTTGAAGACGAACTTATGTGGTAAATTTAGTATTGGAAAATGTTCAAGTGTAAATAATTTTTTTATGTCATTATTATTCTACTACAAACAAAAAACATTGCATTGCAATCTACTACTACCCTCCGCACATGCATTCCAGCCATTTCCAGCGTTTGTAGTAACCTGATTTTCTTTGAAATCGAACTTATGTGGTAAATTTAGTATTAGAAAATGTTCAAGTGTAAAAATATTTTTTCTGTCATTATTATTCTACTACAAACGAAAAACATTGCACTACAATCCACTACTTACCTCTATACATGCAGTCCAGCCATTTCCAGCGTTTGTAGTAACCTAATTTTTTTTAAATCGAACTTATGTGGTAAATTTCGTATTGGAATTTTCCAGTGAAAACTTATTTTTTCTGTGATTATTAATTTACTTCAAACGAAAAACAGTGCAGTACAATCCAAAACCAACCTTTTCTTGCATGACAAAACAAAAAATAAATATTTTTTGATTTCGATTGCTGAATTTTTTTGTTGTTCTGTAAAATTTTTTTGGGTCTAATACAAACGAAAATAACTTCACTACTATCTACTACTAACCAATATCTTTCAAAAAACTATCACGAGAGCCATTTTGCAAAAGTCGGGTGCTAAGTTCACATAGCCCAACAGGTGCACCAGCAAAGGAACGTAGGTCGTTAACCGATAGGCAAGGAAGTAGTCTTTTTTGATTTGGCAAACTCTATGACAAAGTCTGACGCAATGGCTTGTTATTCCTGTTGATTTTCTGGTCTAAAAAAATAAATATATTTAGTCTCCTTAACACTTTTGACAGTATACTTACATAAAACATTCCGGGCTCACATAAAAGGCGTCCCGATTGAGTCACCTTTGTCATGGGTAGGATATGAGCAAAATGTCGCTTAGAAATTTGCTAACACGTAACAGAACTGTATCTGCACCATCATGACTTACTTGACTTGCCAAATAAAAGTTGAGACTTTTATTGGACTTTACATGAGTGTAAAGTCCATTTTAAAGCTCTTGAATCCGGAATATGTCACGTTGCAGATCTTTCACCTAGTAAATATGGCAAAAATTTAAGTTTATTTTAATTTATTACCAAAGATGCTTACTTGCGCGAGTTAAAAAGCTCTGTTGTAACGTTTGAAATCCTGCTTTATTTATCTAGCACTCCTTTGAAGTACTTCTTCCCTTTGAATGTGTTTTATTTTCATTTCAAAAAATAACAATATACCGTATCATTTTGTACGTTTTATTTTTCTCTGAATTTATTTCCATTGAATATATTTCCATTTCGTTTTTTACAACGACATGAAAAGGTTCCGGAGAGCGCTTTAAATTATATTTTAAGTTTCACGTTTTAAAGCTCCGTTGTCTTTTCTTTTTGAAAACAAACCTGCTATAAAGAAAAGTGTTATAATTATTATTTCAAATAATTCAGTTACAATTAATGAAATAAAGTAAACATTTAGACTGGTCTAGCTAACAGCTCAAAAGGTTATTATTTTTGTATTTTTTACTGCGAGATTTCAATGAGCGTTTTTTTAGAAAACTTCGTGTTTCATGTAATTATTTATTAAATGAAATATATCCCTCTCAATAAAATGTTAAGTTATGCCTTAAAACAATAAGCGCAAAATGCTAAAGAACTTGAAAAAAAACTTAAATTGATCTAGACTTTTACAGAACAGGACACGTCACGTCAAGCGCGGGTCTCCCCCCAGCCCGCGGCCGCGCGTCCTCAGCCAGGCCTGCAGCTCGCTGTCCGAAACTACATTACAACTTCAGCAGCAAACTTTACTGTTTGTCACGGAGAGCTGCCCTCGATATAAATTGTAATTGTACTTGCTACATAATATTTACGTGTTTTTTATGTAATTAAGAATCATAGATAAAATTGCAAAATATGCTAACAAGAAACTATTCATTACAAAATAACAGAAAATTTTAACAAAATTTTAATTTCCATTTAACATTAATAACGTTGAGATATTAAGTTTAGTTGAATAAATATTAATAATAGTCTTACTTAATAACAGTCTTGGAAGACTGGTTGAGAAGCCAACAAAGGTTTGTAAACATGACATGTATTTCTGTCAAATTAAATCACTCCCGTTCATAGGTACGTCAACATATAAGTACTTTTAATTTAAATTCGAAAGCTGCTTAGTGCTAGTATCTCCATCCATAACGTCGATGCCTTGCCCAAGCTGAGACGTCCAGCCTCCAGACGACCTCATTACCGCACAGCCGCGTATTTACTTGTCCATAATTAATGATAATCTCATTAGTGTAAGGCAGCCCATACTACATGAGGTAATAAATATTAATAGACCGGCGGGCCGCTACCCAACTTGCTATTTAGGAAACTTGTCCTCTTGGGAAAACTATCTGCGCAGTTTAGAAGTTGAGAGGCACATCATTCTTCTAGTGAATTTTTTTACAGTTATACAAATTTTATTTAAGATTATCTGCGTATTTTCTATATTAATTGCAACTGCAATTAACTGTGCATGAACTAATAAAAATTTTTATCACTGGATTTAAAAAAAAATCTGTAGAAACGCACCAAAGGACATCAGCGCTCCGGCGTGAGTGAATGAGTGCAGAACTACTGATCGCCATAACGAACTAAACATTTTATTGAGATGTACTTTCTAAATGGATATTCAAGCGGCCTCAGAACAAACACACAAAGTTGGTGTACAACTTATACCAAGTATGCTGGCGCTCGTTCTGTCCTGTATCTACGCCTGTACTTGAACACGCGTGCTATTTTCGTTGTCTCAATTGCCTTACAATGTTTCAAACACTACAGTTTCATCACCAGCACTCGCAGTGAACTAGGTCGTAAGGGCTAGTTGGAATACTCCTCCGCAAACACTCTTGCATAATTAATGCTCGTAAGGAATGAATATGTAAAATTTTTCATTAAACTTTACTACGGCGTAATTTACTAGTTAAAAGTTTTAATCGTATCTATGACGCGCTCGTCATGTTATCATACAAAATATCTTTGAGCTCCCTCGCTCTCGAGTCATTTGATGAACATTACTGAGACAGATATAAAAGCTTGCAATTGGTATTTATGTTCGTAATCAATTTTAAACTTTACCATTTCAGACATAAGGTACGAGTTTAATTTTTGATGTTAGTTTTAAACAAAATTGTTGTGAGTTATGTGGTTACTAAGTAAGAGTTACTGCCGTGTGGGGGCGCTGATAAAAGTATTACACAGCTTGTTTAAATTGTAACGAGTCAACTTTGTGTCCGCTAGTTTTTGAACACACAGTGGGGCACAATCGATTTTAAACCGCGCCTTACAAGCATACAAACAAGATAACAGTTTACGAAGCTCTAAAAAATTTCTGGTGACATAAAAAAACATAATTTATTGTTAAGATACATAAATTTCATTTTTATCATCATCTCAATTGGAAAATATGAAACCTCAACCTTACACGTCACGTAAATCGACAACGTAGGTTTGTAACATTTTTTTTTTTTTTTTTTTTGGTTCCCCTCCACGGGAAGGGCAGGAGGACATAAAAAATGCTCTGACGCATACTCCGCGTGCGCGATCGGAGTTATGTGGGACTCGTCCCGACGCCTACCAGAACCATACCCACTAAAAAACCCCCTGTCGGCTCGTGCATTTTTGCCACTCAGCCTTCATCTGAGCGACGGCCAATCGGAGAAAGAGGCCGCGCTAGCGGGGCCCTTAAGGGGTCACCCGCTGGGATTTACATAGCACTGAAGGTGCTCAAAAAAGAAAAGTAAATAAATAAAAAACATTAAAAATTGACAAATAAAATTGCATTAATTCGGATTTACGTTAGAATTAGAATTTACGTTAGAATTAGAATTTGCGGCCTGAAGGGCCTCTAGATCTAAAGTTAACTGCGTGCGTTCGCTCGTGTGCGCGTTTCTCGGTCTAGCGATTTTGTAAATCGAATCTAACACAGGAACAGTATATGAGACTGAATCTCGAACAAGATGATTGGGATGGGACTCGGCACGTTTGAAGAACGATTCTGAGAGTGTTTTGAGGTGCTGTTGCACTGTAGGCAGTTCAAGATCTCTGTGCAGGTCCGCGTTACGCACGTACCAAGGTGCGTTTGTGGCCCTGCGGCAGAAGAGATTTTGAACTACCTGCAGCTTATACAGGACGGAGGGTTTGGCGTGGGCAAAGACTGGCGAAGCATATGACATGACGGGTCTAACGCAGACCTTATAAAGCGTACGTTTATTTCTAAAAGACATTTTACTTTTTCTTCCTATCATACTATATAGACGGCTTAAGTAAAAACGCGCGAGTTTCGTTACTCTATCGACGTGTGGCTTGAAAGAAAGCGTCTGATCTAAGGTGACGCCTAAGTATTTGACAGTGCGCTTCCAGGGGATGGGAATACCTAACATACGAATGTGCGGATCGTTGTGGCGATTACGACGTTTGTGGTCGAATTGAATAGCAGAACTCTTTTCTGGGTTGACATCGATACGCCATTTTTGAAACCAAACACCGAGGGCGTTTACGGCCTTTTGGAGTCTGGTGATGTTATACGGGATCGCTTGACTTTTAGTGTAAAGGGCGGTATCGTCTGCAAAGAGGGCGAGTTCGACGCCTTTCGGCGGGATGGGGATGTCGTTAGTGTACACGGTGTACAGCAGAGGGGCGAGGACTGAGCCTTGCGGGACTCCAGCCTTTATAGGACGAGGCGCGGAGAGCGTGCCTTCATGTTTGAATCGAAAAGTACGGTCTTTAAGAAACGACGCTATTAATCTGACTAGGCGAGCCGGTAAGCCTATTTTATGGAGTTTAAAAACGAGACCGCTGTGCCAGACTTTGTCGAAAGCCTTGGCTACGTCAAAGAGAACCGCGATTGTTTTTTTACGACGCTGAGAGAATCCTTCGAGAATGTACTCGACGATTCGATGGACTTGCTGAGGGCAGGAGTGCTTAGCGCGAAAGCCGAACTGGTGGGGAATAATGAGAGGGTCGCCATCCGTTGGAAACAGATGGTTCCGCATTCGAGAGAGTATGACTCTTTCGAGAAGTTTAGACATTGCCTTGAGGAGGCTGATGGGTCTGTGATTAGCCGGGATGTTCAGAGGTTTACCCGGCTTGGGAATGCCTATGACTGTCGCTTCTTTCCAGGCTTTTGGAAAGTAGCTATGGTCGAAGCAGGCATTGAAGATGATAGCTAACAAGGTAAGCACCTGCTGTAGCAGGTGCTTAAGTGCGTGGTTGGAAATTCCATCCGCACCTGGAGCCTTTTTGGACTTTTGCTTTCTAATGAGAAGCAAGATTTCATCATTAGAGACTGTGACGGGGTCGTCGGTGATAGGGAGAGATTCTCTGCGGAGAACTTCGTCCTCCACCGCCTGGATGTGGGAGGGATCCGCGGGTTGCGTGCTGGGCGAGCATTGTGCCGCTATGCTGTCGGCGAAGCATTCGGCTTTCTCCGAAAGCAATGGAGCCGTCGGGACGAGTGAGAGGAGGAACGTGAGAGGTGGTGTCTACGCGTAAGGCTCGGGCCATTCGATAATACGCTTGGTGGGACGGGGAGATATTCTCCATGAGATCGTTAAACTGAGTGTCACGGAGTTCCGCGAGGCGAGACCTAACTTTACGTTGAAGCTGATTCGCAGCTGTTCTGTATGCTGGCGTGGGATATTTCTTTGCTCTCTGGAGAGCCGCGTTCTTGGCTTTAATGAGATTGCTAACGGCTAGTGGAAGCGTGGGTTTGCTTTGCTTAGCAACCTTTTCGTTGTCGTTGATGGCTGTGTTAATAGCATCAGTTAGAGTATTGACTAATGAATCTATTTTATCCGGGCTATCTAATTGGTCGGGCGAAATCGCGAGCGGAGAGTTAGGGGCCTCTAAGGCTGAAACTAACGTATTTTTAAAACCTTTCCAATTGGTAAGGGTCTTAGGAGGTGTGACGTTAACGTTAGGCGTACCTAGCACGAGGGAGACGGGGCGATGGTCGGAGCCTAGGTCATCGAGCGGTTCGATAGACCTTAGGTCAAGATTGATTCGCTTGATAATTGCAAAGTCGAGGATGTCAGGAGAGTAGGTCGGATTGTTGGGATAGTGAGTGGGAGTGATGGGGGATATGACGTCTAAGTCAAGGGAGTTAGTGATGTCGAGGAGAGCGATACCGCTGGTGTTGGTTGATAGGCACGTCCAGTCAGTATGTTTGGAGTTAAAGTCTCCGAACATAATGACTGAATGGCCGAGGGCGAGAATGGCCTCAAAGTCGCTGCGGATTGGATTGGAGCCACACGGTATGTAGACTGAAGCTATGATGATGGTCGGATGACCAGTCATAGCCAATCTACACACCGTGGCCTCCATGTTGAGGAGAGGAGGGGTAGGGAGAGGACAGCAATGGAAGCCTCTTTTGTAATATATCGCGGTGCCGCCGTAACCGTCGGAGTTGGGCCTATCGTTGCGAGTAAACGCGTACTTAGGTATAGCGAATCCCCTGGAGCGGTTTGGAGTAAGCCATGTCTCCTGGAGAAGGAATAGGTCAGGTTCTTTGTTCTGAAGGAACAGTTTAATCTCGGGAAGGTTAGTGCTAAGACTACGAGCGTTAAAAGATACTAGGGATAAGCCCTTGGGTTTAATACGACTGGACGCGGGATTCGCGGGTCTAGACATTATAATTTACTTATTTACGAATTTATGCAAAAAATAAAAATTTATAATGAACTTAAGAGCGAGTGATGCTCGGCTGACGCAAATAAACGCTCTTGAGGAGAGCGGGCGGCTCGCAGTTTGCGTGCGAGTATGGAAATTTCATTTATGTCTACGTTTTGGATGACGTCGAATACGGTCTTCATGTCCTCAGCCAACGACGACTGAGGTGCAGAAGACGGAGCAGGACGCGGCCCTACGGAAGCTACGGGAGCTGGGATGGGTCGGGAAGGTGCAGGCGGGACGGCCGGATGATGCCTCCAAGACAGAGCCGGAGTAGGCGTCGGCTGAACGGGCTTTGCTTCCGGGGGACCCCGGTTGCGCAACGGCGGGAAGTTAGAGGGTGTGAGTGGCGGCGCCGGTTTAGGCGCGGCCCTCTTGATGGTGGAGCGCGGAGCGCGTGGGCAACCCCTGTAGTTAGCTGTGTGGCCGGACTGGCCGCACAGCACACAGGCAGGGGGGGAAGTGGATTCGGGAGTGCGAGTGCACTCCTTAGTGAAGTGGGGATCCAGGCACTTAACGCACCTGGGGGGAGCTGAACAGTTAGCCGCTGCGTGGCCATATAGCTGGCAGCGGTGGCACTGCCCAGGGTGACCGCGGGGGTTGGGACGCTCGACGGAGATGTTCGAGAGTCCGCAGATTGTGCGAGCCTCTTTGAAAATCTCCTTCGAGTTGGGAGTATTGGATAGGATTACTAGCGCTAACGGAAAACGCCTACCTCGGTTGGAGTGCATCTTGTGCACTGCTGTGACCGGGAAACCCTGAGACTTAAGGTCCTCGAGAATGTCTTCGTTGCTGAGTTCGAACGGGACGCCCCGTAGTACTGCGCGGATCTTACGCTCCTCCGGGAGGGCGTAGGTGTGATATTCGATTTGGTTTAATCCGAGTAACCTGGTAAACGCGCGGAAGTCGTCGACGGTCGCTACTTGTATCTTGATTGTATCGCCAGCGTTGGCGGCTTTTAAGTAATTTATTTTGTGCACTTTGCACAAGTTTGAAACCGCGGTCCAGCGCGCTTTTTCACGCAGGAAGACGGGCGGAGGGAGCTGAGGCTTCGGCGGGACGGGAGCGCAGCGCGTCGCTGGCTTCGATGTGACCGACGGAGACGCGGTTACTACGAGCGATTTTAACGGCGCGGGGGCTGGTGTTGAAGACACCGGGGAGGGCTCGGGTATTGAAGATACCGAAGCTTTCTTAGAGCGCTTCTTGGAGCGCTTGGCGACGAGTTGAAACGCGGGCTCAGGAGAGCCGGTTAGGGTGACGGCATCTGACGACGTATCAGACGCGGGTTCGGAGTCGCTCCCGGGAGCGGTACGCTTACGACGCGACGCGTGAGAGGATGCGACCGATTCGCAGTCCATCTCGGACGAGGCGGGAGACGCGGGAGAGCTTAAGACCTGAGGGGTCTCGACGTTGGAGGCCTGAGGGGCCGGGGTTGAGGCCTGAGGGGCCGGGGACGCGATAGTTGCCTGTAAGGCCTGCGTTAGTACGTCATCTGGGATGGGGATGCCGGAGGCAGCGAGTGCCTGGACGAGTGACCTAGCAAAGTTTACCAAGCTTTGCTGGTCCATTGGGAGGGCTTGGTCCTACGATATATAAAATATATAAATATATAAGAATGCCTAGGTTCCCTAGCAAACCTAGTACCTAAACCTTTTACCCGCGGTAGGGGGGCTGGGGACGACGCGAAGTGGTGCCCCTAGCTCGGACAGCACTGTACCGTCACCCTGGGAAAGGCCCAAGTGCAATGGGATCGGGTCTGCCGGTTTCTCCTTGGCCTGAAGGGCCTTGGAAGCGCACCGGGGCAACGCTTTCAGGCTTAGTTGTCACCGTTAAGTATCCACCTGATCAAACGCGAGTCTACTACGGAGTGTGTCGTCAATAAATTGACAACAAAAACCGGCCGTAGACCTGACGGAGTTGGGTTGCACTAAAAGTGCGGGATTGACTACGTTACGACCGGCCGGAGCCGGCCGCAGAGCGAGTCTCTGACTACATACAGGCGCCAAGCGTCGAGTACGCAGCCAGAAAGACAGCCCGAGTCTTGCAAACCACTATCGAATTTAATCGACCGCGGTAAGCTCAACCCTGTTGTTGCTGCACTCACCGGAGTGAGGTTTTTACTTCGAGGGGTGCACAGAGTGCGGGATTGACTACGTTACGACCGGCCAGGGGCCGGCCGCAGAGCGAGTCTCTGACTACGTAGCAAGCGCCAAGCGTCAGGTACGCAGCCAGAAAAACAGCCCGAGCTTCGCGAGCCACTATCGAATTTAATCGACCGCGGTAAGCTCAGCTCTGTTGTTGCTGTGCAAGAGACCGACTTACTTGCAGCCGATCGAAACCGACCGCAGAGTAAGCCCTAAAGAGGCTAACAGCGTATGAGTGTTGCTACGAGTTGACGTCGTGAGACGACAATCGTGACTCAACGGCTGGGCGACCGCGAACACGTCCGAGCGGGGCCGGACGCAGAACGGATCTGAGAGTGGCGTTTGAGTATTGTTACGAGAGAAGTCGTGAGACAACAATCGTGACTCGGCAGCCGGGAGCGACCGTCAAACACGTCCGAACGGGTCCGGACGCAGATGAGGTCTGGTTTGTAACAGATCAACGTTTGTAATTAACTCGTGAACGGGTGCCGTTTGAGGGTGTTCGTCGTTTGGATACTTGGGGGGAGGGAGACTTGCCGAGCTAACAGATGCAGAAAAGAATAATTTTGTATAGACATAAAGAGACTCTGTAAATTTATTTTGAAAAAAAAATATACCCGTGAAGTTTCTTGCCAGTTCTTCTTCACGAAGGTTTTTTTCGAACTGGTGGTAGAATCATGTTTTATTTGACGTCAATAAGAACAAGTAATTGTCAATGTTCAGAAATAAATATTTGAATTTGAATTTGAATTTGAATAACAAATCACTGGTCAAATGACTGAACTTTCCTAATCAAGTGAATATGTAATAAGATGAAGTCCATGACTTGAGTTGATGTGTTCGTTTGATCTAGTACCTAAGTGTTATTATTATTGATCTGGGCGCTCTTAGAAACAATTGAAAAGAAAGCGAAAATATCGTCGGTCGCTGTCGTCGGTGCAAAAAAAAAAAAAATAATAATAAATTGTTTATTTCAGATAATAGAAACATAGATATCAGTAAAAAACACAAATACTTAAAATACTAGGTATTTATCTTAAGATTAAATTACACAGTCTTTACTGAGTGCACTACTGCCTAGTAAAGGGCAAAGCCCTGTGAGCTTACGACGAGTAGTGTGCTCGACCCAAACAAATGATTATTACAATATTAATTACATACTAGCTGAAACTATTGCTTATACAAACAGTATATCTAGCTTTTAGAATAATAAACAATTTATTCAAAGAAAACATATCAAATCAAATATAAACAGTTTTTAAGACAGTAGGCGCGAAGGACTTGTAGATTAATATGTGATAGTGTGAGAACGTGTGTGTGTTCTGTGAGTGTGTGTGTGTTTGTGGGTGAGTGTGTATGTGTGTTGGGTCATATGTGCCAGTTTTTATATTTATATTCTTATACTCTTTTTATACCATTGGAGTCATTAAGGATTCAGTTTGGTCATAGCTTTGATACAAAAGCCAGAGTAAAACCTTAGCTTTGCACTCAAACTTACTCAAGTTATAGAAATTTAAGGATTTGTTTAGTAGATTATAGAGATGTGGGCCGAGAAATATATAGTATTTGTTGCTAAACTTGGTACAGTATTTTTCTTTGGTGCACACAATGTCAGCCCTACGTTTTCGAAGTAGAGTTGCATCAAACGGAACATTTTTATGTTGGTGTAAAATGACAGACTGAATAAATAATTACCTTACCGTGAGAATTTCGCAATTTTTGTACAGCAAAAAGGTAGGAAATCTATAAGGTCGGAAGGTGCACACTTTGAGAAGAATTCTTTGTGAACGTTCGAGTTCCAATAGTATAGTTATATGTGTACCACCCCAAGAAGTTATGCAGTCTGTTAGGAGGGACTGACATAGTGCTAAATATATACATTTAAGCATTTACGGGTCCATTACTTGTCTGAGAATTTTAGAGGTATATATCAGTTTCCTGATTCTAGAACTCAGTTGTGTTATATGCTGTCTAAAATTAAGATTTTGATCCACAATTATCCCCAGGTATTTAATAGTGGAGACCCGTTCAAGTGCTGCGCAGGAGCATAGCTCTTTGTTGATACATTGAGGCAGATGAGCAATTATCGAATATCTTTGAAAAGGTTGGCTAGAGTTTTGTATTGAAAAGGATAGATATTTGGTTTTATTTCTATTCAAAGTTAAAAGATTATGCTGTAGCCGAGTCGTTACTTTATTTATTCCACATCCGCCCAAGTATTTTCAGCAAACAGCAAAACCGTGTCATCAGCATATGATAGAATTTCATCACTTATGTTTAGGGAGCATAGGCTATTTATGTAGACAAGAAACAGCGAGGGACCAAGTATGCTTCCCTGCGGAACTCCATAAGTTAATGGTAATTCATTGCTTATATAGGATCCTATTTTCACAAATTGTTGCCTATTAGACAAATAATCCGTAAGCAGATTAAGCGGCGATCCTCTCATGCCAACATGCTCCAATCTATTTAGTAAGACGGTAAGATAATATGCCTGCTTAGTGGCCTGCCACTTTAGCAGTAAGATAACTCTGCTAGAACTTACTCACTAATGCGTCTTCAGGACTTAAACTTGCAAACTGGAGGCGACGTCATAATCCAGCTTCCACCTGAAAACTTTCCAGCATGGGCACGAAGTTAGTTGCAGTAAAAAGAAAATTTAAAATATTTTTTTAACTCGAAGCTTCATTTGTTACTCCTTGATTATTTTATGTAACAATGACAATACAAATGTGTGTTTGTAAAAATACGCTTTGAAATTATATTTTAATGTGCAGAGGTTATTTGTACAAAACATAAGCAATACAACGAAAATCTTAAAAAGGTGGACTAGAAACACAATTGTTTGCGCAAGTTACGACATTAAAATCCGTGTAAACGTCGCGGAAAGTCCACGAGGCCATCGCGACATTGTCCCAGCGACGGCTTATAGAGTAACACTACTTTGTAACAAGTTATTTACAACTAGCAATAGGTATTCGTGGTCAGACGCATTCGAGCCCGTCGACATGCTTCATCAACGGATCCGAAGATCAGAAACTACTACAGAATGTAACTTTTGTATCGCTGGCAAATGGTTTAAATACGAATCAGTATTTTTATAAATTATAGGATCAGAAATGGGATTTGGTGTATAAAATTTTTTATTTTATATCGAGAACTGACTTCCGTGAAGTTTATTGCCATTTCTTCTTTACGGAGTTCTTTCCTAACTGGTTGGAAACGTCAACATATACGAAACTTTGTGGTTATATGAAAAGGAAAAAATAGGAAAAAATAAATCATAAATTATGTTGTAGTGTGGTTCAAATAATGCACTTAAATACAATAAAACGTACATCATAATAGAGTCTGAGTAGTAGAGTTGAGCACGCAGCGCAGCCTGCATCCACGATCCAGCTCGCGAGCGCGCGCGGGACGCGATGCGGGCTCACGCCGCGGCGCCGCGACCTTGTTCATTAATTATTTTTCTTTTTCACTGCCTCACCGAGGCGGCCTCACACAAAGACAACGCTCACTCGTTTCATTTACTTTCGTTTCTTTAGAGAGTCTGTTAGTTCATTTTAAAATGCTTAAGTGATTTACTGTTTTGTTACCTCACTTTTGTAGAACGTGATATAATCCGGCACTTTATTATGCGCCCTTAACTTAAAAAAAATTATTATGTTCTTTATTGCCAGTGGGTACAGATGAACTTAAATAGCTTATATTGTGTTATATCCTTCGCATGCGTTTTGAATGACCTAATGTTTGTAGTCCATTTCTTTGGGTAAAGTAAAACTAAAGATATCTAATAAAATTCTATTGTAAATAAAAAAAACTTACACAACAAACAAACCTAGTCTGCCATCTTCGTCCAGTGCAAGGCGAGGGGGGCCCGTAAACCCATCGCTATTTTCCGTAAAATTTGATCGGACAGTAAATCAAAGGTAAAAAAATATATTTTACTTTAAAAAAATAACAAAAACGTGAACTACAATAACTTGAATTTCTTTTGGGGCCCTTACAAGCAGTTCCATGGAGAAAAAAATCTAAAAACTTTAAATGCCATGAACTTGGCGAACAATATTGTAAATAATGGATGCCAATGATCTACAATGATATAACTCTTTCTCATATCACATAAGTACAATTTTGAACTTTATTTTATTTTCATCCGAGTTGGTTCGAAAGTACAAATGCCATGTTACCTACCTAAGCAAGTACTTGTGGTGACACGAAGTTTTGTATGAAGTAGATTAAAAGGTCTGGAAACTGTACGCGAACAACAAAAAAGTTAAATGTTTTGGAAACCACAAAGTCTTAATACGCCACTACTGGCATGTTATGTAATTACATTTTGAAGATTGTTTATAAAAATGTATTCAATAAGAAACTTCAATGCTTCATTTACATCAATGTTTATATTAAATTGACAGGCTCTTTGTCTCTCACCTCGCCTGGAGGAGAATGAAGAAGTAGAAGTCACATGCTCGTTTAAGACACGATTTCGAGCAGCTTCAACTAAGGCTGAAATATAAGTAATGTCAAGGGTGTAGTTCGACGCGAGGCTCCAACAGAGCAGCCGCACGAGCCGAGACGCGCCTCGGATGACGAGATAATGTCATATGTAAATAAAAACGACAGATTTTGATTGATTTCAAACATACAAAAAGGCCCTTCATCTCCACACCAGGTTTGTAAAACAAACACTAAAGTTATACAACTTAAGCAATTAACTACGAACAATAGCGCGCGGTACAAGCGTCGGTTACGTAATGTAAATTGTAGGCGGAGCGGCGAAACCTCCCAACTTCGGCAACAAATCTTTCCGAAGCAAGAATACTCTCGGGCCGCACATCTCGCGCGGCTGCAATCGGTGACCCATTTATTGTTAAAGCAGTTACGCTCTGTTACGTTTTAATGTAGGCGCGAAAATAAGAAACCAGTGTTGGTAAGTGCGGCTAAAACATGGAGTAAAGCATTTTACAGGTGAAAAAATGCGGTCGAGTTGTCTGGGAGCGTAGGCGCTACTGGCTGCGTTATTTAATATTGCGGTTATTTAAACCATAACCCATTGACCTCTAACTAATGGACAGGCCCTAAGTACGAAAAAAACGTGCATACCTAAACTTGAAATGTAACATAAAATGGCGTCCATTTTTAGTGTTGCACAGAGAGTATCGAATCTACTATCGATATTTTAAAACTAAATATAGAACTTGCAATATAATATTGTAATTTAATTAACTTTTGCGAGAGATTGACGTAAATAAAATAATCATAGTTTATGGTTTATTTACTTTCATTATAATTCTTTTAATATAAAATATAAAGAACTATACAGTTTATTTTCTTATTCCTGATATAGTCCCGTCAAATTAGCCAGAAAAATAGCGGTCAGTTTGCATTAATTCCCAACATGCTGAATTTTGGTACAGACCTGGGGTACACTATTATAAATAAAACACCGAAAGATCCCATGTGTGCTTAAAAAGTTATTCAAGGTCAAGCATCAAAGTTTTCGGTTCAATCAATTAAAGTCTGGCTTGTCTTCAATAATTATGATTCATAAACAGACAAAACAACTACCAATAATATACTAATATTCAATAACAAAATTAACAATTCTAAGCAAGCTTAATTCCCTCTTTCTTCACGCCTTTTTGATTCAAAAATACTCGCACAACGGCAAGCAAAGCAAATACCGTTTCGATATGATTTACTGCGTAAGCCCCTGTTATCATTTACATCGAAAGTATGAAAAATAAAAGCATATTAATAATGATCATCGATATCTGGTTAAATAATCAAAGCTCCGGAACATCACTTTTGACAGCTTTTTTTGACAGTAATGTAACAATAAATGGCGATTTGTGGCACGCTAGCCACCTGCTATGACGTCACTACATGATTGATATTTTAGTGACAACATTCAAAAATAGTACTATCTCTTTCTTTTATTAGCATTTTTGTATAAGTAAAGGGAGACAACCAAGTTCTTCCTCTTCTTCCTCGTCGATATACATAACTACTTATTTATATAGGACATTACGGCTACTCCATGTATTTATCACCTCGCTGCCATAACCTAAGAACACCAATAAGATAAAAAAAATTGAATCAACGCCAACTAACTTTTTTGATGTGTGTATCTTAAGCGGCCTCTGCGATTGCGGCGCTTGCATCAGTGCGGGTATTTCGGACTTAAAAATCAAATCATGGTACAAATCTTGAATTGATAATGATACTTAAATTTTAAATCGTTGTCTTAGTAATTTACATAAAAATCTATATGAAGTCTAACTTTACTGTTTAATACATAATGGAGATTAAAAAATAATTTGTACTTAAATTCTTTATAGCAAAATCAATTTCCAAGGAATAACTGTTTTTAAACTGTTATTGTTAGTTTTTCATTATTCATTATTGGAAAGTACATACAAATAAAAACAATTATTTAAAATCATTATTTCACTATAATAGGAACACGGATTTCGTAATTTTAAACTCTGTGGACTAGTCGTGGATTAAGAGTGCGGTTATGAGCTCCAACGTAAGAAAATTTACCATTAAAAATACAAAATAACAAATTCATCCCTTCTAAGGTTTTCCACCCCAGCATACGGAACTCGAACTCTCCAAGACGGCTCTCTGGGAGCACGCCGGGGTTCGCCGCTACGGCCCCCTCGCAGCAGACCGCTTAAAGAATACCAACAAAGAGTTATGCTTATGGTAAATGTTGCGTTGGTTCTGTTACTAGAATGCTTTTTAACGGTTAGTACCATGTTGTACCTAAATATTAAATGTTTGTCAAGAAGGATAATCGATTGATAAATTTAATTAACGACCATGGTTCCGTCACTTTTTATTAATTTTATTTCTATGATCAAAAGTTTAAATCAACAAAGAACTAAGATTAGTTATAACTCCCATTATATATAAAAGAGTTTTCACATCAGAGAAACACTTTTTTTTATAAAATTTGTACATGGCTACAAAAGCTTGAGGGATTGTAGCGTTCAAGAAGTAAAACCAGTTTTTCTCAGCTTCGAAAGCCATGATTCATATATTCGGAAATTTTTTATTCATAAAGTTTCTTTCTGCCCTTCACGTCATTATGAAGTGACACGTTTTTGGTGTCGTCATTTGGACATTTAGTGAACAAACTGAATAAACTAAGTAGGAAAAGTAAAAAAGGAACTATAAAGAAAACTATTTTGCAGTTGCACTAATAATGTTACAACAATTGGAAAGTGTTCAAACGAATGTCATTAAATTTTGCGAGAAACAGTCTCAAAAGCTCTTGCGGACGTTACAACTTTTTCTTGTCCAGAAAATCGTTAAGTTCCTCAATGAGCATTGTTTGGCTTCGTCTACTGCACTAACTATTAGCATTCATTCGACGGTAACGTCCCGCGCCCGGTGCCCGCGGCCGTTCGTATTTGCAATTAGGGAAGCTCGGCAATAGAAACAATACAATTTAAATGAAGCTTTATTTAATCGTAATTAGGACCGGCTTGATTATCTTTGCGAATGAGAGTTCAATAAAGCACCATGTTATTTGAGAATGAATTAACAAAAAGTTTTGCCTGTTTCAGTATTTTGTACTACGTTTTCCGCTCCCAAGATTGAGTGCTATGATTGAAACTGTTTGAACTCGGATTCAATAATGATTTTAAGTTTTTACTCTTTGCCAATTCAGCCATTTTAAAAGCATATTATTCACAGTTTTAATCATGTTTAAACAGTGCAGTATTTCACCAGCTAACGTTACCTAACTTAGATCGAGTCGGCTCGCTTCGGCTCAAGGAAGTCTGTGCATAAATTATCGAAATTCACACTCCGCCGGTTTCGTACCATGATTTGTTGAGCAGCAGCGAGCGGCCTGCGCGCACAGACGCTCCGTACTGAGCAGTTCTACTGCGTGCTGCAAACCTAATTTACTGCCAATTCTAATTGTCTGCATGACCAGCTTCTTTGATGTATTCGTGAATTTCCTCCCAGCTGTGTTTGTGGTGAAATAAACATAATGAAACACTAAACTACGCTTTTGGTTATCGCTTGCGCTTATTGGTTACGCTCATCTATCACATCATAACTAAAATTTAATAACATTTTATGTAACAACATAACAGTTTATGGTATTTTTATTACAAATCCTAAGACACTACAGCGGCTTTATCAATGACGACGAAAGCTGAGTTACTTTATTTAAACCACTTTTAAATACCCTCCCCCACGTGATATTTGTAATAACTCAAAGAATAATAATAATAATAAATATTTGTTTACTAAATTCGTGTTTAAATTTCGTCTCAACTTAATATGCAAAATATACTAAGGCTATTTACAGTTTTAAGGGATAGACATTTTGAGTTTCAAGATATTTATAATTAACTAAGCTATTGAGGTTAGCGCAATTTATTTTTCACAATAAAAATAATTTTTTTAGCGTGTTTTCCTTGTGGGTGTGTGTGGGTGCGAGTGCGCGCAGTGCGTGCGTCTTATTTTTGCGGTTTGAGTAATGTCACCAGCATATAATATATATTTCTGTGTGAACGCAACCCTTTGGATGCAGCAACTATTCGGCTGCTTCGTAATGGCTTTGCAAACATTCGTTATAGTCATTTTACGCGTTTGGTTATTTAAGATGTTAATAGAAAGCTGTCGGTGTAGTTTATAAAATGGGCCTAGAAAACTCAAGATGCGGTGACGAAAGATAGTGTTCAAAGCAAAAGAACCGGCTACCAAGTGGTTTCGTCTATTCGCCCCAGCGTTGATTGGAATCAGGCAGTCATAATGTATGATACATACGCTATACACACGCCATGGTGGTGGCAGCACCTTCCTTTTAAACAGGACCTTGAAAGGGCAAGGAAGAGTCTCGGTCTGCGTGCGTTCTCGAGCGCACGTCGTTCGCAGACGCCTTTCCGCTCCATTAGCCCCCGCGCTAATTGAGCACCCAAATTTCACTGGTTGTTGTCGTAATATATAATTTCATAGTTGTATACCGTAATAAGTTTCTAACGCCGTTTTCACGGCGGACAGTGGGTCATTAACCGTACTTCTAATAAGTTTCTAACGCCGTTTTCACGGCGAACAGTGGCCAGTTAACCGTACTTCGTGGAACGTGAGCTTCGTCGACGGGAATTCGTCGTTCCAGGTGCCTCGAGTCTTCGTGTTCGAGTAAGTTATCCGCGTCGTCCTCAACCGCCCTACTGCGTGTAGGGTGGTTTTAGGAAGTTAGTCATCGTTGATAGGTTCATAGTATATATATTTATATATTGTTGTCCCTCCCCAACCCCTCCGCAATGGCTTCCCTAAGCTTTGACGAGATTAGGGAAAAGTTACTTCAAAGTACTGAAGGCATGTCTATAAATGCTGATAAGTACCGTTTCTTAGATTCGCTTATCCCTCATTTCATGACGATAATGTCCACAATGGCCCCTCAGGCCACCCCAGCTCCCCAGACCCCTCAGGTCTTAGGCCCTCCCGCGTCTCCTTCCTCCAGTGACATGGAGTGCGAAGTAGACGCCCCTCCGCGCCGCAAGCGCGCACCCGCGACCGAGTCATCCTCGGACGCCACCCCAACTGGCCCTAATGAGCCTCCCTCTTTCACCCTTGTTAAGAAGCGCTCTAAGAAGCGCTCGAAACAAGACCCGGCGCCCTCGACGCCCGTCCCTACACCCCCTGCGGCGTCTTCAACGCCAGCTGCATAAACTTTCCGCCGCTGCGTAGCCGGGTTCCTTCGGCTGCAAAGCCTACTCAGCCCAAGCCTGCTCCAGAAAACTGGAGGCAGCGTCCCGCATCGAATCCCATCCCGGCTCCTCGCCCATACAAATCCACTCCTCAATCCTCCGTAGCAGACGATATGCGTATCGTCTGCGACGCTATTAAAAATGTCGATGTTAGTGAAATCGCAGTCTTAGCCCGTAAACTTAGGGCTTCACGTACTCCGACAGAGCGTTTGCTAGCTCTGGCGGAGCATAGTTCCCTTCTCAATTCATTGTAGGTTCATTTAAATGAATTGATCCCTAAATCATGCTTCGGCCGACCTCTGCCCAGCCCCGGCTTCACCGGAGGCTGCCCAGAACGGCCACCAACTCATGTCCCTTTGAGCACCTTCAGTGCAACTTTCACTACAGGCGGAAGACCCGCTAGCGGGTCTCCGCCAGCGCGCCCAACTTCCCGACGGGTGTCGCTTCCGATGAAGGCTAAAGGTATACGCTTACCACAGCCAACAGGTGGTTTTTAGTGGGTAGGTGCCATTCTGGTGAGTCCCACATAACCCCCCCGCAGAGGAATTTACCTGCGGGCGGGTATGCATGACGCATCTTCCACCTCCCTCCCGCGAGGGTGCCTCGGCAGCAAAAAAAAAAAAAAAAAAAAAAAAACGCCAGCTGCCCCGGTGTCTTCAACACCCGCTCCGGCCCCAACTTCTGTCAAGACCAAGGTCCCGCCACCCGTTTTCCTTCGGGAAAAGGGTAAATGGACTGAGGTTTCGACATTGTGCAATGAGCACAAGATTCATTACACCCGAGCGGCCAACTCGGGTAAATCTATTAAAATCTTAGTCTCGTCGATAGACGACTTTCGTGCTTTAACAAAGCTCCTCACCGATAAGCAATATGCTTATCACACTTATGCTCTGTCAGAAGAGCGTAAGATCAGAGCGGTACTTAGGGGAGTCCCGTTCGAATTATCGAACGAGGCTATCCTAGAGGATCTGCAGTCCCATGGCTTCCCGGCACTCGCGGTGCATAAAATGCACAGCAAGTACGGGAGACAACACCCTCTCGCTTTGGTGGTTCTCGCCAACGGCCCCAAGTCCAGGGAGATCCTCAAAGGGGTTAACACTATATGCGGCCTCTCTGGGATCTCGATCGAGGCGCCTCATCGCCGCGGTCATCCCGGCCAGTGCCATCGGTGCCAGTTGTACGGGCACGCGGCGGCCAACTGCCGCGCACCGCCCAGGTGCGTCAAGTGCCTGGTCCCGCACTTCACTAAGGAGTGCAATCGCACTCCTGAAACTCCCTCTTCTCCCGATTGCGTGCTTTGTGGCCAGTCCGGCCACACCGCGCAAATTACAGGGGCTGCCCTCGTGCACCCCGTTGTATGCGCTCCAATTTCAAAAGGGCGGCACCCAAACAGGCCCCGCGCCTTTCTCAAGAAAACTTTCCGCCGCTGCGTAGTCGGGTTCCTCCGGCTGCAAAGCCTACACAGTCTAGGCCTGCCCCAGAAAACTGGAGGCAGCGCCCCGCATCGAATCCCATCCCGGCTCCTCGCCCATACAAACCCACTCCTCAATCCTCCGTAGCAGACGATATGCGTATCGTCTGCGACGCTATGAAAAATATCGATGTTAGTGAAATCGCAGTCTTAGCCCGTAAACTTAGGGCTTCACGTACTCCGACAGAGCGTTTGCTAGCTCTGGCGGAGCATAGTTCCCTTCTCAATTCATTATAGGTTCATTTAAATGAATTGATCCCTATATCATGCTTCGGCCGACCTCTGCCCAGCCCCGGCTTCACCGGAGGCTGCCCAGAACGGCCACCAACTCATGTCCCTTTGAGCACCTTCAGTGCAACTTTCACTACAGGCGGAAGACCCGCTAGCGGGTCTCCGCCAGCGCGCCCAACTTCCCGACGGGTGTCGCTTCCGATGAAGGCTAACGGTAATAACTACAGCCAACAGGTGGTTTTTAGTGGGTAGGTACCATTCTGGTGAGTCCCACATAACCCCCCGCAGAAGAATTTACCTGCGGGCGGTATGCATGACGCATCTTTCGCCACCCTCCCGCGAGGGTGCCTCGGCAGCAAAAAAAAAAAAGGGCAAGGAAGTATACCTATTAATAAAATATACATTTAATCACCTCCGCACAAATAGCTACAAATGACGTTTTATAAATTAAATATAAAAAAGTTTTATTTAGTATATTGTTGATAAGCTAGTAATTGAGATTTTGGTGCCTCATAAATGTATTTAGTTTTTATTTTTTATGTTGTAGTAATCTGTCGGTTAGCAATTTCAGAACACTCGATTGGTAAAAAAGTTAAGGTAAAACTTTGAAGCGAGAGTTATGGTTCACAATGGACTTCCTAGCAACGATGGAAGGTTTGTATTTGTTTTTATACTCATAAGATATAATATAATAAAATAATTCCCTTCATAACGAAATAAAGAACAATGAAATCAAGCTCCTTCATTAAGCCGCGAACATCACATAATCCACAGAAATAATGCGAGAATCATCTCGCATCATAAATCTACAACCCGAGCAGCACTTCCCATTACGCAGACGAAACTGAGAGAATAATAAAATAAACCTTGTTTATGAGGATATATAATAATATCATTAATTCTGTACCTACTCTTAGTAGCAGATAATGCAAGTCCTCGCGGGGACCGAAAGCTTGGCGATTTAGTAAGCGCACCGACGCTGGGAACTGCTGGCAGTTTTGTTAAAGTAATACTATCAAATTGAAATCCACTGTTTTTACACATTTTGACATTGTTCGGCTTTGTTTTTGATTAAAGCAAAATAATAATTATCATTATTTACAATAAAATTATATATTTTTTTAATATATGTCATTACCAAAAGTCCGCGACTGTATTACTACAACTAGCAACACACGTCGCTCAACAAGACCAGTGCCCCGATTTGATGATGAGAATAAAATTCCATAATTTGTTGAACCCTCTATTTTATTGATATGTCTAACATCATGCACTCCTGTGAAAGCTGTTGAAAGCTGTGTTAATGAAATAATGTAATTCGAAACAAGATTAGATAAAGGTAAATCAAAGGAGTTTTCACTATCAAAATGAGCACATTTGACTTAACACCAACTAGCAGTAATCTTGGTGCTGTTGGTCAAATTGTGGGTCAAGAGAAGCTGTAAACCGGCGGTAGTGTGTTCGACTGTAGTGCGGCAGCCTGGTGGTATTTCACCTTGGGGCTTGCTTTTCTACTGTTTAATTTTAATAAAAACATATTTGTAAAAATCTAAGCGCTGACTGTCATTTTTCAGTCAGACCCAGATCTTAATCCCTAGATAACTGAAAATCTTGAGTGTAGTATCTCTTAATGGCATTCACAAGGAAGAAGGAAAGGTATGTCGAAGTTCAAGGGGCCGAATGTGGATAAAATCATGGGCACACGATAGTTTTTCGTAAATGCTAATATTGTATGTCAAATGGTTAAGCACAATATTTAATAGAAATATTGCATACTATAACCGGAGATTCTGGAAACTGCACAAAGTTATTTGTTCTAATGTTCTATAATCTGAGTCATATATTATACTTAAAAAGTTCATCCTGAACTATCATCTAATGTTATAAAGTTTTGGTTGCTAAGTAGTCCAGCTAGGAGGTAGATTCAGTCACATTTCACATCAAAGTAGAGTGACTACCGGCCTCCTCAAAGTATATGGTCATCATACCACATACACAAGCGGCGCGTGCTGGTGTTGATTGAATCACTTCGACCAGACATTCGATCACTTTCTGATTAAAAGAGATCATAGAGAAATCTATGTGAACTGAATACTACTTTCTACATATTTAGAAAGTACTTTGGACATATTTAGTGTATATACTAGTTAAGAAAAAAAAAGTGAACGACTTAACGATCGACAGTAAGGGCCCAAGTTGCAACACGCACGAGTCGCCAACAAAAGATAAGTAAGATTTAACTAGGGGTCGTGGGCTCCGTGCCGGCCGCTCGGACGTCGCCATCTACCTGCATTACGCGGGCATGCGTCCTCATTTCGCGACAATAACGTGGCCCAGCGACGCCGGGGCTAAGGCGAAATTGGTTTTATTGCATTAATGCCTTGGGAGCCTTTAGCAAATAAATTTATTATTTGCAAGTATTACCGAAATGTTTATACGGGGCGGCTGCTAGGTTTTTAAAAAAATATGCGTTTAGCTTCACAGGGAAAGTTTTAGAGTAATGGGAATTTGTACGTAAGTAAATTTCAATTTCAATTTCAAATTCTGGTTTACTCCCGTTTTACCTAAAAAATTATTTTAAAGTTTATAGCTTTCTACCGATTCAATGAAATTGTTCGGGTTTATAAAATAATATTTGTAAAATGATTCTCATACTAGAAGTTATTGTATTCCTTAATTTGAAGTGCTTAAGTTGCCGATTATTCACTGCTGTAGTTTGTCGTTGAAGTATTTGCTGTTTTATTTCGAATTCGAGATAAAAAATAATTATGTCCTGTGCAAAAAAAATATGGCATATTTACACGGTCACTACTCCCAAAATTGGAAATAGAACTTCCCACCGCTGCGCAACTTGGGTCCCCCGGAAGCAAACTGCGAGCCTCCCGCTCTCTTCAAGGGCGTCTTTTGCGTAAGCTGAGCATCACTCGCTTCTAAGTTCCTTTTAAATTTTATAATTGGTATAAATTCTTTAAATTTAGTAGTAGATTGTAGTAGGTTTAGACCTTCTAATTTCACGTCCAGTCGTATCAAACACAAGGGCCTAGTTTTATTTAACGTTCGTAGCCTTAGTACTCTGAGGGGTACGGGACCCTAGATGGACCTAACCTAACCTAGGGAGGTCTTCCTAATCAACAAAGGAAAAACACTTATAACTTGAAATTACTTTTATTTAAGATGAATCTATTTTATAATAAAATACAATGATAATTATTAGACTATTTTGGGGACGAAGCCCGCAATAGAATTCCGTAAAGGAATCCCGTCAAGGAATCCCATGGAACAATCTTCCATCTTCTATGTATTTTACATTTCACAAATAAAATAAAATAATGACAGACTTATAAGTTGCCAGTCATAAATGTCGGCAAGTTTGTTTGTGCAATAACCTCTTTTATTAAATACGGCACAAGCAAACGTTCCAGTACTAATTTCCCTAAGCTCAAACTGTTCCATCAGAACAACGAGCCAGAGTCACTGCTTCTCCAAGACAATTGGCTCACTCCAAAGCGCTCCAGGGGATACGCTATTCCCAAATACACGTTCACTTGTAATGATAGGCCCAACTCCGACGGTTTCGGTGGCACAGCTATTTACTGAAAAAGAATTTTCATTGCTCTCCTCTCCCTACACCTCCTCTCCTCAACATGAAAGCTACGGTGTTTAGATTGGCTATGACTGGTCATCCGACCATCATCATAGCTTCAATCTACATACCAAGCAAAACTAGACCTATTCGTAGCAACTTTGAGGCCATTCGGTCAATATGTTCGGAGACTTCAACTCCAAACATACTGTCTAGACGTGCCTATCTACCAACACCAGCGGTATCGCTCTCCTCGACATCGCTGAGCAACTCGACTTAGACGTTATCTTTCTCGTCACTCCCACTCATTATCCCAACAACCCTAACCTCCCTCCTAAAATCCTCGATATTGCGATGGTAAAGCATATCAACCTCGATCTAAGGTCCATCAAATCGCTCGATGACCTAGGCTCCGATCATCGCCCCGTCTCCTTCATACTAGGACCTCCTAACGAAAACGTTACCTCTCCTAAACCTTTACCAACTGGAAAGGCTTTAAAATTTCTTCTGCTGCAGGGCCACAAACACACCCTGGTACGTGCGTAACTTGGACCTGCACAGAGATCTTGAACTAGCTGCAGTGCACCAGCACCTCAAAACACTCTCGGAAGCGTTTTTCAAACGCTCCAAAACCCACCTTTAGTTTGAGAGTCCACCTCGTATACTACTGTTGTCCAAGATTCAAAGTCCAAAGTCGCTAAGCCGAGAAACGCGCACACAAACGTAGCCATGAAATTTTCAGCCAATCTCGAAGCCCTTCAGGCCGCAATTTCTAAAAAAAATTGTTATTCAAATTTTCACTGAGCACCTTCAGTGCTACGAATTCACCTTCTTTGTTTTGAGCACCTTCAGTGCTATGTAATTCCCAGCGGTTGACCCCATATGGGTTCCTGCTTGCGCGGCCTTTTCCTCCAATTGGTCGTCGCTTCAGACGAAGGCTGTGAGGCAAAAGATTGCCAGAGTCATTCAGGGGCTTTTTTTAGTAGGTGGTTGGCTCTGGTAGGCTCGGAGGAAGTCCCACATAACTCCGTATAGCGCGCGGCGGGGTATGCGTAAAAGCATTTTTTTACTTCCTCATGCCCTGCCCGCGGAGGGGAACAAAAAAAAGGCGGCAAAAACAAAACCATCTCATGGACAATACAGACTTCAACAAGAATAAAGCATCTGGTGCTTTGCTGGACCTCTTCCTTTTGCGCAGCTTTAACTTTCAAGGTCTTCAAATTTAGAACTTAAACGAAAGGAGAACTTACAACAACTTCCATTCATTTACAGCTTACGGAGTGGTTTGAACGTCCACGTTTTTGTTCCCTTCCCCAATTTGCAAGTATTTTTTAAACGTTTTATTTGGCGTAATACACCATTTTTTTTACTTCAACGCTACTGTATCATTTTAGGACAAATGCAATATTTACATACTTCTCATAACTCTTAATATTCCGCAAAGTTTTGGGGCACCCTTTCATGACGCTACAAATTACGACTAAGGAGATTTTATTGGTAAAATTTCGCAAATCACCGCTCCACAATTTATTAGTTTTAAGTGCTGAAGTGGGGTTTTGTGTAACAAGGTTTGTCGGAAAAAGCAGTTTAGTTTGCGAGTTGTTGGACCGGAACTTAGTACCTGTTTACATACTGTTCTGAATTGGATATTACTTCGGGTTCGGACTGTTGCGTCGATAATTTCCTATCAATACTTAAAAAGATTGGCGTGATTCGTGTACTTAGAGATCTAAAGGTAATTTACTGGGTACGTAGTTTGTACACATTCTTATGTTAAGAACTCGTATGGGGCGGTAATACAGTCTAATTGTAACCGTCATAATAACCACGTTTGTGTGGTCGTGTTCCGGAGACAGGGAGGGGGAGGGGAAGGGAACAGCCAGTGTAACTACCAAAACAAACTCAATTCCAACTTAAGCTTACGGGCGGCAACACATCATTTATCGATAATCAGTATATATATATAATATAACATAAGACATGGATGACATGAACAGTCAAGTGTATTTCGTGCTCGTTAAAAAAATGTTTATTTTCTGTTTCTGATATGTGACGTCAAAAGCACATACGTCCTAGTTCAACAAAGTTCTTTTTATCCTTTGTTTACAATTGAAAAGCTTTTGATTATGTACATTGCACACAAAAGATGTATTGTCTCCTTATGGAGTGTGTCAAAGTGTATTTCATCGAAGACAGGAACTACCGCCAGTGCGAGAAGCAATGCAATCCAACAGGCGAGGGTCGTAACAAAGTGGAGCGAGGCGAGCCTGGATTGAGTATCTTTTGTTTTAAAAATCTACTATATTTTATGATACATTTTATCATAACGTAACGTCGTTAGGATAAACCTGCCTGAAACAATCTTTCAGCTTTCATTGTATAAACTTGGTATATCCCCATAACTATGTATAACTAATGTATAGCTAAATAGTATGCAATGAAGAATCAATAGATATATTCGTCCTTTGCTAAGAAAATTAGAATAAGGAGGAACAAATAAAATTTTGTAGGGCAACCACAATACTTACAATTGTAAGGACGGTACTTAGTTTTGGACAATCCACAACATAGACTGCTGAAAAGGTCGAGCTCCCTTCGACCGCGAACCATGAATTGCTATACATTTTTTTACATGCTTATTTTTATGGGAGATGTATAATTTCTACTTAATGTATAGGTAGGTATAATGAAATTCAAACACAGAAAATGCTCAACAATCGAATTGCGCTGATAACTTCTGCAGATTTCAATGAAGCCTATCAAATGCATTTTGTTACTAATCAATTTGTTGTACTGATGATCTGTAAAATAAAAAATAAATAAATGCTTCAGAATTAAAAATAGAATACAGGAAGTAATGCTCTACAAGCTAACATGACACCACGTGGGTGATGAATTGTACAAAATCTGCCCTATAGTCCTCTTTATGTGTAGACCATGCTTTGTCGGTCAGTAAGATATAGCGTTTTGGTACTTAGCTTTATATAAAAAGTTCAACAGTATTATGTACAAATTAGTGAAATTCACTAAAATCATATATCACCCTCAAATCTTACTATTGCTAAAAATGTTTTTTTGTTTTTAATTTAAATAAGTGTTCCAAAATTGGATCCGTAATAATGAACTTGTTCCGAGCAGCGATAGTTTTTGTCATGACATCTGCGAGAAAAAACGCCACTAATGTAATAAAGAAACTTCCATTTGGGCTGTTCCCGCCGCCGTCCCCCGCCCCGCGCCGCCCCGCGCCGCCTCATTACGATCGAACTACTTTTCAACTTTCAGTCGCTTGGATCGTTTTTTCTCATTACTTTCAGATAAAAATAAGGAAGAATTAAAAGACTTTTGTTATTCGAACCTTTGAAGTTATTCTCGAGTTTGAGCTGCTTTTTTAGTTTTATTTCAACGTGTAGATTAGCTAGATTTAATTAACGTTCATTTGTTTTCACAAAACATTTTCTCTTGCATTCTCCCAATAATTTCTAATTTGTCAGCTATTGTCATAAATAAATGTCATGTGTCAACGAAGATACAATTTACATATCTCATGAAATAATATCAATGTTAATTAATTCAAGACGATAAACATTTATTTAACAGACAAAAAATTATAATTTTATCACCATTGACTTTTAAAAGCTTTGACCTGCTAGTTACGAGCGTCGGTGGCGTAGTGGTAGGGGCGCTGGCTGCTCAACCTTGAGGTCGCGGGGCGATCCCCGTGACTGCCGAATGTAACAATGAGATTTTCGAGCCCACCGGCGCGCCGCCGGGGCAACGTGGCCTGCGTCTTCCTACAGAGCATCTAGCTTTTTGCTGCCAAATGAGCAGTAGACGACCCTTCCAAACCAGTGGTAGTTTCGACGACGTTCTAAGCCGAGGTCCGCTCGGGCGCCCTTAGTAACTGTAACTACTCCTACGATACATCGAATGTAGGAGTACTTAAAGTGCCGATGGCACTCAGAGGCGAACACTTAGAGACACACAGACGAACAGGTACACACACACGCTCGTACCGTACAACACTTCTATTTTTACGTCAGGGGAGCTTGGCTCAAGTGTAAGTGTAACTACATGTACACAGTGTCTGTAAAATGATCATCGGTGGAAAGAGCTGTAAAATACTCGAAGGGAAATTCGGTCAGGCAAGGACAAGAGATATTTTGATTTATGTTTTAGAAATTCGGAGAACCCAACATAGCCTAATGAAAAGTTCGAGAAGTATATAATATCTTTGTAAGTTTTTGAGTATCGACACTTTTGAAATTTAAGTTTTGTTTTTGAAGGCTCCTCGAAGAAAGATTTTTATATCTGTCACTTATGATGCGCAGAAGTAATACTTTAGATTAGGTTAGTGTTCGTCGTTTGGATAGTTCGCTGAGATTCAGATAAGAATAATTATAAAATACACACTGTAAAAATATACCCGTGAAGTTTCTTGCCATTTCTTCTTCACGAAGGTTTTTCCGAACTGGTGGTAGAGTCATGCTTTGTTTGACGTCAATAAGAACAAGTAATTGTCAATATTAAGAAATAAAAATTTGAATTTGGTACAGGATGTAGTATCAAAATTCGATTATGGCTTTATCGTTAAATGGATAAGTATAGATCTAGTATTCGCAGAGTATGACCTGAACTTTGAAACATTTACTAATTTGTAAGTAGTCAAAATTAATCGAATACAAAAATGGAACTGTCGTTCTACTGGATACTTTGTATACAGTTAGTGCATTTTGTTTTATATGGAAAATGGAAAACGACAATATGGAAAAACGTATCTAAAAGCTAACATTGCTTATTCTCTTTTTAAAATCCAGCTTATACATAAGTATAAGTATTCAGCATTTAGAATTCAGGGCAATCACATCATTTGTCTGTAGTCTTCCATGGTCTTTGAGTTATGCAGTGGTTCGCAGATAAGTTAGATGTATGTGATTATATCCACATCAACACACCAACTAGATGGCTTCAAAGTAAGCAGAGCTTGTGTTATGGATACAGAATAAACATACATATATAAATATCAATAACTATGACTCGAGAACAAACATTTGTGCTCATCACACAAATGAATGCCCCGACCGGGACTCGAACCTGGGACCTCCGGCATATAAGGTAAGGCTATTTGCCACTACACCACTCGCCGTTGTCGAGAACGACTACCTCGTAATGCACAATTCCTGAGGGAAACAGCTGTTACGGAAGCTGCACAGCGCAGCCGAGACGAGGACTGTCAGATTTGCAATGCTCTTATGCAAACAACTTGTCCTCTGATTTTGTGTCAAGAAGAAGAAGAACAAAATAATCAAAGTACACCAGTGAGAAGAGCACCTCTAACTAGAACGGCTTCCTCATTGCTATTGTAGGATGGCATATTGATCACGGCAGTAGCTCTCATCCTTCACAGGTGATCAGGCTCGTCAAACACCATCATGAACTACGTCATCTACATCACGATAAACCTGAAATATTACAAAAGCAATATCCTTGTCCTAACTTTTAATTTTACAGATGCGAAATAGTGACTTCGATTGTTTCCTTGTTCGTGCCATAAGTGCTTCACCGCTCATAATGAAATGTTTTATAAATTATCAGGGGTATAAAAATAACGTGCGTGCAAAGCAACGGGAAGAAGCTAGTATTATATAATAGCAATCCTTTGACGTCCTTGTTATTGACGTAAGAAAACAAAAGACCTAAAATAAATTCCATACATGAACTACTCGTTTCTTATACTAAGTGAAGGAAGATGTCAAAGGATGTTTTCATATAAAAATGAACGCCAATCGATATGGTCTCGTGTCGCTTTGTTACTGTCATTACTTGTTGTACCCGCGCCATTATAACATTTGATACTCCTTCTGAAAGTAATGCAACTTTGCTGTTATTTGAAATAAATACTTTTTGAAAACATTGAATCAAAACTTCATTTTTATGTTATTTCCAAGCGGAATTTTACTCACACTAAATCTTATTAAGTTAGCCGCTCGTCCTGTAGCCACGTTCTACACAATGGATCAACGTGCGCTCATATCTCAATACACGGTAAGTTGACAGCCACTTGTCACAATTGTTTAATTCCGCAACTCCGCAATTCAAGTATAAACAATGGGCGCAGGTTTTTACCAATACTGATTTAGGTTTGAATAATTTTATTTTGATTAGATCTATAAAAATATTTCCTTAAGTTCTTCACGATTCATTGTAATAAACAAAACACTTTTTAAACGCATTTTATCTGGGATGATCAAAGAAGCTATTGAAATTATAAAGCACTCCAATACCAATAGAAAAGATGGTTGGAGACCGCTCTAACAAGAGGTCCTTTACTAAAAAAAAATAAAATCCAATATCCAACAAGCTGCAACACCTCAAAGTCAGGACACTGTCAAAATCCACCCACACCCTTCTTACATCGTACTACTAGACGCAGACAGGCCTACCATCCCTTTATGGGATCGAACCAAACGCTTCGATAGTTCCTTTTTGGTGTGGGTCGCCAAGGTGTGGAATGAACTGCCTGCGTCTGTTTTTCCAGAAAACTATAGGCCCAGTTCTTTCAAGCGTCGAGTGAATAGGTATCTCGTGGATAGAAATGTATCCTTCGTCTTCATCATCACTTTCAATCTGACAAACATCTAATCCTTTTTCAATAAAAAAAAAACAGATGGAAATGATTGAACGTTTCCATAACTGTCAAATGGACGCTGTGAATTTTGACATAACTTTTTGCTAGACTGAGACAGTTATTTTGATTTAATTTTGACAGTGTGTTAATTTGATCTCCTTATTAATGTCAACGACATTTTGTTGTTACGATGAATTACGAAATTGTCTGTTAGGATTTGGTAAAATGACTTAGCGATAAAGTTTATTGCGAACTATATATGAAAATGTGTTTATATGATTTTTTAAATTATAAATTAATCAAGCAACTCAACTCGCCACCCGTAGCAGAAAATACAGGCCGGATTAAACTACGCGCGGTAGTCCGACATGTGGATGAAGTTCACAGACAACCACTGACAAAGTGTAGTGAGAACATTTCATCTGCTTTGCAATGTTACGCGTAGTAGAAAAACAGCTTAATACGCTTGTCGTAGTGTTGCCGTATTAAAAAATGGCTAGCCTTTTTATTTTTTCACAATGATTTTAAACTATACAGAAAAACGACGACTCATGTATAAAATGCACTCACGCATGAGTTAAGCTTTTTGGAATTTTGATGGAAATTTGATAGAATACTCCCTAATATTCGGCGTAAACTTATATAACCCTGATCTGACACACTTTCACGTAAATTCTTATTATGTAAGTTATGTTCCTTTAACCGTACTTCAATTCATCATGTTTCTAAAAAATATCCTGCTACTTTTGGTTATATCTTACTTCTGAAATAAACAAGATTTATATCGACCTTGTTAAAATGTAAATGAAATAACTCCTTCAACTCGAGATTTTGTCCTGCAGAAAATGTATTTCCATAAGAAATGAACACATTTATCAAAATTATATTCCTATTTAGGGTTTGTCTAAATTTATATTAAGTCATAATTAAACCCTAAACATTATTTACTCTTTTTCCACGATCAATATGTAAAATCTTAGTCCTGACTAAGTTTTCACTCAGAGATGCCCAGCCTTAACCCACACGCCAATTATGCATAGATATAGTTTTTCAATATGATGTACAAAGGAAAAAGAAAGGTCATTTCTATCAGCCTTCCTTTTAATTTATAATCTTACTATTAAATATAAGCATTAATTGATGAAGTAGATATTATGTAACGATTGCCCTGACGACGTTGTGGCAAAAGTAAGTTTAACGTCTACTCGAACATACATATATATACGAGGAGTACCATGTACTAAAAAGCTCATTGAATATTTAATTAATTAGTGAATGTTAAAATAAACCTACTTTCATAACCAATACCAACATACGTCCTTCGAGAATTATAATAAGAGTAATTGATAATGTAGATCGAATAGAAAAAGCTGTTTTTTTAATACGATGAATTTTCTGTATATACTACTTACTATTTGTTAGAAACTTGATTTATGCTTCCATTTTGCAAACCGTTTCCAATATTTCACCATAACTGGTTGCGGTGCCGCTGCAACACGTACACTTGTATCGTGTGGAATGACGGGAAATCATTGAGTTGGTAGAATAAAGTGGCGAATCTGACCGCCTCAGCTACAGTTTGGCAAACCGGGGTTTCAATACTGTTTTATTTGTGCTTGTCGCGTTGACTTCTTATTAAATCATATAAAATTAGGTGCTATGAATTAGCTAAGAATTAGAATTAGGTGAAATGAATATGTATTATAATATCTGTATTATTTAAAAAATGTGTACTATGGAAACGAACTACAAATTTTACTATTTCACCATATTTGACTAAAATAAATCTGTCTGTACAAGACCTGAGAGTAATAAATCTAAACGTTTAAATTAAGTTTTTCGGATTTATGTACACTACATAAATCCGAAAAACTTAATTCCGGTAGTACAATCACGAATTTCAAAATTCCGAATTTCATAACACCGAATGGTTCATAATTCCGAAAATGAAAATTGCTTGTTTCATAAAAAATCCGAATTAACAATAATCGGTAATATCATAAATACGAATCCCGAATATCAAAATTCCGAATAATATTAGTTGTAATAACAAACGCCTTGTAAAACTGCATGAGCACATCAATTTATACGTTCGAGCATTCAAGTAGTCAGCTGGAAATGAGAAAGTTTATTTAGTTTTTTGTACCGAATTATTTCTTGAGTATATAGGTTATGTACTGAAATGCAAATCCCTTTTTTGCGCTTCGCTGGCCGCTGCCGATACATTTACATGAAGGTATGTGTAGTCTGCCAACCCGCTGTAAGCGTGATGGCCTACAATTGTCCGACGCCACCCCTGAGTTGGTAATAGTAGTACAATAATCCCATGCACTTATACATTTATATGAAGGTATGTGTAGTCTGCCAACCCGCAGTAAGCGTGATGGCCTACATTTGTCTGACGCCACCCCTGCGTTGGTAATAGTAGTAAAATAATCCCATGCACCTATACATTTATATGAAGGTATGTGTAGTCCTTCAACCCGCAGTAGGCGTGATGGCCTACAATTGTCTGACACCACCCTTGAGTTGGGAGAGGTTCATGTCCCTCCAGTGATTAATAAGGGTATTCCCACACCAATCGATCGTCCGTCGATCGACGTCGACGGGTCGACGTAACTCCCTTAGATACAAAATCTGAATGTTAGCATTGAATTTTCGGAAAATTAAAATTCGGAATACCATATTTCGGACTAGTAAGACAGCGGGTTTTTAATTCTTCGTACTAAGGAAAGTCGGATAAGGAAAATTACGGATTTATGGTTTTCGGTAAAATAAAATAAAATAAGAATGAAATAAGAATCGTGTTTTTAAACAATCGGAATTAAGACTCTTCGGGTTTGTGAAATTCGGAATTTTAAAAGATCGGAATATTCAAATTCGGAATTACATAGTTCGGAATATTTGGGTGCTCCCGTTTAACGCAAACACTGTAATCATACCTTTTATTACGTATCAACAGTAACAAATGCAATGACACCGAATTCAGCCCAGTCTTCTGACTAAGTCGACCCAGGCCACCCTAACATTTCCTTCCTTACGCAAACAACGGCGAACACTTCCTCCCGGCCGCGATACAAAGGAAGTTTCTCGACTAATAGGTTCGCTTGAACAATGGACCTGCGGGCACTGCGTCCTGCGAGTTAATGCTTGAAAGGCAACTAAACTCGCGTGTAACAGCCCATACACTCATGAAGGAATAATGCATTTTGAAACCACTTTTTTGCAAAATGTCAATCGGATTTTTAGATTTAGAAACTTATCAAAATGAACGATTGATAAAAATGTGACACATTGCTGTCGGGTTGTCTATGAAACTAAATTCGCAACTGATTGTTATTTAGTTTAATTAGTGATTAAGTTATGTCGCTTATTTACAACTATAGGTTCAATGTCATTGGAAAGGAGATGATGTGAAATATGTAAAAAATAAGGTCTGATCAGGCTTTATTTTGTTAATTATTAACACTCACGTGTTTTGCAAGATAACTATGTATTAAATACCTATAAATCAAATTTTTCTAAATATAGCTGGTATGCTTTTATAATAACTTGATGTAGTAGTGTTTTCCGTCAAAAATAAAAAAAAACAGGGTATTTTTTATTCCTGTATCTAATGACGTTATGATTCCTTTGGAATGGGGTGTTAAAGTTTTGATAGCCAAATGTTTACGAGTAATAGCATTTGGTATCTGAACTGTTTGAATATACATGAAGTTATATTACCTGAAATGACATGGATATAGCTGGGAGTGGGTACGGAAACTGGGAACAACACTACAATGAAGAACATACTATGTAGTTATTCAGAAGAAACTTGTGTAAAAGTGCTATTTTCTTGTGAGCACAAAAGCGTACTCGCCCTGTCCTACTCTTACTTAGAACTGAGTACAGTAATTAATGAAAATTATTGCATACTCTTTTTGGGGCAACTTTTATGTTCAGCAATATTTTATTTAAATTTAGTGCATAATTTGTACACAAAGTGCAAGTAATCAACAACATGTACCTGTTCATACCTACCGCTTAGTGACCCTGGCATATATTGTTTTTATGTAATTTCCATTTCTTTTAATTCATTTAACGGCCATCTACAAGTATTCACCCTATATCGGTTACTAGTAAACAGCAGTGCTGGCTTAATTTGAAGAGACAACCCGGTAGCAATTAACCGTTAAATAATAATTATGAATTCAATTCTTGTTTCCAGGAATTTGCTCTGAGGTTTTAAAGTACACGATATTGGAACGTTCTTATCTTAAAGTCATATGTTTACCCCGTAAGCACGTTTTTAAATTGAAAATGTTTCCTACCTCCCTTATAGCCGGTTTACACGCGTTAAGTGGTTAAGTTGGTAACTAAATTTTAACTAAATTTTAAGTTAAAAGTTGCGTGTAAACAGTCAGTTAAGTGACAAGTGGTAACTTAAAATTTAGTACGCAAGTGATTAAGTCGATTAGGATTCGTTCTATTTTTCGTATAAGTGGGTGGGCGGGGCTTGGACGTTGGGCGTTTGGACGTGATTTTTTAGTTCAATCCATAAGTTGACAAAGCTGGTGGCGGCAAGAGCTCGTATTTATTTCGCATTTACTCTTTTTTTTTTAATGTCGGAGTGGAGTTTACTTTCAACTTTAAAATTTGTTGAAGAATATTTAAAAAAGATAGGTATGCTTGTAGAATAAAAACTTAGAAAAAAACATATTCTTGTAAAGATTTTAATTTCCGAATAAAATTATTCTCTGAATTTGTCCAAAATCACATTTACCATATATCTAAGTACAGAATTGACGAATCCCTTGAGATTCATCACTGCTCATCTTCATTGAACTTATGAACTTAACTACTTAATCCGTTTGGACACACAAGTGACATGCAGTAACTTAAAATTTAGTTACCAACTTAACTACTTAATACATGTAAACCGCGCATTAAAGCAAATGATGCATTTCCTTTGATAAGTAAGTATACTAGAGAGCTGAATATTTCTGGATACAGCTGTGTGAGGCAGTAGTAGCTTTACCTGGAATACATTCTACTAGTCTTTTTGTTAAGAAAGTAGGGAGATTACACCCACGATTTCGAAAATGTAACACATATAATCCTAACTTTGGTTAGTATCATCACCTGCTGTAGGTTTATATGATGTATATGCATTAATAATGCATTTTATTTGCTTTGTTGGGTACATATAAAACAATATATACTTAAAAAATACAGTATAGCAGTATATAACAGCGTGAAGAAGCATCATAGTTGTGCATCGGAAGAAATTTCTCAATTTGGAAATTCCATAAAACCAAGCATCAAATCGCAAGAAAAGTTCAAATTTTACTTGAGGTTGCAGTTTTATCTGACAGTATATTCCAAACCAAATTATATTCAGATGTTTTTTATAGAAATCATTTATTTTCTGAAAATCAACTTGAAGTAAGAAAGTACGTTCCTATAAGGCCTATTACACTACCCAATTTTAGGGATCCTTACCCTAACTAAGGGTGGTGTAATAAGAGTTAGAGAATAAGTAATGTAATAAGTGATTCGATTCGTGCGACCCGGCAGCCATTTTGATTAGACGCCATGTGTACGAATAAAGAAAAAGAAGTTACATTGATAAAAGTGGTTGGGAAATTAAGCACGTCTAACGTTAAATCTTGGTAAGTATTTCCTGTAGCTAGAAATCTTAATGTGACAACCAGACTTTGTCTAGCACTTACACTCTGTCTTAAAATTGTATCTTCTTTTTTTTATATACGGAGATACTAAATTTTACAAGTTTTCAAATTCGTCCTCTCCCTTTCTTAAATAATGTTTAAAGTCCATTGATCCCAGACCACTGAGTATCCTCATATTGAAGTGATTTTCTCTTAATTTCAATTATTGCTTGACCCAGATTCTTCTCCTCTTGTTTTTATATTCTATAATATTCATGGATCCAACTACCAAAGCCACGGCAATTGTTGCTTTTTTTAATGGTTTAGATAAAACCGGTGCCATTATACGTCTCTATCCACGCGCGTTCGAATGCAGACTGTACATGCGAGTGTGTGGGATCCGGTATTCACCGCAGTGTAATTATCGACGCCCTTACAAGAGGCCACGCCCTCCCTAACTGCCAGGCCCTTAATACCGTGTAGTGTAATACCACTATTAGGTTTGTATTTGGTTTTGTGAAGAGGCTTTTACTCACTTGAACCTATTAGATACCTAGCCTCGAATGTAGTTTTCTATCATCTAACTACTTGTAATGGCGTTAAGTAAGGTCAGGTTTGGATACTAACAGCGAATATTGTCGGTCACATTATACATTCTCGTACAGTATGAAGATCTATCAAGCCTAATGTCTTGAGTCCACTTATAACTTTCCTTGTCCAATAAACCATCCATAATATTGTAAATCGGATAAATATAAGTTATGTTTTAGAAGTCCCGAAGGCCGGCGTAAGGAGTTTAGTAATAAATCATAGTCCTTGACTACAGCAGTCCCGGCTTAGCGCGGCCGCGCCTCACACTGCTCTGGGGTTAAGCCATTTCCATACACCATTTGGTGCTTTATTATGATATTATTTAAGAAGATTATTACAAGCTCTACTGTAAGTACACGCACAAACACACAACCCTAAACCCTCTTAAATGATTTATCAAGTATTATATTTATTGTATGCTAAAGTAATAACGCTTAACATCTATATTTTACAATGCTACAGCCGTTTAAAACCATACATTCATACTACCTTTACCTGCGTTATTCAAATTAGTCTATTGGTTTGGGACCTACAAAATGCCACACAGAAATAGACTTGTAAAATTGTTGACACCCCTCTTATTTGCGTTGGCGTTAAAAATATTAGTAGATCCGGTGTCGGTGTGAGCAGCAGCCTCTCACGAGTCAGCAGGGCTCGCGCTCGCCACAATCCCCTTATCTGCGAGTAGATCCGCGCGGGCGGCGCGTGTTGCTGTTGTTCTCTTATTACTCAGCCCGCGACCTGGCCGCCATTTTTACATTTTAAATCTTATCCTCAAGCTCCTTTTAATAGTTCTCCCGTCTTTAAGATGTTTGCGATAGTTGTTATACTTGGTTGATACTAATTTATGAAGAATGTTGACTTTTGATAACTTATGGCACTTTCTTTTGATCAATTAGTAATTTAATAATCATTTTATTCATGAGTTAACCGGAGATTTGTGTCACATTTCATTCCTTTCCAGGAAGAAATGAATTGAAGCAAGATGAAAGATTTCTGTACCATTTTGTTAAAAGCATGTCCGGTGTTATAACAATAAAAAGTAAGGCTGTACGACTAGTGAACAATATTCATAAAACAAACCATTAACCTGTCAACAGTTATATACACTTTTGATGATTAATGATTTGAAAAGAAGAGTTATACAACGCAAACAAGGAACAAATTGATTCTCTATGAATAATAGAAATCATTTCATAAAAAATATGTGTGCTATAAAAATTGCATAACGTTTTATACGCTCCCGCCGCGACCAGGCCCCTCACAACACTATCACCCAGTTTCATCTTCATAACGGTTTACTTTATCAAAATATGCTTTCAGAATATTACAAGAAACTTCAGAATTTTTCCAGCGAAGTATAACAAGATGTTCCCAAAAGAATAGATCATAAAATGTTCGTTCACCCCGTAATGTTCGTCCATCAAGCGGGATGTTCTCACATATTGATCTTTTATACAGAGTGTCGCCAACCTATGAGTGACGGCGCATCACGCCGCCGCTCGGCAGTGCTGCTGCGTGCCTGGGGAACCATAACTCACGAAAAAATGGATCACTCGCTTCCGGAATGGCTTTGTGTGTGTATGTGTGTGTACTGTTTCTATTAAAAACGTGAACTTAGTAGACTAGAAGTGAAGTCCTTAATATCAAATCTTGTGTAGCCTACAATACTTAATAATTACATAAATAATGGTTAAAATACAGAGTACTTTTGCTATTTTACAACAGTTATAAATTATTTCAATAGGTACTTTTTTCTAGATGAAATATAGGTGTCCATTTCTTGACCAATGACCATATCAATGCCAACTTTCATAATAATCAAGGCGTGAAACTATAACAAATATTTAAAAAGTTTAATGACTTTCAAATAGCTAATTAAGTTTTTTATTTATCTTTACTTAAATTACTGACAAATATAACCTGAAGCAAAACTGAAACCTAAAAATAACGCTCAATGAATACTGTAATCATAAATTTTATTTTCAAGTTTTCATAATTAATTCTGAATATGAATAATTCAAATTTAACTGCAAAAACCACAAACCCCTTCCGTGAGCCTAGATGCTCGCATCGCGTGCCTATTCAAGTACATCAAGTGATTTATACCCGCGAGTCGACCGCAGCCAGGCGGCGCGCGGCGTCACCCTGTATAGCGCTAGCGACGCCCCGCCCGCACACTGACATATTGCGCCCGATGAACTTCAATATCTAATTGCTAGGTTAGGACTAGGGTAGCTCTGTGAAAAACGCACTGTCTGGTGTTGTATGTTGCAGAACTGCTAGAAACAATTGAAACAGTGGAAAAGTGCTTGTGTACCTGGAATCACCGTTTTAAAATTGTTTAGAGTATATTATATTGTACCCTTTTTAGTTTAGTCCCATATGATACTCGTGGTATCCGACATTAAATAAATGAAAATAGTAGATTATAAACAAAGTACTTATGTCACGGGTGGCATATTGATTCCTGAGAGAAATGAAGGATTCGAAGGGTAATTCATGAGCAGAGTGAAGGATTGTATATTAAAGCGATGGAATTAGGAATCCTGAATGCAGCAAAGAATTCAAGCCTGCCCAAGACGAAGATACGTTGATTCCCGAGGAGTATACTCTACTTTTAATACCTACTCAGATAATTCATATCAGTAATACAATAACAAAAAAGGTATTAGAAATGAAACTTAAATGGCCTACTAACCAAACTTGTTTTCTGCATTATATGGTTTTCATGACCTTTTTTATTTTTTTTATTGGTTGATGTCTTTATAGGGTTTTAAGAACAAATTTTTTGACTTCTCAGGTAGAATAATACTATCAAAAATGCACGAAGCTTCCCATTTAGTATACTCTGGACTCACCACTATATACTCACCAGATATTTTCCTTGACTCTACAGTTTTATAGAAATGAAATCGAAAAACTTCTTAAAATTGCCCCATTTTTTTGTCAATAGAATAGAACTATTGAGGCAAAGAACCGAGCTACACAGCCTTGTTTTCTTTTAAAAAACATCTCAAATATGTAATTTCAAATTTAAAACATAGATCTTATCTCATACTCACATTGCTAGATGGGAGCTATATAAGGAATGTAAGTTATACTGAGGACTGTTCAGCACATTCTTAATAGAAACAAAGCTACGTGAGACGATGAATGATGAGGCCGTTTGTATGCCATTTGGATCACATGTTTTGCGGCCTGCATGGCTGAATGTATTTCTTCTGGGAATCAGGCGACCCGAATAAATAGATACGTACATTAGCAGTATTGTAGTTAAGTACCTGTTGGCCTAGAAATAAAAAATGGAATACAGGAAAGCCACTTTAAGGGTCGCGACCCCATTGAAAAATCATGCACTTGCCCGAATTAACCTCCAAATTAAACTCCTTCAGAAAAGGAATAATATTTTTTAGATTATCAAAGTACCAGAATTAATTTCAAAGAAGATATCAATTCAACGGATTCAAAGAAGGTATCAATTTTTGAAATAACATGGCGCTGAAATAGAATTAAAACGAAAGGCGCTAACTGAACTGACTGTCTTGTTAGTTATACTAAACAAGACTTCCCCTAATATTGCGCTGCAGAAATAGAGAAAAATATCACCTCATTCAATTAATATGATGACACTACCCAAGAAGCAGAATGCGGCTGAACTCAAGGACCTACGCCCCATTAGTGTACTTCCTTGTGTTTCGAAGGTTCTAGAGCGAGTAGTACACATTCAGCTGAGTGCTTACTTGGAAGACAACAGTATACTGCCTGTTTTCCAATCTGGCTTCAGAAAGTCACACAGCACCATCACAACATTACTCGACATAACAGACAACATCTTATCCGCACAGGATAGAGGACAGGGGACGATGATGGTCTTGCTGGATTGCTCGAGAGCCTTTGATTCAATAAATATTCCACTTTTACTGTCCAAAATGACCTTCTACGGCTTCGACACAATTACAGTCAAATGGTTCTCTAGTTATCTCTGCAATCGATCCCAGATAGTCCGGCTGCTTGGCAGTGATGGTGCTTACCAATTTTCTGCTTGCTCCTCAATCACTAGAGGTGTACCACAGGGTTCTATATTAGGACCCTTGTTATTCACGTTGTATACTGCGGATATCTGCTCAGCTATTCATCATTGCAGTTATCACATGTACGCCGACGACACACAACTATATGTATCGTTTGATCCCAAGAATACCAAAACAGCAGTGGATCAGCTTAACGATGATTTGTCTAGGATTGCTGCTTGGTCAGAAGCAAACACTATACTTCTAAACTCTAAAAAGACGAAGCTCATGGTATTTGGATTTCCAAACCAAATTGCATCGATTTCTTCCTTTAATCCAGTGGTGTCTATAAGGGGTGAGCAGGTAAAACGCGTTATGTTGGCTCGAAATCTGGGCATACTGATGGACGATCAGCTTCGTTTTGAGGGTCACGTATTAGAGGTGGTCCAAAATTGTTTTTATAGGCTTCACATTTTGTGCCGAATTCGCGACTTTCTTAGCGTGGACCTGCGTGTGCGGCTATGTGATGCATTAGTTTTGTCCAAATTAAGTTATGGCAGCCTGGTGTATGGCCCACGTCTGCTTGCACGCACGGACCGAATTATTCAGCGTGTACAAAACGCATGTGCACGCTATTGCTTCGGTGCGCCTCCACGTTCACACATCACACCATTCCTCAATTCGGCCGGCATACTTAAAATGACGCTTCGCCAAAACGCTCCAGGGGATATGCTATTCCTAAGTACGCGTTTACTCGCAACGATAGGCCCAACTCCGACGGTTACGGCGGCACCGCCATATATTACAAAAGAGGCTTCCATTGCTGTCCTCTCCCTACCCCTCCTCTCCTCAACATGGAGGCCACGGTGTGTAGATTGGCTATGACTGGTCATCCGACCATCATCATAGCTTCAGTCTACATACCGTGTGGCTCCAATCCAATCCGCAGCGACTTTGAGGCCATTCTCGCCCTCGGCCAGTCAGTCATTATGTTCGGAGACTTTAACTCCAAGCATACTGACTGGACGTGCCTTTCAACCAACACCAGCGGTATCGCTCTCCTCGACATCACTAACTCCCTTGACCTAGACGTCATATCCCCCATCACTCCCACTCACTATCCCAACAATCCGACCTACTCTCCTGACATCCTCGACTTTGCAATTATCAAGCGAATCAATCTTGACCTAAGGTCTATCGAACCGCTCGATGACCTAGGCTCCGACCATCGCCCCGTCTCCCTCGTGCTAGGTACGCCTAACGTTAACGTCACACCTCCTAAGACCTTTACCAATTGGAAAGGCTTTAAAAATACGTTAGTTTCAGCCTTAGAGGCCCCTAACTCTCCGCTCGCGATTTCGCCCGACCAATTAGATAGTCCGGATAAAATAGATTCATTAGTCAATACTCTTACTGATGCTATTAACACAGCCATCAACGACAACGAAAAGGTTGTTAAGCAAAGCAAACCCGCGCTTCCACTAGCCGTTAGCAATCTCATTAAAGCCAAGAACGCGGCTCTCCGGAGAGCAAAGAAATATCCCACGCCAGCATATAGAACAGCTGCGAATCAGCTTCAACGTAAAGTTAGGTCTCGCCTCGCGGAACTCCGTGACACTCAGTTTAACGATCTCATGGAGAATATCTCCCCGTCCCACCAAGCATATTATCGAATGGCCCGAGCCTTACGCGTAGACACCGCCTCTCACGTTCCTCCTCTCACTCGTCCCGACGGCACCATTGCCTTCGAAGTCGAAGAGAAAGCCGAATGCTTCGCCGACAGCATAGCGGCACAATGCTCGCCCAGCACGCAACCCGCGGATCCCTCCCACATCCAGGCGGTGGAGGACGAAGTTCTCCGCAGAGAATCTCTCCCTATCACCGACGACCCCGTCACAGTCTCTAATGATGAAATCTTGCTTCTCATTAGAAAGCAAAAGTCCAAAAAGGCTCCGGGTGCGGATGGAATTTCCAACCACGCACTTAAGCACCTGCCTGAGCAGGTGCTTACCTTGTTAGCTATCATCTTCAATGCCTGCTTCGACCATAGCTACTTTCCAAAAGCCTGGAAAGAAGCGACAGTCATAGGCATTCCCAAGCCGGGTAAACCTCTGAATGTCCCGGCTAATCACAGACCCATCAGCCTCCTCAAGGCAATGTCTAACTTCTCGAATGAGTCATACTCTCTCGAATGCGGAACCATCTGTTTCCAACGGATGGCGACCCTCTCATCATTCCCCACCAGTTCGGCTTTCGCGCTAAGCACTCCTGCCCTCAGCAAGTCCATCGAATCGTCGAGTACATACTCGAAGGATTCTCTCAGCGTCGTAAATAAACAATCGCGGTTCTCTTTGACGTAGCCAAGGCTTTCGACAAAGTCTGGCACAGCGGTCTCGTTTTTAAACTCTATAAAATAGGCTTACCGGCTCGCCTAGTCAGATTAATAGCGTCGTTTCTTAAAGACCATACTTTTCGATTCAAACATGAAGGCACGCTCTCCGCGCCTCGTCCCATAAAGGCTGGAGTCCCGCAAGGCTCAGTCCTCGCCCCTCTGCTGTACACCGTGTACACTAACGACATCCCCATCCCGCCGAAAGGCGTCGAACTCGCCCTCTTTGCAGACGATACCGCCCTTTACACTAAAAGTCAAGCGATCCCGTATAACATCACCAGACTCCAAAAGGCCGTAAACGCCCTCGGTGTTTGGTTTCAAAAATGGCGTATCGATGTCAACCCAGAAAAGAGTTCTGCTATTCAATTCGACCACAAACGTCGTAATCGCCACAACGATCCGCACATTCGTATGTTAGGTATTCCCATCCCCTGGAAGCGCACTGTCAAATACTTAGGCGTCACCTTAGATCAGACGCTTTCTTTCAAGCCACACGTCGATAGAGTAACGAAACTCGCGCGTTTTTACTTAAGCCGTCTATATAGTATGATAGGAAGAAAAAGTAAAATGTCTTTTAGAAATAAACGTACGCTTTATAAGGTCTGCGTTAGACCCGTCATGTCATATGCTTCGCCAGTCTTTGCCCACGCCAAACCCTCCGTCCTGTATAAGCTGCAGGTAGTTCAAAATCTCTTCTGCCGCAGGGCCACAAACGCACCTTGGTACGTGCGTAACGCGGACCTGCACAGAGATCTTGAACTGCCTACAGTGCAACAGCACCTCAAAACACTCTCAGAATCGTTCTTCAAACGTGCCGAATCCCATCCCAATCATCTTGTTCGAGATTCAGTCTCATATACTGTTCCTGTGTTAGATTCGATTTACAAAATCGCTAGACCGAGAAACGCGCACACGAGCGAACGCACGCAGTTAACTTTAGATCTAGAGGCCCTTCAGGCCGCAAATTCTAATTCTAACGTAAATTCTAATTCTAACGTAAATCCGAATTAATGCAATTTTTTTTTGTCAATTTTTAATGTTTTTATTTATTTACTTTTCTTTTTTGAGCACCTTCAGTGCTATGTAAATCCCAGCGGGTGACCCCTTAAGGGCCCCGCTAGCGCGGCCTCTTTCTCCGATTGGCCTTCGCTCAGATGAAGGCTGAGTGGCAAAAATGCACGAGCCGACAGGGGGTTTTTTAGTGGGTATGGTTCTGGTAGGCGTCGAGACGAGTCCCACATAACTCCGATCGCGCGCGCGGAGTATGCGTCAGAGCATTTTTTATGTCCTCCTGCCCTTCCCGTGGAGGGGAACCAAAAAAAAAAAAAAAAAAAAAACGAGAACTGCCAGTCTCGGTCTGCGTGCGTTCTCGAGCGCACGTCGATCGCAGACGCCTTCCCGCTCTATTAGCCCCCGCGCTAATTGAGCACCCAAATTTCACTGGTTGTTGTCGTAATATATAATTTCATAGTTGTATACCGTATTAAGTTTCTAACGCCGTTTTCACGGCGAACAGTGGCTCGTTAACCGTACTTCTAATAAGTTTCTAACGCCGTTTTCACGGCGAAAAGTGGGTTTTAACCGTACATCGTGGAACGTGAGCTTCGTCGACGGGGTTTCGTCGTTCCAGGACTTCAAGTTCCGTGTTCGAGTAAGTTATCCGCGTCGTCCTCAACCGCCCTACTGCGTGTAGGGTGGTTTTTAGGAAGTTAGTCATAGTTGTTAGGTTCATATATTGTCCCTCCCCAACCCCTCCGCAATGGCTTCCCTAAGCTTTGACGAGTTTAGGAAGAATTTAATTGAAAGTACTGAAGGCATGTCTTTAAATGCTGATAAGTACCGTTTTTTAGATTCCCTTATCCCTAATCTCATGACATTAATGTCCACAATGGCCCCTCAGGCCACCCCAGTTCCCCAGACCCCTCAGGTCTTAGGCCCTCCCGCGTCCCCTTCCTCCAGTGACATGGAGTGCGAAGTAGACGCCCCTCCGCGCCGCAAGCGCGCACCCGCGACCGAGTCATCCTCGGACGCCACCCCAACTGGCCCTGAGTCTCCCTCTTTTACGCTTGTTAAGAAGCGCTCTAAGAAGCGTTCGAAACAAGACCCGGCGCCCTCAACGCCCGTCCCCACACCACCTGCGGCATCTTCAACGCCAGCTGCCCCGGTGTCTTCAACACCCGCTCCGGCCCCAACTTCTGTCAAGGCCAAGGTCCCACCACCCGTTTTCCTTCGGGAAAAGGGTAAATGGACTGAGGTTTCGACATTGTGCAATGAGCACAAAATTCATTACACCCGAGCGGCCAACTCAGGTGAATCTATTAAAATCTTAGTCTCGTCGATAGACGACTTCCGTGCTTTAACAAAGCTCCTCACCGATAAGCAATATGCTTATCACACTTATGCTCTGTCAGAAGAGCGTAAGATCAGAGCGGTACTCAGGGGAGTCCCGTTCGAATTATCGAACGAGGCTATCCTGGAGGATCTGCAGTCCCAAGGCTTCCCGGCACTCGCGGTGCATAAAATGCACAGCAAGTACGGGAGGCAACACCCTCTCGCTTTGGTGGTTCTCGCCAACGTCCCCAAGTCCAGGGAGATCCTCAAAGGGGTCAGCACTATATGCGGCCTCTCTGGGATCTCGATCGAGGCGCCTCATCGCTGCGGTCATCCCGGCCAGTGCCATCGGTGCCAGTTGTACGGGCACGCGGCGGCCAACTGCCGCGCACCGCCCAGGTGCGTCAAGTGCCTGGTCCCGCACTTCACTAAGGAGTGCAATCGCACTCCTGAAACTCCCTCTCCTCCCGATTGCGTGCTTTGTGGCCAGTCCGGCCACACCGCAAATTACAGGGGCTGCCCTCGTGCACCCCGTTGTATGCGCTCCAATTCCAAGAGGGCGGCACCCAAACAGGCGCCGCGCCTTTCTCAAGAAAACTTTCCGCCGCTGCGTAGCCGGGTTCCTCCAGCTGCTAAGCCTACACAGTCCAGGCCTGCCCCAGAAAACTGGAGGCAGCGCCCCGCATCGAATACCATCCCGGCTCCTCGCCCATACAAACCCACTCCTCAATCCTCCGTAGCAGACGATATGCGTATCGTCTGCGACGCTATAAAAAATGTCGATGTTAGTGAAATCGCAGTCTTAGCCCGTAAACTTAGGGCTTCACGTACTCCGACAGAGCGTTTGCTAGCTCTGGCGGAGCATAGTTCCCTTCTCAATTCATTATAGGTTCATTTAAATGAATCGATCCCTAAATCATGCTTCGGCCGACCTCTGCCCAGCCCCGGCTTCACCGGAGGCTGCCCAGAACGGCCACCAACTCATGTCCCTTTGAGCACCTTCAGTGCAACTTTCACTACAGGCGGAAGACCCGCTAGCGGGTCTCCGCCAGCGCGCCCAACTTCCCGACGGGTGTCGCTTCCGATGAAGGCTAACGGTAATAACTACAGCCAACAGGTGGTTTTTAGTGGGTAGGTGCCATTCTGGTGAGTCCCACATAACCCCCCCGCAGAGGAATTTACCTGCGGGCGGATATGCATGACGCATCTTCCACCTCCCTCCCGCGAGGGTGCCTCGGCAGCAAAAAAAAAAAAAAAAACGAGAACTGCACCTTGCTACTTTGTTGTTTGGCCTGGAAAAAATTGGGCGTCCGAGATACCTCCTCGACAAACTGGAATGGCGGACCAAGAACAGAGGGTGCCGTATATTAAGTCGACCATTAAATATGCCCTGGCATCGTACATCTGCCTTTCGTGGAAGCTTTAGATACTCGGCCACTAAATGTTGGAACAATATACCACCCCCCCTTCGCAAACTAGGAACTATATCATCCTTTAAAACGAAACTTAAAAAATATTTACTTGAATATCAAACAATGATACCTAGTGGGGTGCGCGTTGTTCCAACATACCAGTGACGGGTATCAAGTAGGTGCAAGCTATATTATTATTATTTATTTGTTTAATTATTAAATGTATGTAGTGCAGAGAATATATATTAGTTAAAATAAATTTACACTATTTTATTTAATATTTGTATTAAGCGTTTATATTTGTAATTTATGATAATTTTAATTTGTTTATAGTGAGAATATGTTATAGTCTGCTACAGCTACGCAAGTGCGCATACGTACCGGTCCACAAGGGCACATCTGAAAATCAGCGCTGTGGCATGCCCGCAGCACATGCAGAGATGTGTCCTGTTTGACAAATATACTACAGCGCAACATATTGTTCTATGTATTTCTAACAATTATTGTTTTATTTCCGATCAGTTGTCATAATTGCTTTTTAATTCTGGTGTATTATTATTATTATTTTCTATCTCTTTTCTGTGTGTTTATATTTTAGATTACATTTTTTTTTTCTTTTTGTATTTCTGTATTTCTAGTCTTGGTCATTGTTTTATGTTAAAAATCTGTACTTTACTGTGTGTGTCTAAGTGCTTTTATTGTTATATTTTGTTGCTGTAGTAATTTGTGAAATAAATGAGTTTGAGTTTGAGTTTAAAAAAAAATTGTTTTTATATTATACATTAACTTATTAGAGATAACCTGCACCTTTGTCCCTAACACATGTGAAACACACACTTACATAAGAAGGGCGTTTCTTAATTTTCTTCCCCTAGTCATACCTAAAAATTGAATTTTAACATCATTAATGTTGTTTCAAAAAAAGCTATTTATATTAATTCAAACTTTTAACTACCTTTAAAAAAAAATTCAACCTGCTAAACCGTAACTCCGCACATAGTTCAAATATTTGAAACAGGGTATTTAACAAAGAATACTCTAAAACAACAATTTATAATGTGGTGCATATGCCATTTTAAAAACATGCCATTATCAAACGATAAAGATTTGTTTCCCGTACACATGGAGTTTCCAAGTAAAATTTAATTAGCGAATGCAGAAGGAGTGCACTCGATCAACCACTGACGCTCTCGAGTCGTTTGTCTTGTCCCCAGGTTGTTACTTACTGCTCTCTATTTATTATTTCCTGGTTTTTACATTTACTTCTACTTTAACATGATTTATTTTCCTCTTTGTTACTAAAGATAATACTTTTTCTGAAAATTCATTACCGTCGTAGAATTTAAGTTATTTTTACTTTAATACTGAGCAAATATTTTTTATTTTCTTTTATGCATTGCCCTTATGATCGTCAAAGGTTAAAAAATATCCTGTTCAGAATGATATAGAGAATATTTAAGAATATTATTGTGAAAAGTAAAGGCAAGCAGAATACTGTTAGAAAATTAATTAAAGTAGCCTTAGGGGCGCATAGTATTATCATACATGTAGATCAAATTAAAATCAAATATTAATGTCTTAACATTTTTTTTAGCCGCCTAAGCAACACCCTCCTCCACGGGGAGGGAGGTGGAAGATGCGTCATGCATATCTCCGCAGGAGCCGCGTCTGCGAGGTGATGTGGGACTCGTCCTGATCCCGCGTTAACTCGTGAACGGGTGCCGTTTGAGGGTGTTCGTCGTTTGGATACTTGGGGGGAGGGAGACTTGCCGAGCTAACAGATGCAGAAAAGAATAATTTTTGTATAGACATAAAGAGACTCTGTAAATTTATTTTGAAAAAAAATATACCCGTGAAGTTTCTTGCCAGTTCTTCTTCACGAAGGTTTTTTTTCGAACTGGTGGTAGAATCATGTTTTATTTGACGTCAATAAGAACAAGTAATTGTCAATGTTGAGAAATAAATATTTGAATTTGAATTTGAATTTGACTCACCAGAATGGCACCTACTCACCAAAAACCACCTCGTTGGCTGTAGCAAGATTTTGCCGTTAGCCTTTATCGGAGGTGACACCCGTTGGGAAGTGGGTGCGCTGGTGGAGACCCGCTAGCAAGTCGTCCACCGGATGTGAAAATTGCACTGAAGGTGCTCAAAGGGACATGAGGTAAGCGCTTTAACCTCCAGTGAAGCCGGGGCTGCGCAGAGTGGCCGAAGCCCGACTGAGGAATCAATTCATTTAAATGAACCTATAATTAAATGAGAAGGGAACTATGCACTGTTAAAGCTATGAGTCGCTCTGTAGGCGAACGTGAAGCCTTAAGTTTACGGGCTAGTACTGAAATTTCCCTAACATCAATATGTTTGATGGCGTCGCAAACGATACGTGCATCGTCTGCTAGGGAGGAATGAGGTGGGGATTTGAATGGGCAAGGAGCCGGGATGGGATTCGAGGGTGCTGCAGCGAGGCGCTGTCTCCAGTTCTCTGGAGCAGGCTTGGGCTGCGTAGGCTTTGCAGCCGGTGATACCCGGCTACGCAGCGGCGGAAAGTTTAACTGAGTAAAGGGTGGTTTGGGTGCCACCCTATTTGAAACGGATCGGATGGATCGGGGTGCGCGAGGAGAGCCATTGTAGTTTGCAGTGTTGTCGGATAGGCCATAAAGCACGAATTCTGGTGGGGAGGGAGTTTTAGGAGTGCGATTGCACCCCTTGGTGAAGTGAGGCACTAGGCACTTTACGCACCTGGGCGGGGCGGCGCAGTTGGCCGCCGCATGTCCGTATAACTGGCATCGGTGGCACTGGCCGGGGGCTTCGATCTCGCTCCGATCGCCACGCGGTACGGACGTGCAAGACCCAGTTCTCCGTTGATCGGTCCTTTCCCGCTATTCCGTGGCGCTCAGTCTACTGACGTCACAGTTTAGCGTGTTGGTTCCGTGCTACGGTTTTCAAGGTTTTCTACTCCGTCTGAGTGCTTTCGAATTGCGATTTTTCTTTGCGACTAAGCCCCTTAGTCTTCAAAGTGCTGTGCTAAGTTGTGTTGTGCTTGTGCTGAGTGCAGTGTTGTGCCCAGCGTAAGTAGTCCGGTTTCAGTGCAAAGGATACTTAACGGTGACAACGAATTTGTACTGAACCAGTCCTTTTTATTTTTATTTTATTTCTCTTCTCTATTTTATTTATTTTTCTTCTACTTTTGCATATTTATTTTTAACATATCTGTGTGTTTTCGTGTGTATTTGTCCTTTCTGTCGGTAAAGGTTGACCCTAACGTGGTCAACTCTTTACCTGCGTACCCTTTTTCAGGTTTCTAGGTAGCGGCCTTCGGCGTACTACTGTTAATTTTAAGTTTTCCTCCCCAGCCCCCCTACCGCTGGTAGGGAGGTAAGCCGCTAGGATTTTGCTAGGTTTTTAGGAACTAGGCATCTTTTATTATACTTATATTTATTAATATTACTGTCCCAACTCTCCCTTATGGATCCGCTAAGCGTTTTTAACGCGTTCACCCAGGCACTTGCTGCGGTAGGCGTCTACATCCCGAATGACATTATAACGCAGGCCTTGCAGGCATCAATCGCGTCCCCGGCCCCTCAGGCCTCAAACCCGGCCCCTCAGGCCTCAACCCCGGCCCCTCAGGCCTCAAACCCGGCCCCTCAGGCCTCCAACGTCGAGACCCCTCAGGTCTACAGCTCTTCCTCGTCTCCCGCCTCGTCCGAGATGGACTGCGAATCGGTCGCATACTCTCACGCGTCGCGTCGCAAGCGTACCGCTCCCGGGAGCGACTCCGAACCCGCATCTGATACGTCGTCAGATGCCGTCACCTTAACCGGCTCTCCTGAGCCCGCGTTTCAACTTGTCGCCAAGCGCTCCAAGAAGCGCTCGAAGAAAGCTTCGGTATCATCAATACCCGAGCCCTCCCCGGTGTCTTCAACACCAGCCCCCGCGGCGTTAAAATCACCTGAAGTTACCGCGCCTCCGTCGGTCCCATCGAAGCCAGCGACGCGCTGCGCTCCCGTCCCGCCGAAACCTCAGCTCCCTCCGCCCGTCTTCCTGCGTGAAAAAGCGCGCTGGACCGCGGTTTCTAACTTGTGCAAAGAGCACAAAATTAATTACTTAAAAGCCGCCAACGCTGGCGACACAATCAAAATTCAAGTAGCGACCGTCGACGACTTCCGCGCGTTTACCAGGCTACTCTCGTTAAATCAAATCGCGTATCACACCTACGCCCTCCCGGAGGAGCGTAAGATCCGCGCAGTACTACGGGGCGTCCCGTTCGAACTCAGTAACGAAGACATTCTCGAGGACCTTAAGTCTCAGGGTTTCCCGGTCACAGCAGTGCACAAGATGCACTCCGACCGCGGTAGGCGTTTTCCTTTAGCTTTAGTAATCCTGTCAAATACTCCCAACTCGAAGGAGATTCTCAAAGAGGCTCGCACAATCTGCGGACTCTCGAACATCTCCATCGAGCGTCCCAACCCCCGCGGCCATCCTGGGCAGTGCCACCGCTGCCAGCTCTATGGCCACGCAGCGGCTAACTGCTCAGCTCTCCCCAGGTGCGTTAAGTGCCTGGATCCACACATAACAAAGGAGTGCACTCGCACTCCTGAATCCACTTCCCCCCCTGCCTGTGTGCTGTGCGGCCAGTCCGGCCACACAGCTAACTACAGGGGTTGCCCGCGCGCTCCGCACTCCACCGTCAAGAGGGTCGCGCCTAAACCGGCGCCGCCACTCACTCCCGCTAACTTCCCGCCGCTGCGCAACCGGGGTCCCCCGGAAGCAAAGCCCGTTCAGCCGACACCTACTCAGGCTCTGTCTTGGAGGCAGAGTCCGGCCGTTCCACCTGCACCTTCCCAACCCATCCCAGCTCCCGTAGCTTCCGTAGGGCCGCGTCCCGCTCCGTTATCCGTACCTCAGTCGTCGTTGGCTGAGGATATGAAGACCGTGTTCGACGTTATTCAAAACGTCGATATTAACGAAATTTCCGTACTCGCACGCAAACTGCGAGCCGCCCGCTCTCCTCAAGAGCGTTTATTCGCGTTAGCCGAGCATCACTCGCTCCTAAGTTCGTTGTTAATTCATTTTTATTATTATTTTTTTTATTTTTTTTTGCATAAAATCGTAAATAAGTAAATTATAATGTCTAGAACCGCGAATCCCGCGTCCAGTCGTATTAAACCCAAGGGCTTATCCCTAGTATCTTTAAACGCTCGTAGCCTTAGCACTAAACTTCCCGAGATTAAACTGTTCCTTCAGAACAAAGAACCTGACTTATTCCTTCTCCAGGAGACATGGCTTACTCCAAAACGCTCCAGGGGATACGCTATTCCTAAGTACGCGTTTACTCGCAACGATAGGCCCAACTCCGACGGTTACGGCGGCACCGCTATATATTACAAAAGAGGCTTCTATTGCTGTCCTCTCCCTACCCCTCCTCTCCTCAACATGGAGGCCACGGTGTGTAGATTGGCTATGACTGGTCATCCGACCATCATCATAGCTTCAGTCTACATACCGTGTGGCTCCAATCCAATCCGCAGCGACTTTGAGGCCATTCTCGCCCTCGGCCATTCAGTCATTATGTTCGGGAATTTAACTCCAAACATACTGACTGGACGTGCGTATCAACCAACACCAGCGGTATCGCTCTCCTCGACATCACTAACTCCCTTGACTTAGACGTCATATCCCCCATCACTCCCACTCACTATCCCAACAACCCGACCTACTCTCCTGACATCCTTGACTTTGCAATTATCAAGCGAATCAATCTTGATCTAAGGTCTATCGAACCGCTCGATGACCTAGGCTCCGACCATCGCCCCGTCTCCCTCGTGCTAGGTACGCCTAACGTTAACGTCACACCTCCTAAGACCTTTACCAATTGGAAAGGCTTTAAAAATACGTTAGTTTTAGCCTTAGAGGCCCTAACTCTCCGCTCGCGATTTCGCCCGACCAATTAGATAGCCCGGATAAAATAGATTCATTAGTCAATACTCTAACTGATGCTATTAACACAGCCATCAACGACAACGAAAAGGTTGCTAAGCAAAGCAAACCCGCGCTTCCACTAGCCGTTAGCAATCTCATTAAAGCCAAGAACGCGGCTCTCCGGAGAGCAAAGAAATATCCCACACCAGCATACAGAACAGCTGCGAATCAGCTTCAACGTAAAGTTAGGTCTCGCCTCGCGGAACTCCGTGACACTCAGTTTAACGATCTCATGGAGAATATCTCCCCATCCCACCAAGCGTATTATCGAATGGCCCGAGCTTTACGCGTAGACACCGCCTCTCACGTTCCTCCTCTCACTCGTCCCGACGGCACCATTGCTTTCGAAGTCGAAGAGAAAGCCGAATGCTTCGCCGACAGCACAGCGGCACAATGCTCGCCCAGCACGCAACCCGCGGATCCCTCCCTCATCCAGGCGGTGGAGGACGAAGTTCTCCGCAGAGAATCTCTCCCTATCACCGACGACCCCGTCACAGTCTCTAATGATGAAATCTTGCTTCTCATTAGAAAGCAAAAATCCAAAAAGGCTCCGGGTGCGGATGGAATTTCCAACCACGCACTTAAGCACCTGCCTGAGCAGGTGCTTACCTTGTTATCTATCATCTTCAATGCCTGCTTCGACCATAGCTACTTTCCAAAAGCCTGGAAAGAAGCGACAGTCATAGGCATTCCCAAGCCGGGTAAACCTCTGAATGTCCCGGCTAATCACAGACCCATCAGCCTCCTCAAGGCAATGTCTAACTTCTCGAAAGAGTCATACTCTCTCGAATGCGGAACCATCTGTTTCCAACGGATGGCGACCCTCTCATCATTCCCCACCAGTTCGGCTTTCGCGCTAAGCACTCCTGCCCTCAGCAAGTCCATCGAATCGTCGAGTACATACTCGAAGGATTCTCTCAGCGTCGTAAAAAAACAATCGCGGTTCTCTTTGACGTAGCCAAGGCTTTCGACAAAGTCTGGCACAGCGGTCTCGTTTTACAACTCTATAAAATAGGCTTACCGGCTCGCCTAGTCAGATTAATAGCGTCGTTTCTTAAAGACCGTTCTTTTCGATTCAAACATGAAGGCACGCTCTACGCGCCTCGTCCCATAAAGGCTGGAGTCCCGCAAGGCTCAGTCCTCGCCCCTCTGCTATACACCGTGTACACTAACGACATCCCCATCCCGCCGAAAGGCGTCGAACTCGCCCTCTTTGCAGACGATACCGCCCTTTACACTAAAAGTCAAGCGATCCCGTATAACATCACCAGACTCCAAAAGGCCGTAAACGCCCTCGGTGATTGGTTTCAAAAATGGCGTATCGATGTCAACCCAGAAAAGAGTTCTGCTATCCAATTCGACCACAAACGTCGTAATCGCCACAACGATCCGCACATTCGTATGTTAGGTATTCCTATCTCCTGGAAGCGCACTGTCAGATACTTAGACGTCACCTTAGATCAGACGCTTTCTTTCAAGCCACACGTCGATAGAGTAACGAAACTCGCGCGTTTTTACTTAAGCCGTCTATATAGTATGATAGGAAGAAAAAGTAAAATGTCTTTTAGAAATAAACGTACGCTTTATAAGGTCTGCGTTAGACCCGTCATGTCATATGCTTCGCCAGTCTTTGCCCACGCCAAACCCTCCGTCCTGTATAAGCTGCAGGTAGTTCAAAATCTCTTCTGCCGCAGGGCCACAAACGCACCTTGGTACGTGCGTAACGCGGACCTGCACAGAGATCTTGAACTGCCTACAGTGCAACAGCACCTCAAAACACTCTCAGAATCGTTCTTCAAACGCGCCGAATCCCATCCCAATCATCTTGTTCGAGATTCAGTCTCATATACTGTTCCTGTGTTAGATTCGATTTACAAAATCGCTAGACCGAGAAACGCGCACACGAGCGAACGCACGCAGTTAACTTTAGATCTAGAGGCCCTTCAGGCCGCAAATTCTAATTCTAACGTAAATTCTAATTCTAACGTAAATCCGAATTAATGCAATTTTATTTGTCAATTTTTAATGTTTTTATTTATTTACTTTTCTTTTTGAGCACCTTCAGTGCTATGTAAATCCCAGCGGGTGACCCCTTAAGGGCCCCGCTAGCGCGGCCTCTTTCTCCGATTGGCCGTCGCTCAGATGAAGGCTGAGTGGCAAAAAAACTGGCCGGGGTGCAGTCTCGGTCTGCGTGCGTTCTCGAGCGCACGTCGATCGCAGACGCCTTCCCGCTCTTTTAGCCCCCGCGCTAATTGAGCACCCAAATTTCACTGGTTGTTGTCGTAATATATAATTTATAGTTGTATACCGTATTAAGTTTCTAACGCCGTTTTCACGGCGGACAGTGGCTCGTTAACCGTACTTCTAATAAGTTTCTAACGCCGTTTTCACGGCGACTAGTGGGCTGTTAACCGTACTTCGTGGAACGTGAGCTTCGTCGACGGAATTTCGTCGTTCCAGGTGCCTCGAGTCTTCGTGTTCGAGTAAGTTATCCGCGTCGTCCTCAACCACCCTACTGCGTGTAGGGTGGTTTTTAGGAAGTAAGTCATCGTTGATAGGTTCATAGTATATATATTTATATATTTTTGTCCCTCCCCAACCCCTCCGCAATGGCTTCTCTAAGCTCTCATGAGTTTATGAGAAAGCTACTTGATAGTACCGGTGCTGAAGGCATGTCTATAAATGCTGATAAGTATCGTTTCTTGGACTCTCTCATCCCGCATATCATGGCATTAATGCCCTCAATGGCCCCTCAGGCCACCCCAGTCCCCCAGACCCCTCAGGTCTTAGGCCCTCCCGCGTCCCCTTCCTCCAGTGACATGGAATGCGAAGTAGACGTCCCTCCGCGCCGCAAGCGCGCTCCCGCGACCGAGTCATCCTCGGATGCCACCCCAACTGGCCCTGATGAGCCTCCCTCTTTCACCCTTGTTAAGAAGCGCTCTAAGAAGCGCTCGAAACAAGACCCGGCGCCCTCGGTGCCCGTCCCTACACCCCCTGCGGCGTCTTCAACGCCAGCTGCCCCGGTGTCTTCAACACCCGCTCCGGCCCCAACTTCTGTCAAGGCCAAGGTCCCACCACCCGTTTTCCTTCGGGAAAAGGGTAAATGGACTGAGGTTTCGACATTGTGCAATGAGCACAAGATTCATTACACCCGAGCGGCCAACTCGGGTGAATCTATTAAAATCTTAGTCTCGTCGATAGACGACTTCCGTGCTTAAACAAAGCTCCTCACCGATAAGCAATATGCTTATCATACTTATGCTCTGTCAGAAGAGCGTAAGATCAGAGCGGTACTCAGGGGAGTCCCGTTCGAATTATCGAACGAGGCTATCCTAGAGGATCTGCAGTCCCAAGGCTTCCCGGCACTCGCGGTGCATAAAATGCACAGCAAGTACGGGAGGCGTCACCCTCTCGCTTTGGTGGTTCTTGCCAACGTTCTCAAATCCATTTTATGCACAGCGAGTGCCGGAAAGCCTTGCGACTGCAACTGTACCGGTTTTATCTTACTCTCTTCCAGGAGAGCGTAAGTGTGGTAAGCAAATTGCTTACCGGCGAGAAGCTTCGTAAAAGCTCTGAAATCGTCGGGAGACGGGGCAATGATTTTGATTGATTCACCCGAGTTGAAAGCTCGGGTATTTAATATTGTGTTTTTTGCACAAGTTCGAAACCTCAGACCAACGGTCCTCTTCCCGAAGGAAGACAGACGGCGGAACCTGACGCTTCGCTGTCTTGGAGGGTGGGGTCACTTGGCGTGACATCAGTGGAGTAGGGACAGGTGTTGAAGACATTGACACGGGCGCGGACTTTGAAGGCTTTTTAACGACAGTGAAAGAAACTTGCTCCGAGCCAGTTGTTGCGTCCAAAGAAGCTCGGTCGTGGCTGCGCTCGATAGAGCGGTGTGCTTACGGCGCGAAGAGGCGTAATCTTCACACTCCAAGTCGCTGGAGGTGGGGGACGTGGACGGGCCTGAGGGGCATGTTGGGGTACCTGAGGGTTGGTAAGGCAACTTGCGACTATAGTGTCGATTAAGAGTTGGGGAATAGAAACCCATTTGCTCTCGCGGTTTCAATGAGCGTCTGAACGGCGTCTATCAAAATCTGTGAGGCCATGGCGGAGGGGTTGGGGAGTGACGATAATATATAAATATATATACTATGAACTTGCCAACGAAAACTGACTTCCTGAACCTCCCTACCCACGGTGGGGGGGTTGGGAAGACGCGGAGTGGTGCCCCCAATTCGGGTAGTACTATTCCGTCACCGGAAAGACCCAGTGCACTCGGATAGGGACTTCCAGTTTCTTACGTCCTGATGGGCCAATAAAGCGCAACGGGGCAACGCTAACATGCTTCGTTGACACCGTAAGGTTTCCACCTGTTCACGAAGAACTTACGACGACTCGTAGTCCTGGAACGCAGAGCTTAACGACGAGCTGCAGGCGACGATGTTGAAGATGCGTCCTAAAAACGACGGTCCTATGAAATTTAGGAAGCTACGGTACGACCACAAATTTTTTTTATTTGCCACCGAAGATACACCCTCATGGGAGGGAGGTGGAAAATGCGTCATGCATACTGCCACAGGCAACCGACTTCCGCGACGGTGATGTAGGACTCACCAGAGTGGCACCTACCCACTAAAAACCACCTTGCCGGCTGTAGCATGGGAATGCTGTGCAGCTTCATCTGAGCAACACCCAGGTCGGGAGGTGGGTGCGCAAGTGGGAACCCGCTAGAGGGTCACCCACTGAGAAAAATAACCACTTAAGGTGCTAGTGACAGTTTGGATGATGATTATTCGGCCTAGGCAGCCTTAAGCTGGTCCAGATAAGCCGAGAGCTTATCGGGTGGATCCGAGAGTGCATTTCTCGGTCTACATACTTTTTACCTCGACGGCATGGACGGAGCAGTATAAGCTACTGACAAGCGTATGAGGGGGTTAGGATGCTCTTCGGCTAGCTTGAAAAAAGCGGTGGAGAGCGTCCTAAGGTGTTGTTGTACTGTAGGTAAGTCGAGATCCCTGTGCAGGTCTGCGTTACGCACGTACCACGGAGCTTCCGTGGCCCTGCGGCAAAAGAGATTCTGGACTACCTGCAGATTATACAGAACGGAGGGTTTGGCATGGGCAAAGATTGGAGCGGCGTACGTTCATGACTGGTCTGACGCAAACCTTAAAAAGCGTTTGCTTGTTCCTAAGAGATATTTTGCTGTGCCTGCCTAACATACTGTTTAGGCGGGCCATGTACATACGGGCGAGTTTGGTAACTCCATGTAAATGCAGTCGGAATTAAAGCGTACAATCGAGCGTTACGCCTAGGTTAGGTTAGGTTAGAATCTGGTTATAGAATCACTTAGGTCAAGGTCGAAGCGCATCGCAGAGCTTTTCTCTGGATTTACGTCGATTTGCTATTTTTTAAACCAGGCTTCGAGGTGGTTTACGGCCTTCTAGAGTATGGTGATGAGGGTGTCGACATACACGCCCTTGACGTATAGGGCTGTATCATCGGCAAAGAGGGATAGTTGAACACCTTTTGACGGGATAGGTATGTCATTGGTAAAGGTGGTGTATAATAGAGGGGTGAGTACCGAGCCCGGATGTACTGCCGCCCTGGAGGGACTGGGGGGTGGAGAGCGTACCTTCGTGTTAAAAGTGAAAGGTGTGATATTTAAGCTAGGAGCCTACTAGTTTGACTAGACGGTCGGGTAAGCCTATGTTGTACAGCTTATAAATGAGACCCGCGTGCCAGACTTTATCAAAAGCCTTGGCTACGTCAAAGAATACCGCGACTGTTTTAAGTCGCCTAGGGTAGAAGCCGTCGAGTATGTACTCGACGATACGGTGGACTTGCTGAGGGCAAGAGTGCTTTGCACGAAAGTCAAATTAATGGGGGGTAATGAGGGGGTCACCGTCCGCTGGAAACAGGTGGTCCTTCATTCGAGCGAGTATGACTCTCTCGAAAAGTTTAGCCATAGCCTTGAGTAGGCTGATGGGTCTGTGATTAGCCGGGATATTCAAAGATTTACCCGGCTTGGGAATGTCTATGACTGTAGCTATTTCCAAGCTTTTGAAAAGTAGCTAAGGTCCAAGCAGGCATTGAAGATAATCGCAAGCAAGATAAGCACATGCCGAGGCAGCTGCTTAAGTGCATGGTTGGAAATACCATCCGCACCCGGGGCCTTCTTGGATTTCTGTCTTCTGATGAGGAAAATAATCTCATCGTTAGACACTGTAATGGGGTCGGCGGTGACTGGATGGGAGTCCTTTCGGAGGACTTCGTCTTCCACCGCCTGGATATGAGAAGGGTCTATGAGTTTGGTACTCGGGGAGCATTGTACGGCAATGCTTTCTCGTCGTCCTCAAAGGCGATAGTGCCATCGGGACGAGACAACGGAGGGGTCGACCACTAAGCGTCGTGAAAACGACGTGTGAATTTTGGGGCGTTAAACGACAGCGATCGACGTGCGAACGAGTCTGCACGCAAACCAAGTCTCTCTTAACATTAACAACGTTAAGAGAACTTGTTCTTATTGACGTTAAATAAAGCATGACTCTACCACCAGTTCGAAAAATCCTTTGATAAAAATAATTAGGAAGAAACTTCACGGGTATAATTTTTTCAAAATAAATTTACAATGTCTGTTTATGTCTATACAAAATTATTCTTATCTACATCTGTTAGCTCAGCAAGTCTCTCTCCTTCCAACTATACAAACGATGAACACCCTCAAACGGCACCCGTTCACGAGGTTAGCGCGAGGTCCAGCCATCGCCGTCCTGAATCATATATGAGGGAAGAGCGACCCGTCACCCGACGCTACTCCAATGAGAATAACGCTTAAGCCATTAATCAGGACGAAGAATTCAACTCAAACGGAGACATTTTACACACGTGTTATTATAAATACTAGTAAAAGCCTGTAAATGAGTTGATTATACCCAAGTGCTATTCTAGTCTTTTAATTGGCTAATGTATAAACCTTTAGCACACAACTTTTCCTTTAAAGTTTCTTTGAATTTGTCAGTAGCCCTTGGATGTCCTCGGGAACCTCATTGTTATTATTAAAGCATATACATTGACCTATGAATGAGTTAGTGACTTTACGAAGCCTACTATTATGAACTGCCAGCTTATTTCTTCCTCATGTATTAACATTGTGCAGATCTCGTTTTCTTTTGGACATGTTTATGTTTTTTTTACAAACATTACATTTTAAAAAATATTTTGGGAATGAAAAGTAAGAATATTATTGTATTTCCTTTAATTTATTTGGATGTGATATTCCCCTTGGGCCGAACTTATAGACTGCGCGAATTGCCCTTTTCGATTAACGGCCAATAGTATCGATGTCAGCAGCACTTCCCGCAACATAACTCAACCGAAATGCACTAATCGAGCAGTTGTTTCATTAGACAATTGTCGCAATTTTTAACAGCCTATGCGGCAGAGCCAAGCCTTCAACATACGATCTGAACTGGAGCTTGGCATCTAAGGTTATGCCCAGAAATACAGTTGGGATTGCAGAAGGCAGTTCCTGGTTCCTAACTTCAATGTTTGTATATACGTGCTTGACAAAAGTAAACATAACAGATTTGGTTTCGATTTCATTGAGGAGCACATTATTAGTTGAGAACCACTTCTGTGCAATATCGTTTCTTGTATATTTTACCGAAACCATTTTAGTTATCTTTACCAACACAGTTATAGCATGTAAAATAAAAGTGATTTGATGCATAAAACATCTACAAAAAAATATTTGCTGGTAAAATCTAGAGACAGACTAAAACAAATCAAACCTGGAAGTTTAGGTTACAATAAAAAAAAAAATAACACTATAACGAACTTTAAACAATTGCAATAATTTCTCTAGATACTACACCACTTCTACGCGTTTAGCAGTTTAGTTTTTTTATTGATTAATGTGCGTTCTTCCTGAAGCCAATAATTTTGAAGCGTGAAATGCATTAAGTTTTTAATTAATGCATAAAAATCATTACATACTTACATTATTCTTTGGAATGGTGATTCAGTTATTGTTTAGGCACCAGAGCCTTGTTAACCCCAGTTCGCTGAAGGGTCATCCATAAATCAACTCTGCTTACTTTGTGGCCAAAAAGTTGGTGTGTTTGTCTGGAGATTTATTATTTATAAATAGGCAATAAATGCGGGCTGAACGGTGCTAAGGTCCTTGACGGAGGCAGTTGCCTAATAGTGGATGTCTTTTGGAGAAATAAAAAGTTAGTTATTACATAAAAAAATGGAATGGCTACGGTGTGGGACAAAGGCCCGCTGTCACAACTGAGATCTGCCATCCGTAGCTCACAGTGTTCGATCAGTTGTGTGTGGACACACGGGCTCGCAGGACTACTTACATGTTACTAAAATACATAAAAAGCGGTTCTTACCATATTACACATGGTGTTTTCTTTTCCTATGATCTCTCTCTCACTGAGATGCATGATCTACGCTAATTAAAGCTGTTTTTCAGTTTTACTTCCAAAACGTGCAATGCACACCTGATTGCACGGTGGCGATGCAGCTTGACGTACCACGATGAACAAGGTCGCTAATCGATGACAAAACTCTGTTGCGCTGGGTACTTGTGGATTGCAATGAATCTGGATCATACAAACTACAAGGAAGATGGTTTTTATAACAATTGTTATAATTCTTTCTTACTAAATAGAAGGTTTTAATATGTTCTCAAGTTTTTAGATATGTAAATAAATGCAGTTACTTTTACAAGTAACATTTTAAGCAAAAATACCTAATTCCGTGTCTCACAGAATCTCCTTTTTCTCTCTGTATGTCACATTTAACTTGACAGCGGCAAAAGGAAGGAAACCAGTTGACCCGGAATCAGTCATCGATGGCTGGCAAAAATATTCACGGAGTACATTGCGGGAGAGTCGAACAAAACGTTTCGACAGATCTTTTTTGGTTCGTGTGTCCAAAGAGTTGAACGAACTTACGTCACTATTTTCTGATAAATAAAACCCTGGGACTTTCAAGCGTACAGAAAATAGGATCCTATTGAACGGGCGCGTACCTTTCTAATCTTCATCATCACTTTCAACCAGGTGAGACAAAGTACAACGCCTGGCAATTTATGATAAAAAGAGAAAAACAACTGGATATTGTTCGCCGGGCGTTACGCCCACCCCACCCCTAATCGTGGTCGCCTATCAAAAACCATGCTTTTCCAACTACTATCAATCCTTTAAAAAATTTAAAACGGAGATGAAAACAAAATAAAAATATCACTTTTTGTAAGTGAATCTGTGAATGTTTTTATCTACTTTCGGTCTACGTCCAAAATAATACCCAACACTGGGCGATAATACCCAAGACTTCTGAGTTCGGCGAGTGCGGCTGCATTCTAGTGACATTTTGCATGATATTTTATTCGAGTGGGCATTTAACATCTTTTAATTTATCACAACTTAGAACTAAATAATTTTTTGTGTGGAATCACTCCACGTTGATTGGTCGTGAACAAGACAATATTGCTCCATGAAAAGATGCGTAGTAGTTCGGATCTGTTTTATAGCTGTTTTTACGGCAAATAAACTTCCTCTAAAAGGAAGAAAAGTGTCGTAAAATAAATGTTATAAAATATACGACTTTGTATTAGATAATACTTTAATATTACTCAAAAATATTGAGCTTTTTATGTTTTCATTCTACGAGTATACGTCGACGACTTTTTCAGCGGATCACTTGAAATGTTCATGTAAGAAAAATTATTGCTGGTAAAAATTATAAATAATTTTATCAAAACTATAATTATATATTTTTGCGTTATTGATAACTCATATGTGGTGGTTGCGTATTAGAATCCCGGAGTATTAAATATCTACTGTTACAACATCTGCGTTTGAAATCCTATTGAATACCTACGGTTTAAAATAACTACGGCCATAACTACTTAATATGCAATACCTAATTTAGAAAAACCAACGTTTGAAACCAATATTTAAAATATCTAATAGTAAAAATACCTAAAATAATAGTATAAATAATTTTATTGTTTAAATTACAATTAGATCGAACAACTACGACCGTAACTTGCATGTATCCTGCGGTTAGCGCGAGCCGGCCGAACGTAGAGGGCGTGGGGCGGCCGTGCCCAGCGCAGCGCCAATGTCATATGAACTGAGGTATGAAGTCCGCTCTGCATTCATATTCTAAAACGTAAAAATACGGACAAGTACAAGTAACATAAGTGTTCTGAGTTTAGGTTCAATTGCTATACTTGTCATTAGCTTTTGTCCGCGGCCTGTAAGACCGCATTAATTATCCGTGCACGTATATGACAAAAAACTTTCCATATTTCGTGCCAACATTATTTATCAATGTTTATATCTTGTGTGATCTTACCGGTCATAGACTGTAGGATTGTGATGGAAATGAACAGTTTCTGCAAAATTAAAAAAAATTTAAAATATTTACTTCCTAAAAAATTTACACTTAATTCCTTTTCTTTATCTTACAGTTTGCGTAAATACAATTTAAATCCGGCTTTTAAAAGGTATTATTGGCTGATAGGGAACACAGCCGGCGGAAAAAATACCTTTATAAAATACTTGGAATGGAATGTATATAATTAAACCGTATAATCATAATTTACACATTTTTCTATAAGATGTTATATGAGAAAATGTAACACTTACGTTTTACCTATGACCTTTCCTTTTTAATTGTATTTATATTTTGTTAAATATTTCTTAATTTTGCTAAATATTTATATTTTATTGTTTACCTTCGTTGACAATCATTTCAACCCATTTCTTGATGACAGCCATAGAAGCTGCCTAAAAGACTAAGCCTGTTACACACGATTCTTTTAATTATATTTTATGAAAATCTAAATCTCTGGTTTCAAGAAACATAAGCCCTGATCGCGCGTAAATTGTCGCAGTTTATAGCGTTGTCTCTTTTACTCCCACATACAAAATCATATAACATGTCGCTCTTTGAGTTTGTTGAAATGTATAGCCATGTCAATTTTAAAACGTTATTTTAAATAGCAAAATCAAGTAATAAATAAGATAGTTATAAACAAAATAGTCCTAACGCATGAAAAGATAAGTCTTTAAGAGTAAGAGTGTAATTAGTACATTGTTTAAACACACAAGAAAGCATTGTACGGTATTAAAAACACATAATTGTGAATAAGTTTTGTTTGACGTTTAGCCGTGACACTGAGTTGCACAAGAAGTGAAAGGCGGGCAATTGCCTTGCATTTGCGTTACCAGTATTGAGAGTGGACAACTTGTCTGTATGCAATATGTCATTGGTAGTGTAGCTGTTTTACAAACTTTAAAATGTTTTCCTAAGACAAAACTAAATGAAATAATGAAATATTGGTGTTTAAATCTCGTTGTATTTATTTTAATAATCTTGGAAACCACCGTACAAAAGCTAGCCGAATGCCCCTTAAATATTGAATGGCTCTTTTGCCTGTTTGTAGCTGGGTGACATAAACAGTAAGTTATATAATTATAAAATTATTAATATTAAAATGATTTGTATTTAATTAAATTTGCTAATATTGCAATCTCATCATGGAAAAAATTATACCAATAACGATATTAAGCTATTACAACACTAGTGCTGATATTGACAAGTGCGATGTAGTCATTTTTAGAAATCACTAATATCATCAAACTTACGCCCTCCCGGAGGAGCGTAAGATCCGCAAAGACCTACGGGGTGTCCCGTTCAAACTAGCGAACGATGACATTTTAAAGGACCTCCAACTCCAGGGCTTCCCGGCTGAAGCCGTTCATAAAATGCATAGCAACAGGGGCAAGCGTTTCCCTCTCGCCCTCGTGATCCTCTCCAACATTTCCAAATCGAGGAAAATCTTTAGAGAATCGCATAACATCTGCAGCCTCTCGAATATCTCCGTCGAGACCCCGCATTTCTACGGTTACCCAGGGCAATGCCACTGCTGCTCCTCCCAGTTGCGTCTAGTGCCTGGATACTCACATCACGAAGGAGTGCAAACGCACTCCCGAATTCACCTCGTGTGTTGTGCTGCACAACGTGTTGTGCGATCAATCCGATCACACATCTCAGTAAAGGGGTTGTCCTTGCGCTCCTCGATCCTCCGCCAAGAGGTGTGTGACAAAACCGGCGCCACCGCTCACTCCCACTATCCTCCCGCCGCTGCACAACCGGGCTCCCCCGGAAGCAAAGCCCATGCAGCCAAAGCCGACTCCAGCTAACGCCTGTAACCAGCGTCCGGCCATCGCACCTTCCAGTTCTATCACAGCTCCCGTAGCTCTGTAGGTGTCGGCGCCCTAGCCGCCTTGCGCTCCAATCCCCGGCGCCTACGGACCGAGCTTGTCTCTGCCTACTACTGACGCTGTCTGCTACTGACGCTGCCTGCGCCTGAGCACCAGCCAGCGCCTGAGCGGCCTTGCCGTCGGAGTCTTTGCGTCGACTTGTAAAAATTCGCGTAATAAAAACTATTACGTGACAATAGTCTTTTAAAGCGCATATTTCAAAAGTCACACAAAGTATTGAAGTAATTGGTAGTATCTTCCGAAGTTGCTTTATAAATACTTATCATCAATGTCCACTTCGGAGGCGAGCTAGGAGGAAGCTAATCTTGAAGTCGAGTAATACATGGAGTTTCTCAACGGTGATGGGAAGTATTTCTAACCGTATTGATTGAAGTTATTACATTTATAATTAATGGTGTTTTTACGTTTATAATTTAAAAAAATTCTCGCTGCTTACTTTTATTTTTTCCACAAAAAAACCACGGCTCACAATTCTTTACATATTATACATTATATATACGTATAAGAAGATATTCTAAAATCAAGAAATACTTGAAATCTAAAATAGATTTCGTTTTTTATTGGTAGCATATTTATATCTTTATATTTTATATCTTATTTATTTATTTATTATTTATTTAATTATTAATTTAATACACTTATATGTACATTCTAGAATTGTTAATTTTTTTAATAGTTTGTAAATAGTAAATTAAATACATGTTTCTCATTATACTTGAATTGTATCTTGTTTTAAACATTTTTAACTTTTTTAGTACCGTCAAACTTTACCAGCGTCTTAATTATAGTATATGCAAGAGTGAGTTAGTTGTTTGTTTATTTACTTGTTATTCGTTTGTTTGTTACTTCTAAATGGCTGGATTAAGCGTCCCAACAGCAGCGCTGTCGTTTTATAATGATGTTCCTGGGATATACGCATTCCTGGTACCAATATCATTATAAACATTCATTAATTGGACTGTCCTTCGACTCATCAAAAATGAAGAATATTCCGGAAGCTTTTGTGAAAGATCCTTATTGGACAAATATTAGGTCTTTACCTATGAAATTGCCGTTTTTCACGAAATAAATGAAGCTTAATTTTTTTATATATTTTTTATTTCTATTAATCAAAATAATCACCCATGCAATCAATGCATCTTTGCCAACGCATTGGTAGCTTATTGATGCCTTTCTTGAAGAAATCAGCTGGACGGGAGGCAACAAATTCTTCAAAGGCATTTTGTACTGCCTCTCGGGTATTGAATTTTTTTCCCGCCAAGAAGTTATCCAAATTCTGGAAAAAGTAGAAGTGTGTAGGCGCAAGATCTGGTGAGTACGGCGGATGACGGAGAACTTCCAACCCCAACTCTTGTAGCTTGGAGACCGTCTGCTGTGCAGTATGAGGTCGCGCGTTGTCGTGCAGGAGCAGTGGAGCCGAACGATTGACCAAAGCTGGTTGGAGACGTGCGAGCTTCTCCATCATTGTGTTCAGTTCTTCACAGTACACATCTGCAGTAATGCTTGTCCCGTTTGGCAAGAAGCTGTGGTGAATTACACCCGCGTTAGACCACCAAACAGTGACCATCACTTTTCTAGGGGTAAGTTTTCGTTTAGGGCATTGTTTGGGCGCTGAACCAGGGTCCAACCAACGTGCTGAGCGCTTACGATTGTCAAACAGGATCCATTTCTCGTCACAAGTAACAATGCGGTTCAGAATTCCTTCATTTGTATGCCTGCTGAGCAGTGCAAGGCACGTCTCCACGCGTACTTCGCGCTGGCGGTCATTGAGTTCGTGGGGTACCCATTTGTCAAGCTTTTTTACCTGCCAATTTGACGCAAATGGACCAATATTGTTTTGATGCTAACGTCGAAAGCTGCTGCTAATTCAGCCGTGGATTGAGTTTCATCAGCTTCCACAATTGCCTTTAATTCGTCATTATCGACCAAAGTTTTCGGACGACCACGGGGTTCATTTTTCAGGTCAAAATTTCCAGAACGGAAGCGGGTAAACCAATAACAGGTGGTGCGTTCGTTTGTAGTGTTCGCTCCGTAAACGTCGTTGATGTTGCGTGCCGCTTGTGCCGCTTTGCTGCCACGACGGTACTCATACTCCATAATTACTCGAATTTTTAACTTATCCATGATGACGAAAAATGTTCGAATGCGTTGAAAACAAAACACTAACTATTAAACAAATGACGATTTTAGAAAAAGAATTCCATGTTTGTCAAATACAATTAATTTGAAATAAGAATTATCAGTCAAAAAAAAAATATTTTCTTTTGAAATGGCCAGTACGGCAAAACGGCAGTTTCATAGGTAAAGACCTATTATTATATTCTTTGATGAGATACACCCATTTATATTAATAAAAATTGATTTTTGAAAGTTTCACATAAAATAATATTTTTTTATCTAATATCTCAATGAGATATATTTTAGTAGAATGATAATTTATGACAATACAAAATTTATAAAATTTATTGACAATTAAAATACCATGAAATCCTTCCATGAACCATATTTTAAAACAAAAATTGCGTTATATTAGACAACTTAATTTAATACAAAAAAATAACATTATAAAATGAGAACAAAAAAATAAAATAACAAAGAAAGTTGAATCTAAAGAAGAAAACTTTTTCAATAAGAAATTTCCACCTCAGAACAGGATAGAAAAAGTGAGTGTCGTGGGACCCCGGTAACGAAGTTAACCCCTGGCTCTTTACTGCCCCTGCATTGTCTGCATGAGAATTTAATTCTATTCCTATAGTATATTACACTGTTTTTTTTTTTGATAGAAAAGTTGAGAAATACATTTTGTTCAAAATTAAAACAATCTTGGGTTATATATAATTATGAATAAACGCCATTGCCAAAGAATTGAACTGAAATAAAATAATAATTTCCAAAGAGCTAACACTATTGTAGTCTAATTTAATTACAGATATGTATGAGTACATTAATATTTTTTATTTTTGCTGCCGCTAGCGTGTCTTCCGCCTGTAGTGAAAGTTGCACTGAAGGTGCTCAAAGGGACATGAGTTGGTGGCCGTTCCGGGCAGCCTCCGGTGAAGCCGGGGCTGGGCAGAGGTCGGCCGAAGCATGATTTAGGGATCAATTCATTTAAATGAACCTATAATGAATTGAGAAGGGAACTATAATCCGCCAGAGCTAGCAAACGCTCTGTCGGAGTACGTGAAGCCCTAAGTTTACGGGCTAAGACTGCGATTTCACTAACATCGACATTTTTCATAGCGTCGCAGACGATACGCATATCGTCTGCTACGGAGGATTGAGGAGTGGGTTTGTATGGGCGAGGAGCCGGGATGGGATTCGATGCGGGGCGCTGCCTCCAGTTTTCTGGGGCAGGCCTGGACTGTGTAGGCTTAGCAGCCGGAGGAACCCGGCTACGCAGCGGCGGAAAGTTTTCTTGAGAAAGGCGCGGGGCCTGTTTGGGTGCCGCCCTCTTGGAATTGGAGCGCATACAACGGGGTGCACGAGGGCAGCCCCTGTAATTTGCGGTGTGGCCGGACTGGCCACAAAGCACGCAATCGGGAGGAGAGGGAGTTTCAGGAGTGCGATTGCACTCTTTAGTGAAGTCAGGGACCAGGCACTTGACGCACCTGGGCGGTGCGCGGCAGTTGGCCGCCGCGTGCCCGTACAACTGGCACCGATGGCACTGGCCGGGATGACCGCGGCGATGAGGCGCCTCGATCGAGATCCCAGAGAGGCCGCATATAGTGCTAACCCCTTTGAGGATCTCCCTGGACTTGGGGACGTTGGCGAGAACCACCAAAGCGAGAGGGTGTTGCCTCCCGTACTTGCTGTGCATTTTATGCACCGCGAGTGCCGGGAAGCCTTGGGACTGCAGATCCTCCAGGATAGCCTCGTTCGATAATTCGAACGGGACTCCCCTGAGTACCGCTCTGATCTTACGCTCTTCTGACAGAGCATAAGTATGATAAGCATATTGCTTATCGGTGAGGAGCTTTGTTAAAGCACGGAAGTCGTCTATCGACGAGACTAAGATTTTAATAGATTCACCCGAGTTGGCCGCTCGGGTGTAATGAATCTTGTGCTCATTGCACAATGTCGAAACCTCAGTCCATTTACCCTTTTCCCGAAGGAAAACGGGTGGTGGGACCTTGGCCTTGACAGAAGTTGGGGCCGGAGCGGGTGTTGAAGACACTGGGGCAGCTGGCGTTGAAGACGCCGCAGGGGGTGTTGGGACGGGCGTTGAGGGCGCCGGGTCTTGTTTCGAACGCTTCTTAGAGCGCTTCTTAACAAGGGTAAAAGAGGGAGACTCAGGGCCAGTTGGGGTGGCGTCCGAGGATGACTCGGTCGCGGGTGCGCGCTTGCGGTGCGGAGGGGCGTCTACTTCGCACTCCATGTCACTGGAGGAAGGGGACGCGGGAGGGCCTAAGACCTGAGGGGTCTGGGGAACTGGAGTGGCCTGAGGGGCCATTGTGGACATTAACGTCATGAGATTAGGGATAAGGGAATCTAAAAAACGGTACTTATCAGCATTTAAAGACATGCCTTCAGTACTTTCAATTAACTTCTTCTAAACTCGTCAAAGCTTAGGGAAGCCATTGCGGAGGGTTTTTTTTTTTTTGTTCCCCTCCGCGGGAAGGGCAGGAGGATAAAAATGCCCTGACGCATACTCTGGCGCGATTCCAAAGTTATGTGGGACTCGTCCCGACGCCTACCAGGACCATACCCACTAAAAACCCCCGTCGGCTCGTGCTTTTTTGCCACTCAGCCTTCATCTGAGCGACGGCCAATTGGAGAAAGAGGCCGCGCTAGCGGGGCCCAGAAGGGGTCACCCGCTGGGATTACATAGCACTGAAGGTGCTCAAAGCACTGAAGGTGAATACGTAGCACTGAAGGTGCTCAAAATGAAAATCAAATAATTAAAAAAAATAAAAATTAAAAATTTCAAAAAAAAAAATTGAATTAATTCGCATTTACGTTAGAATTAGGATTTACATTACAATTAGAATTTACGTTAGAATTAGAATTTGCGGCCAGAAGGGCTTCGAGATCGCGTGATAGTCTGGTGGATGAGTACGTTTGCGCATTCCTAGGCCTAGCGACTTTGAACTTCGAGTTTAACACGGGAGTAGTATATGAGACTGAATCACGAACTAGAGGATTGGGATGGGTTTCGGAGCGTTTGAAGAACGCTTCAGATAGTGTTTTGAGATGTTTTTGTGCTGTAGGCAGTTCAAGATCTCTATGCAAGTCCGCGTTACGCACGTACCACGGTGCGTTTGTGGCCCGGCGGCAAAAGAGGTTTTGAACTACCTGCAGTTTGTGCAGGAGGGAGGGTTTGGCGTGGGCAAAGATTGGCGAGGCATACGTCATGACGGGTCTAACGCAGACCTTGTAAAGCGTACGTTTGTTTCTGAAAGACATTTTACTTTTTCTACCTAACATGCTATTAAGGCGGCCTAAATAGTGACGAGCGAGTTTCGAAACTCTTTCGACGTGTGGCTTGAAAGAAAGCGTCGGATCTAATGTGACGCCTAAGTATTTTGTACTGCGCTTCCAGGGGATGGGAATGCCTAACATTCGAACGTGGGGATCGCCATCGGTACGACGTCGTTTGTAGTCGAAGCGCATCGCAGAACTCTTTTCAGGGTTCACATCGATGCGCCATTTTTGAAACCATACACCAAGGGCATTTACGGCCTTTTGGAGTCTGGTTACAAGGTGCCGAACACTGTGGCCTTTGGTATAGAGTGCGGTGTCGTCAGCAAAGAGGGCGAGTTCGACGCCTTTCGGCGGGATGGGAATGTCGTTGGTGTACACGGTGTATAGCAGAGGGGCGAGGACTGAGCCTTGAGGGACTCCAGCCTTTATGGGACAAGGCGCAGAAAGCGTGCCTTCGTGTTTAAATCGAAATGTACGGTCTTTGAGAAACGACGCTATTAACCTGACTAGGCGATCCGGTAAGCCTATCTTGTAGAGTTTATAAACGAGACCGCTGTGCCAGACTTTATCGAAAGCCTTGGCTACGTCAAAGAAAACCGCGACTGTTTTATAACGACGCGGATAGAAACCGTCAAGTATATACTCAACGATTCGATGGACTTGCTGAGGGCAGGAGTGTTTAGCGCGAAAGCCGAACTGATGGGGAATAATGAGAGGATCGCCATCCGTTGAAACAGATGGTTCCTTTGCGGAGGGGTTGGGGAGAGACAATATATGAACCTAACAACGATGACTAACTTCCTAAAACCACCCTACAAGCAGTAGGGCGGTTGAGGACGACGCGGATAACTTACTCGAACACGGCACTTGAAGTCCTGGAACAACGAATTCCCGTCGACGAAGCTCACGTTCCACGAAGTACGGTTAACAAGCCACTGATCGCCTTGAAAACGGCGTTAGAAACTTATTAGAAGTACGGTTAACGAGCCACTGTCCGCCGTGAAAACGGCGTTAGAAACTTAATACGTTAAACAACTATGAAATTATATATTACGACAACAACCAATGAAATTTGGTTGCTCAATTAGCGCGGGGGCTAAAAGAGCGGGAAGGCGTCTGCGATCGACGTGCGCTCGAGAACGCACGCAGACCGAGACTTTTAGACATAAATATAAGATACAGATACAATAAACAAAGTGTATTTTCGTCTAAAGCCTTTTTACCTTCATCCAGGTTGATGACGTTGTTCCTTTGAAAGATTGTTTTTACAAATTAGTTGAAATCAAGTCAGAGGAACTGAATTCATAGTCAACACAAATTCACATAAAGACCTAAACAAAAGCGCTCGTTAACGTATACAAGCTTTTCCAAAGGTAAGAGTATGGTATAAAGGCAACTATTAAGACAGTCAATAGCGGCACGCGTCGAACGTCAGCCGTCGGCCGCCCGCGAGTCAATAGCCCCAATGGCGCGGAGGTTCAATATAAATTAGTAGTAATTTCACGTGGATTACAGCAACTAATTACAGGTTTATAAGTTATTTGATTTAGAAGCCTGGTTTTAAGTAACAGGCTTGATATGATCGGTTATCAATAACTTTAATGTTAACAAGGTCAGTATTTGGTTTGTTAATTTAAATATACTTTAACTATGATAACACTTATATTTTATGGAATGTAAGCCAGCGAAAAGTACAGTCACTGTAATTCAAAAAAACAATATTTTGAATTCACGTTCATATTAATTATATCGCCGAAAAAAGAAATTATTTTCGTTTCCAGAGTTCCATGTGGTTCTCGTCTAGGGTGGTACTAGAGTCTTTCCTAATACAGGCCGCCATAATAATTCCATTTATGTGGTTGTGTTCCGGTTACGGAGAAGAAACATCCAGTGTCATTTCTGGAACCAAGGAAACTTCAACTGCAGCCTACGATATAACAATCGATATAAAAGTCGATATAATAATTACATTGTTTCTTGATAAATTTGAAATTCCAAATATTTTATTTCAATGTCAGTAAACATTTAACCCTTATATCTGAAATGAACGAAAGTCGGCGGAAAAAACGTTTACGACTATTGATGTGCATGGGTGCGCAAGCCGCTCGACGTCAGGTAGGTCGCGCGTCCGCTTGCGGGCGGTGAATGTCGCAAAAACAATAACAATAAAAACATTCAAATAGTAAAACAAAAGTTATTTTGCATACAGAAAAGACTATATTACTTTTATTTGTTTAAGAATCGGTCTGAAAACTGAGGAGGAGACATAATACTTTGTGTGTTCATAAATATCATTTCCTATTGTTGTCGATTGTTTATCTTTAAATAATCTTGTAACGTAAAAAAGTTTTTATTCCAAAAAAACTATCACGGACATGAATTAGTCAGAGGGGTCGCCGCGAAGGCTTCCACGGTGAAGGCGCTTAGGCGCGTGCAGGGTCAGCGGCAGACGATCAGGCGCTGACTGGTGCTTTGGCGCGTGCAGGATCAGTGATAGCAGGAACAGGAGGAGCAGATAGGATCAGCAAGCAGGAGGAGGTGGTAGGCAGGATCATCAGGGTCAGCAGCAGGAGCAGGTTCAGGCGTCAGTGTCAGGGTTTTCAACATGAGGCAGCTTCAGGTAGCTTCAGCATGAAACACCTTCAGCGTCAGGTAGCTTCAGCATGAGGCAGCTTCAGCGTCAGGTAGTTTCAGCATGAGGTAGCTTCAGCGTCTGTCAGGTAGCTTCAGCATGAGCAGGAGTTCGAGGACTTGCAGAGTTATTTGCAGTAGACTGGAGATGTTATCGGTAGGACGGCTTGAAATAGACCGGAGATGTCATTGGTAGGATGGCTTGAAATAGACTGCCGTTCTAATTTTTTTTTTGCCGCAGAAGCAACACCCTCACGAGAGAGAGGTGGAAGATGCGTCATGCAGGAAAACACCGACCTCTGCGGGGGTTATGTGGGACTCACCAGAATGGCACCTACCCACTAAAACCATCTTGTTGGCTGTGGCAATATTTTACCGTTATCCTTCATCGGAAGCGACACCCGTTGGGAAGTGGGTGCGCTGGCGGAGACCCGCTAGCGGGTCGTCCGCTGGGTGTAAAAGTTGCACTGAAGGCGCTCAAAGGGACATGAGCTGGTGGCCGTTCTGGGCAGCCTCCGGTGAAGCCGGGGCTGCGCAGACTATGCGAACTTTAGCAAAACGAAAAAAATGTTTATATTGGTAGAGTCAGAGTTGAACGGAGATGAAGGCTCATTTTTATTAGTTGACGACTCTATCGTTAGACAAAAGAATAAGAATTATAGTCGATAGGTCAGTATATGCAAAGCGCGCAAGGAATGACGCTGCTTAGTTAAATAATTGAAGACAACCCGAGTTTTAAAAGGTAAGTGTGGCCTACAAATCCTTCTCACACCACCTAGACTTATTGTCGTTGATCGTTGGTCGTTAAACGTCACATTGCTGCTAACAACATCGATTACATTTAAAACTAGATACACAATCAAAATAAAAAGAAAGCCATCCCCAAAAGAGTGCTCAACTGAGTATTTGCACCCCGGATGCGAACAAGCAATGAAAACGGTTTTTTTTGTTCCACTCTACGGGAAGGGCAGGAGGATAAAAAATGCTCTGACGCATACTCCGCGCGCGCGATCGAAGTTATGTGGGACTCGTCCCGACGCCTACCAGAACCACTGCCCACTAAAAAACCCCCTGTCGGCTCGTTCAATTTTTTGCTACTCAGCCTTCATCTGAGCAACGGCAAATTGGAGAAAGAGGCCGCGCTAGCGGGGCCCAGAAGGGGTCACCCGCTGGGATTAATATGCACTGAAGGTGAATTCATAGAACTGAAGGTGCTCAAAAATGAAAAATAAAATTTAAAGTTACATTAAATAAATATTAAAGAAATCAAATTAATTCGAATTTACGTTAGAATTAGAAGTTGCGGCCTGAAGAGCTTCGAAATCTAGTGTTAATCGCGTGGGTTCACCAGTGTGCACGTTTCTCGGTCTAGCGACTGTGAATTTCGAATCTAAGACAGGAGCAGTATATGAGACTGAGAGAACTAGAGGATTGGGATGGGATTCGGCGCGTTTGAAGAACGATTCAGAGAGTGTTTTGAGGTGCTGTTGCACTGTAGGCAGTTCAAGATCTCTGTGCAGGTCCGCGTTACGCACGTACCACGGTGCGTCTGTGGCCCTGCGGCAGAAGAGATTTTCAACTACCTGCAGTTTGTGCAGGACGGAGGGTTTGGCATGGGCAAAGACTGGCGAGGCATATGTCATGATGGGTCTAACGCAGACCTTATGAAGCGTAGTTTGTTTCTGAACGACATTTGACTTTTTCTTACTATCATACTATATAAGCGGCGTAAGTAAAAACGGGCGAGGGTGGGGTGGTGAGACCCGGGACACTTTGGCCTTTGGTGTAAAGGGCTGTGTCATCGGCAAAGACGGCGAGTTCGACGTCTTTCGGCGGAATGGGCATGTCGTTAGTGTATACGGTGTACAACAGAGGGGCGAGGACTGAGCCTTGCGGGACTCCAGCCTTTATGGGACGAGGCGCGGAAATCGTGCTTTCATGTTTGAAACGAAACGTGCGGTCTTTGAGAAACGACGCAATTATCCTAACTAGGCGAGCCGGTAAGCCTATTTTGTAGAGTTTATAAACGAGACCGCTGTGCCAGACTTTGTTGAAAGCTTTGGCTACGTCAAAGAAAACTGTGATCGTTTTTTTTCGTTTCGGATTAAAGCCGTCGAGTATGTACTCGACGATTCGATGGACTTGCTGAGGGCAGGAGTGCTTAGCGTGAAAGCCGAACTGATGGGGAATAATGAGAGGATCGCCAACCGTTGGAAACAGATGGTTCCGCATTCGAGAGAGTATGACTATCTCGAGAAGTTTAGACATTGCCTTGAGGAGACTGATGGGTCTGTGACTAGCTGGGATAGAGTTTTACCCGGCTTGGGAATGCCTATGACTGTCGCTTCTTTCCAAGCTTTTGGAAATTAGCTGTGGGCGAAGCAAGCATTGAAGATGATGACTAACAAGGTAAGAACCTGTTGAGGCAGGTGTTTGAGTACGTGGTTAGAAATACCATCAGCACCCGGAGCCTTTTTGTACTTTTGACTTCTAATGAGAAGCAAGATTTCATCATTAAAGACTGTGATGGGGTCGTCGGTGATGGGGAGAGTCCTTCGTCCCCTACCGCCTGGATGTGGGAGGGATCCGCGGGTTGCGTGCTGGGCGAACATTGTACCGCTATGTTGTCGGCGAAGCATTTGGCTTTCTCTTCGGCTTCAAAGGCAATAGTGCCGTCGGGACGAGTGAGAGGAGGAATGTGAGAGGCGGCGTCTACGCGTAAGGCTCGGGCCATACTACGTTTGGTGGGACGGGGAGATATTCTCCATGAGATCGTTCAACTGAGCGTCTCGGAGTTCCGCGAGGCAAGACCTAACTTTACGTTGTAGTTTGTTTGAAGCTGATCTATAGGCGGGCGTGGGATATTTCTTGGCTCTCCGGAGAGCCGCGGTAGATTGGGTATATTTCACTTAGCAACTTTTTCGTTAACACTGATGGCTGAGTTGATAGCATCAGTGAGGGAGTCGACTAATGAATCTATTTTGTCCGGGCTATCTAATTGGTCGGGCGAGATCGCGAGCGGAGAGTTCGGGGCCTCTAAGGCTGAAGCTAACGTATTTTTAAAACCTTTCCAGTTGGTAAAGTTCTTAGGAGGAGTGAGGTGATTGTTAGGTGGTCCTAGCACGAAGGAGACGGGGCGGTGATCAGAGCCAAGGTCATCGAGCGGTTCGATAGACCTGAGATCGAGGTTAATTTGTTTGACGATTGCAAAATCGAGGATGTCAGGAGAGTAGTTAGGGTTTTCGGGATAGTGAGTGGGAGTGTCAGGAGAGATGACGTCTAAGTCGAGTTGCTGAGTATTTTAAGAAGTTCTCTACCGCTTTGGTTGGTCGATAGGCACTTCCATTCAGTATGTTTGGAGTTAAAATCTCCAAACATAATGACTGAATGGCCGAGGGCGAGAATGGCCTCGAAGTCGCTAAGGATAGGTCTGGTATGAAGGATGTCACTAGGTATGTAGACTGAAGCTATGATGACGGTCGGATGACCAGTCAAAGCCCATCTTCACACAGTGGCCTTCATGTTGAGGAGAGGAGAAGGTAGAGGAGTGCAGTGGAAACCTCTTTGAATCCTCGTGATAAATAGCTGTGCCGCCGTAACCGTCGGGCCTATCGTTACGAATGAACACGTAATTGGAACAGCGAATCCCCTGGTGCGGTTTGGAGTGAGCCACGTCTCTTGTAGAAGCAATAAGTCTGGCTCCTTGTTCTGAAGGAACAGTTTGAGCTCAGGAAGGTTAGTGCTGAGACTACGAGCGTTAAAAGAAACTAGGGATAAGCCCTTGGGTTAGATACGACCGGACGCGGGATTTGCGGGTCTAGATATTATATTTGCTATTTTACGTATTTATACAAAAAATTAAAAATAACATTTATACCGAACTTAGAAGCGAGTGATAAATCAAATAAATAAAGCAAATAAACGCTCTTGAGGAGAGCGGGCGGCTCGCAGTTTGCATGCGAGAACGGAAATTTCCTTAATGTTGACGTTTTAAATGACGTCGAACACTGTCTTCATGTCCTCAGCCAACGACGACTGAGGTGAAGACGACGGAGCGGGACGCGGGCCTATGGGAGCTACGGGAGCTGGGATAGGACGGGAAGGTGCAGGTGGAGCGGCCGGACGCTGTTTTCAGGACAGAGCCAGAGTAGGCGTCGGCTGCACGGGCTTTGCTTCCGGGGGACCCCGGTTGCGCAGCGGCGGGAAGTTCGCAGAAGTGAGCGGCGGCGCCGGTTTAGGCGCAGCCCTCTTGGCTGCGGAGCGCGGAGCGCACAGGCAACCCCTGTAGTTAGCTGTGTGGCCGGACTGGCCGCACAGCACAGTGGCAGGGGGGGAAGTGGATTCGGGAGTGTGAGAGTACTCCTTTGTTATATGAGGATCCAGGCACTTAACGCATCTGGGAGAATGATGAAGACGGTTTCCCGCATGCAGGCTTTTTAGCATTCGTTCCAGAAATCTCCCGTACCCCTCATGCACTAACGAGTAATAAAAATTAGATATTTTTTTCACAATAAACTGACTTTATTTTAAATAAAATTGAGAAGACAGGCTAAAATAATGATTTCCAAGATTTGGGCTGATTTAATTTCATTAAGAAAAAGACAACTAGACTCCAATAGAATCTAAATCAAAAATGGCCTTTCCGCCGGCTGTCCTCTCCGACAATCCCCTGATACCTGCCAATCGACTTATAAATTTTTTGAAATAAGTGATTCGATTTTTATTTCGACAGATCTTTCTAACTAAACAAATACAAACAGCCTTACAGTACAACCAAAACAGTACAACAGTACTATGAAAATAAACAAAAAATAATAACATTATATTTTATCTCGTGAGGTTATTATTAAAACTTGGAAATTGATCACGCACACTTTTCACATCAAAAATTAAAGGTAATGTGAAACTCCACAAATATTTTACTTATAAATTGTTCAATCAAACTGAAAAAAATAATTGATAATATTGCTTCTAGTTCAGAACATAAACAATTTGATTAAAAAATAATATGCAATCAAAATATTCCCCAGCTAATAATTGTCTAGGTATATCTGATCGGCATCGTTTAAGTAATTCATATCACGATGTAATGTCTTTCTTGCCATCAGAGAGGCCATTAACCCAAGTAGTATCTACTTAATGAATAATAAAACACACCATCTGGGTTTAATTGTGGCGAAGGTCGGTAATCTCATATTCATGCCAATTTTAGTATCGAATATTTTTCGAATGTAATTGGAAGTTCTCGGGTTCATCAAGAAAGTAAGCGAAATAGAATGTTTTCTCTTTTGGTGTCTGCGTGGTTCTGTTGGAAATTAAATATTTGTGTTTTTTGTATTAAGAAAATATACCGTAAAAATGTTTTCGCAACGGTATAGCACTATAGAATGTGATTTTCAAATATTATATTCTACAAGTGCTTAGCATTTGTTTTCTAGGTGTAGTTTTTAAACGTTTAGATACTCAAATCATTTATATATTCCATGTCCTTGTTTTAATTCGAAATGTATTGCAATCTCTTAGGTGATTTCAAACCGAAGCGATGATTACTAGAAACCATTTACTGTAGGTACTGATATTATGTCGGTACCACTATGTTCCTAGAACCTTAACGTTAATAAAAGTGGTTGGCAAGCCCTTCGCGGATTCGCATACCAAACTGCTTTCGTTGGTCAAGAGATTTTCTGTATGAGCTTATGACGATGTGATACTTAAACCTCGTTCGAAATTAGTGATATCTTCATGAAATGTACGCCATAATAGTATTGTCTTAACTTGTAATATTATAAGTTCGGAGACTCAACAATCCAACAATTGAATTGAAGATAATGTTTTCTTCTTGTTCTATCACGAGCACGACTTAAGAACCCGTGAGTGTACCGGTATTTTCAGCCTGTATGTGGACCAGCTGGGGGCTCTGTAAAACACGGCTTAACAATTACAGTATACTCAGCTCCTCACACACAATTAAGGTAAAAGCTTATTTAAGTAGAAACTAATATTTATGTATCTTTAAAAAGAGACGTCACTATTATATGAACGACCAGCTTCACCAACAGCCTACTGGTTACACATTGACCCGTCTGACATAAGCCACAGACTATTTTCCTTGGCGAATGTTTAAGCTAAATGGAGTTCCTCAGTCATGTTTACTTTCGCCTGAATAGAAAACTTTGTTTTCCGCTCGGCTGGAGGTAATCAAACAGATCTGCCCGCCGAATTAGGGGGATTCGATACAATAAATAATCTAATTGAATATTTTTGGGGTTGTTATAGAACATAGTGGGGGAATAGTTCGGAAAGTAAATAATAATAGTGACTTTAATGTTCAACTAAAGTACAAATATTATACAGAGGATTAGTTTTTTAAATATTATGATATTATGAACGAAGTTTGTTCTATTACGTAGTTGTGGATGAATACTCTTGTTAATGGTTATCAAGGTCAGTTTTTTCCCTTTTTTAGGATGCGAGGAAAACAAAACCATTAAATTAATTGAAAATATTTGAATAACAAAAAATACATTTTTATTTTATTATCTATTCAATAAAAGGCTAACGCTTGCTGGCAGGCTGTGTACAGTCTAAACCAGTCATGAGGTAAACATGAATCTGTATACAGGCACTCATTATATATAGGGGTGGCGGGGAGTTATTCATCCCCTAAGGCTGCGAAGCCACCAAATCTCGGCACGAGGAAGATTAATAATTCTTTATTTTATTATTATTATTTATCATTTTATTAGTGAAGTGAAGTTTTACGTGCGAATCGAGGGACATATGCGAACCCATGTCGCGTTACAAGTTATTTAGATGTTTAAGTCAAAACAGATCGATACGTGTGACGAAGCCACATGCGGCTCAGCCATCCAGCACATCTCTCGTGGACTGAGTTCCACAGTAGAACATCTTTGCTTCGTCCGCGAGCAGCTTGTCAGCACATCGCCGACGGAGACGCAGACGGTGACATTGAATTGTAAAATAAAAATTTCATTATTTATGAACAAATTTAAGAATAACGATATTCTACGAACTGTTACTAAACAGTAGTTTAGCCAAACATTGCTTGGCTTTTCCTATTTTCTCATGACACTTTCTTTGAATTTAATTCCAGGTCACAATTTGCGAAATGCATGAATATAACCGAGCGGTGTTCTGTACCTGCAAGTCGTGGGTGCTCATTTAATAAACATTTTCCCGTTCATAAAGCGCAACACACAAAGATACGATTTAAGCAGTTAAAGCCATGTCGTAGTCGGATTTAATAGTGAAACCCAAGAACTACAGTACCTATATAAATTACATATTTTGGTTAGTAAAAAAATATAAAATGAAACATGAGTAGTTTTGTTTTTGAAACCTCATTATACTGTTTTAACAAAAATAAATCATTCTGCAAACTTACATCAACATCTTCCCTTCTTGTTTTCAGATTTGAACCTTACGCAGCTAACAAAAAGGCCTGGCAATGGCGTGCTCGAATACATAATTACAAAGCTAAAAGGATGAACAATCTTTTAAAGTTACATTACTTATATGATTTCCTTCCGCAAAACTGTGTGAGTAAGAAATTTGCACAATTTTCCGCCGAGTTCCGTCTAAGTTCGTACAAGTAAGTTCCGAGGCGCGGGCGGCGGCCGCAACTTTGGCAATTACCTCCGCGTACACGAGCCGGCGAGATTGACGCTCCAACCGCCTATCGTTTCAACATGAGGGATAATGTGATATGAGAATGATTCCTAATGTACACAACGCTTTCTTTTTGATAGGCGGTGAGTTTAAGCATTGTTTTTCAAACAATTTTAACATTTACCTACAAGTTTAAAATGATAAACTTGTGTGATTTTGATGAAATGGTTCAAAATATTTACCCTCGAAACCATGTGATAAAACACATATACTTTAGTGGTCGTAGAGTATCGTCGTGAAGATCTCGCCTGGGGCGGTTCTACAGTGCTTCCCATGTTGACCGCTACAATAACAAGGTGCACGCGGTTGTTCCGATCCAAAGCAAGGAACAGCCGGTGTAATTACTGGAACAAAGACAATTCAACTGACGCCGTCGGTCGCAACGCATCTGTAGCCCAGATAATTACCGCGTCACTATTAATAAACAAAAGCCGTACGTCGACTGATGTCCGCGAGTGAGAATGTCACGGACGTCAAAGCCGTATGTCGACTGATGTCCGCGAGTGAGAATGTCACGGACGTCAGCTGACGCGGCTCGGCTGCCGGCTACGAATCTCGCAACAAATGCAAACCGCTTCCATTCTTTAACCCGATTACTTTTTGTTATTGAAAACAGTGAAATGTATCTAAGTTATATTAGAAATATTTTTGCGTAATTGTTTTTATATTTTCAGTGTTTTTGCTATAATTCAAGAATTGTTACTGACCCTCTAGTTGTAAGTTTTCCTTGAAGTTATAAATAAATTAGCATTTTTGGCCTTACACGTAACAGTTTTATAAGCATCATCCTGTGATTTAAAAGTTTAGAGATGTAAATAGTTTCTTAATGTATGGTGCGGATGTATGTCAGTTACCATCGCTGCTCGTATGCCAGCTACGAATACACTCAAACAAAATAATAATTATCTTTATGATTTTCATGAAACATCTGAATCATATTTCAAATGTATAATAAAAAAACAAGCGATCTAATTAGTTAAAACCTTTTTCATTCAGCTTGCTCTTATCAAAACAAACCTTCAAGATTAAAAGGCGAGGAGATATTCCTTCATTAATCACCTTCACTAAGAAGAAATATCTAAAATTGAATAACTTCTGACTAGACAGGTAAGGTAAACCTAGATTGTCCCACTGCACACAACGATACAAGAACCCCATACCAACACGTACAAAGCTTTCTTACGCAGCAATCGTGTCAACATTTTATATGTTCATTTCATATTGCCTTATTTGTGTGTGACTCAAACGGAATGTATTCAGAAAACCAGTTAAGCTTTGCAGGTGGAATGCACGGAGCTGCGCTGCCTGGGCGCTACAACACAGTGCGATCGGCCTTGCAGCATAATGTCCCCGTCACACAGTGATGAATGAGCGCCGGTGTTTCTGAATCACTAGTTTTACGATTTCTGTTTGATGTTGAACACGTACTGGTATCTAAGAATACGTGGCTGGCTAGATACTTTTATCTATTTTATTTACTAGCCAGATAGCTTTCCATTGGTGTAGTAAGGTTTCTAAATATATGAAAACATAGCTGGATGTAATATGAATCCTGTATGACATTAGTATAAGCTAACTGCGCGCAGCTTAGCCTTCTAAACGGATTTAGTTATTTGAAAAACGAGTAAATGTAGGCAAACGTCATGTACATTCTCAAATTGAACAACATTTTGTGCGGAAATTCAAGTCCATTTGCATTATTTATAAGTTCCGGAACTTCTTTGTTCTAGTTTCTATAAATATTAAACTTTCTCTCAGATAATTCTAATAAATATTAGTATAATAGTTATACACTATAGTAAAACGTGTGTAATATTAATAAAAAAAGCAAAACCCAATAATTTTCATGTTCAAAATCACATAAAACAAAAGAAACTTATTCTGTAGGAATCACGACACCTGGCTTCGCGAGCTTCTTCGAGTTTAGGTGCTCAACTGATGTTTTGGCTCCTTCAAATCATAAACCTTCTTTCACATACTTAAATGAATAAGGTTAGGTTCCTGTATTAAGCTTGGCGGGTCAGTAGCTTTTTGATCAGCTCGTAGACAGCCTTTGAGGCTTAGTAACTTTACGCAAATGCTTCAAAATATATACTGGTAAGAACGGGCTTTCAGAATCTCAATGTACCACAGCATACCCTCAGCAACTTCAGGTGGTTCGATATCCCTTCAAGAAGCAAACATTTGTATTTAATAATAACTTGAACTATTCCCTCATTCATTCTTAGTATCTTATCTCAGAAAACCCGTACCGTTCTTACGTTTACTTGACTACCTATTCTCTATCAGATCAAGTTCTATCGTATAAATATTGTATATGTATAAATTTTTATATAACATTAGTCCGCATACTGTTCATACAGATATTACTAGGTATTTGTCAGCTACAATCAATTAAGTGAGGGTTGTTTGCTTTTCTCATTTTTTAAAATACAATTTTGGCACAATAAGGTTATCATGTTTTGTGCAGAATTTGCAAAATAGATTCTAACGCTAATTATCTAATCTTCTGAATTCCAAAAGGTAGCATTCGATGTGCACACCCGCTTGCCCCAAGTGGCTTCATACAAGAATGCGCGTGCTTACACTACACACATACTTTACAGAATAGATAATATAAGCATAGCACATATTGTATGAAGTACGTAAATCCGCCCCGAACACTTGGCTGACACATCTCAGTCGGTTGGCCTCCATCCAAATTCAATAATGGGTCGTGCGGAGACCTTAAGACATACGGGATTATGGTTTAAAGCCTGGAGATTGCGTGGTTCAGCGGCAATAATGTTCCGGCCATAGATGTTTAGGAGCGCTGGTGTTTACGGCTGTCGCAGAGGGTACTGCGGCGAGGTGTGATCTGCACCTGAGTCTGCAGTAGGACCACTTTAAGTCATAAACAATATAATACATTCAATCACTAAATTCAGTAGTATTAGTTCAAAACTAATAAAATACAAGAAATGCATTATATTCACACGTGTACGCTTACTATAGGAACTCCGCGCTTCAAGTATGCTTTACTCAAAATCGAATGCTATAAATGTTGTACAAATGTATGATGGGAGGCTTAGATTATGACCTACAAATACGACCATGGACTCTCCCAATATTTACTATTCTTATGTCTCAAACCAAATCATGAGATTGGTGAGATTCGAATGATCGTTTTGACAAAGAACATTAGTAAGTAAACTTTTATCTACAATTTTATGTAAATTTATTATAATAAATATGAGTATTCATGGGAATATGATTATTAAACTATCTGATTGAGTAATCATTTGATTGAATGAAATTTAAACTAATAGATTCCTATTTTTGATTTATCATCAAGACCTTTAAAGATTTTAAATTCTTCCAATGCCAACGCCGAACACGTCCCGCCACGCACCATCGACTATCTGCTCCCATAATAGTAGCGAGCAATAAAAGATCAATTCATTCCTTTCTTAAGCAGACACAAAAGATTTACAAATCTTTTCTAAGCACTGCCATAAAGTAGTTCTAACAACGTTTCTATGTGATCGTAAGTGCCACACAGCTCCACCGCACAGTTGTAACTCTCGCAATTTTCGACACAGATTAATGAAGAGAGTTTATTCTGCTATAGCAAAGTGGAAAATAAGCACACAAAGCGTCAAATAGTATTCCATATTTATAATGATACTATTAAAAAGTGTAAATTAAAACGAAAATATTTACAGATCGCTCTTTTTCAATATGACGTCTTTACTTCATTGTTTTTCTATATTTGACATTGTTTGATCAAATTATAAATCATTCTCGCTCCGATCGCCACGCGGTGCGGACGTGCAAGACCCCGTTCTCCGTTGATCGGTCCCTTCCCGATATTCCGTGGCGCTCAGTCTACTGACGTCATAGTTTAGCGTGTTGGTTCCGTGCTACGGTTTTCAAGGTTTTTCTACTCCCTCTAAGTGCTATCGAAGTGCGATTTTTCTTTGTGACTAAGCCCCTTAGTCTTCAAAGTGCTGTGCTAAGTTGTGTTGTGCTTGTGCTGAGTGCAGTGTTGTGCCCAGCGTAAGTAGTCTGGTCTCAGTACAAAGGATACTTAACGGTGACAACGAATTTGTATTGAACCAGTCCTTTTATTTTTATTTTATTTCTCTTCGCCATTTTATTTATTTTTCTCCTATCTTTATATTTATCTTTACCATATCTGTGTGTTTTCGTGTGTATTTGTCCTTTCTGTCGGTAAAGGTTGACCCTAACGCGGTCAACTCTTTACCTGCGTACCCTTTTTAGGTTTCCAGGTAGCGGTGACAACAAATTTGTTCTGAACCAGTCCTTTTATTATTTTTAATTTATTTCTCTTCTCTATTTTATTTATTTTATACCTTTTACATATTTATTTTTATAATATCTGTGTGTTTTCGTGTGTATTTGTCCTTTCTGTCGGTAAAGGTTGACCCTAACGCGGTCAACTCTTTACCTGCGTACCCTTTTTAGGTTTCTAGGTAGCGGCCTTCGGCGTACTACGGTAAGTTTTAAGTTATTCTCCCCAGCCCCCCTACCGCTGGTAGGGAGGTTAGCCGCTAGGGTTCGCTAGGTTTTTATTTAGGAACTCTAGGCATTGTTATATAATTATATATACTATCATAGTCCCAACCCCTTCCCAAATGGATAAGCAAAGCGTCATTTACATTGCGAAGGCGTTCGCCCAAGCACTCGCCGCGTCGGGTGTTTCAATTTCTGACGACATATTTACGCAAGCTGTACTACCGCTTAACGCGTCCCCGGCCCCTCAGGCCCCAACCCCAGCCTCTCAGGCCTCTAACGTCCAGACCCCTCAGGTCTATAGCTCTCCCGCGTCTCCCGTTCCATCCGATATGGACTGCGCGTCGGTCTCATCCTCGCGCTCATCTCGTAGGAAGCGTACCGCTCCCGGGAGCGATTCAGACTCCGCCGCGTCCGAAGCTTCGTCGGTCGCCGCCACCTTAACCGGCTCTCCTGAGCCCGCGTTCCAATTAGTTGCCAAACGCTCTAAGAAGCGTTAAAAAAAAAGCCGCGGTGTCTTCAACACCCGAGCCAACCCCGGTGTCTTCTACACCCGCCCCCGCGCCGCTCATGTCACTCGAAGTGACCGCGTCTCCGTCGGTTCCGTCTAAGCCAGCGACGCGCTGCGCTCCCGTCCCATCGAAGCCTCAGCTCCCTCCGCCCGTCTTCCTCCGCGAAAAAGCGCGCTGGACCGCGGTTTCTAACCTGTGCAGAGAGCACAAAATCAATTATCTAAAAGCAACCAACGCAGGCGACACAATTAAAATTCAGGTCGCGACCATCGACGACTTGCGCGTGTTCACCAGGTTACTTTCTCTAAAGCAAATCGCTTATCATACCTACGCCCTCCCGGAGGAGCGCAAGATCCGCGCAGTTCTACGGGGCGTCCCGTTCGAGCTCGCGAACGAACATATCCTCGAGGACCTTAAGTCCCAGGGTTACCCCCAGGTGCGTTAAGTGCCTGGATCCGCACATTACGAAGGAGTGCACTCGCACTCCCGAATCCACTTCCCCCCCCTGCCTGTATGCTGTGCGGACAGTCCGGCCACACAGCTAACTACAGGGGTTGGCCGCGCGCTCCGCGCTCCACCGCTAAGAGGGCCGCGCCTAAACCGGCACCGCCGCTCACTCCCGCTCACTTCCCGCCACTGCGCAACCGGGGGTCCCCCGGAAGCAAAGCCCGTTCAGCCGACGCCTACTCAGGCTCTGTCTTGGAGGCAGCGTCCGGCCGTTCCGCCTGCACCTTCCCGACCCATCCCAGCTCCCGTAGCTTCCGTAGGGCCGCGTCCCGCTCCGTCATCCGCACCTCAGTCGTCGTTGGCTGAGGACATGAAGACCGTGTTCGACGTAATTCAAAACGTCGATATTAACGAAATTTCCGTGCTCGCACGCAAACTGCGAGCCGCCCGCTCTCCTCAAGAGCGTTTATTTGCGTTAGCCGAGCATCACTCGCTTCTAAGTTTGTTATAAATTTATTTTTTATTTTTGTATAAAATCGTAAATAAGTAAATTATAATGTCTAGACCCGCGAATCCCGCGTCCTGTCGTATCAAACCCAAGGGCTTATCCCTAGTTTCCTTTAACGTTCGTAGCCTTAATACAAACTTTCCTGAGCTCAAACTGTTCCTTCAGAACAACTTGCCAGACTTTTTGCTTCTTCAAGAGACGTGGCTAACTCCAAACCGCTCCAGGGGATTTGCTATTCCCAAGTACGTGTTTATTCGTAACGAAGGGCCAACTCCGACGGTTTCGGCGGCACTGTTTTTATTACAAAAGAGGATTCCATTGCTATCCTACCCCTCCTCTCCTCAACATGGAAGCCACTGTGTGGTCTCCGACCATAATCATAGCTTCAATCTTCATTACTAGAGGCACCAGACCAATCCGCAGCGACTTTGAGGCCATTCTCGCCCTCGGCCATTCAGTCATAACGTTCGGAGACTTTAACTCCAAACATACTGACTGGACGTGCCTATCAACCAACACCAGCGGTATCGCTCTCCTCGACATCACAAATTCACTTGACTTAGATGTCATCTCCCCCATCACTCCCACCAACTATCCCGACAACCCGAACCACTCTCCTGATATCCTCGATTTTGCAAAAGCCAAGCGAATCAACCACGACCTCAGATCTATCGAACCTCTCGATGACCTAGGCTCCGACCATCACCCCGTCTCCCTCGTGCTAGGACCACCGAACGATAACGTCTCATCTCCTAAAACCTTTACCAACTAGTTAGTTTCAGCCTTAGAGGCTCCGAACTCTCCACTCGCGATCTCTCCCGAACAATTAGATAGCCCGGATAAAATTGATTCATTAGTAAATTCTCTCACTGATGCTATCAACTCAGCCATCAGTGACAACGAAAAGGTTGCTAAGCAAGGCAAACCCACGCTTCCCTTAGCCGTTAGCAATCTTACTAAAGCTAAGAACGCGGCTCTCCGGAGAGCCAAGAAATATCCCACGCCCGCCTATAGAACAGCTGCGAATCAGCTTCAACGTAAAGTTAGGTCTTGCCTTGCGGAACTCCGAGACGCGCAGATGAACGATCTCATGGCGAATATCTCTCCGTCCCACCAAGCGTACTATAGCATGGCCCGAGCCTTACGCGTAGACACCGCCTCTCACGTTCCTCCTCTCACTCGTCCCGATGGCACTACCGCCTTTGAAGTCGAAGAGAAAGCCGAATGCATTCGCTGACAGCATTGCCTCTCAATGCTCACCCAGCACGCAACCCGCGAATCCCTCACACATCCAGGCGGTGGAGGACGAAGTTGTCTGCAGAGAACCTCTCCCCATCACCCACGACCCCTTCACAGTCTCTAATGATGAAATCTCGCTTCTCATTAGAAGTCAAAAGTCCAAAAAGGCTCCGGGTGCGGATGGTATTTCCAACCACGCACTTAAGCACCTGCCTCAACAGGTGCTTACCTTGTTAGCTGTTATATTCAATGCCTGCTTCGGCCACAGCTACTTTCCAAAAGCTTGGAAAGAAGCGATAGTCATAGGCATTCCCAAGCCGGGCAAATCTCTGAACGTCCCAGCTAATCACAGACCCATCAGCCTCATCAAGGCAATGTCTAAACTTCTCGAGAGAGTCATACTCTCTCGAATGCGGAACCATCTGTTTCCAACGGATGGCGATCCTCTCATTATTCCCCATCAGTTCGGCTTTCGCGCTAAACACTCCTGCCCTCAGCAAGTCCTTTTTTTTTTTTTTTTTTTTGCTGCCGAGGCACCCTCGCGGGAGGGAGGTGGAAGATACGTCATGCATACCCGCCCGCAGGTAAATTCCTCTGCGGGGGGGTTATGTGGGACTCACCAGAATGGCACCTACCCACTAAAAACCACCTGTTGGCTGTAGTTATTACCGTTAGCCTTCATCGGAAGCGACACCCGTCGGGAAGTTGGGCGCGCTGGCGGAGACCCGCTAGCGGGTCTTCCGCCTGTAGTGAAAGTTGCACTGAAGGTGCTCAAAGGGACATGAGTTGGTGGCCGTTCTGGGCAGCCTCCGGTGAAGCCGGGGCTGGGCAGAGGTCGGCCGAAGCATGATTTAGGGATCAATTCATTTAAATGAACCTACAATGAATTGAGAAGGGAACTATGCTCCGCCAGAGCTAGCAAACGCTCTGTCGGAGTACGTGAAGCCCTAAGTTTACGGGCTAAGACTGCGATTTCACTAACATCGACATTTTTAATAGCGTCGCAGACGATACGCATATCGTCTGCTACGGAGGATTGAGGAGTGGGTTTGTATGGGCGAGGAGCCGGGATGGGATTCGATGCGGGACGCTGCCTCCAGTTTTCTGGAGCAGGCTTGGGCTGGGTAGGCTTTGCAGCCGGAGGAACCCGGCTACGCAGCGGCGGAAAGTTTTCTTGAGAAAGGCGCGGGGCCTGTTTGGGTGCCGCCCTTTTGAAATTGGAGCGCATACAACGGGGTGCACGAGGGCAGCCCCTGTAGTTTGCGGTGTGGCCGGACTGGCCACAAAGCACGCAATCGGGAGGAGAGGGAGTTTCAGGAGTGCGATTGCACTCCTTAGTGAAGTGCGGGACCAGACACTTGACGCACCTGGGCGGTGCGCGGCAGTTGGCCGGACAACTGGCACCGATGGCACTGGCCGGGATGACCGCGGTGATGAGGCGCCTCGATCGAGATCTCAGAGAGGCCGCATATAGTGCTAACCCCTTTGAGGATCTCTCTGGACTTGGGGACGTTGGCGAGAACCACCAAAGCGAGAAGGTGTTGTCTCCCGTACTTGCTGTGCATTTTATGCACCGCGAGTGCCGGGAAGCCTTGGGACTGCAGATCCTCCAGGATAGCCTCGTTCGATAATTCGAACGGGACTCCCCTGAGTACCGCTCTGATCTTACGCTCTTCTGACAGAGCATAAGTGTGATAAGCATATTGCTTATCGGTGAGGAGCTTTGTTAGAGCTCGAAAGTCGTCTATCGACGAGACTAAGATTTTAATAGATTCACCCGAGTTGGCTGCTCGGATGTAATGGATTTTGTGCTCATTGCACAATGTCGAGACCTCAGTCCATTTACCCTTTTCCCGAAGGAAAACGGGTGGTGGGACCTTGGCCTTGACAGAAGTCGGGGCTGGAGCGGGTGTTGAAGACACCGGGGCAGCTGGCGTTGAAGACGCCGCAGGAAGTGTAGGGACGGGCGTCGAGGGCGCCGGGTCTTGTTTTGAACGCTTCTTAGAGCGCTTCTTAACAAGCGTAAAGGAGGGAGACTCAGGGCCTGTTGGGGTGGCGTCCGAGGATGACTCGGTCGCGGGTGCGCGCTTGCGTCGCGGAGGGGCGTCTACTTCGCACTCCATGTCACTGGAGGAAGGGGACGCTGGAGATCCTAAGACCAGAGGGGCCTGGGGGACTGGGGTGGCCTGAGGGGCCATTGGTGGAATTAACGCCATGATATGCGGGATAAGAGAATCAAGGAAACGGAACTTGTCAGCATTTATATATATGCCTTCAGCACCGGTACTATCAACTAACTTCTTCCTAATCTCATCAGAGCTTAGGGAAGCCATTGCGGAGGGGTTGGGGAGGGACAATATATGAACCTTACAACGATGACTAACTTCCTAAAACCACCCTGCACGCAGTAGGGCGGTTGAGAACGACGCGGATAACTTACTCGAACACGGCACTTGAAGTCCTGGAACAACGAATTCCCGTCGACGAAGCTCACGTTCCACGAAGTACGGTTAACAAGCCACTATTCGCCGTGAAAACGGCGTTAGAAACTTATTAGAAGTACGGTTAACGAGCCACTGTCCGCCGTGAAAACGGCGTTAGAAACTTAATACGGTATACAACTATGAAATTATATATTACGACAACAACCAATGAAATTTGGGTGCTCAATTAGCGCGGGGGCTAAAAGAGCGGGAAGGCGTCTGCGATCGACGTGCGCTCGAGAACGCACGCAGACCGAGACTGACAGCAAGTCCACCGAATCGTCGAGTATATACTTGACGGTTTCTACCCGCGTCGTTATAAAACAGTCGCGGTTTTCTTTGACGTAGCCAAGGCTTTCGATAAAGTTTGGCACAGCGGTCTCGTTTATAAACTCTACAAGATAGGCTTACCGGATCGCCTAGTCAGGTTAATGGCGTCGTTTCTCAAAGACCGTACGTTTCGATTTAAGCACGAAGGCACGTTTTCTGCGCCTCGTCCCATAAAGGCTGGAGTCCCTTAAGGCTCAGTCCTCGCCCCTCTGCTGTACACCGTGTACACCAACGACATTCCCATCCCGCCGAAAGGCGTCGAACTAGCCCTCTTTGCCGACGACACCGCACTCTATACCAAAGGCCACAGTGTTCGGCACCTTGTAACCAGACTCCAAAAGGCCGTAAACGCCCTTGGTGTATGGTTTCAAAAATGGCGCATCGATGTGAACCCTGAAAAGATTTCTGCGTTGCGCTTCGACCACAAACGCCGTCGTCCCGCTGGCGATCCCCACGTTCGAATGTTAGGCATTCCCATCCCCTGGAAGCGCAGTACTAAATACTTAGGCGTCACATTAGATCCGACGCTTTCTTTCAAGCCACACGTCGAAAGAGTTTTGAAACTCGCTCGTCACTATTTAGGCCGCCTAAATAGCATGTTAGGTAGAAAAAGTAAAATGTCCTTCAGAAACAAACGTACACTTTACAAGGTCTGCGTTAGACCCGTCATGACGTATGCCTCGCCAATCTTTGCCCACGCCAAACCCTCCCTCCTGCACAAACTGCAGGTAGTTCAAAACCTCTTTTGCCACAGGGCCACAAACGCACCATGGTACGTGCGTAACGCGGACTTGCATAGAGATCTTGAACTGCCTATAGTACAACAACACCTCAAAACACTCTCTGAAGCGTTCTTGAAACGCTCCGAAACCCATCCCAATCCTCTAGTTCGTGATTCAGTCTCATATACTACTCCTGTCTTAGATTCGAAGTTCAAAGTCGCTAGACCTAGGAATGCGCAAGCGTACTCATCCACCAGACTGTCAGCCGATCTCGAAGCCCTTCTGGCCGCAAATTCTAATTCTAACGTAAATTCTAATTCTAACGTAAATCCTAATTCTAACGTAAATGCGAATTAATTCAATTTTATTTTGCAATTTTTAATTTTAATTTTTTTATTTTTAATTATTTGATTTTCATTTTGAGCACCTTCAGTGCTATGTATTCACCTTCAGTGCTTTGAGCACCTTCAGTGCTATGTAATCCCAGCGGGTGACCCCTTCTGGGCCTCTTTCTCCAATTGGCCGTCGCTCAGATGAAGGCTGAGTGGCAAAAATGCACGAGCCGACAGGGGGTTTTTAGTGGGTATGGTCCTAGTGGGCGTCGGGACTAGTCCCACATAACTCTGAAATCGCGCCAGAGTATGCGTCAGGGCATTTTTATCCTCCTGCCCTTCCCGCGGAGGGGAACAAAAAAAAAACAAATTATAAATACTTTTATACAATCTGTAAACAAGATCTCTTTATTGCACTACAACACGACGTATCCACACAGCACGTCGAGTGGCTGGTGCAGGCTGTATTCCCTACGCTGCCGTAGACGGCACCCGTACCGGCTCACGGTAGAGACAGCATCATAAACACAGCAGGCCGCCATGCCTGCGCTAACACCTGTAACAACGTCGTAACAGCAGTAGGTATCATTAACTGCGCAGCTTTTAAACAGAATTTACTGGTCGGTGGCGCTATACGGTTTTTAACGGTAGTTTTATTGCTTAGTTGCAATCATTAAAATATTACCAACGTTTGTGTTCATGAAATGTAGTTCTGTTGGTTTATTGTTCGCTGAAATTACTTTGCTTTGAATTTATAGGTAAGGTTTTACTTTTGACGAACATTTTTGGAATACTTCATACATATTTATTTTCCTTTTTGTTCGAATGAATTTAAGACTGTAGTTTGTGATACCTACCAAAATAAATCATTTTAAGTGTCCATTTTTATGTCAAAATTACAGATGTTTACTGAATGCACCAAAAAAAAACTTATATCAAATACTTGAACAAAATAGCAATTTTTAAAAATTTTTGTCTGTTTGCCTGTTTTTGATAATCTCTGAAATACCTAGCACACTTTTAGTACGACTTTCCCTTTGGAGATGAGAGCGGTCACTGTAACTTTATTACAAGCATGTTTAGAGCCTCGGAAATAAAAACCACCCCTTTGTAGCCACCACGAAAACAACAGTTATGAGTAAGAGGGACACGCCTATAGAATCAAATACCCATTACAGTTGATTTGCTTACAGGTATTTCTAAAGTAGTAGAGAAACTTTAGGTAAGATCTCGCGTGGGCGGTGCGAACACATCATTTGTCGATATACTAATCATATTAAATAATAATAAACAAAACACCACCCACTAATGATGTCCCACGGGCTCCATCAGGAGGGTCGCTGGTATTTAAAATAGTAAATAATATATAGAGCCTCTCCCGTAATACTGCCGTCCGCTATCTATAACATCGCTACGCCTCAAATTCAAGTTTTGAGATCTAAGCGAAAAAGGGAGGGAAAATTTCAATTCAAAGAATGATATGTTTCGCAAATAACACAAGAAATGACTTTGATACATTTTCTGATTATTTTGCCTCAATCAAAGCAGCACTAAAAGAATGCTACAGCTCAATACCTTAAATTATTAAATTGTACATAGAGTGAGAACCTATAGATCTTTTAAATAAACGTAAAATCGTCACTTGATTATATTTTTAATGCATGTTGTATTCACATCTAGTAGGTGATGACTAAAAGACGAACACTATATTGTATTAGAATTAAGTTAAAATTTTTACCAGTTTTGGGAATTAAAAAAAAACAATTACTTTAGAACGATTGATTGAAGCACTGAATTAACAAAATCTGTAAAGTCATAAAGCCTACCTTTTTAATGTATGACCAGGTTCGAAATGAAATCTCTACTGCAGATACTAAGTCACTGAATGATAAACTTGGCATCTTTATGATTTTTTCTATATCTTAATAAAAATTAATTACGTTATCACTTTTAGGCATAGCTTTATGCTTATTATACAACTTTCTAGCTTGTGTATAATTTGGGTGATGTTTGCTAAATTCGGTGAAAATCATTTACGGTGGGATGGCTGTGCAGCGGCGGGCGAGGTTCGCATAGTGATATTTTAGCGTAGTATTGTGGCTCTCCGTTGTTTTTGTTAAGGAACGGCTGGTAAATTACTTGTAACAAAACTCTTTAAACCCCTTAAGTGATATTTAAGTTAAGTACATCGTATAGAAAAATTTAATATTCCTTAGCTATAATACTGTTATGAGCTTTTTACGTGTTTTTAGTGTAGCAGTTGTGTATAATGGGATTTTAGTGAAGGATTAAACCTTATCTAAAAAAAAATTAAGTATCTTAAAGATTTTATAGTATAGTATTAATGGATTAACGTGGTTTTAGACAGGTAGCAGTTCGGAAAACAATGTTTAAATATATCCTTTAGAAAAGGCAAGTGATTTTTTTAAAAGTGCAAATAAGACATTTTGCATTAGAAAATGATGTTTTTGCCTAGGCTATCTTCTGAACGAATAACATTAGAAACACGAGACCTAGAGCGATCGATAGAGATTTATTTTTTATGTATAATGTCATTCATAACTCAAAATCGCCCCTTTGTGGCTTAGCGGTGTTTTAGTTAGCGGACGGCAGAATAGTGTATTTACGCGGACTATTACGAGTCGCCGCGAAGGCTTCTACGGCGAGGGCACTCTGGCACCGGCTGGCGCAGGCAGCGACAGTAGCAGGCAGCGTCAGTAGCAGTCAGCTTTAGTATAAGGGAGCATCTTTAGAAGGCAGCATCAGTAGAAGGCAGCATCAGTAGCAGGCAGCATCACAGACTAGCTGAAGACGTGCTTGCAGCAGACTCGTTTGCAGTAAACTGTAGACTGGTGTTGTTACTCGAATCCAGTAGTAGACTGGCATTCTAAGTTTTTTTTATTCTCCTCCGTGGGGAGGGCAGGATGATACTCAGCCGCGCGCAATATGGAGTGACCAGAGTCTCTACCCACTAAAAAAACCCCTAAATGACTCTGGTAATCATTTGCCTCACAGCCTTCATCTGAAGCGACGAGCAATTGGAAAAAAGGCCGCGCAAGCGGGCACTCTTGTGGGGTCATCCGCTGGGAAATATCTGAGCACTGAAGGTGCTCCAGGAGAATAAGAATTAGGCGAGGCATAAGTCATAACTGGCCTAATGCAGTTCTTATAGAGCGTACGTTTGTTTCTAAAATACATTTTACTATGTCTACCTAACATACTATTTAGGCGGCCTAAGTAAAGACGGACGAGTTTCGATACTCTCTGGACGTGTGGCTTGAAAGAAAGCGTTGGATCTAAGGTGACGCTTAACCCAGCGGTAGGTGCTACCGGGTAAAAAGTACCACAGAGGTATAAAAACATGTCGTATTTTTTGTTTTTCATACTTTTGAACGGTGACCCTCTAAGTAGCTTCTAGTAAATTATGAAGGCCGCAGGACTTGGAGAGTTTTAAAAAAGTTTAATTTGGCAAATACGTTTAATAAGAATTAATTAAAAATTACAATATTGAAGATTACTATTAAACAAGTGACAATTCACCGATGTGAGGTTAAAAAGTGATTTATATTTAAGTCGAATATTTAATGAAGCCTCGGGTGTTCGTCAGCATTTCCTGTTACTGCAAAAGCAACTAGGTCGATGCAGCGTCGGCGGCAGCAGCGGCGGCGGCGGCGATGACCTCTCGCTGTGGCGGCACGTGTCAGGACTTAGGCAAATCTTAATGAGTAATATGCCTATGTGGTAGGCATATAACACCTCCCCCCGCAGATCGGCGACTATTTGCGAAGTTCCTTCGAAAATGTCGATGATAACTCATTGGGATGAATTTTGATGTTTTTGGAGATGTTCCTTTTCTTAGGCTGCACTTCTGAGTGTGTTTCAGTAGTTGAAGTATTTTCAGCTGTAGCTCCATCGGTATCCCGGTGCAATTTGATGTACAACCTCCTGACAATAAATCCAATAGCGAGGGCGGTTGCACTTAATATTAAAGTGTAGATAGGAATAGTTGTGTGGTAGATCGAACTATTTGAGATTTCGTTGATTGCAACTGGCGTCTGGAGTGCTATTTTGGCATTACTGGCATGAAGGTTTTCCAGGTTGATAGAGTTTAGGCGAATCTGCGTCTGATGATGAGACGTATTTTCTGAAAATGTGGCGATATTCATGATATGGAGTGCGTGGCCCTCGATGCGGTCGTTGCTGTTATTGATGGTGAATTCAGGTGACTGCAGGGAGCAACCTTGAGGAAGAATAACTAGGTAGCTACCTCGTAGGATTCTGTACTGCTCTGCACCGCAAGATAATTTGATTTTCGTAGGATGGGGAAAGCTGATAGTATAATGGCGACTGTCGAGCTGCTCCATGGCTTCTCCTGATAGGGTGACTGGTGTGAGTTTGCAGGATGTGGAGATACGTTGTTCGGAGATAAGCTGTTCCACACAATCTGGATGGTGATGCATGCTGTGACTTGGGCTTCTGTTGCAGAGGTACTGGGAACTGAGCTTAGGGCAACATGTTTCGAAGTACATTGAATCAGACTCATGAATTGCAATGAAAGGGGAACTAGGTACAAGAGTGAGATTATTCTTGTTAGGGAGAATGGATAACTTGTACAAAATATATCTTTTTGAAATTATTATGGGTATTTTAAAAGCTATAACTACCTTATTACCTACATAATACGATCCTAGTTTAATTATTCCATAGTATTCTCTAATATCTATTTCTAGGGTATTCCCCTTTGGATACAAAACCTTTAACCTATCTAACATGTTACCTAATAGCTTTAAACTAAGCAAAGAATGCCGTGTACTCGATGTACGTACAGCTCCTAATAATATGTCTAATTTAACTAATTCATCGACCAATTCATCTATGTTATCGTTTAAAATTAAAAGATATTGTGCCATATGGGCATACTTAATTAATGATGATTCTCTTTCAGCGTCACTGTTAAGAATTAAATTGAAAGCTGAGCTGATTTTTTGTTGATTATTAATTATATTTTCTATAATTTCAGAATGGCGTAGCAGCCATTCTTTACTCAAGCTTATATGCGTGTTTATTTCAGATTCTAAGTTATGCTGATTTTTTTGTAATAAATTGATGGCGTTATTATACTTAATTGCGTCTGTGTAATCTAGATTACCGGAAATACTTTTGATAATAGACCCTAGGCCGTCAATGAGTCCTCTTTTTGTACGAGAAGGTTCGAAACTATTTAACTGATCTAAGACTTTTGTTAGCTTATATTCTAAGTAATTTAGATGTGGTTGATAAAGTGATAAAGTTTTATTATTAAGTTGAGGTCTAAAATCTGCAATTTGAGATTTAACTAAGTTTATTTTAGAATGGATATCACTGAGTTCAATATATTGAAGGAAAGAATGATAATGGGAAATAATATTGGCAGGGCCTAGGTGAAAGGGAAGAAGTCCGAGTCCGTCATCTAAGCTTTCAGGTTTTATCTCCTCCGCGTGGGTTACTATTGCCAGTACAGTCAAAAGAAGAATCCTGCAACAAAGTCGTATCTTTAGGGAGTCTTTTGAGTCGGGATTTCGCTACAGGTCCTCTGTTCTTTTTAGTGTAAATGTGAATAGGTAAGTCAGCTAAAACGGTGTCCTTAGTGTAACGTGGTGCTAGTTTCTGTCTACTTGCTAATGGGTTTTATATAAAAATTTGTTGGTCAGGTAAGTACTCTATTTCAGGTTCTCGGTCCTTATTCCTGCTTTCGATCAACTGAGTACGATTGTGTAATGCTGTTTCGTTAATTAAGTCATAAACCTGGGTCATACGTGTTTTATGGTCTTGGACATATTGTTGGAGTAAGTGTTGTTTAAGGTCAATATCTATAGGGTCTCGTGGGTCAAAATGTCCAGTTATTAAGTCAAGAGGTCTGCATTTCGTGAAGCTGTGTATGGAACTATTGTACGCTAGTATTGCGTAAGGCATTAAATTAACAGCTGGTTCATTATTTCTTTCTATTTTAAGTATTCTAAGATGTTCTAAAATGGTGGAGTGGAATCTTTCCACTATTCCATTATCATTAGGTGTTTGAGCTAATATTTTATGATGCTGAATTTTATGTAATCTAACAAATTCTAAAAATAATTGATTAGTAAACTCGGGTCCTTGATCGGTTACAACTGTTAAAGGGACGCCATGGTGGGTACAAAATCTTAAAAGTGCCTGGACTACGCTTAGGGCGGTCCCATCTCTTAGAAAGTAAGCTTGAGCATACTTTGAGTAAGCATCAACTAGTGTTAAGTATTTCTCATTCTGAACAGTAAAAAGGTCTAAGTGTAAAATTTCGAATGGTTTTGAAGGGGGTGGTACAACACAAAATTTTTGTTTAATAGGAGAACGATCATATTTAGCTTGACCACAGATGTTACATTCATTTATATATTTTTCTATAGAGTCTTTCATTCTAGGCCAATAGTATCTTTTTGATAAGGATAGGTACGTTTCATTGATGCCGCGATGATTAGTTTTCTCTTCGTGATAATTTTGGATTATTGCTTGTTGACGTAAGTAGTCCTTAACATTTTCATATTAAACTTTGGTTAAAACGATATTCATTGAGCTACTTTTAAATGCATTCTGTAAGACAGGTATGATTTTATACATGCTTATTGTAGGATTAACTAGAATACCGGTTTGAACTTTAGGGTTTATGTACTCTTTTACAGCATTAATAAGGTCTGTTTCAAGATTAGATTCAGAGAGTTGTATACATGTCTTAGTGTGAGTGTCAAAGGGCCTAGTCACGGTCGGTTTCTTTTTCAAGTCGGCCACTATGGTAAATACAATTTGTCTATTAAATCTATTCAGTGGGACGTCAGTAATGGGTATTTCTAAAATAGGGTTCTCGTTACTTGTGTGGGCTGTAAGAGTGGTAGAACCAGCTACTGAGGGTGCTGTTTCAGAGGGATTTACAGCGACAGACTCAGTTTCTTTATTGTGGATTTCCACTCGAGACAAAGCATCGGCATTAGTGTTACACTTGCCTGGCTTGTAAATTACTGAAAAATTATATTCGCTAAGTTTCAGTCTCCAGCGAGTAAGTCTAGAGTTAGGTTCTTTAATAACCCACTGTAAGGGTCGATGGTCAGTTAAGATTTTAAATTTACGTCCGAACAGATAAGGGCGGAAGTATTTGGTCGCCCATACTATAGCTAAAAGCTCTTTTTCAATAGTGCTATAGTTAAGTTCGCTATCGTTTAAAGTCCGAGACGCATAAGCTATGGGCTTATCGGATCCCACAGGTCCTTGAGATAGTACTGCTCCAATAGCAACGTTTGATGCGTCTGTTGTTAATAAGAATTCTTTGTCAAAATTTGGATATTGTAATATAGGGTCGTTGGTCAACAAAGTCTTGCACTTTTCAAAGCAGTTAGTAAAGTCATAGTCATTTAAATTTATCTTTGATCCTTTCTTTAAACATTTGGTCATAGGTTTAGTAATTTTGGCAAAATCTGGAATAAATTTGCGATAATACCCCAGTAGTCCTAAAAATCGTTTAATTTCAGAAGCTGTTCTAGGTAAAGGAAATTTTTGTATAGCAGATATCTTATCAGGATTAGGTTTTATACCGTCTTTACTAATGATATGTCCTAAGTAAGCAGTTTCAAGTTTTAAAAATTCGGATTTGTCCATTTGGATTTTAAAATTTGATTCTCTAAGTCTATGGAATATTTTCTCTAAATTAACCATATGTTCTTGTAATGACGTACTAAACACTATTATGTCATCCAAATACACTAAGCATATGACGTTCTGGAGGTCTTTTAGCACGTTATCCATTACCCTTTGAAAGGTAGATGGCGAATTCTTTAACCCCATGGGCATACGGAGGAACTCATAATGACCATGTTCGACGTTAAATGCGGTCTTAGGGATGTCGTTAGGGTCCATTTCTACTTGGTAAAAGCCGCTGGCGAGGTCTAGGGTAGTAAAATAATGACAGTTCCCAAGTTTATCTAAGACGTCGTTTATGTTTGGGATAGGATATTTGTCATCTATAGTTTTTTCATTAAGTTTCCTAAAGTCTACAACTAAACGCCATTTGGTTTTACCGGACGCGTCGGATTTCTTTGGAACTACCCAGATAGGAGCGCTCCATGCGGACTCCGAAGAGCGGATAATCCCTTGTTCCAGCATCTTAGAAATTTGATCTCGAACCTCTTGCCTCTGAATGTACGGGTACCGATAACTTTTTGTATACGTCGGGATTTCATCCGCAGTTCTTATTTTATGTTTTATCTTATTGGTAAACGTAAGAGGTTCGCCGTCTAAGTAGAAAATATCAGCATACCGCTTACACAAACTAACTAAATTGACTTTTTCTTCTTCATTAAGATGTTCAGTACGAAGTCGCGATAGGACTTTATCAACACGGTCGCATTCATGTTCGGTGCGCGTGCACTCAATATTATAGGTCTCGGCGGTTGCTGCCCTATCTAACGAAAAAATTATGTCATTGCAAGTTGGATTTTGCACCTCGATAATACCGCGGCTGTTACGAACAGTTGTTAAGCATTCGTTGATTACGCAATGACTTAACGTTTGCTGCGGGACAAATACTTCACCGTCAGGTGCATTGATGGGTATTCTAAGGAGTTTACTCGAATTAGCAGAAATAATTGTTTCGTACAGGTTGACGTTCCGTGAATCGTACATTTCTATGGGATTAGTAGCTGTTTTAGTCATTAAGGTGTTATTTTTCAGGTCTATCTTTGCCTCCCATTTAGTCAACAAGTCAAGTCCTATTATTCCGTCAAAGTAGGTATGGAAGTCGTAGACAAATAATTTCAAAGAGTCAGAGTCATTGATTTCTCTAAAGCATGGTATGCTTATAGAGTAATCGTTCTTTGTCGTCGCGTGAACGTTAGTCACTTCAAAGGGGTCATATTTAAGCGGGAAATTTGAATAAAATTTTTGAACTGCTGTGGGACTTATAAAAGACTGGTTCGCGCCTGTATCGATCAAAAGTTTAAGTGGTGGCTGAGCTATTTGTAAGAAAGGTAATTGTCTTTGCGTCTGAAAATTAACTTCTATTTTGGTCTTTCTGAACGGGTAGGTTTCTGAAAATTTTTATCTGATGGTACGTTTTCATTACTCATCTCAGATTGGGGGACAGAACAGTCTAACTCCTCCACTTGGGGTGCGTCATGATTATAGTCATAGTCTGGAAGTTCGTAGTCATCATAATGGTAGTAGTAGTCAGGATAATAATAATCGTAATAGTCAGTGCAATGCGGTTCGTAATAGTCATTGAATTGGTTTAGATTAACTTCCCTAGACTTAAAATAATTAGACGGGGGAGGGTTCCCGTGCTTGGACCAATCGTGACCACGCAAAGCTGCGGGTCTAGAAACGAAGTGGCTAACTCCGCTCATGGGCTTAGGCTGTTGGGCCATATGAAAACCTTGCGGTGGGTTACGTTGTGGTACCCTAAACACATTACTTTGAGGGTTGTATCCCGGAAGGGGTGCCCTGAACATCATTTGAGTCCTCGAAGGTCCCGGGTTCGCATTCGGTTTCCATTGTTGCATAGGTCTTTGTGGCAACTGAATTGGATTTGGACGAGAAGGTCCAGGCGTGGGCATTATATAAGGTTGTTTAAAATTTGAAAACGTTATCGGAGGGTTGTAACTATTTCTTGGTGGTGGAGTTTGCAACTGCGAATTAATTTTACGTTCTGAAAAATTTTCGTTGCGATGTTGTAAATATAAGGTGTTTACTTCTTCGTGAACAAACTCCAGCGCCTTTTCAATAGTGTCAGGCCTCATACATCTTATTCTAGACCCAAGTGGGTCTTTGAGACCTCTAACATAAGCTTGTAGAGTTAATTTTTTATATAACTGCCTTTTTGCTTCAATTGTACTGTCAACGGATTCGTGCAAGCTAACATAAGTCATTATTGTACTAAATAAGTTTTGGCAAGATTCGTAAAATTCTTGGGGTGAACTTGACCCTTGGGTTAATAAAGCCAGATCGTTATACAAAGAGGTCTCATCGCGCTGATCTGCGAAGTTGTTAATCAAAGCGTTTTCAAGAGCAATTCAAGAGGCACTTACTGAAACATATTCGCCGTCAGCATCAATGTCCGGATGCAACTCTGCTCCTGTGGTCCTTCCGTAGATTCGGATCTCGTTTAGGGGTTGAAACCTCCTCGGGCCGGGACGCTCCTCTGGACTTTGTTATACTGCTTGCGCAACGACTCGCGAGATCCTACCGACTGCGCCAATTATGAAGGCCGCAGGACTTGGAGAGTTTTAAAAAAGTTTAATTTGGCAAATACGTTTAATAAGAATTAATTAAAAATTACAATATTGAAGATTACTATTAAACAAGTGACAATTCACCGATGTGAGGTTAAAAAGTGATTTATATTTAAGTCGAATATTTAATGAAGCCTCGGGTGTTCGTCAGCATTTCCTGTTACTGCAAAAGCAACTAGGTCGATGCAGCGTCGGCGGCAGCAGCGGCGGCGGCGGCGATGACCTCTCGCTGTGGCGGCACGTGTCAGGACTTAGGCAAATCTTAATGAGTAATATGCCTATGTGGTAGGCATACAACAAGTATGTTATTAATATATAATATATAAATAATATGCGCCCCACCGAGTCTCGATCCGATCGCCGCCCGGTACGGACGTGCAAGACCCCGTTCTCCGTTGATCGGTCCCTTCCCGATATCCTGTGACGCTCAGTCTACTGACGTCACAGTTTAGCGTGTTGGTTCCGTGCTTTGTTTTCAAGGTTTTTCTACTCCCTCTGAGTACTATCGAAGTGTGAGTGTTCTTTGCGACTAAGCCTCTTAGTCTCCAAAGTGCTGTGCAGTATTGTGTTGTGCTTGTGCTCAGTGCTGTGTAGTGCCCAGCGTAAGTAGTCTGGTTTCAGTACAAAGGATACTTAACGGTGACAATAAATTTGTACTGATCCAGTCCTTTTTATTTTATTTATTATTTCCTTCTACTATTTTATATTTTCTCTTCTATTTTCATATTTATTTTTATCATATTCTGGTGACAATGTCTTATGATGAAACTGAAAAATACATTGGTATATGTTCGTAAATAATAATAACAATCCATTTGAATGTAAATAACTTCTTACACTACACTTTTGCTCACCCTCTCCCATTCACTCACTCATGCACATCACACACACTCACACATACACTTCACACACACCGAGAGGACCGACATATTAAGTATAAGTTATAATTGTTTGTATAAATTATTAGTAATAGTTTTTACGTTATAATTGGGAAAACATTGTACTTTGTGACCTATAATGTATCCAACTTGGTCTGAGGATGGAGCCGCTGTATGCTGAAGTACCGGCTACACCCAGTTCTGCAACAGATGCGGAACCTAAAATAATTGTACATAGGATTAAGTATAGGCTTAAGTGCACTATGCAAATCTTTTTGGAAAATAAAAATTATTATTAATATTATCATATTTGTGTCTTTTTGTGTACAATGGCCCTTTTTTTCCGTAAAGGTTGACCCTAACGCGGTTAACTCTTTACCTGCGTGCTCTTTACCCTTTTTTAGGTTTCTAGGTAGCGGCCTTCGGCGTACTACGGTTAGTTTTAAGTTATTCTTCCCAGCCCCCCTACCGCTGGTAGGGAGGTTAGCCGCTGGGATTCGCTAGGTTTTTAGGAACTAGGTATCTTTCATATACTTATATATACATATATTTGTCCCAACCCCTTTTTAGTGGATTCGCTAAGCGTTATTAACTTCGCGAAAGCGTTCACCAAGGCGCTTGCTGCGGCAGGCGTCTCCATTCCGAACGACATCCTAACGCAGGCCCTTCAGGCATCAGTGGCGTCCCCGGCCCCTCAGGCTTCTAACATCCAGACCCCTCAGGTCTATAGCTCTCCCGCGTCTCCCGTCCGGTCCAAGGTGGACTGCGCATCGGTCTCATCATCTCAAACGTTGCGCCGTAAGCGTGCCGCTCCCGGGAGCGACTCGGAATCCGCGTCTGATGCGTCATCGGACGCTGCCACCGTAACCGGCTCTCCTGAGCCTCCATTTCAATTAGTTGCCAAACGCTCTAAAAAGCGCTCGAAAAAAGCCACGGTGTCTTCAACAACCGAGCCCAACCCGGTGTCTTCAACACCCGCCCCCACGCGACCATCGACGACTTCCGCGCGTTCACTAGGTTACTTTCAGTTAAACAAATCGTGTACCACACCTACGCCCTCCCGGAGGAGCGCAAGGTCCGCGCGGTATTATGGGGCATCCCGTTTGAACTCAGTAATGACGACATTCTAGAGGACCTTAAGTCTCAGGGCTTGCCGGCTGAAGCAGTGCACAAGATGCACTCAAACCGTGGTAGGCGTTTTCCACTAGCTTTAGTTTTCGTCACTAACACTTTCAACTCGATGGAGATCTTCAGAGAGGCTCGCACAATCTGCGGATTTTCGGATATCTCCGTCGAGTGTCCCAACCCCCACGGCCACCCTGGGCAGTGCCACCGCTGCCGGCTCTATGGCGTCGCAGCGGCTAACTGCTCAGCTCCCCCCAGGTGCGTTAAGTGCCTGGACCCACACATCACAAAGAAGTGCACTCGCACTGCCGACTCCACTTCCCCCCCCCCCTGTGTGCTGTGTGGCTAGTCCGGCCACACAGTTAACTACAGGGGTGGCCCGCGCGCTCCGCTCTCTTTAGCTAAGAGGGCTGCACCTAAACCGGCGCCGCCACTCACTCCCGCTAACTTCCTGCCGCTGCGCAACCGGGGCCCTCGGAAGCAAAGCCCGAGCAGCCGACGCCTAATCCGGCTCTGTCCTGGACGCAGCATCCGGCCGCCCCACCTGCACCTTCCCGTCCTATCCCAGCTCCCGTAGGCCCGCGTCCCGCTCCATCGTCATCACCTCAGTCGTCGTTGGCTGAGGACATGAAGGCCGTGTTCAACGTCATTCAAAACGTCGACATTAACGAAATTTCCGTACTCGCACGCAAACTGCAGGCTGCCCAGTCAAGACCGTTTATTTGCGTTAGCCGAGCATCACTCGCTACTAAGTTCGTTATAAATTTTATTTTTGTATAAATCCGTAAATAAGCAAATATAATATCTAGACCCGCAAATCCCGCGCCCGGTCATATCAAACCCAAGAGCTTATCCCTAGTTTCTTTTAACGTTCGTTGTCTCAGTACCAACTTTCCTGAGCTCAAACTGTTCCTTCAGAACAACGAGCCAGACTTATTGCTTCTTCAAGGTGGCTCACTCCAAACCACTCCCGGGGGTTTGCTATTCCCAAGTACGCATTTACTTGTAACGATAGGACCAACTCCGACGGTTTTGGCGGCACTGCTATATATTACAAAAGAGGTTTCCATTGCTGTCCTCTCCCTACCCTCTCCTCAACATGGAAGCCACTGTGTGTAGATTGGCTATGACTGGTCATTCGACCATCACCATAGGTTCAATCTACATACCCAGTGGCTCCAGACCAATCCTCAGCGACTTTGAGGCCATTCTCGCCCTCGGCCATTCAGTCATTATGTTCGGAGACTTTAACTCCAAACATACTGACTGGACGTGCCTATCGACCAACACTAGCGGTATCGCTCTCCTCGACATCACTAACTCCCTTGACTTAGACGTCATATCCCCCATCACTCCCACTAACTATCCCAACAACCCGACCTATTCTCCTGACATCCTCGACTTTGCAATTATCGAGCGAATCAATCTTGATCTCAGGTCCATCGAACCGCTCGATGACCTAGGCTCCGACCATCGCCCCGTCTCCCTCGTGCCAGGCGTGCCTAACGATAACGTCACATCTCCTAAGACCTTTACCAACTGGAAAGGCTTTAAAAATACGTTAGGTTCAGCCTTAGAGGCCCTGAACTCTCCGCTCGCGATCTCGCCCGATCAATTAGATAGCCCGAATAAAATAGATTCATTATTCAACTCTCTCACTGATGCTATCAACTCAGCCATCAGCGATAACGAAAAGGTTGCTAAGCAAGGCAAACCCACGCTGCCCTTAGCCGTTAGCAATCTTCTTAAAGCTAAGAACGCGGCTCTTTAAGTGCAGGGAGGGAATCGAGTTCCTTTTCAAGTGAGGCAATCCCACCCTGTGCAGAATCCAGTTTAACCTCGAGTTCGCAGACTTGGTGATCCGCAAAAATCGCGAGCAGTCTTCAGGTCAGTAATCTCAGACTTGATAAGCCGGATATCCTCAACTAGATCAGGAAGACATGTCAAATGTTTTTTCATTGATCGTAGCTCGTTCATTATAAAATCGAGAGTTACTACATCACTGTCTGTGGCTGAGGTGATCAGGTTTTACAAGTGGTTTTACAAGTGGAGCATCGCCAGTTGGCACGTCTGTCCACACCAAGTTTTCTATAATCAGGTTCCGTAATCCTGGCACATCCTTCGGCCCTGAAGGGGTCACCCGCTGGGATTTACATAGCACTGAAGGTGCTCAAAACGAAAACTAACAATTAAAAAATTAAAATTGAAAAATAAAATTGCATTAATTCGGATTTACGTTAGAACTAGAATTTACGTTAGAATTAGAATTTGCGGCCTGAAGGGCCAAGAGATCTACAGTTAATTGCGTTGGTTCGCCAGTGTGCGCGTTTCTCGGTCTAGCGACTTTGTATATCGAATCTAACACAGGAGCAGTATATGAGACTGAATCTCGAACAAGATGATTGGGATGGGATTCGGCGCGTTTGAAGAACGATTCTGAGAGTGTTTTGAGGTGCTGTTGCACTGTAGGTAGTTCAAGATCTCTGTGCAGGTCCACGTTACGCACGTACCCAGGTGCGTTTGTGGCCCTGCGGCAGAAGAGATTTTGAACCACATGCAGTTTATACAGGACGGAGGGTTTGTCGTGGGCAAAGACTGGCGAAGCATATGACATGACGGGTCTAATGCAGACCTTATAACGCGTACGTTTATTTCTAAAAGACATTTTACTTTTTCTTCCTATCATACTATTTAAGCAGCTTAAGTAAAAACGCGCGAGTTTCGTTACTCAATCGACGTGTGGCTTGAAAGAAAGCGTCTGATCTAAGGTGACGCCTAAGTATTTGATACTGCGCTTCCAGGGGATGGGAATACCTAACATACGAATGTGGGGATCGTTGTGGCGATTACGACGTTTGTGGTCGAATTGAATAGCAGAACTCTTTTCTGGGTTGACGTCGATACGCCATTTTTGAAAACAAACACCGAGGGCGTTTACGGCCTTTTGGAGTCTGGTGATGTTATACGGGATCGCTTGACTTTTTGTGTAAAGGGCGGTATCATCTGCAAAGAGGGCGAGTTCGACGCCTTTCCGTGGGATGGGGATGTCTTTAGTGTACACGGTGTACAGCAGAGGGGCGAGGACTGAGCCTTGCGGGACTCCAACCTTTATGGGATAAGGCGTGGAGAGCGTGCCGTCATGTTTGAATCGAAAAGTACGGTCTTTAAGAAACGACGCTATTAATCTGACTAGGCGAGCCGGTAAGCCTATTTTATAGAGTTTAAAAACGAGACCGCTGTGCCAGACTTTGTCGAAAGCCTTGGCTACGTCAAACAAAACCGCGATTGTTTTTTTACGACGCTGAGAGAATCCTTCGAGTATGTACTCGACGATTCGATGGACTTGCTGAGGGCAGGAGTGCTTAGCGCGGAAGCCGAACTGGTGGGGAATGATGAGAGGGTCGCCATCCGTTGGAAACAGATGGTTCCGCTTTCGAGAGAGTATGACTCTTTCGAGAAGTTTAGACATTGCCTTGAGGAAGCTGATGGGTCTGTGATTAGCCGGGACATTCAGAGGTTTACCCGGCTTGGGAATGCCTATGACTGTCGCTTCTTTCCAGGCTTTTGGAAAGTAGCTATGGTCGAAGCAGGCATTGAAGATGATAGCTAACAAGGTAAGCACCTGCTCAGGCAGGTGCTTAAGTGCGTGGTTGGAAATTCCATCCGCACCCGGAGCCTTTTTGGATTTTTGCTTTCTAATGAGAAGCAAGATTTCATCATTAGAGACTGTGACGGGGTCGTCGGTGATAGGGAGAGATTCTCTGCGGAGAACTTCGTCCTCCACCGCCTGGATGAGGGAGGGATCCGCGGGTTGCGTGCTGGGCGAGCATTGTGCCGCTATGCTGTCGGCGAAGCATTCGGCTTTCTCTTCGACTTCGAAAGCAATGGTGCCGTCGGGACGAGTGAGAGGAGGAACGTGAGAGGCGGTGTCTACGCGTAAAGCTCGGGCCATTCGATAATACGCTTGGTGGGATGGGGAGATATTCTCCATGAGATCGTTAAACTGAGTGTCACGGAGTTCCGCGAGGCGAGACCTAACTTTACGTTGAAGCTGATTCGCAGCTGTTCTGTATGCTGGTGTGGGATATTTCTTTGCTCTCCGGAGAGCCGCGTTCTTGGCTTTAATGAGATTGCTAACGGCTAGTGGAAGCGCGGGTTTGCTTTGCTTAGCAACCTTTTCGTTGTCGCTGATAGCTGAGTTAATAGCATCAGTTAGAGAGTTGACTAATGAATCTATTTTATCCGGGCTATCTAATTGGTCGAGCGAAATCGCAAACGGAGAGTTCGGGGCCTCTAAGGCTGAAACTAACGTATTTTGAAAGCCATTCCAGGTGGTAAAGGTCTTAGGAGAGGTGACGTTATCGTTACGCGGTCCTAACACGAGGGAGACGGGGCGGTAATCAGAGCCAAAGTCATCGAGCGGATCGATAGACCTGAGATCGAGGTTGATTTGTTTGGAGTTCAAATCTCCAAACATAATGACTGAATGGCCGAGGGCGAGAATGGCCTCAAAGTCGCTGCGGATTGGTCTGGAGCCACCTGGTATGTAGACTGAAGCTATGATGATGGTCGGATGACCAGTCATAGAAAATCTACACACAGTGGCTTCCATGTTGAGGAGAGGAGGGGTAAGGAGAGGACAGCAGTGGAAGCCTCTTTTGTAATATATAGCGGTGCCGCCGAAACCGTCGCAGTTGGGCCTATCGTTGCGAGTAAACGCGTACTTAGGAATATCGTATCCCCTGGAGCGGTTTGGAGTAAGCCATGTCTCCTGGAGAAGGAAAAAATCAGGTTCTTTGTTCTGAAGGAACAGTTTAATCTCGGGAAGGTTCGTGTTAAGGCTACGAGCGTTAAAAGATACTAGGGATAAGCCCTTGGGTTAAATACGACTGGACGCGGGATTCGCGGGTCTAGACATTATAATTTACTTATTTACGATTTTATACAAAAATAAAAAATAAATTTATAACGAACTTAGAAGCGAGTGATGCTCGGCTAACGCAAATAAACGCTCTTGAGGAGAGCGGGCGGCTCGCAGTTTGCGTGCGAGCACGGAAATTGCGTTAATATCGACGTTTTGAATTACGTCGAACACGGTCTTCATGTCCTCAGCCAACGACGACTGAGGTGCGGATGACGGAGCAGGACGCGGCCCTACGGAAGCTACGGGAGCTGGGATGGGTCGGGAAGGTGCAGGCGGAATGGCCGGACGCTGCCTCCAAGACAGAGCCTGAGTAGGCGTCGGCTGAACGGGCTTTGGTTCCGGGGGACCCCGGTTGCGCAGCGGCGGGAAGTGAGCGGGAGTGAGCGGCGGCGCCGGTTTAGGTACTGTCCGCACAGCACACAGGCAGGGGGGGAAGTGGATTCGGGAGTGCGAGTGCACTCCTTCGTTATGTGCAGATCCAGGCACTTAACGCACCTGGGGGAAACCCTGGGACTTAAGTTCCTCGAGGATATCTTCGTTCGCGAGCTCGAACGGGACGCCCTGTAGTACTGCGCGGATCTTACGCTCCTCCGGGAGGGCGTAGGTGTGATACGCGATTTGATTGATCGACAGAAGCCTAGTGAAAGACCGGAAGTCGTCGATGGTCGCTACCTGAATTTTGATTGATTCGCCAGCGTCGGCGGCTTTTAAGTAATTGATTTTGTGCTCTTTGCACAAGTTAGAAACCGCGGTCCAGCGCGCTTTTTCACGGAGGAAGACGGGCGGAGGGAGCTGAGGCTTCGGCGGGACGGGAGCGCAGCGCGTCGCTGGCTTCGATGGGACCGACGGAGACGCGGTTAGTACGGGCGATTTTAACGGCGTGGGGGCTGGTGTTGAAGACACCGGGGAGGGCTCGGGTATTGATGATACCGAAGCTTTCTTCGAGCGCTTCTTGGAGCGCTTGGCGACAAGTTGAAACGCGGGCTCAGGAGAGCCGGTTAAGGTGACGGCATCTGACGACGTATCAGACGCGGGTCCGGAGTCGCTCCCGGGAGCGGTACGCTTACGACGCGACGCGTGAGAGGATGCGACCGATTCGCAGTCCATCTTGGACGAGGCGGGAGACGCGGGAGAGCTGTAGACCTGAGGGGTCTGGACGTTGGAGGCCTGAGGGGCCGGGGACGCGATAGATGCCTGTAAGGCCTGGGTTATTATGTCATCTGATAAGTTGGCGCCGGACGCAACGAGCGCCTGGGCGAACGACCTAAGGATGTTAACAAGGTCCATTGGAGGGCTTGGAACTACGATATGTAATAAATAAATATATAATGTATGCCTAGGTTCCCTAGCAAACCTAGCACCTAAACCTCCCTACCCGCGGTAGGGGGGCTGGGGACGACGCGAAGTGGTGCCCCTAATTCGGACAGCACTGTACCGTCACCCTGGGAAAGGCCCAAGTGCAATGGGATCGGGTCAGCCGGTTTCTCCTTGGCCTGAAGGGCCTTGAAAGCGCACCGGGGCAACGCTATCAGGCTTAGTTGTCACCGTTAAGTATCCACCTGATCAAACGCGAGTCTACTACGGAGTGTGTCGTCAATAAATTGACAACAAAAACCGGCCGTAGACCTGACGAAGTTGGGTTGCACTGAAAGTGCGGGATTGACTACGTTACGACCGGCCGGAGCCGGCCGCAGAGCGAGTCTCTGACTACGTACAGGCGCCAAGCGTCGAGTACGCAGCCAGAAAGACAGCCCGAGTCTTGCAAACCACTATCGAATTTAATCGACCGTGGTAAGCTCAACCCTGTTGTTGCTGCACTCACCGAGGTGAGGTTTTTAATGCGAGGGGTGCACAGAGTGCGGGATTGACTACGTTACGACCGGCCGGGGCCGGCCGCAGAGCGAGTCTCTGACTACGTAGCAGGCGCCAAGCGTCAAGTACGCAGCCAGAAAAACAGCCCGAGCCTCGCGAACCACTATCGAATTTAATCGACCGCGGTAAGCTCAGCTCTGTTGTTGCTGTGCAAGAGACCGACTTACTTGCAGCCGAAACCGGCCGCAGCGTAAGCCCTGAAAAGGCTATCAGCGTATGAGTATTGCGAACGAGTTGTCGTCGTGAGACGACAATCGTGACTCAACAGCTGGAGCGACCGCGAACGCGTCCGAGCGGGGCCGGACGTAGAACGGATCTGAGAGTGGCGTTTGAGTATTGATACGAGAGAAGTCGTGAGACAACAATCATGACTCGGCAGCCGGGAGCGACCTTCAACACGTCCGAACGGGTCCGGACGCAGATCGGGTCTGTCTTTTATCATGCTATAACAATGTATGAAGTATTACTACACATCTGTAGGCCGACTGAATGCAAAGGGGTGTGAGAAGTGTATTGTGTGACATGGTATCTTCCATAGAATTAACCAATTTTGATACGTTTTGTCTTTTGTTAACATGATGATGATTTTTTTTTCTAAATGGACAGTTTATTTTAACTTTGTGGCCTAGCGGTGAGGGCGCTAAGCCAGAATTTAAAATACTCCTACATATGATACGCCTAAGGGCACCCGAGAGGGCACGGACCTCGGCTTAGGACGTCGTATATTGAAACTACCACTGGTTCGGAAGGGTCACGTACTGCCAAAGAACCAGCAAGAGAAACTCAGTAGGAATGCGTACGACGCGTTAGCCTGGCCTAACATACTGATGATTCAACAGTGTTTTGACGAAAACCGGTGGAGCCATTCAAAAGCTATGCGTGTTTTTGCTGTGAATCGGAGTTTTTAAAAAAGACTTGTGTGTAATTTATTTATAAGTTCCGTGGCTTTAAATAAACTTAGAGATTTAATTAAAACATTTTATTAAAAGTATAAACTTGCCATATTTATATCAATAAAATTGCCATTGAAGTGTCATTTGTTTTTATTACATTTGCTGTATTATTTCTTTCTAAAAGTTGGATATTATTGGTTTGAGCCCATGAGGGCATTTTCCAAATGGTACAGAAAATCTTCCGGCTTCTCACATAGCGCGCACAGAGTAGAGAGTCTTTGTCATCATAATTCGTAAAAATACTTGTCGTTCACGAAATTTGACCATTAATATGAGACCACACGTATATAATTCGAAATTATTTACTTACACACGAACAAATAATTGTTCGCAGGTTCTAGTATTTGAACTATTTTTTTATAATGAAATCGTGATAATAATATTGTATCTGATGGATAGCGGTGCGTTGAGCAATTGCTTGTGTAATGATCACTTAGTGCAACAATATTAACAAAAAATAACATCCCTGTTATCTTAGATAAATTTCTCCATTTTTACTAAAAAATAAACAAAATTACATTTCGATAGACTAAAGCCTACAGTTTAATATTATTATACAAATCATAGTTTATTGCCATTATAATGCTCTGCCCCGAGGCGCGGGGGGTCCAGTTCCCGCCAAGATTCGGAATTTAAGTCAGGCGTGCGGCCACAGCTCACGGGCCGCTACAATATTCATAGAACTGAGACCCATTCCAGTGTTACTGGGCGTCGGAGACAGACGGAATGTAAAAGAGGCTTGAAGCTCCTTCATAAACAATGCATTTTCATTAAATAGTGAGATTATATCAGAATAATTTAAATATTAGGTCTTTACTTATGAAATTGCCGTTTTTCACGAACTAAATGAAGCGTAATTTTTTCATAAATTTTTTATTTCTATTAATCAAAATAATCACCCATGCAATCAAAGCATCTTTGCCAACGCATTGGTAGCTTATTGATGCCTTTCTTGAAGAAATCAGCTGGACGGGAGGCAACAAATTCTTCAAAGGCATTTTGTACTGCCTCTTGGGTATTGAATTTTTTTCCCGCCAAGAAGTTATCCAAATTCTGGAAAAAGTAGAAGTCTGTAGGCGCAAGGTCTGGTGAGTACGGCGGATGACGGAGAACTTCCAACCCCAACTCTTGTAGCTTGGAGACCGTCTGCTGTGCAGTATGAGGTCGTGCGTTGTCGTGCAGGAGCAGTGGAGCCGAACGATTGACCAAAGCTGGTTGGAGACGTGCGAGCTTCACCATCATTGTGTTCAGTTCTTCACAGTACACATCTGCAGTAGTGCTTGTCCCGTTTGGCAAGAAGCTGTGATGAATTACACCCGCGTTAGACCACCAAACAGTGACCATCACTTTTCTAGGGGTAAGTTTTCGTTTAGGGCATTGTTTGGGTGCTGAACCAGGGTCCAACCAACTTGCTGAGCGCTTACGATTGTCAAACAGGATCCATTTCTCGTCACAAGTAACAATGCGGTTCAGAATTCCTTCATTTGTATGCCTGCTGAGCAGTGCAAGGCACGTCTCCACGCGTACTTCGCGCTGGCGGTCATTGAGTTCGTGGGGTACCCATTTGTCAAGCTTTTTTACCTTGCTTCCACAACTATAAAATATTTTCATTTGAAATGGCCAGTACGGCAAAACGGCAGTTTTATAGGTAAAGACCTATTATAATAATAAAAGATGCAGGTTGTGCATACAAAATATTTTGTCATGTTAAACTAAATTTACTTGTTATTTGCACATATCAACCAGCGGTCGCATCAGTTCGGTATCAAAGTTAATCCCAGTAAGTGTCAGGACATAATATCAGGTAGCTCACGACAGATTAATAAAATTTGAATTTCCTGTGCGCCGTCTCTTTCTCTAAACTTATCCGTTATTGCCTACTGTTCCTCCGTCAAAGATCTCGGCTTACACATTGATGCTACTCTCCGCTGGAACAAGCATGTAGAGGAAGTTAGTCGAAAGGTAACAGCTTCACTGCGTTCTTTGTACCGTCTGAAATATTTTCTTCCTAGGCAGACCAAGATTCTACTTGTTTATTTTTTTAATATCGTTTATAGTGTTGATATATTATTATATTGAAAGTCAATCTTATAGTATATAAGTATAATATAGTGTTTATTTTTAAGTTTGTACGCATATGTATTTTAGTAGGCACCCCTTAATTTGAAAACCTCTCCTTTGCTGTGGTAGACTGGTAGAGAATGCCAAATGGCATTAAGTCCACCGTTTGTACACTAATTTTATATTGTGCAATAAAATTTTAAAAAGATAAATAAATAATAAATGAAGTCTGGTTTTGTAGAATAATAAATAATAATAAATCCCCAGACAAACACACCAACTGTATGGCCCCAAAGTAAGCAGAGCTTGTGTTATGGATGGCCAAACAGCGAACTGGGGGGGACCCAGAATAAACATATTCGAGAAATTACCACCATGAAATGAAATAACAACCATGTCAGAGAACAAACATGAGTTCTTTACACAAATGAATGCCCCGACCAGGACTCGAACCTGGGACCTCCGGCGTATCAGGCAAGGCTACTTATCCCAACACTTGGAATAAAATCACAATGAGGTACATTGAAACTATATGTGTTCATATAAATATTATTACATGCATAATTTTATAAAACCGCAGTTCGAAAATACCGCGTAGTAAAGTAACTAGTTTGCTGTACCGATTACACTAAAGCGGAGGGATGGTCTCGTTTTGTGCCGTTGGTTTGGCGTATATGTTTGGGGATAATAACTATTTCTAGACAAAGTAATATGCTTAGGAGAACCGCTATATTGGGTAATTATAACTTATTTAAAACGAACGATGCAGTACGAAAGACGGAGCGTACGCGCATTGTTCACTTAGAAATTTAAATCGCTAACAAAACTCTGGCTCAGAAAGAACGATTTTCCTCTTAGACGACATAGTTGTCAACGCTGAAGACGCAGCCAAATATATGCCAATATTGCTTACGTATCAAGAGCACTGAGCAGGGTACAGGGTGTTTATTTCGAGCTTAAATCTAAGCGGGCATTTAAATGATAGACAATCTCAAACAAAACAAATCTACAATCAGTCGAATAATATTTCGTTAAAAGGAAATAAATAAAATAGTTCTGGAATGCTGCGCAACATGTTGCCAGCTTAGTCTTAGTTTCCTAAACGTGTAACCCTTTATCGCCTGCCCAGGCCGGCCTGAGCACTGGGCGCTGCCCACTGGACACTGGCGCCAGGCGGCACGGCTCCGCGGCCGCTGGCATTTCGCTTGTCTGTTCGACTACGTGAGTTTCTCTATAAAAATTGCTAAATAATTAAGAGGACCTCGTACATAGGTAATCGAACTAAGTTTAAGAGAAACAAACTTGACTTTTTTCAAGAGTTTATTAAATTGTAAATTAAAATTTTAATCAAAATAATTAAAATTACTAAGCATTCATAAGTCCAATAGAAAAAACAATAACACAGATATTTTCCAAGGAAAACACTTTTAACGGTAATTCTTTAATAAAAAGTCGAAGTTTGTCTTTAATCAAACCTTTCTCATCTTAAATATTTTTTGTTTAATCCCATTTTTCATTAAAAACAATCAAAGAACCCGTAAAGCGCGGTGATTGATGGAAACTCGGCCAACCTCTAAAAAAATAATACCTGAAGTAATAAGAAATTATTTTTCCACCTGCTGGGAGGCTGCGCGCGGACGAAGTATAAATCAATTTGACAGATTCGAAAGAATATAATATTTTAAGAGGAAAATGTGAGGAGAATATTTCTTCCCTTCATTTTGATGGCATATCGATTGATTGAATGCCATGTTAGGGTCTATCGAAAGAAGTTATAGAAGATATCTGGATTTATTTGTTTCGTGTTGGTTTTGAAAATCAAGAAAATAGATAAACTTATAAACCCATTTCAGTAAGGCTCATAGTCTTAATAATAAATGATACTACATGTTTCGTTTTGATTCCGTGCCAAAGTTGTTTCATATACTTAGCTGTGTTTCTTCTTGCATGTTTGCTACCGCATCCAGATTAAAACTTTTGAAACCCGCTCATTTCTTCTACATTGGTCTAGCTAGTAACTGTACTACACATATGGTTATTTTGTTAGATCAATAGGAAACAGATTTTGTTTGATGCACGTCATAAATTGAGAGACATTAATCGAATTACAAAACTGGTTACATGGAGTTTTTAAGAAATTCTTGACAAATCAGCTTGAAGCTCACCTATCCTATAAGTACAGGTTTCACTAACACGAAAACTACACCTACTAACTAATCAAATCTAAAGTTCAGTTAACAAACTTCGTTATTAGGTAACAACAAGTTATTGCCTATTACAAATGTTAAATAAATAAGTAGGTAGATCTACACTTGCAGAACAATTGGCCATCACCACTAAACTTGTAGACCACCGCTCTCATGTACACAAATGTTGCTTTATCCTATACTTATACATATATAGATAACTTATTATATAGAAGAAAGATCTCTTTGTATGTTATTTTTTATAGCAGACAAACAAAAAAACACTTAACTGGTTAAACGACAAACGTGATTCATCTAAGACAGCGACATTATCAGATAATAAACCGGACTGTTTATCATTTTCAAAAAAGTTAGAGATCCGTAAGAACATTACAATATTGTAACCCATGGTATCAACAATTTATTTGAAAAATTCATCATTCGGCGATCACTGCAAAATCTATTGATAACACAAAACATAATGTGCTACCTGCTTATAGCACTCATTATCACCTACAAAAGTAATCTACGTGGTGAACTACTGTGTTTGAGTCACTAAAATTTAAAATTAGCCAGAGTGACGTAATATATGAAATATTTTTTTTTTCTCAACATTGACAATAAAATTACTTACTTTATCAAATAAAACATGATTCTACCTCCAGTTCGAAAAAACCTTCGTGAAGAAGAACTGGCAAGAAACTTTACGGGTATATTTTTTTCAAAATAAATTTACAGTCTCTTTATGTCTATACAAAATTATCCTTTTTTGCATCTGTTAGCTCGGAAGTCTCCCTCCCCCCAAGTATCCAAACGACGATCACCCTCAAACGGCACCGTTCACGAGTTAACGCGTAATTGCTACAAAAAAATGTAATGTAAGGAATTTTGTTATCTGCTATGTATGTGTTGAAATAAAGTAGTTGTATTACCCGTGCATATTAAGCAGAAGCGTATATACTGACGCAAACCGACCGAGATAAAATGTTATTCGAAAGCTTCACATAAAATTAATAAAACTTTATAGGCACTGTTGTCCAACAAAATTTTCATAAAATAAATTGAATTAAGTAAATGCACAGTCGTCGGCTATTTGTGAGGATTTACGGTGGCTGCACGGCCGGTGACGTCATCAAATTGCACAATAGCACACCTGCCGGAAAAAAGTTTTGAATAAACAGCCACAGCCTGGTGCAGCTCGCGCGCGGCCACGAGAGCGCGGCCATTGCTCGGAACAAACATCAGCCGCTAGTATAGCCGCGCTTAGGATTTGCGTATGTTGGGTGCATCTCACACATTTCTGAGCTGAATTTATGGATTATACAATGTTTAATTCAAGTTGTTTTTAGTGATAATGGTAATTTGCTTTGAGTGTAACATTATATATTGTTTTGCAAATAAAAATGTTCCAGGATGGGTACGTTTTTGACTGCTAAAGGTGTACCGTTTATACAGTTACAAGGAATGTTAGGATTATAGTTAAACTACAATGTTAAGAGTAAAATAACTAAACCCGACGAGTGCAGTTTTGACACTAAAATTTATTTGCATTAAAAGTAAAATGATGAGTCACACGTTAACCTAGATAAATCCTTTGTACTTTGTACATCCTGCGACTCCAAAAGGAATGTAATCAGAGAGGTAAAATATAATATTACTAAACTAACGCAATACAAGTTGAAATTAAATATAAAACAAATAAGTAAAAATTAAAAAGGTAGAGTCAGCCTTCACGTTGAGTCAAATGTTGTTTATAAATTGGTTTTGGTAGGTATTTAACGCACGAATTGTTAGAGTTAATTGTTTATTTTATTCACTGTCACTGACCTCGGGAATTTTCAACCTTACCGACCGAGGCTGAGACCTGTGATAGAGTACCACGTCATCGCACTTAACACTATTAACACTACTGTGTCCACTGTGTGTGGAGCATGGTGCGCCCACGCCGGGCGCGCTTCGCTCCACTGGACGCCGCTGGGACGGTGGCTCCACCTGGGCCGCCTGGGCCGCCGCCGTCGCCGCTGGTGCCGCCTGGAAGACCACCGGCATTGCCGCCTGCAGTGCTGGTGCCACGTTCGCGCGTTGTCTCGCTGTGCGGCAGCGATATATCATATAGCCGCATACTAGTATAAGCAGTGCTAGTGTGACGTAGAGTACGGTGTACTGGTGTAGGTCGTGTACGCTGAGTGACGTGTAAGTCAAGTCAGACTGTTGTTTAATGACCTTTATCTGATCCTTTATACCATTCCAAGTTCCATTATGATCCTCTGGTATAAATAATTCAGGCATGGTAGTGTTAAAAATTTGATTTAAAATTGATGTGTCAGCTCCAGTCGGTACCATTGCTTGTGTGTTTACCTTGCTAAGATAGTTAGTATGTCCGTAAACTCGAGTACCCTTAGTTTTAAGAATGCAGCCCTGACCGATGTCAATAAGTCCATTCCCCATCAATGTTATCAGCTCCGTCTTGTCTGGACAAAATAAGCGAGCTAGGCAATTATTACAACACGTGAATAACCACCTGTTAAAAGCACGTAATTTGATCCACTGCTCTTCGCACTGAATTGGTTTCGTATTGCACAACGCCTTATTGTTAATAGTTATATTACACAGGGTGTGACTTATTTGTTGTTCATAGACTGGTTTATCGAAGGAGCATAATACTTTTCCTGATGTTAAGTGAATGCAATAGGAAGTATCTTCTTCTGTTATTAATAAAAGTAAATCCTTCTGAAAGTTAAAAGCGATATAAGGGGTATTCGTTTCCACAGTGTATCCTTTGCCAGGAATGCTATAAATTTGATCGACCTCAAATATTTCTTTAGCAACCAATGGGATTTTAATTTCGATTATCATGAACGATCTACCTACTTTTGAATTAATTTTCAGCAGCTTATAAAAATCATAAATGTTTTCTGCATTTATCGGCAACGTTAGATCACCCTGTAGTTGACTTGTAATGAGATGTATTTGCTCATGTAATTGCTCCACAGGTAATAAGTGAGCATTTAGGTGGCCATGTGATAAATCAGTGACAGTGTCAATCAGGTCGTTTTGGATTTGTCTTAAACTTGAAATTAAAATCTGAGCTGACAAAAATGATGACATAAGGTATAATGAACGTTGGTCGTCTGTTTGTACTCTATTTAATGTTGAAGTTATATTTTGTAAATGCAACTGTACGATGCCGAATTGTTTATTCATTATAACTTCATTTCTTTTTAAGATATTAGATTGAGCCTCTATTACGCTGGTCTGATTTTTAAGTAAGGTCCGAAGATGATTTTCATTATAAGATATTTTTTCGATGTCCTTTTCATATTGCCTCAAAAATCTATCATCCAGAACGCCAAACAAGGAGTTAGCCAAATAACCCACGCCATTGATTAGGCCCCTCTTCTGCCTTTTCTGGTCTGGGAATTTAATTAATTCATTATAGTGCTCGATTTCTGATAGCTCATGCTGTAATTGGTACATTATACTGTGATATTGTGGTGGAAGATCTGAAATGTAAGTATCCTTCTGTAATCGATGCACGTATTTTTGTAAATATGATAGTCCTGCCCAGTATGTTGTCATGTTAAAGTACACTAACAACTTCCATTCATCTCTGATAAGGTTCATCTCGTACTGTTTATCAAAATAGAGTCTTTGATCGGAGTTGAAATAAGATACGTTGTAGGTACAACGAACAGGAGCAATTGTAAGTAAAAATACAAGCAGTGTCGTTAAAATAGAGTATGAAAATCTGCTGGTTTTGTGACGAGTTCTTGTCGTTTTTTCATTACTCTGATTGGTATTGATGGTTGATGGAGGATCACTTGTCTGTTTATTGCAGTCTGAGCTATTTTTGTTTCGAGTACTATCTTCGTTGATAGGAAGAAGTGATAGTTTTAATATAGGCCTTTTAATGATGCCGTTTTTCGTTTTTACAGAGACCACCCTGACATATCCATCTTTCCCGGGGTGGACCTGAACGATTCTTCCCAATGCCCATTTTCCGGGGGGTAGGTTCTCTTCCTTGACTAATACGATGTTATCTAGCTCTATATTTTTGGTAGGATGTTTCCACTTGGATCTTGTTTGTAGCTGTTGTAGGTATTCCGAGGACCAAGTCTTCCAGAAGCTCTTGTTCATCGTTTGAACCATATGCCACCTGGTGCTCATGTTTATTTGATTGGGATCTGTCTGCGGGCGAGACAATAAGGGTCCTCCAATCAGGAAGTGCCCTGGTGTGAGGTAATCATCATCGGGATCTTCTGTTAATGCGACCAGGGGCCTTGAGTTAAGGCACGCCTCTATTTGATGTAGAAGAGTCACGAATTCCTCATAGGTAAGTTTCTGCTCCCCTATGACTCTACGAAGATGATATTTAAGTGATTTTACGGCAGCTTCCCATAAACCACCTGCTGAAGGGAACGCTGGTGCATTGAAGATCCACTGTATGTTAAAATCTCTGATGTTATTAAAAAAGTTGCTATCGATGGTTTTGATGATTTCTTTGTACTCCTTTAGTAGTAGTCGACTCGCACCCTTAAAGTTTGTCCCATTATCACTATACATGTGACTGGGGGTACCGCGACGAGCACAAAAACAATAAACATACGAATACCGCGACATATCCTTTAAGCGTTTTTATGCCACGGCCTTTATTCGCCTTGATATCAAAATGTCCGGTGAAATCCACGCCTGTATGGCTAAAAGGACGAGAAGGTGTAACCCGAGCCGCTGGGAGATCAGCCATGATCTGATGTTGATTTTGGTTACTGTAGCGCCTGCATTTTACGCACTTACGTAGCTCTCTCTTTACCGTGCGGAGGCCGCTGACAATCCAATACTTTTCTCTTACATATGTCAAAGTAAGCCGGGGCCCACCGTGGAGTGTCACCGAGTGAGCTTGATGAATGATTAGTTCAGTGAGACGACTATGGCTAGCTAATATGATCGGATTTTTAGCTAAACTACTCAATGTCGATTTATTTAGTCGCCCTCCGACTTTCAATAATCGGTCGTTTTCATCAATGTAAGGATTCAAGCATAAAAGTTTACTATGGACTGGCAATCGTTTACCTAGTTTTAGGCATTCAATCTCGTTTTCAAATTCTATGGCTTGCATTGCTTTAATTATAATGTTGTAGGAGTGTTGTATTTCAGATGCCGACAAGTGTGACTCACGTGAGGTGGTTTGTTTATTATGTAACCATCGAATGTAACGTGAGATCCAGCCTACTGTTGCAACAACTTGTCTTATAGAGCTATAATAATTTATTAATTGTAATATTAATGTTCTATTTTTAGTTTCAGATAAGGTTGAGTATACATTGAACCTTTGTTTTTCTTCGCACGATGTTTTATAAGTATTAGTTCTGGATACGAGTAAGGTGTTTTTGTCAATTTTATTTAACCATTCCGGGCTCCACCATAAGGGATGTGAGTTCAGCTGGTCTACTGTTAATCCTCTTGTGGCACAGTCTGCTGCGTTTTGTTCTGAACTGACGTGGTGCCAACAAGCTGGAGGAGTGACGTCAACTATCTTCTGTACTCTGGTTGCCACGAATCGTTGCCATCTGTTAATGTCACCATGGATCCAGGACAGTGCTATCATGGAGTCACTCCAGCAATATATCTCATACTGTGTATTTGTAAATATATTTAAAACCTTTTGAAGAAGTTGAGATAGAAGAAAAGCGCTGCATAATTCCAGCTTTGGGAGTGTTAATTTATTTTTCAAGGGTGCTAATTTTGTTTTTGCGGTTAGTAGTCTCGTTGTGCACCCGGCCTTATCGTTTATAGTTGTAATGTAAATAACGCAAGCGTAAGCTTTTTCGGATGCGTCGCAAAAACCGTGAATAATGTATTTACCATTATTACCTAAGTATCTTGGTATTTCAATTAAATTAAGTTTTTGAAAATCTAGTTTTAACAAATTCCATTCGTTTTTGATCTGATCCGTTAGCTCTTCATCCCAGCTTTTTTGTTGTTCTGACCAAGTCTTCTGGAATAATATCTTTGCTCTGATGGTAAGAGGTGAGAGCCAGCCTAGCGGATCAAATATCTTTGAAATATTAGATAGCAGCTGTCTTTTAGTAAGGTGATCGTCATTATTATTATCTGTGAATTTGTTTTGAAATGAAAATGTGTCTGTTTTTGGGTTCCAGCGAAGACCTAATGTTTTTCTTGAATCACTTTTAAAATCTAGGGGTGCGTCTGCTTGACCAGGGGATAAATTTTGGATTAGCTCTGTGCGATTGCTGGACCACTTCCGAATATTCATACCAGCCTCCTTCAAGATGTCGATTAACTGTTGCTGTAACTTTTGGGCTTCTTGTACTGAACCCCCTCCTGTCAGGAGATCATCAGTGTAGAAGGATGACTGTAGAACTCTTGAGGCTAGAGGATACTTATTCTTCTCATCCAAGGCTAGCTGTTTTAGGGTCCGCATGGCTAAGTACGGAGCGGCCCTGGTTCCGTAGGTAACTGTTGTTAGCTGGAACTCCCTTAGCATTTCGTGTGGTGCACTTCTCCAGATGATGCGCTGTAGGTGCTGATCAGCTTCTCTTACAAATGTCTGTCTAAACATCTTCTCAATGTCCGCTGTTATTACGACTTTATGTAGTCGCCATGCTAAAATAAGGCTGTGAAGGTCTTTTTGTAAGTTAGGGCCTTGGAGCATTAAATCATTCAGGCTGTTACCTGTAGATGTTTTGGAAGATGCATTGAATACGGTTCTCAACTTTGTAGTAGTAGAGTCTGCTTTCAATACTCCATGATGCGGGAGATAGCATGATGGCTCTATCTTATTTGTTACAGGTTTCATGTGGCCTAAACATAAGTATTCTGACATAAATTCCTTATAACTATCTGAAAAGTCCTTATTTTTAGACATTTTGTTCTCTAAATTGTGTAGTTGAGCGATCGCTTTAGATTTAGACAAACCAAGATGTTGTTCATAGTTTTCTTTCATGGGAAGCGCAACTTCATACTGACCGCTCTCTAGGCGCCTCGTAGTAGCTTGATATAGCTTTTCACAGAGTTCTTCTTCTTCAGACAGCTTATTAGAGGTGTTGTTCACTTCTTCCAGTTCCCAGTATTGTGATATATCGGCTAAGTTGTTAAGTACTACATTACAGTTGAAAGTTTTGACATTACCCGATAATATCCAACCTAAGCGCGTCTGTTGAGCTATAGGTGCTTTGTTAGGGCCCTTAATTAAGCCATCCATTATGATTTCCGAATACACACTTGCATCCAATAGTAGGTCAATGGGCCGAGAGATGTTATAGTCAGGATCAGCAAGTTGTAGGTGTTGTAAATGTGACCACGGTTGTTTGTTGAAAGTCCCGTTAGGTAAATCGTTAATTACACGGTTAATGACTAGAGCGTCTGTTGAGAATTTAAAGTCATCGTAAATAGATGAGCAGTTCAGTGAGATAACACCTTTGCTCTGTTTCGAACCATACCCAATCCCGGAAACTGAGGCGTGATAACTTTTTCTAGGGAGGCCTAGTAGTTGTGCGGCATGTTCAGAAATTAAAGTTATTTGTGATCCTTGATCTAATAATGCCCTTAAGACGACACTGGTACCATCATATGTTTGTATTTTTAATAAAATTGTAGTCAGCAAAATTTCCTCATTATCTGTAGCGACGTAATTAACATTATGATTTTTATTTGAATTAGTTGCATAATCTGTCGATGTAGGAAGTATGCCACTCGGTCGATAGGTAACTGACTTTGCATTTGTAATAGTCTTTAAAAATGCATCGTGAAGCATCGTATTATGATCGCCTTGACATTGTTTACACCTATTTGTTGAAATACAGGGCAGGTCATGTTTGAATAGGCAATTTTGACAGATTTTTAATTTTGAGATCGTGTTCATTTTATCTTCAGCTGACAATTTAGCAAATTTGTTGCATTTGTAAAGTACGTGATTTTTTTGACAAAATGGGCAGCCCGACGTACGTGCTGCTGAGGCTTGGTAACTGGACTTTGAAATTAATTTTTCTTTGTATTGATTTCTATTATAAGCTGACGTATTCTGATGGCTTTGAGATGACTTAGTTATGTGAGGCGGGGTATTTCTTTTATGAATAGGCTCTAGTGCTGTAAATTTGCTCTCCAGGAAATTCATGAGCTCATCAAGGGATGGCAAGTCCCGTGGATGTGTGCGAGCTTCTTTGTACTGATTATATGTTTCTACATCTAATTTTTTCGTTAATAGGTGAACCAGTAATGGGTCCCAGGTAGTGGTATTAATACCCAAATTTTGAATGGCGTATAAGCATTCTCTTGAGGTGTCATAGAGACGTTTAATTTCATAGGCAGACTGTTTGTGTGCCGCAGGTAGATTTAAAAATGTTTCTATTTGGTTTGTAAAGAGAAGCTGTGGATTGTTGTACCTGTGTATCAGCAGCTCCCATGCAGTGTCGTAGTTGTCAGCTGAGATATGTAGATGCTGTACGATTCGCTCTGCTTCTCCCTTCAGCTTGCCCTTCAAATGTTGCATCTTCTGGCTTTTAGTCAGCAAGTTGTTGTTGTGGATGGTCTCATAAAATAAATCGTAAAAGGTAGGCCATTGCGTGTACTTGCCTGTGAACACTGGAATGTCGATTTGAGGGGTCGCTTGCTGAAGATGTGCTGTGGAAGCTAATTTCATATTGAGAGATCTTTTGAGAGCTTTGTAGCGTTGTTCATATTCATTAAATTCTTGGTCGTAACATAAATTTGAACCCTGCAATATGTTATCAATCTGTAGATGTAATGAATCTATAGCATTCCAGCGTAACTGTACGTTGCGTAATTCATCTTCTAACTCCCATTTATCGCTTAATTTATCTACATCTAAGCTATTTACCAACCTTCCAAATGCTCTGAAATTGGTGCGTTGCAGAGACAAAAGGCTGTCAACCTCTGTGTGTGGTTGCGCTGGCGGGGCCTGTGTTGGCCGTGCGTGTGCTGGCGATGCCTGTGCTGGCGGTGCCTGTGCTGTATGCAGGTGTGCCGCGCCTGGTGATGACCCGCGCTTGTGGCCGCTAGGGGAAGGGGATGGAACGGACATACCTGTGCTTGATGCCTGATACGAGGATATCTTAAATCGTACATCACTGTAGAACTGTCGTGCAGCCTCATATTGATTGTCGCAAAAATATGGAATGGTTTCATTTCTAAACTGAGCTAACTTCGCGTTGTTACTATTGAAGTCAGCCCAGAGCTTGTCCAAGCTCTCGAGTCTCTCCTCTATGTACTCACGCGTCTTACGAATAGACGAGTCTTTCTTAAAATTGCGTTCAATACGTTTAATTTCCTCCAAAATCGACTCTTGGCGTTGAAGAAGGCTGTCTACGAGCTCCATTTTGTAAAGTTAGTTACAGGTAAATGGAAAGATCTTACTTGGTATTTGCTGCTTACTCTCCTGCTGTAGCGTTCTCAGTTTGTTCTAGCGATCCTCACAGAGTACACCGTAATTTAGAATGTGCTAACACGAACACTGCACTCAATAGTCCGATAAAAATGTGTAAAATAAAATAAAATTCTTAGTTTACTACGATTAACTTTTCTGTCACTGTACGTAACAAGATTCAAAGTTCACTGTGACTGTTCGCCACGTACGGTTAAGTATTTGTAATAAAGACTGTACGTCTTACTAAACTATAATTTAAAATTTCTGGTTACACTCGCAAAACTGTTTCGAACGCGAGATGAAGCTCGAAGGACCAAAAAAAATAACTGTACCGTTTATACAGTTACAAGGAATGTTAGGATTATAGTTAAACTACAATGTTAAGAGTAAAATAACTAAACCCGACGAGTGCAGTTTTGACACTAAAATTTATTTGCATTAAAAGTAAAATGATGAGTCACACGTTAACCTAGATAAATCCTTTGTACTTTGTACAAAAGGATTGCAATATTGATGAATTAAGTCAGATAACATCTTCCCTTTTGAGAAATTCCGAGAATCTTAAACCAAATGTTTCGACGACGAGTAAGTAATCGCCATTGCTGAGCTGCTGCCCACCGTAAGCTACTTCAGCCGTGCACCTACCATTGTACCACTCATTATGAGACGGGTCGCACGCTCGACGCTAGTCGGCCTCGCAAGATGAAACAACGCACCAGGAATCATCCAACTGCGTCTAGTTTCATATTAATCGGAGATTCTGAATTCGGTTTAAAGTTAACCCAAGATTTATTTAATACTACATTTAAGTTATTGACGGCTGCAATTGGAGGCGTGTAATGCATAAGCAAATCTATTCGATATCAATATTCTATCGAATTTGACGTCTCCGAGCGTGGCCATTTAAATACACTGTTTCTTAAACCCAGTTTTAATAATGAAACAATATAATATAAAATGATATAGGTAATTAATAAAGAAATGAATAATTATGAAGTGTACTCCTACATTGCCTCAAAGCCCGCTGCGTCCCTGGCCGCCCGGCGCTGCCGGCACGGGAACTGCAACAAAGTGGGTCAGGCAAACATTCAGTAGCTAAATCTACGCTTTTTAACTAGTGCTCTACTTGTTTTTATGCAGGTGCAGTCTCGTCTGCTTCGCTTGGTATTCCTACTCGCCGGGACGTTGTTTATCAGCCATTTTCGAATCTCTTTCACGGCTGCTTGAGCGGGGGATTGGCACAATCGCGAGGTTGCTTTTTTGTTTCCTGCTGAGCGCCGCTGGTGCTCTCGGTCGGCGCACGCTGCCGTGCTAGTTACACCGTGCAAAGTTTGCATTATGTCACGAGATAAGTTGGTAGGAGTAGGTAAAGCTTTTCTGTGGATGTTACGGTATAGCTTTATATAATATATATTTATATAAAAAAGTTCTTCGTTTCAGAACAAATACCATTACGAGATTCATTGTATACAACTTGTGTGAAGGGTGTATTTGAGATATGCACTTTTATTGCCAGTTTTAACAAACAACAAAAATATTTTATGTGAGTGTTGCACTCATCCATTGCATTGGTCCGATGTGTCCCGCGTGAGTAGCGTGTCGGACACAATGCCAGGGATTCCTTGACCAGATCAGAAACAGTAGCTAATCTTATTGCAAAATAAATGTACCTTGATGTCGTAAATATTGTATTTTATTTTTGCTTTTGCTGATTTTGGATTTGCTTTATCTCTCGACTTGCTAAATTAAAGAAGCCACTCGCTGTAAAAATATCGTTGCCGTGAAGATTATTTTGGCTACATTTATGTAAATGGTATTTACTGTAGAGTTTTAAAGTCGTTTCAATCTTAACACTGAATACATATTTGCAATACATCAATACAAAACAAAGGTATTGTTTGCCGAATGTATCTTGATGGATGTGCATGCACGCAGGACCGGTCACCATTATTAAAAAGACAAAAAATGTAACAGCAGTGACACGAAGCCTTGTCAAGCCATGTGACGCTCCGTGTAGCCGAAGCGGGAAATTTAAATATACTCGTACAATGTACTGTCTTGTCAATTTTACGATTGAATTTTAGTTACAAAAAATTGACTGTTATTATATGCAAAATGAAAATAATTTAGTTTATATGATTGGCTTTCAATGGATTTCGATTTTCAAATTAATTGGTTGCATTTATAAAAATGTAGGTACTTTATTGAAATGTTTAATTAATGAAATTACTGACTTTCACCGACTTATATCTTTAATTTTCCAAGGAATAATTGTAAATTTAACAACTGTTTGGAAACACAGGTAAATGGCAAGCGCCGTGTCCACAGTAACTACACAATGGCTCGTAAATTGAACGAGAAGTTTAACACATTGAACACAAAACGAAAAAGTTTGAAAATCGAGAGCGCGGAGCGGCCGCGGGCGGCTCTTCCTTGTCATTGACTTTATTCCTTATATTTATGAAAGGTTTGCTGTCATGTATTGGATTTTTTTATAAACTGGAACTGCTGAAGATGTGTGGTGGAGGAAAAGTTTTTGGAAAGAAATTGAACATTTAACTTAGTTTTGAAAGTTGATCTTGTGGTGATCGTGTGGCAACCTTGACGCCGTACATTCTTCATAGAAGTGTTTGTTTTGGACCGGAGGACTTTTTACCATCTGATATTTGCGCCGGAGTCATAAAACAACTGACGCCGGAAATAATACGAGCCTCGATTTGAAAGGCTACATTTGCGCCACAACTGGTGAAGGACTCTAGTAGGCAACGGTAGACTTTTTATAAAAAAAAAATATATGATCAATCATGAAAACTTAACATAATATGAAAAATATTTAAAATGTTGCTTGGCCTGTCAACGTCCAGACCTAGCTCGTGGACGTAGAAAACTGAATTTTTGTACGTAGTTTAACTTTACAAAGTTCAGAGCGCTTGTGAGTCTATGTAAACAAAGAAGTTTAGAACACTTACACCTTTTTAGTTTAGTTGTTCCATCGCAGAAGACGGAGTGCGGCCATTTGTCTCGGTCCGGCGCCGCGGCAGGGATGTGGCAGAGACGCGGCAAACAAATGAGACGGTGCACTACGCGCCACATGCATGCAGCATCTATAGTTTATCTATTTCATGTATTTTAGAAAATGTAGCATGTGTTTTAAGACCTTTCGTACGGATTGATGAATAAGTTATTTTCAAAAAACAAACGAGTACGTGTTACAAAGAACATAGAAAATAAGTAATAAGTAAACGCACTGCTGATATAAAAAGTACATAAAGCAATTTGCTTGGAACTAGCGCCCTTATTTCATCTAGTTTATGGTATATTACAATCAATGACAAGATAAAACAAAAACGTGTCAAAAATAGTTCCTTTTAGTAGCTTAACAGACACAGGCACTTCAGTTACGTATCCATTTGTAGTGCGATCATAGACAAGGAATAAGATTCGGTGGGTAATACCTTTAAGTTAATATTGTTTAAACATACCTATATTAAGTCGAATCACGAAATGCAAATGAACCTACATACATTCGTTCAAACTGCGGTGATGGGGGATTTAAAGGCAGAATCTGTTTCGACATCATAGATCAAAGTAGGTTCACATGCGATTACTGGCTAATTGCTGCCACGTTAGTTAGCACTGGCGGCGCTTTCAGTGATCAGTCAAGTAAAATACATATTAACTTATATGTTAGGTCTGAACTAAAATTAGAGTAACAATATACACAATTGTGTGACCATCCATACGTCCCCCATTGGCATATCGTAGGTATAAGTCGGCTGTTTAATATGAAACATAATGTAATTAATCAGGCGTTACTTTGTGGAAGTCCATTGCAACTGTTATGAAATTACTTCGCTACTTCCACGACGGTAGTTCATGCAAGACTCAAGTATTTAGTAATAGCACCGCAATCCCCCCCACTAACGTTTCTTGCCGTATTATTTGCAGAAAGCTCAAACGCACCATGCTTGCACCGGCGACACGTGTTTCTCCCAGCCGGGGCCTCATCAGGGCACAACGACCATGGGAGGGAGGGATTGTGAAGCTATCACTAAACGCTACAATTATACTAAAATTCTAAATTCTTTAAATATGATATGTTTTGTGGCAAGATTTGTTATTTATCATTATGAAGTTAAAATATTCTATATTAAAAATTGTAACTTGAAATATTGTGCATATAAAATATAGGTATAGCTATATATCTCTTAGTTTATAAACGCATATTATATCTATTCATATAAATATATATTACATAAATAAATAGCCATCAATAATATTATATACTTAAACGATAAGTAATGTAATAGGTATACAAAAGCAACGTCAACTATCTTCTAATAAATTTAATAAATAGTAATCCATTATATTGCGATTCAACGTTTAAACATCCTCGCGTAAATACATTTATTATTAGTAGATAGTTGCACGGCGCGTACGCGCCAAACCGGTCGAGCGGGGGCTGCGCTGGCGGCCGGTGGCCGCGTGCGCCTCCTACGACCGCCGCGCGCTAGTCGATTTTCAATGCTCACTCATGCTCCACGTTTCTCGGCTATACGTCGGAGCCCTAATTGCTTACGCGCTTTCATAGTATCTATTAGTATTAATTGTATGTGCTTTTCTCTTCGTCTTCGTGTCTTAAACTATTTCTTCTCCTTCTTTATAAACTTTTGTGCTTGTAAATTATTGTTATATTTAAACTATAATTAAACTGACAGTGAAAGTTCAAAAAAGGTTTTTATTTATTTGGACCACTTAAAACCTACATTGGTGACCCCGGAGAACACGATGGGCAAAGAAGACGGAACCAGTGCAAGCACCAGCAGAGCAGAAATCCACGTCGACAGAGTTGGAGTGCGGGTACCCCCATTCTACCCCGAAAAACCGGCATTATGGTTTGCCCAATTAGAAAGCCAGTTTGTTTTGGCGAACATTACTTCGGATTCCACGAGGTTCCATTATGCAATGGGGCAACTGGAACCGGTGTATGCTGCCGAGGTGGAAGACATCATCATGGACACCAACACGACGGATAAGTACCAACGGCTAAAGACGGAGCTGGTAAAACGATTGTCTGCGTCTCGAGAGCGGAAGGTGCAGCAGCTCCTCACCCACGAAGAACTAGGGGACCGCAAACCATCACAGTTTTTGAGACATCTCAAGAACTTGGCGGGACCAGGCGTCCCGGATGAATTCCTTCGTTCCCTTTGGACGAACAGGCTGCCCAGCAGTACGCAGACCATCATCGCCTCGCAGGCCAAGGCCTCGCTGGAGGAGGTCGCGGAGCTTGCAGACCGTGTCCACGACGTCGTAACTCCCGCGCCGCAGCTCGCGGCAGTCCAGGCAACACCGGAAACAGAGCAGCAAATTGCAGAACTGACCAGGCAAGTCCACGCACTAACAGCAAAGCTGGATCGCATGGTGAGTTATAAAAGCCGGTCTTCTTCGCGTAACCGGCAACGAGCGCGATCCCGGTCTCGTTCACCTTCAGCAACCCGGAATCACCCTAATTGTTGGTACCACTATAAATTCGGCCACAATGCTAAAAAATGTGTTAAACCCTGTGCATTTTCGGGAAACGGCGAGGGCAGTCGGTGATGGCGGCCGACGGCTGCTCCGGTTCCGGTCGCTTATTTGTAACGGACAGACAATCGAAAGTACGATTTTTAATTGACACTGGAAGTGATTTGTGTGTGTTCCCGCGCAGTGAAGCGAAACATTACCGGGCAAAAACAAATTATGAATTATGCGCGGCTAACGGTTCTGTTATTAGTACCTATGGTTATTTAAATTTAAGACTAAACCTAGGCTTACGCCGCGACTTTGCTTGGCAATTTGTTGTTGCAGACGTTACAAGGGCAATAATAGGAGCGGACTTCTTAGCACACTATAACCTAGCCGTAGATATTAGAAACCAGCGTCTTATCGACTGCAACACTAGTCTTAAGACCACGGTTTCGCTCGTGAATTTAAAAGAAAATGTTTTTTCTATAAAAGTTGCTTCTGGAGATTCTGTCTACCACAACATCTTAGCAGAATTTCCAGAAATAACTAAACCACCTGGCTTTCACCGCATTATCAAACACAACACGGTCCATCACATAAGAACAACACCAGGGCCTCCCGTGTCTTGTACACCTCGCAGGCTAGCACCGGATAAGTTAAAAATAGCTAAGTCTGAATTTGATATAATGTTACAGAATGGTACTTGCCGGCCTTCGGAGTCAGCGTGGTCTTCCCCCCTCCACCTCGCCCCGAAGAAGGACAACGGATGGCGTCCCTGTGGGGATTACCGTATGTTAAATGCACGTACGATTCCCGACAGTTACCCCATCCGTCATATTCATGACTTTTCCCATAACCTTGCTGGATGCACCGTGTACTCAACCCTGGACTTGGTTAAAGCGTATAACCAGGTCCCGGTCTTCCCGGAGGATATCCCGAAGACAGCAATCTCCACACCGTTCGGTCTTTACGAATTTCCGTTTATGACGTTCGGACTTCGTAATGCTGGACAGTCTTTTCAACGGTTTGTGGATGAAATGCTGAGAGGTCTGGATTTTGTTTACAGTTTCCTTGACGATTTTCTGATCTTCTCTAGAGACCAGGAAACCCACCAGCACCATCTTCGCCAGGTCTTCAGCAGACTCCAGCAGTACGGCATGGTCGTTAACACGGCTAAATGCGTCTTTGGTGCCTCGAAAGTAACTTTCCTAGGCTACACCGTGTCAGCCGAAGGTGCCAAACCTCTAGCAACCAAGGTCGAGGCCATCAGGGAGTTCCCCACGCCAAAAACGGTAAAAGAACTTCGCAGGTTTCTTGGCATGGTAAATTTTTACCGCCGATTTGTCCCTCAGGCGGCTCAACACCAAGCTCCTCTCAACGAGCTTCTGAAAGGTTCGGTGAAGGGTTCCCACCCTGTCCATTTTTCGTCGGAGGAGCAGGAAGCATTCCAGGCCTGCAAGGACAGTCTCTGTCAAGCCACTATGCTTGCCCACCCCGACTGTAACGCCAAGATTGCTCTTGTCACTGACGCTTCACAGAGCGCCATAGGCGCGAGTCTTCAACAGCAAAAAGACGACGCTAGGCAACCGTTGGCATTCTTTTCTCGTAAGCTGACGCCAGCTCAACAAAAGTACTCAGCCTACGACAGAGAACTATTAGCCATTTACGAGAGTGTGAAACATTTCCGCCACATGCTCGACGCAAGGGACTTTGTGATTTATACCGACCATAAGCCCTTGACCTTCGCATTCCACTCTCGTAAAGACAATTGTTCACCTAGGCAGTGGCGACACCTTTATTTCATCTCGCAATTTACCACGGATATAAGGCACATTTCAGGACAGAACAACATTGTCGCTGATACACTATCCCGCGTAGATGAAATAACTAGTCCTGTCGATCACAAGACACTCGCCCTCAGTCAAGCCTCTGACAAAGAGTTGAAGCAGCTTCTTGATAGTGAAACATCTCTTCACTTCAAGAAAATTAAAGTTCCTGGCTCTGATATTGACAAAACTATTTCTTCTCCTTCTTTATAAACTTTTGTGCTTGTAAATTATTGTTATATTTAAACTATAATTAAACTGACAGTGAAAGTTCAAAAAAGGTTTTTATTTATTTGGACCACTTAAAACCTACAAGTACGTAGTACGTAAACCGATCACCGACGTCCCAGGGCGCACAGTGCCTCCGCGCTGCGGGTAATGGAACAAGAATAAATCTAGCGCTCTACAATTTAATTCAAGAATAAAACTTCCAATTAAAAGGGTAAATAAATTGGCCCAAAACATCTGAATCAATTAACAAAATAAAACAGCGCTCGCCCTCGGCCGCCGACCGACGCTTAATGTTGTTTTCGAAGTGCAGATTACTTGCGAGAGTTTTAATTTAGGATTAAACAGGATGTGAAATAAAGCGCCTTTGTTTAATCAGGGCCAGTTATTCCTTTTTGTAAATTGTTAAGTAAATTACCACTATACATGTATGTGCTTGAAGTCAATTAGTTGAATGGAAAACAATGGATGTTGTTTCTACGGAGATTGATTAAACATCTATAATGAAAGATTTTGCAAGTAAATTCTTATCATAGTTAATATCGTCCATGAATGTAAACAAAAGCTTATTTTTCTATGAATATATATTAAAAGTCTTATCTGTGTTACCCAATGCGAGGTTCATACATAATTGAATCTCGATCAAACACATTACGCAGGCGAACTGGCGCGACGCGCGACAGACGTCAACGTGTCTCCTCGCCGCATGTTCCCGCCGCACACAGATGAAGAATTACTGGCGTCTTGGTCGTGCGACGGAGCTGTTTAACTTATACTGTACTTTTTTGAGAAAATTCAAAATCAAAAACACAAAAATACATATAAAATCGCAATCAGTTAATAATGCAGAAAGAAACAGATTTGATCAATTCACTTTGTTTTTCAAATTAGCTCTAAGTATTTAACTAATCTCTGGAAAATTAAATTAACAAAACGACGTAGCAAAAACGGCAATGCAAGTTGGCAAGTTTGATATTTTTCAAGCAGTTTAAATATTAGGTAATAAATATATTAAACAAACGACGTACCACTCACAGCAAATAGGGACGTGCGTGCAGCTTCCCCGCAGCAGGAGCGCCCAGGCCACAGCCGCCGCCTGCGGTCACCGCCACGCCGCTCTAATGAGAACTCTCGTTTCGCGACGTGGATCTGACCACGGCAGCAGATTATACCTGGTTCGAGCTACAGCGTTCTAAATGTGGCCAGATTTCTGTAGGTATTTGTGTACCTTTGTTAGCAGTCGCTCTGGCAAATCAATGGCTAAATCTTGGGTTCACATTGGTAACTGCGTCAACTTAAGCATATCGATTTTACTCAATTTGAAAGAAAGTAGTTCAATAGCAGGTCTTCATTTAAACTCTGTTTATTAAAAATATGAAATTGTTAGTTTAATATTTGTTTAAAATTTTATCAGAAGTAAATTATTTGACTGATAAAATAATTATTTTTTTAACTAAAATTTGAATCGAACGATTACAATTAATTAATTAAAATAATCATACGTCCAGGTTTCTCGCATATCGGTATGTAAGAATTCTTATGGCACAATTTTTTGCATCAAATAAATGTTTCTAAAGTTTCATGTAAAAAGTTAGTTTCGATGCCTAATTGATGGTGCAAGATATTCCAACACTTCATTGCCATATATCAAAAACTACCTCCATACGCTGCAGTTTTGTGACGTGGTATGATTACTTGCCAAGTAAAACCCCGGTTTATTGTAAGTGGAATCCGACTGACCCCAGGTTAGCATGCGAGACAAATGAATAGGGGCCTTGTTTATGATTACATCAAAAGTAGGCTACCACGGTCGTCTTCGAATAAAAACGGACCGACGACCAGCCCATAAACCACACCAAACTGTCATTTTTTCAGGATGCATCGGTAATTCTTCTATGGCATGTGGCTGTTCATCACTCCAGATGCGACAGTTTTGCTTATTTACGTATCCGTTGAGCCAGAAATGAGCCTCATCGCTGAACACAAGTTTTCGATAAAACAGCCCATTCACCAAAAATTAGACGTTGTGGTAAGTCATTCGGCTTCAATTCTTGCAGAAGTTGAATTTTATAGGCTTTCAAACCCAAATCGACACGTAAAACTATCCATGTGGTTGAATAACGCATGCCCTATTGCTGAGAACGGCGACGAATTGACATTTCACAATTCTCATTAACACTGGACGCTACGACTGCAATATTCTCTTCAGTACGCACTGTACGCATGCAAGTCGATGGTTTAATGTCCAACAGAGTAAATTTGGTGCGATATTTGGTGATAACAGCATGAATTGTTGATTCACCAGGTCGATTGTGACGACCATAATATGGTCGTAACAAACGATGCACATTTTTCACAGAGCACAAATTTTGATAATAAAATTTCAACAATTTGCAATCGTTGCTTGTTTGTAAGTCTTTCCATGATGAAATGGCAGCGTATACTGAAAACTTTTCACATTGACAGATGACGTTTGGACGCCATTACCAAACAGTGCTGCCAACCTGAAAAACTTAACCCTAAAAAAATCACCCGTTATTTTGATTATTAATATTAACTGCTTCATCAACTTTGTCAACAGTATAAAAGACATCCCATCTAATGCATTTTGAGTCCCGATTAAATTTCACGAATTCAATGTGTCACATATAACTAAAGTGAACGATTCAGCGTGAAATGAATGATGCGATGACGATTTACACTTTGGGGATATGTGTGGCCATTATATTTCTTACTCTGACATATATATAAGATACTTACATTATTTGTAAGCAATATGGTATATAGGTAGACTTCCTTGAATACCTATGTACGAAGAATATTTATACGACGGCCTGTTTGGTGTGGAGGTAAGTAGCCGTGCCTTTCATGCCAGAGTTCCCGGTTTCGAATCCTTGTAGGAGCAGATATTTTATCATATTTGCTTTCTAGTTATGGATGTGTATGTATGTTTATTTAAGTTTATATCTTATATTTATATTTAAAAAAATCTATGTATGTTTATATATTTCATAAGTTTATTTATCCGTTATTTAGTATCCATAACACAAATTCTTAATGACACTTAATTTGGGCTAGATCATGTGGTGTGATTGTTAGAAATATTTATTTATAACTCATAAGACCCCCAAAGGGTCTACTGATTGTAAAATATCTGAAGGGTAAAATATTTGTGTTGTTGCTATATCAGATAAGGCATATTATTGAATAGCTGTATTACCTTCTAGAAATATATACAATCGTTCGTTTCCACTAATAGGCTATTAACACCTGAATGATAAGATTGCAATAATAAGTATCAAATGAGGCTGCGCTCTCAAAGATGTGGCAGTTGATTAGAAACATTCTTAAAGGTTATTTTATTTAATAAGTCTCTAATAAATGGAATATTTCCCAACCGATGGAAGGTCGCTCATATTGTCCCCATTTCCCCATCAAAAACGGTGACAAGTCTCAGTGCGAAAATTATAGACCGATAAGTATTTTGTTGTGCTTTGCAAAGCTTTTCGAATCTCTTGTTTACCCTTATATGTATAGTCATTTTAAGCCTTTAATTTCTGAAAACCGTAATCCCTTTTAGTATGTAAAAACTACCTTTGCAAAAGTTTTGCCAAAGGGGAGCAGGTCGATTCTATCTATACAGATTTCTCGAAGGCGTTTGACAAGGTAAATAAGGAAGGGGATGATGTAGGGGCTGAGCCTCCTACATAATATTTTGTATTGACTCGACATTTTTATCGATGTATTAGTTAGTAAGTTCCGCACCTTTGGTTGCGACTGTCGTGAATAAATAATTCATTTTTTACTCTCGCATTTTAATGTTCTGGGCACCTAACGTAGTAGGTCGGGGCTTACTCATACCCAACAATAGATTACTTTGCAACAAACTCGCCTCGTATGGTATTCACGATAGTCTCCATCGCTGGTTAATTTCCTACTTGAATAAAAGGAGTCAGTTGGTAGCCTTGAGAGGATACACCTCATCTCCCACTGATGTTCTATCTAGAGTGCCTCAAGGGTCACACTTAGGATCGTTATTATTTGTTATTTTCATGAACGACCTCATAAAAAACATATCTTCTGACTGTCTCTTGTACGCGGCCGACTTAAAAATTTTGAAATCAATAAACTGCCATGATGAATGCAATCTTCTACAAAAATATTTAAATGCTGTTTCATCTTGGTGCAGACATAATTTGATGCACCTAAATATTGACAAGTGTTTCGTGATATCGTTCACCAACAAGCGTCATGGAGTTATTAATGACTACACCATTGATGACCAGGTCCTCAAGAGGTCTGAGGTCGCTAAGGATTTTGGTATTATTTTTGACAGTAAACTAATGTTTCGGCAACATTATCAGCGCATAGTGTTTGAAGCAAATCAACTGCTTGGGTTTATTTTTAGATCCACCAAAGACTTCAAATTCACTCGTTCTTTTCTTTACTTGTTTAATACACTCGTAAGAAGTGTGTTGGAATACGGTAGTAAAATATGGTGTCCGCACTACAACGTTCACATTGAAAATATAGAGAGAGTTCAGAGAAAGTGCCTAAGGATCTTATGTTATCGTCAACACTTGGGGCGTCCCACGCCCAACCATGACGCTCGTCTGATCAAATTTAACGTACAGAAGTTGGAAGCACGAAGACAATATTTTGATCTCCTTTATTTTTATAAAATAGTTCACTCCTTATTAGACCTACCTAATTTACTTTCGCAAATAAACTTTAACATTCGTTATGGTGCTCGTAGATCCAATCAAACAGCACTTTTTGCTTTGCAAGTATTTAAAAACAATACCTCCTTTTACAATCCCTCCATTCTCGCTCCGATCGCCGCCCAGTTCGGACGTGCAAGCCCCGTTCTCCGTCGATCGGTCCTTTCCCGCTATTCCGTGGCGCTCAGTCTACTGACGTCACAGTCTAGCGTGCTGGTTCCGTGCTACGGTTTTCAAGGTTTTCTACTCCGTCTGAGTGCTATCGAAGTGCGTATTTTTTCTTTGCGACTAAGCCCCTTAGTCTTCAAAGTGCTGTGCTAAGTAGTGTTGTGCTTGTGCTGAGTGCAGTGTTGTGCCCAGCGTAAGTAGTCTGGTTTCAGTGCAAAGGATACTTAACGGTGACAACGAATTTGTACTGAACCAGTCCTTTTTATTTTTATTTTATTTCTCTTCTCTATTTTATTTATTTTTCTTCTATCTTTCATATTTATTTTTATCATATCTGTGTGTTTTCGTGTGTATTTGTCCTTTCTGTCGGTAAAGGTTGACCCTAACGTGGTCAACTCTTTACCTGCGTACCCTTTTTTAGGTTTCTAGGTAGCGGCCTTCGGCGTACTATTGTTAGTTTTAAGTTTTTCCTCCCCAGCCCCCCTACCGCTGGTAGGGAGGTTAGCCGCTAGGATTTTGCTAGGTTTTAGGAACTAGGCATCTATTATTATACTTATATTTATTAATATTACTGTCCCAACTCTCCCTTATGGATCCGCTAAGCGTTATTAACGCGTTCACCCAAGCACTTGCTGCGGTAGGCGTCTACATCCCGAATGACATCATAACGCAGGCCTTACAGGCATCAATCGCAACCCCGGCCCCTCAGGCCTCAACCCCGGCCCCTCAGGCCTCAAACCCGGCCCCTCAGGCCTCAACCCCGGCCCCTCAGGCCTCAACCCCGGCCCCTCAGGCCTCAAACCCGGCCCCTCAGGCCTCCAACGTCGAGACCCCTCAGGTCTACAGCTCTTCCTCGTCTCCCGCCTCGTCCGAGATGGACTGCGAATCGGTCGCATCCTCTCACGCGTCGCGTCGTAAGCGTACCGCTCCCGGGAGCGACTCCGAACCCGCGTCTGATACTTCGTCAGATGCCGTCACCTTAACCGGCTCTCCTGAGCCCGCGTTCCAACTTGTCGCCAAGCGCTCCAAGAAGCGCTCGAAGAAAGCTTCGGTATCTTCAATACCCGAGCCCTCCCCGGTGTCTTCAACACCAGCCCCCACGCCGTTAAAATCGCTCGTAGTAACCGCGTCTCCGTCGGTCACATCGAAGCCAGCGACGCGCTGCGCTCCCGTCCCGCCGAAGCCTCAGCTCCCTCCGCCCGTATTCCTGCGTGAAAAAGCGCGCTGGACCGCGGTTTCCAACTTGTGCAAGGTGCACAAAATTAATTACTTAAAAGCCGCCAACGCTGGCGATACAATCAAAATCCAATTAGCGACCGTCGACGACTTCCGCGCGTTTACCAGGTTACTCGGTTTAAACCAAATCGCGTATCACACCTACGCCCTCCCGGAGGAGCGTAAGATCCGCGCAGTACTACGGGGCGTCCCGTTCGAACTCAGCAACGAAGACATTCTCGAGGACCTTAAGTCTCAGGGTTTCCCGGTCACAGCAGTGCACAAGATGCACTCCAACCGCGGTAGGCGTTTTCCGTTAGCGCTAGTAATCCTGTCCAATACTCCCAACTCGAAGGAGATTTTCAAAGAGGCTCGCACAATCTGCGGACTCTCGAACATCTCCGTCGAGCGTCCCAACCCCCGCGGTCACCCTGGGCAGTGCCACCGCTGCCAGCTGTACGGCCACGCAGCGGCTAACTGTTTAGCTCCCCCCAGGTGCGTAAAGTGCCTGGATCCCCACTTCACTAAGGAGTGCACTCGCACTCCCGAATCCACTTCCCCCCCTGCCTGTGTGCTGTGCGGCCAGTCCGGCCACACAGCTAACTACAGGGGTTGCCCGCGCGCTCCGCGCTCCACCGTCAAGAGGGTCGCGCCTAAACCGGCGCCGCCACTCACTCCTTCTAACTTCCCGCCGCTGCGCAACCGGGGTCCCCCGGAAGCAAAGCCCGTTCAGCCAACGCCTACTCCGGCTCTGTCTTGGAGGCAGCGTCCGGCCGTCCCGCCTGCACCTTCCCGACCCATCCCAGCTCCCGTAGCTTCCGTAGGGCCGCGTCCCGCTCCGTTATCCGTACCTCAGTCGTCGTTGGCTGAGGATATGAAGACCGTATTCGACGTCATTCAAAACGTCGATATTAACGAAATTTCCGTACTCGCACGCAAACTGCGAGCCGCCCGCTCTCCTCAAGAGCGTTTATTCGCGTTAGCGGAGCATCACTCGCTCCTAAGTTCGTTGTAAATTTATTTTTTTTCTTTTTATTTTTGTATAAAATCGTAAATAAGTAAATTATAATGTCTAGACCCGCGAATCCCGCGTCCAGTCGTATTAAACCCAAGGGCTTATCCCTTGTATCTTTTAACGCTCGTAGTCTTAGCACTAACCTTCCCGAGATTAAACTGTTCCTTCAGAACAAAGAACCTGACCTATTCCTTCTCCAGGAGACATGGCTTACTCCAAAACGCTCCAGGGGATATGCTATACCTAAGTACGCGTTTATTCGTAACGATAGGCCCAACTCTGACGGTTTCGGCGGCACCGCCATATATTACAAAAGAGGCTTCCATTGCTGTCCTCTCCCTACCCCTCCTCTCCTCAACATGGAGGCCACGGTGTGTAGATTGGCTATGACTGGTCATCCGACCATCATCATAGCTTCAGTCTACATACCGTGTGGCTCCAATCCAATCCGCAGCGACTTTGAGGCCATTCTCGCCCTCGGCCATTCAGTCATTATGTTCGGAGACTTTAACTCCAAACATACTGACTGGACGTGCCTATCAACCAACACCAGCGGTATCGCTCTCCTCGACATCACCAACTCCCTTGACTTAGACGTCATATCCCCCATCACTCCCACTCACTATCCCAACAATCCGACCTACTCTCCTGACATCCTCGACTTTGCAATTATCAAGCGAATCAATCTTGACCTAAGGTCTATCGAACCGCTCGATGACCTAGGCTCCGACCATCGCCCCGTCTCCCTCGTACTAGGTACGCCTAACGTTAACGTCACACCTCCTAAGACCTTTACCAATTGGAAAGGCTTTAAAAATACGTTAGTTTCAGCCTTAGAGGCCCCTAACTCTCCGCTCGCGATTTCGCCCAACCAATTAGATAGTCCGGATAAAATAGATTCATTAGTCAATACTCTAACTGATGCTATTAACACAGCCATCAACGACAACGAAAAGGTTGTTAAGCAAAGCAAACCCGCGCTTCCACTAGCCGTTAGCAATCTCATTAAAGCCAAGAACGCGGCTCTCCGGAGAGCAAAGAAATATCCCACGCCAGCATATAGAACAGCTGCGAATCAGCTTCAACGTAAAGTTAGGTCTCGCCTCGCGGAACTCCGTGACACTCAGTTTAACGATCTCATGGAGAATATCTCCCCGTCCCACCAAGCATATTATCGAATGGCCCGAGCCTTACGCGTAGACACCGCCTCTCACGTTCCTCCTCTCACTCGTCCCGACGGCACCATTGCTTTCGAAGTCGAAGAGAAAGCCGAATGCTTCGCCGACAGCATAGCGGCACAATGCTCGCCCAGCACGCAACCCGCGGATCCCTCCCACATCCAGGCGGTGGAGGACGAAGTTCTCCGCAGAGAATCTCTCCCTATCACCGACGACCCCGTCACAGTCTCTAATGATGAAATCTTGCTTCTCATTAGAAAGCAAAAGTCCAAAAAGGCTCCGGGTGCGGATGGAATTTCCAACCACGCACTTAAGCACCTGCCTGAGCAGGTGCTTACCTTGTTAGCTATCATCTTCAATGCCTGCTTCGACCATAGCTACTTTCCAAAAGCCTGGAAAGAAGCGACATTCATAGGCATTCCCAAGCCGGGTAAACCTCTGAATGTCCCGGCTAATCACAGACCCATCAGCCTCCTCAAGGCAATGTCTAAACTTCTCGAAAGAGTCATACTCTCTCGAATGCGGAACCATCTGTTTCCAACGGATGGCGACCCTCTCATCATTCCCCACCAGTTCGGCTTTTGCGCTAAGCACTCCTGCCCTCAGCAAGTCCATCGAATCGTCGAGTACATACTCGAAGGATTCTCTCAGCGTCGTAAAAAAACAATCGCGGTTCTCTTTGACGTAGCCAAGGCTTTCGACAAAGTCTGGCACAGCGGTCTCGTTTTTAAACTCTATAAAATAGGCTTACCGGCTCGCCTAGTCAGATTAATAGCGTCGTTTCTTAAAGACCGTACTTTTCGATTCAAACATGAAGGCACGCTCTCCGCGCCTCGTCCCATAAAGGCTGGAGTCCCGCAAGGCTCAGTCCTCGCCCCTCTGCTGTACACCGTGTACACTAACGACATCCCCATCCCGCCGAAAGGCGTCGAACTCGCCCTCTTTGCAGACGATACCGCCCTTTACACTAAAAGTCAAGCGATCCCGTATAACATCACCAGACTCCAAAAGGCCGTAAACGCCCTCGGTGTTTGGTTTCAAAAATGGCGTATCGATGTCAACCCAGAAAAGAGTTCTGCTATTCAATTCGACCACAAACGTCGTAATCGCCACAACGATCCGCACATTCGTATGTCAGGTATTCCCATCCCCTGGAAGCGCACTGTCAAATACTTAGGCGTCACCTTAGATCAGACGCTTTCTTTCAAGCCACACGTCAATAGAGTAACGAAACTCGCGCATTTTTATTTAAGCCGTCTATATAGTATGATAGGAAGAAAAAGTAAAATGTCTTTTAGAAATAAACGTACGCTTTACAAGGTCTGCGTTAGACCCGTCATGTCATATGCTTCGCCAGTCTTTGCCCACGCCAAACCCTCCGTCCTGTATAAGCTGCAGGTAGTTCAAAATCTCTTCTGCCGCAGGGCCACAAACGCACCTTGGTACGTGCGTAATGCGGACCTGCACAGAGATCTTGAACTGCCTACAGTGCAACAGCACCTCAAAACACTCTCAGAATCGTTCTTCAAACGTGCCGAATCCCATCCCAATCATCTTGTTCGAGATTCAGTCTCATATACTGTTCCTGTGTTAGATTCGATTTACAAAATCGCTAGACCGAGAAACGCGCACACGAGCGAACGCACGCAGTTAACTTTAGATCTAGAGGCCCTTCAGGCCGCAAATTCTAATTCTAACGTAAATTCTAATTCTAACGTAAATCCGAATTAATGCAATTTTATTTGTCAATTTTTAATGTTTTTATTTATTTACTTTTCTTTTTTGAGCACCTTCAGTGCTATGTAAATCCCAGCGGGTGACCCCTTAAGGGCCCCGCTAGCGCGGCCTCTTTCTCCGATTGGCCGTCGCTCAGATGAAGGCTGAGTGGCAAAAATGCACGAGCCGACAGGGGGTTTTTTAGTGGGTATGGTTCTGGTAGGCGTCGGGACGAGTCCCACATAACTCCGATCGCGCGCGCGGAGTATGCGTCAGAGCATTTTTTATGTCCTCCTGCCCTTCCCGTGGAGGGGAACCAAAAAAAAAAAAAAAAAAATTACAATCCCTTGGTGGGGATGGCTCGTCTGTGCAACAAAATCGCCAAGAATAACCCGGCATTCGACATTCTATTACCGAAACAAGTTCTGTTTGTTAGGACTCTTAAAAATATAATTTATCAGAATAATATGGCCTTGATTTAATGGAATTTTACGTTTATTTCACCATTTTTTATTTTGTAAGCATGTTGTGTATGGTCAAAATTATAATGAAGGCTAAGGTATTTTTCAAATTCATATATGATTTTGTCTATATCAGTGTTAATTGATGTATTGTTTTTATGTAATCATTCTTGTGGAATGCAACCTAGACTTAAGTATGTTTAAAGTTTTGTCTTAACTAATTTTATTACAGTTATATTCTGTTGTGTGTAATAATAAATAAATAAATAAAAGTCGAAACTGTGTTTGGTTTATTTCCGAGTCCCCTCTGATTCCTTATATATGAAACTCAATTAATTCATTACTCTTATGTTATAGAGGACTCAATAAGAAAAACTAGAACACTTGCGTAAGGATTACCTGCCTTTTTGTACAAAATCGACGATTTTCCGCTTTCCGCAAGCAATTTCCTTGACGGGTAAACAGCGAAATTTTTCCCAGTTTCCTTTTCTTTATTTAATTAATTAGTTAATTAAAACATGTAATGTAACAAATGTGACATTCGATATACCTCTTAATTGTAGTCTAATTAAATAAATGACGTTGATCTATCAATGACTTACTTGTTTGTACTTACTATGACTTCTTTTGGGTTTCGGTTTTTAATTATTTAAGTGTATTTATATTCATGACGGCGGCTTACAGCTTGGTTGTAGTGCAGTTCTTCATTATAACTATAATAAGGCTACAGCTTAATTTGTAAATGGAATTAAAGTTATTTTATAATTGTATTTAAATCGTGGTTACTTCAAATGTAACTCGTGACTAACAAGTTTAAATGAGTAATTATATAGAGTCTATGAAGGAAAAACAATCATGCTTTGTACCTTTGTAATTGTTTTTTCATCAAATTTGTGGCTGTAGGAAAGTTCAGTAAAACAAATATGGTGCCGTAAATGACTCAACAAAACCATGAGAACTTCATGGTCTTTGCAAGTTATAGTAAACAAAAGATAAATAAAAATATTGGTTGTTATATAGGGTGTTCAAAAAAGTTTTTTACAAAAAAATATTCCAGATTGCGTAAGTCTCCACCATTCGACTCCAAAAAACCGTTTTTCATTTCGACTTTATGGTCTTTCCATAAAAAATTCTAAACATTTAGACCTAAAGCGCGCAGCAACACACCTATCCAATAATTTTTTTATGAAAAGACCATAAGGCCAAATGAAAAACGGTTTTTTGTAGTCGAATTGTGGAGACTTACTCAATCTGTAATATTTTTTGTAAAATACTTTTTTGAACACCCTGTATTTATATTTTTATATTCATTCTGGGTTACTCCCCACAGTTCGCTGTATAGTCACCTATAACACAAGCTGTGCTTACTTTGGGGCCATACAGTAAGTGTGTTTGTCTTGGGACTTAAAAAAGGCAGCAATTCTTTTTTGTGGAATGTCTATACCGAAATTAGTTCAATCCCTGCCTCTCAATAAATTTAAAAACGGACTATGTCAAAATAGTTAGAAAAAATCCTTGATATTACAAATATCAAGGATTTTTTCATATTAAAATTTTAGGTTTTGAGTGTAATATACATATATATATACACCCCATAATCTGACTTCCTCGATTACAAAACTACGATGTGTCGCGAATGAACATGGTACGGAGCGATGTGTTGCGAGCCGTCGTAGCCAGCCAGCGGGGCGCGCCGTCCTACTCCTTTATCCATTCCGCCATTACGACCTCCGACAACGGGTTTCCAGCTCGCTAATTAGTTCGATAAACTACGTTTACTGAGTACGATTTGTGCAAATGTCTGCATGTTTGCGCAAATGTGTTTATTTCACACACTTATTAAGTCCGAGCGGTCGTTTACTTTCATTTAGATTGCGAGGCTCCAAGTAGAGTGCTGCTTTAGTTTCACAGTTCGGCTGTTTAAGTTTTGAATGCGACCGTTGGTGTTAATGTTTATTTGTAAAGTAGCGGATGTGCGTTAAACGTGTTTAAGATTTTACACCTGTAGTAGTCCTTTGTTTTGCGTGTTTTAAGATATTAAAATACAATTTTAAATTAACTTGATTGATTGATTGAAAAAATTTCGCAATATGCAGGGTGTACAATCCAAATGGGTCAGTATGGAGAAGTCAGAAACTATGAGAGATATCGAAATCTGTTCTTAGGAACCATGGCATCGTTTTCAGATTTAATAATAATCACATTCAAACTTTTTTCTTAACTGTCATACTAACCGGGAATTGAACCTACTCTTGTAATCTTGTAATGACATTTGGAAATTTCTACAGCAACCAATCTGACATGCTTTGTCGGAGACCTCACTGAGGCCATGGATCATGGACAGTCTATAGATGCAATTTATACCGACTTCAGCGGGGCCTTCGACAAAATGAACCAGGAACTACTACTGTACAAGTTGTACCGCTGTGGAATCGGCGGGAGTTTCTTAAATTGGTGCAGATCTTACCTAACATGTAGGATATCAAGAGTTGTGATTGGCAGTCACTCATCTGGGCCCTTTGTTGCTCATTCTGGTGTTCCTCAGGGATCCCATTTGGGCCCACTATTCTTTAACTTGTTTGTAAATGACATAGGGTCATGCTTCGTCAATTCTAAATTTTACATGTTTGCCGACGATCTCAAGTTTTTTGGGCCTGTTAACTCACCTGAGGATGCCTTGTTACTGCAAGGTGATCTAAACAATCTCGTGTCATGGTGTCGTTCGAATGGTATGACTTTAAATACTGAAAAATGTTGTGTGGTCCGTTTTTCAAGAAAAAGAACTTCAAGCTTTAGAACTTACTACGCAGATAGCAAAGCACTGACGGAAGTCGATCACATTCGTGACTTTGGAGTTATACTCGATAGCAAGTTGCGTCTAAACCTCCATATTGACTCCATTGTAAAAAAGGGTTTTAAAATGCTTGGGTTTGTTTTACGCAATTGCAAAGAATTCAAAAAGGCCTCCACCAAGATAACTCTTTTCAATTCACTCGTGCGCAGCTCCCTTGAATACTGCAGTGCAGTATGAAACCCACACTATGATATCTATAAAAAACGTTTGGAGAGTGTGCAAAAGCGTTTACTTTGGCACTTATCATATAGCCATAATAGAGCAAAAAAGTCACCCAGTTATAGTGATCGCCTTACATACTTCGGCATCAATTCTCTTTTTGAGCGCAGAACAGTCCTGGACAGCTTGTTTCTGTTTAAGCTGGTGAACGGACTGACAGACACCCCTTACCTACTGTCCCAAGTAACCATTCAAGTTCCCAGGAGGCTACCTAGAAAGAACAAATTTACTCCGTTCGTGAAAAGTTTTGCTCGTTCAAATCTGGGTCAAAATTCCCCGTTATATAAAATGTTTAATAGCTACAATGCAGTTCATAACAAGAGTACAATACAAATTGATCACAAGGGTGGTTCGGGACAACATTATGAAATTGATATTTTCTCAAACAGGCTTCACAGTTTTAGGATCGCTATTGGGCTGACACTCTGTTCACCAGTTTAAATTCTGATTTTTATTTTTAGTTTTATTTTTTATTTTCAATTTTGATTAAATATATTCATGTTGATTTTAATTTCATTTTGGTACAATTTAATTTTGTTTGAATTTGATACAGTATATTTTGATTTATTGAATTGATATTATTAATGTTGTATTGATTTAATGTAATTTCGATAATATTTTTAATTAATTATGACTTGTCTTGATTTGTTTTTAATGTATTTTTAATATTTGTTTTATGTTGTCATTGTATTTTACTTTTTATTCTATCAATCTTATTGTAAGTGTTTGCATGCTGTTTGTGCCTATAAGTGAGCCAACATTAAGATTCATTTTTCGTTATGTATTCATCTGTACTGTGTATGTATTAGTGTTGAGTTCGTTGGCGCAACTTTTTTTTTTTTTTTTTTTTTTTTTTTTTATTAATAATTAGCAGGCGTTTGTCTTCCATCTCACCTGATGGAAAGTGACGATGAAGACGAGGATCGTACACGCCTGTCTAAGAGGTACCTATTCACTCTACACTTGAAAGCTCCAGGGTTATATTTGTCTGGAAAAACAGACGCAGGCAAATCGTTCCACTCTTTGGCAACACGAACCAAAAATGAGCTATCGAACCGTTTAGTTCGGCTCATCGGCACGCTAACCACAAACGGGTGAAACTTCTGTCTGCGCCTGGTTGACCGGTGGAGAAAGGGGGAAGGTTCGATCAACTGAAAAAGAGCATTCGCACACTCTCCAAAGTGCAATCTGTAAAAAACCGATAGACTAGCAACTTTTCGACGATGCTCGAGACTTTGCAGTCTCGAAGAAGTAAGTTTGTCGTCACTTATGAGTCTACGGGCCCTTCGGTCGACAGAATCCAGCGCTTCAAGATGGTATTTTGCGGAATCATGCCAAAGATGGCTGCAGTACTCCATACAAGATCGAACCTGGGCTGTGGGCTGGCTGGGCTTTAACTTTATAATAAATAAATAAAATAAATAAATAAATTAACTAAATTGTGGCCATTTCAGTCTAATTTACTGCCAGTCTTGTTTACACAAGATTTCATAGCCAAATTTGGTCCTTATACTTACGGACCAATAATTGACGCGATTACAAGAGTATTGACCAGGTTCGATTCCCGGTTATGTATGAGAGTTAAGAAAAAAGTTTGAATGTGATTATTGTTCACCCGATATAGGGATGAAAGTAAAATGTTTTATTACATCCTTTAAATATATGTAGTTCATGAATATTTTGAAGGATTTATAGCTTGATTTCACATTTTATTTTTGATCCTATAAAATAAAAAATATAAAATTTTATTTACAATGTTATACTTTTGATTGACTTCAAAAAAGGAGGAGGTTTTCAATTCGTTCGTAATTTTTTTTTCATTTTTCATATTATTCCTATTCTTAATATTTATTTTTGAGGTATCTAATTAATAAGGTAGACACCCCTTTATAATGAAAAGTTTTCTCATTTCTCTCATTTTTCTCTTTCATTCATTTTCTCTTTTTAGTTAATCTTTGTGTGGACGATCTGAAATTTTACCGGCCTGTCGTAACGAGCCAAGACGTTGTACTCTTACAGGACGATCTAAACAGATGATGCATGGCGTGCAAACAATGACATAAACCTCAATGATTCTAAATGTAAATCCTTTTTTTTAACACGCAAAACGAAATTTATTAAGCCGGGTATTATTAACAATATGAAAGGTAGTATTTTAGATTAGTACTATCCGCGATTTTGGAGTAATTTTGGACACAAAACTGTGTTTCAACAGCCAAATTGATTCCGTAGTGTATAAAGCACTAAAAAAATTTGGGTTTCTTCTACCGACTGTAAAAATTGTAAATATCCCCTTACCAAAATATGATTGTATAACGCTTTAGTGCGTTCCGGTGTAGAGTAAGGCAGTGTAACTTGGAGTCCTTTCTATGAAGTACACAAAACACGAATTGAACGAGTGCAGAAGCGATTCATATGGCACCTTGCATACTTTAGCTAAAGAATTAGATAACTACGAGAAAAGATTAAGTCACTTTAAAGTAAGTTCCGTCACAAGTCGCAGAGTCTGTACGATATCATGTATATTTATGATTGAACAATATTCTTGATCACCTAAACTGTTGAGTTCGCTGACTTTCTCTACTCCCAGTAGATTACCCCGAGCAGCTAGATTCAACCTTCTACAATCTGTAGGCTCGAAGTCAAGTTAAGGTTATAGAGCTCCCCTTGCCAGGGCAGTAAGGCACTGCACCGCGCATTCCAAGGCAAGCACTTCAGATATTTTTGGAGACTCTGAACTCAAAATGAAGATCTCATTAAATCCCCAGAGTCTAATCAATCTTTGAACAATAAATTTTTTCTTTGTAATTTTTATTTGGTATATTATTAATAATAGTTTTTTATGACTGTTTTATAAATTGTAATGCTGGCTTTTAATTGACATACACATGGTAATAAATGCATTTCGGACAATGAATGATTTAATGATGTTATTTAGATATTATAAATAATGCATAAGTATTTGGTTTTGTAAGTTTTATTTTCATTCAGATGACGTCACTATGTTGTAGAATCTGGCACTCATTTTTGAAATTTATTCTAGTAGGTATTCTAAATAAGTATTCTTTTACTCAAATTGAATGGTACATGCAAAATGGATACACTCACCTATAATTATAATTTTATTTATTTTTTGCCCTGTACTATTTGTCTTTACTTATATATTTTGTAGTGTTAATTATGTTGGTGAACTTATAAATAAAATGTAAATTTTGAAGTCAATTTATCACTGTCATTTATTGGAAAGGAATTTTTCCAACTGACAATGAGAGAAAAAGGCACCGGACATGATATACCTAAGCGAAGGTGACTCGCATTAGCAGACGTGGGACACCTCACCAATACAGGTTAAATAATTTACACATTATTTGAATCCATATATCGTCCTGCTATTTCTTGTAACTTAGGTCGTATAATTTCCTTACGAACAAGGCATTAACAATTACCGACAACTGACTTACCTCTCTAGAGTTCAGACGAACAAAGCAGTATCCCTGTCGTCGATGAACGCAGTTCATTATTCGAAGGTTAAATAACAGATTTATTGTCAACCCAGTAGTCCTCCGAATTAAACGTGGCTTCTTTCATTTTCCTTAATTACTTTCGTACATCTGTTACTGCGGCCGCATGAGGAAAAGTGGGCGATATTCGCTGCCTATTTACAGAAGGCCGATAAGAGGATCAAGTGATGTTCGGAAGCCGGGTGTCGGGCGTTGTAGCGCGACAAGGTAATCTTTCTTTATTAATGGCAGAAAAAGTTGTTTACGCGCAGCGGGTGTGGAGCAATAACAAGATATCGTCTTTATTTTTGTGAACCCAGAATTTAATTTGTTTATTTTATATTAATGAGGAAATAATCTTGCAATAAAAACTACGCAAAATCGAACTAATAGAAACCCTTATAAACATCCACAATCAAATAAAACAGCCCATGTTTAACTGAGTCGTATATTAGTCCACTGCACATCACTCGAGCCGGCAGCACACGCTGGGCGGTGCGCAATCGGTGGCGCGCGGCAGGCGCACGGCCGCCGCGCAGCCCGCCAGGCACTCGCCACCCAGCCCGCGGCAGCGCCGCTCCGACAGTGGCACTGTACACATTCAACGAGTTATTTGTTAACACAATTAAAAAAACTGTTGACTAACAGGAAAAGCATGCATTACTTTTGAATGAACTCTTTATCATCAGACAAGATCACTCTCTATTCATTCCGCTTTAAACAAAAACTCATCAAAATCGGACCTTCTCTCGGACCCTGCTTATGGCAGGTATGCTGCCACGCACAGACACACAGACAAATAAATACAAACGTCAACCCTGTAACCCCCAGTTCTAAGGTTGCCCGTCGGGCATCGAACCAACATTACGTAAAAACTAGGAGTGGAACAGATTGTTTAAATAACTGTTGAGGACGTGATGATCATGAAATCATCGTTTAAACGTGGGCACGCATGCTCTCTTACACTGTCATATCCAGGATCACAGATCTATGAATCATTATTATATTTATATGATTGTTTGTTTCTGTCTCTGATCAGAGTTTTTTATTTTTTATTTAACGTTTGCTGATAGATAGCATCGTATAAACCGGTCCCATATTGAAAATTATATATTAACATTTATCTTATTTTTTCCTGATATAAAACCGTCAAATTTTAAAATGTAAAGCAATTAATTATACTTATTACACAATATACTTAGTGTACTTTTATAATTATTGTTGGCAACAGTGCCGTATTTCAAGAAAGCAATCTGCTACGCCTGCCGATCATATTCGATTTCTTCTTATTTTTCTCTTAATATTCTGCTTAATTATGCAACCAACTCGTCCGCTATTGCAACCACAAATGAAAAAACTAGCATCATATAATGTGATAATGTAATAATACACGGATATGAATCTAGAGGATCCTATTATATGTGATCATAGGTATATGATAGTGAAATACGGGGGTATAGTGTAATTAGAATTAAATTAAACATCATGTTCGACATAATATAACAACTCCGTGTTTGCGTCTGCATTAAAGTAATTGAATGATTTATTTGATAAAATTCATAAAGTTATTCTTTATGTAGGTCCCAGGTCAGATTTTGAATTTCGAAATTTATTTCGCGTAAGAATCCCGAAAATTCATTAAATAATAGTGAAAATAACCGCGATAATTTAAAACAGTTATTAATGATTTAACGTAATGTTACTCGTTCACGTTACGCAGTCCTTTGCGTTTGGAAGGAAATCCCACCACGTCCTTTAATACGTAGAGTTAAAAGATAGTTTTTCAGTCACTTTCCATCGGGTGAGATGGAAGACAAACGCATGTCGAATTTCCAATAGAAAGAAGTGATGACTGGGAACGCACTGCAGGGCCCGTGGGTGTACACATGTCCTCCAGAGAGCAGGTGTAGCTTGGGGCAATAATCTTCTAGAGCAGTGACTACGACTCGGCAAACGTAGGGTAAGCTGATGGAACACCAATCTGGTTTAGTTCTCTGTGAAACATAAACAGGTAAAAGAAGGACGAGTTAAGTGCAATTCACTGGGGGAGGCGTTTGTCCTGCAGTGGACATCTTTCGTAACACCTGTAACACCTGGTTACTCACATGAATAACAGCACTCGTAGCCCGCGTAGGAGGGACAGAGTCCGAGGGCGGCCGCCGCGCTGCGCGGACACTCGCCCGCCCGCACGCACAGCCCTCCCGCTGACAGGCAGGGCAGCTCCTGCATGAACTTCTGCTTGAACACCTCCTCCGTTACCCCTGTAATTGTAGGTTACATTACGCACTCTCTGTGAACGTAGATAAACATAGAATGTAAAGAGGTAACCAGATTAATATTACATAACCGGCCAAATACGTGTTTTCTTATTTACAGCCGCCAAACAAATACGGTTTCAATCATTTTGAATCACGTATTGCCATATGAATCAGACATTGGACCATATAGGGAAATGAACAATTGCCTATTGTAATGTATATTTATAAATTAATGCCATGACAAATCCACTTTACACTAGCAACAAATGTAACTAACCTAACTGATAAATCCACTTTACACTAGCAACAAATGTAACTAACCTAACTGACAAATCCACTTTACACTAGCAACAAATGTAACTCACCTAACTGACAAATCCACTTTACACTAGCAACAAATGTAACAAACCTAACTGACAAATCCACTTTACACTAGCAACAAATGTAACTTACCTAACTGACAAATCCACTTTACACTAGCAACAAATGTAACTAACCTAACTGACAAATCCACTTTACACTAGCAACAAATGTAACTTATCTAACTGACAAATCCACTTTACACTAGCAACAAATGTAACTAACCTAACTGACAAATCCACTTTACACTAGCAACAAATGTAACTAACCTAACTGACAAATCCACTTTACACTAGCAACAAATGTAACTAACCTAACTGACAAATCCACTTTACACTAGCAACAAATGTAACTAACCTAACTGACAAATCCACTTTACACTAGCAACAAATGTAACTAACCTAACTGATAAATCCACTTTACACTAGCAACAAATGTAACTCACCTAACTGATAAATCCACTTTACACTAGCAACAAATGTAACTAACCTAACTGACAAATCCACTTTACACTAGCAACAAATGTAACTAACCTAACTGACAAATCCACTTTACACTAGCAACAAATGTAACTCACCTAACTGACAAATCCACTTTACACTAGCAACAAATGTAACTCACCTAACTGACAAATCCAGTTTACACTAGCAACAAATGTAACTCACCTAACTGACAAATCCACTTTACACTAGCAACAAATCTTATTTTTATAACAAAATATGATTTCTATAAAAATAGATACAAGACGCAGCTTCATGCTGTTTTTGTGATAACAGGACAGACAAGGCAGTCAGTTGACGAGACGAACTTTATGTATTATTTTATAGTCTTATTTACTCATAATCAATTTTTCTATCGCGTTTCCATTTTCATATTTGTGTCCTATATTCTGTGGATAGTCCACTATATATGTTAATTATTGGATCGCTAATGTTAGTGATCATCTTTGCTTTCATTAGATGCAACTCCATTAAGTAAAATTAAAGTAAACTTCTTTGAAGTATCTATCGTTTGCTTTACCTAAATTAGTAAAACACTCAGGAGTTATTTGTAAGTACTAACTTAATTTAGACTCGACAACAGTCTACAAAGTCAGATTGGATCGACAAGGAATATTTGAATAGCTTCTAATACGAAACTATCAACACGGCATTACGACACGACGGATTACAATATTTACATACCATCGTCGGCGAGCGCTGCGACCCACACTTGCGCAATGACGAACAGTACGACACACTTCATGTCTCTGCGAATTCACACTAACTCGACGCGCAGTCCGCGCTGGGTTCCGCGCTCACTCCAGTCCATTTATATCGCGCGCCCGCATGACTATGCTAATTTCGTTTTCTTTCGATAACATGGCACCGAGGCGTGTTGTTCGTTCCCCATTACAGTTTTATTATCCAGTTTTTCTACAATTTTGTTTATTACTTTGGAGTTGGTTCGAATTCGACGCCGTATTGTAGCCAGTTCATATTAAGGGTGTTCGGAACGTTATTTTTTGAAGTAACGTTTTTATGTAATAAAAAGAAATTACACTCTTACATACAATTGAAAACAAGATATTTGCAAACAAAAAAAAAGCTTTTGCTTAATTATATTAAGGGTAACGCGATATTTGCATTGAAAACTTATTGGGGAAGATAAATATCATGAATGCGTACGACTTAGTACAATGTTTTATGGAAGAATGAACAAATTTGTTTTGTTTCTTACTAGTAACTGTTTCCACAGCCGGCCAGCCAGCGCGCGACCCGCCGGCGACAGGCGGCGCCCGCTCCCACAGACATCGTCAATCGTAGGTGCTTTACTCATTAATACCGATTGTGATTATAATACCGACTAATGATGCGTTGCTGACCGTGGTTCCGGTAGTGTCACTGGCCGGTCTTCCTTACAACCGGAACAAGCACACAAACGTGATTACAATGGTGGGCGACATAGCAAGGACTGCAGTACCGACCCACACGAGATCTTAACAAAGAAACTCTTCTACCAGTAACACTGTTATATATTTTAACTAGATGTTATTCAACACAATAATTTATTAACATTAACTCGCTAGAAATAAATAACAAAATTACGTAAATTCAAAATTCAAATTCAAATATTTATTTCTCAAGATTGACAATTACTTGTTCTTATTGATGTCAAATAAAACATGACTCTACCACCAGTTCGGAAAAACCTTCGTGTAAAAGAAGTTTCACGGGTATATTTTTTTAAAAATAAATTTAGTGTCTATGTCTATACAAATTTATTCTTGTTAGCTTGGCAAGTCCCCCCAAGTATCCAAATGACGAACACCCTCAAACGGCACATGTTCACGAGTTAACGCAGGATCAAGCCCTCATACTTTAATTGAATAACCCACTCCTGACTGTTTTTGGAGAAGAGGTTCCCATAAAGCTCGCAGTGATGCCTCTTTAAAGGGCAATGGCTTTACTTTGCACTAAGAAGATTCCAGAACGAGGGTCGCCGTTCTTGTCTCTGTCTTTGGCAGAGGCTCGTAACAGCCTGTGGTTTACACAATAACGGGAACGACAAAAATTAGTGTGGCTGCTAATATGTAAATAATTAAATAAGGCCTGTCTAAAGAGTTTCTAACCAGCACTAAATATCTTTGTTAATAATAAATAATAAAAAACTCCCAAAAATAAACACCAACTGTATCGCCCCAAAGTTAGCAAAGCTTGTGTTATGGATGACCATACAGCGAACTCGAGGGGAACCCAGAAAAAACATACATATATAAATATCTAATATGATTATGTTTGAATTTTTCTTCAATAATGCAAAGGCGTCCCGTAGTAGTTTTATAAGTAGTTTCAATTTGAAACCTGTATTTTTATCAGCTTTGTAAACTGGCAAAGTGTATCAAGAATTATTTCAAACTGCAATATGTTCATACATGCCTTGATTAAAGTCTAAAATACAGAACTTTATAAACTACGAATGTCCAGCGAACAAAGCCGCCACGTTTCGCTACGTTGTCGTCTTATTCTTGTTAATAACCTTTGCTCTCTTTTTTATTAATAAAAAATTAATACCATGCTTTGAAGACTTATCTTCTGTACTCAATAGCAATAAGACCACTAGCTTAGTGTAACTTTAACCTCTTACATTGATAACTTCATCTAAGAATAATGTCAATATGCCAAAATTCTACAAACATGGACCCCGTGGCCTGCAATGTTTTTATAATTGAAATAATGATTAATGCAAATCAATTTAATCATCCTAAATATATCGTACAATCAGGTTGTTCAAATACAATCTACAAAACGCCGGAACACAAATTGTAGCAAGATACTCGCCGACGTGCGTGCAAACCGCTGTCGGGCCCCGAACGTTAGAAATAATCTCAGATCGGAATTAGTTCCAAACTGGGATTTGTTCAACTGTGCAAAGTGATTTCGTATTACGAACTTCATAAAATTGAATCGATTTCCTGCTGGCTGTGGGAGCAAGCAGCTATGATATCTTAAAGGGTATTTGTTACTTGTTTGGATTCACGAAATTGGATATTCTTGTGTTTGTTCGGGGAAAGTGAAATAGAAGTTGAATTTGAGCTGTCGGAGAGATTCAGTTTTTATAATGTTTTTCGTATATCTATCGTACCGTATTACAGTTCAGACACCGTATGATTAAATCATTGAAATAAACAGCGGGCTTATCTCTATAGTCAATCTTCCTTCTAAACTCATGACATGTAATAAGTCATTATTAAGGTATTCAAAGGCAATTTGGATATCTTGTACCTTGTACTTTGTTTATTTAAAACATTTACATAAATTGCTCGTGAGAAATGGAAATATTAAGTTATCATTTTTTTTTTGAATTTCGATGTAAGATTATTTTTCTGGTTAGATATTTAAAAAATATTTCAATTGTTAATAATCAAGAAAAGTTCGAGTGCTAAGGCTCAGGTCTATGTATATAGTTAGTTATACCAATATAACTTTCCAAAAAATATCCGTACAATAATGAAACAATCGGCGCTAGTGTCACAACACGAGTAAAAACGATAAAATCGGATCGCCAATCCATCCTAAATGTTTTCAAGAAGCTTACTGTTTAAGCAGCTAAAGCCGAGAATTGGTTCGGGTTGATCAGAAGGAACAGCAAGTGAAATTACTGGTCTACTGGAGCCTACGGGGGGCTACGGTCAATGGCTTACAACGCAGACCGTACTGACGTAGATAGGCACGCAAGCCACTTGTCTGCCATATAAGCAGTTTGCTCTAGAAGTAACCACATTATTTAGATAGATTCAAATTCATTTCATTTACTACATACATAATAATAACAACAAACCTTTACCAATAACCTTTAAATTTTTAAAAACCTTTTTAATTTAGAGCAGGTTGTATAACCACCAGTTCACGTATTGTGGTTTTTGTTACGTATCATTTCCGTTCTAATAAAAGTTATCAGTTAAAGTTATTTAACTACAATATCCTTTATTAGTAAGCATTTAAATGGTTCAGTAACTTCAACTCTGCAGCATCATTCCCACATTCCATGCGACTTGCAAACAATGCAATTACGTTCAAAACTCGATCATAAACTAAACGTTCGCGTACAGCACTAAGATATGAATTAACCAATAATGTAAAATTTAAGTGAATGTTGTAACAAAGCGAGTAACGTATAAGTAACGCTCCAGCACGGCAGGCTCGCGACAGCAAGTGTGTCGCCGTAGTGAGCGCGCAATGTACCGCCACCAACCAGCGAGGCAGCGCCGAAATTTACATAATACACGAACGAATAAAATTTTACGCTCCGTTTATACAGTTTCCTTAATTTGGATGTGGCTGATTTTTGTACATATGCGTGATAAGTATTTTTCTTATTTTTCAAGGTTATTACGCATTAAGATTTTACAAAGAGATAAAAATCATTATTTGGCTTTCAATAGTGTTAAATAAGTCTACGTGTTGTCTCCCAAACTTAATTGCTCTATGTTGCAGTTCCGAACTTATTTCAATGAAATAAGCAATACGTCTGTAAATGATTTACTTACTTAGTTTCATACCTGTATTAAAATCTATGGTTATATTATTAAATAATTTAAAAATAAATAGAAAACATGTAAAATCATCTGTTTATACATTTCTTAATGACTACATTTACATAATTACTGATAACTTCAGTACCAAAATTACTAAACAAGCAAAAATTTAAAGTCACAAATACTACTTACTTACTGACAAGTCTTACAACCGAGCTTTTAGGATGATCATCAGATATCCATTTTTTTTTTTTTTTTTTTTTTTTATTAATAATTAGCAGGCGTTTGTCTTCCATCTCACCTGATGGAAAGTGACGATGAAGACGAGGATCGTACACGCCTGTCTAAGAGGTACCTATTCACTCTACACTTGAAAGCTCCAGGGTTATATTTGTCTGGAAAAACAGACGCAGGCAAATCGTTCCACTCTTTGGCAACACGAACCAAAAATGAGCTATCGAACCGTTTAGTTCGGCTCATCGGCACGCTAACCACAAACGGGTGAAACTTCTGTCTGCGCCTGGTTGACCGGTGGAGAAAGGGGGAAGGTTCGATCAACTGAAAAAGAGCATTCGCACACTCTCCAAAGTGCAATCTGTAAAAAACCGATAGACTAGCAACTTTTCGACGATGCTCGAGACTTTGCAGTCTCGAAGAAGTAAGTTTGTCGTCACTTATGAGTCTACGGGCCCTTCGGTCGACAGAATCCAACGCTTCAAGATGGTATTTTGCGGAATCATGCCAAAGATGGCTGCAGTACTCCATACAAGATCGAACCTGGGCTGTGTACAGGTTGAGCAGCTGTTCGGAGTCGAAGTACCGCCGGACCTTTGCGATGACTCCCAATTTTTTGGAAGCTGACTGTGCCATGGTTTCAATCTGTTGACCGAAATTAAGTTTCGACGTGATGGTCATGCCTAGAAGCCCTAGTTGGTTTGTGATCGGTACAGATACACTTTGGAAAGTGGGCGTCAAGTTGAATGTGCTCTTTTTAGCGGAGAAGAGACACGCCTGGGTTTTGGAAGGGTTGAATTTGACAAGATTGGCTTCACCCCAATCGGAAACCCTACAAAGTGTCAAATCAACCCGTTCGATCATCGACTCTCTCTGAAATTGGATCTGGTTTGGACTCGCTCGCGCATTGGAGACATATCTCTCTACAACAGTGCTGTCATCGGCGTAACCAATAATGCCATCCGATAAAAGAAGGTCATTAATGTGCAGCAGGAATAATGTTGCAGAGAGAACAGATCCCTGAGGTACGCCGGCGTTGATCGCCATTAGGTCCGATGAGAAGCCATCGACGACAACTCGAATTGACCGTTCCCTCAGGAAATCAGACATCCAGTCGCAGAGTCCAGATGGTATGCCATACGCAGGAAGCTTGCTCAAAAGGGCTTCGTGCCATACCCGGTCAAAGGCCTTGGAGATATCCAAGGATACGGCTATTGCCTCTCCATGCCCTTCCAAGGCCATGCTCCATAGATGCGTGACGTACACTAGAAGGTCTCCTGTTGAGCGTCCTCCGCGGAAACCATATTGGTTGTCACTGAGGAGCTCATTGGTCTCTAGGTACGTCAGGAGACGATGGTTCAATACACGTTCCATAATTTTGCAAATTATGGAAGTGATTGCAATAGGTCTATAGTTGACTGGGTCGGCTCGACTGCCCTTTTTTGGTACGGGCTGTACGTTTGCAAACTTCCATGATTTTGGAACTTTTCCAGTCCTTAGAGAGAGTCGATATAGGCGTGTCAAAACAGGAGACAACTCGGCGGCACAGTGCTTTAATACCACTGCGGGAATGCCATCCGGACCACTGGCCTTATTCACGTCTAGATTTTGTAAGCATTTGAGTACCTGTTTCTGGTGAATTTGGACGGCCTCCATCTTGGGGCCGAATGGAGGTAACGTGGGTGGGCTTTTACCTTTGGAATCTAGACGTGAACATTCCGCGAAGAGATTTGCGAACAAGTCTGCCTTCTCTTTTGCGCTGTGGGCCAAAGACCCGTCAGGCCTTTGCAGTGGTGGCAGTGATGGGCGACAGAAGTTCATCTCAACCGACTTGGCAAGGGACCAGAAAGCTTTACTCCCCGTGGGATAGGATGCTAACTTGTCCCCGATACGGCCAATGTGGTCGAAACGAGCGCTTCTGATCACCTTTTTGCAGGACTTGGCAGCAGCATTGTACGCCTGCTTCTTAGCTGGGAGATCCATAGCTTTGCTTCTGCGAGCGCTAGCCCAGGCTTGGTATGCTACATGCTTTCGCTTTTCAGCTAGGAGGCAATCAGCATTAAACCATGGGCGGGCTTTGGACTCCAGGGATACATCAGAGAACGGTATAAAGTATTCCATACCTTGACATATCACACTGGAGACAGCATCAGCACAGCATGATGGATCATCAGAAGTAAAGCAAGCTTGCCGCCAAGGATAAGAGGCGAAAAAGTGACGCATCTCATCCCAATCTGCTGACTTGTACCGCCATACTCGCCTTTTGCCTTTTGGGCTGGTATCGGTTGGCGAGTATTGCGACAAAGATTTCACCAGATAGTGGTCGGATGTCCCTAATGGTGGAGATACGGACACCGAGTATCTGTCTGGATCGGTTGTCAGCAGAAGGTCCAAGCAATACGCAGTATGGTCAACAACGTCAGGAATGCGCGTAGGTTCGTGGATGAGCTGGGAGAGACCATGAGTTACTGCGAACCGATAGGTTTCTCTGCCAGCGTGGTCGGTGTCCTTGAACGGGTACAGCCACTCTCCATGGTGGGCATTAAAGTCCCCAAGGAACACCAACTGCGCAGAGGGATAGCGTCGTTGGACCTTATCTGCAGTATCACTGAGATATTCAATGAGTCGAGTTGTCTCCTGAGCTCCCGTGTGTGATCGGTAAATACTGGCGTATACAATTCGGTCCAGGCCAGTATCTACATAGACCCATAAAACAGAAAAATCCGGAACTTCCAAGTATCGGAGACGCCGACAACAGATCTCGTCTCTGACATACACGCACACGCATTAGGGTGAAATTTGGTCTCCAGGATATAGCCTGGGTAATGCAGGTATGCCAGATCCGAACGATCACAGATCTGCGTCTCTGTCAGAAAGAATAAGTGCGGTCTCTCTGTCTCAAGGTGGTGGTGGACATCGTGGAGATTTGAGTGCACTCCTCGGATGTTAGAGAAGTGTACTTTTAGGGAGAGGGAGTGCATCCGCTGTCGGCACTTATTTTTCTTTTTGGACTTTTCCATTATGTTGTTGTTAGGGTGAATAGGGGAGAGGAATAGAAGTTGAGTGAAGCGCAACGTTTGGAACCAAGCAACTCGAGTGGTTAGACCCACTGGTGGGGGACTCACATGGAGACCGCGGGGACGCCCAAAACTTTAACCCAAAATTTTAAAACAATTGTGCCTTTGAAGGCTTTACTTTGGTTCTCATTTTGCTTCTTTCTAACAAGATCTAATTACTTGTTCGGGTTTCATCGGATATTAATTCCATGACATCGTGCAGACTCACTGCTCTTGCATTTGCGTGGCTGATTTCAAATTGCTATTATTAATTATAGCTAACTTCAACTGTGAAAGTGAGTCAATTGCGTCTGGGTTTCAAATATTTCACAATTAATCACTGAAAACCCCTCCAATACTTCCGATTTCGTAAAAAAAGGGAATAAAAGAGATATTACTTGTTATTCTAAAATAATAATAATCAGATTTACGTGGTAGTTTGTGTCCCGTGCAAAGATAACTAAGCGCATTGCCTTACAGAAACAAAAATAATTCCAAGTGCAGCCTACGGTCGGCAATACATCATGAGCATGTAACTTATCAATAGCAACACAATGGATCGCTCACACCTTCGATCGATGAAGTCCCGGGCTCCGAATGCACTCACCACCAATCAGACTGCGTGTTATTTTGGCAGCTATGACAAAGTTGAACTAAACGCAAAGAAGTCCAAGAGAGCGTCCGTTAAATTGTCATATTCAAAATTCACAGGCTACTATGAAAATTTGTTTAGTTAACACTGTAGGAGTTCCGCCATTACTATTCAAAGCATAATCTGGAGCGACTGCTCTCTCCAGGCCCTAGCTCCGCGAGAGAGTGCGCAAACAGCGCAGAATCGACCATGTACTCCCGGCAGGAAAGTAATACTATAATGAACAAATGTGTTTCGTTTTATGAAAAAAGATTAATCTGCTTTTGTTGAATCTGTAAAAATCTTGTGAAACTTTTTTTTGATCCGTTTTTACACATCCGACACGTCCAACATTACATCCGTTTTCTTTAGGCTTTTATAGACACACATAGCATCAATGTTTTTTAGGTATTAAAGACTCAAAATGTTATTACAGGATTTTATTATAAATCGAGAATACCTTACTGAAAGTGTTAGAAATTGAAACGACGCAACATGAAACGGATTCGGCATAATAGGGATATAGTCATATAAGTAGTTTTGTAAATAACGCTAGTCCACGCCCTCACTACTTGCGCCCACACTCGAGCACCGGGTCGTTGAAATTGTTTGTAAGTCATAAAAATCGACAGTCTCGGTTTGCGTGCGGATTCTTTGCACGACGATCGCAGACGCTATCCCGCTCCCTAGTCCCCGCACTAGTTGAGCACCCCAAATTTCACGGGTTGTTTTCACCGCTCCAGGGGATTCGCGATTCCCAAGTACGCGTGTACTCGTAATGATAGGCCCAACTCCGACGGTTTCGGCGGCACTGCTATATACTACAAAAGAGGCTTCCATTGATGTCCTCTCCCTACCCCTTCTCTCCTAAACATGGAAGCCACTGTGTGTAGATTGGCTATGACTGGTCATCCGACCATCATCATAGCTTCAGTCTACATACCTTGTGGCACCAGACCTATCCGCAGCGACTTTGAGACCTTTCTAGCGCTCGGCCGTTCAGTCATTATGTTCGGAGACTTTAACTCCAAACATACTGACTGGACGTGCCTATCAACCAACACCAGCGGTATCGCTCTCCTCAACATAACCAACTCACTCGACTTAGACGTCATCTTTCCCATTACTCCCACTCACTATCCCGACAACCCGAACCACTCTCCTGACATCCTCGACTTTGCAATTGTCAAGCAAATCAACCTCGATCTCAGGTCTATCAAACCGCTCGATGAACTAGGTTCGGATCACCGCCCCATCTCCCTCGTGCTAGGACCGCCTAATGATAACTCCACTTCTCCTAAGACCTTTACCAACAGGAAAGGTTTAAAAAAAACCCGATAGGTGCAGCCTTAGAGGCCACGAACTCTCCACTCGCGATCTCGCCCGATCAATTAGATAGCCCGGATAAAATAGATTCATTAGTAAATTATCTCACTGATGCTATCAACTCAGCCATCAGTGAAAACGAAAAGGTTGCTAAAAAAAGCAAACCCACGCTTCCCTTAGCCGTTAGCAATCTTATTAAAGCTAAAAACGCGGCTCTCCGGAGAGCCAAGAAATATTCCACGCCCGCCTATAGAACAGCTGCGAATCAGCTTCAACGTAAAGTCAGGTCTTGCCTCGCGGAACTCCGAGACGTTCAGATGAACGATCTCATGGCGAATATCTCCCCGTCCCACCAAGCGTATTATAGGATGGCCCGAGCCTTAAGCGTAGACGCCGCCTCTCACGTCCCTCCTCTCACTCGTCCCGATGGCTCTATCGCCTTCGAAGACGAAGAGAAAGCCGATTGCTTCGCTGAGAGCGTTGCGTCTCAATGCTCGCCCAGCACGCAACCCGCGAATCTCTCTCACATCAAACCGGTAGAGGACGAAGTTCTCCGTAGAGACTCTCTCCCAATCACCGCCGACCCCGTCACAGTCTCTAATGATGAAATCTCGCTTCTCATCAAAATTGAAAAGTCCAAAAAGGCTCCGGGTGCACATGGTATTTCTAACCATGCACTTAAGCACCTGCCTCAACAAGTGCTTACCTTTTTAGCTATCATATTCAATGCCTGCTTCGACCTAAGCTACTTTCCAAAAGCTTGGAAAGAAGCGAAAGTCATAGGCATTCCCAAGCCGGGTAAACCTCTGAATATCCCGGCTAACCAAAGACCCATCAGCTTCCTCAAGACAATGTCTAAACTTCTCGAGAGAGTCATACTCTCTCGAATGCGGAACCATCTGTTTCCAACGGATGGCGATCCTCTCAAAATTCCCCATTAGTTCGGCTTTCGCGCTAAGCACTCCTGCCCTCAGCAAGTCCATCGAATCGTCGAGTACATACTCGAAGGTTTCTACCCGCGGCGTTTTAAAACGATCGCAGTTTTCTTTGAAGTAGCCAAAGCTTTCGATAAAGTCTGGTACAGCGGCCTCGTTTATAAACTCTACAAAATAGGCTTACCGGATCGACTTGTTAGAATAATCGCATCGTTTCTTAAAGACCGTACGTTTCGATTTAAACACGAAGGCACGATTTCCGTGCCTCGTCTCATAAAGGCTGGAGTCCCTCAAGGCTCAGTCCTCGCCCCTCTATTGTACACCGTGTACACTAACGATATCCCCGTCCCGTCGAAAGACGTCGAACTCACCCTCTTTGCCGACGACACTGCCCTTTACACCAAAGGCCGCAGAGTCCCGTGTCTCATCACCAGACTCCAAAAGGCTGTAAATGCCCTCGGTGCATGGTTTCAAAAATGGCGCATCGATGTGAACCCAGAGAAGAGCTCTGCGGTTTACTCCGACTACAAACGCAGTCGTATCACCGACAATCTCCAAGTTAGAATGCAAGGCAGTCCCATCCCCTGGAAGAGCACTACCAAATATTTAGGCGTCACCTCAGACCAGACACTTTGTTTCAACCCTCACGTCGATAGAGTAACAAAACTCGCACGTTTTTACCTAGGCCGGCTTTACAGTATGTTAGGTAGAAAAAGTAAAATGTCCTTCAGAAACAAACGTACGCTTTATAAGGTCTGCGTTAGACCAGTCATGACAAATGCCTCGCCAGTCTTTGGCCACGCCAAACCCTCCGTCCTGCACAAACTGCAGGTAGTTTAAAACCTCTTCTGCTGCAGGGCCACAAACGGACCTTGGTACGTGCGCAACGCGGACCTGCACAGAGATCTTGAACTACCTACAGTGCAACAGCACCTAAAAACACTTTCAGAATCGTTCTTCAAACGCACCGAATCCCATCCTAATCTTTTATTTCGAAATTCAGTCTCATATACTGCTCCTGTCTTAGATTCGGAATGCAAAGTCGCTAGACCGAGAAACGCGCACACTGGCGAATCCACGCAATTAACTCTAGATCTCTTAGCCCTTCAGGCCGCAAATTCTAATTCAAACGTAAATTCTAATTCTAACGTAAATCCGAATTAATGCAATTTTAGTTTTCAATTTTAATGTTTTTAATTAGTTACTTTTCATTTTGAGCACCTTCTACCTTATGTTTTCACCTTCATTGCTTTGAGCACCTTCAGTGCTTTGAGCACCTTCAGTGCTATGTAAATCCCAATGGGTGACCCCTTCTAGGCCCCGCTAGCGCGGCCTCTTTCTCCAAATGGCCGTCGCTCAGATGAAGGCTGAGTGGCAAAATGCACGAGCCGACAGGGGGTTTTTTTAGTGGGTAGTGGTTCTGGTAGGCGTCGGGACGAGTCGCACAAAACTCTGGATCGCGCGCACCAGAGTATGCGTCAGAGCATTTTTTATCCTCCTGCCCTTCCCGTGGAGGGCAAAAAAAAAAATAAAAGGATATTATAGGAACCTAGGTATAGGTATATTTGAATTTTATTTTGATAATATTGATTTATGGTTGAATTGATGATATTTATGTTTAATAAAGTTTTAAGAGATTTCATTGATAGATAAACGTAAAATGAGAAGCTTTATATATGTCTTAGATAGGTATTAGACCTAGGTTATTTATCAAATACTGATTTGTTTAGATTTGTCATAATTGTGGTAATTTTATGGTTATTTTATGTCATATTAGGTAGATAATGATAGATATAACGTTATTGTCAATAGGTTCATATAATAAAGAACTTATTTCAAGTAATAAATGACGTAATATGGTTAGAGATTTTCTCGTTGTATAACTACGTAACTATAGGGTATATTGTTATGGTTTTTTGATTATAATGTGTAAATTGCTTTATTTTCTTAGTCATTTTCATGGTGTTTTACGTATTTGAACGAGAAAACTTTTGTTGTTGTATATGTTCCTAATTGGTAGTTATATCTTGTTTGATTATATTACAAACTAATTGTAATTAGAATGTTTGCATATTTTAATAATGTCAAATGATAAAATTATGTTTGTAACCGTTTCGTCTTAGGTACAATGTTAGGCTAAGTAAGTAGTCTGCCGGCGAAAATGGTGTTTTGAGAAAGTCTTTGTTCCAGAAAGATTTTTGTATTTAATTTTATCAAATTGATATTTATGAAAACAGATTTGAATGTTTGGAAATTTGAAATGAAACAATTTGAATGATAATTCGATATAAAATAAGAATCCAAGTAAAACTTAAGTGTAATTAGAAGCAAATTGCACAAACGCGCCAGCCAATCAGAGCGCTGGATTTATTTGGGGCGAAATTTGTATAAAAGGCGCACGCCGAGCTACGGAAGTCTGAAAAATTCTCGCTCCGATCGCCGCCCGGTACGGACGTTCCAAGACCACTCCGATTGATCGGTCTCTTCCCGATATTCCGTGGCGCTCAGTCTACTGACGTCACAGTGTAGCGTGTTGGTTCCCTGCTACGGTTTTCAAGGTCATTCTACTCCCTCCGAGCGCTATCGTAGTGTGATTTTTCTTTGTGACTAAGCCACTTAGTCTTCAAAGTGCTGTGCTAAGTTGTTTTGTGCTTGTGCTGAGTGCAGTGTTGTGTCCAGCGTAAGTAGTCTGGTTTCAGTACAAAGGATACTTAACGGTGATAACGAATTTGTACTGAACCAGTCCTTTTATTTTTATTTTATTTCTCTTCTCTATTTTATTTATTTTTCATATTTATTTTTATCATATCTGTGTGTTTCCGTGTGTATTTGTCCCTTCTGTCGGTAAAGGTTGACCATAACGCGGTCAACTCTTTACCTGCGTACCCTTTTTTAGGTTTCTAGGTAGCGGCCTTCGGCGTACTACGGTTAGTTTTAAGTTATTCTCCCCAGCCCCCCTACCGCTGGTAGGGAGGTTAGCCGCTAGGGTTCGCTAGGTTTTTAGGAACTAGGCATCTTTTGATATACTTATTTATACATATAATTGTCCCAACCCTCCCTAATGGATTCGCTAAGCGTTATTAACTTCGCGAACGCGGTCACCCAGGCGCTTGCTGCGGCAGGCGTCTCCATCCCGAAAGACATCCTAACGCAGGCCTTGCAGGCATCAATCGCGTCCCCGGCCCCTAAGGCCTCAACCCCAGCCCCTCAGGCCTCCAACGTCCAGACTCCTCAGGTCTATAGCTCTCCCGCGTCTCCCGTTCCATCCGATATGGACTGCGCGTCGATCTCATCATCACAAACGTCACACCGCTCCCGGGAGCGACTCGGAATCCGCGTCTGATGCGTCATCGGACGCCCCCACCTTAAACGGCTCTCCTGAGCCTCCTTTTCGATTAGTTGCCAAACGCTCTAAAAAGCGTTCGAAGAAAGCCTCGGTGTCTTCAACACCCGAGCCAACCCCGGTGTCTTCTAAACCCGCTCCAGCGCCGCTCATGTCACTCGAAGTAAACGAGTCTCCGTCGGTCCCGTCGAAGCCAGCGACGCGCTGCACTCCCGTCCCACCGAAGCCTCAGGTCCCCCCGCCCGTCTTTCTCCGCGAAAAACCGCGCTGGACCGCAGTCTCTAACTTGTGCAAAGAGCACAAAATCAATTATCTTGAGGCTAATAACGCAGGCGATACTATTAAAATCCAAGTCGCTACTATCGACGACTTCCGCGCGTTCACTTGTTTACTCTCGCTTAAACAAATCGCGTACCATACCTACGCCCTCCCGGAGGAGCGTTAGATCCACGCAGTATTACGGGGCGTCCCGTTTGAGCTCGAAAATGATGAAATCCTCGAGGACCTTAAGTCCTAGGGTTTCCCGGCCGAAGCAGTGCACAAGATGCACTCCAACCGCGGTAGGCGTTTTTCGTTAGCATTAGTTATTTTATCTAATACTCCCAACTCAAGGGAGATCTTCAGAGAGGCTCGAACAATCTGCGGACTCTCAAATATCTCTGTCGAGCGTCCCAATCCTCGCGGGCAGCCTGGGCAATGCCACCGCTGCCAGCTGTTTGGCCACGCAGCGGCCAATTGCTCAGCCCCTCCCAGGTGTGTTAAGTGCCTAGATCCCCATATTACGAAGGAGTGCACTCGCACTCCCGCCTCCACCTCCCCCCCTGCATGTGTGCTGTGCGGCCAGTCTGGCCACACAGCTAACTACAGGGGTTGTCCGCGCACTTCGCTTCAAAGAGGGTCGCGCCTAAACCGGCGCCGCCGCTCACTCCTGCCAACTTCCCGCCGCTGCGCACCCGAGGTCCCCATCATCTGTTTCCGACGGATGGCAATTGCCTCATTATTCCCCATCAGTTCGGCTTTCACGCTAAGCACTCCTGCCCTCAGCAAGTCCATCGAATCGTCGAGTACATACTTGACGCTTTTCTTAAGTTTTCACGATACATACTTTAAATAAAACACTTTTTACCGGATATTATCGCGTATATTTTTGTTAATTTTAAAATTATTTCGACGTTTCGGCATCTTTGCAGTTGCCGTGGTCACGATAGACTAAGGTGTTGTTCATCTATTGCCAGTAATAAAAACTACATGATAGTCAATACATATTAACGCCATCTGTTTCTCAGTCTTCTCGCATAACGTCCCGGATTGACACAAAAGGCACTGACTGTGTCCTGAGTTTGCAGTCTAACAATTTGCTGGTTTTTCATTTTGATGTTTTTAAGTATTGGATCCCATGTTGATGAAAGTTTCCAACCATCTTCTCTATTGAAATTTGGATGTTTTTTAATTTCAATAGTTTCTCTGATCATCCTAGGTATAAAATGTTTCTCTTTTGCTAGGATCTTCACGGTATCAAATCTTAAATAATGGTTGGGCTTGTCTATGGAATGTTCACAAACTGCAGATTTTGAGGTTCGTTTATTTTTAACATCAGAGATGTGTTCTTTAATGCGAGTTGACACATTTCGTTTGGTTTGACCGATATAAGACTATCATGTAGTTTTTATTACTGGCAATAGATGAACAACACCTTAGTCTATCGTGACCACGGCAACTGCAAAGATGCCGAAACGTCGAAATAATTTTAAAATTAACTAAAATATACGCGATAATATCCGGTAAAAAGTGTTTTATTTAAAAAAAATACTTGACGGTTTCTATCCGCGTCGTTATAAAACAGTCGCGGTTTTCTTTGACGTAGCCAAGGCTTTCGATAAAGTCTGGCACAGTGGTGTTGTTTATAAACTCTACAAAATAGGCTTACCGGATCGCCTAGTCAGGTTAATCGCGTCGTTTCTCAAAGACCGGACGTTTTAATTTAAACATGAAGGCACGTTTCCGCGGCTCATCCCATAAAAGCTGGAGTCCCTCAAGGCTCAGTCCTCGCCCCTCTGTTGTACACCGTGTACACCAACGACATTCCCATCCCGCCAAAAGGCGTCTAACTTGCCCTCTTTGCCAACGACACCGCACTCTATACCAAAGGCCACAGGGTTCAGCACTTTATAACCAGACTCCAAAAGGCCGTAAACGCCCTTGGTGTATGGTATCAAAAATGGCGCATCGATGTGAATCCTGAAAAGAGTTCTGCGATGCGCTTCGTACACAAACGCCGTCGTCCCGCTGGCGATCCCCACGTTTGAATGTTAGGCATTCCCATCCCCTGGAAGCGCAGTACTAAATACTTAGGCGTCACGTTAGATCCAACGCTCTCTTTCAAGCCACACGTCGAAAGAGTTTCGAAACTCGCCCGTCACTACTTTGGCCGCCTAAATAGTATGTTAGTTAGAAAAAGTAAAATGTCTTTTGGAAACAAACGTACACTTTACAAGGTCTGCGTCATGACATATGCCTCGCCAATCTTTGCCCACGTCAAACCCTCCCTTTTGCCGCAGGGCCACAAACGCACCGCAGTACGTGCGTAACGCGGACTTGCACAAAGATCTTGAACTGCCTACAGTACAACAACACCTCCAAACACTCTCTGAAGCGTTGTTCAAACGCTCCGAAACCCGTCCCAATCCTCTAGTTCGTGATTCAGTCTCATATACTACTCCTGTCTTAGATTCGAAGTTCAAAGTCGCTAGGTCTAGGAATGCGCAAGCGTAATTATCCACCAGACTGTCAGGCGATCTCGAAGCCCTTCTGGCCGCAAATTCTAATTCTAACGTAAATTCTTATTCTAACGTAAATCCTTATTATAACGTAAATCCGAATTAATTCAATTTTATTTTTCAATTTTAATTTTTTTAATTAGTTACTTTTCATTTTGAGCACCTTCAGTGCTATGTAAATCCCAGCGGGTGACCACTTCTGGGCCCCACTAGCGCGGCCTCTTTTTCCAATTGCCCGTCGCTCAGATGAAGGCCGAGTGGCAAAAAAATGCACGAGCCGACAGGGGGTTTTTTAGTGGGTAGTGGTTCTGGTAGGCGTCGGAACGAGCCCCACATAACCTAGATCGCGCGCGCCGGTGTATGCGTCAGAGCATTTTTTATCCTCCTGCCCTTCCCGTGGAGGGAACAAAAAAAAATCTACGGAAGTCAGTTCGGTGCCCACAAGCAAGTGAAGAACAACTAACAAGAAGAAAGAAACAGTTCGGTGCCTGCAGCGAAGAAAACAACATCTAATAAGAATAAAGAAGCAGTCTAATAAGAAGAAAAGTTCAGAAGATTCCAGTTAGAAGAAAGAAAGTGCTGTTCGGTGAATCCGGAGGCCAGTGAAGAGGTCCGAAGAAAGAAGCTGAACTCCAGGAACAATTGCGGTTCACAGGGTTATTTATAAGGTTTTATTTGTAACCGCAATAAACGTTCCTGCTTTTAAGACGTGTTATTTTCACTACGCTCCAACCTGCACTCGATCAAGTCGGGTGTCACTCCGTGGTTCGTCAGGTCGTGGTGTCTTTGGGCCTTCGAAGGGTAATACGACATCTTCCCAGCCGGCGCAAATAACATTGGTATAGACTGTGTCCGGGATCCTAACCTGGTCCTGCTTTGAGTTAGACCTTGGGTCCTAACAGTCAGGGCTGATTCTGTATATCGGTTCCCCCACAGAAAGAGTTTAAGTTTCATAAAATGTTTATTTCCACGTATTATATATAAACTGTAAACTGTAATAGTGACAAGCAAATTATTTTATATGCGGATGGGACAATAATAAGAAAAAAATATGAAGTTATTAAAAACGAAAATATCCAGGTTCGAGTCCTAGTTGGGACATTACTTTTTGTGATGAGCACAGATGTTTGTTCTCGCGTCATGGTTGTTTATATTTATATATGTATGTTTACTCTGGTTTCCACTCATTCAGTTGGCTGTATGGTAACCCATCACACAAGCTTCGCTTTCTTTATTATTAATCATTATTCTTACTTCACATTCAGTCAGTTTTTAGATTTCATACAAATATAATCTAACAAAAAATGCACCTTTAAACTATCGTAAGATAAACTTGAAGTAAATATTATTCAAGCACTCAAATTCCAACTAATAACCCATCTGAAGTGATAGCAAGAATTAGCATTAGATGCCTCTACAAACGAGGCCGTTATACGGCGGGAACAATACAAATGGAACTCCTTGATAATGGAAACCAATATCAACTATGTTCTTTGTCCAAACCGCCGTCACTTTACGCGGGTATTAAGGCTGCGGGCTTAGTGGAGGAAGCTGCGGGCTGAGGACACATCCTTTCAAAAGGAAAGTTGCTGACGATATGCGTGTGATAGATTATTATTATTACGTGATAGATATGATACACAATATTACAACAGTTTCTTATCATAATCTTATAAACACTATAAGAAATACATTTATAGGTTAAGTTGTGATTGTTTTGTATAAAATCATAGTTAACTGTTTTTACAGAAACAATGTAACTTGTTTACTAATTGTGCTATTGTACGACCAGGTGTGTAATTTAACTAATTAACTTAGTTGTATAATCATAGTTTCATGATAAAACCAAATGCTAGTCATACGATGTGACGTCACTTGTTTACCACCGGTTATAAAAGCCGCCGCTCCGCCGTACTAAAGGACAGTCACTCTGGAGCAGTCACACCCAATGGACATAAGTTAAGTAAACCTTATCTTGTTGATTTCTATGTGTATTTTTAGCATATATTCTATTAAATATTGTATTTATGAATTTTTGATGTGTGGTTTATCTATAAAACAAAAGTATGTAACATTCCTATTTTATGCCTATAAAATAAATTGTTATTTCTATGATTTTGTCTTTTTCCTTTCTATATTTAAAAAGTGAAAAGTTCCTAGACCAAACTGCTTATTATAACTTGTGGTTTTCTTTACAAATAATACTTATCAAATCTATCTAATCCGTTTCAAATATATAAGTTTTAAATGATTAATTGCTTCTCGCTTTAGTATGTCCGATATTTCTTTTTAGTTAGAAAAAAAGGTATAATCTTTTATCAGAAGTGGGATCGGAACCTATTATATGTATTTCAAAAATTTTTTTAAGATGGATCCTGTCTTATTGGAGATTCTTCTGAAAGCCATCCGTGATGCCGTAGCTGGTAACCACAAGGAAGATGATGTGGTGTTGCCGTCATTTGATCCAGAGAAGAACGACAACGGTGCGGAGGGCTGGTGCAACAACATTGACACCATAGCCCAGGACCGTGGATGGAGCAGCATTACTACTGTTGGCAAAGCAGGTAAAGCCCTTAAGGGCTCTGCTCTTCTATGGTTTGAGACTTGGGATCCAGATAAGGGTAGGACATGGGAGAACTTTAAAACTTGTATAAGTGATTTGTACCCCGAGAAAAAGAATCTGTCGGAAATCTTTCAAAAGCTGTATTTTATAACTCAGATATAGCAGAAACCTACTGTGAATATGCTAGGGAAAAGTTAAGGTTACTACGTAATACTAAAGTAGCATTTTCTGAGGGTCAGCTAGTCGAGCTTGTCTGTGGAGGTATATCGGATATTAATATTAAAATGGCATCGTTTAACAGTCGTGTTAACAGCACATCGGAACTTATCTCTCTTTTTACAACCTATACTAAGAACCCTAGAAAACACACATTCGAAACGATTAATGTACCTCACCCTTCAAATAATAAGCATTATAAGCCGGAGAATTCACAATCTTCCAAGCCACCTATTAGTTTCCTATGTAATAAAACTGGTCATGTACGAACTCAGTGCTTCAAAAATAAAAACCAAGATACTCCAAATGTCGAAACACCTAAAAATCAATGTTCTTACTGCAAAAAGTTTAATCATGATGAATCAATTTGCTTCTTTAAGAAGAGAGATGCGACAAAAAAATAGTAAAAGCGTCAATTATTCTACGAACGGTAACTTAACGCTTACGGATGAAAAAATTTGTGAAAAACCAAATAAATCACCATATGATAGCCACGGGTACTCCTAGGAGCAACGGCCAAGTTGAAAAATATGTTGGTACTATAATTAATATGTTAACCACTAGTCTTAGCGATTCTTCAGAATGGCCAAGCGTTTTGTGGAAAATACAACTGTCTTTGAATACTACCGTACAAAAATCAACAGGTTTTGCACCAACTAGATTATTGATTGGTTGTAATGAAAATATACCTCCAATACAGGCTCGCTTAGACGACATACAAGACGGTTATTCTGTTCAGGACATTGATGCTGAAGCTGATGGGGACTTAGCTAGGCAACGTCTTAGATTGGCGGCAGAAAAGTATAAAAAAAACGATTTGATAAAACTCGTAGAAACAATAAGGTTTTCAACATAGGTGATATAGTATATGTAAACCAAGACCACAGGAGACATGATAAGTTAAGTCCTAAATTCAAAGGTCCTTACGAAATCATTGACCTTTTAGAGCACGATAGAATTAACTTAAAAAGGGCTTAATACATTAAGGAATATTACTGTAGCAAAAGAAAAATTAAGGCTTTGGCCGGGGGAATGGATTGAACAAAATTCTTCTTTTGAAGAGTCCCCATAGCTCCAGCATCATTAGCCACGTTAGATTATTGTTTCTTTGTTATTGTTATTATCTTTTTGTTATAATTTTTGTATGTAACCATTTACTATCTACAAGATTATTATTTTTGTTATAAGATTATTTTTAGCGATTGTGTAATTATGTTGTTCTATTAAATTTTTTGGATTTTGTCTGTTAAGAAAAAGGAATAGAATATAATTTATAAAATTATAATAGTTATACATTCAGGAATAATTATACATTACTTACTTACACACATGTTAATTTGTTTATAACTCATGTTAAATTACATTGGTTATTTGAAATAATCAAACGATATGTGCTTAAAAAAAAAAATATATATAAATAAAAAAAAAAACCTTTCTTTACTGCTGGTCGGTCACTGCCCTGATATCAGTCTGAAATTCATGCGCAGCAGGTGATAGGACTGATATGTCAAGGCCAGAGGCTATTATATGAATTGCTGATCAGTCACTGCCCTGATATTAGTTTGAAATTCATGTGCAGCAAATGATAGAACTAATATGCCAAGGCCAGAGACTTCTAAAAAAAAAAAAAAAAAAAAAAATAGAAAAAAAAATAAATAAATAAATAAAATAAGAGAAGAACAAGGTAACGAGAATATACACATCTATACATATTATTAGTTGGGTACTTCGAGAGCGAAGTACAGGTCAGTCTGGCCGTGATAGATTATTATTATTACGTGATAGATATGATACACAATATTACAACAGTTTCTTATCATAATCTTATAAACACTATAAGAAATACATTTATAGGTTAAGTTGTGATTGTTTTGTATAAAATCATAGTTAACTGTTTTTACAGAAACAATGTAACTTGTTTACTAATTGTGCTATTGTACGACCAGGTGTGTAATTTAACTAATTAACTTAGTTGTATAATCATAGTTTCATGATAAAACCAAATGCTAGTCATACGATGTGACGTCACTTGTTTACCACCGGTTATAAAAGCCGCCGCTCCGCCGTACTAAAGGACAGTCACTCTGGAGCAGTCACACCCAATGGACATAAGTTAAGTAAACCTTATCTTGTTGATTTCTATGTGTATTTTTAGCATATATTCTATTAAATATTGTATTTATGAATTTTTGATGTGTGGTTTATCTATAAAACAAAAGTATGTAACATTCCTATTTTATGCCTATAAAATAAATTGTTATTTCTATGATTTTGTCTTTTTCCTTTCTATATTTAAAAAGTGAAAAGTTCCTAGACCAAACTGCTTATTATAACTTGTGGTTTTCTTTACAAATAATACTTATCAAATCTATCTAATCCGTTTCAAATATATAAGTTTTAAATGATTAATTGCTTCTCGCTTTAGTATGTCCGATATTTCTTTTTAGTTAGAAAAAAAGGTATAATCTTTTACGTGCATGGTTTTATAGCCAGCAACAATGCAACATTTTTCTGATATCTTTGCGAAAATGCTACTAACAAATAACATACAGCCACATTTCTCCCAGGACCCTACACAAAAATTATTTATCACCAAGGTAAATTTATTTTAATATTAATTTGCTCTTGTAGTATTTGAGTAAACTTAAATTATATACTGATGTGAAACTGTCATTTGAGTACCTGTTCTGTTAAATTTATTCATAAAACTAAGAAAGAAGAATTGTTCATATAAGTAAACGAAATTACTTGGGAGGTGTTCCATCGCTCCCGCTGTCCCGCCGTCAGCTCGGTGAATCTAAGAAAGCAAACGGTGAGTGTTATGATACTATATTCATTTTAAATCAATAGTATGAAATAACACTGTATACTTAATTACACAATTAACAAAAATAACATGAAAATTCAAAAGTAAAAAATTGTAGCCACGATTTGTTCAGAGCAATTTAGTCAAAATCTGGTCATAAGTCAAAACTTTGGATTCATACCTTGTTGTTCATCTCTGATGAATTTATCGCTAAACCGCTGCTCTTGCTTCTCAGGCCCTTACTTTACAATAACATGACTATCTCGCTCACGCACTGGCAGGAGCACATTAATCACTCAGCTCAGGTGATGCAAGACGCGGCATGATATGGGACCCATCACTCATGCCGCCGGCGAGGAGACGCTGCCGTGCCGGCGACTTCTAGAGCAGGGCCTACTTCGCTTGAAAAGAAAACCCTTTTACATCTCAACAAAACACATGCAACGAAATAATACGTATCGCTCATTAAAATACCTTGGATTTAAATTGTTGAAAGGTTTTGTATTTTGGAAATTGTAGTCTATCAGACTAAATGAACAAAAATATATATTTTTCGATCGAATCCGAAACTTCGACCGACGTATCTTACGCAGCGAACCTAAGTAGGGCGCTGACGACTGTGTTCATGTCGGTTGAGCGGCAAATTGCTGATCAGCGGCCCTTTGTGACGACTTATTGTACCAAATAAAGGCGAAGGATAATAATAAAAAAATGTTTTTGGGTTTATTTCTAAATAGTGGTAATGTGTGATGTTATACTTGCTTTGAAAAATTACCGTTGCTGGTTGTGGTATAATTTGCCTAGTAACATTAGCATGAGTTACGTTATTTCATGTCATAGCATTTCTGTAATATAAGTTTCGTAATTAAATCAGTTTTTTAGCCCTTTTTAAAAATCTACACAAATAATTTAGTTATCGTTAACAAGTTTCCTAATTGTACTCTGTATATTGTTGGACCTAACATATTATAACTAGATAGGTACCAACGAAAAGTTTCAATTGTTACAATGATGTATTAGAAATATCTGTGTAGTTTTTTATGCAAACCAGTTTGGTGATGAAATAAAGTATTATAAAAATATGTTTTTCCTTATTTGTTTGGCTGCATTTTACTGCCATGTACGAGTTTAAATCACAAAAACGGAACTATCACTTGACAAGCACGCGGCACTCGAGGTGACCGCCTGCGCTGGTATTCCTATGTTTGTAATGGTTTCCATAAAACTTTTTTATTATTATTATTGTTGTTACTATTAAATTAAACAAGAGAATCTTACAGAACAATAGATAAAACAAAAGTTGATTTTCCATAAGCGATGTACCGATTACACTTGGTATTTTTAACGTCCGATGTAAATGTTATTCACAGACCTTATCAAATCTCGATTCAAGCTCTATATAAACATCAATACCTATAACAAAATTACCATAAATTTGACCTTTATCCCCCGCATATAATAAAACAATAAAAATACTGACGAATAATTCCAAAACCGATAGGAATCTCATTTCACGAGCGCGCTTTGTAATTCAAGTTGATTAATACCCAGGGGATATAAGTCACGGACGCAATTAGCTCTGCCCAAATAATAAATTTAAATATCCGAGCTCAATTAAAATAAACGATATCGAAAATCCTTTGAATATTTTTCGCATGAAAACAATAATGATCTACATCTAAATGTACATGAGCAGCAAGCCTTTGACTACCCACGTGGAACTAGCACGGAGAGCTGCGTGCTTGAAGTACGGAGAGCAGGTGTGCTGTGTTCATGGTTAGACGAGAACATTACAATTTAATAGTACGAAGAGTTATAACCATAGTTATTGCAAAAGTAATAAAGCGTTTGGTTTGAGTCCCGGTTGCAATTGTTTAATACGGATTTGTTTAATAACCATTGATTTTTTAATGGCATTTGCATTTGTCTTTATTTTAATGGTTTTTTTTGTGATAAAAAGAGATAATGAAGAAGGGAACGTCCCACGCCCATCCCGGGAGTGTCTGTTCTCTCTACTCTTGGAGATGTTGGAGTAATGGATGCTAATTACGTTATAATATATAATTTTTTCCTGACGATCTTTAATTTTGTAGACCGTCATCCACGCTTGGCTTCCTTTGGTTCCGTACTCTTAGTTTGTGCGTCCGAGGACATCATTCAGTTTTCATTTATAACAATAATATTAATATTTAAATAATAAACATTTTATTATCCAAATAAAAACAAATAAAATTATAAAGTATACAGGTTTCCTGAGCTACCTATTTGACTGGAGACGGCTCTTCATACAGTTACTATACAGTTTTATTTTTTATCGCAGACTATGTAAAACTAAATACCAACTTTTACAGAATGTAAAAATTATGTATTTGGACTAAACTAAACTATTTCTAAGTACCACTATCTTAAATTATAATTTTCACAATATCACTGAATATTAAAATAAGGTTGAGTACAATAAAGGTAATTGTTAATAATTTTATTTTTATTATGACTCAAGATAGCTCTTTTTTATATAAATTACAACTTAACATCCTGACTACTTACGGAAGCGAATTCGCGCACGAACAAGGCGACATTAAAACAAGTAAATAAAATAAAGCATACAGATAGCGTAAATTACGTGGCGGTTAATTTATCTTATGTAAATAAGGGATCGTTAACACGGTCGCAGATGCGCGATAGCCGCGGCGATATCGCAAGATCCTATCGCTTAATGAAATTGCCTGCGGCGTGGCGGCTGCCGTTTTTATATGGCATAGAACAACAACAGTACTTCAGTTCATTTAGATGTAATTTTGCTATTCATTGTTAAAATAAAGTAACATTGGGTATTCTTATGGAAGTATAAATGATTCGTGGTCTGTGCGATAAGCCATTTATATTATTTATTTTAATTGGGTCCTAAAGCTTCTTCTTATTCTTGATGTATCATTTATTACTTAATTTTTGATCAAATATCCAAACAGCTATGAAGTAGAGGGTTTTTGAGTTTCTCTATCCGTTTTAAAAATAAATATTATTCATTTACTCCCAAAAATGATAAGCCTCGCAAATAGCCAAAGTTAACGTTGCTCGTTTTAAAATTATAACAAAAACAATATATTGATTCGTACATCTTAACTCAAAAGCCTACTAAAATTCTAAATGTTATAAGGTACATATGCGGCCGCCAGATTTGGATGAGTGATTTCCATCGATACAGCTGGCCAGCAAAAATTGCAGGTACAAAAAGAGAAAATACTCGTAGTGAATATTTCCTTATCGGTGTAAGTGGACCGAAATATGTATATCAGACAATGGACTAGGATCTAAAAAGAGCCATGTATGCCCTGTGTATAAGCCGCTCCATAGATCTTAAATGTCGTTTTTTTGGCCGGCTAAGCATTACCCTCCGGGGAGGGAGGTGAAAGATTCATCATGCATACCTCCGCAGCCGATCTGCGGGGTGATGTGAGACTCACCAGAGTGGCACATACCCACTAAAAACAACTTCAATTGCTGTAGCAAGGTTTTGCCTTTAGTCTTCATCGGAAGCGACACTCGATTTGGGAAGGGGGTGCGCTAGCGGGGACTCGCTAACGGGTCGACCGCCGGTTGTGAAAGTTGCACTGAAGGTGCTCAAAAGGACATAAGAAAGGGCTGGACTGGTTAGCGCTAGAGGCTGCGCAGAGCGGTCGAAACCGGAGTATCTGAGGCATCAGTTCATTTAAATGAACCTATAATGAACTGAGGAGAAACGATGAAATCCTAGTGCCTTAAGTCTCAGGGCTTCCCGACAGAAGCAGAGCACCAGATGCACTCCAACCGTGGTAAACGTTTCCTGTTAGCTTTAGTAATCCTGTCAAACACATCCAACTCGAGGGAAATCTTCAGAGAGGCTCGCACAATCTGCGGACTCTTGAACATCTCCGTCGAGCGTCCCAACCGTCGTGGGCACCCTGGGCAATGCCACCGTTGTCAGCTTTACGGCAACGCACCAGCTCAGCCCCTCCCAGGTGCATAAAGTGCTTAGATCCGCACATTACGAAGGAGTGCACTTGCAGTCCTAACTCCACTTCCCCCCCTGTATGTGTGTTTTGCGGCCAGTCCGGCCATACAGCCAACTACAGGGGTTGTCCGAGCGCTCCGCGCTCTTCCGTAAAGAGGGCCGCGCCTAAACCGGAGCCGCCGCTCACTCCCGCCAACTTCCCGCCGCTGCGCAACCGGGCTCCCCCGGAGGAAAAGCCCGTGCAGCCGACGCCTACTCCGGCTCTATCCTGGAAACAGCGTCCGGCCGCTCCACCTTCACCTTCCTGTCCTATCCCAGCTCCCGTAGCTCCCGTCGGCCCGTGTCCCGCTCCGTCGTCTTCCCCTTATTCGTCGTTGGCTGAGGACATGAAGACCGTGTACGACGTTATCCAAAACGTCGATATTAGGGAAATCGCCGCACTCGCACGCAAACTGCGAGCCGCCCGCTCTCCTTAAGAGCGTCTGTTTGCATTAGCCGAGCATCACTCGCTACTTAGCTCTTTATAAATTCTATTTTTCGTATACATTCGTTAAATAAGTAAATATAATGCCTAGACCCGCAAATCCCGCGTCATGTCATATCAAACCCAAGGGCTTATCCCTTGTTTCTTTTAACGTTCGTTGCCTTAGTACTAAGCTTCTTGAGCTCAAACTGTTCCTTCAGAACAACGAGCCAGACTTACTGCTTCTCCAAGAGACGTGGCTTACTCCAAACCGCTCCAGGGGATTCGCTATCCCCAAATACGCGTTAACTCGTAACGATAGGCCCAGCTCCGACGGTTACGGCGGCACAGCTATCTACTACAAAAGAGGTTTCCATTGCGCTCCTCTCCCTACCCCTCCTTTCCTCAACATGGAAGCCACTGTGTGTAGATTGGCTATGACTGGTCATCCGACCGTCATCATCATGCCTAGTGGCACCAGACCTATCCGTAGCGACTTCAAGGCCATTCTCGCCCTCGGCCATTCAGTCATTATGTTCGGAGACTTTAACTCCAGACATACTGATTGGACATGCCAACTAAGACATCATCTCTCCCGCCACTCCCACTCATTATCCCGGCATCCCTAACTACTCTCCTGACATTCTCGGTTTTGCGATCGTCAAATAAATCAACCTCGATCTCAGGTCTATCGAACCGCTCGATGACTTTGGCTCTGATCACCGCCCCGTCTCCCTCGTGTTAGGACCGCGTAACGATAACGTCACCTCTCCTAAGACCTTTACCAATTAGAAAGGCTTTAAAAATACGTTAGTTTCAGCCTTAGAGGCCCCGAACTCTCCGCTTGTGATCTCGCCCGACCAACTAGATAGCCCAGACAAAATAGATTAATTAGTCGACTCCCTCGCTGATGCTATCAACTCAGCCATCAATGAAAACAAAAAGGTTGCTAAGCGAAGTATACCCAATCTACCCTTAGCCGTTAGCAATCTCATTAAAGCTAAGAACGCGGCTCTCCGGAGAGCCAAGCAATATCCCACGCCCGCCCCCTATAGAACAGCTGCGAATCAGCTACAACGTAAAGTTAGGTTGCCTCGCGGAACTCCGCGACGATCAAATGGAGACATGGAGAATATCTCCCCATCCCACCAAGCATATTATAGTATGGCACGAGCCTTACGCGTAGACGCCATCTCTCACGTTCCTCCTCTCACTCAGCCCGATGGCACTACTGCCTTCAAAGTCGAAGAGAAAGCCGAATGCTTCGCTGACAGCGTTGCTTCACAGCTCGCTCAGCACGCAACCCGCGAATCCCTCACATATCCAGGCGGTGGAGGACGAAGTTCTCCGCAAAGAACTCTCCCCTTCACCGACGACCCCGTCACAGTCTCTAATGATGAAATCTTGCTTCTCATTAGAAGTCAAAAGTCCAAAAAGGCTCCGGGTGCGGATGGAATTTCCAACCACGCACTTAAGCACCTGCCCCAGCAGGTGCTTACCTTGTTAGCTATTATTTTCAATGCCTGCTTCAACCATAGCAACTTTCTAAAAGCTTAGAAAGAAGCGACAGTCATAGGAATTCCCAAGCCCGATAAACCTCTGAATATCCCGGCTAATCACAGACCCATCAGCCTCCTCAAGGCCATGTCTAAACTTCTCGAGAGAGTCATACTCTCTCGTTTCGTTTTAAACATGAAGGCACGCTTTCCGTGCCTCTTCTTATAAGGGCTGGAGTCCCTCAAGGCTCAGTCCTCGCTCCTCTGTTGTACACCGTGTACACTAACGACATTGCCATTCCGCCAAAAGACGTCGAACTCGCCCTTTTTGCCGACGACACTGCCCTTTACACAAAAGACCTTAGTGTCCCGGGTCTCGTCACCAGACTCCAAGAGGCCGTAAACGCCCTCGGTGCATGGTTTCAAAAATGGTGCATCGAGGTGAACCCAGACAAGAGTTCTGCGGTTTACTTCAACTGCAAACACCGTCTTATCGCCGATTATCGTCTTATCTCCACATCCGAATGTTAGGCATTCTCATCCCCTGGTAGCGCAGTACCAAATACTTAGGCGTCACTTTAGACCAGATGCTTTCTTTCAAATCACACGTCGATAGAGTACCGAAATGCGCCCGTTTTTACTTAGGGCGCCTATATAGTATGCTAGGTAGAAAATGTAAAATGTCTTTTAGAAATAAACGGTCATGACGGGTCTAACGCATGTCTTATAAAGCACCTGCGTTAGACCCGTCATGACATGTGCCTCGCCAATCTTTGCCCATGCCAAACCCTCCGTCCTGCACAAACTGCAGGTAGTTCAAAATCTCTTTTGCCGCAGGGCTACACACGCACCGTGGTACGTGTGTAACGCGGACCTGCACAGAGATGTTGAACTGCCTACAGTGCAACAACACCTCAAAACACTCTCTGAAGCGTTCTTCAAACGCTCTGAAACCCATCCCATTCCTCTAGCTCGAGATTCAGTCTCATATACTACTCCTGTCTTAGATTCGAAGTTCAAAGTGGCCAGACCGAGAAACGCGCATACGAACGTAGCGACGCAGCTAACGCTAGATCTCGAAGCCATTCAGGCCGCAACTTCTAATTCTAATGTAAATTCGAATTAATTCTTTATTAATTATTAATTAAGAGCACCCTCAGTGCTATGTTAATCCCAGTGGGTGACCCCTTCTGGGCCCCGCTAGTGCGTCCTCTTTCTCCAATTGGTCGTCGCTCAGATGAAGGCTGTGTGGCAAAAAATTGCCCGAGTCATTCAGTGGGTTTTTTAGTGGCGCTGGTAGGCTCGGAGCGAGTCCCACATAACTCCGATCGCGCGCGCGGAGTGTGCGTCAGAGCAATTTTTATTCTCCTGCCCTCTCCGTGGAGGAGAATAAACAAAAAAAAGAACTGAGAAGGGAACTATGCTCTGTCAAAGCCATGAGGCGCTCTGTAGGTTAGCGGGAAGCATTAAATTTTGACCTTAAATGTGACCGCAGTTTCCAAAGAGGCCACATATAGTAGCAGCCCCTTTGAAAATCTCCCTGGATTTGGGATCATTGGTAAGAACCGCCAAGGCGAGAGGGTGACGCTTTCCGTACTTACTGTGCATTTTATGCACCACAAGTGCCGGGAAGCCTTGGAATTACAGGTCCTAGAGTATGTCCTCCTTCGCTAATTCGAATGGTCGTGGGTACCCAAGAACGGTGCGCTTGTGGCGTGAAGGAGCGTCAGTTTCACACTTCATGTCACTGGAGGTGGGGGACGCGGGAAGGCCTAAGAAACCAGAAGTGTCTGAGGCTTGTAGGACCAGTGAGGCGAGTTTAGGGAAAACATTGCTTCGCAAGTTCCCTCGGAACTTGCGGAGCCATTGTGGAGGGGTTGGGGAGGGACAACAATATATAAATATATATACTATGAAACTACCAACGAAGACTAACTTTCTAAACCACCATACCCGCGGTAGGGGGATTGGGGATGACACGCAGTGGTGCCCCAAATTTGGGCAGCACTGTTCCGTCACCCTGGGAGAGGCCCAGTGCCAGTTTCTTAAAGGCCTGGAGGGCCTATAAAGCGCACCGGGGCAACGCTAACAGGCTTAGTTAACACCGCTAGGTATCCACCTGTTTACGGAGAACTTACGATGACTCATATATCTAGAACGAGGAGTTTACCGGAGCTCGGCGATACGAGCTGCAAGCGACGATGGTGAAATCGCGTCGTGAAAACGACTGTCCTATGAAATTTAAGAATCTATGGTACACACACTAAACGTCGTGAAAACGACGTGTGAAATTTGGGGCGCTCAACTAGTGCCCCGCTAGGCAGAGCTGAGGCTGATTATTAAATGTCGAAGAACAATTGTATGATGACGTAACGGCTTACATTGGCGACACGCGAGGCGGGTGCCTCGCTGTATGTCTCTCACAATGTATGTGCGATACAATATTCAAGCACTTTGGATACTAATTTGCAAATATAAGGTAAATAAACGAAGGTGAGCGACTGGTAATAAGTAATTAAAAAACTTATCCGATGCGTCGATTAAATTTTTTACAGAGAAGTAATCAAATTTTTGATGTTAGTTTACTATAAAATGAAATATTTATAACTAAACAAAAGGGTGCCTCAAAAAGATAAAAGTTTTGCTTGTAGTTTTATTTTTATGATTTACTCAGGGAATAAGGAAAGTTAATGGAAAATATAATTAGAACTTGGAAACTTAACACGTTCACAGTCCAGTGTCCCATTATGGGGTCATCCCTCGTATGGCCATAAGTGCGTGACACCGTACGGGGGCACAAGGCTCATACAACTTTGAACATCAATTACTAGCTCGGATTTAAAAATATAATTATAGAATTTTGTGGACTTGTGAGTAAGGAAAAAATAAGTATTATGATGAATAAACATGCCCTATTTTGTAATTATACATTTTTATTTTTGATAGAGAAATAAAAAGGTGATATACTTTTTGAATACTGCTTTATTTATAACAAGAAAAGAAACAACAAAGTGTTGTGATGAAACTTTCAATAGTTTTTAAAATTTCTTCTTCATCGTGAATAATAGTCTCATATTGGTTTTCGAGCTCGGATAGGTCACTTTCTGCATCAATGTTTTTTAAATTTCGAATTATTTTTTTGTTTACGAAATAATGGCATTTAGAAACTGATACACTCGATGCGCAAATGAATCAAAAGAACACGATTTTTTAGTTGTGTCAATAATATTTCAGTCTACCCTCGAAAACATTTCGTTTAAACGGCAACAGCGGCGTTTCACAAGTCTGTGCCCCCGAAAGGGTTCACGGGAAATCTAACGGTAAAAACATAAAATTAAAAAGTTCTTTCGAAGGAAAAACCTATTTATTCGTTTAATTGACTTATTAATGATAACGAATTCATTCACAACTAAGATGGACTTACTGAGATGTGAAAAAAAAATTATGGGGACTGTAAACGTTTTAATGAGGTAAAACGCGATTTCAATTCACAAGCGTGTTTGGTTGGAAACAGTAATTGACGCAAACAAACTGTAATAACAATATCTGTTAAACGTAAAACAAGCGCGTGGAAAATAAAGTTTTGTGAGTAAATGTAAAAATTCACCCCGTAGAAGTACAAACGGCATTGTGAAGGACACGCAGTGAAGATATAAAATAAATTAAATTACAAGTTAAATAATTCATCTCTATTTTACAAAACCACTTAATCGCAGGTCGGTCAAGCGGCCACTCATAAATCTGTTAACTATATTCCCTATTAGTTCCATATCATACGCACCAGAGTTGCGGTTAATTCACTGAACAATCGACTCAAGTCCCACTTTGTAATTAAAACCAAAATTTTAATGAAGTTTTCCACAGATTTTGTCCGAAGGTTTATTTTACTTCACTAATTGCTGGGATTCAGAGGAGGAAAGACCTTTTCCAAAATATTAAGATAATAATGTGGAACCCAATTTAATTGTCGTTTTCTGGTTTTGTTTGATAGTGAAATCATTTTGATAAAAACATGTTTTTCACTTTAAAAATTTTGTATACTTAGCTCAAGGCTGGAAAATATTAGGTCCTTACATATGAAATTGGCGTTTTGTCATACTGGCCACTTTGATTAGTATTATCTCTTTTTTGGTTGAGAATTCCAATTTTAAATTTATACAGCTATTTACTCACGCATAAATTGTTTGAATACCGTAATTTATTTGTTTTTTTTTCTCTTTTTGTTTTTTTCTTCGCGTCACTTAGTTTACAAAATAGAAAACTTGTCACCTGAGTCACTTGAGTGTCACCGTGGCACCAGTGCTGCAGAAACGGCTTGAAGTATTAATGCTGTGTATGGTGGCGGTGTCGCAAAAGAAAACCCAGTGTGTTTCTGGTTCCAACGTTTTTGATCTGAAAATTTCGACCTGCAGAACAAGCCCCGTAGACGGCTGGAGACCATAGTTGAAAATGAAAAATTGAAGGCTATTGTGGAAGCGGATCCATCGCAAACCACGCCCGAGTTAGCCGTAGGTTGTGGTGTTAGTGACAAAACTGTTTTGATCTAATTGAAGCAAATTGGGAAGGTGAAAAAGCTTGAGAGGTACCTCATGAATTGAGTGCAGCAAACCGACAAACGCGCGTCGACTGCTGCGTTGGTTGAGTAACAACTGGCTCAAGAATGAAAGGATAATAAATCGAATCGTTACCTGTGATGAGAAGTGGATGCTGTACAAAAATTGGAAACGCTCATTGCGATGGTTGTGTCCTTGTGAACCAGTCAAATTCTGCCCAAAGTTAAAAATTACGCAAAAAAGTTACTTGTGAGCGTTTAGTGGAGTTGTGAAATGCAATAAAATGAAATATTTATTTCTCAACATTGACAATTACTTGTTCTTATTGACGTCAAATGAAACATGACTCTACCACCAGTTCGGAAAAACCTTCGTGAAGAAAAGTTTGAACTCCCCCTCACCGCCAGCACTTGGCAACCACATTATTTTTTCTTCGAATAAGCCGAAGATCCCGCACGTGATAGCACGCGAGGTCGGCTTCCATTTTCGCTTTAAGTGGTGAAGAATCATAAAAAAGTTAAAAGTCTCTGTGCAAAGACAAGTTTAAATATTGTAACACTCTCTTATCTAAAACAATTAAATTAAACCGTAATTTAATAATATAAGAAAATAATCGTACCTAACTAAGTAAAACAATGAATAAGATAATCTTACAAATATATAAACTTTACAAAACATAAACCTAGGCAATTTCAAGACACTGCGCACTGTCCTAGTTCGGCAGTCGAGCTGCGACATCCAGTTCGGCAGTCTAGCTGCAACTTCCGCCTACTCACGCGCCGAGTCCCCGGAACCGCATTCCACAGCCGGCCGGTCGCTCACTAGCCGAATTACGTTTGCGAAGTGAGGAGTCAAATTTTAATCTTCCACTACATTCGCGTCTAGTTAACTACACATTTAAAATAATAAAATCTACTATAGTATTTAAATAAATTGATAAGTAAAACATTTAAATCTATCTTGTATTGTGTGTGTTGACCCCATACTACTGGGGTTCAAGTAGCTCACAGCTACGTCACTGCACCATCCACTATTTCCTGTGCCGGACACCCACGGGATACCTAGCGGCTACCCTGGACCGTAAGGCGGCATTCTCCAACTTCCACTATCTCAGCTGCTGGTCTCCACCCTGCGTCTCCTGCATCGCCAGCTACCAGGATAGTAGTGTTTTGATTTGCTAAGCCAAGATAATACAGTGTGCGAACCCGACTTGTACTTTTACCCATTAAGTACTTGTTCACGTGACTTATTTCTTTTATTCACTGGAATAAACCAAAGTGTCAAATATGTCAGACTTTAAAACAAATCTACGTAAAGAATTACATTTTTAACAATTCTATCTGTGGTCCGGTTTATGTAGAAATAAGAAGAATTTAGTAATTGGTATGGAATATTTATTTATACAGGCTTATATTATACAACGAACCTCACACAAAAAAAAATGAACAATTTGGAACCTAAAGCTTGCCACACAAGGCAGCACGTATTTAGCGCGGTTGTCGGCGCTACTGCCGCGGTGATTGCGCCCTGGACCGACCGCTGCGCCGGTGCACGTTACGATGCTATCAAAACTTGTTTAATTACCGAGTTCCAGGGGGATGTCATCGCGGATTTCACAACTATTTAAAAGTTTCCATACTCGGCACAAAGCGGTTACTGGTTCCGCAGCTGAGTTTTCAAATATTTCCGCAGAAATTTTGCGGCTTCGGATTCTTTGAGAAGATAAAAGCTCCTCAATTCGGATATAGAGCTCATTATTAATATTCATTGAATAACTTGGTACTTGTTAGTGCTTTGCTATCCTACTATTCATTTGAAAGTTTATTTATGTTTTATTTATTTATTTATAGGTCACCAACAGAGTCTAACATCAAAATAAACATAGGTATATAACATAACAAAATTACATTCTAAATGCCACTTTAATTACAGGTGACGTCGACATCCTTGAAGTATACAACTGTAACAGAATCTATAAATAGTTGTTGATCATTATTTAAGTGTAACTAATTTATTAATTTTACAAATACACAAATATACAACGAGCAAGAGAAAACAGGGATGAGATTATCAATATAAATTTAAAGTAAGAGTTTATTTAATACAATTATTTTAATACAAAAATATACAAATCAAATCAAATCAAATCAAATTTATTGTATTATAGGTGGTAACAAAAGAAGTTAACAAGATTCACAGTATAAAAGTCCCTCACACTACAACTGTATAACAGCATGCAATATTACATACAAGCAGATTAAAAGCGAACAAATTAAGATCAAAGAAAAATATAATTTAATATAAATAAAATGTGAAGGTAAAATGCAGCACAATAACAACTAATTACATAATATTTTACAGTGCCTTCAATAGTTTAAACATTTTATTCAAATAAGAAAAACTAGATGTCAATATATATAATAGTTCAGTCATGACATAAAATGTGATACATAACTATTTTTTTTTTTTGATAGAAAGTCATTAACACTATAAATACACTTCTCAATTAGCCAAGTTCTGAGAGTATATTTAAATTTACGCAACGGCAAACATTTCATTTCTTCTGGTAAATGGTTGAACATTCTTACTGACATTGCAAGGCAGTTTTTGTTACAGATTTCAGTTTTAATATTTGGCAAACATATTTTATTGGGGTATCTTGTGTTAAATGTACAATATTGTTTTTTTTGTTGTATACAACTCAATGTGTGTTTTCACAAATACACATATTTCAAAGATATATATGCTGGGAAGTGTTAGTTATGTTAATGCAAATGTATCTACTTTATTGTTACATTTTCATGCCATGCTATTGTACCGATCAAAGTATTTGCAAAACTGTATAGTGATCGCTCCCGTACTGTAGGCATTAAATCGCAGCAAGCTAACGAACATACAAACTCACTTTCGTGTTTATAACACATACAAAATATTTTCAAATACTTGGTTTTGAAAATTTTGTATCAAAATCCGTATCTAGAGTAAATTTTAAATTCTGTGCAAAAAAATATAATATAAATTTAAACGTTCGTGATGAAATCCAAATAAAATAACTTTTCAATCAGAAGCAGTCCGCAGTTCATATAAACAATAAATTTGTCAGATTTTATGAAAGCGAAGATGTGAAATAAATTAAATTGCGAAACACAGGTCTATTTCATTAAATTTCTATCTGAAATTCTGACAGTTTTTTGCTGAATTCCAATTAAATATGGGCCTTAGTTAATATAATGAATAAAGTCAAAATTACTTCTTTAAGAAAATACAAATTTGGGTAACTTTTATAAGTAAAATTATATTTTTGTTAAGTACCAAAAATTTTGTTTTATATTTAAATTTTCATTGGTAATAATTAAAATGTTAAATAGTTAAAAAGAATTAAAAAATAATACAAAACACGTCATAAAAAGAATACCCGGTGCAGGTCTTTGCTCTTCAGCATTGAACCAACAACGCTGGCCGAGTTACCTGCCAGCCCTGCGGCCGCCAGAGACCTAGCTCAATCTAGAAGAAAGTTTTTGTGTCTAATGACACAAAAAACGGGCTCGAATTCGTGTAGTTTTCTATTAGCTTCACGAATTTGCTGTGTTTTAACTCCTCAGCTGACAGCAGCAACGGCCCTGTTGCTTGGAGCTCTCAAGTGGGACGAAGCTAGTGTTAGACAGGTTGCGTCCTAAACGAGGGATCGCTCCAAGCGCCAGAGTACGAGCCTTGCTCAAACCAGTTTTTTCCAACGTCCCTGGCCAATCCAACTGGTTTCTATACACGTGGAACCGCAGCAGTGGCAAGTGACGTTTGGATCATGTTGGTCATGGAGTAAAGGCGTAAAAAACGGTAATAGAATTTTATCCGGCATACGAGATGACAATAAGAGCCAAGGAAACGCGCTCGACGAAGTTTACATTGGAGTTACAAGAAGAGTTGAAGATATCTAAAAAACGTTGCGTAAGTATTTTTGCAAACACGGAATGTTTTGTACATTTTTGATGCCTCTGAAATATAATTGCTTTAAATATCCATGATATGAATCAGATATGAATGATATTGTTACATTGATCTTTCATTGATACCTCGCAAATGTGAGATGAGCAAGTAAGGAGTCTTATAGTTTTTTTTTCTTTAGCGGTAACATAAAGTGAAACATATGTTATATTGATCGATGAATTAAATACCGAATGAGGTTCTAACTGGTTCTATTAAGAAAACGGGGTAAAAAGCAGCCGTGGCACGAATTAAACTGCTAAGATGTGTAGTTACGTAAATAATAAAATCATATATAGATATAGAAACAGTTTTGGCTCTGCGCCATCATATCGGAAGGCCCTTAGGCTGTTTCAAACTACAAATCATAAAAAGGCCCGTGTTTCTTTATCTGTCATGTTGCAAGAATTTGCTACTTTATTTATTAAAACAGGTTTTTTCTTAAAGAAATTTGCAAGAAATTCCCCTTATCTCCAGCCCGAGGCGGCCGTAAATTTTCCATGAAACTGTAAATTTATTTATCGTAGCCTTTTAAATCGCAAATAGACATATTTATTGAGCCCCATCGGATCATAAATCCTATTTGGTAAGTAGGTTTGGTTTAATAAGAAAATGTATTGCTCCAGTCACAATTCCTGAAATATGTGGCCGAGAGGGAAATGAGAGCTGCGCTCGTTCTTGTAATTTGCTGAAAATGTTAACTCGATACGCACGCGAAACAAATATACCGTATCTGGTGTAGAGGAACCAAAACGTCTGGTATGGAGGCCAAATGTTACATATAATTAAACGCGATAAAATTCGGTTAAAAATAATAATAATAATTAATTTACCATGGCAACATGGCCTACTTGTTAGTACAAATAACTATGTTAGTAAGACATTAATTTAAATTAATTAAAATTAAATAAAAATTTAAGGATATTTTATTTATTAAGATGAATTGTGAAAGTTCAAGATTATTACTATCAGTAAACACATATTTCTTTTTAAATAGTTCTTACTCGCAAAGACATTTGCCTATTTCTACTCTGTCATCAAAATTAATTCAACTGCTATGCATAATTAATAAGAAAACCTATGTACAGAGTTCCCCATGTATAACAGTTATGCATCGTATCATAAGTATTGTTGAGATATAAACTATTATAATTATTCGCGAAGTGGCGCTACGATTCGTCCACTTTTTGGTACAAAGCAGTGAACACGTGTCAAAACTCCTTTGCAGCCAGGCGGTTTTTTTTGTGTGTTTCATTAATCAGCAAGAATAAATAGCTAGTTGTGCAATGAAAACTTGTAGTGACAGGAATTCAAAGCAAAAGTCCAATTACCATTTTATTTAACAGCATTCACTAAAACCTGCGATTAAAATGTCCTCTTGCAATTATACACGTAATGTCTGCGAACTGTCCATAAAAGCGTTTCATATTGTACAGCCCCCACCCATAGTGTGTGACCACTTTTATTCAAAACAATGGAATATTTATACAAAAACTCGGACAAGGGTTCATTATTAGTGGAACTACTACTTACTTGATTTTCTACAGTACTTTGTAAGTACACCTTGCATTAGTCTTATTGATTTCACTGTCAGAATTACTAATGCAAAGGCATAAATTCCTGAATTAGGCTATCCATTACAATAGACTCGATCAACGGCTGGCACCTTATCGCGCCATCGAATGCTAGAGCCTCGGCGACGCGAGCTCGGCGCCAGCTGATATTACTTTCTATCTCACATTTATAAAGCGGTGGTGAGTTATATCGACATTAAATTGTAATTTAAGGCGATCCTCATGGTGCTTAACGAGTATTATTAAGATGTATCTCGCCACGCGACGCGCCGCCTGTTTACGTGTCATTCGCGTAAAGAAGACTTCACAGACGGGTTTTATTTTACAAGATTAGATAGTGGAATTGGTATATTGACTTAGAAAATTATAATTCTGTTTCTTAATTTCACAAATTTCATAAAATTAAATTTCCCAGCAAATATTTTGTGCCAATCTATCTTTGTCGGTTTTGTTTTATTCCTTATACAAAATTTAAAATTTGATTAAAATGAAAATTGCCCCAGTGACTTCACTGTATTCAATCAAATTTGCTTTGTAAAACTATAAAGAGCTATGAAGTAATAGACAAATGCTCTCGTACTTTAAAAATATTCTGAACTGACTCAAACAATGAGATCAAGCCCTGATATCTCAAAAGATACGACGAGTTATTAAACCTAAAGCAATATTAAGTATCTGAAAGCTCCCTCAAGGATACTCAACATCGTTTGCATGAACAGACCCTAGCAATATCTTGATCGCGTCATTTTATCCTTAATTGTTGTTACAAGAACACTTAATTGGCTCGTAACTTACAAAGAGCACTGACAATTACCACTCCGCTGTATGGGGCAGGACGCTGCGCAACAGATATTGTGCTTTATAGATTCTATGCCGCTTTGTGAAGCGACGGTCCGTGATCGGCTTCTTGAATAATCGGGGTTTTGAAAAGCTCAAAAACTGAGATCCGTGATATTACTTTAGAATCATGATATGAAGTATGTATGTGTGATCTACAGTTCGTAATATTTCAAAAGAAACACGATTAATAAAATACATAGTCACCTGAATTCGCAAATGCTTTTACCTACTTTCTTTTGGTCTTCGAACTCAACGGGCTATAGAAATTAAAGGAAGTTGAAGCGTCAGATGTAAGTTTAGATCAAGGATGTAGGATTGTAGCCTGAAGGCAAGAACGCAGTAAATCATTCGGATTATACTACTTGGCACCGATAACCATCTCCAAATTTGCATTGTCCAATATCCTCAGGTACGTAACTGACCTGACCATGGGGCAGGAGTTAGATTTCAAGGTTCTCTCCCCCAAAATCCTCAACACAAACTTAAAAAAAATAATAGATCAAGGATCAACAGGGGATATAAATATAAATTCGGCATATCAATATTCCTTGTCGGAATATTATCGGACTATAATACTTGTACATATATTTTGTATTAACTGAAATCAAATTAAGCCAAGTTTTCAATTTCTGTTACTGAATTTTTCTTATTATTGTTAATGTGTACTTTTTTATTTATTTATTTATTCTTTTCTCTCTCTCTTTGTGTACTTCAAGTTTTAAATCATAGATGTAGCTACGTATTGAAACGATGCGAAGCGAAGCTGTCTGCTGTAGGCAGCGGCAGCGGCGGTCGCACCGGTTGACAGCAGGAAGCCGAGCCTGAGCCTTTGTGCTTATTTTGGTTATAAGAATGAAATTCATAAATAACTTTTAGCATTTTTGTTGTTTATTTTTGTTTTTTGTTTAATTCTATTTTTGTGAGCAAATAAATGATATTTCATTTCATTTCAAAGTGCAACGGTGTGTGAAAACAAGATTTTGTAAGCCTAGTAAGACATTATTAATTCGCTCTTCTCAGTTCTAAAACGCTTGGTGTGTGTGTAGGAAATGAACGTTGATTGCCGTTTCAGGTCAAGTATTTAATTTAATCTCTGAAACTCCCATTAATAAAATTTTCTGCTGCTCATTAAAATTAAGATCACGATGCGATAAAATTGTTCATTGTCTCGTTCTTCATTATTAAAAGTTTTCAGTGTAATAATTGTATAACCCAAAATAACTCTGATAAAGACAATAGAAACAATATACATTGTGAAGGCTAATCACAATTACGTCGACTTGAACAAATCTGAAGTTCACAAAGCTGAGTCAACATTACCCTTCGCCTGCGCCTGTTCGGAAGCAACAAAAACTTCTTGCCTGATGAAAGAACATGTCGCAGGAAGCAGAGTAGCAAGTTTCTGCTTCCAATGGTGAGCATAATTGAAATGGATAACTTTGCTACAGTTTCAAATTATTTAAGATCTGAAATTAACTTTGTGATTGAACTCTGAAGTCACGCCTCGTCGCGCCGCCGAGTTTCTGAAGCTCGACACGCGCTTGGGTCGAAACTCGTTTTATTTTGTATAATTTTCGTGTATGGGAATGGAAAAGCAATGCAGGTTTTAAGAATAAATTTAAAATTCAACAAAACTAGTTGCAATACAGTTTGTAAAAATAAAAAATATATAATAATAAAGTTTAAACGTTACTTATTTTATTGAGAAAAAGAGAGGAAAATTAAATAAGTAGTTACTTATCATATGTTTGACCGTAGAATGATACTCGTTTTAAGGAACTGCCCCAAAATTAATGTATAGTGTTTATTTACCGCGAACATATCGAGCTATAATTTTTTTACCAAAACAGGAGAAATAACTCCGTTTGCTATAATTGTTTTATATAAATTTTTTGTAACCTCTGTTCTCTCAATTTTAATTTTTTTATCTAGTTAAAGGGTACATTTTCCATGAATTGCGATATCATGAAAAGCGATCACATCCCTTGATAAATATTAGCATATTTCTAAGACAAATAAAAACTATGGTTTTTTCATATTTGTAATATCACAATACATTATGCGTATTACCATTAGCTGTTGATTTTTCATAAAATGTTACAAGCATAAATATTTTCGATAGAGGGGAAAAGTATCTTTTACTTTTTATTTATTTATTTATTGGTATTTCAACAGCATTATAATAGGTCTTTACCTATGAACCTGCCGTTTTGCCATACTGGCCATTTCAAATGAAAATATATTTTTTGACTGATAATTCTAATTTCAAATTAATTTTATTTAACAAACATGGAATTCTTTTTCTAAAATCGTCATTTGTTTAATAGTTAGTGTTTTTTTTTCAACGCATTCGAACATTTTTCGTCATCATGGATAAGTTAAAAATTCGAGTAATTATGGAGTATGAGTACCGTCGTGGCAGCAAAGCGGCACAAGCGGCACGCAACATCAACGACGTTTACGGAGCGAACACTACAAACGAACGCACCACCCGTTATTGGTTAACCCGCTTCCGTTCTGGAAATTTTGACCTGAAAAATGAACCCCGTGGTCGTCCGAAAACTTTGGTCGACAATGACGAATTAAAAGCAATTGTGGAAGCTGATGAAACTCAATCCACGGCTGAATTAGCAGCAGCTTTCTACGTTAGCATCAAAACAATATTGGTCCATTTGCGTCAAATTGGCAAGGTAAAAAAGCTTGACAAATGGGTACCCCACGAACTCAATGACCGCCAGCGCGAAGTACGCGTGGAGACGTGCCTTGCACTGCTCAGCAGGCATACAAATGAAGGAATTCTGAACCGCATTGTTACTTGTGACGAGAAATGGATCCTGTTTGACAATCGTAAGCGCTCAGCAAGTTGGTTGGACCCTGGTTCAGCACCCAAATAATGCCCTAAACGAAAACTTACCCCTAGAAAAGTGATGGTCACTGTTTGGTGGTCTAACGCGGGTGTAATTCATCACAGCTTCTTGCCAAACGGGACAAGCATTACTGCAGATGTGTACTGTGAAGAACTGAACACAATGATGGAGAAGCTCGCACGTCTCCAACCAGCTTTGGTCAATCGTTCGGCTAAACTGCTCCTGCACGACAACGCGCGACCTCATACTGCACAGCAGACGGTCTCCAAGCTACAAGAGTTGGGTTTGGAAGTTCTCCGTCATCCGCCGTACTCACCAGACCTTGCGCCTACAGACTTCTACTTTTTCCAGAATTCGGATAACTTCTTGGCGGGAAAAAAAATCAATACCCGAGAGGCAGTACAAAATGCCTTTGAAGAGTTTGTTGCCTCCCGTCCAGCTGATTTCTTCAAGAAAGGCATCAATAAGCTACCAATGCGTTGGCAAAGATGCATTGATTGCATGGGTGATTATTTTGATTAATAGAAATAAAAAATATACAAAAAAAATTACGCTTCATTTATTTCGTGAAAAACGGCAATTTCATAGGTAAAGACCTAATATTATGACAATTGTTAGTTACTATTAATTAGCAAAAAAATAAAGCCATAAAAATAAATACACAAATATGTAGAACACAGGTCACACGAAAAATTAAAAATCGATTTAGAATAAGCAAAAAAAAAATTATTAAGATAGTTTAAAATAACATTAAAAAAATAACTTAGACTAAAATGTACATTTTAATTTAATAAAAGTGAAACTGTAGTACAAATATCAACTTTAGAAAGTTCAAATACGTTTTAACACAATATACAAAAATAAAATAATTCACGTATTCGTTCATTTAGCATGAAACAAATTCTTAACTTTTAAACAAAATCGTTGCTATAACTACTTGAGTAAATGAAATGAAATGAAATGAAATATTTATTTCTCAACATTGACAATTAATAGTTCTTATTGACGTCAAATAAAACATGATTCTACCACCAGTTCGGAAAAACCTTCGTAAAGAAGAACTGGCAAGATACTTCACGGGTATATCTTTTTCAAAATAAATTTACAGAGTCTCTTTATGTCTATACAAAATTATTCTTATCTGCATCTGTCAGCTCGGCAAATCTCTCTCCCCCCAAGTATCCAAACGACGAACACCCTCAAACGGCACCCGTTCACGAGTTAACGCGGGATCTAGCCATCGCCATCCTCAACCATATTAGAGGGAAGTGAGCGATCTGTCACTCGACGCTACCATAAGAAGACGTACTTTAGTGACAATGACGCTCTAGATATTCATCGGGACGAAGAACTCAACGAGCAAACAGACACATTACACATACATGTTTTGTTACAAATATTAGTAAAATCCTGATAATGAGGGGATTATACCCAAGGGCTTTTATCATCCAAATAGATAGTTTATAATATGCTTTAGTAGTTTTTCTAATAAAAAGGAACAGAAAGACACAAAATTAATTAGTTCAAATAAAATAAAATAAAATTAATGAGATCCTTAAATATGTAATGCAGAAATTAAATCTGGACTTTTACAACATAATCGACCTCGAGTAAAATTATATATAGGACAAAGGTACTATAATAAACAAAGTATTATTATTGCACAAGTACACGGAAAAGGAGTATGAGTGTGAGTGAATAATAAGATGGATGGGAGGAGTTAAAGTTTTAGCAATCGGTGGAGTTTTATAATTTCGTTTTTGAAACCACTGCGGGCCAGGTGGAGTAAGTAGTTTTTTTTTTTATTTGCTGCCGAGGCACCCTCTCGGGAGGGAGGTGGAAGATGCGTCATACATACCGCCCGCAGGTAAAGTCCTCTGCGGGGGGTTATGTAACCGCTAGCGGGTCTTCCACCTGTAGTGAAAGTTGCACTGAAGGTGCTCAAAGGGACATGAGTTGATGGCCGTTCTGGGCAGCCTCCGGTGAAGCCGGGGCTGGGCAGAGGTCGGCCAAAGCATGATTTAGGGATCAATTCATTTAAATGAACCTATAATGAATTGAGAAGGGAACTATGCTCCGCCAGAGCTACCAACGCTCTGTCGGAGTACGTGAAGCCCTAAGTTTACGGGCTAAGACTGCGATTTAACTAACATCGATATTTTTCAAAGCGTCGCAGACGATACGCATATCGTCTGCTACGGAAGATTGAGGAGTGGGTTTGTATGGGCGAGGAGCCGGGATGGGATTCGATGCGGGGCGCTGCCTCCAGTTTTCTGGAGCAGGCCTGGACTGTGTAGGCTTTGCAGCCGGAGGAACCCGGCTACGCAGCGGCGGAAAGTTTTCCTGAGAAAGGGGCGGGGCCTGTTTGGGTGCCGCCCTCTTGGAATTGGAACGCATACAACGGGGTGCACGAGGGCAGCCCCTGTAATTTGCGGTGTGGCCAGACTGGCCACAAAGCACGCAATCGGAAGATTGAGACGCGAGAGGGAGTTTCAGGAGTGCGATTGCACTCCTTAGTGAAGTGAGGGACCGGGCACTTGACGCACCTGGGCGGTGCGCGGCAGTTTGCCGCCGCGTGCCCTTACAACAGGCACCGATGGCACTGGCCGGGATGACCGCGGTGATGAGGCGCCTCGATCGAGATCCCAGAGAGGCCGCATATAGTGCTGACCCCTTTGAGGATCTCCTTGGACTTGGGGACGTTGGCGAGAACCATCAAAGCGAGAGGGTGTTGCCTCCCGTACTTGCTGTGCATTTTATGCACCGCGAGTGCTGGGAAGCCTTGGGACTGCAGATTCTCTAAGATAGCCTCGTTCGATAATTCGAACGGGACTCCCCTGAGTACCGCTCTAATCTTACGCTCTTCTGACAGAGCATAAGTATGATAAGCATATTGCTTATCGGTGAGGAGCTTTGTTAAAGCACGAAAGTCGTCTATCGACGAGACAGTGATTTTAATAGATTCACCCGAGTTGGTCGCTCGGGTGTAAAGGATCTTGTGCTCTTTGCACAAAGTCGAGACCTCGGACCATTTACCCTTTTCCCGAAGGAACACGGGTGGCGGGACCTTGGCCTTGACAGGAGTTGGGGCCGGAGCGGGTGCTGAAGGCACCGGGGCAGCTGGCGTTGAAGACGCCGCAGGGGGTGTAGGGACGGGCGTCGAGGGCGCCGGGGCTTGTTTCGAGCGCTTCTTAGAGCGTTTCTTAACAAGCGTAAAAGAGGGAGACTCAGGGCCAGTTGGGGTGGCGTCCGAGGATGACTCGGTCGCGGGTGCGCGCTTGCGGCGCGGAGGGGCGTCTACTTCGCACTCCATGTCACTGGAGGAAGGGGACGCGGAAGGGCCTAAGACCAGAGGGTTCTGGGGGACTGGGATGGCCTGAGGGGCCATTGAGGGAATTAACGCCGAGATATGCGGGATAAGAGAGTCCAAGAAACGATACTTATCAGCATTTATAGACATGCCTTCAGCACCGGTAATATCAAGTAACTTTTTCCTAAACTCATCAGAGCTTAGGGAAGCCATTGCGGAGGGGTTGGGGAGGGACAACAATATATATATGCCTAGAGTTCCTAAATAAAACCTAGCGAACCCTAGCGGCTAACCTCCCTACCAGCGGTAGGGGGGCTGGGGAGAATAACTTAAAACTAACAGTAGTATGCAGAAGGCCGCTACCTAGAAACCTAAAAAAAAAAGGGTACGCAGGTAAAGAGTTGACCGCGTTAGGGTCAACCTTTACCGACAGAAAGGACAAATATACACGAAAACACACAGATATGATAAAAATAAATATGAAAGTAGGAGAAAAATAAATTAAAATAGAGAAAAGAAATAAAATAAAAATAAAAGGACTGGTTCAGTACAAATTCGTTGTCACCGTTAAGTATCCTTTGTACTGAAACCAGACTACTTACGCTGGGCACAACAGTGCACTCAGCACAAGCACAACACAACTTAGCAGTTTTGCAGCACTTTGAAGACTAAGGGGCTTAGTCGCAAAAAAAATCGCACTTCGATAGCACTCAGAGGGAGTAGAAAAACCTTGAAAGCCGTAGCACGGAACCAAGACGCTAAACCGTGACGTCAGTAGACTGAGCGCCACGGAATATCGGGAAGGGACCGATCAACGGAGAACGGGGTCTTGCACGTCCGCACCGCGTGGCGATCGGAGCGAGAATGTTCCTCGTTGGGGTACGATAAATCACCGATAGTAATTCGTACTTGCTTGTTGAACGTGCAGCAGCGTGTGTGTCAAGCGCGATTTGTGGGCTCGCGGGGCTGTAGGGCGGGCAGCAGCGCCGGGTAATCACTTTAGGAGGAACAAAGGAATATAATTTAACCTCTGTGGTTATCCAGATAAAAACCTTTATATGCTTAGCCATGAATTATCTCAGAATATCCATTTTCGAAGCATATTTATAATTTGAAATTGTAATTTGGATCTATTTAGATGAAACATTTAATTTATTTAACAAATGGCAACAGTATCTAATGTTTGTTTAATGGTAAGGTTTAATGGTAAGGCCTTGCGTTCGCTCTAATTTTTAAAGTTCAACTTAAACCTTTTCCTTTCCAATTCGCTGTCCTGGCAGATTGTGTCGTACCTTTACAACTTTAACTTTTAGAACGAAGTGTTATTTTTCATACCTCTATCTCCTTTGTTTGTTTATATTACTGTCAACTTTCGGCGCGAAATATTAATTCTTTCAAACAATGCTTGTGGAAAGTGTACTTTTGACAATATGAAAAAGGATCTAATACAGCTTCAAAGGATACAGTAAAAAGAACATTGTTAAAGCGTGGGAGAGGATAATAATAATAATAATAAATCCCCAGACAATCACACCAATGGCCCCAAAGTAAGCAGAGCTTGTGTTATGGGTGACCATGCAGCGAACTGGGGGGAACCCAGAATAAACATACATATATAAATATAAACAACCATGACCCGAGAACAAACATTCATGTTCATCACACAAATGAATGCCCCGGCCAGGACTCGAACCTGGGACCTTCGTTGTATGTGGCAGGGCTACTTACCACAACACCACTCGGTCGTCAAGGATATGTTATAGCGTTAAATGCTGTATTCAATACTCAATAAGAAGTAACACACGCCGATTATTCGGTAAGAGCTCAAGGTCATTTCACACATGCCCATTATTATACTGAAGAAATGTTTTCATGCTAACCGAATATTACGGTAATACCGTTTTTTTATATCTTTTCAGGCTCTCTTTCAAAATTTGAATTTACTAATAGAAACAAGGTGTACGAGTGATTTCCTTGTTTCACGAGTATTGAACCAATGTAGGATTCCCCTACAAAGCTTTGTGACATCATGTCCAAATAAATACATAGTACTTTTAAAAAAAATCCAAATACAAATGTCATTAGTACTTTTTTCTTTATCTTACATCTTTTACATAGCATGTTCTTATGAAAGTTATTTTGAAACCAGTTAGGTGATTTAAAATGACTGCAGTGATGATTTTCCCAGCTTTTCTTTCTGGTCTTTCTAACGGTAGAATTGTGCTGTAACTCACTGATCCCATTGTCATAAATTATGCCTACACCCATATTTTTACTCCGTACTTCCTTCCAAACTTTTAGATACATACATTATCGTAACTTGACACCTTCAAAACACTTGAAACTATGCGAGCCTAATTCCAATTAGTTGTGAAGGCGCGACTAACTCCGAGCTGCCGCGACAGTTGACGGCGCGCGAGCGTGTCGCCGCCAAACTGTTCCGAAGGGGACTTATTAAACAAGTTATGCTATTTACCTGCTACCTGCTACCTGATTGCGTGAGAAGAGTTCACACTGAATATCCTGTAATGCTTACCCTGGAAAGGGATACTCTGAAATTGTACGTTTTTATAAGTTGGTGATTTTCAGTGGTACTAATGGTTGCATGCGAAGGTTGTTCTAAGTTGCAAACGAACGCCCCCAGCACAAAACAATGGATTAAATTACTCAATTTTTGAACTAAACTTTTAGTTTGATAATTACATGATATTTAATTGGTTAATTAGCTAAAACTGTCTTGGAATGATATGATGCTTTGGGAAGTTTATGATGTGGTCACTAGAATATAAAAGATTTGAGTACCTAGTAAGAAAGAGTTCCCATGTTTACTTTGCTGACATTTATTTACTGTCAACGTACATTTGGGAGTTTCAAGGATCTCAAATCTCCATGTATTTATTAAAATACTTTAAATAATTACGTTAATATTTTATGGTGTTTTTCAAGAATTCCTCACTTGCTTCATTATATTATATAAGATTAACGTAAGCATTTCAAAGTATATACATATTTTCTGCTTGCCACAAAATCCTCTATAACGCACAATCCTTTATTTTATTTCTTACGGAATATTCTAGAAATTTTTCCTTGTTTTCATAATTTCAAAATCAATTGAACTTTTCCGAACTAAAAATGTGAAAGTGAGTTTGTTTATTTGTTTTTTCGTATGTTTGTGAATTTCGGCTGAATAACACGACCAAAACCCGCAAGGTATTTTGTTTTGGGTGCTCGTCGTGACAGCTGGAGAAGCATATAATAATAATAATAATAATAATAATAATAATAATAATAAATCCCCAGACAATCACACCAACTGTATGGCGCCAAAGTAAGCAGAGCTTGTGTTATGGATAGCCATGCAGTGAACTGGGGGGAACCCAGAATAAACATACATATATAAATACAAACAACCGTGACCCGAGAACAAACATCTGTGTTCATCACACAAATGAATGCCCCGGCCAGGACTCGAACCTGGGACCTTCGGCGTATGAGGCAAGGCTACTTACCACTACACTACTCGGTCGTGTATCCACATAAATTTATTTTCTTAAGGAATACTAGAGCAAAACCTGGTACTGACCAGCATAATTTTAAATATTTCATAACTACCAAAAGAACCTGAAGTTATCCACAGGGTGTGAAATTTCTTTGTCATCTGTCTTCAAACTGCCATTTCTTGTTTTATTTGACAACTTTGGGCATTTTTATCAATGCTTAGATAACTCATATCAGTATAATTCTAATAAATGCTTTTTTTCTTTCTTTGTATAATTATTTTAAGAATTTGACTTCTAGAGTCAAAATTATTATTAACGTAATTTTTTTATTATATTATTAAATAACGTATAAAAGTTTTCTGAGCGTTGAGAAAACTTAGTAAATAATCATTTCAAACTGCGTCAGTTTTCACGTCAGTTTGGCCGTTTCCTTGATTAGCGAGCACAAACAAAAGGACAAATTATATGAATTGCAAAAAATATTCTTTTGAGTTCTGTAAAGTTATGAAAGATTCTCAGTAAAAGTACTTTTCTAATATCTACAATGTACAGTTTTATCATAGGTAACTTTTTGTAGAGGTACCTCAACAATAATTCTCCAAAAAACGTAACTAAGTAAAATGTTTTCCACAGAATTATGTACATGAATTTTCCATAATTGTGCACTGCTCGAGTCTTATTATAAAATATTTTTTTTTATAAAATTCACAGTTGAACGGCTAAGTTGAGCTTAAGAACTCGGACAGACTGAGGTCAAATGCTATGTAGTAAACTGATCGTGATCGCTTTGTCGATAAAAGTAAATACAAATTCTTTTATTTCTCTTGTTAATTTAAACAAGGTAAACAATTTATCATTATAAAAAAAATATATATAATCGATCGTTAATCCTCTATTTCTAATTATTCTTCATTCTTTTTATCTTACCTAACGCTTATTAAAAGAGCTTTAAAAAAATCACCTTATATCTTATCAATTATGTATGATCGATCCGCCTTTGCTAACAGCTCCAAGCCCACAAGAACGAATGAAGTCCTCATCGCCGATGGCATTTGTTTTCGTGTGAAGGGCCCCTTAGCCGACGTTCCATTACGGACCTGTTCGAGCTGTATAAATATTTAACACGCTCGGAGCCATCAATATTCGATATATAAACTCGATTTAAGCCTGTATTTGCATGATATTAACAAGAATCCAGAATTAGTGCTTCATCGATGAATTATTTTGGAGATGTTAAGTCGACATTACTTAAAAGCTAGATAATGTTTTAGATTATTCATTAGATTAAATGGGTAGTCACTTATTTAATCTATTTAATTTTAACATAATCTTCACTTTTTACGGACTTGTAGAAGTCATTTTGAAACACAAATAAGTAAAAATATTAATGTGGTTAACAAAAACTTATGCCTGGTGAACTACGGAGAACTTTCAAACACAAGTAAACATTAGCAGAAAGCTATATAATTTAACCATACCAATACCATGTAAGCATACGAAGAGAATTGAAACTTTTTTGAATTCTTCCATTAATTTTCGTTATATTCTACATCACACTGTCATAAAAATAAACAGATCATTAAATCAATTATGTAGTAAATTACTCGCCCATGAAATGTCACAATTCCACAATACATAAAATCATCAATTTATTTGCAGAATATCAGATGCTAAGAAAATGAAGTAAAGAAAGTTTTCATAGCTGAGCGCAGATGAGGGAGACCAAAATTTATTGCTACCCTATTTACTTAAGCACTTCTACTAAATTTGTTTTCGCTTACCCTTGGTATATTTGCAACGTTTCATTTCTTACAAATGCTTTTACTAGGGCTGCGACCCTGAGCTCAACATGATATTGATAGAGTGATGGAACCTAACTACAAAGTGATGAGTATCGAATACATTTAAAAAGTATGCATTTGAATAGTAGCGTGCTGGGTGAGAGTTTTCAGCTTCACTTTACGCCGCGAACGCTTTTATTGTTATAAGAAATTTGAATAGTGATATTTGAAGATAGAGTAGGTAAGCCGACTTGATTTTATACGAAAATCAAACGCACTCACGACATAAAGTGCTGGTGAAAACTCTTACTCGGCACACGGATTAGCTTCTTAATAAAATACATACTTAAATGTGATCTTTTACAAAATAAATAAATAATCTTTAACGTGCCTAACGTAATCTTAAACGTGCCTGATCTGTTTTATTGGCTCAGTTGCGAAATTTTCATTTCTATTTCAAATGTTTGCTATATTTTAACGTAGAAATTTAAATAAGTATATATAATAGAATAACTAATTGTCATAAAGGTACTTTTTGTTTTGTCAAACATAGTCTCATGATAAAATTAGTGTAGATAAAGATATTTTTTCCACTAGGCTGTTTCACTGAACAAATCAAGGGCTGGCACTTTCATAAAATAATATTCTTTTAGTCTTAAAGATTTAGCTCTGGATTGTCGAGCTGTTAGTTTCAGCTTTGTGGTAGCTGGCAACTTGATAAAAATGCAGAGGGGTCAGCTATCTGATTGGCTTTCTGTATAAAATGACTGAAACTGAATTCTAAATCATCCCTAACTACCTACCGTTTGCAACGATACATATCCAAATTATTTTTTTGAGAAACTCAATCACAATAAATATTCATCATATTTATAATTCAATAAAAAAAATACATTCCTGATCATCTAATGAAATACTCAAAAGCCTGATAGCCTTAAAACTATCCTAAATGTATTAACAGACAATGCATTAATTTTGAAGACTAAATATAACTCTCCAATTTTTGTTATCGCTCCAAACCCATTAATGTCCTTATATAAATGTGAAAGATCTGTTCAATTTGGCCTACCGTGATTCCCAATAAATCAAGATTTGATAATCGATTTCGATAAATTACTAATACTTCAGCGAAAATGTGGCCGATAATTGAGGAATTTTACCACGGCGCCAAAGTTTCGTACGCTTCGATTAATTTTCGTAAATCTTAGTTGTTTTATTAATAAATGATTTCAATTATATTGAAATATAAACCAACGAAGCGTTGTAAGTCGTAGAGGCTTCCATTCAAATTGCTTTTGTTCTTGTCATTTACACTAGCTACGTCTACCCCTTAATCGCCACACAGCCCATATCTTTTGTTATTATATTCGTTATCATAAGGAAGACCAAAGTAACGCCCAGACAAAATCCAAGCAAACAAATTCTACTTCGTCTAATGAATGTCAGTTTGGAAATACTAAAACAGCGTATTATGTTTCTGATTTTGTCTGATACTATATTATTTTAAATTATCTCAGGTTAAGTGTTGATATTTAAAGTTTTTATGAACAGGTATTAATATTGTTAATAGCAAACTTTTTGACTTTTAGCTCTATAACGAACTTTTTGTAAATTTTTTTGTAAAGGTAAGAAAATTATTTCCATAATTCATTTATTGAAACGTTTTTCTATAAATCGCCTGTGTTTAAATTATATTCAATATAACAAAACCTTATATTATTCTTGTTCACGTTCCACTGCATTTAGTTGAAATTTAGAATGGAAGCTGTTATTGTGCTGTACATTGCAAATGTCTTTAAACCCGTCTCCTTACCGACTTGCTTTGATCTCACTAAATATAATTTCACTTCGCAATCCAGTCTGAACGTTCCAGAGTACAATCAAAAGCAAAATATCTTCAGTAGTCCAAATTATGATATTATATAATCCTGAGACGACTCTAAGCTTGAATTGATAGGTACCTAAACTACGACAGACATTATTTTTATAATTAAAGATCAAATCAAAAACAGTTCAAACCGATTGTGTAAGTACCTTAGTTTATGTTAATTTTTATAAAATGGCAGTAGTAAGCAAAATATACGTGTTTAAGGCGCAGTTATTAATGTTACTCTACTGTTTTAACAAGCGGTTTCCCCCCAGTTCACTGTATGGTCAGCCATAACACAAGCTCGGCTTACTTCGAGCCGTAGAGTTGGTGTGCTCGTCTGGGGGAATTATTGTTATCCTTTCAATGATCCAGTCTCAATAAAACATAGATTATCTTAAAATGTTATTGAAACAAAGACACAGACTGTACAGAAACTTTACACAGATATACAAAGGTTAAAAGTTCCATCTCAGTTAGAAGTGTGCAAGTATTTAGTATTTGCAACAAATTTGTTTGTATACAGTATCGTAGAGTGTCTCAGATTGCATACTTCACTTTGAGATTTATTTTAGTTAAAAGCCCAATTCGTCGTCTTGCTCAAATTGATTTGTTATTGTTTATAGTACGAAGAAGTTGCTCCGCACTCACTCTCAAATAAGTAGTTATTAAACTTGTTTGGTTCACACAATTTAGATAAATGAATATTAGTATAGAAAGACTGATTTATTTATTTATGTGGATGTACAGGGGCTGTTCACAAAGTAGGTTACGTTTTGGAATTAAGACAAAACTATGTACAGGAAAATATTTTTATTATATACATTTGAAAGAGCAACTAAAATACTATTTTTCTACATAATCGCCAAAAAGGTTGAGACATTTATCGTAGCGATGAATGAGCTTCGAAATTCCTTCCTCATAGAAATCCGCCGCCTGAGTGTCGAGCCAGTGAGTCACGGCCGCGCGGAGATCGTCGTCGTCATCCAAACGCTGCGTTGCAAGCCAGGTCTTCATCTTTGGAAACAAGTGGAAGTCACTTGGTGCAAGATCTGGGCTGTACGGCGGATGAGGGAAAACCTCCCACTTGAAGGTCTGAAGGAGATTCTGTGTGACATTTGCCGTGTGAGGTCGCGCATTGCCGTGCAAAAACAACACTTTTGAGCTGAGTTTCCCTCTTCGCTTGTTTTGAATTACCCTTCTTAGGTTTCGCAATGTTTGGCAATACCTATCAGCGTTTATTGTTTCACCACGTTCCAGAAAATGGACAAGAATCACACCTTTTCTGTCCCAGAACACTGTTGCCATCAACTTTCTGGCAGACAACGTTTGCAAACACTTTCGAGGTTTTTTGGGAGAATGTGTGTGCCCCCACTTCATAGACTGCAATTTTGTCTCACACGTCACGTGTTTCACCCAAGTCTCGTCTCCCGTTACGATTCGATCAAGGAATGAATTACCTTGTTTCTCGTAGGCCTCCAAAAATGACAAAGAGGCAGCCATTCGCTGACCCTTGTGTTGGTCTGTCAGAAGCTTTGGTACCCACCTGGCACAAAACTTATGGTAGCCTAACTTTTGAGAAACAATTTCGTACAATAAAGTGCGTAAAATTTGCGGAAAACTGAAGGAAAGTTCGGTTATGGTGAAACGACGGTTTCCTCTAATTTTTTCATTGACCTTTTCCACCAGTTCATCGGTCACAATGCTTGGCCGCCCACTCTTCTCTTCATCGTGAACATTACTCCGTCCATTCTTGAAACGTATGCACCACTGGCGAACGCCTTCTTCACTGATCACGTTGTTCCCGTAAACTTCACACAGTTGCCGATAAATTTCTATGGGTTTAAGTTTTTTTGCCCACAAAAACCTTATTACTGACCGCACCTCACAACTGGCGGGGATTTCAATGGCGGCGCACATTTCAAAAGCCTGCAGCAACGGAACGAACGACACTACGACCTTCTCCCTTGCACGGCTAGATGCCGACTGAGCTGCCGAACGCTCACACACCAAGATAGGCGCGATAGCTGCACCCTCTGCGACGCTAGACAAAAACGTAACCTACTTTGTGAATTGCCCTCGTATTATTGATGATTTAAATACACGCATCTTGCAGTATAGTAAATAATTAAAAATACTGATAAAGTCAAATAAATGTGCTACCTTGTATTAAACAGCAAATAATGGGTTAACTGCACTCCATTACTGCCATAAAAACGCTGCATCTCTTTGTCTACGTTTCTATTGTAGCAGCAGCTTCAAAGAAGTCATCATTATTGTACAGCTCAATAAATAGTACACGAATGAAAACTGTAAACGACGATAATATAGCGTTGTACTCCATTGAACCAAATGCCAAAAATATTTGTTTATCTAGTAGCTTATTCTGAGATCGGTTTGTTCGATATACTCGTGCCTACTTTTCAACATTTTTATATTTAGGACTTATAGATACTTATTCTTCACCCTTGTTTCGTCACGTGCGTCACTGCACGTGGACGCTTACTGAAATGACATTGAAATTAGAATAGCGCCGCTAAATCTCCGGACGTCTCGTTTGTCTATAGACTGGAGACGGCTTCGCTCGCATAAAATTACATTTTGACTTTTTTATTTAAAAATAAGCATTAACCCTAAAATACCATAAATATAATATGTTTATTTGCTAAGAATGGCAACTTTTTGATTCTATTTACCATATTCCTTGATTGTAAGTTTCTTAATGAATAATTTATTTTACCTATGTATTTTACTCATTTCGGATCGACGACACTGTGAAATATCAAACTAAGCATATCTAAGCATGGGACTTTAATTATTGGGTTTACGACAAAAATTTACAAAGGGATTTAAATCATCACAAATTTTTTCCGTAAATTTAAGCTCTAGAGTATACAATAACAAGTTTTGTAAAACTGTCTAAAGTAGGCACTGACTAAAAGTGCCTTAAAGTGGAGGTAGTTCAGAGTGAGTGAGTTGAGGCCGGTAGCGCTCCTATCATTAAGGCGTTCGAGTCTGTACATGAGTGTATGTACTCGCAAGTAGCGGCCCACCTCAGTGACTGATATTAGAATTTTTTGAAATTAGACATTAGTCTTAACATTATAGGAATAATTTATATCTAATAACAATCTAAATAATTCATATTCTGTAAGATAATTTAATTATGACATTTCTCTCCGTTTTCTTACTATAATTCCAAAACATCGGTCACACAAAAAAAATGCAAATAAAATTTGATATAGATAATAAACATTTAGCCTATATAATTCTGTCAACAACTTGCAAATGGCCGAAATATTGAGGAAAACATTATCCGCCTTAAAATCAAGATCGCACTTGAATTAAAATCGTGTTTTTGAATTTACACTCCAAGTGGCACTTCGTAAAGATTGGAGAAATACAACTTGGGCGTAGAATTATATCTCTTTTTTCGCCCGCTTGTGACATAGGACAATTGGTTAATATCACTCTGTAGTGGCTCACACAGTGCAACAAAGGTAATATCGGTGTTGTAAGAAAATAATAATGTACGTCATAATTAAAATGTTGGTACCAAGCCGCAAAAATCTACAAATAAAATAAAGTTACATACAAGAAAATGTTTACTCATGCCTTGTACATTTTGTATGTGTTCGTCACGTACAAGTAAATTGGAATTTGGATTTGACTCGTTCTGGCAGCTGGGACGCGCATCTTGCTGCTCGCGGTAAATGCTGCACAGCGTACTAAATCTTAAAGTTAAATCGTCTGAGGCGACCCTGTCCCTGAGTAGTTTCCGAATCATAAAACAATTACTTTTATAATGAAATTCTAATAAACAAAGCAATTATGTAAGTCAAACCAAGCGGAGAGAGCAGAAACAGTCCCCGCCACAACCTCGCTCCGCCATCCGGCGCGCATTGCAGGGACCTAATGAAATTTCTTTCCCGTTTTTAAGAGACTTCCTTTTCACTAAAAGAACCCTTAGTTAGAAATATTTTCGTGTATTATTTATTTGGAATATATTTTATGGTTTCGCAAAACAGGTTGTTTATGATAGAATTTTATATTACTCTGAACAGGCTTCTTTCATGACCGCTACTGACCTAAATTCAACTACTTTGATAAGGACATTCCACTTGAGAGAAGTTCGTAATTTTTTTCCTTCTATGAATTTTTTTTAAATACTTTACTGTGTCTACTTGTTATGCCATTGTTAATATTGCTGCTAGCAGTGGAGACGTTGGGTCGTCCGATATAAATTATCTAAACATCAACTTTTTCCAAATTGGTCCAGGATTTCGGACTTCAGCAACAATATTAGAAGTATTTATATAATGATATCTATTTGTACCTTTTCTTTATATTTCTAAGCAATGAAACAATTTTTGTAGGTTTAGATAAAATCATTCAATATTGTATGTGTCAATATTCAAATTTAAAGTTTGACTTTCCTTTTTAAATAGTCAATAAAATGATGCTGTGTTACCGTGATACTTAAACACGCACTATGGGCAACGTGTGGGAGTGTCATTACGAAGAACAGCGCAGCGGATCGCACACAAAATGAACTCTACTGAACCCTGACAGAGTCCGCCGCTCCCGCGCTTGGTTGAGTTTTTTCAGTTTTATCCGAAAGAGAAAGTCATTGGCATCATTAGAGGGCCATTTAAAAGTAATTTGACGCCAGGAAGTGGGCAGGGAATACCAAGAGGAGAATTGTATTGAAATCCTTCGTTGGCTACGTGACTGAAATTAATTTCATTAGTTTACAGGGAAACTTTTTCCTCAAATTGTGATTGTTATCAGTTTTATTTTAAAAATGTTCTGGATAATGTTTGTATTTTATTTACCCAGTAAAGGGTTCAACTTGAAGCTGGAGTCTAAGGTGTATTCTCGCCTATTGACTGTGAAGGTGATGATCAAGAAAAAGAAGATTTCCACCAAGTATTGCATAATATGTTTTAGCCTATGATGAAATAAAATATTTTTCGTTTTGATTTATTTTTTAATGTTGAAAAATATTGGTTTTAATAGTTTATTTTATAATCTCACATGATTATCTCATGAAGCTTTGGAGTTTATGCATTTATTTAAATACATGTAAATCTCAGCCTAAAACCAAAATCCTTTATACAAAGTTAGGTACATTTAAGTCGTTTTATTACGGCCTGTTGGGTGTGCCCTTACCTTCCATGCCAGAGGTCCCGGAATCGAATCCTGGTAGGGGCAGATGTTTTAATATATTTGCTTTCTAGTCATGGATGTGTATGTACGTTTATTTAAGTTTATTTCTAATAATAGGTCTTTACCTATGAAACTGCCGTTTTGCCGTACTGGCCATTTCAAATGAAAATATTTTTTTTTGACTGATAATTCTAATTTCAAATTAATTTTATTTGTCAAACATGGAATTCTTTTTCTAAAATCGTCATTTGTTTAATAGTTAGTGTTTTGTTTTCAACGCATTCGAACATTTTTCGTCATCATGGATAAGTTAAAAATTCGAGTAATTATGGAGTATGAGTACCGTCGTGGCAGCAAAGCGGCAGAAGCGGCACGCAACATCAACGACGTTTACGGAGCGAACACTACAAACGAACGCACCACCCGTTATTGGTTTACCCGCTTCCGTTCTGGAAATTTTGACCTGAAAAATGAACCCCGTGGTCGTCCGAAAACTTTGGTCGACAATGACGAATTAAAGGCAATTGTGGAAGCTGACGAAACTCAATCCACGGCTGAATTAGCAGCAGCTTTCGACGTTAGCATCAAAACAATATTGGTCCATTTGCGTCAAATTGGCAAGGTAAAAAAGCTTGACAAATGGGTACCCGCGAACTCAATGACCGCCAGCGCGAAGTACGCGTGGAGACGTGCCTTGCACTGCTCAGCAGGCATGAAGGGCAGGCACAAATGAAGGAATTCTGAACCGCATTGTTACTTGTGACGAGAAATGGATCCTGTTTGACAATCGTAAGCGCTCAGCAAGTTGGTTGGACCCTGGTTCAGCACCCAAACAATGCCCTAAACGAAAACTTACCCCTAGAAAAGTGATGGTCACTGTTTGGTGGTCTAACGCGGGTGTAATTCATCACAGCTTCTTGCCAAACGGGACAAGCATTACTGCAGATGTGTACTGTGAAGAACTGAACACAATGATGGAGAAGCTCGCACGTCTCCAACCAGCTTTGGTCAATCGTTCGGCTCCACTGCTCCTGCACGACAACGCGCGACCTCATACTGCACAGCAGACGGTCTCCAAGCTACAAGAGTTGGGGTTGGAAGTTCTCCGTCATCCGCCGTACTCACCAGACCTTGCGCCTACAGACTTCTACTTTTTCCAGAATTTGGATAACTTCTTGGCGGGAAAAAAATTCAATACCCGAGAGGCAGTACAAAATGCCTTTGAAGAATTTGTTGCCTCCCGTCCAGCTGATTTCTTCAAGAAAGGCATCAATAAGCTACCAATGCGTTGGCAAAGATGCATTGATTGCATGGGTGATTATTTTGATTAATAGAAATAAAAAATATATAAAAAAATGACGCTTCATTTATTTCGTGAAAAACGGCAATTTCATAGGTAAAGACCTAATATTAATATATTTAAAAAATATATCTATGTGTGTTTATATATTTCTTAAGTTTATTTTTCCGTTATCTAGTATCCATAACACAAGTTCTTAATGATACTTAATTAGTGCTAGATAATGTGATTGTTATAAATATTTATTATTTATTTATTTATAAGCGTTTGATCTCATGCTGTACTGTGATAACAGCGAGCTATAATTATACGAGTTTTTACATTATACATACGTTCGAACTTTTATTATGAATTTTAATATTATCGAGTTACTCATGCCTTGTTACCAGCTCGCTAGATCATTAAATACATTTTAATATTATATTATTCACTAATAATTAAATCAATAACAGAAAATTTTTAAGTGTCAAAATTATGTCTTCAGAAATTTTATAATAATATTTATTTATTTATTATTCGGAAAACCAACAGCTTTGTGACACAGAAATGTACAATCGATTAACCATGGAGAGCCAATTAAAGGTTCTCGCGTTTAAAAACGTATTAGAAAAACTAGGTAGCGTAAACTAAAAAGCTAGACAACTTTACAATTCATCTTAAATAAATAGGTAATTACACAATTAAAAGCAAAAAATAAAAACATTATAGAAATTAATAATACAAATTGTTACATAAACTGGATGACATTTTGTTTATCATAAATTGGCAGGTGTGGAAGGTGATGACGAAGGCTAGGGTGGCATATGCAAAGTTATTCAAAATAGAAGAACTTTAATCGACAACATCAACACATCAAGCCCTTGCCTTAAATATTCCAAGACGCGCTCCTAAATAAACATGTATGAAGTAAACACAGACAATCAATCAACATAACAAATTAAACGATACTGGCGCCTCGAGCGCTTTAGCTACAAAAAGAAACTGGATATCCTTGAGTAACATACCCGCAGCATAAGGCCTGCCAGCCGGGCGGGCCGCGTCGGCCGCGTCCACTCCGCCTCTCATTCAGTGAGATCATGGACGCCCAATTTCATTTGATGATCAAATACTATATCCACTTATCGTCGCCGATTCGCACACAGGGTGCTCGGCTTTACTTTTATGTTTTTATTCTTGAATATTTTTTACATTTAAAATAATTTGTATTTTCACATTAAATCGTTAGTATTTTATTATTTATATTATTCTTTAGTGTTTTTCAAAGTATAAAAAATCAATGGTTTTTTATAGTTTTTATTTTTATAACATAAATTAACAATATTGTGAATAAAATTGGATAACAAAGAGTGGCCGCCTCTGTTGTTGAGAACTAGCTGACACCGATTATTCATAGAATCCATGAGTCTATTTATGTTATCCTGCGGCAATTACTCCTAATTAAATTTTAGTACATCAGTTGTCGGGATGTTGTCACTCCGTCCAAGTCCTCTAAAACACGTCTCTGGAGCATGTCCCATGCGTGCTCGATGGGGTTGAGGTCTGGCGATTGTGCAGGCCAAGGCAATACCCGGATGTTTTTCCTTGCCAAGTACTCCCTGGTGTGCAAAGCTGTATGTGAACGCGCATTATCATGCATCAAGGTAAAATCGAAGCCAAGGGTTTGTGCAAATAGACGGTCATAAGGCCTTAGAAAATCCTCAACGTAGTTTGCAGCGTTCACGTTTCCATTTATAAAAACGAGCTCAGTTCTTCTGTTCTTCATAATACCTGCTCATACCATAACTGTTGAACCGTTGTATGGATGAACTTCTTGAACGCACCTCAGCCTATCGATATTTCCAGGATGACGGTACACTCTTACCCTTCTAGTATCAGGCCTAAACCCAAATCGAGACTCATCGCAAAATAAAATTTTATCCCATTGCTCCTGGGTCCATGTTATGTGTTCTCTACACCATTCACCAGACGAGCGCGATTCCCGTGACGTATAGGTGGGCACCTAATTGGTCATTGTGCATGTAGGCCGTACTCATGCAGTCGACTTCGCACGGTTTGGGTGATAACAACAACACCACTTGTGTTTTGTAGCCTTAAACCTATCTCTCGGGCGCTTAACATCGGCTGACGTCTTGAGGTTGAATGTATCGGTCTTGCCGAATGGTTGTACTACTTCTGCGGCCTGGGTGCTGCTCGGCAGGATCTCCCGTGTTAGTGTAACGCTGATAAAGACGGCAAATAATGCTTCTGTCAACACCAAAATATCGTGATACCTCAGATTCATTGCTTCCCGCTTCCAACATCCCTAGGGCTCCTAGCATTTGCTGTATGGTCAAATAACGTCGCTCCATGTCGTAAACAATGTCTTACAATTAATATTTTTCTCAATTAATCAATAAAAGTTAATGATAAATGATTTCCAACACTCACGCCACACAAAGAGGCGTTTGTGTATGTTTTCGCTTTAAATTTTGTGAAAAAACAAACGACAGTCCAATTTTTTTTTAACAACCAACCAGTATGTCACCTAGAACAAAAAAGTTTACTTTAGTACTACCTACTTGGTAAGAAAATATATAATAATTGATTAATTAATTTGAAATAATGTGTGTTGCTTAGACTTTTTTGATGTGTGTAGATATACTTAATTACTTGAAAATGTTTATGGCAGAACAACAGCATTTAATGAAATGTTTGAAAGAAAAAATAATATTCAAACTGAAACTGATTAAAGGACAAAAAAGAGCACAGAAAATCTAATAAATTAATGATATTCCGCTGTCAGCGGAATGCAGTTGACACTAGTCACTAGCTAAACAGACGACGACTAATTGCTTTTTTTTTTGTCAAGGGAAGTTCAAAATAAACTTTTACTTTTCAATAAACAGATTTTCAGATAATGTCATAATTATGTTTTTTATTTGTGTTGATGGTGATTTCAGATGTGACTTAACAAACAAAGCATGCAAGCATTCACCACTCCTTCAAACAGAACAGAGCACGAGAAGACAATTGAACCATTCGTTTGAGAGTCTCGACGCCAAGGACGTACACACAAATAAGTGTGTTTATTTATAATACCCACTATTTGCGTACGAGGCGAACATTCACAAGGCTGATTACACATAACAAAAACTCATTCAATGATTAGTTAAGTTATTTTAAAAACTTCTAATTTTATAAAGGTCCAGAAAACGTAACGTGTTTTCAATTTAAATTTATACTTTCTGTTGTTAGTACAGCATAAAAGTTATTCATTTTTACGTGAATAAACGGATGTCGTGTAAATAGACGTTTTCTTTCACTGTTTCACAAGAGTCTGTTGTTATGAACATTCCAAAAATACTGAGGAGCTTTTATTTACAATTGTAGAGGATACTCTGTGTTCATTATCAAAAAGAAATAAACAATAGTTAACAAATACTACTAAAACAGCTCCTCAGACTAAAAATGTTCCTTTTTCAGTTAACATTTTTACTAATATAGTTTTTTTTTCCGTAAACCATTTGCTTGCCTATTACCTAATCCACAAAAGGTAATAAAGGTTCTGAAAGCTTCAACAACAACAATTAGTGAAACCGAATACAACTCGCAGCACCCTGTGGAGCGCGCACCTGCGCTGCCAGGATCATGTTCTCAATAATTCCGCAGAATAGGAATGGATTCCTTTATTCAGATATGATTATTCCAGTTCACGTAGTCATGGCAACTTTGCCTGTTTTCTTATAATTGGATTGATAAAAACGGTTGATGCGATGTTCAGTAAAAATACGTGGAAGTAGGGCACGGCCGATCTAAGGCTGCTTGACGCTCAAAACGAATCACAAGGAGGGAAGTACCGGGTCACGTTGTTTGACGTTCCAGTGATGCCAGTGTTTTACAATGAAGAATCGGAGAATCGACTGCAGTGAAGTATGGGAAGACATTCAATACGTCTCAGGCAATCATTTTGAATGTTGAACATTCATCTGTTTAGTGTTATGTTGTGTAATGGCGTAGAGTTCAAATATTTAATTTTTATAAAGCTTTTTATATACTATGCTATATTAAATTGTTACGTAACATTTTACAAAGAGATCAAATATTTGGAACAGGCATTTATGTAGATACTTGTTTAATAATATTTCTGTCCTAAATGGGCCTTTCCTGACACTCACGGCTATAATGAATACTTTGAAGTCATTTGCGCTCATGTTTGTATAAAACTGCCACAGTACCCTTGGCTCACGCGAGGCACGTTTCTGCGCAGTAACAGTAGCGCGGACCGCGAGCTGTTGGCTGATCCCACTTGGAAATGAGGAGTTGGTGAGGAACTTGGATTCGGTATTGTTGAGTCAACTCCAGAGTAGACTAGGTAAAGTAATTTTCTCATAATAATATCAATATGCATGTGCCTTATTAGTTAAGCCACATTTATAAATAATCTAAATGATGTAATTATTAAACTAAGAAGTAAAAGTTTTGATTTACGCTCTCATTCATCAACGACCGGCTTTATCCCCTGGATCTAGTAAAATTATGTTTTGTATTTAGGTAAGGTAATACATCAATAAGATACCTAGGCAAGGAGGCAAAATGCTTAAAGTGCGTAAATTAATTTCGGCTGCAGGCGTGGGTCTCACAAGTTGTTGAGCTTGCAATTAATTTAGGCGATGCATCTGCAAGTGTGGTACTTACATGTTGTTGACCCTACAAGTGTACAGTTTTCAAGAAGTATAGCTCAAAAGTGCCGAAAGGTTATAATGCCTGAGGATCGGTGCATTTAGTGATATCCTTTTCATATTCCTGAAAACGGGGGTTTAAACCATATTTCATATGGATCGGTTGGGTAGTTTGACTTGCGACTGCAAAAAAAAAACGAACAAACCAACAATAAAAAAGAAAACCTCCCTTTTTGGTTTTAATATTATATTAGGATGTACACAGAATTAATCAAGGGAAGAAGAAAATCATACTTTTTGTCTTCAATAGCTACATAAAATAAACGAATGAAATAAATATATACTTGTATGTCTGGATCTACCGGGCCCCGCCTCAACCCACCGCGAACTTCGCATTAATAGACATTAACGTGGGATTACTTCACCTATGACGTCACGTGGTGGCGACGTGCGCCGCGTGCCGGCCGGGGTGATTTGTTTTGGACCACGCTTCTATCCAGTAAGAAGCTTAGAAATCAGTTAATATTCCATGTTTACATTGAATCAACTGTTGTAGCAAAGGGTGTTTGTTTGCTTATCTGTACGGGAAATGAATTCATCATTCATCATGAAATTTTTCAAACACGTTGTCAGGGAACGTCCGGTAAACGCCGTGCTCCCGCTCCCACTTTTTTAGGAAGCGTCACCTATCGCAATTCGTAGCAAGTAAATAACTTGTTCCGAGAAACTTATGATTAAATTAGTTGCGAATTTTGAAATTATTCCTATATTTCGACAAAATAAATCAAATTATATATAATTTACGTTTATTTGGAACCATAAAACATTGTACAAAATCTTTGTGATCGATAATAGCAGCATTAGTATAAACTGTGTCACTGCTATTAACGTCCACCCTCTAACCCAGCGGTGTCAGGGTTCCTTAAAACTATATACATCTTTTTTACTAAGCTTAAACACTGGAACACTAGTTATTTAAATAAGTTAACTATTTATTCAAGAACAAGTATACACATTATTAATTTTAATTTTATCAAAAGTGAGAGATGAAAAGGCATCGGTGTGAATGGAAGTGTAGTGTCGGTAAATGTGAATGTAGGTGTGTGTGTCATGTATGGGGTGTGTATGAGACAGATCGTACAAAATTGCATACGATTATTTTTCATACTATAATATTAGTGATGGATATTTTTACATTATATTAAAAATATTAGACCAATTTAACATAATATTAACAAATATTTTTTGTTTATTCGTACGAAAGATCCAGAAGCCAAGCATATATTTTAATTTTGCACCTCCAAAGGTCAAGGGGATAGATGTTGAATAGTTTATTTACATTGTTGTATATGACCGGGCTGCAAAAGTAGTAGTGACGGCTAGTTATAACAAGTCTTGAGAAAGGGATAGCACAAACGTTGTAGGGTCTTCATGTATTATGATTTAGATCTGGGATGTGGTAAAGTTCTGTATGTTTGCGTAGGAGAATTTTCAGAATAAACATTTTCCGGACAGCTCGAGAATAATTAATTCTTGGGTGGGAAATTGTCTTGGTCGGTACGTCATTACTTGTATTGCTCTTTGAGTTCTCTCTTATGGTAGTATGATAGTGTTAGCTGCCCCTCCCCAGGCAGTGATGCAATAGCTCAAAACCGACTGTCCCAGTGCAAAATATACCTGTTTCAGTATGTGTAGATCCGCAAAGCTCCTTAGTCTTTTGAACAAATAAATAAAGCTTTCTTGCCCTAGTCACCAAAGTATGGACGTGCTCTTGCCAATTCAATGTACTAGTTATTATAACGCCCAAATACTTTACTTTGTTACCACGTGTGATATTTAAACAATCGCAACCTATTAATTTATGTTGGCAGTCATGAGCATACAATGAAAAGGTTTTTTGAGGCAAAGAAATGACACTGGCAGAAAAAGGAACAAACATAATTTTGTCAAGGTTTATGGTGAGTTGATTAGAAGCTAGCCATGACATAATGGAAATTAATGCATTTTCAGCGTGTCTCTTAGTTTTCAGCCAAGTATTACCCTTTATAACTAACACAGTGTCATCAGCGTAAGTTATGGGTTTAGAATTTGTTAACGATAACTTGCAGAGTTCGTTAATATAAACGTTGAACAATGTGGGTCCTAGGACACTGCTCTGTGGCACGCCATGGGACAGTTGAGCGTCATGGCTTAAGTAGTCACCTATTTTAGTGCGTTGGGAGCGTCCATTAAGATAGCTCTTGGACATTTTGAGTACAACACCTCTAACACCAATTCGCTCAAGTTTATTTAGTAACAATGGAACAGAGACAGTGTCGAAGGCTTTTGATAGGGCTAAAAATATACCAAGAAAACTTTTTCTACTATTCAAAAGTTTTACTATGGAATCGGTAAGTTCCAGTACTGCATCTTCCGTTGATTTTCTAGACCTAAAGCCGAACTGATTACTAGCGATTATGTTATTGGCGTTTAAATATGAAAGACGCCGAGTGTTTAGTATTTTTTCCAGAATTTTTAAAATAGTTATCAACACGGAAATTGGTCTGTAGATGGAAACCTTGTCTCTGCTACCATTTTTGAAAATCGGGTGGACAACCGCCCTTTTAAAGACCGAGGGAAATACGCCATTTGAAAGGCAAAGATTACAAACATGAGTGTGAACAGGAATTAATTTCAGTCTACAAGTTTTTATAACAGATTTAGGTATGTTGTCCCATCCTGCAGATGAAGTATTTTTTATGAGAATATAATACGGTTTACTTCATCATAATCAACTAAGTGAAGAGACGTTGAATGTAAGGGCTCAAATGTTTGACCGTGGTCATTAAAACGTTGGGAAGTTTGATTGCGTCTAGTTATTTTTGGAGCTAATTCAGCTTCAATATTAGCAAAATACGTATTTACCAAATTAATTGATTGGAGAGGACTTTGCAAAGTTTTCAAAATTTCGGTATTAACAGAGCGTAAACAATTTGTGCATGTCACCTTTTTGATGAAGTTCCAAGTAGCTTTCGGGTTTATATTTGCCTGTAGAAACTCATTTCGTTCATACTTTTTTTTCAATGATTTAACTAAATGATTGCAAAAGTTTCTGTAACGTATGAGAGTAGTCCTTAGTTCCAAGTAGTCCATGTTAAAGGGTTCTTTTTTGTGTTGTTGTACCAATTTAGCGTAAAATACCAGGGGAGATCCACGGTTGTAATAATCTTTTCTTACTAGGGATATTTATATCATAAGTAGGTTGAGTGATAATTGAGATTATTGTATCTACCAGTAAGTTTGCTGCCACCTCTGCGTCTGTACAGTCCAACACTCTCAGAAAAATTTGTGTTTTCTACAAATATTGCTACCGAGGGTTCATCAATTTTTTCAAGGGTTGAACAAATTTTTGTTTTTGGACGTTGGAGTTTAGAATGCCATATTACAGGTGCATGGTTGGTTATGAGCGAGTCCAGAACAAGAGTAGTTGAGAAAAGCTTAGTTTTCAGCATTACGTGATCGAGGCACCTATCGTTTCTTGTCGGAAAAAGATGACCAGGTAATAGATCGTGAGAGGCAGTTCTGTTGAGATAAGATTCTGAGTTGTGATCAACATTATCTTCCAATATATTAATATTCTAATCTCCAAGTAAAGCTATATTTTTAGTTTGTCAGAGAATGTATGATGGAATCAAGACTAATTATAAAGTTATCTGCACTTCTGTGCGATGGTGAACGATATATCGCTATTACAGCAAGGTGACCTTAATTTTATCAATAAACAGTTCGCATCTAAAAGTATCGGTTTTTAATTGAAAAGGTTAAGTTTTCTTTAATATAAGCTAGGATGCCATCATTTTGGTTACAAGATTCTGTTTGACAAGAAGTATAACCGGCCAACTGTGGATTAAAAGAGCATTTTTTGAGCCAGCATTCGGTAAAAATTATTACATCAAAGATTATACCAGTTCTTTTAAGTAATATCAATAGTTCATCAAAATTTTTAGTTATGCTTCTTATATTAGGTTTTTACCTATGAAATTGCCGTTTTTCACGAAATAAATGAAGCGTAATTTTTTTATATATTTTTTATTTCTATTAATCAAAATAATCGCCCATGCAATCAATGCATTTTTGCCAACGCATTGGTAGCTTATTGATGCCTTTCTTGAAGAAATCAGCTGGACGGGAGGCAACAAACTCTTCAAAGGCATTTTGTACTGCCTCTCGGGTATTGAATTTTTTCCCGCCAACAAGTTATCCAAATTCTGGAAAAAGTAGAAGTCTGTAGGCGCAAGGTCTGGTGAGTACGGCGGATGACGGAGAACTTCCAACCCCAACTCTTGTAGCTTGGAGACCGTCTGCTGTGCAGTATGAGATCGCGCGTTGTCGTGCAGGAGCAGTGGAGCCGAACGATTGACCAAAGCTGGTTGGAGACGTGCGAGCTTCTCCATCATTGTGTTCAGTTCTTCACAGTACACATCTGCAGTAATGCTTGTCCCGTTTGGCAAGAAGCTGTGATGAATTACACCCGCGTTAGACCATCAAACAGTGACCATCACTTTTCTAGGGGTAAGTTTTCGTTTAGGGCATTGTTTGGGTGCTGAACCAGGGTCCAACCAACTTGCTGAGCGCTTACGATTGTCAAACAGGATCTATTTCTCGTCACAAGTAACAATGCGGTTCAGAATTCCTTCATTTGTATGCCTGCTGAGCAGTGCAAGGCACGTCTCCACGCGTACTTCGCGCTGGCGGTCATTGAGTTCGTGGGGTACCCATTTGTCAAGCTTTTTTACCTTGTCAATTTGACGCAAATGGAGCAATATTGTTTTGATGCTAACGTCGAAAGCTGCTGCTAATTCAGCCGTGGATTGAGTTTCATCAGCTTCCACAATTGCCTTTAATTCTCCATTGTCGACCAAAGTTTTCGGACGACCACGGGGTTCATTTTTCAGGTCAAAATTTCCAGAACGGAAGCGGGTAAACCAATAACGGGTGGTGCGTTCGTTTGTAGTGTTCGCTCCGTAAACGTCGTTGATGTTGCGTGCCGCTTGTGCCACTTTGCTGCCACGACGGTACTCATACTCCATAGTTACTCGAATTTTTAACTTATCCATGATGACGAAAAATGTTTGAATGCGTTGAAAACAAAACACTAACTATTAAACAAATGACGATTTTAGAAAAAGAATTCCATGTTTGTCATGTAAAATTAATTTGAAATTAGAATTATCAGTCAAAAAAAAATATTTTCATTTGAAATGGCCAGTACGGCAAAACGGCAGTTTCATAGGTAAAGACCTATTATTAACAGGGAAAATTTTAAGTAACTGATATAGGTTTTTGGCATATATGTCACACATTCCTCTGGAGAACAAACACATGAGTTTGATACGGTAGCATTATCAAGTACGTTTTGGGCGTTGATATTATCATCCATTTAGATAAAAATTAAGTAACATTTTTTTTATTTGATGGCTTCATATTTTAGATAAATGAGAAGAATATAATGTATAAATATATAATGTATAATTGTAGTAATGGAGTAAAATTTTGTTATCTGTGAGTGTACATGATTGAATGGCTTGTTTTATGTTTAAATATAGCGTGTAATGTCTGTGTAGGATTTGGTTTTGAATGCACTTACTGATTCTTAATGGAGTGCAGTATTTCAAAAGTAGAACAAATGCACGAAGATAATATTTTAAAAGATAAATTATACAATGTCGGTACAATAAGAGATAAAAGATAGTCACAAGGTTTCTTTCTTCTTGCTGAGGTCTTCTTCGTTTATTATATGTATAAGACCAGCGCCATCTTGTTTTCGTAGAAAAATTTTTCCACTTGAGACCCAACACTACTTAAAGTTATTGACTTGGGCAAAATCTCATGTAAGATAAAACAGATTTTTTGTGTTTGTGTTAGGTTTTCCGATATAAATATAGGTTTCACTGGTTCACCTATTTTGAGTATTTCAGTTGTTGGTTTTTTTCCTTGTTTGTTATTTTACATGCGTAGAATACGTTCTTTTATGAGATCGCTGTTTAAGTCCACAATGACAGGCCGATTTCCTGGATCTTTGGTTTTAAAACGGAAGACGTCCTTTACATCTTGTGTTTGAAGAGAGATTCCAATCGTTTTGATAGTGGATGTTACGGTATTCAACAAATTATGCTTGTTTTTTGGTTTACTAAGAGGTATGTTTTTTATTTCAATACAGGTTCCTCTGCCATTTTTCTCCAAAATTTCGAGCTTATTTTCTAGTTAATTGATGTGCTCACAATTTTCTTTATGGTTGTTTTTTATTTTAATAATATCTAGCTTCAGATAATCATAACTTTCAGAGAGGAAATCAATGGATTTACGTGATTCGATATTTTGGGTTGTTATTTCGACCACAGAAGTGAATATTTTCTCAATTTTCTTGTCCTGCTTTTCAAGCATAACTCATTTCAGTCATAAATTCGGACAGTTGATCGCATGAGTTAAGGCGCTTTCGTTTTCCACGCTGAGGGATACTTCTGGCACGATCTGTCTCAGTAAACTCGTGCTCATGTAGTGTTTTTTTTAGATCAGGCTCAGAGCTGAAATGTTGAAGCGCCGGCTGAGGTGGCTCAGGTAATTTTATAGGAGATCTGGTTGTCATTGCTTTTTTCAGTGTCGTAGCAAATATATTCTACAGTCTACTTTACCCAGATTAAATTGTGATAAATTAATTAACTCAGATGATGCGCTTTTTCAGTAATGCTTCACTTCAGACATGTAACGAGCAGCAAAACTCCAAGCCCTACGATTATTCGTAGTCCAGGCCAAAAAGTAGATTGATAACTTTGTTGATTGATTATCACTGTCACTGTCAGTTATTGTCACTTGACAAAGTAAACAAGGTCCAAAACAAATTTATTATATTTAGTGGACGTGCTTAAATGGGTCAATATTTCTAAGTAAAGTAAAATAAAATTTTGCTATCAGATAAAACTGATAGCAAATGATACAGCAGAAGTTCAACAGCAAGACTAAATAAGACTTAAGACATAAGACTAAAAGGGCACCGAAGGTCAACTGAAATTAGTTAAACAGTAACCAGGAAGAAACAAAAACAACCGACCGTGCTATGGCTTAATCCCTGGACCTACGGCTCATCCACTCACATCCAGGTATAATAATAATAATAATAAATCCCCAGGTTTGTCTGTACACTAACTGTTCGGCCCCAAAGTAAGCAGAGCTTGTATTATGGATGACCATACAGCGAACTGGGGGGGGGACCCAGAATAAACATACATATATAAATACAACCATGACCCGAGAACAAACATATTTGTTCATCACACAAATGAATGCCCCGGCTAAGACTCGAACCTCGAACCGAACAGGACCTTCTGCGTATGAGGCAAGGCTACTTACCACTACACCACTCGGTCGTCAAGTACGCCAACAGACTACCTGAACGTCGAGTTGCAATTAGTTATAATATAGGTTTTTATTGCTTTGGCGCAGCTATGACATCCTCGTCACCAACCACACGAATTGACAAACGAATGGTAGTTTACAAAAAATACACGAGAATAAAACTCTAGTTCTAGTTTGTAGTCTAGTATGTTGTCATTTTGTATTGTTAGCGTTATCACAGTCCATTAGAAGAAAGAAGAAATAAAGTAATATTTCTTAAACCTAACATTTTAATTTACAATTTTCTGAGAATTGGCCAATCCTTATATTATGTCCTAGAATTAATTTAAAAAGCAATACTTCGCCAATCGAAAGCATTCTATTGTTTAGACGTTATATCTGTATAGGTGCAATAAAACAAAGTACGCGTGTTTCGCCCCAGCCAGGGGAATCTTCAGCGCACACCGCCCGACGGAGAAGTGACCGAACGGCCAATTCTCCAGCTTACGACTGCGGCGTTGGGGTTGCACTGCACAATGCCACAATGGCTAACGGTCAGTCCGATAAGTGTGAAATTTAAAAAAAATTACAATAGAAAACCATTAAAAAGACATAAGGACCACCAACAATTGCGCAAATATGATTGTTACACCTATTGAAAGAAATACAACAAAGAATTTCTTTTAGTAATGATCCACTCATACAAAATTGGATCGTGTCATCCATGTTTAAAAATGTCTAGATGTTTGAGAACGTTTAGACGTAATCCTTTGTTGCACTTATGTTAGTGTCAGGTTAACCGTGATTTGACTCAGCAAATGCTTAGCAAAGTGGGACTTACTGGGTTGTTTTAATCGATATGCGGTGGAATGTTTGACCAATCTAAACACCTCTGCTGTCAATCTCAGCGTAGTCACTGGCAACAGTAGACTCTTTCAAAGTCATGTCAGGGTTTAAACAATTCAGAATATTAGTGTAAGGACTTCATAAAAAACATCTATTTAGTTACTTAGTAATTTAAATATGAATTAAATACTCGGGAGACGGGTGGGACTCAGGACCCCGGGATTGGAGCCCCCATTTGTAACTGACTTTTGGTTGAATAAGGCCTTAGTGTCCGCTGCTTAAGATTTATAGTGCTTTTGTGTACAGACATCATGAGTCATCGCTGACTGATATACAACTACAACACAAAAGCAGATAAAATATGTATTACAACACGAGGATCATAATAACACCCTCAAGTACAATACTATGAAAAGAAAATAATTAAAGGAATCGTTAATATAATGAAAAATAATAAGGATTTCAAGAGTAAAATCTTTTCCAAAATTAATAAAAAGCTCTTAGGTATTTTCGTCATAATTCGACAAGAGCGGGCCCAAAAAGTTTCGCAATTAAGTCTTGTACCTCGTTCAGGGAATTTATAAGAACTCGTTAAGAAAGAGTTTGATATCATTTACAGTGGTTCCATACTTTTTTAATGAGTTTAGTAAGCTTTTTAACATAACATATTTTTACTTAGTTTATGTATTTTGTTTTAAAGACTATATACATTGTAAGTTTACACTTTTTGCAATGAATATTGTGAAAATTTATGTAATACAGTAACATCTATAAGTGCAATTGTTGATTCATGCACAGAATGGACTCCAATTTTGTGGATACATCGCCAAGCTTGTATCGTAATCGAGAGCGAGGTTGCAGTCACTCGATAAATTGCTTGGGTTACGTGGTTATTGACTGACTACAATCCTTATTACTTAAATTATAATATTTACTGATTACTGGTTATCTTCACACAAATATTAATTAATCCTTAGATTTTATACAATTTTACCAAAAACCATCAGCATTAAATCCTTTCTCTGTAAAGAACCCTAAAATGAATAATATAATAAATAAAAAAACTTTCATGGTTAGCTACCTATGTTTCGAAGTTGTAATCTTGGTCCTGAGCATTAAAAAGCTTTGCATTTTTCATTTGAAACTGGAAAAAAGATAACATTTATTCGTTGGCTATTTTTATAATTTCCGTTTTGAATTCCGAGAAAAAACGCTCACACGTGTTTATTTGTGAATAGCCATTTATAATAATAAACAAGCAAGAGGAATACGTCCGAAGCTGCTTGCGTGTGAGGTCATTTGTACTGCACCTACTGCTGGCCCTGCGGATTGTGTAACTTGGTGTATACGTTTTATACACTTACGCTAATATTGTGTATACATTTGATACGCTAATATTGTCGCATGCATGGTATGTTCTGAGATCCTTATATTTAGACATGAATTTGCCCAATTTCATTGGAAAAAATGAAAGTAACTCGCATTAGAAGCAATTGCTTTAGCAAAAATAACGAGACAACAAAAAAAGCAGACGTTATTATATTTAGCAATGTTTGAAAATATCTGCCAGATTTCAATTCTAAAGCTCCGTGAGCAATAACCGCTGCGGCAACGGGCGTGGCAATCGTTACCATTTCAGCGGTTTAACCCTTGAAAATCCTCAATCAGAAACAATTTAACCTGCTTAAGTCCGACTTTGTACTTTTTTAATATACTTTTACCTGAGCCGTGCTAATACATGCACGTGTGGTACAAAACACGAAAATTACTTTCATTTTTATTATAAATTAAATTATTATAAAATGTTACATAAAGATGCTTTTATTTTCTAGATGATTATCTAGGAATACGATGTTTAATGCAGCCCACAGCTCTGGTCGGTTGAGGCCGGCGACACATAACTAGAATGTAATTAGTGGTCATTAGTTCAAATCGTACCAGTGAGTGCAATAGCATTATTGAATCAATATTATATGAAATTAATATTTTGGAATATATAAAGTAGTTTTATATGCTAAGTCAAGCTTGTTCGTTTAGTCCGCAAACAGTAGGCCCTGAAGCAGTCAAATGCATCAAAGTGTTGTGCTAAACATTTTCTCTAGTTTTATTGTTTGATGAAAATAAAGTTTGTAGGTACTCTTGGTTCTCTAACGAACGTAACTTTCTTTTGCGTTTAGTTTGTGGCAGTAGGTTCCTTACTTCTAGACCTGTGCAATAATTCCACACAAGTAAAGGAGCAACAGAGCAAACACTCAGCTTGTATGTTGATCACGGAAATGTCTTTTCCTACCACGACTGGAGGCGATGGCAGCCCGTCGCCATGTTTGATGCGTTGCTGTGGAGACGCGCTGGTTGCAGCAGCCATATGGGACAAACACCTTTGGAACTTGTCTGTGGATCTAACACGTTTACGAAGGTTGTCTCGTAAGCCGGCGCGGGACGGGGCGCCCAACAGCTAGGTCACACGATCATGACAGTATATTTTTTAATAATAATAATAATATTATAATTAATCCCCAGACAAACACACCAACTGTATGGCCCTAAAGTAAGCAGAGCTTGTGTTATGGATGGCCATACAGCGAACTGGGGGGGAACCCAGAATAAACATACATATATAAATACATACAACCATGACCAGAGAACAAACATCTGTGTTCATCACAGAAATGAATGCCCCGGCCAGGACTCGAACCTGGGACCTTCGACGTATAAGGCAAGGTTCCTTACCACTACACCACTCTATTTAAGCCGGAAAAGCAGCGCGCGACCCATGGACATTATAAATCGAAGGTGTTCTATTGATTAAAATTGTATAAGATTATTTGATCGACTTTAGATGCGTTGTTGACTGCAGGGGCCTGCAGGGGACTGCCTGTGTTCCAGCTGCACCGGCTGCTGCTTCCCTCGACCGGAACACAACCACGTAAACTCGATTGTTATGGCGATTAGAATAGAAAATACTGAAGTACTACCCCAGACGCGAATTAAACAAATATATAACAAATGAAACTCTACAACCATTTTGCAATAAAATTGTCTTATAATGGAAATCTTTTTATTAGAGAATTGTTCTGGGTTTGGATTTCATTTATTTATTTTTTACAAAATCTACAGCTCTTAATTTATTTACAGTTATAAGTTATTTATAAAATACTGACAGCCAGTTATCGATTTACAATTTTTATTTTAATACATGTAGCAGTCTCCTACGAATACATTTTAATGAATGAGTGATAAATATATCAACTTATAAGGTACGGTCATGGTCGAAATAGTAAATTCAATTATTTGAGTGTGTGTATGTGTATGTGTGTGAGTTTATGAGTGTATGTGTGTATGAATTTGCATCTTTCAAATTTTTACTTGCTTTCATGAAATATATCAGTGACTTGTGAGAATATTTTATTATAAGTGTTCTGTATCCTGTTTATGGTTGAGTTTCGTGTACAATTGGTTTTTGTGTGTTGTGGATATAAAAGATTCGTATGGCTAGTTCTAGCGGAGGGGGTGCGCAGACTAAGAGTGAGGCAAGTTAGTTCAGTGCAGTCTATATTTTTATTACAAATATTGAATAAGGACAGCATATCAGGAAGAGTACGTCTGTAATGTTCTCTAGTGTAAGCATACGGTACGGTTTACATGCTTTTGGGTAAGGTACATAAGTCTATGATCCTCGAACATGTTATTTCTAGATATCAAATACCATCCACTTTTAACTTAACCCTCTCAGAAGAGATTTCCGTCGTACAATTTTAAATTTTTTATTGGTTGCAAAGTATAAAATCGCGCGTACACGCTCCGCTCGGTTCCGGTGCACGCAGCCATTCTACTTTTATTTATTTAATTACATTCGCTGCCGCGTTGTTTTATAGCTTTTGTTTTTTTGTTTAACGGTGTTTACCCTCACTGAATATAGCCGGTAAATGTTTGTACGACTGCACCCTTTGGGAGCAAGGGTTCAAAGGGTTAGGATTTTACTAAATGAATACCGGGAATTTCTTCAGCAGTGATGAGTGATATCTGGTTAAAGGTTCAAGATGAAAATGTATGTGTATCTTACACGGATAGATCAGGTGACACTTTTTTGTAGATTTAAATTTATCAAATCAACCTTTTAGTAGCACACTGCACTTGACAAACAAAAATCGGTTCTTAAGCCAAATACTTCTACTAATTTACTGCTAGTTTTGGAGGCTTTGCAAATTTGTAGTAGATTGCAACATCAATTAATTAAATAAGCTGCTGTGGCGTGTGAGTAACAGGGACCATAGACGTTATGTAGAGTGGCAGTAGTGGAACCACCACTCACGTCTATTAAACAGATTGTACACAATGTATAGTATCGTTTGCGAACGGCACGGTTAGCTGCGGCGCTCGGGGGTGGACCGGCCCGCCACAGGTCGTGGGTTCGAAATAAAAGATAGAATGATCTACACATACGATATATTTATTATTTATGAGTTGCCGCCTCACATCAAGATATGCAGATAGAAATAGGTAGGTAGGTAGGGAACACTGGCCTGACGGTACGGTCCTCCGTTTGTTAGCTCGTCTTTCTCCAACCGGCTCCAGGTATTGTTATCACAGATCCTTGTGGGTAAGCAATGAGCGTCCGGGGCTAGGTACCAATCCGCAGGTTGGGAGTAATCGTGAATCCAAGGTGTAAAGTAAATCGTAACTCCAAATCGCAAATCCCCAGCGGGATTAACTTCCAAATCAAAGTTAATTATGTACTCTTAAATGGGTCTCAATTACGCAGCGGTCTAGTCTGTTAGGCTGTTGAAATAAAAAATGGCCGTCGCATCGTGTTTAGCACTAGCACAGACCCGATCTGCATCCGGACCCGTTCGGACGTGTTGACGGTCGCTCCTGGCTGCCGAGTCACGATTGTTGTCTCACGACTTCTCAAACGCCACTCCCAGATCCGTTCTGCATTTGGCCCCACTCGGATTTGTCCGCGGTCGCACCAGCCGTTGATTCACGATTATCGTCTCGCGACGACAACTCGTAGCAACACTCATACGCTGAGATTCATACAATATCTCGCTTCGTCCTCGACGACTTGAGATAAGCCTTTGTAGGACTTACGTTGCGGCCGGTTTCGATCGGCTGTAGCTAAGTCAGTCTCGCAGCAACAACAGAGCTGAGCTTACTAAGGTCGATTAAATTCGATAGTAGTTCGCAAGGCTCGGGCTGATTTTCTGGCTACGTACTTGGCGCTTGGTGCTTGTTACGTAGTCAGAGACTCGCTCTGCGGCCGGCTTCGCGCGTCGCAAGCGTACCGCTCTCGGGAGCGACCCCGGACCCGCGTCCGATGCGTCATCAGATGCCGTCAACTTAACCGGCACTCCTGAGCGCACGTTTCAGTTAGTCGCCAAACGCTCTAAGAAGCGCTCTAAGAAAGCCTCGGTATCCTCAACACTCGAGCCCACACGGTGTCTTCAACACCCGCTCCCGCGCCGTTAATGTCACTACAAGTGACCGTAACTACGTCGGCTCTGTCCAAACCAGCAACGCGCGCGCTCCCATCCCACCTAAGCCACAGCTTCCTCCGCCCGTCTTCCTCCACGAGAAAGCGCGATGGACCGCGGTATCTAATCTTTGCAAAGAGCAAAAAATTAATTATGTCAAAGCAACCAACGCAGGCGATTCAATTATAATCCAGGTCGCGATCATCGACGACTTCCGCGCGTTCACTAGGTTACTTTCATTAAAACAAATCGCGTACCACACCTACGCCCTCCCGGAGGAGCGTAAGATCCGTGCAGTATTACGGGGCGTCCAGTTCGAGCTCGCAAACGAAAAAATCCTCGAGGAATTTAAGTCCCAGGGTTTCCCGGCTGAAGCAGGGCACAAGATGCACTCCAACCGCGGTGGGCGTTTTCCTTTAGCATTAGTTATCCTATCCAATACTCCCAACTCGAAAGAGATCTTCAGAGAGGCTTGCACAATTTGCGGACTCTCGAATATCTCCGTCGAGCATCCCAACCCCCGCGGTCACCCTGGGCAGTGCCGCCGCTGCCAGCTCTATGGTCACGCAGCGGCTCACTGCTCAGCTCCCCCCAGGTGCGTCAAGTGCCTAAACCCACATATAACAAAGGAGTGCACTCGCACTCCCGAACCCACTTCCCTCCCCGCCTGTGTGCTGTGCGGTCAGTCCGGCCACACAGCAAACTACAGGGGCTGTCCGCGCACTCCACGCTTCACCACTAAGATGGCCGTGAGGGGTCCCCCGGAACCCCCGTGCAGCCGATGCCTACTCCGGCTTTGTCCTGGAGGCAGCGTCCGGCCGCTCTACCTTCACCTTCCCGTCCTATCCCAGCTCCCGTAGCTTTCGTAGACCCGCGTCCCGCTCCGTCATCTTCATCTCAGTCGTCGTTGGCTGAGGACATAAAGACCGTGTTCGAAGTCATTCAAAAAGTCGACATTAAGGAAATCTCCGTACTTGTATGCAAACTTCGAGCCGCCCGCTCTCCTCAAGAGCGTCTATTTGCGTTAGCCGAGCATCACTCGCTACTTAGCTCTTTATAAATTCTATTTTTCGTATAAATTCGTTAATAAATAAATATCATGTCTAGACCCGCAAATCCCGCGTCCTGTCGTATCAAACCCAAGGGATTATCCCTAGTTTCTTTAAACGTTCGTAGCCTCACACTAACCTTCTAGAGCTCAAACTGTTCTAGTTGTTATAATTTGGTTCAATATATAATGGAAAGACGGAAAAGTACAGAGGGAAGAAATAAAATGAGAAGAGGGGATTAATAAATAAAGGCAAAATTAAAAGAGAATGAAGAATATAAGTTCAAGAAAATTCTGAACCCCATTTAAATTTATCAAATTTATAGTTTATAATTTATAGTTAAACAAAAAACGGAAATCTAATGACATAATGTAGTAAGAGATATTAAGACAGTAAACAAATCAGAAATAGAGTTGAGACGAGAAATAAAAACAAATTAAGAACGAAACAAGGAAGCATAACAGTATAAGATTAAATAAGTAATACTAATAAGCAGAGTGATACTAAGAAGGAAAATTGAATGATTAGACTGAACAGAAAATGACGAATTATAAATGAGACTATGCAAAACAAAAACAAAGCGTTAGAAACAAACGACTCAACAAAAATTATGTTATACAAAAGAGATGGGAAGAAGGAGTCGAGCAGGAGAAATAACATAAACCTAATACCAATTGGAAACAAAAAACTCAAATCTGTCGAAAATAGTCAGCGACAAACCGCGCGCTGGTAGAAGGAAAAACATTTAAAAAAACTGTTCCTTCAGAACAACGAGCCAGACTTATTGCTTCTTCAAGAGACGTGGCTAACTTCAAACCGCTCCAGGGGATTCGCTATTCCCAAGTACGCGTTCATTCGTAACGACAGTCCCAACTCCGACGGATTCGGCGGCACTGCTATTTATTACAAAAGAGTTTTCCATTGCTGTCCTCTCCCTACCCCTCCTCTCCTCAACATGGAAGCCACTGTGTGTAGATTGCGTATGACTGGTCATCCGACCATTGTCTAAGCTTCAACCTAGTTGCACCAGACCAATCCGCAGCGACTTTGAGGCCATTCTCGCCCTCGGCCATTCAGTCATTATGTTCGGAGACTTTAACTCCAAACATACTGACTGGACGTGCCTATCGACCAACACCAGCGGTATCGCTCTCCTCGACATCACTAACTCCCTTGACTTAGACGTCATTTCCCCCATCACTCCCACTCAGTATCCCAACAACCCGAACTACTCTCCTGATATCCTCGATTTTGCAATTGTAAAGCAAATCAACCTCGATCTCAGGTCTATTGAACCGCTCGATGACCTAGGTTCTGACCACCGCCCCGTCTCCCTCGTGCTCGGACCGCCTAACGATAACGTCACCTCTCCTAAGACCTTTACCAACTAGAAAGGCTCTAAAAATACGAAAGTTTCAGCCTTAGAGGCCCTGAACTCTCCGCTTGCGATCTCGTCCGACCAATTAGATAGCCCGGATAAAATAGATTCATTAGTCAACACTCTCATTGATGCTATCAACTCAGCCATCAGTGACCACGAAAAGTTTGCTAAACAAGCTTCCCTTAGCCTTCCGTTACCAATCTTATTAAAGCTAAGAAGCTGGCTCCGGAGAGCCAAGAAATATTCCACGCCCGCCTATAGAACAGCTGCGAATCAGCTACAACGTAAAGTTAGGTCTTGCCTCACGGAACTCCGAGACGTTCAGATGAACGATCTCATGGCGAATATCTCCCCGCCCACCAAGCATATTATAGGATAGCCCGAGCCTTAAGCGTAGACGCCGCCTCTCACGTCCCTCCCCTCACTCGTCCCGATGGCTCTATCGCCTTCGAAGTCGAAGAGAAAGCCGAATGCTTCGCTGACAGCGTTGCGTCTCAATGCTCGCCCAGCACGCAACCCGCGAATCCCTCTCACATCCTGGCGGTGAAGTACGAAGTTCTCCACAGAGACTCTCTCCCCATCACCTCCGACCCCGTCACAGTCTCTACTGATGAAATCTTGCTTGTCATTAAAAGTCAAAAGTCCAAAAAGGCTCCGGGTGCGGATAGAATTTCTAACCACGCACTTCAGCACCAGCCTCAACAGGTGCTTACCTTGTAAGCTGTTATATTCAATGCCTACTTTGACCTTAGCTACTTTCCAAAAGCTTGGAAAGAAGCGATATTCATAGACATTATCAAGCCAGGTAAACCTCTGAATATCCCGCCTAATCGAAGACCAATCAGCCTCCTCAAAGCAATGTCTAAATTTGTCGAAAGAGTCATACTCTCTCGAATGCGGAACCATCTGTTGCCAACGGATGGCGATCCTCTCATTCCCCATTAGTTCGGCTTTCGCGCTAAGCACTCCTGCCCTCAGCAATTCTATCGAATCGTCGAGTACATACTTGACGGCTTCTACCCGCGGCGTTTTAAAACGGTCGCAGTTTTCTTTGATGTAGCCAAGGCTTTTGATAAAATCTAGCACAGCGGCCTCTTCTATAAACTCTACAAAATAGGCTTACCGGATCGCCTGGTTAGAATAATCGCGTCGTTTCTCAAAGACCGTACGTTTCGATTTAAACATAAAGGCACGCTTTCCGCGCCCCATCTCATAAAGGCTGGAGTCCCGTGTACACTATCGATATCCCCGTCCCATCGAAAAGCGTCGAACTCGCCCTCTTTGCTGACGACACTGCCCTTTACACCAAAGGCCTCAGAGTCACGGGTCTCACCACCACACTCCATAAGGCTGTAAATGCCCTCGGTGCATGGTTTCAAAAATGGCGTATCTATGTGAACCCAGAGAAGAGCTCTGCGGTTTACTTCGACTGCAAACGCCGTCGTATCGCCGACAATCTCCACGTTAGAATGCAAGGCACTCCCATCCCCTGGAAGCGCACTACCAAATATTTAGGCGTCACCTTAGACCAGACGCTTTCTTTCAAACCTCACGTCGATAGAGTAACGAAACTCGCACGTTTTTACTTAGGCCGCCTTTAAAGTAAAATGTCAGAAACAAACGTGCACGTTACAAGGTCTGCGTTAGATCCGTCATGACATATGCCTCGCCAATCTTTGCCCACGCCAAACCTTCCATCCTGCACAATCTGCAGGTATTTCAAAATCTCTTTTGCCGCAGGGCCACAAACACACCTTGGTACGTGCGCAACACGGACCTGCACAGAGATCTTAAGCTTCCTACAGTGCAACAGCACCTCAAAACACTCTCAGAATCGTTCTTCAAACGCGCCGAAACCCATCCCAATCCTCTAGTTCGAGATTCAGTCTCATATACTGCTCTGTCTTGGATTCGAAATTCAAAGTCGCTAGACCGAGAAACGCGCACACTGGCTAACCCACGCCATTAAACTTAGATCTCGAAGCCCTTCAGGCCGCAACTTCTAATTCTAACGTAAATTCGAATTAATTCAATTTTTATTTTTCATTTTGAGCACCTTCAGTGCTATGTATTCACCTTCAGTGCTATGTTAATCCCAGCAAGTGTCGTCTTCTGGGCCCCGCTAGCGCGGCCCCTTTCTCCAATTAGTCGTCGCTCAGATGAAGGCTATGTGGCAAAAAATTGCACGAGTCATTCAGGGGTTTTTTTAGTGGGTAGTGGTTCTGGTAGGCTCGGAGCGCATCCCACATAACTCCGATCGCGCGCGCGGAGTATGCGTCAGAGCATTTTTATCCTACTGCTCTCTCCGTGGAGGGGAACAAAAAAAAATGTTCAGCACGGTGACGTTCGGGCAAACTCGCTATTGAACCGGTCAGCCGGCATTCTATTGTCTAATTAGGAATGAGCGCGCGCAAAATAAGATTTATTTTCAACTAGCGTACTTGACGGTTCCGTATATTGAATTTTATTATTTAGTTGTTTGTAAATAGTTTTGATTATTTGTTTATTTTATTATAAGTTTAGGCTGAGTTTAAATGATTAATAAGGTATTTGTGTAGATAGTTTTAGTACTAATTATTTTTTAATTTGTAAATTTATTTTATTAATTAAGTTTTTACTTTCAAATAGGCACAATGCTGCATAGCGTTAATGCAAGTCTCATTGAGAACCCTATTTTACCTTCTTGGTGATCGACTTTCGATATATCCTAACGTAGTCCTTGTTGACATCATGCAGAAAAACTTCATACAAATATCTTGGCTTTCTAGATCTAAAGGAAGATCCAGGTATATTCAGGATTTTAATATTTCTTTGGTATGAATCTATATCGCTATACACCCTAAAACGAAGCATTAAAAAAGCTCACACTTTTATCTGAAGGCACGAAGGCGAGGCGATTTATGTCGACAACCACACGATATTTGGAAAGGCCACGCAGCGCCCTACAAGCCACTCCCATGTCGGGCGCCACAACTACCCACCGCTGTGCAAACTGGGATTTATATTCAACGCCACAATTTCTTCTTAACTCGCAGAGTGACCGGCCGAACTAATGTAATGTGGTTCCGTTTCTTGTACGGACATCAAAAATATTTCAGCACTTTTTTGTTGCATTTGCTGAATAAGATTTTTGGTAAATGGAGTGTGTAAAAGGGGTGGAGAGATATTTCCAATACTGAGTTTTCACATTTGTTTAGGCAAATTACTCCCTCAACTACGCCTTTAAATGTCAATACAAAGCACATCTGTGTTTAATGATTGATTTGATTTGACTTAATTCACTTTTCTAAAACGCATAAACGCATGATTTTATACAGACAGTATGATTAGGCGAAAACATTTCAAAAGTCATGCTCATTTATTATTAAGCAAGCTTTAAGGCAAACAGTCTGAATGTTCACGTCAAGTCGTGACGCAAACACCAGGAGGGGGTAGTCAGTTTGTCGCGTTGTGTGTCTGTGCCGTTGCAGCTTGGATGCGATGGACCTTTTTTGATGTACTTTTTCTATTTTTAAACCCTTTGAGTGACCTTATTGAGTGATGCCGGATACGAATTCAAAGTTCTGCCAAAATTTGTACTTACTTTTTTTTATAGTGAATAAGTTATTGGCAAAAAAGGTGGAAAGTTAAGAGAATAGATTATTTATGTAAAACAATATTACATTTAATGTTGTCATGAAGAATCATAAGATTAAAATGTGAACCATTACATTCACTATTAAGAATCATAATAAATCCCCAGACAAACACTCCAACTGTATGTTTAACATACAGCGAACTGGACGGGAACCCAGAATAAACATACATATAATATATAAATACAACCATGACCCGAGAACGAACATCTGTGGTCATCACTCGAATTTTGATTGCCCCGACCAGGAACGAACCTGGGACTACCGGCGTATGAGGTTGGGTCACTTCCCACTACGCCGTTCGGCCGTCTGTATGATGAGTCTGTATAGATTGAAATATGTAAAACAACTTGAAGCATATGGCAGCGCGGTTTGTTTGTAATCCTGCGTGTTAATCATCTTAAGTATGCCACGCCTCCCGCTTTCCCCACCGCCTGCCCCCCCCCCCCTCGCCGCCGCTCGCACTGCGATGTACGTAATCTAAAATCAGAACGAAGAGAACAATGGCATGAGCGAGCTGTGGTTATAAAACTGGTTTTATTGTCAGTATTGTTTAAATATGACGTTGCAGATATAAGTAATGATTGTAATTCTTAAAGATTTCATTTATAATGTCAGTAGTGTTGTAATAGTGGAAAACGTGTGAATTCTTGCGAAACTTAGAAAAAATTGAGAATCAGATTGTGAATCAACTACAATACTGGAGGTTGTGTCACAGCTCGTGTTACACGCCCATCGCTTGACTTATTTCGATAAGATAAGCTAATATTGCTAGCTAAGCTATTATAGGGACATGCACTTGACTCGGCGTTACGCCGTTCATCGAGTGTATGAAGTAAACCGCCATCCAAATCATCGTTGGTCGGAAAGGGTCCGACGCAGCAATACAAAAGACGAGAGATCGATGGACATACCGGCCACAACAACTGCATACTTCAATAATTAATGGTTTACATTACCACGGTAACTGGTAGTAACAAGTCGCAAGCAAGCTGTACATAAACAGTAGAAATAAATCCCCCTGGGATTTCTAGCCCTATAGTTGTTTCTAGACGCGGGCGTATAGCTAAGAAAAAAACCTTTCAATCAAGTCCAGTTAAAAAAAATTAACCTTAATCGGTCCACCCATCCGCCAGCTACAATGGTACAATTATTAAATTCCTTTTATTTAGTATTTGGGTTAAAAAGAAAGGTCAGTGATATTAGCTTTAGATCAATCGATACCAGTATAAGTTTTGGAAGGCTTCCAAGCTTTCCCAACTAATTCAAAAAATAATAAAGTTTTGGAAGATTGCGTTGCTGTCGTTACTGGAAGCGACCTAGTAATACTGTTTGCTTTTAAAACAAAAATATTGCTTCCCTAAGGAAATCTTAACGAAAAGGTGTCGGCTGGTGTTAATTAAGGCCGCATTTTAGCCTCTTAACATCGACAACACTATCAAAAAATAATTAAAGTGGAATTTTGGATATAGTTCTGTATTACATTTCGACACGTGTGTGATTATAAAAATAGATACATAACAATACTTACAGATTCGAAATCAGGCCTGACATATCTTTAATTATATGACTTGTGGACTACATGACACTGAAAATAATACCAATGGAAGGCATCCGTCGAACATACTAAACCTACTTGCGTTTATTTATAATGAGCAGTCTAAGAATTCTCAGTTTGATTAGATGCATATTGAACGATGCAGGCATGGGCTCTCAGTGCCGCGGAGAAATCATTATATTAAGCTACAATACATTAAATTATACGTCATTTTATTTACATGAATAAAAATAAATCAAATCAACTAACTAACAACTATGTGATTCAAGTTCACACATTTAAGAGGATGTAGGATACTTGTAACAGCCTGACCACCAAGTGACGTCTTACTTTTTTATTAAAACACCAAAAGTATTACTGAGCAGCGTACATGTTGATATTAAATATACAACTCCCAAACACACTTCACTGAACATTATCTGCATGCAATACGTCTTTCTGTTCAAAAAAAAAATCACCTGTCTTAACTTGTAGTTGTCCAAATCCTGTTACCTGAAGAAACGCCGACGACAGAGAGACACGCGCGGGCCGTAGTTGGGGATTTTCCGAGGCTGGGCTCCGAGGCGCTACAACTTGTTAAACAACTTTTTAAACCCAAAACCTTTTTCATGAAAACTACATATTATAATATTTAGTTACATTGCGTGGTGTCAAGTTGTATGTTATATAAAACTATTGAAACGAGCAGCTCTTTAAACCTATTCAAACTTAATGGATGTCCGACACACAATGCGTGCTTTCAGATTTAAACAGTTTAATATATTGGAATTATATAAAAAGTGCGAAATGTTTATTGAAGAAATAAATGGCGAGGACAGTTAAAATGAGCTAAAATTATTAGGTTTTATGGCCCCGATGAAAAATTTTCCTATTTTTTATCTCCAAATACCTACATTCTACTGTAACAATTTCACAAAAAAAATGGTATAGTTTGTATGAAACTCAAGAAAATTGTGACTACACGTATTTACCTACATTTCAAGTAAAACGCAGTCATCTCTCGGCTCAACCGCAGTGGAGCTTAACCTCCGGATTCACTTACTAGTCCATCTTACACCCCTTTACCTTAATATCCATAAAAAAAACAAAAAAGCTGTACTTCGCCGCGGAACTTTCCCTTACTAAGGATGGTTTGTTTTCTGCCTGTTATTTAATTCTCTTCAAAAAGTTTTAATGAGATGCCTCTCTAAGGTGAAAGTAAAAGTTTTTCTCCTCGGTTTCACTTTTGCTGGAGATGCAAGAACGTTTTGATTACATTATGTTTGTCTTCAATCTCCGACTTTGAGTTGAGGTTATCGCTTTAAGGCTCGTTACGTCGCCGCGCGGACGCTGCGGTTCGTGGGAGGTTTTGTTCAAGAATAATAAGATAATATTTTTTTATCAGATTAATATAGTGTATGATGGTTATATGTTTGGATTGTAATAATGTTTGTAGGGTAATGTTGCTATTAGGTGTGCGCACGTACAAAACTGTTTTTAGTACCTTAAATACTTTGTTTTGAAAAATATAAAAAGAAGCTGAAACTGTACATACTAGTAATTATTATGCTCAAACTGTCGCAAAAGTGAAAACAGTTCGAAATATGCTCGAGAGCACGTGGATAGGGGACTACGTCATATGTCACGAAGCGGCTTGCTGTTGTCGCGTGACTTGTTGCCATAGGGGACTACGTCATATGCAGGCTGAGACACATCTCGTTGTGCAATAAATGCAAGGCGGTGTATAGCGGTGACGGGACTTGTTGCCATGGGGACTACGTCACATGCAGGCTGAGACACATCTCGTTGTGCAATAAACGCAAGGCGGTGTATAGCGGTGACGGGACTTGTTGCCATAGGGAACTACGTCACATGCAGGCTGAGACACATCTCGCTGTGCAATAAACGCAAGATGGTGTATAGAGGTGACGGGACTTGTTGCCATAGGCGACTACGTCACATGCAGGCTGAGACACATCTCGTTGTGCAATAAATGCAAGGCGGTGTATAGCGGTGACGGGACTTGTTATCATAGGGGACTACGTCACATGCAGGCTGAGACACATCTCGTTGTGCAATAAACGCAAGGCGATGTATAGCGGTGACGGGACTTGTTGCCATAGGGGACTACGTCACGTGCAGGCTGAGACACATCCCGCTGTGCAATAAACACAAGGCGGTGTATAGCGGTGACGGGACTTGTTGCCATAGGGGACTACGTCACGTGCAGGCTGAGACACATCCCGCTGTGCAATAAACGCAAGGCGGTGTATAGCGGTGACGGGACTTGTTGCCATAGGGGACTACGTCACGTGCAGGCTGTGACACATCTCGCTGTGCAATAAACGCAAGGCGGTGTATAGCGGTGACGGGACTTTTTGCCATAGGGGACTACGTCACGTGCAGGCTGAGACACATCCCGCTGTCAATAAACGCAAGGCAGTGTATAGCGGTGACGGGACTTTTTGCCATAGGGAACTACGTCACATGCAGGCTGAGATGCATCTCGCTGTCAATAAACGCAAGACGGTGTATAGCGGTGACGTGACTTGTTGCCATAGGGAACTACGTGACATGCAGGCTGAGACGCATCTCGCTGTACAATAAACGCAACGCGGTATATTGCGGTGACGCGGGGTGTTGTTGTCGCGCGCGACTTGTTTCTGATCCGTAGTTCGTATGAAGAGTTGACAATTTTTATTCATTTTAAAGACACTTTTACAGACACCGTGGTTACAAGTGACTAAGATTTAAAACAGTTCTTTTTTCGGTTATGGTGTCTTTTGGGAAGTTGTTCAGGAATGTTGTCTGACCCCATGTGCAATATTTCCAAATGGTAGAAAAATTTTCTATATGTATATTGCATCGTCTATATTAAATGCGTTACTAATTAAGGCAAAAAACTACAAATGATGTATGAAAAGTGGTTGCCCACTTCACTGAATGCTAATGCTAAGAAATGGTAAACCGCATTTCAAAAAGGATTATTTCTTCTTTTTCAAGAAGTCTTGTACTATTATTAAATTTTATTATGATGAAAAAGCTCATTTGTTTATTCGTTAATGAAACACACTGCTACTACGTTGAGGCCTCCTTAGTATGTGATTGGAATCTAATCTATCGCCCATCGTGAGCAATCTTAGTTCTAACAAAATAAAGTATTTTGTACTTATTTATTACGCTTATTTATTAATCTTGCTTTCCTCGAATGTCAGAGAATGTTCAAGAAATTTTCTTCAATAAGTAATCATTGACATAAGTATTAATAGGTGGTAGAATAATGTTTTATTTGATGTCAATAAGGACAAGTAATTGTCAATGTTGAGAAATAAATATTTCATTTCATTTCATTTCATTTCAATATTCTTCTTGTAATTGTATACGAAAAGGGGTCGAAAATGCATTGAATTTCTTAATTCTTGGTAATAGTTATTGTATCTTTACATATTGTTCAATATGAAGCTATTCACGTGAATAATTAAGTAAAACACAACAAACCAATCCTAAATATTTTTGTTTGATATGTAATATATATTAAACTCTCCATAAATAACTTCCTCATTATTGAAAGTCCTCAGAATCTCCAAATAAAACATTTAGCTATAAACTAATTCCCCATAATTAACCCGAAATAAAACCAGTGTCGCCAGCAAAAATCTCGTCATTATCCTAGCACGGCGCGGAGCCGGCCTGTGTTGCCGGTGTACAATAAATAGAGCTCGTTTCTGCTGGTAATTAGGTTAGAGGATAAATTGGTGCCTCGGGTGTTATGTTCCGAACTAACGAACGGACGGTCGGGCGCTTTATATGCATTATATAAATGTACTAGCTTTAGGTATGTCCAGCAGTTTGGATGTCTTGTTTGTAAACCTTGTAAGGGAAGGAAAGGTTTTGCTTTGGTTTGGAAAAAATTTTGTTGAGGTATAGACGAAAACAAAAACCAATTGTCTCATGGTTAAACCCTGAGCTACACTCCGACGTAACATTGTTAGCTTTTTCCTTCACGAATGCAAATCATTAATAAAATTCGCTTCCCTATCCCCCTAGACACACCTCGTGTTTGGGCTCTGTTATTGCATTCATACATGCATTCATACATGAAATAAATTTTAGTAAACAAACCGTTTACTAATAAAATACTTAAATTGAAAACCCTGACTAGCTCATACTTCGAAGCATGTTTTTTAAATCATTCCCAAGAACAGTATCGATCAAGAAACGATTTTTTTTTAACAAAACATACAAATCGAAATCATTTACGTACAGTTCCACCAGCAAAATACTTCAAAATATTTATGTTTAAAATAAAAACTCTCAGAAATAAATTGATGCTTAATAGTCACCTCATATTCAAGGACAATGTAACATGTAATCGAGAAGCTTTCGATTTGATAACGGCCTAAAATAGATTTCTCGCGAAAATTAATCATCTAAAATTGCGTACAAGACGCTTAATTAACTATCAATGTATACGAGCATATCGCCGTGTCGAGACAAATTATCATGCGTGTGTCTGCTGTTCTTACGATCCTTCCAGGGGCGAGCTGACTACAGCAGCTCACTTTACGATATTCAATGTTTGTTTAAATTGCCTATTATATAACGTCTTAATCGCTACGTTACAGGGTAAGAGGAAAGTTTCCTTGTTAATCTGTTTTCTAACTTCTGCAGCACAACCTTATGCATGGGTTTAAGTCGTTTGATTATGAGAAATATGCTGGCAGCTCATAATAGTAGGCTTCATAGTCACTAACTCATTCATGGGTCAATGTATACGCTTTTATAATAAGGTTCCTGAGGGTATCCAAGGTCTTCCTATTGACAAATTCAAAGAAACTATAAAGGAAAAGTTGTGTGCTAGAGCATATTATAAACTATCCGATTATTTGGATGATAAAAGCCCTTGGGTATAATCCCCTCATCAACAGGATTGTACTAGTATTTGTAACAAAGCATGTGTAATGTGTCTGTATGTTCGATGAGTTCTTCGTCCCGATGAATATCTAAAGCGTCATTGTCACTTAAGTACGTCTTCTTATGGTAGCGTCGGGTGACGGGTCGCTCACTTCCCTCTAATATGGTTGAGGAGGGCGATGGCTGGATCCCGCCATAACTAGTGAACGGGTGCCGTTTGAGGCTGTTCGTCGTTTGGATACTTGGGGGGAGACTAGCCGAGCTAACAGATGCAGAAAAGAATAATTTTGTATAGACATAAAGAGACTCTGTAAATTTATTTTGAAAAAATATACCCGTGAAGTTTCTTGCCAGTTCTTCTTCACGAAGGTTTTTTCGAACTGGTGGTAGAATCATGTTTTATTTGACGTCAGTAAGAACAAATAATTGTCAATGTTGAGAAATAAATATTGCATTTCATTTCATTTCATTTGATTATTATGTAAGTTTTGTGATTTTAAATACAGTTAAATAAGTAAACATCATGGATGCTACGGGTGATAGTTGCAAGATTCAATTACCTCGAGTGACCAACGTCTTTTGATCTGATGACATTTAAGCCGGATTTGTATATTATCTGTGAGAACGTTTACTTTGGGAATTCCTTAATTTCCCGTATTTTGAAGCCCTCATCCACCACAAACGTTTATATATTGGGGATCCGCGAAGACATAAACGAACGTCCGCATTTGAAGCCGAGAACAACACTCCTAACTTCCTCATTTTGAACTGCCATTAAGACCACTTCCAAGTAAACTCATTACAGAAACGGACGAAAGCTTTCTTCAAAATGACATATCTCACTGCGCCACGACTGTACCAACAAAACATTTTGATTTATAATAAATTTTAACATAATTAATTTTAGTAAGCCGCAGCGGAATCCCTGTGTTTATTACCATAACGTTACCTCTGAGCTACATTATGTTAATAAAGTTTTCGCTCAGTTCGCAAATGCTCGCTGAATTTATTTGACAGAAATTAACATCAGTTTATTTGAGTTATTCATGATGTGACGTTGTAATGTTTTCAATCTTTACGAAGACTTAACAAGCGTATAGCGTTAGTAGGTTTAAATATTTTCTTAAGTTTTCACAGTTCATTATATTTAATACTTTCTCGCCAGATTTTTTCGCGTTATATACCTTTAACGATGTATGTTTACATTTGAAATCGACGTGTAATTGTAGAGAACTGTCAAGACGCCGGTCATCTCATCTCCATCTCTTGCGACTGCGGTGTCTGTACAAACACCGCAACGGCGAGTTCAAATATACAAATAAAATGAAACGCGATTATTCTGAAAAAAAGTGTTTTATATAAATTAGGCTTTACAAAGCTTTAAAACAACAATATAGAAAATGATCGACAGGTTTGTAAAATAATTCTTGGATGAAAAAAATCGAGTAGTCAAATAACTTGACTTAACCTGCCTGTAATTAACCTAACCCGCGGAGGCTGGCGTATGGCTTTTTGTTTATTTTATTAAGTAATGTATAATTACAGTGGTAAGCCGAGAAGGAAATAAAAATATTGTACAAACTAATGTTTTATGTGACATTAATAATCATTTTCGTTCATTCGAACTTTGCATTATCCACCTTTTTGTTTTTCGAAATGGACAGTTTATTCATGGCCCTCCAGGACTTTGTAGGTTAGTGCTAACAGCGCTTAACCGGAACTTAAACTACCCCTACATACGGCATTATCCACCAAAATAGCACTAAAACCTGTAAATACCCTGTGAAATGTTATAAGGCTTGCTGAAATTTTAATACATACATGAAACAGTAAGTAAATCACTGCAACTGCTCATTTTATTCTACACAATAGATCTAATCTCATGAAAATATTATAATCTTCGACCCTCATCTGTTTATAAGCAGAAAATATCATCAAAGTAGAATCCAAGGTACTCCCGAAATGAATACAGATTCAACAGCAACAAAACCCAGTTAATTTGTTCGAGCTCTTTCAAAGCAAACAGCCAACTGGACCAAAGATTCCGCCGCCGGTATAAAAAGGCTGCGCATAATGCCAAATGAGGATAGGGAACAAAATGAAATAAATATATTTATACTCATTTAAGACAGTTCAAAAGAATTTATGTTTCCACGCTCCGGTTTTTCCTTTACGTATCTCGAGAACGCCAGTAGGTTGATAAAAAATTTAAGAAGTAATTCGGTTTTCTTCTTTTGCGAGGTTCGAGGTGAAAACGGAAAAAGTTTAACTGATGTTACTGGGACATATTCTGAAATGTTCAACTCAAATGAGGATGTCGCTTGCTAAATTATATGTTTATCTTAAGGGAATACTTCAAACGATAATGTTTACGATAATGGCCTTTTAAATGTTTAAATTTAATGAAAATAGACTCTTGTTAGACTGAACCAATAAGTAAGAATAATATACTTTTGAATTGTGGCGTTCTTATCCAGTAGTCTCTCGCTGAAATTAAGTAGTATCTCGATGAGGATGAAGAAAAGGACGACATTATTGAAATACAGTATTTTAAATTTGAATCAGACATCAAAGCTGCATTATCATTTAACGAATTAATTGTGTAGCTATATTTCTCGTAATACAAGAATATGTTAAACTTAAAAAAGGAAAATCGCTACCAAAATGTTGTAAATGAGTTAAACTATACATTTTTTAATATAAATAGTTAATTTATTTCATGTATTAAAATAAAATGTAAATGTACACCGTAGTCACTAGTGTATATTGAATCTTGTCGAAACTAGTTGATGAAACTGCAACTCTTGCGTCATATTATGCACACGTTGATTCTGTGTTACGTTATGATGTTATATTCCGCGGAGAGAGAAAAAGCTTTAAGGCTCTAAAGAGACGCATTTGTGTGCATGTGCATGGCAGCTATAATCAACGATGGTTTGATAGGACTTTTCTAATAACAATAACTTTTAAAGTAATGGTCATACAACGGTAAATTTAGTATTGAATTATATCTTAGCTCAAAATCTATTATTCTACTACAAAAAAAAAAGTAGTCATACGAGCTGTTTTTACAGTAATTTACTATAATTTACTAAATTGCGATTTTTTTGAGATATTTTTATTTTTTCGAACTGTTTCGTTAAAGTTAAACTTTTTTAATACAGTTAGGCGACAGACAATATTATTTCCCTTTGAATAAGCCTATTTATTATCTCAGTGAGACCAACATTATGAGAGATATGTCGTTTTTTGTACACGCACAATAAATTTTTAACAAAAATACAAAATGGCTCCCGCTTGGAGGGGGAGGGGTTGGGCCCCACTTAGTCATGTACACGTGTATAAAAATAGTGATATTAAACGTACCTAGAACCTAGTCAGGTTAATAGCGTCGTTTCTCAAAGACCGTACGTTTCGATTTAAACACGAAGGCACGCTTTCTGCGCCTCGTCCCATAAAGGCTGGAGTCCCTCAAGGCTCAGTCCTCGCCCCTCTGCTGTACACCGTGTACACCAACGACATTCCCATCCCGCCGAAAGGCGTCGAACTCGCCCTCTTTGCTGACGACACCGCACTCTATACCAAAGGCCACGGTGTTCGGCGCCTTGTAACCAGACTCCAAAAGGCCGTAAACGCCCTTGGTGTATGGTTTCAAAAATGGCGCATCGATGTGAACCCTGAGAAGAGTTCTGCGATGCGCTTCGACCACAAACGCCGTCGTCCCGATGGCGATCCCCACGTTCGAATGTTAGGCATTCCCATCCCCTGGAAGCGCAGTACTAAATACTTAGGCGTCACACTAGATCCGACGCTTTCTTTCAAGCCACACGTCGAAAGAGTTTCGAAACTCGCTCGTCACTATTTAGTCCGCCTTAATAGCATGTTAGGTAGAAAAAGTAAAATGTCCTTCAGAAACAAACGTACACTTTACAAGGTCTGCGTTAGACCCGTCATGACGTATGCCTCGCCAATCTTTGCCCACGCCAAACCCTCCCTCCTGCACAAACTGCAGGTAGTTCAAAACCTCTTTTGCCGCCAGGCCACAAACGCACCGTGGTACGTGCGTAACGCGGACTTGCATAGAGATCTTGAACTGCCTACAGTACAACAATATCTCAAAACTCTCTCTGAAGCGTTCTTCAAACGCTCCGAAACCCATCCCAATCCTCTAGTTCGTGATTCTGTCTCATATACTACTCCTGTGCTAGACTCGAAGTTCAAAGTCGCTAGGCCTAGAAATGCGCAAACGTACTCATCCACCAGACTGTCACGCGATCTCGAGGCCCTTCTGGCCGCAAATTCTAATTCTAACGTAAATTCTAATTCTAACGTAAATCTTAATTCTAACGTAAATGCGAATTAACTCAATTTTATTTTGCAATTTTTTAATTTTTGTTTTAATTATTGATTTTCATTTTGAGCACCTTCAGTGCTATGTATTAACCTTCAGTGCTTTGAGCACCTTCAGTGCTATGTAATCCCAGCGGGTGACCCCTTCTTGGCCCCGCTAGCGCGGCCTCTTTCTCCAATTGGCCGTCGCTCAGATGAAGGCTGAGTGGCAAAAATGCACGAGCCGACAGGGGGTTTTTAGTGGGTATGGTCCTGGTAGGCGTCGGGACGAGTCCCACATAACTTTGGAATCGCGCCAGAGTATGCGTCAGGGCATTTTTATCCTCCTGCCCTTCCCGCGGAGGGTATAGTTTACTATAATTGTACAGAATATGGCTAACCTGTATGTAATGTATCTGTATTTGTGCAAATGAATAATTTGATATTATTTGATTTGAGATCTAGCTGTACACACCCAAAGCCAGCAAATATTTCAAGTTGTGTAGTTGTACAGGGGCACGCTTATCATGCCAAAACATAAATAAGCTAGGAAAAATCCTGAAACAGGTAAAAGAGTTGCTTGAACTTAAAATCGTCCAAAATGCACAAATAAAGAAGCGACAACATTATCACTGCTGCTACAAAAAGCTGCACATATAAAAGCTGCAGCATGACGGGATTAAAACAAAGAACTTGCTTAGCTTCAAAAAAATTGTTCCATTTAGGCCCCTAAATAAACCTAAAAATTTCGAATTCGAGCTCTGTTTCTTGGGAAAAGTGGTACAATTTTGGGAAATAATTCACCTGTTTCGGGTTAAACAATACTCTTTTTTACACACTGTATTGTATAGATAGTGCTAGATTGGTAGGATTCGATATATCCTCAGTAGATCGTGTGCTTGCTTTATCAATTCACATTTGAATATCCTTATTTCTAAGTTTTTAACCCTCGTAACTTTTTTTATTTCATTTTAAGATATAGAAAATATACAAATGTAGCTCAAGTATGGGTAACCCGGAGCGCGGCTCTTAGCGTCGTTCCGGCTCCGCCCTACGGTTTCCGCGCTGCCGGTTTTTAACCACCAAGTTCTTTTTGTTGCCGGAATCAATAAATATCAATAAAACTCTTCGTCACCTTACAAATTGAGCGAAACGTAACCTATGAAATACCCATTTCATAGGTTTTTACGAAGCACGTAAGCTATGTCACTCCACCCCTGGCAGTCACTCCGTGCGGTCGCGCCCCCAAGTTTTCTTTCTACTTGCAGCCCAACTTTGTGACTGGTTTAAATCGTAAATTCATTCGGTCTATGCTCGGTTGTTGCTGTGCTAGACCCCGCGTAGAGTAGAGGTTGTCCCGGTGCGCTTTTTAGGCCCTTAACGTCTTGAAGAAACTTGCAGACCATTGATCCCATTTCACTTGGGCCTTTCCCAGGGAGACGGTACACTGCTTGTGCATATAAGGGGCACCACTTCACTTTATACACAGGTCCCCCCTACCGTGCTACCGTGGGTAGAGAGGTTTAGGTGGCTAGGTTCGACAGCTACTGTTTCCCCGCGCTCTCCATCGCAAAAGAAATCTTCATGCTCACACGCAAACTGTGAGCCCCCGCTCTCCTCAAAAGCATCTCTGCTCTGGCTGGGCACCACTCGCTTATCAGTTCATTATAAATTCCATAACGAACTGATTTCCCATCATCATGAATAGCCCAGGGGACCATCCCAGATCTCCTTGAACACCCGCAGCCTTCGTACTAACCTTCTTTAGCTCAATAAGCTCAAACCATTCCTTCCGAATAAAAAGCCAGACTGACTGCTTCTTCAACACACATTGTTTCCTTTTTAATTGTATTTATATTTTGTTAAATATTTCTTCATTTTGCTAAATATTTATATTTTATTGTTTACCTTCGTTGACAATAATGTCAACCCATGATGCTGCCTGCTACTGATGCTGCCTTCTACTAATGCTGCCTTCTACTAATGCTGCCTGCTAGTGATGGTGCCTGCGTCTGAGTGCTAGCCGGTGCCAGAGCACCCTCGCGGTGACTCGTAAAAGTCCGCGTAAAACCATTACGTGACAACGTGGCTCGAACCAACCCACACCAGGGGACTTGTCATTCCAAAATACTCTCTTGAAAGCAATGACAGGCCTGCCTCCATTCAAGGTTGCCATCTACTGTCAGAGAGTATTTAGTAGTGCCTTTTCAGGGGATGGGGGGACGACGGCGTTTGTGGTCAAAGTGAATCACAGATCTCTTTTCTGGATTCTCATCGATACACCATTTTTTATACCATTAACCAAGGGCTTTTGTAGCTTTTTGGATTTTGGTGATGAGATCCGACACATGGCGGCCTTTGATATAAAGGGCAGTGACATCGGCAAAGAGGGCTAATCGAAGACCATTTGTTGGGATGGGTATATTATAATTAGTGTATTTTAATTAGTGTAAATGGCGTGTAAGAGAGGGGCAAGGACAGAACTTTGGAGACAGTAAAAGACACGTCTAGTTATCCATCATTATGTTTGGCTATTGGAATTGAATAGTCACTTTAGATAGGACTGGTGCCATTGGGTTAGAAGACTGAAGCTATGATGATGGTCTGATGACCTGTTAGCCGACACACAGAGAGGAGTGTAGTGGAGTGGAGGAGGAGAGCAGTGGATATCCAAATGCTAGGTACCCCCATCCCCTAGAAACGATCGACGAACAGATCAAATTTGTTGAGGTTGACATATTGATACGAAATCCATGTTGCTGGGCATGCTTGGTGAGGACAGAACAAATAATGTACCTTAAAATTTTTCGCCATAGTGGTCAGTATACAGATGGGTCTAAAGTGTATAATGTCGTTGATGCTGCTGTTACCTTTTGGAATCGGAATCAAATGAGCCAGTTTCCAAACGGTGGGAAATGTACCACTCGTTAGAGAAGCACTGAAAATATTACTAAGAGGACAAACAAGGACTTTGAGGCAATTTAATAAAAACACAGCAGGAATGAGATCGGGACCAGCACCCTGATTCTCATGAAGTTTTTTAAGTGCTCTTATGATTTCTGCATCCGTAATATGCAGACTACCAAGACCAATAGCATCATGACCCTCAAAGTCTGGTTGGGTAGAATTTTGGCGAGAAACAGTCTCATATACTGCCCCATTCTTAAATTCGATGTACAAAGTCCATAGACCGAGAAACGCTCTTTTGGATCCCAACCAGCTTTCGGCTGATCTGGACAGCCTTCCGGCTACACAGGCTGGGCCGTTAGGCGGAGTTATCCAATACTTCCCGAGCACCTTAAGTGCTATGCTGTTTCTTAGCGGATAACCTTTTAGCGGGTGCACACTTGCGCAGCCTTTTCCCCAACTGCCTATCACGTCCGATGAAGGCCATGAGGTAAAGATTGCCAGAGCCATACTAAAAACACGACTCTAGGTTGAGAGCGAGTCTCACATTCATGCGTGGTTTGCGTAAGAGCACCATAATTACCCATCTCCCTACTCAAGGAGGTTGCCTAAAAAGCTTTACTTGGGAACAATTGCGATAAAATAGGCTTAATAAATTTAGAACAATCGTAGGATGTAAAGAACCTCCAATAACCCTACTGTGTTACATAAAGTTTATAAAAAAAGACTCTACAACTTAAAAATTTAAAATAGGTACAATAAAATTATCACATTTAAAACAGTCTCCTAGATAAATTGATAATAGGCAAACTTATTTATTTGATTTTAAAGTAGATACTTATGAAAAAAAATCATTAGTGTGAGTTGCACGGTGACATGAACATGAAAGCAAAGCCACCTTAGTGAACACACGCGGCCGATCGCACTCATATAACAAGTATTGCGAACTCGTCTTTTTATAACACGAGTTTCAAAGACCTTGTTTTTATGAAAAAACCTCTCCTTTAGCTTTGATGTTCGCATGCGTGTGGAATGTGGCGTACATTTGTGTGCTTGTGTTTTTCACTGGCACATTTTAAAGCAATCACTGAATTGGTAAATTTTATAACTATTTTGTGCTTAAATTTTTATAACGTACTTATACAAATAAAGTGAGATTGATACAAACCGGTATATATGAAACACGATATTAAATTTCAAGCATTAAAGATAAATAATTGTTTTATGCAATATTTAAATGTTATTATGGATGAAAGCAACCCCAAGTCTTTTTCTGTACTTCTGACATTGTACCTGTATGTGAATTCTATGATGTTTGGTTACGTATTGAGGGTGGGAAGACGTAACAAACTTACAAACTCACGTTCTCATTATAACATTAGTTACGAGTATTATCAACAGAGTAATTACGTCTCAACCGTGAATGGTAGGAAGTGTCACATGCAGGGTATATAATATGTCGGATCTGCGTACCACGATAAACAGAGTATTCCTTTGTTTTGAAATTATTTTCTATCATTAAATAATGTAACATTTTACTTTATTGCTTTACTGGAGATTTTACAGGCAGATTATTGTTCGATGATGCGTAAGTACTGTGCTTTTAATTACCTACCAGATAATTATTAAGAACACAAGAAAGTAGGTGCATGCCACAGCTCAGCAGTGAGACGTACGCAGACAACTGGCATGTCGAGAAGCATGTCGATATTAAAATTGATCAACGATACAAGCGCTGATTCCATAAGACGTGAACTAGATAGTGTAGCGTCTAGTGGCTCCTGTCAGTAATTACATCAATACGAAGTTGATTTCCAGAAAAAGAGATGGGTCAGCCAGTGCAATTAATGAAGGACAAGTTTAGTAAAGTTATATAACTATTCTTCATATTATTTTTATAAAACAAACATATATACGTAACCTCATTATTTTGAAATTTCATTTTTAGTTCTCAATTTGTAATAGGGCTGCCAAATAACAAATTCTTAGTCCAGCGCCCCAGCACTGAAGCTATACAAAGCAAGCACTTTGTAAAGGAAATTTAGCTTTGCTCGCACGGCACAAAGAGAACGGGCCGTGTCGCTTGCGAGGGAACCAGCGAGTGACGACGTAGCATCCGTCACAGAGCCGCTTTGAAACCATCGCTTGTACAGACAGCCGGCCGTTGTCTCTCGCCTTCTTCTTCGCTAGTCTTGCTGGTCACTTAATGTTATCAAAACAACATTTAATTTCTGTAGGTGAAGAAGACTTCAGAGGAATAGCGTTTTATTTTGTATTCTCACAGGTTTATGGTGTTCAAGCAAAAAAGAGTTAATGTAAACAAATTGTACAATCTTATCTACAGTCTTCAAATTAACCGCATTTTAAGGGAGTGTCTGTAATATTTGGGCCGTATAATTCTAAAGATAAACAATATAACAATGTAACAAAAACATAAGTCAACCATTTGTTGCAATAATAAAATATTCTGATAAGGGTACGCCTAGGAAAAGCGCTTTGATACAGGTCTATCTTTTATTACAACGAATTAATAAATAATAACAAACCGCCTGGATGGCAAGGCGATTATTTCTTACATATTGCATATTATCTTAAAATAAACTTATTATTTTATTGCCATAACTTAGTAGTCAACGCTAAAAAACCAGGGCATAAAAGCAATCTAGAGCTGCTGGGCCCGCGCCAAGACGTTAAAAACTTGTATTTATTGAGGCCCGTTTTTTAGTGCTTTTCGGAAAGTAAATCAACTTTTGAGTAAATAAGAAACGGTAGAACGTACAATTACGTAAGGAGCTTTCGTTAAATATTTGATACTCTAATTTTTTTTATTGAATGTTCAATGTTTTTTGTTATTGACTAATTTTATTTTTTTCTAAATCTTGAACTGACTAATTTTTCTCTTTTAAATAAATAAGTACAATTATTGAACAAACGCGCTATTAAACCTGCTTATGGTTTTTACCTACGCGAGTGAATGAATCCATAGTTGGTACATATATTTTACATTGTTTTTAATCGTCTCACGTTTGAAGGAAGTAAACTGGTAGGATATATTTCTTCTGATCGCGATTTTATAATGCATTAAATATACATGAGGGATTTTGTGTATAAAACTACATATTCAAGCTGATATAACTGAAAACTTCAGGAAATGTGAAACCTGTACAGTTTATTATTTAGTTGTTACTATTGTTGAGTTATTGGAAGTTAGTTATGCGAATGCTGACACAAAGGGAACGCTTCTGTCCGGGCATCGGTATAAAGGTGCGTGCGCGCAGCGGGCGTGGTCTCCTGCAATATCAAATCAATACGATTGCGTGCTGAGCGGCCATCTTGCGATGACGATGTGAGAATGTGTGGATATCCGTTGGCTTCTATTGTAAAACATTTGTGGCAGTACTGTAGTCCCTTTCTATTTCAACTGACATAATTATAGTCAGTGCCATCATTCTGTTTTGTTCTATACATTTCTATACACTAACAGTTCTGGATAATTTTAAAGCCGGATACCAATGAAACAAATAGAGAAATAGTTCCAAAACCAGTTTTTTGGTTTACGTATCTGTTAATATGTCTGTGGATTTAACTGGCTTACCTTTGAATCTGGAACATCATAGTTTCATGAAGAATCAAGGTCATTTGTGTACATGTTAGCTTTGTAGTATTAGGTGTCTACCTATCCTTGATTTATTTAATGTTTAATAATTTTATTTATAAGTTTTCCGTAAAATAAGTTTAGTATCTACGAAGTTTTAGTTAGTCATAGAAACTAAGGTTTAGGTTTTCTTTGTATTTTCATACGGAAATCACCCTTTCAATTGTTATATCTTTATTATTCTTTTATTATTAGTTTTACCCAACTAAGTAACATTCTAATGACGCTTTAAAACACATCCATTTTCTACTTTTTACTTTGTGTTTCAGTTAAATAAAAGGCTTGTCATACATTTTGCAAGCGTCCATTCGAACTCCAGAATACAGTTCCATTGGCTCTCCAGCCACTCAATCGAACTTCACAGTTGAACTTCGCCATGTTTCCCGCTAAACTCACTCCGCTTGATTGACAGGTTGATTAGTGAATGCACGATATGGCTGAAACCAGAATCATTTAAATTCTCTCCGTGCAGTAATTGTGCATAATTACAGCAAGTTATTGGTCGGTTACGTTTATATTAATCGCAGTGAATCATGTACTTACATGTTATTTGATATTAACCGCGAATGAAAAATCCACGTTTTATTGGAACGAAGTTCCTTATCGCGCGTTGCGAAAGGGGGCTAGACGGAAAAAATTAAGACCAAAAGTTGTAACGACACTTTTTGCTATAGTTGTAAGCCGTGCGGCGTGCGCGTGTTTCTCTATCTGTCTCTCTCTCTCTCATAGAAAGCAAGCCAGTTATTTTCGTATCGTCTTTCTATTTCGCATTGAACAGTGTGGTGTCGCAACGATTAATTTTGTTGAGTGTATACAGGTTTTTTGTACATAATAAATAATCAAAAATAATAACAACAATGAATCCTGACAGTGTTTCTGCACAAGTTCCGGATATTGCTGATGGAGTTAGGTAAGTAGAGATTTTATACAGACAATAATAAATGCTTATGTATTTTTAGCAAGTACGCATTATAACCTCTCCATTATTGTGTGTTTAGCAATTGTACGCGTCATAACTTTAATAAATTTAAAAGCAAATTATATTTTAATATTACAATATCAATTATATTTTATCAACCTTGTCACCTTGTGTCCCTTGACACCTCTCAAGTTTTTATTATAGTAACAAATAATCAAAAATTTTATTGAAAGTTTCATGGAATGTTCGATGTACCTCACTAATAAACCAGGCTATTTTTTTTTTGTATTTATTGTTTGAGATTTGTTTGATCTGTTAATCTTGAGTACTTGTTTAAATTAATGTCTTCTGTAAATTAAAATTACTTGTACGGATAAATTACTATATGCTTTTGTATTTATTTATTTATTTTGTAATGCACAAAACCAGTTACAACCAATACAAAACATAAATGAAATAGGTACATAGAAGGAACTGGTTTGCAACTCAACAATAATATGTGCAACTTAAAAATAATATTTACAGTTAAAGATTTATAGTTACAGAATGTAACATGTCAAGCAACAAAAATTATGATAAATTAAAATCATTGACATTAACAAATTTTAACTATTTTTAATATAAAACTATTTCTTAAAATTATATTATTATTCAAACCAGTTTTAACTAAAAAATAATCTTTACAATTTCAAAATAATGGTGATAATGTCAAAATTAAATGTAATCTAAGTATAACAAAATAATGTATTATTAAATTATTGTATCTATTTTTAAATAAAAAGTATTCTATACAATGACAAAACATGTGTCAAAATAAAATAAAATGAAATCTATATTTAACAATATAATTTCAAATTAAAATTCTTCTATATAATGTCAAAAATGTTTGATAACATCAAATAATTACAATGTAAAATTATGTCAGAGCAGAGGTATGAATGTTAAGATAATAATACATGCGAGTAATTCTTACCAATGAATTATAATAGGATATGTTGTTTTTATAGATTTAAAGAGCAAAAAGATTCTACTTAGTAGACCTACGGGCACTAAATTGAATATTAGAGGTTAGTTCGGAAAGTGAAGAGGGGGTGTCCATTATGGAATGCAAAATTTAAAGAAGCAATAAATCTCCATGTTTTCGCCGCGACTCCAGTGACTGAATACAAAATTTTGACAGTGTCTCCTCATAATTTAAATTAGAACGTCCTAACTATTGGCGGAAACATAAAACTAGCACGCATTTCTTTTAACTCGCTCAATGTCATCTAGGTGTAGGTACTTTATAATGGGAACACCAAATCGAAATTTCATATTCTAATATGCTTCGTACTAAAGCAAAAAACATCCACAGAATGATAAGAGGGCTCATACAATTATAAGTACACCGTATGGCAAATGATGATTTGCTCTGTTTATTGTTTCTTGTATGTGAGGCCTAAAGGATTGCTTGTCCTCAAATAATATATCTTAGTCCTTAGCAGTGTGTGAACGTGCCAATGCCTTACCTTCCATCATGTCGTTATATAATATTTTAGTATGCTTATTTGTATAGGAGGTCAGATAGAAATAAAACTTGCTTTGTTCCTTTTCTTTGCAATCACCAGTTTATTCTCGATTCACAATAATTATTCGATAATACCAACACTGTTCTACTTATATTATATTCTTCTTAAACTTTTATTAATATACACTTAATCTCTCAGCGATGTATTGTCCAGAGTACCGTCGCCACTGACGGTCCAAGACCAAGTGTGTTACATTTTCGACAAGCTTTACGCAAGATGGCCGAACCCCCTCCTCTAATGACAATTATGCAATCAAGTTACCTTGATTACGTAAAAGTCATTAACTTTAGTTAATTATTCTATTTATAATCTTATCAATAGGTTCTATCATATTTATACCGAAATTATGACTATTATGACTCACTTAATTATATATTTATTTAAACGTAACATTTGTAAAAGATATTACAAAGCTTACTCCAGTATTAAGTAACATTTTGTTCTTTTTGCACCAAATACATACATACATTCAAATCCCTTTGTAAACTATCACAGTTGAAGGTTGAGTTAACAGTATTAAAGATTTTTAGATCGTCAGCATACAAAAGAGTCTGACATGAAAGTAGGCTAAAAAGATCGTTGATGAATATTACAAATAATAGGGGCCCCAAATAAGAGCCTTGTGGATTCTCGAGGTAATAGGAAGGGTGGTGGAATGTATCCTTTTAAGGCCACTAATAGCCTCAGTTTGCTAAGTCAAGAGCGGAATCATCGAAACATACTACCATGAACTACCATACTACCATGAACGCCGTAAGATGCAAGATTGTCGCATAGTAACCTGTGATTAACCTTATCAAAAACCTTGGAAAAATCTGTGTAAATTGAGTCGACTTGGCCACCCATAGCAAAGGTATTGCTATTAAAATTCTTAAATTCTAAGAGACTCGTGACGGTTGACCTATTTTTTACAAAACCATGTTGCTTGTTAGAAAGAATCGGTTTTATATGATTGTATAGGTAATTGTATACTAAAGATTCAAATAATTTTGCAAGACAAGATAAAATACTTATATGCCTGTAGTTATCACAATGTGACTTGTTACCATTGTTATAAATAGAGACAATGTATGCAGATTTCCAGCATTTAGGAGAGATGCCGCTGAGAGAGACTTATTATGTATGATACACTATGTGACAGATAGTTTTTTCCACAGCGCTTTACAAACAATGGAGGTAGTTGATCTGGGCCTGCACCTTTGTTTTTATCAAGCTGCATTAGATATTATGTCATGCTCCGTAAGTACAAAAGATTTTAAAGAGCTAGAAATATTATTATCAATATCCACTGCGCAGTCTTTATAATTCTGGAATAAAAAGTTGTCCTGGGACGGTTCATTTACAAATACCAAACTAAAATACTGATAAAATAGCTCGCTGACACCAGGACCAGAGTAGGAAGTCACATTTGGCATTGAGACATGGCCTATTTTATTGTGCATGTATCGCCAGAACAACTTTACATTATTTTTATTGAGTTTTCTTTTAGAGAAATATAGTTCTGGTAACAATCATTTGCAATCTTCTTTAATCTTTCTCTAAGCAACGAAAGAGTATCAAAGTCACGAGGGTTACTATATGTATTATAAAATTTGAAATATATGTTTTTTTCCTCGTTGATTTTATTAATGCTATACCACACAGAGTAAAATTGTGGTTTAGCGGTCGTTTTAGGTGTATGTCTGTTTATTATGTCATATATTTTAGAATAGAAAATGTCAATACAATTGTCAACGTTCGGGTCAGATAATATGTCATGCCAGTTTGTTTGTGCGATTTCTGCTTTAACTGCTTTATAATTACACATGTAATAGTTGAAGCACTTAATTTTATTGTTTATAAGATTTCTGGAAAGATTTTGTAATGAAATGGATATGCCAAGCGACGGATGATGCCTATCTTGCTGACTAAGTGGAAATTGTAGTAAGAACAAGGTCGAGCAAACGTCCATTGCAGTTTTTGACAGGGTTCATTTATTGTAAGCTACAAAGGGACATTCATTCTTTCAGAAGTAGCAACTCTCTGAAGTCGAGAGGTGATGGTCATTGTCAGAATAAATATTTACAAAATCGGGAGTATTAAAATCTCCAACACCAAAAAAATTTCGTCTTCGTATAATATTTTGGCTCTTGGTATAAAACTAATGCAACCTATCATAGCTTGTATAAGGTGATAAGTAGCAAACACATGTGGTAAAATTAGGTATGTTAGTTTTTTCTGGTATAATGGTGATCCAGAGATCCTCCAAATCACTTTCCCACATTATCTGTCTGATATTTTATGTTGAACGCAACCAGTTTGCCACCACCGTCCTTTTTGGAAGAGGCGGTGTCTGCAAGATCGTTGTAGCGAGAATCAAAAACTAGTAAACATTAGCCATAACTGTTTATTTTAAATACCAAATATGAAAGTAATATTGCAACAAGAGAAAGCAAAATAATATTGTTTTCAAATAGCAAAACAAATCTATTCATATATTGTTTTCGATTGCTGTAGAAATACGATGAATATGTATATAAATTACTAACAAGATAATATTTTGTCATTATGTGTCCATAGAGGCCATATGAGCTACAGATAAAAAATATGATAAAATGTAAAATTTGAATAATTTAATTTTTTTTTACACGAACTAAATATTTTTTTTGTTGTAACTAGCCCTGACCTAAGCATACTAAGTGTAAACAAAAGCAGACCTACGAAAGTAAACCAATAAGAAGGGATTATAGTAGCCATTGAATAGTTCCAGATTTACTTTCGAACTTCATAAGAATATATATTTAAATCGATCACAAAGCAAAAAATATTTTGTCTGAACATGCATGGAAAAAAGAAAAATTATATAAGGAAATACGTTGAAAATATTTAGGGAATGATTTCGAACCTCTTCTTCTTTAAGTCGTTTATTCAGTTAGATGTAGCAGTTACCGCAGAAGCCAGTACTTTGTTAAAGATTTACAGCCATTCAGTAATTTTTTTAATTCATAAGAATTTGAAAATGTCAGAATTTCCTTTTTGTCATAAGACATAATATGTTTATATTTAAAAATGTTCAGCCAGAAATAAAAAAATAATAAGACATATAAAAGTATTTACGAATCCTCCGCCCCTTAGTCTCCAAAGGCCAATGTTACCATCATCGCTGGAAAAAGCCCCCTTGGTGTAACGTTGTGGTACCGTGGTCATTAGTTTTCATAACCGCAGAGAACAACGGCGGAGAGCCGGCGCAGTGTTGTGGAAACTACCCACCGAGGCGATGTAATTCAAAATAATGGTGTACAGTCGACCGACACTTGAGGATCTCACTGAAAACCCAAGCTTGCCTGGAAAAGAAGCCTTTTTTACTATACAATTGACTCTGGTCCGCTTTGTGGCATAGTGGGCAGTGGCCCTGCCTTATACGCCGGAGGTCCTAGATTCGAGTCCCAGTTATGAAATTATTTTCTGTGATGAACACAGATGTTTGTTCTCGGGTTGTGGTTGTTGATTTTTATATATGTGTGTTCATTTTGGGTTCCCCCCAGTTCGCTGTATGGTCCTTCATAACACACGTCTGAAATCTTGATATTAACAAGGACGTATTTTTTTACTATTTACGTAGCTGGCACACACGCACGCCATCTACCGATTGGTTCAATTATTTATAGAAATTTGATCTTTCCATCTAGTGATGCACAGTCGGCCGCAGGCTTCAGCGACAGTTACGTTTGTTCCTTCCGTGTAACCGTGGTTATTACGGCGGTTAAATCAGAAAGGCCTGTAGTTCAGACGAGATCGTAACAAACAAACTTTTCTACCACTACAGACTACATTCAGACTTATATTGTAAATGAAAAAGTGATTTTTTTTTATGAAGCGTCGAATGTACTTCTGTACTGAAAGCGAAAAATGTTGGATAATTTGTATGCTACAGGCAATGCAACCGCTTTCAAGGCATTCCGCACGTGCTGATACATACTAAATATTGCATGATGCGATATAAAAGGGGACTCTGTATGGATTTAAAAAAAATTAAATTACTTTGTAGAATGCTCAAACCCAAGCTTTATTAACACAGCACAGAGTTTCCAATGTCTAACCGGATAGTTTCAAAGCAGACGGAAATTATTTCTTATCAGCAGATTTCATATTGACCGTTAAAAGAAAATACAAAATATTTAAAGCAAACCATATCATGAAAGGTGTTGAATAAAATAAATGTATAGCCAGTAGACAAGACTTTTTTAACATATTGGTGAATTACACCAGATATGCCACAAAAGGTACTCAAAATTCTCGATATAAGCAAGGCACATAAACCTACATCCAATGATGTTAAACAAAAATGAAGCATATATGTTACTAGCTACTACAATTGGAGGTTTTGTCTGTAGTCCGCAGCACGCAAGGTGACAACTAAGTCGACGTGTAAAAAATATATATCATTGAAGTGCCACATTAAGTGTTTAAAGGGTGTACCATTTATGATCCAACTTCACAAATCACAATAGTGATATCATATCACACATAAGTATACTTAAGTAATACTTTCTTTTATGAGTATGTTATAAATATTATTTCAATTTGAATTTTTGATATTATTTATGGAGCTTAGAAAAAAAAGGCAAGTACATTTGACATTTCGATTGACATTCTAACTTACTTTTTTAAATAAAATACACCCCTTCACATACACACTCTAAATAAAATTTTTTACTCGTCTAAAAATAAAAATGGGGTCGTGTAATCTTAGTGAGACAGGTCCACATGTGACGTTAATGAAATTAAGCCACCAATACCTGAGACCCTCTTCAAAGGAGACATGTATTAGTTTTTGTCAAGACCTAGTGCTGACTGTGGCCACAGAGCAGTCGCTGCAGTGCGCTTTTTCTGACGAAGGTTTCTGTTATTTTCTTTATCCGAATACTCGGTGGCACTGTCCTCAAAGCTTGTGGTCCCATTCTTATTATTATGAATGATTATGAATTATTATGAATTATGAATATAAAATGTTACAAAATGCAGGTATTTAAGTCAATAAATCCGCGAACACAAGCTAATCAGATTATAACCAGTTGGTAAAAGTCTTTTAGGAGGCATTTAATTCAATGCATTAAATTCTATAATATTTAGAAATATATAAAGAAAATGTTTATGGTGGGATAAACAGTTTTATTTATCTTTATAACCACGTAGTCATATTGCAGATACAGTGAGTTACCGTCGGCATATTCCACGATGAAAACAAGGGATTTTCCTTGCCTCAGTTTCATACTTTGGCTCGATGTTTTTTTTACGATCGACTTACCTTATAATATATACCTTATAAATAGCTTAGCTTAGAATGTTGCCAATAAAAACAATAACAATATTAGTATAAAAGGCCATACATAATGACAAAAATAGTCAAAACTGAATCATACCATCAATACACAACACGCAGTGATAAACAAGTTGGAAATCCTCTGTCAAACTACTATGTGACTACTAACGTAAGACAACTGTATCGCGGTCTCATGTGACGCTTACCTATTTAGCAAAAAGTTGGGCAGCGACCCAGTTCGGCGGCGTTCTCCTTTAGACCTGTCATTTTGTACCGCGAGGTAAATACCTTGACGTCTCCGCTTTTACACGGACCGGCTGTAAAAACGTTGCAGAACGTGAAGCTGTATTGTTCCGCGACGACGACGGCTGCCTACATTGCTGAGGCTATTTTGGGTGTTTGTTTTGCGCAAATTGTGTGTCTCAGCTAAAATATGTCATACGTTTATTAAACAAATGGACAGGTAAATGAGATTTTTTCTGCATTTTTCATTTAATTTTTATTTGAACCATATCAGTACAAATTGCGAACGTACAAACAAAATAAAAATAGATTCAGACATTACTTGTTTCGTGTGGCGATTTAAAAATACTTAACTATATATACCTGTACCTTTTGCAATCTAGTTTTTGCTTACTACAGTTTTATCCAGAATTACAAACACAAAGCAGTCTCAGAATTTTAATCTACCTCATTAGTTACGGCACTTTGTTGCAGGGCGTTTTCCTTAAGTATAAAGCGAAGTTCAAAATAACATATTATGTGAAATATTTTTTTAGTTAAAGTGACGCTTATCAATTTGATATATATTCCTCATACATTTTTCCTCAAAAGCAAAATGCTATCCACTTCACATTATAAATGATTTCCGCATCGTAAGATTTTGTCAGATTTTTGGTATATTCCTGCCAATCTATTAATGCCTTTTAATTTTTTTTTACTGAAAATACAATTGATATCAAAAAGGTCAGCCTAGGTTACACAAGCGACATAAGTTCATGATATTACAAAAAAGTAATAAATATCATTAAAATAAATAATTTTGTGAAGAAAATAACATTTAGTTTATTCCTTGACTGAACTGGTGTGCTCAAGAAATTAACCATGTCAACTTCTGAGTGGTAGAGAGACGCAGAGTGCCGCCGTCACCAGGGTCCCGGGTTCACATAAATGTATCCCACTCAAATCTCCGCTCATAGCTGACGATCAGTCGTACATGTACACATCCAGTTTATTATAGTAAATTATATTATATGTATAATATAATGTTTTAAATAATATGTGACATCAGGAAAATCTACTCCTGAAATTAAAATCGGGCTTAAATTTCAGCAGATAGGTACAGGCACATCGGGATCATGCAGTGCCGCCAGGATCGCCGGCATAACCGCTCTATGTTCGTTGCGTTGAATCTAAATAGACGACCGAGTGGCGTAGTGGTTAGCAGACCTGCCTCTGAAACCGGAGGTCCCAGGTTTGAGTCCTGGCCAGGGCATTTATTTGTGCGATGAACATAGATGTTTGTTCTCGGGTCATGGTGGTTGATATTTATAAATGTATGTTTATAATGGGTTCCCCCAAGTTCACTGTATGGTCATCCACAACACAAGCTCCGATTACTTTAGGGCCATACAGTTGGTCTAATGTTCTGTTGATTTATTATTATTATTATATTAAAAATGAATTACAAAATTTTCTATTCGTCCACATTAATATGGAAGAAAATACTTAAGAATGACAAAGTATAAAAAAAACATCACGTAGAATCACTTAAAGAAACAGAAGTTAAGCCGCCGCCGCCGCAGCATTTAAACTCCGTACTTTCAAGTTTTAAAAACTTTCCAAAGCCGAAATAGATTATATAAGAGGAGATAAAATAAAAATTTAACATGAAACTTTAGTTTGGAAAGTTGCCAAGTTAAGTGGCTTGACAAAAACACTTTTTGTTGAAATTTGAAACAAAAATTGCTATTTGTATGCATCAGCACTTTAAATGGTTAGTTTGCTAGGTGTTTTGTAAAGAAACTTAAATTAATTAATATGGAATGTTTTATCTTATTGTATTCACACTATCGGGTACCTATTCTTAATATAATAAGGTATTTATTATCTCACATATAAAAAGATGAACGTACATTCACAGGCCTAGTTCTACTCCAAATAATTCCAGATATATTTCAATAGGCTCTGTTGACATCTCCATTGAACTAATTTACTCAAAGGTCTGGATGTAAACAAAGATTGCGCCCAAATGGTATCCCGGCACATTCTTACTAATAAATACAATTGCTGTAAGTCTCTATCTTATCCATTGCTTTTTTTTTCAATTATTACAAGGTATATGTACACATTGATTCGATATTATGTTATTATCAATTATGTTTTTCACTCATTTTCAGTATTTTTTAAAACTTATCAAATTGTAAAATGACGTCAGTTAAAGAAAAAACTCCTACTACGAACTTATTTTTGGGCTGAACAAAAAAACATTTCTTTTTGAGTGAAACTGAAATGAAACTTTATTATTAACATAATTTTTCTGTAACATGAACTATTATTCTTTACATCTGCAACCATTTTTATTTAATGTATATATCAATGACAATAAAGAAATATTAGTTAGTTAGTTAGTTAATTGAAAAATGGCAATCAGCCGCAAAAGACTTATTTAAACATACCACTTTATTGTCTACGTCGATGACATGGAGATTTATAAAATTGATTGAGATTGAAATTGAAGTTGAAAGAGATTGAATTGAAAAGACACTGTTGAGGCCATCTATCAAATTACAAATAGCGGCATTAGAAATGGACTGTATAAATTAAATTATGGGCCTAACCAAATGGGAAGTAAGGAAACACCGACTGACCTGTGTAATCCTTGGCTCCTTCTTCTGGATAGCTCGGTAGCTTTACTAATATATCACATGACACACGGGTTATTGCAAAAGGAGCAAACAGGCGATTTATTTATTCCATGCGCAACGTATTTGCGACTCTCGCTCGACGCTCTTCAGTCCGAGCGGCGGGTGCGCTTCTCCCCTCCTATGCGTGGAACGCTGTAGCGGCTGAACTTTTCTTGAAATTTCATAGCTGTATACCGTAATAAGTTTCTAACGCCGTTTTCACGGCGGACAGTGGCTCGTTAACCGTACATCTAATAAGTTTCTAACGCCGTTTTCACGGCGGACAGTGGGTTTGTTAACCGTACTTCGTGGAACGTGAGCTTCGTCGACGGGAATTCGTCGTTCCAGGTGCCTCGAGTCTTCGTGTTCGAGTAAGTTATCCGCGTCGTCCTCAACCGCCCTACTGCGTGTAGGGCAGTTTAAGGAAGTTAGTCATCGTTGATAGGTTCATAGTATATATATTTATATATTGTTGTCCCTCCCCAACCCCTCCGCAATGGCTTCCCTAAGCTTTAACGAGTTTAGGAAAAAGTTACTCGAAAGTACTGAAGGCATGTCTTTAAATGCTGAAAAGTACCGTTATCCCTCATCTCATGACGTTAATGTCCACAATGGCCCCTCAGGCCACCCCAGTTCCCCAGACCCCTCAGGTCTTAGGCCCTCCCGCGTCCCCTTCCTCCAGTGACATGGAGTGCGAAGTAGATGCCCCTCCGCGCCGCAAGCGCGCACCCGCGACCGAGTCATCCTCGGACGCCACCCCAACTGGCCCTGATGAGCCTCTCTCTTTCACCCTTGTTGAGAAGCGCTCTTAGAAGCGCTCGAAACAAGACCCGGCGCCCTCGACGCCCGTCCCTACACCCCCTGCGGCGTCTTCGACGCCAGCTGCCCCGGTGTCTTCAACACCCGCTCCGGCCCCAACCTCTGTCAAGGCCAAGGTCCCACCACCCGTTTTCCTTCGGGAAAAGGGTAAATGGACTGAGGTTTCGACATTGTGCAATGAGCACAAGATTCATTAAACCCGAGCGGCCAACTCGGGTGAATCTATTAAAATCTTAGTTTCGTCGACAGACGACTTTCGTGCTTTAACAAAGCTCCTCACCGATAAGCAATATGCTTATCACACTTATGCTCTGTCAGAAGAGCGTAAGATCAGAGCGGTACTCAGGGGAGTCCCGTTCGAATTATCGAACGAGGCTATCCTGGTGGATCCGCAGTCCCAAGGCTACCCGGCACTCGCGGTGCATAAAATGCACAGCAAGTACGGGAGGCAACACCCTCTCGCTTTGGTGGTTCTCGCCAACGTCCCCAAGTCCAGGGAGATCCTGAAAGGGGTTAGCTCTATATGCGGCCTCTCTGGGATCTCGATCGAGGCGCCTCATCGCCGCGGTCATCCCGGCCAGTGCCATTGGTGCCAGTTGTACGGGCACGCGGTGGCCAACTGCCGCGCACCGCCCAGGTGCGTCAAGTGCCTGGTCCCGCACTTCACTAAGGAGTGCAATCGCACTCCTGAAACTCCCTCTCCTCCCGATTGCGTGCTTTGTGGCCAGTCTTAGGCATAACTTGAATTCTTTTTCCACAACGAACTTTCACCGCCAATTAGGCAATAGATACATTTAAAATTAATCTTAATATACACCTAAACAGGTCCCAGGGTCGAGTCCTGGTCAGAGCATTTATTTGTGTGAACATAGATGTTTGTATAATATCAACAATACATATGTATATAAATACTTATTGAATGCTTACTTTGGGGCCATACAGCTGGTGCGATTGTCTGCGGATTAATTATGGTGGTAATTATTATTTTAAAAGTCATTAGTACCTTTTAATGTAGCGCAGGGATCAATCATCTCTCGCACGACCGACGTTAACTAAGTGATAGCTGACGACAACCAGCTTTTGTATTTTAAATGAACAAACCGACAATAAGTCTGCGCTAGTAAGTCGCACAACTAAAACAAGATCTGTCAGATTATAACGCAATGAATGTCATAAGCAAGTTTTTAACGTTGAAATATAAAACTTTCATTGCAATCAAATTGATTTTATTTCAATGCAGCTGCAATAGCACCAAATACTGGATGAACATCGACTTTCAGTTGTTGGAAGCTTATGTTTAATAAATAGGCTTTACGTAATAAAATGCGTTTTTCTCTGTTTTCGACATTGAAACGGCTACATAGCCGACTCTTTGCTTTGTTTGTTTGTAATTGTTGTAGATGTTGACGTGTAATTGTTAAATGAAAGCCTGTTTTTTATTTGTACCTAATAGTGACGTCCTTGATATGAAAACTAAGAAAACACGAATTGTGAAACTAACAACACTGTTGACTATCCTTTTGTTTTAATATATAGAAGTACTATTTACGACGGCTAAACATAACGTAAAATGCATTCGTTTTCATTATCATTTTGATAAAACGAATCGCCCCCTCGACAACCACCACATTGACAGTATTTGTTCCATATAATTAACAGCGACCCAAATATAGCCTAACTACATTAAAAGACTACCAATCATGGAGTATAAACATGAGAAAAGAAAAAATAAACAGAATTCAGTAACGAAGTTGACCCAGGCAATCAGCCGGAGCAACGCGAGAACTACCCTCCGTACATAAGAACATCAAGTTCTGTTTACTAACTATTAGGTTGCGAGAGAATTTGTCTCCGGCGAGTCAGCGCTGCGTGGCTCCTACAGAGCGATACGTGCACACTGAAGAATTCTAAAACGTGTAAAGACAACAATTTGTTTATAGTCCGTCCAAACTAAACATTTTCTGAAAAGTTTTGTTGCATAAATATAAAAATAAAATATTTTTTAATACACAAGTTCTTTAAACACAAGTAGGCAATAAAAAAAATATGTTTCATCAAACTTATAACTTTCTTTGTTTGTATAATTAAGAGTAAACATTATCTTTAAGCAGGCGTTATCTTAAATTAAAGGCAAACACATAATTCTCAAATATTGTTTCAGTAAATGAAATATAAAATCAAACTTATGGAAATGAATTGAATTGATATGATCAATATGTAAAAAGGAATATTCAGGAAAAGTCTGGACAAATAAGTGGATAGGTTATATTAGATTTATATGAACATTTTGTGATATTATTGTTTGACAAAAAATTTGTACAGTCGCAAATTCAGTTTTGTGACAATCTTAAAAAGCTCTGAAATATTGTTGGGTCGTGTTTCAGTCACCAGTGTTGAGCCTGGAGCTCTGCGACTGAGGAGCCACCGTGCACCACAACACTATCGAGCAAGGTTGCCATTATATACCATGTCCTTAGATTTATGTTCAGAGCCTTAAAAAAATTGGAAAATATATTTCGTTTTTCAACAGAAAATATTACAAAAACAATTCCAGTTGACCTCGAACATTACGAAAGGTCAAACAATATTCACAATGTCCTTAACTCCAATCTATTCCAATGCAATCTTTGCTGAAGTCAGCTTAACTTATTACCGTTTGTTTCCTTATTGACTGTGGTTCCAGAAAGTCTAACCAGAACACATTGGTCCGCACGAATCAGCAGTTCCCTCCGCACGGACAGATTCGATACTCCGCGAAGGTCCCTCTGCGACATCAGGTCTCATATAAAAAGCTCGTTAGTGCAAGAGAGACGGATGCAAAAACAAGACGGCGACTTTTTCAAGTATTGGTAATAAGTTAGTGAGGGTAAATAGTTAATTTATTTTTGAAAAGATTTTTTTGGTTATTTCTGTTTTATGTAGAAATATTTGAATTGTAATGTTTTGTAAAGACATTATTAAAATACCCTTCCAATGATTTTTCATTCCATTTGCTTATTGATTATTGGATCATTACTTTAATAAAACGTGCGTTATCTCATTGTTATAATTCAAAGTATTGAGAAGGCATCTACGAGTATACCGTACTGGTTTTCCCACAGCTGATTGGAATCGTTTTTGCTCTAAGCTTATTTCTTCATTGAGTTTTTATAAAAGAATTATATGTCTGTGACCAATTTATTGTTCAATGTTTGAACGTTTACCGCCAAAATGTGAGGTCACGAAATGTGATATTATACCCAGTTACATACAAAACTAACTTCAAACATTAAGAGGAGAACAAAAAGAAAAGTGATTTTCGTTCACCTGTTTTAACATATTTATATTAGGTCTTTACCTATGAAATTGCCGTTTTTCACGAAATAAATGAAGCGTAATTTTTTTATATATTTTTTATTTCTATTAATCAAAATAATCACCCATGCAATCAATGCATCTTTGCCAACGCATTGGTAGCTTATTGATGCCTTTCTGGAAGAAATCAGCTGGACGGGAGGCAACAAATTCTTCAAAGGCATTTTGTACTGCCTCTCGGGTATTGAATTTTTTTCCCGCCAAGAAGTTATCCAAATTGTGGAAAAAGTAGAAGTCTGAAGGTGCAAGGTCTGGTGAGTACGGCGGATGACGGAGAACTTTCAACACCAACTCTTGTAGCTTGGAGACTGTCTGCTGTGCAGTATGAGGTCGCGCGTTGTCGTGCAGGAGCATTGGAGCCGAACGGTTGACCAAAGCTGGTTGGAGACGTGCGAGCTTCTCCATCATTGTGTTCAGTTCTTCACAGTACACATCTGCAGTAATGCTTGTCCCGTTTGGCAAAAAGCTGTGATGAATCATACCCGCGTTAGACCACCAAACAGTGACCATCACTTTTCTAGGGGTAAGTTTTCGTTTAGGGCATTGTTTGGGTGCTGAACCAGGGTCCAACCAACTTGCTGAGCGCTTACGATTGTCAAACAGGATCCATTTCTCGTCACAAGTAACAATGTGGTTCAGAATTCCTTCATTTGTATGCCTGCTGAGCAGTGCAAGGCACGTCTCCACGCGTACTTCGCGCTGGCGGTCATTGAGTTCGTGGGGTACCCATTTGTCAAGCTTTTTTACCTTGCCAATTTGACGCAAATGGACCAATATTGTTTTGATGCTAACGTCGAAAGCTGCTGCTAATTCAGCCATGGATTGAGTTTCATCAGCTTCCACAATTGCCTTTAATTCGTCATTGTCGACCAAAGTTTTCGGACGACCACGGGGTTCATTTTTCAGGTCAAAATTTCCAGAACGGAAGCGGGTAAACCAATAACGGGTGGTGCGTTCGTTTGTAGTGTTCGCTCCGTAAACGTCGTTGATGTTGCGTGCCGCTTGTGCCGCTTTGCTGCCACGAAGGTACTCATACTCCATAATTACTCGAATTTTTAACTTAACCATGATGACGAAAAATGTTCGAATGCGTTGAAAACAAAACACTAACTATTAAACAAATGACGATTTTAGAAAAAGAATTCCATGTTTGTCAAATAAAATTAATTTAAAATTAGAATTATCGGTCAAAAAAAAAATATTTTCATTTGAAATGGCCAGTACGGCAAAACGGCAGTTTCATAGGTTATAAAGACCTATTATTTATGGTGATATTTTGTTTTAAAATTCTAGAATGTTATGTTGCATCCTTTTATGTGCAATATGTAAAATGTATGTAGTTATTAAACGAACGTTATCGAATAAAAATAAAGAAACCAGCAAAGCTTTGCCTTTTGTGGTACTAAGAGAAAGAATAGATGTTAAAATTACTGAGAATTGATTATATAATTACGATGTTATTTGAACCCTTAATTTTTATTCTCATGAACATCATTTTTAAAACGGTATGTCACCTATCACATGAATCAAAAACGGAATCCTCTTTATTAGAAAATACAGCTGAACATATTAAACTTTAACAAAGTGTAAAAACGAACACAGTGGATACAAAACGACAAGAATTATATAAAACTATAGCCAGGTAATCCAGAAACTCGATAAATTTTGCTGAATGCAATAAAATTATGCAATTCATTCGCACCTTCCTTCCGACGTACAATCTAATTATATGGCAAGAGCTCGGCGCTTGCGGACGCGGTCTTTGCACGTGGATGCAGGAAATAGGCTAGTGACTTATCCAACTAATATTAATGGGAAATTTTTCATGTTTCATAATCAATAACACTTTTAGGTTTAAAGCTGGTTTGGCTAGAATATGGCGTATATATGCATATATTAATATTAATCAGGAAGCCACGCAGTCCAACTTTTAGTGGGAACTGGATGGAAGTTATAACCAGTGTTTACAATATGATATCACAAAATAACTACATTTGTATAAACTCAAACTTGTGCCCTAATTTTTACATATATAAATAAATATATAATATAAAATTTGATAATAGTTTGATTTTTCTGTTTTCCATAATTTCACTAAAACAAAAAGAAAGATAAGGACGATGGAACGGGCCTTGTTGTCTGCACGATCACTACTAGTATGAACAGGAAAGATTTGTTACTTTGTTTATATGTAATCAATAAACTTTCAATATAAAAAACCAGCTTTTAGAAATTATTTTCCAATAAAATGATACATTACCCATGCTAAAAAAGGCTTTACTTAAAAGGCCAATACGAACAACATGATTTAAGGGCTTAAGGTAACATTTCAATAACAAGACAAGATACTTATGTCTAAAGAGGAGATTTGCCAATGTATTATTTTAGCAAAATTACGAAATAAAATAATCAAGAATACTTCAAAATTCAGTGATGAGTGAGCACACTGGTTTATTGCTAGATAACCTCAAAAACATACATGCTGCATGACATTGACAAACATAGACAATATTAATTTTATTTTCAACATCTTCCCTTATAAGATATTTCCAAAACTAATTAATGCAAAACATTATTTCTATAGAGATACATGCCTCACCATCAATGCCTTTAAATAGTTTGAATGTTGTTAACTAACACAGATTTAATATTACAAAAATTCACAAAAATGTAACAACCTAACTGAAAAAATCTTTAACACATCCCTGCTTTGATTGCTTAGTCAGAATACTTATCTGGGCGTTTGACAATTCTACCATAACGAGTCACAATATTATTTGGTTTGGGAAGCTCTACATTAGAGTTAGGTATAGGAATATCTGCAGAATAATTTTGAATAGGATCTGTAATCAAGTTAGGTACAGTATCAGCAGTGTCAGATAAATTAATTTCACTTGGTTTTATAAATATTTCATTTCTCCAGTATCTTTTACCTTCTTCATTTTCCACTACATATGATCTAGGTTGGTCAGCTTTCCTAATAATTTTTTCTTTTATCCATATTTTATCTAAAGGATTCTTTTTAAATCTAACTAACTGATGCTCTTTAAAATCGTGTCTTGTTGTAGCTGTCTTATTATAATTGCATTTTGAAATTTCCTTCTGTTTGTTCAATATTTTTCTATCCTTATCATAGGTTAATCTTGGAATTAATGTAACAAAGGAACATGGAATATTAGTCCGTAATTGTCTACCCATTAATATAGTTGCTGGTGAATTTACTTTACCTCTAGGTGTATTTCGATGATTGAGAAGGGCAAGCAAAGGATCTTCATTACTGTCTTCAGATTTCATAAAGATTTTTTTCACTGTTTTTACTGCACTTTCGGCTAATCCATTTGACTTAGGATAGTGTGGGCTAGACTTAATGTGTATAAAATCCCATTCTTTTTCAAATGACTTAAATAGTTGAGAGTCAAAACACAAAGCTCCATCTGTATAAAGCACTAATGGAATACCATATCTTGAAAAAATTGTTTTTAATTGATTTGTTACTGTCACACTTCTTAAATCCCTTAGACTACAAACTTCTATATAGTTAGATAATGCATCAACCACTACCAAATACTGCTTCATCTTAAACTCAAAAATATCACAACCAACCTCTTGCCATGGTAGCATAGGAACTTTTTTAAATTTCAAAACCATTTTTTGCTTATTATCTTGAAATTTCTGACATGTATCACAACTTTTTACAAACTTCTTTATATCTTGTATTATGCCTGGCCAAAACATAGATAATTCAGCTCTACTTATCATTCTTGAAATACCAGGATGACCAGAATGAAGATTTTTTAGCATATAGCTTCTCAATGTCCTTGGTATAATAATTTGATCACCTTTAAACAGTAATTGTTTAACTATGACAATATCTTCTTTAAATTGATAAAAAGATTTTATTTCATCATCAACATCCTTGTAATATTTCGGCCAACCATTCATGCAAACTGTTTTAAGTTTGCTCATAGCAATGTCTTCTTTAGCAGCCTTTAAAATTTTACTCCAACAATCTGATGTAACTGGTAAATTATTTAACAATAAACACACCTGCAGTTCCATATCATCCTCAAGATCTGTTTCAAAATCACACCCACTCCTTGCAAAGTCCCTTGATAGAGTGTCTGCTATATACAAATATTTTCCAGGTGTATACACAACATTTATACGAAAAGGTTGCAGTCGCATCATCATTTTTTGTAATCTAACTGGCACTTTACATAATGACTTGTTCATTACACCTAATATAGGCTTGTGATCTGTTTCTACTTTTACAATATTTTTTCCAATGATATACTGCTTAAATTTTTCAACTCCAAAACAAATGGCCAATAGTTCTTTCTCAATCTGTGAATATCTTATCTGCACCTCAGTTAATGCTTTAGAAGCATATGCAATGGGAAGACCTTTCTGAAGTAATACCGCTCCCAATCCAATAGAGCTGGCATCAACACTAAGGACAAGTTCTTTATCTGGTTCATAAAATGTTAAAATGGGTGCATTTGTGATTAGTTTCTTAAGTTCCTGAAAACATCTATCATGATTTTCCTCCCATCTATAATCCACATCAGTTTTTAACAGATTCCTTAATGGTGATGTGATATTTGCATAACCTGGAATAAATTTAGATAAATAATTAAACATCCCTAATACCCGCTGCAATGCTTTTTTATCTTTAGGAGCTTTTAATTCAGTCACAGCTCTGACTTTATCCTTATCAATGCTTACACCATGTTCACTGATAATGTGACCTAAGAAAGTAACTTCAGTAACAAAAAATTGACACTTTTGAGGATTAAACTTAATAGAATTCTCTCTAGCTTTATTAAGAACCTTATTTAACACATGTTCCAATTTTTCTTTTGATTCAGCCCAACATAATACATCATCTTGAAATGAAGCTACATTATCAATGCCATAAAATGTATCATGGATAATTTTATGAAAAATCTCAGGCGCTGGTGAAATTCCAAATGGTAAACGCAAAAATCTATATCTTCCCCATGCAGTTTGGAAAGTACAGAGTCTTGAGCTATCTTCATCTAATGGGCACATCCAGAACGCAGACTGAGCATCTAATTTACAGTACATCTTTGCACCAGCTAAACGTGAAGTTATATCTTCGATTACGGGAAATGGAAAATGTGCTCTTTTTAATGCTTTATTCAAAGGTCTTGGATCTAAACAAATTCTAAGTGAACCATCTTTCTTTTGTACCACTACCATCTGACTTACCCAGTCGGTTGGCTCTGTCACCGGAGCAATTATTTTCTTTTCAACTAAATGATCCAACTCTTTTTTAACTTTAGGCATCAAACTATAAGGCAATCTTCTAGCAGGAGAGACTACAGGTTTAATATTTTCATTAATTTCTAATTTGACCACATGTGGCACACACCCTACATCTCCATCAAAAAGATCATGATGTGACTTTATTGTAGTTAATTTATTAATTGTATCAACTCTCTTAATCAGACCTAACTGTTCAGAGCTTTCCAAACCCAATATATTGTAACAATCTGAGTCTATTATGTAGAATTCCATAACATATATTGTATTATTATAATTACACTTAAGTACACATTTACCAATAACTGGTACTTTCCCGTTTGTAAAAGAAGTAATTTTTACGTTACTTTTTTTTAAATCACTATAATTTAAATTGAGTTTGAGAAATTGTGCTTTACTTAAAACATTACACTGAGCACCGGTGTCAATTTTCAAATTTACATTAATTTTGTTTATGACTAAACTTACACAATACCAAGAATAATTATTGTTTTTTTTTAAAGACAAAATTGCTATTTTATAGTCACCATCACTTTCATCACTAGGTTCAGCTTCTTCTAACAGACTCACTTTTTTATTTCTGCACATTTTAGCAAAGTGATTCTTTTTCTGGCAGATGACACATAACTTTCTATAAGCCGGGCATTTTCCATAGTCATGTTTATAGCCACAATATTGACAATCAGATTTCTTGTTACCCCTTCTTCCTGAAGGTTTCTTTTTAAGTACATCTATGTCTATTTCTTTTTTGATTTTTTTTTCACTAACTTTCTCCATTTCCTCAACCTGGCCTTCAACTACAGAATAATTTCTGCATACTGTGATTGCCTTTTCTAAGGTAACATCCGTCATTCCCAGAAGTTGCCGCTGGAGGCTAGGATTATTAATACCACATATAAACAAATCTCTCACTAATTCATCTTGTATGTTTCCAAAATTACATGACTGGCTCATCCGCTTCAATGCAGTTACAAACATTTCAAATGACTCCTCTGGCTCTTGCTTACGAGTGAATATTTTATATCTCTCATACGTTACACTAGCCTTTGGTATAAAATGAGAGTCAAACTTCTCCAGAACCTGGTCAAGCTTTTCGACCTTGATTTCTAAAGCTTCGTAAACATCTTGGCAGTAGTCTCCGCCATGGTGTAACAATATCCCAATTTTTTGTCGATCCGAAGCGTGGGCATAATAAGCATCGATATAGGTTAAGAATTTTCTTTTGAATAATCTCCAATTCGTATGGATATCACCCTCAATGGAGAACATTGTAAGTCCTTTGGGTTCCATGGTGATTTGTTTTTTACTATCACCGCTGTCACCATGTATTATTTTAGCAAAATTACGAAATAAAATAATCAAGAATACTTCAAAATTCAGTGATGAGTGAGCACACTGGTTTATTGCTAGATAACCTCAAAAACATACATGCTGCATGACATTGACAAACATAGACAATATTAATTTTATTTTCAACAGCCAAAAAAAAAATCAATGCCACATCTACATTTAAAAGCTCCGTGGTAGCCCGGGTATTGCATTGTAAATAGAAAATATAAGTTTCAATTTTTTTATAACCAGCTTCGACTGTTGCTTCAATTTAAAACCCAATTTTAAAATCGAACATTTTCTGGAATGCCTTCGAGATATTTCCATTTGCCACTACGCTGTTTAATGAACTGTGCATGGAGAATTGGTGTATTTTTTATTGAAATCATACTTTCTGTCAATGGAAATATTACTTTTTGAGAAGTAATGGGACGGAGAGTAAGTAGGTATCTGTAAGTGGTTTTGACGTTACTTCTTTGTTGTCTGATAAACGTTTGAGCGGTATTATGTTTTGTTTATGTTTTGCTTACGTTCTGAATTATCAAACGAATGGTACACGCTGGTTCATAATTGAAAAAAATATTATACAACGCTTCCCACCTGGCTATTAAATTTATTTTAGAAATTATTTGATTCTGAAAATATTATTGCAGACTTAGACAGAATAAAAACATACCAATACAACCCACATGTACAAACAACCCGTACACAATTAGTTTCATAACAAGATTTACTTCAAAGAATAATAGATAAAAGAGGTTTCCAACTGTTAGACTGTAATTAATGTTTTCTTGGTAATTATATCAAATCTGATTATTTTTTAAAAAGGCAACCTGAAGTCTTAAATTGTTTAAATTTATAACCATTTAATTTAGTAACACGCTCCGCCGCTGCAGAATGTTTTTTGCGGATCACAACATACCTCGGTGAAATGTACAGTTCTGTATTCGTGGCGTGCCTCCATCTACCCGCTAGTTTAATAGACTTAGCTTTTTGGAAACATACTCAGCGTCATTTGAGATGTTATCATGTCCAAGTTTTGTCAAGTCATAATATCTGCAGCAAGTGAGAGCAGTTTAAACTAATACTAATACATATAATTATAAAACTTTAATGTCTTTTTCTCCCCCATAGTACATAGTATAGTGTAACCCCAATGGATGACCACACAGCGAACTGGGAACCAGAATAAACATACATATATAAATATAAACAACTATGATCCGACAAACATCTGTGTTCGTCACACAAACGAATGCCCGACCAGGCACGAACCTGGGACCTCCGGCGTATGAGTAGTATAAAATGTTATGTTTGTCAATTTTCTAGATCGAAATATTTACTTGAGATCAATACGATTACTCAAACTATTAGCCAGAAGTTTCTCGCTGCATACTCGCGTGTTTTTGAACTTGAGTTTCTTTCGGAATAATTCAGCAATAATTCATTAAATTCTATAAGTTTACCGGTACCAAAAAAACAATAAAAATTTCCATATCTTATAAATAATTAATAGTAGTTTGGACTACAATAATAAATATCTCAAAAAAAGAACACAAAAGGTGTCCGTGTATTTCCACAACAGTAGCCACTTCAATGTCATAACTAAGGTTTACTTCCGCGGCACATCCGGGGCCCGAAGGAGCGGGTCTGCATTAAACTGTGCCTAATGACGGGCACGTACCGCGCGTGCCTATTTACAGCTCTGCTGTCCGAGCGCCCGCACTGTCTTACGGCCTCTTGTTCGTTGGAAAATACTTTAGAAATTATGCCTATTAAGTCATATCGGTTTATTAATCTTTATGGAGGACAGACCTTTTAGTTTTCAGAGTATCAAAAGCATGGCCTGAATTAAGTAAACTTTGTCCAAAGTAAGGTTTGCGCTACCTACTATTAATTAACAAACATACATTTATGATTACTATTTGTTGGGTACGTCTCTGTGCACCAACCTTTAGCCCTACTTGCATTAGTTAAAATAATGTCATTTCAGTTGTCCAAATAATGATTTAGATTTTTTGTTACATCACAGACTTTAATTCTTATGTTTTTAACGAAAAATTAAGAAATCAGACTTGAATAGCACTTATTTATTTAGCCAACAAACAAACGGGTATAACTTCAAGAAGCTTAAGAAAAGCAAGCTCATTGTTGAAAAAAAATATCTCGATCCAATTCCACGGAAATCGTTAAAATAGACTTTCAATTCACTTGCAGCTAAAGTCGGCGAACAAAAAGAACAAAAAGCGGCTTTAGTTCAAATAGACATAAGACCCTTGATTGAAAAACGAAATTAAATTTTCCGTACTTGTCTCACCGTGAATCGTCGGGAGCCTCGGAATCTTTTAAACGTGTGCAACTGTGTTGATGTCTTGTAACGGAGTTGTATGTTGTAATTTATGAAACGTTTCGTTTCACTTATTTTAGATGAGATTGGTCTCTACTGCAATGATATCTAGGAAGCATTAAAGCTTACGAAAGTCCTAATACTGTGGCGAACTAACAAAACAGTTATCTGTTTATTTGCGTCTACGCGTGAGGAAAGAGATAAAGATATTTATGCTTATTACTTTTTATGACTACACTGTCTCGTCTCTCCGAAATATTTTTAGTAAGGCGTGTCCATTACTTATACTTTACTTATAAACCATTACTTATAATTTTTCCAGACAAGCAAAATGCTTGCGCTGTGTAATTTTCTACAAAATGTTCTTCATAATTACATTTATCATTATATCTATGTATATGAGAACTGCTCTTCAATGCTAAAGTTTGGAGCACATATTGTAAAGTAGGTGGAATCTCTTCATTGCCTCAAGTTAGTTAAGTTGGTGCTCGCAGCAAACTTGCACTGTACGAGATGCAGTCAGAGAAGAGATTAAGTGATATTATGTCAGAACTGCCACATTATGCGACTTAGCTAATCAAGTTTTTAAATAATTTTATTGTAGGTATGTTGGTAAAAGCACAACGATTGTTACAATGTTTAATAAATAAATAGGGAAATGAAAATTGAATCCAATAAAAACCCAGAAATATGTATGGTATCCAGATTGTAATAAACAGGGATTGTCCAGATAACTAATGCACTACGCCTCCCCTTTTTTTAGAAGCTCAAACGAAAGAATGAGCAGTCGGTACAATAAATTTATCAGCCTTTGTTAAACAAAATCCTAGATCTAGGTGCTTTTCACATAGAACTCAGCAAGTAAACTCATAATGTGCAAGTCTAGCATACAAGTCTTTATGATGTTAGGTAAATTGAGTTATCATTGACTTTTGATTCAAAATAAGAACTTTCAATCATGAAAACACTTACCTAACACTATAAATTTTCTAAAACCTTAGGGTTTGAACTTTAGAAACGTGTAGTTTATATAGGTCTAGAAGCTATAACTAAGTTATACAGGGCTTATTGCAGCTATTACCGCGACTCTGTTGGTGTGTTTATCTCGGGATTTATAATTATTATTTATTATTATTAGCAAAAAATCCACGAGAATTATGTTCCAACAGTTAAAATAATTATAAATACACTAACACCAGTCCAAGGGACACCGGCGCCCCCTGGTGTCCGGCAATTGTCAATCCACCACGCTTGCCCCATGTGGGTTACTCGACTTCATTTGAACCTAACTAATACCACATACTTAAACCTTCGAAATACTTTTATAAGAATGCGTGTTATCTACCGATGTTTCTCTTCATCGATAGAGCTGCTGGCTTCATGTGCGTAAGTTGTGAGCATCTGTTGGTATATTTGGCAGTCACGGGGATCAAACCCGAGCCCATCAGATTGACGAGTCTCTGACATAATACTAAAATAATAACGCCTCAATGGGCCTGGTATTGAAAAGAGAGTGCCAAAATACTTCTGAATACCTATAGGGCAGCTGCCCGGACCGATCATTGAAGCTTTCTCCGGGGAGATCTCTTATCCCGCGTGGCAGTTTTCCGCCCCTAAGTATCTCCCTAACTCCGCACAAATGATAAATAACCTTTTACAAATATACGAGTATACATGTGCTATCGATTTTCTCAAATGACGCGTCACAGCTCCACATCACTAGCTAGTCATCAAATTGGTAACTTAGGTATAATAATTTATGGTAATTTAATTATCAGGTCATATTTAACTGTCGCTATGTAGATTGTTATTACAACAGCGCATTACATAAATTCAAATTATAGGTACTGTATAATACATAGGCGCAATAGAGATAAATAATAGCACTACTAGATAACTTACGTTATTACATGTATTATACAAATAACAAAAAACTGTAAAATATGAAATGATAAACTCGTCTGTTAGAGACCCAAAAATTCTAATTTATTACCTGCTATGATGCTGATAATGTAACCACGAAAAATGATGGGCATGGAAGCCACTTGCCATCAGACTGATTTCTTGCTCCAGCTCACAAGATGCAAAACAAATGTTGCTTAACTCACCTTTAAATCTCATGAAATTAAAACATAACTTATTCAAAGCGCTACGACTTAGAATCAGCTCACAACAGATTCACATCTTCATCATCTGACGGCCTGTTTGGCGTGGAGGTAAGTACCCTTGCTTTCCATGCCACAGATCCCGGGTTCGAATCCTGGTAGAGGATTTTACTATATTTATTTTATTTATTATATTTGCTTTCTAGTCATGGATGTTTATGTATGTTTATTTAAGTTTATTTCTAATATTTATACATGACAAGAAAAAAAATCTATCTGTGCTTATATATTTCTTAAGTTTATTTATCCATTATCTAGTATCCACAACACAAGTTCTTAATGATACTTAATTTGGGCTAGATAATGTGGTGTGATTGTTAGAAATATTATTATTATTATTATTATCTTCAGTAATTCTGAAATATATTTGAAAATAGCATAAATGAATACAGCGAGGTAGAGAAATCCGCTTAAAGCTATACTCAATAGACCCGGAGGTTTACTCAAACAAAGTTGTTGTCTTATGCAAATTATATGCAAAGACAAACATATTGTACTCCACATATAGACCAGGATAACTTGCGTACTAATGGAGCCATTAATTAAGAGATGTCTGTGCGTCGAGCACAAAGGATTACTTCGATATTGTGTATAATTCAGTTATATTTAGCATTTCACTAAAAGACTGAAATATGCTTTGATATAGCTGTAGAACGATTGTTCATGATCCTTGTTAGCGTTGTCATATTATTATAAAACTAGCGGGCCGCCCCGGCTTGATTATACGGAGGGACATGATTATTTTTATAATTTTACCTTTTATTTATATTTTTTGTTTTTCATTTCTATATTTTTTTATATCACAGTATCACATTATCTCCTTTTAATTTTAATTCGTGGGGTGGCAAACCGGTAGCACGAAGGGAATTTAAAAATTCTTGTGGGTAGTGCACTGTATCTTTGATGTTGCACACGGTGTCAATAGATTTGTAACATTTAAAGTCACCCGGTACTTTTTCCATAATTATTCTATCTATCTCATTTACTGAGTCGTTTCTCGGGGACACTATCGCCCTCGAACAGAGCCAATTGAAATTTCTTTCAGTGAGATTTTCGATGTCGGGATAGATTGTGTCTATAATATCTATGGATGGATGCAACACTGAGCGAGACATTGCGGAGATGTTTAAGGACTACTTTCAAGTTGCGCCACGAACAGGTCTGTCACGGCGAGCGCGCCCAGCTGGGAGAGTCCTTGGGCGGCAACTGCTCCGTTTTCTTGCTAAGCAGGAGGCAAAGTACGCGGGCGTGCACCTGCCGCGGGTGTTAGCAATGTTCTACTCCTTGTGTATCGGCCACTCCTACCTTCCACAAGAAATGCTAAAAACTACAGTTGTGCCTATTGTTAAAAATAAAACAGGTAACTTAGCCGACCACACCAACTATAGGCCCATATCACTAGCAACAGTAATAGCGAAGGTATTGGACAGGCTGATGGACAGGGAGCTTGACAGGTGTGTGCAACTCCATGACGCACAGTTTGGTTTCCGACCCCAGTTGTCAACTGAAACTGCTATCCTTTGTTTAAAACAGACTGTGCGATATTATACTAATAGTCACACTCCTGTGTACGCCTGCTTCCTCGACCTCTCAAAGGCTTTTGATCTCGTGGTCTATGATGTCCTTTGGAAAAAGCTGGAGAAGGCGGGCGTGTCATGGGAGATCATACAACTTTTTAAGCACTGTTATGACAATCAGCCGAACTGGGTGAAATGGAGTAGTGCCTCCTCCAGTGTGTATAGACTGGAGTGTAGTGTACGGCAGGGGGGTGTAGCATCACCTAGACTATTTAATATCTATGTCAATGATTTAATCGCTGAGCTCAGTAACAAACCTGTGGGATGTGCAAAGATGGTCTGACTATAAATAACCTTAGTTACGCGGACGATATGGTACTGTTGGGTCCATCGGCTGGATCAATTCGCTCTCTTCTCCAGGCGTGTGAGGAGTATGCAAAATTGCATGGGCTGGTCTATAACAGCAACAAAAGTGAGTACATGGTCTTCCAAGCACAGCACAGAACTCAAAAATATGAACCCGTTATTTGCCTAAGCGGAACAAGACTTAACAGAGTCAATAAATTCAAATACCTTGGCTACTTTTTAACTGAGGACCTTACTGATCAGGTGGATATTGAAAGAGAAAGAAGAGCCCTTGCTGCCAGGTGTAATATGCTAGCACATAGGTTTCTTGGCATTCAGCCAATCGTTTTACACGAGCGGGGCTCGAAAACAGCTTTAAACGCGCTTAGGGTTCAATATAATAACGGTCTCAGAGTAGTGCTGGGCCTGCCGCGGTACTGTAGTGCGTCAACTATGTTTGCTGTTGCGGGACTGGATGACTTCTACACTGTTATCCGTAAGAAGAACGCCTCACAAATGTACAGACTGCGCTCCAGCTCCAACATTATTCTGCGACTGTTAGCAAATAAGCTAGAACTACCAATCTGGCGATAATTTATGAATGTTTTAGTAAACAAATAACAATTTTGAATGGCCAGTTGGTAAAGTAAGAACAAATATTTGACATAATTTGACATAATACTTGATTTGTTGGCATAATATTATATTTAATCTTTTTGCTGTAATTTGACATCCCAATTGTATTTTAATTACTGAATTTAATTTTATTGTATTGTAATGAAATGTGTTTTTGTTTTACAATTAATTACTTAAAGCCTTAGGGCCAATCCAGGCCCTCAAACAACTTTTTGCGCAGAACTTTGTTGGAAAGTTACATATACTAAAATTAATCATTATTTTTTTATAACCAATTACTAATTACCTTTGTACAAAACTAAATAATTAATAAAAAAGACATTTTTTGACTAATCTCTCATAACGACATTTATAATTGAATAGCTTACAACTAAAGAAATGTTTTCACTGTGTCAATTTTAGTCACCTCAGCGCCATCTATAGTATTATTCTTAATCTAAAGTAAAAAGTAGTGCTTTAATTACGTAATATTATGTTTAAAAGAACATTTAAAGCGACCATTTTCTTTGAATACTTGTTATTTTAGATGGTATTGCATGTTACATGACTTTTGTGTGCAAAATATCTTATTAATATCAAAAATCCGTATTACAGGTGCCTATTCTAACGTCATTTTAATAGTTTGATAGGTTCTGGTCATTCTATTTAACTGTCTATGCTTAGATAGAGTTTATTGTTCTGTGCTCATTCACTGTTGCTCCGTGCTCGTTGAATATTGTTTCCGTTGACTCTCGTGTGCTTTGTGTTTTTAAATATGGATTTGTTTTCTCACGATAACCCCGGCCTGCCTACGGACTCGATACCCTCTAACAACGATGACCCTGGCTTCCCTTTGGACTCGATACCCCGTAACAACAATGACCTGCGCATGGACCCGGACCCGATCTCTGCTAATTATGACGACCTTCGCATGAACCCGGACCAGATTCCTGCGAACAACGATGACTCCGGCTTGAATATTGATACAGATCGAGCGATTCATTGCGTGAACTGTGGCACGGATGTCTCTTCGAGAAGAAGGCAAGCCGTTCGACTTTCAGATGTATTATCTGTTATTCAGCGATGGGCTGCTCCACAACTGGTATGTTCATAACATTATACCAGTTATGTGAAAGTGTATCTTGAGTCTGTGTATATTTAAAACCTTTTTACTGATTGCGTTTCGTAATTGCAGATTGAATATGGTAGTATAGTCTGTCAGTCATGCTGGATGCTTGCATTGAATGAGTCAAGTACATTGACAATACCCAGCACAAGTGCAGGTCAACACCGACAGCTGTGTGCAAACTGTCAGTGTTCATTATACAGGACCAGGTATCACACTCACACACTTTTAAAATAGCTGCCACACTGGTCAATAAGTTTCACCAGAGGTTTTCAGACAGAGAAGATGCTGGCATGATATTGGAAAGAATTCATAATGTTGAATTCCAGACTAATGACCTTGCTGAATATATAATACAAAATAATATTAATAGACGGAGGTCATTATTCAGCAGCTTCACTGACACCAATGTACCTTTTCCCACTCTTACATACAGAGAAGTGATTTTAGTAGCATGTGGAATATAACAGTTAAAACAAGCTAAATCATATTATCAAGAGAGCGTGAGAACAAATGGTACTTACTCTATAGAAATATGCAACGGCAGCAACCTTCTTGAAAGATTTCCTTCGGCTGAGAACTGTACCCTTATTAGAGGTAAAATACAAAGCAGGCATATAAGCCGAAAAGCGTATTTTACATACATTTTAATTCAAAATGAATCAGATGGCACTAATGCTATACAGCAATATTATTGTAATTGTATAGTTGGCCGAAGGACTGTTGGTTGCTGTGCACATGTTTGCACAATAATTTGGTATTTGGGCTGGGCTAGACCTCAAAATAATATTAATTTACCAGCCCAGTATTTAGATAATTTATTTTTACTATTAGATGAAGACGAATAAATATAACTTTAACTTACACGATGTCTTTATATTTATTTAGCCACTAATTTATAAGTATATTATTTTTAAACAAACTAGTTGTTTGGCTACGAAAATATTTATATTCTGTATCTTTTAATTTACTAGTATTGCAATAAAGCAGTTTTTAACAAAGTAGCTGATTGCACACTTGAGGGCCGGCAGATGCATGAAAAGTGGCTCTAAGCCTTTTTTTTTTTTGATTATTTATGACATTCTAAGATTTTTTTATGACATCACCAACACAATTTGTGTATATATTTATAGAGATTTAAATGAATTGACATATTATGTAACTAAATTTTTGTACTAACATAGATATATAAGATTGTATACTAACAAGTGGGCCAAGTTGCTACAATAAAGAAATTTATTATTATAAAAATTTCTAGATTTGAGTTAATACAATGTCCAACAATACTTGGGTATTGGCTATTTGCAACTGTCGATGGTAATTTTCCATCTTCAAGTTGAAGTACTTTTTTTTATTTCCATTGTGGTTATTACCTACTTAAATGTGCTCTCATATTGGTGCGCAAATTAAGTTTCAATTAAATGCCATAAAGGTGATGGTTTGAGGCACGCTTTAATAACCTCGGCACGTGTACCTATTGTTATAGCCGGTAGTGTTTGGTGAAAGTCTCCAGCCAACATAATGGTTACGCCCCCCATCAAATTGCCTGTTTCTGATGTCTTTTAATATGCGGTCCACAGCTTCTACATGAGCTCTATGGCTGATAGTACACTCATCCCAAATAACTAGCGACGTGTCCTGTAAGAGCTTCCCCAGCGGATTGAGCATACAGATTGTTGTTCTAAAGACACAGTTAACGGTAATTCAAAGGTTTAGTGAGCAGTTTTCCCACCATTTAACAGAGTTGCGGCAATCCCGGAAGACGCAACTGCCAGTGCTTTTCTTCCGAATTGTCGTTTTTCGGCTAAAATTAAATTGGCACGAAGGTTATATCTGTTCCGCCAGGTGCGTCCAAAAAAATAGGCCACCCTTGTTATTTTCCACACTTTAAATTATAGCATCAAACGCTATTTTTTGACCTGCAACCAACTTGGGTACATTTGAGTTGACAAATACTGATAACTCGTTAACATCGTATGAACAGCTCGATATGGCATTAATTACATTTTGTAGTGAGCGATTCGAAGATGGTAACACAAAGTCTCTTAAATTTTTGCCGTTCAATTCTAAAAGTTTGTTTTCGATCTGTATCAAGCCTTCATTGTTAACCTCAAAATCTTGACCTTGTTGTTGGGCTATGTGTCCACGATATGTGAATATACGAAAAATTCAAAAAGTAATCTACCGGTATTGAAACAAATTTGAATACAAAATAATTTATTTGGATAAAAAAAATCAGTTTTTATTTTTTTTCTATTTCTATGACTTATTAAATTCGTAATATCTATTAAATGGAATAACCAATTTTAACTATTCAAAAAGTCATCTACATGAATTGAAATAGTCTTGAAAACAATATGATTTATTTGGATAAGGATTTAAACAGAAGTATGAATAACATGGTCTAATTTTGGTCGGCATTTCTATCAACTTTTAAAAAACTGATAACGTGCTAAACTTGCTCAACTCTACCCGAGGGGGATTAAACCGCGTCCTACAAGTAAATATCATTAAGCCAGCACATTCACCGTCAAATACAAATGTTATTTGATTTCCTAACGATCGTTTACAATTTGTCACGTTCACCGGCAGCTCGAGCGTTCCAGGAAATAAAATCCATGGGCCTGTAACTCAATTCAAGTTGCTGACAAAAAGAGCAATCGAGAATGTGTGACTGGCGGTCTGTTGTCATTTGTTTTTCGGCGGTGGCGTCGTGGTACGCTCGGTGGGTCACTTGTGCGCTTTATCAAGCTAGTTTTGTTTATCTAGTAAAATTTTTTTTCGTGTCATATTTTCAAGGGCTCTTTTCAGTACAGAGCAGTTCCCAATCCTTTTTATCAGATCCGTCAGCTTCAGTCCCAAACTATTGACTCGGCTTTTCAGATTACTTTGGATCCACTTTTCCCTAAACGTACCTGAGCTATAATTCTTTGACATTTTTATTTAGTACACTCGCGTTTTATTCCAGCTCGCGACTGACCACCAACTTGTGGTATAAATTAATACGAATGAAATCAATTTATGTGATAAATTTAATATATTTATTTTATTAGATATAAGTTTTACTATTACATCTTGCTCCGATGACGGGGCAAGTCAGAATGTATTGCTTCATTTATTTCTGTTCTGTCAACCATATATTTAAATATCTTTTCTTCTTAATTTATCATAATTCATATTAACCTCTTTACTCAAATGTCGCGGCATTCTGACGTGCTCTCTAAGGCTTAGCCGTGACGATCGGCCGCCCGCATGAAATTTATTCACACAAACAAGGTTGGGTGGATAAATTTCTTACAAAGTTTTTCTAACTACCTGCCTGAACGACCACCAACTCGAAAATACCACCAACTCGTGGTAATTGAAAAGAATATTATAAATTTTATATATTTTATTTAAGACTTTTAATCTATTACATCTTGCTCACCTGACGGAGCAGGTCAGAATGCATTGCTTCTTTTATTTCTGTTCTGTCAAACGTATATTTAAATGTATTTTGTTTTTAATTCATAATCATTCATATTAACCTCTTTACTGAAATGTCGCGGCATTCTGGCGTGCTTCCTAACGCTTAGCCGTGACGGTACCTTTACTGAGCTTTGGCTTTTTGTTTGCTGCAGTGCATGCAAGATTGATTTTGAAGTATTTTTAGAAGTATTGTTTATTTATGTTCGTAAGGTGTTTATGTTTAGTTTTTCTTTTTTTTTTCTTCCAAATTTCTGTTTTTGTTTTTGTTTTTTATGTTCACATGTTTTTGCACTGTATGTAGATAATAAATTTTTATTCATTCATTTATTTAATTCATTCATTCATTCATTCATAATTCGTAATCCCCAAACACACCAACTGTATGACCTCAAAGTAAGCAGAGCTTGTGTTCTTAATATCGTACAGCGAACGGGAGCAGCTCAGAATGAACATACATATATAAATATCAACAACCATGACCTAAAAACAAATATCTGTGTTCATCAGACAAATGAATGCACTGGCCAGGAGTCGAACCCGGGATCTCCGGCATATGACCAAAGCAACCAACGCAGGCGATTCAATTAAAATCCAGGTCGCGACCATCGACGACTTTCGCGCGTTCACCAGGTTACTTTTATCTTAAGTCCCAGGGTTTCCCGGCCGAAGCAGTGCACAAGATGCACTCCAACCGCGGTAGGCGTTTTCCTTTAGCTCTAGTTATCCTGTCCAATACTCCCAACTCGAAGGAGATCTTCAGAGAGGCTCGCACAATTTGCGGACTCTCGAATATCTTCGTCGAGCGTTCCCACCCCCGCGGTCACCCTGGGTAGTGCCACCGCTGCCAGCTCTATGGCCACGCAGCGGCTAACTGCTCAGCTCCCCCCAGGTGCGTTAAGTGCCTGGATCCCCACATAACGAAGGAGTGCACTCGCACTCCCGAATCCACTTCCATCCCTGCCTGTGTGCTCTGCGGCCAGTCCGGCCACACAGCTAACTACAGGGGTTGCCCGCGCGCTCCGCCAAGCGGGTCGCGGCTAAACCGGCGCCGCTGCGCACTCCCGCTAACTCCGCCGTTGCGCAACTGGGGTCCCCCGGAAGCAAAGCCCGTTCAGCCGACGCCTACTCCGGCTCTGTCTTGGAGGCAGCGTCCGGCCGTTCCGCCTGCACCTTCCCGTCCTATCCAAGCTCCCGTAGCTTCCGTAGGGCCTCGTCCTGCTCCGTCATCTTCACCTCAGTCGTCGTTGGCTGAGGACATGAAGACCGTGTTCGACGTCATTCAAAACGTCGACATTAACGAAATTTCCGTACTCGCACGCAAACAGCGAGCCGCCCGCTATCCTCAAGAGCGTTTATTTGCGTTAGCCGAGCATCACTCGCTTCTAAGTTCGTTATAAATTTTATTTTTGGTATAAATTCGTAAATAAGTAAATTATAATGTCTAGACCCGCAAATCCCGCGTCCGGTCGTATTAAACCAAAGGGCTTATCCCTAGTATCTTTTAACGCTCGTAGCCTTAGCACTAACCTTCCTGAGCTCAAACTGTTCCTTCAGAACAAAGAGCCAGATTTATTGCTTCTCCAGGAGACATGGCTTACTCCAAACCGCTTCAGGGGATTCGCTATTCCTAAGTACGCGTTTACTCACAACGATAGGCCCAACTCCGACGGTTTCGGCGGCACTGCTAAATAATACAAAAGAGGCTTCCATTGCTGTCCTCTCCCTACCCCTCCTCTCCTCAACATGGAAGCCACTGTGTGCAGATTGGCTATGACTGGTCATCCGACCATCATCATAGCTTCAGTCTACATACCATGTGGCTCCAGACCAACCCGCAGTGACTTTGAGGCCATTCTCGCCCTCGGCCATTCAGTCATTATGTTCGGAGAATTTAACTCCAAACATACTGACTGGACGTGCCTATCGACCAAAACCAGCGGTATCACTCTCCTCGACATCACTAACTCACATGACTTAGACGTCATATCTCCCATCACTCCCACTTACTATCCCAACAATCCGAACTACTCTCCTGACATCCTCGACTTTGCAATTATCAAGCGAATCAATCTCGATCTCAGGTCTATCGAACCGTTCGATGACCTAGGCTCTGACCACCGCCCCGTCTCCCTCGTGCTAGGTGCGCCTAACGTTAACGTCACGTCTCCTAAGACCTTTACGAACTGGAAAGGCTTTAAAAATACGTTAGTTTCAGCCTTAGAGGCCCCGAACTCTCTGCTCGCGATTTCGCCCGACCAATTAGATAGCCCGGACAAAATAGATTCATTAGTCAACACTGATGCTATCAACTCAGCCATCAGCGATAACGAAAAGGTTGCTAAGCAAGGCAAACCCACGCTTCCCCTAGCCGTAAGCAATCTCATTAAAGCCAAGAACGCGGCTCTCCGGAGAGCCAAGAAATATCCCACGCCCGCATACAGAACAGATGCGAATCAGCTTCAACGTAAAGTTAGGTCTTGCTTCGCGGAACTCCGAGACGCTCAGTTTAACGATCTCATGGAGAATATCTCCCCGTCCCACCAAGCGTATTATAGTATGGCCCGAGCCTTACGCGTAGACGCTGCCTCTCACTTTCCTCCTCTCACTCGTCCCGACGGCACTATTGCTTTTGAAGTCAAAGAGAAAGCCGAATGCTTCGCCGACAGCATAGCGGCACAATGTTCGCCCAGCACGCAACCCGCGGATCCCTCCCACATCCAGGCGGTGGAGGACGAAGTTCTCCGCAGAGAATCTCTCCCCATCACCGACGACCCCGTCAAAGTCTCTAATGATGAAATCTTGCTTCTCATTAGAAGTCAAAAGTCCAAAAAGGCTCCGGGTGCGGATGGAATTTCCAACCACGCACTGAAGCACCTGCCCCAGCAGGTGCTTACCTTGTTAGCTATTATCTTCAATGCCTGCTTCGACCATAGCTGCTTTCCAAAAGCCTGAAAAGAAGCGACAGTCATAGGCATTCCCAAACCGGGTAAACCTCTGAATGTCCCGGCTAATCACAGACCCATCAGCGTCCTCAAGGCTATGTCTAAACTTCTCGAAACAGTCATACTCTCTCGAATGCGGAACCATCTGTTTCCAACGGATGGCGATCCTCTCGTTATTCCCCACCAGTTTGGCTTTCGCGCCAAGCCCTCCTGCCTTCAGCAAGTCCATCGAATCGTCGAGTACATACTCGAAGAATTCTATCCGCGTCGTAATAAAACAGTCGCGGTTCTCTTTGACGTAGCCGAGGCCTTCAACAAAGTCTGGCACAGCGGCCTCGTTTATAAACTCTACAAAATAGGCTTACCGGTTCGCCTAGTCAGATTAATCGCGTCGTTTCTAAAAGACCGTACGTTTCGGTTTAAACATGAAGGCACGCTTTCGCGCCTTGTCCCATAAAGGCTGAAGTCCCGCAAGGCTCAGTCCTCGCCCCTCTGCTGTACACTATGTACACTGATGACATCCCCATCCCGCCGAAAGGCATCGAACTCGCCCTCTTTGCAGACGACACCGCCCTTTACACTAAAGGTCACGCGATCCCATATAACATCACCAGACTCCAAAAGGCCGTAAACGCCCTCGGTGTTTGGTTTCAAAAATGGCGTATCGATATCAACCCAGAAAAGAGTTCTGCTATTCAATTCGACTACAAACTCCGTAATCCGATCCCCACATTCGAATGTTAGGTATTCCCATCCCTTTTTTTTTTTTTTTTTGCTGCCGAGGCACCCTCGCGGGAGGGAGGTGGAAGATGCGTCATGCATACCGCCCGCAGGTAAATTCCTCTGCGGGGGGTTATGTGGGACTCACCAGAATGGCACCTACCCACTAAAAACCACCTGTTGGCTGTAGTTATTACCGTTAGCCTTCATCGGAAGCGACACCCGTAGGGAAGTTGGGCGCGCTGGCGGAGACCCGCTAGTGGGTCTTCCACCTGTAGTGAAAGTTGCACTGAAGGTGCTCAAAGGGACATGAGTTGTTGGCCGTTCTGGGCAGCCTCCGGTGAAGCCGGGGCTGGGCAGAGGTCGGCCGAAGCATGATTTATGGATCAATTCATTTAAATGAACCTATAATGAATTGAGAAGGGAACTATGCTCCGCCAGAGCTAGCAAACGCTCTGTCGGAGTACGTGAAGCCCTAAGTTTACGGGCTAAGACTGCGATTTCACTAACATCGATATTTTTCATAGCGTCGCAGACGATACGCATATCGTCTGCTACGGAGGATTGAGGAGTGGGTTTGCATGGGCGAGGAGCCGGAATGGGATTCGATGCGGGGCGCTGCCTCCAGTTTTTTGGGGCAGGCCTAGACTGTGTAGGCTTTGCAGCCGGAGGAACCCGGCTACGCAGCGGCGGAAAGTTTTCTTGAGAAGGGCACGGGGCCTGTTTGGGTGCCGCCCTCTTGAAATTGGAGCGCATACAACGGGGTGCACGAGGGCAGCCCCTGTAATTTGCGGTGTGGCCGGACTGGCCACAAAGCACGCAATCGGGAGGAGAGGGAGTTTCGGGAGTGCGATTGCACTCCTTAGTGAAGTGCGGGACCAGGCACTTGACGCACCTGGGCGGTGCGCGGCAGTATGCCGCCGCGTGCCCGTACAACTGGCACCGATGGCACTGGCCGGGATGACCGCGGCGATGAGGCGCCTCGATCGAGATCCCAGAGAGGCCGCATATAGTGCTAACCCCTTTGAGGATCTCCCTGGACTTGGGGACGTTGGCGAGAACCACCAAAGCGAGAGGGTGTTGCCTCCCGTACTTGCTGTGCATTTTATGCACCGCGAGTGCCGGGAAGCCTTGGGACTGCAGATCCTCCAGGATAGCCTCGTTCGATAATTCGAACGGGACTCCCCTGAGTACCGCTCTGAGCTTACGCTCTTCTGACAGAGCATAAGTATGATAAGCATATTGCTTATCGGTGAGGAGCTTTGTTAAAGCACGAAAGTCGTCTATCGACGAGACTAAGATTTTAATAGATTCACCCGAGTTGGCCGCTCGGGTGTAATGAATCTTGTGCTCATTGCACAATGTCGAAACCTCAGTCCATTTACCCTTTTCCCGAAGGAAAACGGGTGGTGGGACCTTGGCCTTGACAGAAGTTGGGGCCGGAGCGGGTGTTGAAGACACCGGGGCAGCTGGCGTTGAAGACGCCGCAGGGGGTGTGGGGATGGGCGTCGAGGGCGCCGGGTCTTGTTTCGAACGCTTCTTAGAGCGCTTCTTAACAAGCGTAAAAGAGGGAGACTCAGGGCCAGTTGGGGTGGCGTCCGAGGATGACTCGGTCGCGGGTGCGCGCTTGCGTCGCGGAGGGGCGTCTACTTCGCACTCCATGTCACTGGAGGAAGGGGACGCGGAAGGGCCTAAGACCTGAGGGGTCTGGGGAACTGGGGTGGCCTGAGGGGCCATTGTGGACATTAACGTCATGAGATGAGGGATAAGAGAATCTAAGAAACGGTACTTATCAGCATTTATAGACATGCCTTCAGTACTTTCAAGTAACTTCTTCCTAAACTCGTCAAAGCTTAGGGAAGCCATTGCGGAGGGGTTGGGGAGGGACAATATATAAATATATATACTATGAACCTAACAACGACGACTAACTTCCTAAAACCACCCTACACGCAGTAGGGCGGTTGAGGACGACGCGGATAACTTACTCGAACACGGAACTTGAAGTCCTGGAACGACGAATCCCCGTCGACGAAGCTCACGTTCCACGAAGTATGGTTAACAACCCACTATCCGCCGTGAAAACGGCGTTAGAAACTTAATTCCCATCCCCTGAAAGCGCAGTAATAAAAACTTAGGCGTCACCTTAGATCAGACGCTTCCTTTCAAGCCATACGTCGATAGAGTAACAAAACTCGCGCGTTTTTACTTAAGCCGCCTATATATTATGATAGGAAGAAAAAGTAAAATGTCCTTCAGAAATAAACGTACGCAATATAAGGTCTGCGTTAGACCCGTCATGTCATATGCTTCGCCAGTCTTTGCCCACGCCCAACCCTCCGTCCTGTATAAACTGCAGGTAGTTCAAAATCTCTTCTGCCGCAGGGCCATAAACGAACCTTGGTACGTGCGTAAGGCGAACCTGCACAGAGATCTTGAACTACCTACAGTGCAACAGCACCTCAAAACACTCTCAGAATCGTTCTTCAAACGCGCCGAAACCCATCCCAATCATCTGATTCAGTCTCATATACTGCTCCTGTCTTAGATTCGAAATTCAAAGTCGCTAGACCGAGAAACGCGCACACTAGCGAACCCACGCAATTAACTTTAGATCTCGAAGCCCTTCAGGCTGCAAATTCTTATTCTAACGTAAATTCTAATTCTAACGTAAATCCGAATTAATGCAATTTTATTTTCAATTTTTAATGTTTTAATTATTTACTTTTCATTTTGAGCACCTTCAGTGCTATGTAAATCCCAGCGGGTGACCCCTTAAGGGCCCCGCTCGCGTGGCCTCTTTCTCCAATTGGCGGCAAATGAAAGCTGTGTGGCAAAAAATTGCACGAGCCGACAGGGGGTTTTTTATGGTTCTGGTAGGCGTCGGGACGAGTCCCACATAACTTCGATCGCGCGCGCGGAGTATGCGTCAGAGCATTTTTTATCCTCCTGGAGGTGAACAAAAAAAAAAAATTAAAACCGGTTGTAAAAGTGAACCAAAGGAGCCCTTAAAATGCTCGGGGTGACGCGCATCATCTTGTATTTCTTTCCTGAAAAATATATTTGTTTATAAATTGTCTCAGGTAGCCTTGGTCCTATTTGACCGAACACCGCGCCGACTCCACCAACTCGCGTTTTACTCCCCTCTCGCGACTGACCACCAACTTGTGGTTTAAATTAATACGAATGAAATCAAATTTATGTGATAAATTTAATATATTTATTTTATTAGATATAAGTTTTACAATTACATCTTGCTCCGATGACGGAGCAAGTCAGAATGTATTGCTTCATTTATTTCTGTACTGTCAACCATATATTTAAATATATTTTCTTCTAATTAATAATAATTCATATTAACCTCTTTACTCAAATGTCGCGGCATTCTGACGTGCTTTCTAAAGCTTAGCCGTACTGTACTACTGTAGCCGTACGTACGGTACTGACAAGCACTACGATTTGCCTAAGTTCTAAAACTCTGTTAGTTACCTTAGCTACGCAAACCCGTCTTGCTTCGACTTTTGTTTATGTCGTCGGGGTAGTAGAATTTTAGGAAACTTTTAAATAAACTATCATCATATATATGTGGACGTACAGTCACAGTGCCAAAACTGTAAAAATGGTAATCTGTTGGAGCAAGGTTCGGGGCGTACGGTGGAGGTCTTAGACATTCCAATTGACGCTCCCCTAATTTTCTAGCCGTCTGTCGTGCAGTGTGTGGTCTAGCGTTGTCCTGAAGCAGCAGTGGCCTAGAGCGATTGACCATCCTTGGTTGTTTAGCAGCAAGCTTTTCCAGCATGGTTTGCAGTTGCTGACAATAGACATCTGCGGTAATCTTCTGGCCAGATTTAAGAAAGCTGTAGTGAACACCACCGGCACAAGTCCACCAAACGATTACAAGTAACTTTTTTTGAGTCAATTTTCGCTTGAGGCAGGATTTGGCTGGTTCGCCAGGGTTCAACCATTGCGATGAGCATTTCCGATTGTCGTACAGGATCCGCTTTTTATCACAGGTAATGATTTGATGTAAAATCCTTTCATTATTGTGCCGGTTCAGTAATGTAACGCAGCAAACGACGCGCGTTTATCGGTTTGCTGCACTCAATTCACTGCAGTTTTTTCACCTTCCCAATTTGCTTCAAGTGGATTAAAACAGTTTTGTCACTAACACCGCAGCCAACAGCTAACTGGGACGTGGTTTGCGATGGGTCCGCTTTCACAATAGCCTTCAATTCTTCCTTATCAGCTTTGGTCTCCGGCCGTCCACGGAGCTTGTTCTGCAGGTCGAAAAATCAAAAATGCACTGTGTTTCCTTTTGCGACACAGCATTATTAATAATAATAATAATTTATTTCAGAAAGTATATCCATATGTGGTTAGTAAAACATACACACACGCATGGGAGATCAGCGCGAGGAGGCCGTATTGCAGTGTACGCGCTGCCAGTGCGCCAGCATCGGGCTGTCCCACCTGTCTGCTATTGCCTGGATTATGCTGTTGGGGCTGCCGCGAACGCGCTCGAGCATAGAGGCACAGCGTTTTCTTATAATCGCGTGAAAACCGTCTGTACGCGCTTCTGCAAACATGCCAGATGCACTACTGCGTCGCAGCAATCCCAACAGTGCCCTAAAACCATTGTTGTATTGAACTCTCAGGGCGTTATATTCCCGACGCGTATAGCTGAGCCACAGACTGCACGTGTAGAGGGACTGACAATACGCTTTAAAGAGAACAAGTTTTACCACCCTCGTACATCGTGCAAATCTGCGGGCCAGCATGTTGCACCGGACACACAACGCCCTGCGTTCCCTCTCAATGTCCAAGCTGTCTTTTAGATCCTCGGAGACCCAGTGACCCAGATACTTAAAGCTTTTAACTCTGTTTAGAGGCGACCCTGCGAGAGTAACAGGCGGCAGGTTAAGATAGGTTTTATTATTACTTCGAGCCGTTTCTGCAGCACTGGTGCCACGGTGGAACTCGTACTCGTAAGTAACGCGATATTTCAAGTTTTCCATTTTGTAAACTAAGTGACTTAAAGAAAAACCAAAAGATGAAAAAGCAAATGAATTACGGTTTTCGAAATACAAATGCGTGAGTAAATAGCTGTATATATTTGAAATTCTAATATTTAACCAAAGAGGGGATAATACAGATCAAAGTGGCCAGTACGACAAAACGCCTATTTCATATGTAAGGACCTATAGATGTTTAAAAAATATGTTTTGTTTTTTTTCCAAACTGGTGGTAGAGATATGCATTACTTAATGTCAATAAGAAGAAGTTATTATCAATGTTGAGAAATATTTTCTTTTCTCGTCAACACGTACACTTAATGGGATTCTAAAAAATAGAAACAAACACTTAATAAATGTGGAGGGTGAGACCACAAGACTCGAGAGGCTTCGATAAATCTACATAATTAATGTATTTAGTTGGCAGTTGTAAACTACTGAAAGTACTAACTTGTTGGGAGCTTTACTACAGTGAAATTGCAGGATTACCGGCAATGCCAACCTAAACAAACGCTTGGCAGAGAAACGTTAACAAATAAATTTTAATAATGGAAAAGGAAATATTATAAACCAATCACGTTTACGGTACATAATGTCCGCAGCCGCTAGCGCCACTGTTTGCTCACTATGGAACAGTAAGTGAATAGCTAAGATTGAGAAACAATGATTGACGAACAATTTATTTAATAGATAGATTAAATAAATCACAAAACAAACCGGTCCTCTTCAATAGCATCTTGAAATGTAATTTGTCAAATAAACCTATGAAAATGGAAGTATATTTCTTTATAATTTTTTTAATAGAAATACGTCTTTCTCTCGGCAGAAATCACCACGGTGCTCTGAAGTGATGCAAAAAAACAATATTGACGCTCGGTGTAAAGCTGCAGCAAACAGAATTAAGCCTTTTTAATTGAAAAACTTTACAACGAACATAAGAAGCTTAAAAAGTGGTTGTTCTGTAACGACTCGAGCAAAGTTTTAGCTTGCTATAATTTGTTTTGTTATTAAGTTTTCAACTACAAAAGTTACTGTTCTTATTCAAACCAAAGCAAATATAACATACTTTATTTACCTATTTTCAAGATGTTGTATAATATATAAAATTTGATATTTTGGGGACGACAGACACATGTCAGATTGGACATTTTACGGACATTACCAATCCATAATAATATCTAATGAGTGCTTCCACCTTGGCGATAGAAATGAAAATATCTACAAAATCGCATCTCAGATTCGAGACTAAGTGTCACTGAAAGATAATTACCATCCAGATGAATTTTAGTGCTTTTTTGGATTGGATTATTGGATTTCAAGAAGTTTTAACACTCTTTTTATTTGAAACTAGTTTTTATCAGCGACGTTAAGTTTATTTTTGGTACTATAACAATTATTATCAACTAGAGTAAAATCAACTTAAATGAAAAGTAACATCGATCGAATGTATGTTACATTGGGAATAATAAACAAAATAAACAACGACTGATTTGATACTTCATTCACTTAGTATTTAGTAAGTAATTACCTTCTTACTTTGCCATTTGAAGCTTATTATGATTCCAAACTAAACGTATATTATGCAAGGACAGCAAATGAAGATCAAAACTTTTAAATTTTAAATTAAATAAAATTATCAAACGACCTGATTTCTTAAAAACCTTTTTTTATGATGAAGTTAAAGATGTTTGTGTTAAATGTTTGACTGTATTGTTTGCTAAACATCGAGTTTCCCCTTACTCTGAATAAATTTACTACTTGTAAATTATACTTACCAAAAAATGTAAAGGTGTACCTACCAAATTTAAATAACATTCGACTAATTTTATTCTTTAAAATAAGTATCCTGCACATACTGCAATCAAATAAAGACTTAACCCCTAATTTGTAAGAAGTAACTACTCACCACAAAAAGAAAACCCTTTCAGTAACTACCCAATACTTGCGGACATACACAGTGCGTTTTCAAAATATTGCTAGTGTCTTGAAAATTCGTAGAACGGATACAATAGTCAAAAACTGTTTCACAAAAACTTACATTACAAATTATTAAACACACAAAGTTATAAATCTATAGTTACTTTAAAATAATTGCTTATGTATCGTATTTTTTCAACCTGTTGAAAATTACTTAACAAAAATACATAAATCGTGATCTTCACCACCACAATTTTTTCCGAATGAACATTAATGCATTTCTAAAGAACAATGGAAAGTGTTACTCGGCACGAGGGTTCAAATCAATCTACTACTGCTCTCTAATGTTCAATATAGGCAGTGAATTCCTTCCCGGATTACACGAGGGCATGACTCGTTTGCTGTCGCTCACTGCGATTGGCATTTTCAAGTTATTTGTAGCTTGATTGAAAAATATCTTCTCGTACAACACAACCATACCCTTATCACTCACGTAGCAAAAAATGTAAACACGCCATCCTTGTTACTCATAACAAGTATAAAAGTGACGCAGATAGTAGAGAAGAGCACAAATCATGGATAGACGAGCAACATTTGTTTGAACGCAATCTGGGAGATGCTTAATCTTGATTATGAGAAACTGATAAGCTTTACCCTGTTTACCTCGTTAAAGTTCAGTCTGGTTCTGTTCGGAAAGTTAATTAACATCGTTAATCAAGAACAATACAATACTCTGAGGGTAAAGAATTCCTTTAGATTTGGCAATTGATCAGCTCGGCCTCGTTTCAGCAGTTAATAGCCTAAATTTTTTAGCTAAGAAAATAAATTATTTTGTTTGGCCAAAAAAATATAGGTATTAACAGAATTGACGGAGTTTACCGTGAAATACAAACTTAAGTGATAGATGTTCCTTTGTATTACATATGTCATTGTAAAAGCGGAAAATGCGAGTCTTCGCAAGCGTACTAGAATCTTTGCAAACAGTCAAATGATTGCAAAACAAAGCAATTTCGCAAAAAAAAATTCCACATCATTATAAAATGTTTTTTGGGATTTTTTGAAACAACCGATATCGATTTAGTTGAATAGGAAACACGCAACCTGATTGGTTTATTAAAAACAATAAAATCAATTTTTTTGTTGTGATCGGCTGAAAATCATAGAATTAACAGGAAAAGATGAGATTTCACTGTAACGTTTCTATACAGAAACGTATATAATGTTTCTATTTTCGTATTTAAATAGAATTGATTTTCATAGAAGGAATACCAATATTTTTCGTGCTTTTAATCCAAGCCATGAACACATTTACCCTAAGTTAAATTTTACTTAATTCGAGTGCCAGAAGCTCGCGACGGCAGAGGTACAACACGCAAGACTTTCCGAGCGGAGCTTAGGTTGAATGTGCGAGTGAACCAAAGGTTCAACGTAGCAAGTCTGCTGGTAGAGCACCTCCTAAAAAATTGTTTGCTTCTATTAATACATGCTTAGATATGAAGAAAAATTTCAGAACAGAGAAATATTCAGTAAATATTAATACAAATTCTGTTTTGTTTTTAACTCAACAAATCAAATACGCACTTGATTTGCTTACTACAACCAATCACACGAAGAAATAACTTTCAATAATTTCGACACGCCAATCAGCTTACGTATTTCCTATCCAACCAAATCAATGTCGTTTTTTTCGCAAAATTACCGAGAAGCATCAAGCCTTTTATTTCTGTAACAAGCTAGCACTTCAGAGAAGCTGGTAACTCAGGCAGCCCAAAAAGAATTTACATTGTTATGTAGTTGTCTTAAATAATAAGTTATACGATGAAAAATACGAAGTGTTAAATAAAATCTAACATAGAAATAAGATTCAACAGTTCCTTCATGTTCAGTTCCAGCTTCATGTCCAGTTCCAGCTTCATGTTCATTTATGGTCAAAGCGAGAACTGTATGCTCAGGATTCGTTTTATTTTATACGTACAGGTTTTAACCTAAATTGACCCAATAGATTTGATATTTTGCTGATGTCTTGTTATTGTTTTGTATTCAGATATTTGTAAACATTAATTGAGATAAGAAATTTAATGAACCTAACTCTAGATTTAATTTTTTCCTTTATTAGACTTAAACATAATGAATCATCAGTCTAATCGGCAGATACGCCTAAAAATCTCAAATGATACTAACACATACATTTTTAAAACTTTACTTTATTATCCAAGTACTTTGCCGCTTGTAAACTGCACATAAGAATCTCGCAAACGGTGTAATAACCTTCTTACCGTGACAGCGAAATTGAGATTCCACTCGCAGCCACTGTCTACAGGTTGGAGCACGGTCCAAGCGTCTGTCGCGATGTCCAGTAGAAACGGTCGCCAGCACATTTGCCTCACGTAAGTATAACGAGATCTCGATCGCCAGTGCAGTAACAAGCGCGGCTGGCGAGCCTTCACGTTCTCTTCGGTTATACAAGTTATTCTGAAAGTAAATCTTCTGAATATGTTTTCGTTACTATTCAGTGGTTTTGGGGCACTGCAAGGTTCATATAACTTTAAAATAAAAACTTCATAATGTTTGTTTACGCCTACGTGTCTAGAATAAAATGGAAAACAATATTCTATTATTAGACTTGTTTTTCGTTATTTCGTAAGTTTGGCAAATTATCGTTATTTTTTGCAAAGCCATAGTTTTCCGTGCTAAAATATATCAATCTATATTGTTGTCTGATTATATTTTCACAATAAGGATATTGTCAGAGAAATGAACAAAGGTCGATGCACTCTAAAAATAGGACAGTTATTTATTCATCAAACAACCTTGAACTACTTTAATAAACTGCGTACTATGATGATATTAAAATTGAAGGGCCAAAATTAATTCACTACAGAAATTCATTATCATCAAAATCAAAACCAAACACTGCCCAATGAGATGCGGCTTACAAGCTAGATGGGAAAACTTTTTTTTTCAATAACAAAAATGATTGAAATGGAATTAGCGAGGGGTGGATATGACAATAGAATTACGGCTGCCGTCGCAAGCCTCGAATGAATCAGGAGGATTTTCAACATTTTTCGGTCCATTTCCCGATTTTACTTATGCAAATAAGTTTCGACAGCGGGCGAACATTGTGGCGATGAAAGCGTTTGTTGGGAATTGTGCGAGGCATGGAGCTGCTCTGGGCGATGAGCGACTCACGTGGGTAAAACACCTAATTGCATCTTTCATAGGAATCAAGATTATAAAATGATTAAAGTAGGTAAATAACTGCATAAAACACTTCGGTAATCGTTAAAATGAAATTGAGCAGATAACTATAATTTTTTTGTAACGAACAAAACAGTCATAAAATTATCCGATTAAAATAATGTTTCTTGTGTACATTTGAGTTTCTTGATAAAAATCAATAGGTACAAGCACTGCAGCAATTACAATGTATATGAATTACCAGTACAAGTTACAAAATGCTGACATCTGTAAATATTTGGTTGTTCACACCAAACATGTGGTAAGAAAAAGATACTTATTTCAAATGTGAGAATCTGTTAATATATTAAATACATATAATTTATATATAATCCCCTTCGCTTTCCATTACCGCCTGCCAGTGCTCTGGAAGTCTTTGAATACTTTTAAACTTTTTATTTTTCTTCAATAACTCCTCTACATCATGCGTTCTCTGCTTCCAATTAGTTGGTTCTCTATGGTCACCTCCTCTTCTTTCTTCCACTTCAAACTGGTTCTTCCTAAATCGAGTTACCCACGATTCCACTGTGCGTTGACTGTAGGTTTGTCCACCTAACAGTTGCACTAGCTGTTTATGGATTTGCTTTGCAGTCCAGCCGAGACCCACGCCAAACTTGATAAAAACCCTTTGCTGATAATCATCGATTGTGTTTGATCCATTTCTCACAATAACTTAAATCAAAATTCAACAACAAACACGTCTGTTCTTTGTTAACCCAATCGCACTTCTACAAGTCGTAACATGCATCCGTTCAAAAAATAGTGCGCGACAAGTCGCCACACGTTTGGTATGAACAACCTAATATTTAGACGACATTTTGTAAGTACTAGGAACACATACATTTTACTTATTATGAAAAGAAGTGGAATATTTTCAAAAGTATTAAAAATATGCATTGCTCGCTCACTGCAGCCTGCTTTGATGATTACAATCATTTAAACTCACATGATTTTGACCTTTTTGGAAGAAAATGTTCTTACTCTGCTCCTTTTTTAATTCCTAAAGAGTTAATTATTATAGTCACGCATTTTGAAATCCCTGAGGCTTTTTCCTTAAAAACACTTATCCGTACCAATAACAATGTATAGTAAGTATACAAATATAATATGCATCTTTAGTAATTTCATTAACTGTTTGACCTACATTTATCAATTTGGCTACGCTTAAAAATTTTACATACATACATAATGTTGTAGTATAATACTCGCAAAAAAAAACATATTTAATATTTCAAAATCCTTAAACGCTCGTTTATTTACGTACTTAACACATGTATATTACAACAAGTTTTAATAATGAAAATATCTATACGAAGCTGGCGTCATCTGTACAAAACTATAACAAAACAATGAATCTACTGGAAGCCACTGCACGCCACTCCTGTTCCTCGCGGTAAAGTGTTTTAGTACGGCGGGTCTAATGACGAGCGCGCGGCTCCGCGGCCGCTCTTCCGATTGTATCACAGTCTACTTACAGACTGTTTATTAATTTATCCTACATTTTACTAAAATATATTTATTTAAGTAATTGGTTAATGGCGGAATATAGATCGAGATTTTGTGATTACTGAGTTAGTGAAGCTTTATTTTCTTCATGTTGCCTTCGCAGTTGTTTTAAGTAATTTTTATATTAAGTAGCCAATAAGGTAAAAAAAAAATGATGTTTTACGTAATTTTGTAGTATTTTTTTTCGTTATGTAGGCTATAAACCAAACATGTGTCTTAGCCATGGAAAGTAAATTTATTACGCCTACACAGGCATATAAACATAACTGACTTCAACTTCAGACAGAATTGTTAATTGTTTGTATGCAATGATCGGAGTACCACGGTAGAAATTTGTAGTGGCTCCAAATATATTCAAAGTCAACTCGTGGATCAAAAAGTTTTGGAATCGAACTCAGCAGTTTTCCGTTGAAGGTATGTTTTATGCAAGAAGACCAACACAAACAAATTGCAAATGTACCGTCGTGTTATTTGATTAATAAAAAAATAATAATAAATATTCTAACAGTTACACCGCATTATCTAGCCAAATTATTAAGGACTTGTGTTAGGGATACTAGATAACGGATAAATAAACTTAAGAAATATATAAACACACATAGATTTTTTTTGTTTGCTGTATGGCCTTCCATAAAACAAGCTCTGCTTACTTTGGGGCCATACAGTTGCTGTGTTTGTCTGGGGATTTATTATTATTATTATTATTATTATAAATATTTGAAATAAACGTAAATAAACATACATACACATCCATGACTAGCAAGCAAATATAATAAAAATATCTGCCCTACCAGATTCAAACCCGGGACCTCCGGCATAGAGGGCAAGGCTTACCTCCACACCAAACAGGCCATCAAATTGATTAAATCAAAGTTATACCTGAGCTTTAGATATTATCTGTCTTATTTCAAAAACTATCTTAACTATAGAGAAGAATAAAAGTGATAATAATGTTTCTTTCTCATTATTGTTATGAAGCTCGTGAGCTTTAATTTCTCACTAACCACAAGACATAACACAGGGCTATATTATATTCATAATATGAAGAAAGAACAATCGCAGTAAATAAAACGTTGAAATTCATTCGTTTTTTGTACCGCATAATATAACAAAAATATATTGCTGCCCCATAAGTGCACCATATAAACCTAAAATATATCCCTGCCCCATAAGTGCATCATGTGAACGTAAAATATATCTTATATGCTTGCCTAAACCTCTTTCGTTTAAGTAGGTTTTAAATGACCAAATAAAACTAGAATTACAGACATTAAAAGTCCTGAAATAAAAACTGCGCGATTAAAAGAAAAACGGTTAGAATGGCGAACGAACCGTCGCGTACATTACTTTATTCAACCCATTAACCGTAAAGGCTTCATTTAGTTCAAATAACAATCTGGATTAGATTTTGCTTTTTAAAAGAATTTGTTATCCTAGATTAGTAAAAGTCTCGTGTAACAATATTATTTCCTACAATTGTATTACATTTTTTTAATAAGGTCTTCTAATGCAAACACACCTTCGAGGACCCGAGTTCGTTTACTATGCCTCTATGCAAAAGTGCTGTTTCAATATCCAAATTATTTATATGAAACAAACAACATCTTGGTGAATTACTTTCGTATAGTATTTAGAAATCTTTGCAAATGGACGCACATTGTGTAACTGCTATTATGTTTAATGGCGCAGCGGTGCCAAGAGGCGACCCCTATTAATTCTGTTTGGCTAGTTAATAGGGGCCCGGCTTGACTGCACGTCCCGCGCTGGACTATGGGCAGGGGTCTATATGCATAGTGCTTGCTAAAGTCAAAAGTTAGATTGTTATATACGGCTTTGAAAGTTTTTGCAAAATAATTTCTTAAATCGTTGCGCTCAATTTTTTACAATCGGGGACACTATTATGAACACTATTAGGACACCTTTATTTGCGCTCTGGTAGGTCCATACCACAGCTCACAGCTGGATCAGACATTTGATTAGTGAGTTAGCATGTTGCAGCGTACTTTGTAACCAAGAGGCACAATAATGGCAACAGTTTGCAAGTTGATGTAAGAATACGGCTGATGGCGCACAATAAAGCGTGTGTCTTGTATTAATAGTAATTTAAATTATGGTACAAGTTTAAAATAATCAAATTGTCAAATGTGTGACCAAGCTAAGAATTTATATTCGAATCATACAGTGCTTACAAATGCTTGGAAGATTGTCATATATTCGATTTTCTATTTCAAGCATAGATAATTCTGAAAAGTGCTCCGTGCTGAACAGTTACTCCAGGCTGAGGGCAGTGGCTCTGCCTCATACGCCGAGTGTCACAGGTTCGAGTCCTGATTGGGCTATTCATTTGTGTGATGGGCACAGATGTTTGGGTTATAGTTGTATATATGCATGTTTATTCGCCTCCTCTGCTCCCCTCCCGATCGCTGTATGGCCATCACTAACACAAGCTCTGCTTACTTTGGGGCCGTACAACTAGTGTATTTGTCTGGGGAATAACAAAAAGCGAAACATCGAAACTTAGTTGTACTTACTTTAACGTTTGTTCCAGTGTTCTCCATCGATTTTTACAAGATTTATTCTGCGCCATAAGTTGATTGCTTCGTAGGTTACAAAAACTTATTGTCTATTGTATTGAAAGGCTTAAAGTCCTTTTCGAAGTGTCGTATAATTTTTTCCGACACAAATTTTTGGGCGCGGACCTTTAAATTGGGAAACTTTTTTTTCCTACTTGAAATTCCTTAGTGTGTCCCTAAAAAATAACCAAAGTCAATCGGATATGATGCCAAGACCCATACAGAATTTGTCTTATCCATTGTCTCGCAAGCGTATATGCCTTATATTTTTGTGATTAAGGAAAATTAGACGGGATTTGTTTATTTCAATTTTATACCACTAGCAAAATGTAAATCCTGTTTGGTTTATATCTTAAACTTGTTTTTCAATTAGGGACTCGTTTCGTAACTTACGGTCTCCGTCATTTATCGACATTCTGTGAATGAGAGAATAACTATAAATAATAACTCAAAATTAAATTGAATTTAATCAATAATACATTCAAGAGGCAAGTTAATGATAGCAAGTATGTCTTAAATTTATCAAGTGAATGCGCGTAATTCTTGTTGATAGAAGCTTGTGTCTTTTCACTAGATACGATACGATACGTACAATGATTATTACGTAGAGTTTTTTGCGTTCTAAAAATACTAAAACATTGCAATAGATGTCGCTACCAGTATATTACATTGCGTTGTATACTTTATCAATGGGATAAGGTGTCACAGAGTAGATAAATCCACGCAATTCAGTCTGTACATTTAAATTTGGGGTTTTCCTCAAATTATGTAAAGTTGTTCCACATCAATAGACGGTGGCTGGTGCCAAAGAAAAGTTTTTAGAAAAGTACATAATATTGTATATGATAGGTAGACTGAAAAGAAGACGACTAATATGATGAATTGTTGTGTCCGTATACCGAGAGAGTGCGCTAGTATCATATTGATTACTGACTTTATACCATTATATGTATATAAAGGGGTCAGCACTCGAAGGGTTACTAATTAAAAATGCTGTAATTTTGACAATTTTGTTCTTTTTTTATTCAAAAATTTAAACTTCAGTATATAAAAAAAACATTTAAAATTAAAAAGAAAATCTTATTGCTCGATGTGGCCACCTTTAGCGCAGATAACAGCAACGAGTCTGTCCGAAAATGCTTCACACGCTGCACGAATGGTATTTTGTTCCATTGTTGGCGAAGAGCAATCTTTAAGGCGTCGACCGTCTCATATTTTTTTACTGACACTTTGACCTCCAGGATATGAAAAAATCCATTGGGTTTAAGTCCGGGGAATATAGTGGCCATTGTTGCGGAAAAAAAACTCGAAACTTTTTCTTGGTAAAAAATTTGGGTTTCACGGGCGTTGTGGGATGGTGCCGAGTCTTTTTGAAACGTCCAATAGTTTCTACCGAATTTCGCCCAAATTCGGGGCACCACTCCGCTTGCTCAAACCTCCTGCGGGTAGGGAGGTTTAGGAAGTTAGGCTTTGGTAGGTTCGTTCATAGTATATATATTTATATATTGTGTTCCCACCCCAACCCCTTCACAATGGCTTCGCAAGATACATCCTCGGAATCCGTTAAGCAATTCGGCAATGCTCTCGCCATTGCTGGCACCAATGATATCCAAGTAGTTTTCCAACTACTTAAGACTGTTATCCCCCAATTTGCCAACATTTTGGCTCCATTGCTCCTTCAGGACACCCAGGCCCCTCAGACCCCTCTGGTGTTAGGCCCTCCCGCGTAGGAGGGGGTCCTTCAGTGAAATGTCGCACCAGCGACCGAGTCATCCTCGGACGCAACCCCAACTGGCCCTCAGCCTCCCTCTTTCACCCTTGTTAAGAAGCGCTTTAAGAAGCGCTCAAAACAAGCCCTGGCGTCCTCAACGCCCGTCCCGGTGTCTTCTACAACCTCCGCGGCAACTACAATGCCAGCTACCCCAGAGCCTACAACACCCGCCCCGGACCCATTGATGTCACTCACAGTGACCCCACCCAGTACCCCGGCTTCAGTCAAGCCTCAGGTCCCACCACCTGTATTCCTTCGGAATAAGGAAAAATGGAACGAGGTTTCGAACTTGTGCAAAGAGCACAAAATCCTCTGCACCCGAGTGACCAGCTCGGGTGATTCTATTAAAATCTTAGTCTCGTCGTTACACGATTTCCGAGCTTTGACTAAGCTCCTCACCGGTAAGCAATATGCTTACCACACTTACGCTTTCCCGGAAGAGCGTAAGTTCAGAGCAATACTCAGGGGAGTCCCGTTCGAATTATCGAACGAGGCTATCCTGGAGGATCTGCAGTCCCAAGGCTTCCCGGCACTCGCGGTGCATAAAATGCACACCAAGTACGGAAGGCCTCACCCTCTCGCTTTAGTGGTTCTCGCCAACATCCCCAAATCCAGGGAGATCCTCATAGGGGTTAGCACTATGTGCGGCCTCTCTAAGATCTCGATTGAGGCGCCTCATTGCCGTGGTCATCTCGGCCAGTGCCACCGGTGCCAGTTGTGCAGGCATGTGGTGGCAAACTGCGCTGCCCCGCCCAGGTGCGTTAAGTGCCTGGTACCACATTTCACCAAAGAGTGCAATCGCACTCCTGAAACTCTCTCTCCGCCTGATTGCGTAGCCAGTCTGGCTACACTGCAAATAACAGGGGCTGCCCTCGTGCACCCCATTCCATACGTTCTAATTCTAAGAGGGGGCACCCAAACAGGCCCCACCCTTTTCTCAGGCAAACTTTCCACCGCTTCGTAGCCGGGTTCCTCCGGCTGCAAAGCCTACACAACCCAAGCCTGCTCCAGAAAACTGGAGGCAGCGCCCCACTGCACACCTTAATCCCATCCCGGCTCCTCGCCCATTCAATTCAACTCCTCAACCCTCCTTAGCAGACGATATGCGTATCGTCTCCGAAGCTATCAAACACGTCGATGTTAGGGAAATTTCAGTCTTAGCCCGTAAACTGAAAGCTTCATGTTCTCCTACAGAGCAACTGCTAGCTCTGGCGTAGCATAGTTGCCTTCTCAATTCATTATAGGTTCATTGAAATGAATTGATCCGTAAGTCGAGATTCGGCCGACCTCCGCGCAGCCCCGGCTTCTCCGGAGGCTGCCCAGAACGGCCACCAACTCATGTCCCTTTGAGCACCTTCAGTGCAACTTTCACATCCAGCGGACGACCTGCTAGTGGGTCTCCGCCAGCGCACCCACATCTCAAGAAGTGTCGCTTCCGATGAAAACTAACGGTAAAATTTTAAATAAAACACTTTTAACACAAGATTTAACGGTAAAATATTGCCACAGCCACCGAGGTGGTTTTTAGTGGGATACCGAATTGCTTACGTACCCAAGGCAACGAAGCATTGTTTAAAATCTTTTCATGGTAGATATGCTGGTGTTATAAATCAAAAGCAAGATGACTTTTTTTAAAAAGAATTTAATTAACACACAACTTAATTTAAAGAAATACTATTTTACTAACTCAATTTCACGAATCAAGATTACAAATTTAAACGAACGAATTTAATTAAAAACGATGTTGCACGAATGACACCAAAGGAAAAAAATGGCCGAGGCCTCGTCGCGTTGATCCTTTTATAGGCACCAGCCGGGGTGTAGGTAGGCAACACTTCCTTCTCCTAACACGGCCTCTCCTGACGGGGTGGCGCCCTCGACAACCCAGGGACCCACGTTGAGGTGTCTGAAGTCCGTCTGTCCTGCTCTGATGACGTTTCAGCGGTTGTTTCAGACACGTCGCTCAGTGCAGCCCCCGCTTCAGCGTCCTCTTCAGACACTTCAAAGGAAAAATAAGCATGTTATCACCATATTTACAAATGAATAGTTTAAAACATCGTGCCGTCGAGAATATAGGTCATGTGCCGAACAACACCTTACCATAAAATCAGAGTTATTGTTCTTGGAATAACAAAACAAAGGTTTTACATAAGTCTGTTCTCACTCATCCGTTTGCCTTCGTGCGTTTACACGCACAGGACTTACGTCGGCCTGTTGTAAGTCAACTCAATACCTCTAATACCAACCGGATTTATACAGGTCTATTGTCAGTATGGCCCCACTGACGCAACCCAGATACCGTTAACACATAGGAATTACACAGGTCTCTTGCCACGTAAGACGCAACCCGATACCTTTAACACATAGGAATTATACAGGTCTCTTGCCACATAGGACGCAACCCGATACCTTTAACACATAGGAATTATACAGGTCTCTTGTCACATAAGACGCAACCCCGATACCTTTAACACATAGGAATTATACAGGTCTCTTGTCACATAAGACGCAACCCCGATACCTTTAACACATAGGAATTATACAGGTCTCTTGTCACATAGGACGCAACCCCGATACCTATAACACATAGGACGATGTTGACATCAAAAGCGTGTTTGGCACATAACCCACAAAGCATTAAACAAATGTTTGAATCAAATGTGAAGTAATCGATCAAACAAAAGTCTTATGTACCTTCAAAGAATCCAGCACAAGTTTCGGGTGTCCATTCACCCTTCCACAACACCATATACATAGCAGACGCCTGACTGGTCTTTCCGTAAGAACCAGCCAACAATTTGAGCTCATACCGATCATAAGGTAGGACCTTTATTACTTTATACGGACCTCTCATACCACAATCGAGTTTACCAGTGCTTTGAGAGCGTTTTATCACATAGACAAGATCATTAACGCGAAACTGTCGTGGTGGGCTTCTATTCTTATTTACGTAAGAGTCTTGACGCTCCCTATTCGCGTCTACCAGTACGTCAACATGTTGCCGCCGTAATTCGCGCAACGCCTCTCTATTAGGATTCGAACCGTCACACGTAACATCCCGTATCAGAGCATTAATCGCCGGCGTAGTCAAATCAGAGCCAATCAGAATATTAAGTGCAGAACATTGTGTTGTTTTATGTTTAGTTATGTTAAGTATTAACTGTAATCGCCATAAGATGTTTGACCATTCGCTGTTGTTGTGATTTACTTCAATTCTAATCATATTAAGTACGGTCCTGCAATAACGTTCAACCTGACCGTTTTCATGATGCATCTCCGGTGTTATGAAGTGTATTTTGATGCCATAATTAGTCATCCATTGAATAAAGTCACTATTGTTGAACATTCGACTTTTGTCACACACTAACCGTTTAAAAGTGCCAAACAAGGCTATAGTTTGCGTCATAGCGCGTTTTAATTCGCAGTTATCTTGTTTAGGGAGTGGATATAACAAACAGTACTTTGTATACGCGTCTACAATAATTAATACGTATTTGTTGCCATAACATTCTCTTAAGGGACCCAGTACGTCTGCGTGTACAGTGTCAAATGGGACAGATTTCTTTCGCCATGAAGATATTGGTTGCAACGGTGCGCGAGGTAATTGTTTTTGTGAAATACAAACAACACAATGCGTTACGTATTTAGTGACAAACTGTCTCATACCCGGAAACCAAAAGTGCCTAAGTACTAAGTCAATAGTTTTCTCGATACCCAAGTGTTCATGTTCATCGTGAAATACGCGTAGTAAGCTCAAACGGAACGCCTTAGGAACGTAACATAAATATCGAGTTTGCTCGCCCGTTACGTCATACTTGTAATACAGAAGCTCGTTACGTTTAACATATCGAGTGCTATCTAATTCGCCGTTATTTAATTTTTCAATTAAAGTTAAAGTTTCCTCGTCACCTGACTGCGCCACTTGTGCCCAATTTAGAGGTTTATTTACAACGTTAATAACATTAACAGGGTTCCTACTAAGGTAATCTACATGTGACATTAAAACACCCTTACGATATTCTAAAATGAAATCAAAATCTTGCATGTACATCCACCACCGTGCTACCCTAGGCTGTAAATCTTTTTTATTTTGAGTCATTTTTAACGCATTACAGTCAGTTATTACTTTAAACGTTTTACCAATAAGATATTGCCGAAAATGTTGAAATGATCTAACGACTGCAAGGGTTTCTAACTCGTAACTGTGATACTTTGGTTCAGCACCCGTTGTCAACTTACTGAAATATGCAACTACCCGCCTTCGACCATCTTTATGTAATTGCATCAATATGCCGCCATACCCGATAGAACTAGCATCCGTGTGTAACTCGGTGTCTAAATTAGGGTCGAATATTGCCAAGACCGGTTCAGTAGTTAAGTAAGATATTATGTCTTGTCGTGCCTTTTCGTGTTCCTCAGTCCAGTGAAACGTCACGGTCTTTTTAGTAAGTGACGCAATACAAGCAGTTTTTAGTGCGTAATTAGGGATGTACCTACGAAAATAGCCGGCCAGACCGAGGAATTGGCGGACTTGTTTAACTGTGCTAGGTTGTGGGGACTTAACTAGAGCTTCAATTTTGTATGCGCTCGGTCTAACCTGACCCTGACTAATGATTCTACCGAGGTACTCTATCTTATCAGTTAGAAACGTGCATTTCTTTAAATTTATTGAAAACCCTGCCTGAGTTAAGGTTTTTAGCACAGAATCAAGTAAAATCAGGTTTTCTTCAGCACTATCCGTTAATAAGAGTACGTCATCAATGTAGACTAGAACTTTTTCAGCTTCTATGAATGATTTTAAGGTTTTAGAGATAATTTTTTGATAAAAAATGGGCGCATTAGCTAAACCGTACGGCATTTTACAATATTCATAGTGCCCTTCTGGTGTAACGAACGCGGTCTTACGAATTGAACTCTCACTGACTCGTAATTGGTGGAACCCTGATACCATATCTAGCGCAGTGAAGCACCTAGCTTTCCCAAGTCTGTCTACATGATCGTTAATCAAAGGTAAAGGAAAACGCATTTTGACAGTAATTTTATTTAGCGCTCTATAGTCAACTACCAACCTATCAGACCCATCTTTCTTTTTTACAAGCAAGATTGGACTGGCATAATCTGAATCCGACTCTCGAATAATACCCTTTTCTAATAAATCATCCACAATTGCGCGTACTCGTAGTTTCTCGTCGTAAGATAATTTATAGGGTCGATAATAAACGGGGATATTAGTCGTTAAATTAATTTCCATTTCACTATTTTTAACGGTTGTGGTTGCTGTACCACTCAGAAAGTATTGAGAATATTTTGAAAGTACACTTAACAACTGTTCTTTACAATCACCGGTAACTGGGGTATTTAATTTATCTAACAATGAACAAGAACTTGCTTGTATTACGTTACACGCTATAGAATCGCTATGAACAATACGCTGCGAATCACCAGTTCGAACATAAGTTACACCTTTTCTGTTTAAAACATCGGTACCTATAATCACCGGGGTATTTAAATATTTACTGTCCGCAATAAAAAAGTCAACTTCTAAAGTAATATCACTCAACTCAATGTGCAATGTAACGAAAAATTTACTTTGTACCTCCATACCGCCTAATCCACGCAGCAATCGGTGTGTAGGTTTTAATTTGCACGGAAAATGTTTTAATAAATTGGAAGACAGTAATGAAATACAAGACCCACTATCTATCAAAACATCGACAGGAATTCCGAAAATAACACCTGTTATTACGTCATTGTTTTTAAGGTTCATAATTTCACGACAAAAATTAACACCTGTTGTGTTCCTTGGATTCGAACGTTCCTTAGCAAAACATTCACCCTCTAAATGACCCACTTTTTTACAAAAGGTACATCTTTTTACCTGCGGCCCCGACGATGATAAGTTGTTATCGCTATTGATTGTCCGCGAGCGCTTGGGACAATTAGCACTTTTATGACCGAACTGACTACACTGATAGCACTTTAGTTTTGAGCTATTCGAATCAATATTTCGTTTATACGGATAAGGTCCACTACTAGGTTTATTAAAGCGACTATTAGCATAAGAAATTAATTTTTTTGCAAGGTTCAAATTTGGTTTAACAAAATTTGATAAAAACTCCACAATGTTGTCAGGCGTCAGCTTAGAATTCATAGCAATAGCCCGAATTTGAGGATCAGTAATACCTCGTATAATAATAGCTGTAAGTAATTCGTTACTGAGTCCTGTCACTATTCTGAGCCTTAAAAGTGATTTACGAGCGTATTCTGCATAAGTGGAGTATTTATCAGACTCTGTACACATCACATCATATAAAATGTTCGCGACGTCGATATTACGTGGGCACAACGCTTTGAGTTCTAATTTGAACGCAGACCAAGTACGGAGGGTACTTGTCCATTGGCTCAGCCAGGTGCGAGCTTCACCTTTTAAGCAACTTCCGACGCGGGCAAGGCACTCCATGTCGTCCCAACGGTTTACACTTCGCGCTTTATCTACTTCGCTAAGCCACGTTTCAACGTCATGAACACTGGGATCAAAATCAGACACAAAATAATGGTTTGATCTCACCGGGATACAATTTATGGCGGCCAGCAGGCGCTCTGCAGCGTTCGTCACTAAAGGCTCCTCTTCTCTTTGCGGCATACGTGGCGGTGGTGTGGTACTAGGGCATACCACAGCCCGGCTAAGCCCCAAGCTTGCCTCCGAGGTTGCCGACGACTCCATGGGTGTCCGTGGTCTCTCTTCCAGGGCCTGTAACCTTTTTAAAATCTCCTCCAAATGATTAGTGGGTGTGGGGGTACGCGCTCGGCGATTTCCCCGACGTTTATTTTTCTTGCCCACCGACTCAGACATCGCAACTTCGAAACTACCTTCTTTTAAAATTAGATTTACAAAATCAGACTCAGGATGGACAGCGGCTAAAAGCCTCCGAATCCCACTTCTGATGTTATAAATCAAAAGCAAGATGACTTTTTTTAAAAAGAATTTAATTAACACACAACTTAATTTAAAGAAATACTATTTTACTAACTCAATTTCACGAATCAAGATTACAAATTTAAACGAACGAATTTAATTAAAAACGATGTTGCACGAATGACACCAAAGGAAAAAAATGGCCGAGGCCTCGTCGCGTTGATCCTTTTATAGGCACCAGCCGGGGTGTAGGTAGGCAACACTTCCTTCTCCTAACACTGGTTTATCTTTGCACCCTGTTCTATGAAAACGAGAGGTGTAGCAGTTACCGTGGCCCAAACTATCACTGATGCTGGTGCTTGCTTTCGCAGAGCAATTCGTTGGTCTAAATAGTCGTTTGATTTATACTTTAACCATAGGCGATCGTTTTATTTGTTCACATATTGCTGAACCGTAAAAATGTTTTCATCGGAAAATACCAAATTTTCAAGATCGCTACGAAAGTTTACGAACGTTACGAACGCTTTAACTCCTTAGCTCTCTCTAGGCAAACTGCCTTTTGTGCAAGTGTCAAATCTTGACTATTTGTTTTTTGTAGGGCAGTTGTAGTTTATTTTTTAATATCCGTCCTATGTTGCGGGCAGATACATTAAGACTTTTCGCCAATTTAACTGCGCTTTGTCGTGGAATTCGTACAATTCTAGCCTTTATTGCCTTTATAGCCTTGCTGTTGTAGGATGTCCACCTCCATGGCGTTTTTTGATGCTACCCGTATTATTGTAACGCGTGATGATCCGATACACAAACATTTTGTTTAGATGTAAATGTCGTAGCTTATTAACAATGGCTGGTTGCGATTTTCCAGCCAAATACAAAGCAATGACACAGTTGCGTTTGAATTCCATCTGGATAAATTTTTTAACGGCGACAAAAAACAATACGCTTCTGTAAGTTTATAAACAATACAATAGACTTACGACTCTGAAAAAATGGGTGCCATATTTAAAGCAGTTTGCTTGCTATAGCAACTAAAGGTTGGTAACATTTCGAGTGCCGACCCTTGTATAAGTGACTACCCTGTGATTTGTTACAGTATTTAATTAGACATCAGTAATACTCTCAGTTGACGCTTAGTGCGTTCCAACTTTTGTTTAACACAATAAAATTGCAAAATAATCTTCATGTGTAGATTTATTTGTAGAAAACCAAATCAAAAAAAGAAAAAAACGTACGAACTTAAAAAAAAATTACAGCAACACAAATTGTAATAACAATAGCAAAGCGTAGGTAATCTTCGCCATTAATTATGAAAATTAAGAAAATTAATTTGAATAAAAGAAACACACAGATAATACGTTTAAGTTTATCAAAAAACTATTTATTCATTATTTTCACAACTTATAACTATCTTTACAGGTCGGCCGAATGCGGTAGTGAAGCATATCGACTATGTGATCCTTGTTCTACGGAGGTAGGTCAATCTTGGCACCGCGAAACATGCCCTCAGCAATACAAGGGCGAAGCGTACCCCGACGTGTCCCTGATATCGTAGAGATCGTTGTGTAAGGTGGAATCTATATCGGTCTTTACTTTAGATGTAAGGTTCCCAAGACTCAGAGTCTGGCACTCTTAATTTATTTTCACTCTTAAGTGTTGAATATGTGAAAGTCAACAGGGTGTACCAGTCTGCGTATTCGTTGGTAATTTCACTCATCTTCCCGCTGCAAGATCTCTCGCTCCCCTGGGAACGTGACGAAGTACGCGCACGGTTCTTCTGGGGTCCACGAGGCTATCAAAGGTAATGTTGCTCTACTGAGACTCTCAAGACAATAGAGTTCGACTGCCCTTGGCTGGTCGGCTGCAGAATGGGGAAGTGTACCAACTCAGGCACTGGACAAGTTTTCCTTGAAACCTTGTGTTTGATTTTTTTGTGTACTTTAAGGCTGTGAGGATTGTATGTACATGAAGTGTAAAGTAGTAAAGTGAACCAAATGGGCACGACAACATAAGGCAAGAGGAATCAATTTTCATAAAAAAAAAGGGAAGTAGCAATAATTTCTCACACAAAAAATTAAATTAAAAAACGAAATAACACAAAACATTCTAAAACACTACAAAATGAAAACATTTATAATTATGATTATGATGCAATACATAATTCAAAATATAATAAAAAATTATCTGTTATCAAACGTGGTTCTTTAATATTTGACAAATTATTAAAGAACTCTACCATAAACAAGAATAACCTTACTTTTCAATTACACAAAGCAAAGAATTTAAATTTTGTGCCAGTGCACCTATACACACACAGTGCACCTATACACACACAGTGCACCTGTACCCTATACACACAGTGCACATATACAAAGTAATTAAATAACACAATGTCTGAGATTAAAGAACCTCAACTAGTATAAATCAATAACATAAAATAAACAAATATCATTTATTGCCAATATAAAACTTACAAAAACTCAATGCAAAAATAAAACTTACAAAAATCTAATAAATTTAAAAAATGGTTATTAATCAAAAAAAGTTCTTTTTTTTTGTAGGTAATATCACATAATTGTCCTTTAAATAAAATTTAAAGCTAGATAAGATAAAAACTGTAAACTGTTATGTTCAATAAAATCGCAAGAACCATGAAATAAACTAAGAAAAATAAAGCACAACTAACTTCATTCACACAGCAACTTCAATGCTTCAATGCAATGAAGAGAATAAACTAACATTAAAATTGTTAACATTACATTAACAAGCTCAGCTCTGTTGTTGCTGTGCGAGACCGACTTAGTTTGCAGCCGATCGAAACCGGCCGCAGCGTAAGCCCTACAGAGGCTTTCTCAATTCGTCAAGGACGAAGCGAGATTTGTACGAATCCGGCGTATGAGTATTGTTAACGAGTTGTCGTCGTGAGACGACAATCGTGACTCAACAGCTGGAGCGACCGCGAACGCGTCCGAGCGGGGCCGGACGCAGAACGGATCTGAGAGTGGCGTTTGAGTATTGCTACGAGAGAAGTCGTGAGACAACAATCGTGACTCGGCAGCCGGGAGCGACCTTCAACGCGTCTGAACGGGTCCGGACGCAGATCGGGTCTGTTCGCGTTCCTTATTCCTTTCGGTGTATATGCCAACTGACTGTAGAGATAACTTAGATGATTTTATCGAGTGTCTCAGTGAAATTAATGCTATTGTTGAAAGTCAAAATATTGAGTCAGTGTTTATGATGGGGGATTTCAACGCACATCCTAGTGAGCTTTTTGCCAGTGAACTTTTAAGCTTCTGTTCGGAACAGTCATTGACTTGCGTAGACCTTGAACGTTTACCATCGGATACGTATACCTTTGTGAGTGAAGTGCATGGGTGCCGACGTTGGTTGGATCACTGTGTCGTGACCGCAGCCGCACTTCAATCAGTGCTTAAGGTAACAGCGCTGTATGATACTTTTTGGTCCGATCATTTTCCTTTAGTCATTGAGTGTAATGTGAGCGTCATTAAAGCCAAATTTATAAAGCCATCTTTGCCCAATAATACTGTTGTTTGGGGTGAACGTGATCCGAGCCAAATAACTCTATATAATGCTATTTGTAATGATAAATTAAGAAACATACATTTTCCTTCAGAGTTTAATAATTGTAGCCATAATTTCTGTAACATCATAAACCATAGAGCAACATTACGAAATATGTACAGGGAAATTGTATGTGTACTTACTGAAGCATCCCAGGCAAGTTGTAATGTAAATAGTAATAGTAACAGGCGTAGGTATGTTACAGGCTGGAACAGGCATGTCCGGAACGCTCACGGGAGGGCAAGGCAATGTTTTAAAACTTGGGCACTTTGCGGTAAACCAACCACAGGTCCTGTTTACAGTAACATGTGCGAGTCTAGGCGATTTTTTAAGATGAAACTCAAATGGTGTCAAAACAATGAGCAACAAATTAAGATGGACATAATAGCTCAACACCACAAAACGAAAAACTTTAGTAAGTTTTGGAAAACTACCAACAAGTTTAATCATAGGACTGCTCTTCCCGCTAGCGTTGCCGGGATCCACGAGCCCGCAGATATAGCCAACCTGTTCAGGACTCATTTTAAGGTAGAGTCCCCATTTGGCCCCGCGACAAAGGTAGACAATGCTGAGGACAGGCCCCCCGAGCATACCGTGGCTTTCTCGAGTAAGGAATTAGCTGCTATTATAAACAACATGGTACGAGGTAAGACGCCGGGACATGATGGCCTCAGCATTGAACACCTTCAACATGCTGGTGTCCACTTGCCTAGGGTGTTAGCCATGTTTTTAACTCTATGTCTCCGTCATGCATACTTACCTGAAGACCTTATGTACACCATAGTCGTACCTTTTATGAAAAACAGAACCGGTGATTCTACGGATTTATCAAATTATAGGCCCATATCTATAGCTACTGTTATTTCAAAGGTGCTTGACAGATTGCTTGATAAACACCTGGAAAAACATATTAGTTTAAATGACGCGCAATTTGGTTTTAGGCCGGGACGTTCAACCGAAAGTGCTATTTTGTCGCTCAAGCACACTGTACATTACGGCATTTAGCGTCGCAGACGATACGCATATCGTCTGCTACGGAGGGTTGAGGAGTGATATTGGATGGGCGAGGAGCCGGGATGGGATTCGCTAGTGCAGCGGGGCGATGCCTCCAGTTCTCTGGAGCAGGCTTGGGCTGGGTAGGCTTTGCAGCCGGAGGAACCCGGCTACGCAGCGGCGGAAAGTTTTCCTGAGAAAGGGGCGGGGCTTGTTTGGGTGCCGCCCTCTTAGAATTAGTACGCATACAACGGGGTGCACGGGGGCAGCCCCTGTAGTTTGCGGTGTGGCCGGACTGGCCACAAAGCACGCAATCGGGAGGAGAGGGAGTTTCAGGAGTGCGATTGCACTCCTTTGTGAAATGAGGGACCAGGCACTTGACGCACCTGGGCGGTGCACGGCAGTTGGCCGCCGCGTGCCCGTACAACTGGCACCGGTGGCACTGGCCGGGATGGCCGCGGCGAAGAGGCGCCTCAATCGAGATCCCAGAGAGGCCGCATATAGTGCTAACCCCTTTGAGGATCTCCCTGGACTTGGGGACGTTGGCGAGAACCAACAAAGCGAGAGGGTGTTGCCTCCCGTACTTGCTGTGCATTTTATGCACCGCGAGGTCCGGGAAGCCTTGGGACTGCAGATCCTCCAGGATAGCCTCGTTCGATAATTCGAACGGGACTCCCCTGAGTACCGCTCTGATCTTATGCTCTTCTGACAGAGCATAAGTATGATAAGAATATTGCTTATCGGTGAGGAGCTTTGTTAAAGCACGAAAGTCGTCTATCGACGAGACTAAGATTTTAATAGATTCACCCGAGTTGGCCGCTCGGGTGTAATGGATCTTGTGCTCATTGCACAGTGTCGAGACCTCAGTCCATTTACCCTTTTCCCGAAGGAAAACGGGTGGTGGGACCTTGGCCTTGACAGAAGTTGGGGCCGGAGCGGGTGTTGAAGACACCGGGGCAGCTGGCGTTGAAGACGCCGCAGGGGGTGTAGGGACGGGCGTCGAGGGCGCCGGGTCTTGTTTCGAGTGCTTCTTAGAGCGCTTCTTAACAAGTGTGAAAGAGGGAGGCTCATCAGGGCCAGTTGGGGTGGCGTCCGAGGATGACTCAGTCGCGGGTGCGCGCTTGCGGCGCGGAGGGGCGTCTACTTCGCACTCCATGTCACTGGAGGAAGGGGATGTGGGAGGGCCTAAGACCTGAGGGGTCTGGTGAGCTGGGGTGGCCTGAGGGGCCATTGTGGACATTATCGTCATGAAATGAGGGATAAGCGAATCTAAGAAACGGTACTTATCAGCATTTATAGACATGCCTTCAGTACTTTGAAGTAACTTTTCCTTAATCTTGTCAAAGCTTAGGGAAGCCATTGCGGAGGGGTTGGGGAGGGACAACAATATATAAAGATAAATACTATGAACCTATCAACGATGACTAACTTCCTAAAAACCACCCTACACGCAGTAGGGCGGTTGAGGACGACGCGGATAACTTACTCGAACACGAAGACTCGAGGCACCTGGAACGACGAATATACGTCGACGAAGCTCACGTTCCACGAAGTACGGTTAACAAACCCTCTGTCCGCCGTGAAAACGGCGTTAGAAACTTATTAGATGTACGGTTAAAACCCACTTTCCGCCGTGAAAACGGCGTTACAAACTTATTACGGTATACAGCTATGAAATTATTTATTACGGCAACAACCAGTGAAATTTGGGTGCTCCATTAGCGCGGGGGCTAAGGGAGCGGGAAGGCGTCTGCGATCGACGTGCGCTCGAGAACGCACGCAGATCGAGACTGTCATTCGTGTTAGTTTTTTTTTTTTTTTTTTTGTTCCCCTCCGCGGGAAGGGCAGGAGGATAAAAATGCCCTGACGCATACTCTGGCGCGATTCCAAAGTTATGTGGGGCTCGTCCCGACGCCTACCAGGACCATAACCACTAAAAACCCCCTGTCGGCTCGTGCATTTTTGCCACTCAGCCTTCATCTGAGCGACGGCCAAGTGGAGAAAGAGGCCGCGCTAGCGGGGCCCAGAAGGGGTCACCCGCTGGGATTACATAGCACTGAAGGTGCTCAAAGCACTGAAAGTGAATACATAGCACTAAAGGTGCTCAAAATGAAAATCAATAATTAAAACAAAAATTAAAAAAGTTAGAATTAGGATTTACGTTAGAATTATAATTTACGTTAGAAATAGAATATGCGGCCAGAAGGGCTTCGAGATCGGCTGACAGTCTGGTGGATGAGTGCGCTTGCGCATTCCTAGGCCTAGCGACTTTGAACTTCGAGTCTAACACAGGAGTAGTATATGAGACTGAATCACGAACTAGAGGATTGGGATGGGTTTCGGAGCGTTTGAAGAACGCTTCAGAGAGTGTTTTGAGATGTTGTTGTACTGTAGGCAGTTCAAGATCTGTATGCAAGTCCGCGTTACGCACGTACCACGGTGCGTTTGTGGCTCGGCGGCAAAAGAGGTATTGAACTACCTGCAGTTTGTGCAGGAGGGAGGGTTTGGCGTGGGCAAAGATTGGCGAGGCATACGTCATGACGGGTCTAACGCAGACCTTGTAGAGTGTACGTTTGTTTCTGAAGGACATTTTACTTTTTCTACCTAACATGCTATTTAGGTGGCCTAAATAGTGACAAGCGAGTTTCGAAACTCTTTCGACGTGTGGCTTGAAAGAAAGCGTCGGATCTAATGTGACGCCTAAGTATTTAGTACTGCGCTTCCAGGGGATGGGAATGCCTAACATTCGAACGTGGGGATCGCCATCGGGACGACGGCGTTTGTGGTCAAAGCGCATTGCAGAACTCTTTTCAGGGTTCACATCGATGCGCCATGTTTGAAACCATACACCAAGGGCGTTTACGGCCTTTTGGAGTCTGGTTACTAGGTGCCGAACACTGTGGCCTTTGGTATAGAGTGCGGTGTCGTCAGCAAAGAGGGCGAGTTCGACGCCTTTCGGCGGGATGGGAATGTCGTTGGTGTACACGGTGTACAGCAGAGGGGCGAGGACTGAGCCTTGAGGGACTCCAGCCTTTATGGGACGAGGCGCAGAAAGCGTGCCTTTGTGTTTAAATCGAAATGTACGGTCTTTGAGAAACGACGCTATTAACCTGACTAGGCGATCCGGTAAGCCTATCTTGTAGAGTTTATAAACGAGACCGCTGTGCCAGACTTTATCGAAAGCCTTGGCTACGTCAAAGAAAACCGCGACTGTTTTATAACGACGCGCATAGAAACCGTCAAGTATATACTCGACGATTCGGTGGACTTGCTGAGGGCAGGAGTGTTTAGCGCGAAAGCCGAACTGATGGGGAATTATGAGAGGCTCGCCATCCGTTGGAAACAAATGGTTCCGCATTCGAGAGAGTATGACTCTCTCGAGAAGTTAAGACATTGCCTTGAGGAAGCTGATGGGTCTGTGGTTAGCCGGGATATTAAGAGGTTTACCCGGCTTGGGAATGCCTATGACTGTCGCTTCTTTCCAAGCTTTTGGAAAGTAGCTAAGGTCGAAGCAGGCATTGAAAATGGTAGCTAACAAGGTAAGCACCTATTGAGGCAGGTGCTGAAGTGCGTGGTAGGAAATACTATCCGCACCCGGAGCCTTTTTGGAATTTGGACTTTTGATGAGAAGCGAGATTTCATCATTAGAGACTGTGACGGGGTCGGCGGTGATGGGGAGAGAGTCTCTACGGAGAACTTCGTCCTCTACAGCCTGGATGTGTGAGGGATCAGCAGGTTGCGTGCTGAGCGAGCATTGTGCGGCAATGCTGTCAGCGAAGCATGCGGCTTTCTCTTCGACTTCAAAGGCAGTAGTGCCATCGGGACGAGTGAGAGGAGGAACGTGAGAGGCGGTGTCTACGCGTAAGTCTTGGGCCATGCTATAGTACGCTTGGTGGGACGGAGAGATATTCGCCATGAGATCGTTCATCTGAGCGTCTCGGAGTTCCGCGAGGCAAGACCTAACTTTACATTGAAGCTGATTCGCAGCTGTTCTATAGGCGGGCGTGGGATATTTTTTGGCTCTCCGGAGAGCCGCGTTCTTAGCTTTAATAAGATTGCTAACGGCTAAGGGAAGCGTGGGTTTGCCTTGCTTAGCAACCTTTTCGTTTTCACTGATGGCTGAGTTGATAGCATCAGTGAGAGAATTAACTAATGATTGATTATGATGATATTGATATTGATGATAATGATCGATTTTATCCGGGCTATCTAATTGTTCGGGAGAGATCGCGAGTGGAGAGTTCGGAGCCTCTAAGGCTGAAACTAACGTATTTTTAAAACCTTTCCAGTTGGTAAAGGACTTAGGAGATGAGACGTTATCGTTCGGCGGTCCTAGCACGAGGGAAACGGGGCGATGGTCGGAGCCTAGGTCATCGAGCGGTTCGATAGACCTTAGATCAAGATTGATTCGCTTGATAATTGCAAAGTCGAGGATGTCAGGAGAGTAGGACGGGTTGTTGGGATAGTGAGTGGGAGTGATGGGGGATATGACGTCTAGGTCAAGGGAGTTACTGATGTCGAGGAGAGCGATACCGCTGGTGTTAGTCGATAGGCACGTCCAGTCAGTATGTTTGGAGTTAAAGTCTCCGAACATAATGACTGAATGGCCGAGGGCGAGAATGGCCTCAAAGTCGCTGCGGATTGGTCTGGTACCACTAGGTATGTAGATTGAAGCTATGACGATGGTCGGATGACCAGTCATAGCCAATCTACACACAGTGGCTTCCATGTTGAGGAGAGGAGGGGTAAGGGAGAGGACAGCAGTGGAAGCCTCTTTTGTAATATATAGCGGTGCCGCCGAAACCGTCGGAGTTGGGCCTATCGTTACGAATAAACGCGTACTTAGGTATAGCGAATCCCCTGGAGCGGTTTGGAGTAAGCCATGTCTCCTGGAGAAGGAATAAGTCAGGTTCTTTGTTCTGAAGGAACAGTTTAATCTCGGGAAGGTTGGTGTTAAGGCTACGAGCGTTAAAAGATACTAGGGATAAGCCCTTGGGTTTAATACGACTGGACGCGGGATTCGCGGGTCTAGACATTATAATTTACTTATTTACGATTTTATACAAAAATAAAAAAAAATAAATTTACAACGAACTTAGGAGCGAGTGATGCTCAGCTAACGCGAATAAACGCTCTTGAGGAGAGCAGGCGGCTCGCAGTTTGCGTGCGAGAACAGAAATTTCCGTAATGTCGACGTTTTGAATGACGTCGAACACGGTCTTCATGTCCTAAGCCAACGACGACTGAGGTGAAGATGACAAAGCAGGACGCGGCCCTACGGAAGCTACGGGAGCTGGGATGGGTCGGGAAGGTGCAGGCGGGACAACCGGACGCTGCCTCCAAGACAGAGCCGGAGTAGGCGTCGGCTGAACGGGCTTTGCTTCCGGGGGACCCCGGTTGCGCAGCGGCGGGAAGTTAGCGGGAGTGAGCGGCGGTGCCGGTTTGGGCGCGACCCTCTTGGCGGTGGAGCGCGGAGCGCGCGGGCAACCCCTGTAGTTATCTGTGTGACCGGACTGGCCGCACAGCACACAGGCAGGGGGGGAAGTGGATTCGGGAGTGCGAGTGCACTCCTTCGTAAAATGTGGATCCAGGCACTTAACGCACCTGGGGGAGCTGAGCAGTTAGCCGCTGCGTGGCCGTAGAGTTGGCAGCGGTGGCACTGCCCTGGGTGACCGCGGGGGTTGGGACGCTCGACAGAGATATTTGAGAGTCCGCAAATTGTGCGAGCCTCTCTAAAGATCTCCCTCGAGTTGGGAGTATTTGACAGGATTACTAAAGCTAAAGGAAAACGCCTACCGCGGTTGGAGTGCATCTTATGCACTGCTTCGGCCGGGAAACCCTGGGACTTAAGGTCCTCGAGGATTTCTACATTCGCGAGCTCGAACGGGACGCCCCGTAGTACTGCGCGGATCTTACGCTCTTCCGGGAGGGCGTAGGTGTGATGCGCGATTTGTTTTAAGGAAAGTAACCTGGTGAACGCACGGAAGTCGTCGATGGTCGCGACTTGAATTTTAATTGTATCGCCAGCGTTGGCGGCTTTTAAGTAATTAATTTTGTGCTCTTTGCACAAGTTAGAAACCGCGGTCCAGCGCGCTTTTTCCCGCAGGAAGACGGGCGGAGGGAGCTGAGGTTTCGGCGGGACGGGATCGCAGCGCGCCGCTGGCTTCGATGGGACCGACGGAGACGCGGTCACTTCGAGTGACATGAGCGGCGCGGGGGCGGGTGTGGAAGACACCGGGGTTGGCTCGGGTGTTGAAGACACCGCGGCTTTTTTCGAACGCTTCTTAGAGCGTTTGGCAACTAACTGGAACGTGGGCTCAGGAGAACCGGTTAGGGTGGCGGCGACCGACGAAGCTTCGGACGCGGCGGAGTCTGAATCGCTCCCGGGAGCGGTACGCTTCCTGCGAGATGAGCGCGAAGATGAGACCGACGCGCAGTCCATATCGGATGGAACGGGAGACGCGGGAGAGCTATACACCTGAGGGGTCTGGATATTAGAGGCCTGAGGGGCCGGGGTTGAGGCCTGAGGGGCTGCGGTTGAGGCCTGAGGGGCCGGGGACGCAATAGATGCCTGTAAGGCCTGCGTTAGAACGTCAGCGGGTATGCTTACGCCGGACGCAGCGAGCGCCTGGGCGAACGAACTAAGAATATTATTAAGGTCCATTAGAGGGCTTGGAATTACAATATGTAATATATAAATATATAATGTATGCCTAGGTTCCCTAGCAAACCTAGCACCTATTTATATAACAAATGCCTAGGATTCCTAAATAAAAACCTAGCGAACCCTAGCGGCAAACCTCCCTACCAGCGGTAGGGGGCTGGGGAGAATAACTTAAAACTAACCGTAGTACGCCGAAGGCCGCTACCTAGAAACCTAAAAAAAAAGGGTACGCAGGTAAAGAGTTGACCGCGTTAGGGTCAACCTTTACCGACAGAAGGGACAAACACACACGAAAACACACAGATATGATAGAAATAAATATGAAAATAGGAGAAAATAAATAAAATAGAGAAGAGAAATAAAATAAAAATAAAAAGGACTGGTTCAGTACAAATTCGTTGTCACCGTTAAGTATCCTTTGCACTGAAATCAGACTACTTACGCTGGGCACAACACTGCACTCAGCACAAGCACAACACAACTTAGCACAGCACTTAGAAGACTAAGGGGCTTAGTCGCAAAGAAAAATCGCACTTCGAAAGCACTCAGATGGAGTAGAAAAACCTTGAAAACCGTAGCACGGAACCAATACGCTAAACTGTGACGTCAGTAGACTGAGCGCCACGGAATATCGGGAAGGGACCAAACAACGGAGAACGGGGTCTTGCACGTCCGCACTGGGCGGTGGTCGGAGCGAGAATGTGTTCGTGTTAGGATTGTGTCATAGTTTTATATATTTGCCCCTCCACAACCCCTCCGCAATGGATCCTTAAGCCTCAATGAAATTAGGGATGAGTTATTCAGTGAGCTCAGAGCTCAAAAAATTCACATCACTCCTCATAGGGGTCGTGTATTTGACACTTTTCTCCCTCAAATCCTGGCATTGATTTCTAGACTGGCCTCTCAGGCCACCCCAGTTCCCCAGACTCATCTGGTCTTAGGCCCTCCCGCGTCCCCCACCTTAAGTGACATAGAGTGTGAAATAGACGCCCCTCCGCGCCGCAAGCGTGCACCCGCAATCGAGTCATCCTCGGACGGCACCCCAACTGGCCCTGAGCCTCCCCCTTTCACCCTTGTTAAGAAGCGCTCGAAAAAAGCCCCGGCGTCCTCAACGCCCGCCCCGGTGTCTTCAACTCCCTCTGCGGCGTCTTCAAAGCCAGCTGCTCTGGTGCCTTCAACATCCGCCCCGGCCCCAATTTCTGTAAAGCCTTAGGTCCCACCATCCGTATTCCTTCGGGAAAAGGGACTATAGATCGAGGTTTCGACACTGTGCTAAGAGCACAAGATCCATTACACCCGAGCGGTCCCAAGGCTTCCCTTGCACAGCAAGTACGGAAGGCACCCTCTCGCTTTAGTGGTTCTCGCCAACGTCCCCAAGTCCAGGACGATCTTCAAAGAGGTCAGCACCATATGCGGCCTCTCTGGCAATTCAATCGAGATGCCTCATCGCCGCGGTCATCCCGGCCAGTGCCACCTTTTGTACGAACATGCGGCGGCCAACTGCGCCGCTCGGCCCAGGTGCGTAAAGTTCCTGGTGCCTCACTTCACCAAGGAGTGCAATCGCACGGGCTACTTACAGGGGCTGCCCTTGTGCACCCAGTTGTATGCGTTCAAATTATAAGAGGGCGGCACCCAAACAGGCCCCGCCCCTTTCTCAGGAAAACTTTCCGCCGCTGCGTAGCCGGGTTCCTCTAACTGCAAGCCTGCTCCAGAGAACTGGAGGCAGCACCTCGCTGCACATTCGAATCCCATCCCGGCTCCTCGCCCATACAAATCCACTCCTCAACCCTCCGTAACAGACGATATGCGTATCGTCTGCGACGTTATCAAAGATTTTGATGTTAGGGAAATTTCAGTCCTAGCCCGTACACTTAGGGCTTCACGTTCTCCGACAGAACGATTGCTAGCTCTGGCAGAGCATAGTTCCCTTCTCAATTCATTATAGGTTCATTTAAATGAATTGATCCCTGAGTCAAGCTTCGGCCGACCTCTGCGCACGGCGACCAACTCATGTCCCTTTGAGCACCTTCAGTGCAACTTTCACATCCGGTGGACGAGCCGCTAGCGGGTCTCCGCCAGTGCGCCCACTTCCCAATGGGTGTCGCTTCCGATGAAGGCTAACGGCAAAATTTTTCCACAGCCAAAGAGCTGGTTTTTAGTGGGTAGGTGCACTTTCTGGTGAGTCCACAAAACCCCCGCAGAGGACGGTATTTTCCTGCGGCGGTATGTATGACGCATATTCTACCTCCCTCCCGTGAGGGTGTTGCTTTGGCGGCAAAAAAAAAAAAACAAAAAAAGTCGCCGTTCAAAAGTATGAAAAACAAAAAATATTACATGTTTTTAAACCTCTGTGGTACTTTTTACTCGGTAGCACCTACCGCCGGGTTAAATGCATAGGTACAGAGCTACAGTTTTTAATGTTCCTTAGTTGAAACCTTCCCTCAGAAAAAAAAACCAATTAACTTACGTCCTTGCCACATAAGGCAATAGCAAAAAGAAAAAAAAATAGAAAAGAAAAAACGTATAGTCTCAAGTAAGCTCGAACCAGGAACCTTGCGCTTGTCACACAATCTACAGACGAGAAACGCCCTTATGTAAATCATTAATCACGGATACTGTTTGTACATAGATATTCGTTACAAAATAGTAGATACAATGGATTTGAATAATATGTTGAACTTCTGATATTACACAAACACGAATGAGTATACCACAACGATGAGTGATGGATGACACACTATATTCTCACTTTTTTTCTCTTTACGTTTTTATTTATGAGTCGCATCCGGTCGTAAATGTTGGTCGTGGCTTAGATTTTATCAGTTTGTATTGTCGCGTATTGCTATCTGTCAGTCAGTGAAACGAAAGCGCCATCTAGGCAGCGCGTCATAACAACAGCGCCAACAGAGACAAGTAAACAGGTGGCGTGAGGTTTGCTATAAGAACCAAGGCAGTAGTATCTAAAAAGCATTTCTTTTCTATGATCATCATCAACGTGTAACGTCGTCGACTCAGAACTGTCCTACTGTTTCCTACAGTGTGATTATAAAACTCAACCCAGTGCTTATTTCATATTGTCATCGATAACTGGAGCTATTAAACTGATTCGCGTTAATCAAGACGGACAATTGGGTATATGACAATTTTTTTTTTAATTTCATATTTAAATAGGTTATTAACAGTAAATAAATATTGCAAAAGTAACAGAATGTTTACAATCATTAGTTTTCTAGGTACAACGATGTGTTCGAGGAGCCGCTGCGAGTGGCCGAAAAACGCTCCATACAAAACGGTACTGAGCTGTGACGTCACGACTTGTGAATCATACTAAAACTGTATGGGCGTTTGGATAAAATATATAATAGCTACGTACGCCTAGTTTATAGGACTATAACCATATACGTCCCACTATACGAGGGACATTAAGAAAGTTTTGAGAAAAGCATTCTACTTTTATTTTTTATTACATATTTTCAAAGAAATCTCCACCAGGGTCTATACAAAGTTTCATGCGTCTTAACCAATTTTCAAAGCACATTTGCCAGTCTGCAACAGGAATTTCCTCAACAGTCTTTTCGAACACAGCCTGCCTATAATCAGGCTATATATATGCCTATATAGCCTGACTATAATAACTATATTCCCTTGAGCTGGTTTTTAATTTGAGGGAACAAGAAGAAGTCACACGGTGCCAAGTCAGAGCTGTAAGGCGGATGACCCAAAAGTTTTACCGGTGTTTAGAACCGGATCGGTGGATAGGATCCCTCGTCTTCATCGCGGAGATCGCGGGTGCCTCGTCGTCGTGGGGCAAAATGCCCCGTGTCAGGTCGCTGGTTGCGCGCAGCAGCAGTACCTTCTAGCTAGCACTTGGCAATGTACCACTCTGCATTTATGCTATTTTGGTTTCTCATTGATACTAAATACCCCGTTCAGGAGAAAATACTGGCACCAAACCATTTTCCAGGGCGTCTTGATCGTTCACTCTCGTAGGCTTTGGTTTGTATTAAATCAGCCATACTGTTGACTGGTGCTTTTTTTCTGGATCATATTGATAAGTTCAAGATTCTTTACCTGTTATGATCGTACACAAGGCAGGAAGAGCCTGTTTTGAATTTATCACTCATATCATGGCACTATCCTGGGACGCGCACCTGCTTCTGAGTATCGGCGAATTTCTGGGGTTCCCAGCGCGAAACAATTCTCCTTATGCAAAAGTGGCTGTGTTAAAATGAAAATTTCCCGATATAATCTAATGTTAAAAATATTAGTTTTGAACTAATAGGTTTCCACTTTAAAATGATCGAATTTTCAAAATTAATAATAACTCCATTCATATAAACTGTTTTTCGCAAAACTTTCTGAGCCTGGTATATTAACAGAAGGGATGAGATGTTATTCAAGTCCTTAACGCCTAAAGCAACAGAAGCAAGCAGTACCTAATACCAGTTCGCAAGTAAGAAAAACGTTCATGCACATCCCCAAAATAAGTCAAAAGTAGAATCAATCAGTACGCTTGGATTCAATGCCCTCGATGAGTCTTTTTTTTTAAATATCAACACGTTACCGGATCTTGCTGAGATCAGTCAAAAATGACTGTCAGCTCTTGTCAGAAGTTTTGAAGTTTTGACACAAGGGCGCCGTCTTTACCCGAACGTTCGCGCTCTATGTAAGTAATTGAAACTCAATGGGTGGTATAATATATTATTTCCCTTCAACTTATTACCACAACTTACCCCTCTCCGGAACAGAGGAACTAAAGTTTCTTGATCAACTTTACTTGTGTGCAACTTCTTATTTAATTTTCCAAAAATGTAACTATACTTATTTAGATTTTCATTTTTTTTGTTTTATCTGTTAAAAACAATGCAAGTAATTAATAGCACTTCATTTTTTACTTTATTTATATTTTCATTGTTGCAATGTATAAGTTAATTAAGATTTATATAACTAACTCAATACTTTACTACGAGTTGATACAAATACCATTCCTTTTATAAATATATATCATATAAATATCATCCTTAAGCCAGAGGTAAATTATTTAACAGTTATCACAACAAATTCATCATCGTAATTTTAGATTGAATGGTGAAGCTATTTGACTTGAAATTACTTTGACGTTGACCAATAAGATATTTTTGTAAAGTATTGTCAGAAATAAAATTTTACATGTATCCATAATGCGATGCACTAGTTATATTTCAAATTTAGAAAATACAAATCAGATACATAGAAGTTTGTAAAATTCGGCACAGTTTACCCCTGTACATAAGGTAAATAATTGGGAACTGGGAATATTTACATTAAATTGATTTAATTTAGATTTTTTATCCAAGCCTCATAAAATTTACCCTCTTCATATTTTCATTCTCGAACGCCACAAACCAAGTAAACATTGTGTCCCATTGGATTCTATTTGTAAAGCTGTGAGCACAGTTGTTTTATAGATGGTTTATTTTGGTTTCAGCTGTTGACAGCCCACGAGCAAGGATCCGGCCGACCGTTGCGTCTCTGGGCCGTCTTTACTTTGCCCAAGTAAGTTTGTTTTTAAGATTTTTTTTCTGTACATTTTTTCTGTTTATGGGACCTATATCTTGTGCATTAATAATGATACGAAAGTGATATCAGGGTAATAGTAAACCTTTAAAATGTCAACAATTAGGCCAGCATTGTACAAATACTGCGCTTAACACATTTTTTACGGGGACATCGGATGGTAGAAAATAATTGAAACTTATCACAGTACGTGTAAACTAGTTAAAAAGATAAATTGCAAAAATCTACAAATGATATACTTTTTAAGATTTCGTTATGTCAGATAGAAAATTATACAAACTCTGCCACTTCGCTTCCCACCTTTGGACTATCAATTTAAATTTGAATTTACTATTTATTCATTTATGTTTTTTTGAAAATATAACGGATCTCTTATTGGGACTGTCTTGGAGTTCATCACATCTTAGTAAAATACATTCGGTTACGCTACCTTTAACAAACTCGTTAAATTATATTTAGGCCAAAACCTAAATTACTGTAACGGCAGTAAGGGATTGGAAGAAAACAGCACAGGATCAGATTGATGAAGCTTTAGTTTCCACTTCGATGATGTTCGACTTCGTTCTAACGGTGTCAAAGTCTGTACAATGCCTTTGAAGTCACGTAGTTTGAAGATCAACGTTGTAACAAGAGTCTGTCAGAAGGAAATCAAAAATCGTCGGAGGGAAAATTTGGTTTTCGTAAAACTACCCTGTCGCCGTTGGTTGAAAATAAAGCCTCATATCCAGTCGACGTAGTACGTGGTCCTCGTCACAGAGACGTTTACCACACGCACTTCCACATCTTTGCTTCGTCAATAACCAACCTTCTAAGAACTCGAGTACCATTGAAGGGAATACCCGCGTCGTAGGTCTCGAACCTCGGACTCTGGCATCCAAGATGAGTATTGCTGCCGTTTGATCTACAGCTATTTGACATGCTATTGTGAATTTGTATTGTACGTTTGACGTCGTCGTAGCCGTGACGTAACGTTGTAATAATCGATAAAATTGTTGTCATCCTTTTATCTGTCTAACAACTAATTTTAGAAGCAGTAGATAATTATTATTTGTAGAATACCTTTGACACTTGCAAAACTTTCCGTAGATATTATGTTAAATTCTCAAAACAGTCTACTGATAAAAGTTATCTGAGCATTGTAAAGGCTCGCGAGGCTCATGCAAACGCAGCATCCTGTAAGTTGTCCGCCGCAGCCCCCGGGAGCGCCGCCTAGCATAAACACAATTCTTGCCAGCATATCTCACAAACTACTGAATTTGTAAAATTCACTACTCGCCGCGTTCATGGGCGCTTGGAAAATATGCATTTCTTTAAGTTTTCTTTAACAGTTCCTAGGTGGAAAGTTTTTAAGGAAACACAATTTGTGTGTTTATCTTCAAGTTTTTTCTTTCTAGACACTCAGAATGGAAATATATTCTTATACTTTCATTTAGGAGTGTCAAACTGAAAGTTCTTAGAACTTTTAAACAATGTAAACAATGTTTAAACAATGCTATAAAAAAACACTTGTAAACAATGTTATAAAAAAACTATTTTAAATTTTGGAAATGGAATTCTTTGCCAATATGATTGAGTATGTATTTCATTCATTTGTCATTTGTTTTACGATTTTGCGGCAAATTGAAAATTGTCTGTTTCACGTCAGCGTGACTTTAACGGGAGAAAATTTTCGTGTAATGATTTATTATGACTTTTGATGTCATTTAAGTCAACAAGAAAGTTCAAATTCAAAAAGATGTTTATTTTCATTTTAAACAAGACAGTTATGATAGACTACGATTGGCATTTCATGATAAAGCCCTATCTCGTGCCACTGTTTACAACTGGTTTAATGAGTTTAAACGCTCACCGATGATCTGCGTGAAGGACGTCTTCTACAGCGACGACTGAAAATAACGTCTGTGTTTTGTGGCGTATGATAGAGGCTGACAAAAAAGTGACCTCTCAGCAGATTCAGACAAGCTTTTGGCATTGGTATGAGTCAAGTTCACGAAATCTTCGATTAACATTTAGCGGTCAGGAAACCAAAAGACCCGAATTCCCGAAAATAAAAGAAAAAAAGGCCGTCGAAGAGACCCCTAAGGACGAGTGGGCAAATTGCTTTTCTCAGTGATTCCATCCGATGCAGCAATGTATTGAAGTGAATGGACACTATTTTGAAAAGATATAACAAAACTAATAAATAGCTAGTTTAATCAGTTTCTGATTTTTGAACTGACAGTTGAATAATGAAGACTAGCCCTAAACAACCGTCAAACATGTGTTGGACACCCTGAGCGCTAATTCCTATTTTTAATAGTTAACAAACTCCAAAAGAAAACTCAAACGTTGGTCAAACTGTACGCCTTGACGAAGTTATGCAGTATCTACTGGCTCAAAGCTAGCTCAAACATCGGGTAAGCTGTGCGCCTTGTCGAAGTAATGCAGTATCTACTGGCTCAAAGCTAGCTCAAACGTCGGGTAAGCTGCGTGCCTTGACAAAGTAATGCAATATCTACTGTCTCAAAGCTAGCTCAAACATCGGGTAAGCTGCGCGTCTTGACGTAGTAATGCAGTACTTACTGGCTCAAAGAAAGCTCAAAGTGTCTGCAAATCAGAAGCTTTTGAAGAAAACCTTCATTAAACATAGACCTTGGAAAGATGTTTACCTAAAAATTGTGATTAGAACTTTAATAATAAAATGAAGTGATATGAACTCGAATCGGAAATGTAAAACGTTCCATATTCATGTGTCATCCAAAAATGTTGACGAAATAATGATATGTAAGTTATTTTTTAGAGTACAAATAGTTCTAGATTGTTTTCAAATATTGCTATTTAGTGGCGTAAAAAGCTATTATTTTAAAATTTTTTGTTTATTTACGTTTTTAAGTCGATTTGAATTTTTAATAAAATTATTTTATTTATTTCATTTATTCATTTGAATTATTAAAAAAACTTTCCGTCTTTTTACTTCATATCTTCATTTTTTAGAGATCAAAACAAAACTTTGTATGGGTTCCGGGAGGGACGGGTTCTTTATATATCTTCGAATGAAGCGACTCATATAATAGCGATAGAACTTCACTTGGAAGTTCGTTTTATCATCTATTAAATTTCGTCGCTTCGTTCTTCAGATAGTATTTAAATACAAGATAGATTTTTACAGATTAAATTTTGTTTTCTTTTGTCTTTAAAAATTATACTTAATTTAAATACGTTTATTCATTAAATTTCTTACCTTAGTGCATAATTTAAGAATCCAGTAACAATCACTTGGTGATTGCCAAATTAATTAAATAAATAAACAGAATAATTTAATTATAATTAATCTCTATATCGAAAGATATTGGGTGGTTTGTACCTTTATTGAGTACGGACAAGGCAAAGTCTTTTAGAGGGTCTAATATAGGTTTATGGTAAAATTTTGTTGAAATGAGAGTTTTAGGTCCACCCAGTCGTTTCTCGGAAAACCTACACTGAGCACGTGCCGCGTGCTGAATTGTTTTGGAATACTGCACCCGAGCCTGTTCTGAATGCATCCGTAAATATTTTAAAAAGAAGATGGTCAAACTCAATATGGGATTTTGACCTGCTAATGGTCAGTAGTACGCATGAAAGAGTAACTCATGAGTAACCTTTTCCCTGTTAAACTTCCGCAATTTTAAATTTAAAAATCTTGTAAAAAAATAATAAATAATTTTCGAAAAATCAATCATAAGTTACCACGTTGTTTTCTATTGAATGTATCAATGTCAATGTCAAAAAAAGTAAAAAAACGATGTCGAATGAACCCACAAGTAATGGACGTTATTGGCGGATTCGTTTTGACAGTCAATCAACAATCTGTCAGTTCTTTTTTGAATGAATTAACTAGAGTGAATCCTAAAAAAATCCGGGAAAAGATATATTTTAGAAAATATCTTATGGTTGTATGATAATCCATATTTATTGGCCTTTTTTATTTATTTTTTTGTACTATCTGCTTTGTGAAGTAATTGAGCAGGAAATGGTATATTTACTTATACTTTTCTACCAGATTAAATCTTCTAACAGTAATTTAGGGAGTTTAATTTTTGCCTCCTAATTGTAATTATTTTGTAGCTAGACAGGCTGCGACCATATATGTTTGGCAAAATCTCGTATCGAGCATATTTGAAGTTTCACAAATTTATTTATTATTATAACGCTTATCGTCAGGTAAAGAAATAGATATCTGTTCGATGTTAAACATAAAGCCTAAAAATGTTACTGACTTTGTCGGTACAAGTCGATTTTTGTCCAAATTCACAATAAGTGACTCATAACTTCGCGCATAATTTTGTAAATACCCCCGAAGCAACGGATAATCCATAAACTCGTTTTTTTTTTTGTAAATAACAAATAAAGGCACGAGAAGGTATGATCTTTCTTATCTATGTTAGCTAAGAAACCATTATGGGGAATTAATTTAGAAGCTGTTTTATAAGCTTCCATTTTGAAGTGTACTTATTCTACAAAATTGTATAATTTTATTCATTTTTTTAAAGTAGGTACGATCCGATTTTTACCGTTGAGTTTCGGCGCTAAATGATTTATATATTATATTTGTTTGATATAAACTGGTCACTTGAGGTAAAACAAGGTTTTATAGCCTCTAAGTCTAACAATTTATTAATTCCTATTACATTATTTCGTTTTTCACTATGCGGCAAAATATCTTTGGAAGTAATACTGGTGTAATTTTATCATGAAATGGAATTGAGAAACATAATTTTATCCATTTAAAAATCGATTCATAATTTGTTATTTTAGGCCAATAATCGTAAAAGTAATGGATTCGACCTGCGTGTGTTTCCATTGACGTCGCCCCCCCCCCCGTTTGACGGGTAACGAGGAGGTCCTATCCAGTTTCCCGACTGGGTGGACCGGTTGCCTGTCGATGTTTGGGAAGTTACTTAGATAGCTTCGGTGTACTTTATTTAACTGTAACTATTATTATTATTATTACTTTATTTTTATTTTTATAGCGGTTAGTCCATAACTGAAGCCCCCTACGCCCCAAAGTTAGAAAGAATCTCTGGATCCACGTCGGAAATAACTCTCCCGACTGGCCTGGTTCATTCTGGGACGCCGACGGTTCCAGATTAGGGAGCGTCTACATAAGAGGGCTCAGGTATTGCGATAACCAAAATGGCTAGCTGGAGATTCGTCCACTGGGTTCATCATTATATTTATATAATTTTAATGACAACTTTCAGATTTGAAAAAAAAATAGAAGTAATAGAATATTACGTTATCAGATATCGTGTTAAATCCCTTTCAGATTTTCTGTATTAGTATTAAACTTTTTAAACATTATTGAAAAAAACAAGCCAAAAATAACAATACAAGTACTATACAGCATTTATCGGAATAAGAAACACCAGTAATTTATGCGGATAGCGTGATATACCTATTATAGATTACACTTATCTTCTGCATCTTTTCGACAAAGCAAAATTATAGTTTATAATAATAAACTTAAGGTAGTAACTACCTTGATTTTTTGCAAGAAGCGTGATATATCTACTATAGATTACACGTAGTTTCTACATCTTTTTGACAAAGCAAAATTATAGTTTATAATAATAAACAGAAGTTAGTAACTACCTTGATTTTTTGCAAGAAGCGTGATATATCTATTATAGATTACACGTGTTTTCTGCATCTTTTCGATAAAGCAAAATTTTTTTTTATAATAAAAAACATTAGGTAGAAGACTAACAGGAATTTATGCACATAACGTGATATATTTATTAAAGATAACACGTTTTTTCTGCATCTCTCCGAAAAAATAAAAATATATCGCGATCACTTATGAAAAAACAAAAAAATGGATTACCTCGTCGGAAGAATTAACGAGTCGCTATCGTATATTCTTTATTGTTAGTTCTAATTTTCGAATTTTTAGTACACTTTTATATCAACTTTTACAGCATATTTAATATTAAACTGTTAAGTTACTCGTTGGTGTAAGGCGTGTGCTTGTTACCACGCACGAAAAAAGAATGAAGACTTGCCGGGACCGGGGTTGATCAAGTAAAAAGACAGAAAGTTTTTTGAATAAGTCAAATGACATACTTTAAAACTGTGCGAAGTTACCTAGTTAAAAGGACTACCTTGTAAATTAAATACTATCTGAAGAATGAAGCGATGAAATATAATCAACCATATCCTCCATTTTCCCTGGTCTTAAAAATTTTTAAGAAAAATAATTAAAATTTATAAGAGGTCACAAGTATAAGCGAACAAGAACTTCAATAATGTACCGAAAACAAAATCGGTTTCAGAAAAATAGTTTAATAAGTTATTTTTTCTTTCGATGTTAAAACGAAATAGTAAGTATATTTACTATTCGTCTTATTTATTAATAAAAAACCTGAGTCTAGAAGCACACACGCGTACATGTGCAGTAGTTATGAAATCAAATGAAAATCTCAATAATGTCAGTTGGAATCGCGATGTAAAGTTTGAATAAGCGTAAGGACTTTAATATTTTACCCAAGTACCTTTACCAAGTAATTCTGCGGAATTATACAAACACGTTAAGGTAATTAAATGCACTTGAAGCTCTATACATATATTTATTTATTCGACACAGACACTAGAATGTGCAACCAATTTGAATAAGCTATTTGTGACAGTTATTACATATTTAATAACCATTATGGCTTTCGTTTTGGGTAAACAATACAATATTAAAATTTACAATATTTGTTTTATTTTAATATTTACAGAAAATGAAAATTGTTGTTATGAAAATAATAACGAAATGTTTAATGGGCTGTTATGAAATTTCAATTTTAATTTTAATATCTTTACAGGAAAGATAATTCAGGCTATATTATATCAAATAAGCCTCGGGAAAAATTTAATTTTAAACAATGAAATACAAAATTGAAAACTGGAGCAGTTTCCTAGAACCCTATGTGAGTCATTGACAGAACACCAATAATTAATGTGAATGCCGCAAGCAAATAAAATATTAAAGTCTCTGCAAATAGGTTATATTTAAAGAATTCATAAATTTTTGATCAATGAATTTCTTTTTTTTTTGTAACTGTATTTTATTTTTTTATTTGTGCATGTCGTACGCCGAATATATGATTTTGCATTTCATTTTCATTTTATTTAATTTAATTTTTTCATTTCAAATCATTGGCACAAAGACATCTAAGTCCACACGAGGATCGAGATACTGGGTATACAGCTCCTCGATATCTCACTGTTTTTATTCATAGAACAGAAGCATGGTATCAAATGCCAGCGTCAAATGTCAAACAGATAAACACAAACATTGTAGTTAAGAGCCAGGAACTGACTCCTGTAAACTCAACTGTATTTCTGGGCATTACCTTAGACGCCAAACTCCAGTGGGGACCGCATGTTGATGGTTTAACGAAAAGTCTTGGCTCTGCCGCATACGCTGTTAAAAAAATGAGACAAATTTCAAATGCTGCTCGATTAGTCTATTTTGGTTATTTCCACAGCCTCATGACATATGGTATTCTGTTGTGGCGGAGTACTGCCGACATCGATACCAAATTTATTCTGCAGAAAAGGGCTGTTCGCGCAATCTATCAGCTCGGTCCAAGGGTGTCACTTAGAGGTAAATTTAAGGAAATAAATATTCTTACTTTCCATTCCAACGTGATCTTTGACGCTGAAGGTTCCATTGTATATATTGGGGACATTTGTGACCAAAGATCACTTACTCAAAATACTAGGTAGGTGTGATATCCTAGCTTTTAATAGCCCGAACGATCGAAACAATTGTTATGTACGTGCTATTTGACGTTGAGGAGTTCCGTTGTATCATCTGATTACGAAGTTGAAAGGTAGGCAGTTCAATGGGAGTATTCTAGTGACCTCTGATGAAAAAAGAATGTGTTACTATAAAAAAATACCCAAATCACTATAGTTGTGCCTAAAATATTTGAAGAGTTTCCTCACTTCTTAAGGACCCTATCATCAGATCCAAGCGTTATGACTATGGAACAAACTAGAAGTATTTTCTTTCCTACAAAATAAAATGTTTTCTCTCGGTTTCTGCATGATGGAGTTTTGGAGTTCTAGTAACAAACATAAACAAAAGCACAATTATGTCTCCTATCACAAATGTATACAACACAAAATTTGACCATGAGGACATTTTTCATGCAGCAAATATAAATTTAAACATGAATTGTTAAATGTCTATGTTCAGATATAAGCTTTTTCTTTATTATTACACAATTGATCATTAATTTTATAATAATTTATGTAAACATATTAATATTGTTATTGTTTTCTAATAAATTATATCATCTTACTACTTATGCATTATCTATTGAATATTCTTTATATTTCCTTGATATTTATTTTTATTTTATGTTTCCGTTCACTTAACTCTTCTTATACATAAATATGAATGGCCTCCTTATTATTGATCGCTTTTTTTTTAGTTTCATTTTGGTGCTCAGTTTTCAACAAAATATTGCCCTAATACTATTTTACTAGAAAAACCTGTTATTAAGGAATTTAAGGAAGTGCTATTTATAATTTCTGTCTGTTAATGCTGTTTGTTTTCGTAAAAAATAAATAAATGTGTTTAAAAATTATATCATTATAAATATTGTATCATATATTAGTAATTATGCGATAAACTAACACAGACAATGTAATAAACTGGGACTCGAAAGGTGGCTGAAACATTCTCTATTTATTCCTCTTTTCATCGCATAAAAAGTCAGTTGTTTTTATATAGTATTTATATGTAGATATGTATATTTAAATGTAGATAATAAGATCAAAGTTTTGTATTATTTCTCTTTTCACTGAAACAAATTATATAAAAATATTCATGTAAATCATACGTAATGTCCCTAGCTATGGCAATAAATACGAATTACACGTAATAACTCCCTGTGAAGAAGACGACGACGCTGTTAGAAACGGACATATCTACTTGATACATATAGATACTCGTTGAGTTTTCTGCTAATTGCTTTAATTACGTCTAATATTCAACAATCTCAACTCTATGTCATCATGTATAAAGCACACAAAGTAACGGAACTAGAGTCGTTCTACAATTAGCTTTCGTTAGATTGTACAGAAGTGTAAGGTGTTGCAGATAGCACAACGTATAAATGAATTACATACTGCAAATGAAATAATATTGACGTTCAAGTGAAGTCCTTTTTTTGCCGTAGGACGTATCCATTTGATACCCGGTCAGGTGGGGCTGCGGTCGGTTTACGCCGGATCCTTACGTTAAAGCCGGGCCACGTGGGCCCATATTAACCAAGTAAACATCTTACATAGGGTTCCAAATGATAGAGCAGTACTCAAGGTCATGGTCATCCATAACACAAGCTCTGCTTACTTTGGGGCCATACAGTTGGTGTGTTTGTCTGGGGATTTATTATTATTATTATTATTTTAGAAATAATCTTAATGATTTTGTTTTACACAAAACTTATTAAAGATATAGAAATTTTTGTAATCAACTTTTACATAATCTTAACTAACTCTAACTTTGAGAAATCTAAAATACATTAAAATAAAAATAACTTCAAAAAACTTGGATCACAATAAGTTAAATATGTAATCTACACTCAAGACTAAACCTTCTCTTGAATTACTCAATATAGAAAAGCCCCTTGCTTCAGCAAATACTGTCAATGAATACTTTGCTAATGTAGGAAAATCCCATGCAAAACATATTTTGTCTAAATTGGGCAAAAGTGAAACTGATTTAACTACAAACCTACAAAGTCATTTAAGCCATCTTAATTCATTTATAATCTTGCCAACATATGAGTAAGAAATTAATAAAATTATTCGGTCTCTAAAAACTTCCCCATCAACTGGCGGAGATGTAATATCATTGATATTTATCAAACAAGTATCTGAATATCTATCAGGACTTATCTCATAATTTGTGTTTTTCGACCGGTACACTTCCAAAATCATTGAAACGATCTATTGTAACTCCTGTCTACAAGTCCAGATACAGAGACAGTGTAACCAATTACAGACCAATTTGTCTCTTGCCAACACTTGCTAAAATATTGGAAAAGGTTATTAATATAGGACTGGTTAAATAGCTAAATACAAATAAATACTTTTCTGCAAATTAATATGGTTTCAGAGAGAAATTGTCGACTGCTGACGCAATTCAGGATGTAGTTCAGCATGTTACTCAAAAGCTAGATGACAAAAGCAGATGCTTGGCTATATTTTTAGATGTTGCAAAAGCATTTGACATTGTTTCTGTACCCATATTATTATGTAGACTGGAAAATGCAGGAGTACGTGGGATTCCCCTTCAACTTTTTTTGAACAATCCGTAAATATTGACGGTGTGATTAGTAATCCTATAAACATAGATTTTGGTGTGCTACAGGGTTCGGTGCTTGGCCCAACTCTGTTCTTAATTGACCTAAACGACCTTAGTCAAACCATCCTGAAAAACTGTAAAGTACTATAATTTGCTGGCGATACCGTCCTTCTTTTTGATGTGCCAACGTGGAGTGAAGTTAACCCTCTGCGACTGATGTTACTTAATTTTTCCAATTATTCTATATATAAATAAAATATAAATTTTACAATTATTCTGTCGTGGTAGTACATAAGACACCATTTCAACATCAAATATCTATATGAAATAAAATTCTGGATGGAACATGAACATTAAATATTTAAAAAAGAAACAATTTTTAGTTGTCCTTTTTTATTTTTGATGTTTATTTATTTATTTATTTACTTCTATTTGGGCGGTTTACAGCCGTTTACACATAAAAAACTAACAATTTAATCGCTTAAGGCTAATAACAAACCTCCACATATAGTGATGATTTAAAAAAAAGCAACTAGTATGTAACAAAAAACTAAGATAAATCAAATGAAATTGACCAAAGTGCTGTAACATTATTACATGCTGAGAAAAGTAAATGTTGGCTAAATATTTAGAAATAAAGATAGGCTTACTGTTGAATAAGTCTAAGTCCGTGGCATTTTTAACAGTAACATTAAATATAGAGTAGATTTATAATTAACATTATAACATTATAATTAAAATTAAATATAGATTCAAACAGTAAGTTACAAGCAGATAAAGTTAAAAGCAATATTAAAGACAAATTTGAGAAATCGACAGTAATACCACCATGCTTACACCCTAGTGAGTCTTTTTGAGTAATTTCTGCTCCGTTTTTATTACCATAGGTTTCGATGCAATGTCTTTCCTTACGAAAATCTTCAAATGCTTTACCCACACAAACTGAAAATTATGCTCTTTGGCCCAAGACTTTGTTTTGGAGAGTAAAATTTTATTTTTGGCAGTAAGATGGTCATTTATGAAGATTTTGCCTCTTCCAGGCAAACCCAAGTCGGTAGCCACCAAATGTTCTTTTCGTGCCCGAGCAGCAGCAACAAAGTCTTCTTTCACGTACCGATTCATGAAGGAGACCACAATATTTTTATTGCGTGAAATAGAGGTAGGAATAAAATTTATACTACACGGTGAATAAAATTTATGACATTCTGTGTAACAGGGTATGATATCTTATGGTCGTTCTTTGCTAACACATCGAAGAGATTTTCTTTTTCTTTAGATGGAACATCCTTGATCTTCACGTTGTTGCCTCGGAGCCATTGATCAGTGTCACACAAGTTGTTAGTGAGGTTAGACACTGCAGATGATAGATCGGTTGCATTAGATTGGAACTTTTCAATTTTCACCACCCTCTCCTCAAGGTTCTGGACTCTAACAGGAAGGTCAGATGTATTGATTTTGTAATAGATTTAGATTTGAGTAATAGTATCGAACATAGTTTTCTGCCACTTGGTGGAACAGACCGAACTACTGGTGGTGGTGGGGCGATATCCTTACCTAAAACCCTAGTGATATTCATGCGCAGCTCCCTTGGCAATCTTTTATGGTAAACTCTGGTTTTCATATGATTCAGCACTAAGTCGCTTGCCATATTCAATAAAAAAGTGGTTTGCCTTATTTCATCATCACTGTCACTACAACTTTGATACAATACAAAGCTATTTATGCCTGCCATGTACAACATTCTTTGAAAGATTGCCATAGGCCAACGATGAATTTTGCTGCTGCTACAATAAATGGAACATTTCTTATCCACCTCGTCCACTCCACCTTTTGTATCTATTCCTTGATAGTGGTGAGAAGAAGAAATCAACAACACGGCTTTATTAGGTTTTGGCACATATGATAAAATTGAATAGTCTTTCGTAAAACCAACTTTCTGTCGGTATATTTTGTTCGGCAGGAAACAAGGTGGTATTTCTGCTTTATTTTTTTTAAAGTCAAATTCAAATTCAAAATTCAAATTCAAAGAAGCCCAGATAAGTCAGTCCTCTTTTCAACAATATTTCGATTAGCGGTATTGAGCTGAACCAATTGTCAGCTGTAATGTTTCGGTTCGAATTTTCAACTACTTTTGCAAGTCTTAGAACTGACTTAGTAGGTACTGCCATTTTTTTCTCTTGATCAACCTTTTCTATCGGAATTCTTCCCTTGGTATATATAAGCATTGCAAATATAGTATGTACAAGCATCTACTAATAATAATATTTTGATACCATATTTAGCTGGTTTTTGAGGCATATATATATAATGAACTTGCAACGACCTCTAAATGGCAGTAACATGTAGTCAATACAGAGGTATGGTCCAGGGGTATATTGCGACTGACTGTTTGATATGAACCTATTAAACACAATGGATATTGGAGCAAATGTAACTTCTTTTAGACGATCCTCTCGTGTGGTTGTGTCAACTGTGTGTGAACTGGTGGTAGAATCATGTTTTATTTGACGTCAATAAGAACAAGTAATTGTCAATGTTGAGAAATAAATATTTCATTTCATTTCATTTCATTTCATTTCATTTCATTTCATTTCATTTCATTTCATTTCATTTCATTTCATTTCATTTCATTTCATTTCATTTCATTTCATTTCATTTCATTTCATTTCATTTCATTTCATTTCATTTCATTTCATCAAATCTCAGGCAGTTGATCAAGCACGAAAAACGACATTTGGACATCACGCACCGGAATATTTCACGGCCTGTGTCATCGGTAGCAAATGTCGTCCTGAGATCTGCGTCATTGCATTTGAACACTGATGTGTAGTACATCAAACCATTGAGGGCTTTTAGTTCGTTTACATTTGTGTTTTGAAGTTCTGACTGAGTTAGTAAGACGCAACAGAGATTCTATCATAATAACCTTCAACATTGGTTGTTGTAATACGGCCTGGGAAGTAAATTATGTTGTGAGCTGGAATACGTGATGTTGTAGGACGCTGTTGTGTACTCCACATGAAACCGTTTTTACCTTGTGACTCCTCGGAAGATCGTTGGCACTCAACCACTGTGGCAGGCACTTGTCGCGTTTCTGTGTCTTCTGGGTCTTCTTCACAAGAAATTATGTCCTCATGATGCTGTTGGAGTTCTGGCTCAAAATTAGGATCTTCATCTTCACTATCAATGTCGCTAAACTCGTGTTCACTTTCCTCTTCTAGCCAATGTATTATTTGATCTTTGTGACCAACAAAAGTTCCAACCGACGTTCTTTTACGAGTAGAGGAAGTACCTGGCCTAGGGTTGTTACTGGAGTCAGCCATTTAAAAAAAAGTTAATTACTGTAAATTATAATAAATAACGTAGCTAATAATAAAAGGTAAAAAACAATTAGAAATCGATATAAACAAACAAAATTACAAATCTATTCGCTTTATAATATTAGTATAGAAGTTTTGATGTATGAAAATACGATCAAATAATCTAAAATATCGTGAAACAGTACGAAACATACGATAAACTGATTAATTACTAATCTGGTAGTTTAGGAGACACTGAAAATACAACAATTTAACCGACGTGGTAGTATTATAGACACTTACCTTAACACTAATGTGGTATTTCCGTGGAAACCTTTTTCCCGCTATGCACCCGTGCGCTCGCTAAAGCCACCTCCGGCACACTGACCGACGCGCGACGTCACACCTGTAAGGTACCAAGAGCGGTGGCGCTAAAATTTAAAAATTAACGTGAATAAACATCATATTTCGCAGTGACTGTTAGACTACCACGTCAGTCGCAGAGGGTTAAGAAGGTGAGTGAAGATGGATTAGATTAATTACTTAATTAAGGTAAAACAAAATGTGTTACTTTTAGTATATATAACAATAATCAACCATCTCAGTTCACCATACAAGCACACACAAATACCTGTAAAAATAAAAATGTATCTTGTAACTGTATTAAGCTTCAAGCGGTATCGTCCATAAAATATGTTGGGGTCATCATAGATCGCAATTTGAACTGGAAGTCACATATTGATGTATTATGTAAGAGATTAAGAAAACTTATATGTATCTTCAAAAACAAACCGACACATCAGAGAACCTTCTACCATCAAGATAGTATATGTCGGAGATACTTCATCACTACACTCACTTGGTTCCATGATATGACCAATTATAATTATATGGATACAAAATAAAAGGAGCGTGTTACCAGAACGGTGTATTTTAATAGACTGCCAATGCTTATCGGATACTCGGATTACAATAACTTCCCCTTCCCCTACGATCACGCCACTTAGTCCAAGAAAAACAAATGATGTCATTGCTAATAGAAAGCCAGCTGATAATCATAAAGACCAATTAAGTCGTTACGTAAACCAGTGACGTCATCGCCATGGAAAGTTACAATAGATAAATTGCATAACCACAAATATTTATTAAACTTATTCCTAAATCCCTTATCTGTTTACTATTTTAGTACAATAGTTCAATTATACATACAATGATTCATTTAATCTATTTCTTGCCCCAATACAATGGATCGCCGCCCATACGGCCATTCTGATCCAGCGCGCTCTCTGCGCTGCATCATTTATGTTACATAACTAAAACATAATGAATAACAAACATTATTAATAACTAAAACATAATTAATAACTAAAATATAATTAATAAATGATTTTTTTTTTTTTTTTTGGGGGTAGTCCCTGAGATAACAAGCAATTTTAGTGTGCTCTTAAGTTTTATTTGTTTAATTATATAATTTATAATTTTTGCTATAATCTAATGTATTGATCAACTGCAAGACTTACCAAGAATCACTTACTCACAAAATTCTCCTATCATATTACTACAAATCACATTAAAACCCATTGCTAAATCACCCTCTCAAAATGGAACACAATAACTTAGAAGCACTTGGTAAACTTTTTGAATCACGTATGCTTGAGTATGAGAACAGATTGAAGAAAACCACTGCAGCCTCCACTGCGCTTCCTGATCTGGCTTCTTTGTCAAATGATTTTCAAGAATTCAAATCAATGATATGGCAAATCTTCTCAACATTAAAACAAGAATTCATCTCTCTTGGATTGGACAGGCATGAGACAATTATGCGTAGAAAGGTTCTGCTACTCCATGGTGTCCCTGAAAACAAGAGTGAAAACTTGAATGCTGTTGTTCACCAATTATTATCCAACCAAATGAAGTTGTCTAGCATCAAACAGGAACACTTACAGGTATGCCATCGTTTGGGGGGATCTGTGCAAGGCAAAACAAGACCTATACTTGTGCGGTTTCATGCTCTGGAGCAGCGTCAACAAGTCTGGGATAGCAAGACTTCACTTAAAGGATCAGGAGTAACAGTATCAGAGTTCTTGACTAAAACTAGGCAGAAAATATTCGCTTCATGCCGGTCACACTTCGGCATTCGAAACTGCTGGTCTGCCGATGGAAAAATTGTTGTCAGTCTTCCCGACAAATCGCGTAGAAAGATCGAAACCATGAAGGCATACAATGAACTGATTTCGCAGTTTCCAGCCAGCAAAGAAGATGCGACACCTGCGCCTGTGGATACTTTGACCACCGTCACTAAATCTCCTCGAAAAACCCGACGTCGGCAGTGAATCTTGCAAGTATACACATTTATTTTTTATTTTTAACGGAACCACTACTCAACTTGCACGGTTTATCTTGTTAGTAAGCATTATGTCCGTCCATTTACAATACCCTTGTTTTAATTTTTTTTTCCGTAAAATATTGGCGGTAGGAGTAAATTCCAATTATTTATAATTGTTTGTTTGTATACATTTCCTACGTTTACTTAAATGTCATTTCATTCATTTGACATTGATGTTTATGTCATGCCAATGTCATTGCTGCCGTCATAATCATTGCCAGTGCAAACATTAGTTTTAGTTTTTAAACATAGATAGAAAATATTCTTTTTGTTTTTATTTTGTTTTTATTATTCTTTATATTTTTTTCTTTTGTAATGTTTGTGTTGTGTTTGTATTTTACCAGTACTCATGTGATTGGTGAGTTTGTGGTTAGATTATAGGTAGTTAAATTTAGAATTTAGCTCTTAGTATAATATTTATTTATTATTTTCCATAATATATACACTTTTATTTATTTCTAATTATACATGGATAATATAATTACAGATCTCGACGACGATTACTTTACTTGCTCATCCTCTTCATGTAGTTTTTCAAGTGCAGATAGTTCTTCCTCGGCCACACTGACTTTGCATGACCAACTCAATCTTATATCTCACGCTAATCCATCCAATTTAAAAATTGTTCACATAAACGCTCAAAGCATTCCTGCCCACCATTCCGACCTCCTAGCTTCATTTAGCATTACGAATGTGGATGCTTTGCTAATATCAGAATCTTTCCTTAAACCTTCCCTTCCTTCCACGCATTACGCATTGCCAGGTTACGTCCTCATTCGCAACGACAGGATCGGTAAGGGTGGTGGAGGCGTAGCAATTTATCTGCGTGCGGATATACCCTACAAGGTAGTCAGTACCTCCCCTTCATACTACTCTGAATCAGTAGAGCATCTGGTCATTGAAGTGGTCACTAGACACACGAAACTTTTACTTGGTGTCTTTTACAGCCCAAATCAAAATATTGATTACTTCGGTGACTTAGATGGAGTCCTCCACGACCTTTGCCCATCCTATGACCATGTCATACTGATGGGTGACCTAAATACTTGCATGGTTAAAAACAACTCCCGTTCCCGAAAGCTTGAATCTCTTTTGATATCCTATAACCTCCATATCCTGCCTCTTTCAACGACTCATCATTTTCCTAATTGTGTCCCTTCTTTAATTGATCTAATGATCGTCTCTAACACCCGTAATGTTGCGTCACATGGGCAAATTGCATCATCCTTTTCCTACCATGACCTCGTCTTTCTCTCCTATCGTATCCGTATCCCCAGACGCAAACCACGGTCTGTACTGTTGCGCAACTATAATGATCTGAATTCTGCGGCTTTGCATCGCGATGCTGAGAACATTGATTGGGATACCGTAACATCTTGCTCCACAGTCGATGAGAAAGTTGATGCGTTCAACACGTTAATTTTACAGTTGTTCGATCGCCATGCTCCTTTAAAACGAGTTAAATTGAAGCACAACCCTGCACCTTGGCTAACAGAGTGCATAAAAGAGGAGATGGCACTTAGAGACAAGGCCAAACGAACTTACAGACGTAGTCCCTCTGAACAAAACCTCCACCGTTTCAAAAAACTTAGAAATAGATGCAACCGCCTGTGTCGTGATGCGAAGAGGAAATACTTCCACGAGTCTCTTGTCAACCGTGGTTCTGCAGAAGTCTGGAAGTTCCTCAAATCCGTCGGTATCGGCAAATCTCCCAATTCATCCCTTAAAGACTTTGATTTATGCGTTCTGAACAATCACTTCTCCCTTCCTCCAGTCACTTTAACCCAAAATGTCAAAGCTTACACCTTGGATCATCTGTCGAGAATGCAAGTTTCACATTCTCCTTTTTCTTTTACAGCTGTCTCTTCAGATGAAGTCAAGAAATCCATCCTGTCCATCTCCTCAGCCGCCGTTGGTGATGACAAGTTGTGCTCGAGAATGATCGTCATGGTTTTACCTTTCCTTTTGCCAATTCTCACCCACATTTTCAATCATTCTTTAAGTTCCTGTGTCTTTCCTGCTGCTTGGAAACGAGCGCATGTCATTCCTTTACCTAAAATTCCCAATCCTACTGCCTTTACCCATGTACGCCCCATTTCTATTCTGCCTTTTCTTTCGAAAGTTCTTGAGCACGTTGTTCATAAGCAACTGTCAGCATTTCTATCCACAAACAACGTCATCAGCCAATTCCAGTCCGGTTTCCGCCCTGGCCATAGCACTGTTTCAGCATTAGTCCACGTATCTGATGACATTCGCTTGGCCATGGAAAATAAACTACTCACCTTGCTTATCCTTCTCGATTTTAGCAATGCCTTCAACACTGTTGATTTTGACATCCTCCTAGGCATCCTCAAATCTATAAACATTTCCCCTGTAGCTCTGTCCTGGTTTGACTCTTATCTTCGGGGCCGGTCGCAGCAGATCCGCCTTGATGAGAAACAATCTCATTGGTGTGATCTAGTCGCGGGTGTCCCCCAAGGTGGTGTCTTATCTCCTCTTCTATTCTCCATCTTTATCAACTCCGTCACCAAAGTCATTTCTTCCAAATTCCACCTCTACGCAGATGACTTGCAGATATACCGCCATTTCGCGGTATGCGATGCTGAGGCAGCTATTACAGCAATAAATTCAGATTTGGGTCGGATAGGCGACTGGGCAAGGGCTTTTGGTTTTCTTGTGAACCCGAAGAAGTCACAGGCCATGGTGATAGGTAGTCGCTATATGCGTAGTTGCCTTGACTTTTCGGCGTTATCTTGTGTCTCCATGGACAACTTTCCGATTGCTTTCACTGACACAGCTAAGAACTTGGGAGTCATCATAGATTCGAATCTAACATGGAACGCGAATGTCAGTGATATCAGTCGGAAGATCCACTTCACTTTTCACTCACTTAAGGCCTTACAAAGTTTTTTACCTTTTAAGACCAAAATTTCCCTTGCCCAGTCGCTGGTGTTGCCTATCCTGGATTACGCCGATGCTTGCTATTTGGATGCCACGGAGGAGCTATTAAACAAATTGGAACGCTTGCAAAATCTTTGCATTCGCTTTATCTTTAATCTCAAAAAGTTTGATCACGTCTCTGAGTACCGCAAGCAACTCCGATGGCTTCCAATACGCTACCGTAGAAACACTAGAATCCTTTGCCTCCTATTCAATATCCTATTTAACCCACTCACTCCTCTCTACTTGCGTGAAAGGTTTTCTTTTACTCACTCTAATAATACGCCATGCAGAGCACATTTGCGTACTCTTCTACATATGCCTATTCATAAAACCGATTACTTTTCTTACTCTTTCTCAGTTCATGCAGTCAGATTGTGGAATTCACTTCCTCACATTATTCGTGAGTCTAAATCTATATCTATCTTTAAGAAAAAAGTAAAAGATCACTACTTTTCTCAACTATGAGTTGTATTACCCACCTCACTATCTTAACTTCAAATGTATTTTGGTTATTTATTTATTTTATTCAGGTATTTATAATATGGTATATATGTATGTATATATAAATTTGTATGTAAGTATTGATATCCATAAATATTTATTGGTTCAATCTTAATATAGTATTTAAGTATATTAAGTCGTTGTACACACTATTATTGCATTTTGACCAAACTCTCCAGTCTTGGGTCTGCTGGAAGAAATTTCTTTAGAAATAAGCTGTACCTTTGTACTTACTTGTTGTATTGTTTCTATAAATTATCTGTTAACATGTGTGTACATAAATTGTTAAATAAATAAATAAATAAATAATAACAAACATTATTAATAACTAAAATATAATTAATAACAAACATTATTAACGCATACTAAAAGGCATCACCAAAAAACAGGCATCACCACTCCGGGGTCTAGCCTCTCAAAATCAGGCATCACCACTCCGGGGTCTAGCCTCTCAAAATCAGGCATCACCACGCCGGGGTCTAGCCTCTCAAAATCAGGCATCACCACTCTGGGGTCTAGCCTCTCAGACCATGAAAGGAAACGCATGGTGGCCAGCCAGCGTCAGGAGGGGGAGGCGGGAAGGGTAGAAATAATTTTTTTTTAATATTCACTTAATCAAATAATATCATCCATATGTCTGTTTTTTAATTACCATCTGCTAAATCACTCGCCCATACGGGAGATTCATCGACATCATCGAATGGGTCTGCCTGGCCAGTAGGGGCAGGTCTTAAAGAGTCGTGACTGGCGATCTTTTCAGAACATCCACGTAAATTAACATGTTTTAGTTTATAGCGGTCATTAGGTAAAATTTCCAAAATTTCCATGGGGCTTTCGAATTTTGGGCCTAATTTTGTTGTATGACGTTCATAAATGCGCATCAAAACAAAATCTCCAACCCGAAAATGCTTTATTTGAGCTTTGCCTTTATCAAATCTAATTTTGTCCTGAATAGATCGCTCGTCCATCCTTTGTTTAGAATCATTCCTAAGAGCTACGACATTATCGACAGGTTCATCGTCATCAACTTGGAGGAGCTTGATGGCCGGGGGTGAACATTTTTTACCAAATAATAACTCCATTGGACTTTTGCCAGTACTTTTTGAAATTGTGCAATTTATAGCTAATTGTAAATTTTGAAAAGATTGGTGCCAAGGTTTATCAAGTTCCACCACGGACATATTATCTTTAATGACCTTCATAATCCGTTCTACCTGACCATTAGCCCTGCTGGCACCTTTTGCTACGACATGATGTTCAATACCGAAATTTTGGCAAAAAATTTTAAAATCTAAGGAGGTCAAGCTTTTGTCTTGGTTTGTTATAAGTCTGGTGGGGGTACCGAAAATAGTAATTAGTTCGCGAAAACATTTAATTGCGGAGTTTGATGTACGGTCTGTTGAAAAAACTAAATGGACGTACTTGGTAAACGCATCTATGAAAACGAAGGCGTATTCGGACTGATCGCGTTTTCCGTTCATTTGGCCGGTAATATCTGCATGAACAGTGTGAAAAGGTACTGAAATTTTGTTAATAGGGTGCAGGGAAACTTGTTTAGCGCCCGATGGTCCTTTCCTAACTCTACAGCTAACACAGTTATCGATAAATTTCCTGACTAGTTTAGACATGTTTGGAAACCAATATTGTTCGCGGATCTTTGCCAATACCTTTTCCCAGCCAAAATGTTTAAGTGAATTATGATAATGAGATATAAGATTCCAGCGGAAACTATGAGGAACTATAATAAGTTTCCGCGTTTTATTATCTATTTGTACTTTACGTCTCAGTAATTTATCTTCTAAAATAACATAAGTGTCTGCAAGGTTTTTAGGGATGGAATCGGATTGTAATTGAGTTACTATGTTTTTGAGTACTGGATCGCGTTTTTGTTCGATGAGTAGCCAATTATGATCAAATGTTGAGGTATTAACGAAAATATTCAGCTTTTGGTTAGAGCTAGATAAATTCACATGATTAATAGCTGCTTTTTCTGTACTGGAAACATCGATCGGATTTCTACTAAAATAGTCCGCGTGAGCCAGTCTTTCCCCTTTTCGATACTCTATCTCAAATTGAAACGATTGCAAATACGACCACCATCGGTGCACTCTAGGCGTTAGTTCTTTTTTATGCCTAGAAGCTTTAAGCGAGTTACAGTCAGTGACGACCTTAAATGAACGACCGTATAAGAAATGACGAAAATGTTTGATGGCTTTGACAACAGCCAGTGTTTCGAGTTCATATGAGTGATATTTACTCTCTGCACTGGTTGTTCTCATACTGTAATAACCTATAACGTGAGGAGTCTGGTCTCGTCTCTGTATCAACACTGCGCCATAGCCAACTGCGCTTGCGTCGGTATGTATTTCTGTAGGTAAATCAGGATCAAATATTGTCAACAGCGGAGATGATGTTAAACAGTTAATTATTGCTGCTCTTGCTCTCTCTTGAGATTCAGTCCATCTCCATGGCATATTACATTTCGTAAGCTCATATAGGGGTGCCACAATCCTAGAGAAATTAGGAACAAATTTCCTGAAGTAGCTAGCTAATCCATTAAACTGACGAAGTTCTTTAATATTTTTGGGAATTGGCGATTTAGACAGTGCTTGTATTTTTAATGGACTTGGCTTAACAGTACCATTTTCAACAACATTGCCCAAAAATTGAACAGAAGTTTTTAAAAATGAACATTTAGAAATATTTAATGAAAGTCCTGCATCTGTCAGACGTTTAAGAACAAGATCTAAATTGTGCAAGCCTTCTTCTGGCGTTGTGGACATAACTAATATATCATCTATGTAAACAAGAGCGATTGAATCTTTATAGTCACCTAACCCTTTATTGATAGCTCGCTGGTAGACTGAGGGAGCGTTACAAAGACCAAAAGGCATGCGCAAGAACTCATATTGACCATATGGCGTCACGAATCCAGTTTTCTCTATTGAATTCTCTGCGATAAGTATTTGATGAAACCCTGCAGCCATGTCAAGACATGTAAAGAAACGGGCCCTGCCTAATTTATCTATTTGGTCCGAAATCAAGGGTAACGGATAATGATCTCTAAGCGTATTGGCATTAAGTTCTCGAAAGTCTACACATAGTCTGTCAGACCCGTCTTTTTTCTTTACAAGCAGAATTGGGCTGCTAAAAGGAGAAAAACTATCTCGAATTATGCCATTACTCTTAAGGTCATTAATGATATCTTTTACTTTTTCGCGTTCTACAGGGGATAATCTATAAGGTCTACGCTGTACGATTTTATCAGGGTTTTTTAACCTGATCTATAATTCACCCGTACTAACTTTAGAAACATGATTTCCGGTTGTAAAATTCAGTTTGAAGCTATTGATAATTTTTTTTAACTGTTCAAGTAAGTTCGGATCTTTAACGTCAGTATCTATTTCAAAAGGGAGATTGAAAGCAAGAGATTCATTTACATACCTCACAGGAGTAATATTTTGTTTTACCGAAATTCCAGTATTGGTTAACGTAACGGTAAGACCGGGTATTTTTAAAAGATCATAACCTATTAAAATATCAAGCTGTGTCTCTGTATCTCCAACTACATAAAATTCTAGCTCTACGCTCACTTCGTCAATTTCAACAATAGTTGTAATTGTTTGTGTTCCAGAACAAACAACTTGCGGCGGCTCAATGATCATCACTCATAAGAGCCTAACATTTAAAGAACGCACTGATATTGTAACTCTGTCTGTTGAGCGATCAATTGAAATAGCCTGTATTGAGATAGGGAATATTGTTGTAATAAGTGTATACATACCCCCATCCTCACCATTTGAAGTATTTGAGAGCACTATGGATGAGGTATTACATAGAGTAAATAACAAAAACAAAGAAATAATTATTTGTGGCGATTTTAATATTGATTTATTAGTAGAGACATCACAAAGTAAACGATTCTTGAATCTTTTTAATTGTTACAACCCAAAAAATCTCTTCTTAGAGCCTACGCGAATCACAGCGACCTCAGCCACATGTCTTGATAACATTTTTACAAATTTAATGCCATGTACAAAGTCAGTAATTAATAAACTACAATCAGATCATAGTGGGCAGTTGGCCACTTTTGATAATGGGCTAAAAAAGACTTTAAAAAGAGAAATTACCTTTATACCCATGAATGAGAGACGGCTTGAAACATTTAGGAAAAATGTATTTGAAAAAACATTTAAATTAGATTACTGTGCAGATCCTATTACTCAATATAACTCTATTCATAATATAATTAGAAATGAATATGATTCTGTTTTTAAAAAAAGGAAAATATGTATAAATAATAATTTATTTAGGTTTAGTGACTGGGCAACAGTGGGAATATGCAAAAGTAGAAATAGATTATATGAATTGTACAGTGAAAGAACTTATAATCATAATAAGACATTTTATGAATATGTTAAAAAATATTCAAAATTATTTAAACGAGTTTGCAGTGTAGCTAAATCTAATTACATTTATAATAAAATTAAATAAAGTACTAATATTTCAAAAACTGCATGGAATATAATTAATCAGGAAACTGGAAAAGCAAAAGAACCGCACACCAAATTTAATTTAAAAATTAATGATAAAGTGTTGTCAACTGACAGAGAAGTTGCTGAAGCATTTGAAAATTTTTTTACTGCCATCCCTGTGTCAACTACTTCGAGTATTAATTCATGTTCCACTCTTGCACAGTCACTGCTGACGGAAAATGTAAATTCTTGCAATATTGATTTTATTTTTAAACATGTTACTGTTCCACAAGTTTTAAATGCATTTAAAAGCATTAAAGTAAAAAATACTGCCGATTTAGCTGGGATTTCTGTTAAAATTATTGAATCTGTCATTGATGGTATAGCCCCGTACTTAGCCAGTATATTTAATGACTGTGTTGATAATGGTGTTTTTCCTGATTTAATGAAATTGAGTAAGGTCATTTCAATATTCAAAGCAGGTAGTATGTCTGACCCTAATAATTTTAGACCTATATCTATACTACCAACGCTCAGTAAGATTTTTGAAAAATTAATTTTAAATCAATTACTTTCTCATTTTTACGGTAATAGTTTAATGAGTTTTAAGCAGTTTGGTTTCACGCGGGGTCGCTCAACAACCGATGCCGGTGTTGAGCTCATAAAACACGTATTCAGCGCCTGGGAGGAGTCGTGTGATGCTATTGGTGTCTTTTGTGACTTGTCCAAGGCGTTCGACTGTGTGGATCATACTACTCTACTCATGAAACTGCACCATTACGGCATTAAAAACCGAGCGCTTGCCTTGATTAAATCATATATTTCTAAAAGAAAACAGAAAGTTGCAATAAATGGAGAAAAATCATCAGGATCGGCAGTGACAATGGGTGTGCCCCAGGGCTCAGTTCTTGGTCCTTTCCTATTTTTAGTTTATATTAATGATCTGCCATCGGTCGTTAAGAATCAATGCGAGGTCATATTGTTTGCTGACGATACTTCCTTCTTGTTTAAAATCAAAAGACAAGAAATTGACTATCGAGCGGTGAACAAATGCATCTCCAACACAGAGCAGTGGTTCTCAGCTAATAATTTGCTCCTCAATGAAAAAAAAACGAAATGTGTTAAATTTACATTGCCAAATGTCAAACAGGTAAACACAAACATTGTAGTTAAGAGCCAGGAACTGACTCCTGTAAACTCAACTGTATTTCTGGGCATAACCTTAGACGCCAAACTGCAGTGGGGACCGCATGTTGATGGTTTAGCGAAAAGGCTTGGCTCTGCCGCATATGCTGTTAAAAAAATTAGACAAATTTCAAATGAAACAACTGCTCGATTAGTCTATTTTGGTTACTTCCACAGCCTCATGACATATGGTATTCTTTTGTGGGGGAGTGCTACCGACATCGATGCTATATTTATTCTGCAGAAAAGGGCGGTTCGCGCAATCTATCAGCTCGGTCCAAGGGTGTCACTTAGAAGTAAATTTAAGGAAATAAATATTCTTACCTTCCATTCACAATATATTTTAGAAAATTTAATGTATGTTAAAAAGAACATAACCTTGTTCAAAAGAAAAAAAGATCTGCACAATGTTAACACAAGAGGAAGAAATATGCTGGCAGCTCATAATAGCAGGCTTCATAAAGTCACTAACTCATTCATGGGTCAATGTATACGCTTTTATAATAAGGTTCCTGAGGATATCCAAGGTCTTCCTATTGACAAATTCAAAGAAAATATAAAGGAGAAGTTGTGTGCTAGAGCATATTATAAACTATCCGATTATTTGGATGATAAAAGCCCTTGGGTATAATCTCCTCATTAACAGGATTGTACTAGTATTTGTTACAAAGCATGTGTAATGTGTCTGTTTGTGCGATGAGTTCTTCGTCCCGATGAATATCTAAAGCGTCATTGTCACTAAAGTACGTCTTCTTATGGTAGCGTCGGGTGACGGGTCGCTCACTTCCCTCTAATATGGTTGAGGAGGGCGATGGCTGGATCCCACGTTAACTCGTGAACGGGTGCCGTTTGAGGGTGTTCGTCGTTTGGATACTTGGGGGGAGGGAGACTTGCCGAGCTAACAGATGCAGAAAAGAATATTTTTGTATAGACATTAAGAGACTCTGTAAATTTATTTTGAAAAAAAATATACCCGTGAAGTTTCTTGCCAGTTCTTCTTCACGAAGGTTTTTTTCGAACTGGTGGTAGAATCATGTTTTATTTGACGTCAATAAGAACAAGTAATTGTCAATGTTGAGAAATAAATATTTGAATTTGAATTTGACGTACTGGACACCGACCGATACCCAAAAATACGATATCGACAGTCTTTCTTTTTCCTGGAATTGAACCAGAGAAACGTTGTCGCAACAATGAGCACTCAGCGCCAGTATCGAATAAGCAATCGTACAATTTTGACCCGATTCTGACAGATGTCATGCTACGGTTAAATGAATTGAAAAAAATTATAGATTTACTTTTAGACGCTACATTATTTTCATGTTTTTGTTTTAAGAAACAATTCCTTTCTATATGACCCATTTTGTGACAATATTCACACTCTACCGTCTTTAGAGAATTATTGTGGCTGACAGAGTTCTGGGGAGGATTGAATTTAAAATTAGTCGTGGATGCAGTAGCAGTGTTTTCGTTGCAATCACGAAAACGATGGCCTGGTTTTTTACATTTGTAGCAGAATACAGAATTATCACTCTTTACAAGATGTTCAGACACTCGATGTTTTTTATTGTGAATATTGTTAGGATTTTCACTATAATCGAATTTCCGCTTGCGATAAGTTTTTAAAACAGTAATCAGTACGGGCAAAGAATTGGGTGTATTTCTAAGTAACTCGGACCTAATTTGTTCGGGATAAATACCTGTGATCAAAGCTTCAATGACCTCAGCCTCCGAAGCCTCAGGCCGAACCCGCTTGAAGAGGGTCCAACCAGTAGTAGCATACTCTGCGTAGTTGATGGCTTGATCCGATGTGTAGCTGTGCCATTTGTGAACATCATCAGCGTAACGAAACTCCTTCCCAAATGTTCGTATCAAATCTTGTTTAACTTCCTGCCACGTGGTAGATTGTAGGGACCAGTTATCAGCCCAAATCTTCGCTCGTCCTTTCAATCGAAGAATAGCTTTCATGCGCGCTTCCTGAGGTGTGATGTTGAAAGTAGCTAGGGTTTCATCAACATTCGCGCACCAATCTCTTATATCGTGTGAACGGAAGTCTGGATCAAATGGCGGCAAATAGAAGTTGCTGCGATCTCGTGGCACAGACGTCGTAGCTAGGGCTGCTGTGACGGCACTTGTGGCTGCTTGCTTGGTGACGGTTGTTAGTAAATTCATAACTTGATCCATAGAAAAAGTAGCTGTCGGAGATACTTCATCACTACACTCACTTGGTTCCATGATATGACCAATTATAATTATATGGATACAAAATAAAAGGAGCGTGTTACCAGAACGGTGTATTTTAATAGACTGCCAATGCTTATCGGATACTCGGATTACAATAACTTCCCCTTCCCCTACGATCACGCCACTTAGTCCAAGAAAAACAAATGATGTCATTGCTAATAGAAAGCCAGCTGATAATCATAAAGACCAATTAAGTCGTTACGTAAACCAGTGACGTCATCGCCATGGAAAGTTACAATAGATAAATTGCATAACCACAAATATTTATTAAACTTATTCCTAAATCCCTTATCTGTTTACTATTTTAGTACAATAGTTCAATTATACATACAATGATTCATTTAATCTATTTCTTGCCCCAATACAATGGATCGCCGCCCATATATACTATTCATTGTGCCAATCTATAGCGACGTATGGTATTGCAGCCTGGGGGAGTGCTGCTAAATTCCATCTTATTAAAATAGAACGTGCACAAAGAGCCGTAGTCAAGGTATTAAATTTTAAAAGATACGATTACCCAACTGATAAATTATATAAAGAGTTTTCAGCTTTAACTATTCGTCAGTCATTTATAAAAAACTAAGTCTAGCAGCAACATAAGATTGAACCACCACAGGATGTTTTTTTAAAAAGACGCTTTTTTCTGTTTATAGAGTACCTACCCTGTTTTAAAAAAAATTTCGCTCGTAACTGTTTTTCATACTTGGGTCCTTGGGTGTATAACAAACTTGGCAAAATAATAAAACAATCACTTAGAAACATAAGATTCCGTACTTTTAAAGTACTAATAACAAACTATCTATCCACATTGGACTATGAGTCTACTGAGATGTCGATGAGGCTGTGCCTTATATATAATAAATATATATGACGGCCTGTTTGGTGTGGAGGTAAGTAACCTTGCCTTCCATGCCAGAGGTCCCGGGTAGGAATCCTGGTAGGGGCAGATATTTTATCACACTTGCTTTCTAGTCATGGGTGTTTATGTTTATTTAAGTCTATTTGTAATATTTATGTATGAAAAAAAAGCATCTATGTGTGTTGATATATTTTTTAAGTTTATTTGTCCGTTATCTAGTATCCATAACACAAGTTCTTAATGAAACTTAATTTGGGCTAGATAATGTACTGTGATTGTTAGAAATATTTATTATTATTTATTTATTTATATTATAGAATACGTCTTATAGAATATATTTATTAAACATGTTATTTATATTTAGACATTATGCTTTATCGATTTATATTTATTGTATTTTTTAATTGTTTATATTGTGATATATTATAAATAATAATATAATACATATTTTAATTTATAATAATAGTATATTCTTTCGTAATTCATTTCTAAGTATTTATAATCCCAATTTTATAATTTTCCTTTAAAATATGCTGCAAGTACAATACATACTTTACAATACAATAACAATGTAACACTGTGTCCAATAAAATCGTGCTATTTAACACGTGCTACATTTCGGCTTAGAATACGTATCCATACGTCATAATTACAATGCTTGGTCACCTGAAACGACGACTCTACGCTGCCGCAACACAGTTTGTTCTAGTGCGGGGGTAGTTGCCAATGTCGACTGTTGCCATCAATACTGTGCAACACTTTAGAATGTTAACTTTGAACAATAACGGATTACCCATACATGAGTAGGAAGGGTACATTTATGTTTATGTTTCCCATTACTTTGTTTTACTGGTTTTTAGTATAATATGCTAGGTTAGTGTTGCTCCATTTTACGTATGAAAGCCGTTGAATATATATCGTCGGATATAAAGGTTGGAACTTGTTGTAAACTAAATGAAAACTAAGTCAAAAATTTAATTATGTCTGCGAATTAGTTTTCATTTTTTTTTATTTGGAATTGTTTTGGATTATTCATTCAATCATATCTACTGTTGGCGCTTACAGTCAACTGCAATGGAAATCTATCAACGCCTTCTACCCAAACTCGTGTGTACTACCGTAACTATTTCAATTTACATTTTTTTGTAATAATTCTACCCGTCACATTCAATTGATTGGTTTATATAACTTCTGTTAAAACTACCCTACACATACATACTCACAAGCTCTTGCAAACCGGTCGCGATGAATACCTAATGAATTAGGCCAGGTCTCCACTGCACTAAACCGCGCAGATATAAGATAATAAATATGAACATTTTGTATGCGTAAATTATATTTTGATACTATTTAAATGTGAATAGAGATTTTGAATATTTATATTATTGTAATAAATACGTAATTATATTATTGTAATATTTTCTGACGGTAATAAATACATAGATATTTATAGATGTTATTATAAATAAGAAATAATATATTTATTTGAAGTTAATAAATTTATACGATTATATAATTAAGATATGTGGCAAAGTTCGCCACATAGTGATATCTAATATTAATATTTTATATACTATAACGAGTTTATTCATTGAAATAGAGGACGAAAATTTAACGAAAATGGCTTCCAATTCTTTTGATTTAAAGACCGCTCTCGCATTGCTCCCGATAATGACTGGTTCTGAGCAAACAACCTTACAGCTCATTGACAGAATACAGCTATATCATAACATGTTAGATAATAATTCTAGGACTCAATTAATTGATTTCGTAATTAAAACCAGCTAATGCTAAATTGCGATTGAGGGCCAGCTGTCAAGACCTAAGTAGCTTGATTCCGGATATGAAGAAATTTTTATTGCCTAAAAAATCTTAGGTTGCTCTGCAACATTAGTTATACAATACTAAGCAAGACCATAGGTTTATTGAAACTTTTGGTTGTTAGGTAGGTATAGGTTTATTTGAACTAGAACAATTATTTGTCAACTTAACTGTCGCACAATCTGATGGACGCGACGAAAAATAAGACGTATTACGCTCCTTGAATGAAAAAATTGCGATAAAACGATTCGCAGATGGGTTATCTGACAAGCGCCTTAGTACGATCATAGCGTCACGTCAATTTGACTCGCTTCCGGATGCAATTAGGTCAGCTGTAGATGAACAATTAACGTCATCAGTTAGCGAAAACAGTGTAATGAGAATTAAACATTCTTTTAATTCAAATAATTATCGTAGGCCGTTTTCACATCGTCATCGAAATTTTAATTCTATTAGACCATTGAACTACTCGTATAACAGCACTAATAACCGCAATATGAATCGCAATAATTCTTTTTTTTTTTTTTTTTTGCTGCCGAGGCACCCTCGCGGGGGGAGGTGGAAGATGCGTCATGCATACCTGCCCGCAGGTAAATTCCTCTGCGGGGGGGTTATGTGGGACTCACCAGAATGGCACCTACCCACTAAAAACCACCTGTTGGCTGTAGTTATTACCGTTAGCCTTCATTGGAAGCGACACCCGTCAGGAAGTTGGGCGCGCTGGCGGAGACCCGCTAGCGGGTCTTCCGCCTGTAGTGAAAGTTGCACTGAAGGTGCTCAAAGGGACATGAGCTGGTGGCCGTTCTGGGCAGCCTCCGGTGAAGCCGGGGCTGGGCAGAGGTCGGCCCAAGCATGATTTAGGGATCAATTCATTTAAATGAACCTACAATGAATTGAGAAGGGAACTATGCTCCGCCAGAGCTAGCAAACGCTCTGTCGGAGTACGTGAAGCCCTAAGTTTACGGGCTAAGACTGCGATTTCACTAACATCGACATTTTTTATAGCGTCGCAGACGATACGCATATCATCTGCTACGGAGGATTGAGGAGTGGGTTTGTATGGGCGAGGAGCCGGGATGGGATTCGATGCGGGGCGCTGCCTCCAGTTTTCTGGGGCAGGCCTAGACTGTGTAGGCTTTGCAGCCGGAGGAACCCGGCTACGCAGCGGCGGAAAGTTTTCTTGAGAAAGGCGCGGGGCCTGTTTGGGTGCCGCCCTTTTGAAATTGGAGCGCATACAACGGGGTGCACGAGGGCAGCCCTTGTAATTTGCGGTGTGGCCGGACTGGCCACAAAGCACGCAATCGGGAGGAGAGGGAGTTTCAGGAGTGCGATTGCACTCCTTAGTGAAGTGCGGGACCAGGCACTTGACGCACCTGGGCGGTGCGCGGCAGTTGGCCGCCGCGTGCCCGTACAACTGGCACCGATGGCACTGGCCGGGATGACCGCGGCGATGAGGCGCCTCGATCGAGATCCCAGAGAGGCCGCATATAGTGCTAACCCCTTTGAGGATCTCTCTGGACTTGGGGACGTTGGCGAGAACCACCAAAGCGAGAGGGTGTTGTCTCCCGTACTTGCTGTGCATTTTATGCACCGCGAGTGCCGGGAAGCCTTGGGAATGCAGATCCTCCAGGATAGCCTCGTTCGATAATTCGAACGGGACTCCCCTGAGTACCGCTCTGATCTTACGCTCTTCTGACAGAGCATAAGTGTGATAAGCATATTGCTTATCGGTGAGGAGCTTTGTTAAAGCACGAAAGTCGTCTATTGACGAGACTAAGATTTTAATAGATTCACCCGAGTTGGCTGCTCGGGTGTAATGGATTTTGTGCTCATTGCACAATGTCGAGACCTCAGTCCATTTACCCTTTTCCCGAAGGAAAACGGGTGGTGGGACCTTGGCCTTGACAGAAGTTGGGGCCGGAGCGGGTGTTGAAGACACCGGGGCAGCTGGCGTTGAAGACGCCGTAGGGGGTGTAGGGACGGGCGCCGGGTCTTGTTTCGAGCGCTTCTTAGAGCGCTTCTTAACAAGGGTGAAAGAGGGAGGCTCATCAGGGTCAGTTGGGGTGGCATCCGAGGATGACTCAGTCGCGGGTGCGCGCTTGCGGCGCGGAGGGGCGTCTACTTCGCACTCCATGTCACTGGAGGAAGGGGACGCTGGAGAGCCTAAGACCAGAGGGGTCTGGGGGACTGTGGTGGCCTGAGGGGCCATTGATGGAATTAACGCCATGATATGCGGGATAAGAGAATCAAGGAAACGAAACTTATCAGCATTTATAAACATGCCTTCAGCATCGGTACTTTCAAGTAGCTTCTTCCTAATCTCTTCAGAGCTTAGGGAAGCCATTGCGGAGGGGTTGGGGAGGGACAATATATGAACCTAACAACGATGACTAACTTCCTAAAAACCACCCTACACGCAGTAGGGCGGTTGAGGACGACGCGGATAACTTACTCGAACACGGAACTTGAAGTCCTGAAACGACGAGACCCCGTCGACGAAGCTCACGTTCCACGAAGTACCTACGGTTAACAGCCCACTGTCCGCCGTGAAAACGGCGTTAGAAACTTATTAGATGTACGGTTAACGAGCCACTGTCCGCCGTGAAAACGGCGTTAGAAACGTAATACGGTATACAACTATGAAATTATATATTACGACAACAACCAGTGAAATTTGGGTGCTCAATTAGCGCGGGGGCTAATAGAGCGGGAAGGCGTCTGCGATCGACGTGCGCTCGAGAACGCACGCAGACCGAGACTGTTGCGCAATAATTCTAATCCTCCAAGATTTAAGCCAATGACATATTATAATAACAAGTATGTAGGCGGGAACGCGGCGGCGGCCCGCGCGTCCTGTCCAGCTTCAAGTCGCAATATATTATTCTATATATAATTCAACATACGCGCCACGACGCAGCGCAGGCAGGCAGCAGTAGTACCCCTGCACCGAATAGTGAATGCTTCGCGCCAACAGCGAATGAACACTACGTTTTTAATCATAATGTCGGTAGTATAGTTTCTATGAGTATAAGACTAAGTAATGATTAAAGTAAAAAAATAGATTTGTAAGTAGACAGTGGCGCAAGCCTTTCTGTTATAATATATGAATGATAAGATAACTATTAAGAGTGTTAGTGGTAACTTGATATTCTAGGGTTATATTTTTTTAGATTTAATGTTTGATTATGTTATTTTTAGACAAAAGTTTTATGTTTTTAAAAACGTATCATGCTCCGCCGACGGAATAATATTGGAAATTTTTTAAAGCGATACAGTGCAGTAATAGATTATAAAATGATGAGAAGATAAATAACGACCAAACGGTACATATTGATATTGATCATAAAGACTTTTATACACACGTGATTCCAGCACGTTGTGAAGTGATTAAGTACATACCGTGCCGATCAACTAATGATTGCGTTATTTTGGCCAGAGACTAGTAAATAACTATAGAGTGACCACCTCCATACAAAAAATCGTGACTCGGAAAAAGCTCAAAATCCAAGCTATTTCTAAATGTCACTCTCAAATAGCTTGGACCAAACTTGTCGTCTTTAATTTTTATATGAATTATTGACAAGAAACGTTATGCAAAATATTTGTATTGATACGGACTAAAACTGCTAGATGGCGTTGTCAAATAACCTGAAACCTTAGCAAGTAGGATTTATTCCTTTCCTAAAATTGGAAAATGTCCTCATTTTATATAATTGATTTTGATAATTTTACTCAATAAGAATAGGTAGATAGTAATTTATTCTTACTTTATACATAATAAAATAACAACTATGTGACGGTTGTCTATTTCGACCTCTTTTTGTCAGTAAATTTTATTTTTTTTGTCGTTCCCGACGTAATTTTAAACTACGAATTACGTAGTGTCGGAGAACGGCAATGTTTTGATTTGACAAGCCAGTCACGAAAAATTATCCATCATAACAACTAGAATCTATTTATTTATTATTGTTTCCGAGTTTATTATTCAAAATTACATGTTTATCAATTTTTTATTATCTACAATCAAAGTTTTCATGAAATCAATAATTTATTTTTACGTACACGAGTGTGCGTAGCCAAAATTTTTGGTAAGGATTCTCATTCATTAAAATTTTATTTTGTTGTTACTTTTTCTTTTCAGATCAAATTTAATTGTATTAATGTTTCTGTTTTATTTTGTGTGACTATTTTTTATTTCAATTTTGTTTATATTTTTTGTTTGTATTTACAGGCATTTTTGTATATTTTTAATTTTACTGCAAAATAAACATAGAAGAGAGCTTTGGTATTTCCTTTCTGGACCCTCAATTACCACTCCGCAAACAACGCGTAACACACTGGCGCCGACCATTCAAACGCAGTTTATGGAGAAGAGAGGAGGAACAATATCAACAGAGGAATAGCAACATTAAAAATAATTTTTTTATAATTATTATTGAGGTCAGGCATAAAACTTTATTTGTTACCATTTTCAACCATTAACATTCACTAGTTAGGTTATATATCTACTGTAATATATCAAATTACTGCTAAATTATTCAGACATTTAAGTTTCTTTAGTTTCTTTCGTTATAATATCTTTGAAGAAATTTTCTGAAGGCACAACATTTATTCTATAACCCAGTAATTTCATTATTTAAATAACATTTTCTATTCATTTTCATCACTTGAAAATACGTATATTTTTAAGGCTCTTTTCTGCATAACGACTATTAACAAATTTATTTCACTTTAACATTTTTTTTTTGGATTTTGCAATGAATTTTTCACAACTAAATAAACCTGAAATAATTTATGAATTAAAAATCAGAAATATAAATTTTTCTTCGACGCAATCTGTAGACGAACTACGATCATTATTATTAAATATTAATGTAGATTCTGAAACAGAAATTTTACAAAATAGCCCTGAAGAAGCGAAACCATGTAATAAGTTCCTCTAAAAACATTTTTGTGCTAAGTTTGCACCCAAATTTATTAAATGTAAAGTTTCAAATAAAGTTTCACCATTAATTTACGATTTAGTGGATATGAATAATAACCCATTAGGTCGTTGGCATATCAGAGACATTAAACCTCTACCGCGTTTAACTTCTTCTTTGAGTGACTAGATTGGTTGTTACCAATTACTTTATATGAATTCATATATAATTATTGCTCATTATCTCACGGCGAGCATAAGCCGATTCTTTTTGTCTTATTTTTTTTTTCTATGCACCTCATTATCGTTTGGCTATACCATTAACATTGACGTTGGTCAAAACTTATAATTAATTATCATCATCGTAGTATTAGGTTAACTTATTGTGTAATTTATTTAATATTTGCAATTCTAGGAGTGTAAACTCTTATTTTCAATATCTGTATTATACTTTATAGTATAATTTGTTAAATGTTATCAATTTTTTTTTTTTTCTCAATTTTTTTTTCAAGCGGTTTGCAACTTGTAAAATTAAGCCTTCTGCACGAGCGTTTATTAAGGTAACTCGTTAAACTAAACCATACCTATGTGTATTACTTATACGCTTGAATCACTTTCCCGTGAGAATTATTTTCATATGTTTATTACATAAGTATTTTAATTACTTCACAAAAGACCCTTGGATTTTATTTAAAAGTCAATGTTTCACGACTGGCTATGATTTTCTTTTCTTTCCGGCATATTTATTTCAGTCTTTAACTGAAACTTGTTTATAGTAATCACCGTGCGGGAGTTAGCGACACGTTAAAGAAGCCATAAGCTATTAATATTTTCAGCGGATGGCAACTATTAAAGCCTTTTGCCGTTGCGTCCAACTCTGTTGAGTTGACTTATTTAGGATACGATTCCTCATAAGCAACTCTAACTGCATGATGTTTTATTTCCAGTAGTTGGAATAAGACTAGTATGAAAGAGAATGTATGTTGTAATTATAATGTACGTTGATGGAGTTGAACGATGTATATTAACATTGTATATTCCAGGAACATGTTTAAAATTTTATCATTCATGAACCATGTAATTTAAGATAATTATTTAGGATTTTTTTTTCTCTCTCTCTCGTCTGTTTTGTCTTCTTTTTCTATTAAATAACTTGTTGATATGCAATATATCAGTATTATTTTTTTTTTCATATATACAGGATGTTTTTTTTCAGAAAAATTCTTCTATAGGATGTTAATATTAATTTTCATTTTGCTTTTAATTATTATTTTTTTTTTGATCGTTCTTTCATTTGGCAGATTAAATATTAAAATTCGATATGTATATGCGGTTTATTTTGATTTGGTTTGAATATTTTTTTTTTTAAAAACTATACTGAAAAAATCTTTCAGATTTTTTTTCCCGGCCCCCGGGGTATTGTGACGGTTGTCTATTTCGACCTCTTTTTGTCAGTAAATTTTATTTTTTTTGTCGTTCCCGACGTAATTTTAAACTACGAATTACGTAGTGTCGGAGAACGGCAATGTTTTGATTTGACAAGCCAGTCACGAAAAATTATCCATCATAACAACTAGAATCTATTTATTTATTATTGTTTCCGAGTTTATTATTCAAAATTACATGTTTATCAATTTTTTATTATCTACAATCAAAGTTTTCATGAAATCAATAATTTATTTTTACGTACACGAGTGTGCGTAGCCAAAATTTTTGGTAAGGATTCTCATTCATTAAAATTTTATTTTGTTGTTACTTTTTCTTTTCAGATCAAATTTAATTGTATTAATGTTTCTGTTTTATTTTGTGTGACTATTTTTATTTCAATTTTGTTTATATTTTTTGTTTGTATTTACAGGCATTTTTGTATATTTTTAATTTTACTGCAAAATAAACATAGAAGAGAGCTTTGGTATTTCCTTTCTGGACCCTCAATTACCACTCCGCAAACAACGCGTAACAACTACAAAGGACCATAAACATACTGGTAAGTATAAGTTTATTTCGTTCAGAGACGCCTGGGCACTACCATCCTCCTAGCTTTTATCATCACAGTTGTGATAAACGCACATGTTATACGATATATGTAGCAGCCAAAACGTAAGCTCCATAAAATTTGCAAGAGTCACAGTAGGCGAGCAGAAATATTGTGAATTCAAACAAATGCAGGGAAAAGTTCCAAAACAAACACACACCCATAGCAACAACAACAAACGACAACGAATTCAAATTGTCAAACAAATAAAATGTTGTCATAAAAAGAACAAAACAAGTTGATGGATAAAGAACATTTTTTTTTAATAAGTGTCTATAAAAAAATATTTACAAAACATTATAGCAAGAAAATATGTTTTTAACTACTGCAAAATAGTTATGAGTGTTATGCATTATAAATAAAAATTATGCACTTATTAAGACATAATTTTTATCGATATCAAGAAATAAAGTAAAATATAAAAGGCCTATTAATTAAATGCACTGAATTTCGTTTTATTATGTTAAGGCAGATAAGAACAAACTGTCTAGATGAATGCTATATTTTTGTGGGAAAAATTATGTACTGGCAATACAGTAACCCCGTAACACTACAAATAATATCCGGGGTGGTGTAAAGTTTTCTGTTACTGAATTATAAGAGCGGCAACATAGCATCAAATAATATAATGCACTAGCTGACAAGGTCTGTTGTCGCCTGATACCTACTAATAGTACTTGCAATGAATTATCAAATGATTTTGTAAACAGCGCCATCTTAAGATTTTTTACGTATTATTTTGACTAAATTTTAAATAAATTGTAAATCTAATACAACTAACGCCATCTCTCCATCTTAAAAACAACTATTTGTCAAATCACTTTTGTTAGACATGGTTAGTCTATAGTTATTTACTAGTCTCTGTTTTGGCTAAGAAATTACAGGAAGGAGTTTTTATAACAGGGATGCTTGCAAAACCTTTAGAGGGTCGCATCCCTATTAAAGTTTTGTATATATTAAATTTACATTAAATTAAATTTTATATGATGGTATAACATTTAATTTTTCGAACTTAGATGTTCATGACTTGAATACCTCTTATATTTGTTGTTTTACGAATAATATAATTCAAGTTAAATCATTGTTCGATTTACTAGGTTTGAGTTACTTAAATAAGGAGGAGAAAATCGGGATTGAAAACGTATGTGTGAAATTCTCATATCTCTTTCATCTACCGGGCGATAGGTTAACAGTTACTAACTAAATGGAGCATTCTATTACTTTAAAGGAAAATGTAACACCTATGTATGTTAAACCTTATAGAATTCTGCACGCTCTTAAATCGGAAGTTGACAGGCAAAATGCTATACGACGATATCATTGAAGATACTGTTTCAGAATGGTCTAGCTCCGCGCTACTGGTTCCGTAGAAAGTTGATAAATCAAATGAAAGGAAATGGAGACTCGTGGCCAACTATAGTAAACTTAATAATAAAATCCAAGACTACAAGTTTCCACTCCCTAACAAAACTGAAAATTTAGATTCGTTATCAGGAAATATTTATTTTTCAAAATTAGAATTATTTCAATTATATAACCAACTTAATTTAAATGAATATTCACAAAAATATACATCGTTTTCTGTAGACAAAATGTATCAACTTTCTTTGAAGCCCGACTCACGTAAATGCACTGCGTTTTCAGCAGGAAAACAACATCAAAGGAAGCGCTGTCCGATGGGACTGAAAACTAGTCCTAGTGTCTTTTCTCAGCTTATGACAATAGCAATGGCAGGATTAAATTATAAAAAAATTTTTATTTATTTAGATGACTACGTCGTTTTACGGAATTCATTACAAAAAATTAATAAGTGTTCTAAATCAATTAAGAAAAGTAAACCTTAAGCTAAATCCCATGAAATGTGAGTTTTTGAGAAAAGAAGTAGTTTATTCAGGCCATAAGATCACATCTGAAGGTATTTTTCCGAATCCTAGTAAAATAGAAATAGTAAAAAATTACTCAACCCCCACAAGTGCTGATGAAATAAAACGATTCGTAGCTTTTGCTAATTATTACAGGATGTTTATTCCTCATTCTTTTACAATGGTTTACCCTTTAAATATTTTATGCAGAAAATATGTGAAATTTGAATGGAGTTCCGTATGTGAAACGGCATTTAACAATTTAAAAATAGCTGAGACTAATCCGCCCGTCCTTGAGAATCACAATTTTTCGCAAGACATATTAAGATTACAAACGGACGCCTATAAAATAGGCCTAGGAGCCATATTATCAAATAGCAACGGTAGAGTTGTAGCGTACGCAAGCCGTTATTTGAAACAGCAGAAACTAGATATCCGATAATAGAATTAGAATTATTAACAATCGTTTGGGGCATTCAACATTTTCGACCATATCTGTACGGAAGAAAATTTTAAATTTATACTTAGACCATAGATCCCTAACCTATTTATTTATTTAAATTTCGGCTGTACCTTGAAGAGTACGATTTCGAAGTAAAGGACGTTTCGGGTCGAAATAATGCAGCTGCAGATGCATTAAGTCGACTTCCACTGACGTCTAAAGAATTCCACAGCGTAAGTTCTCAGCGTAAGAACTTCACTGAAAAACAAACTGTATCCGCAAATACCAATAAGACCGTACGATCAGATACTGATCAAAAGATACTGAACAAAAAAAAAATAAATAAATAATAAATATTTCTAACCAATACACCGCATTATCTAGCCCAAATTAAGTATCATTATGTACTTGTGTTATGGATTCTAGATATCGGATAAATAAACTTAAGAAATAAATACACATACCTAGATATATTTTTTTTATAAATATTAGAAATAAACTTAAATAAACTTACATACACATCCATGACTAGAAAGCAAATATGATAAAATATCTACCTCTACCAGGATTCTGGCATAAAAGGCAAGGCCACTTACCTCCACACCAACAGGCCGTCAAATCGAACTAAAATAATAATTCATTTCCTTTAAGATCTCAGTATAGTATATTGAACATTCTCCAGCTTTCTCAGTCAGTGCAAACAATACATCATAAACATAAATAAACAAATTATTGCTGAACTGTCTGAAGATTTTCATGTTTATCTTTTTCTTGAAAATTCAGAATTGGTGGTTTAGAAACTCGCCTTTGTGGCATGATCGGAGGATTAATACTTTGTCTCGGCTTTTTCTTGTTCTGCAGCCTGTAGCTGTTCACAACGATCAGGAAGTAGATCCAGATGAGGCAGCTCACCACTTCTCCAACTACAAAGTGTATTAGTCCATAGGATTGCCATAAAACCTTCACACCCCTGCCATTTCCCGCGGTGTCTTGAAAGTCCTCTTTTGACATCAAAATACAAAATGATATTGATAATATCAAATCAATACACAAAGTAATAAACTGAATATGCAGATATGGAAGGAAAAATCTGCCGTGAAGATTAAAAATGATGTCCACTAAAAGTAATTTATCAAAAATTACTGAAAGAAGCGACATAATCATGAACAGGTACTCGAGTACGATGATGGGGGTTGGGTAGCGGGACTGCCACGGCTGGCTGGGGAAGAAGACCCACACGAATCCGCGGAATATGGACAGCACAGCGATGACGATGCATCCGGTTCGCAGCGACACCACCACACAGCACTTATCCACAGTTTTCCATCTGTTGAACATTCTTCAGCTTTCACAGTTGTATATAACACTTCGCATAAATTATAATGGATATTTTAAATTGAAAAACTTATAAAAAAATTGTTTTTATATGAAATCAATATGTGAGTAATGACAATGACGGCACTTATCATAGAGTACAAAGAGGCCTAGGAATGCGCAAGCGTACTCATCCACCAGGCTGTCAGCCGATCCCGAAGCCCTTCTGGCCGCAAATTCTAATTCTAACGTAAATTCTAATTCTAACGTAAATCCTAATTCTAACGTAAATGCGAATTAATTCAATTTTATTTTGCAATTTTTAATTTTTTTTTATTATTTGATTCTCATTTTGAGCACCTTCAGTGCTATGTATTCACCTTCAGTGCTTTGAGCACCTTCAGTGCTATGTAAATCCCAGCGGGTGACCCCTTCTGGGCCCCGCTAGCGCGGCCTCTTTCTCCAATTGGCCGTCGCTCAGATGAAGGCTGAGTTGCAAAAATGCACGAGCCGACAGGGGGTTTTTAGTGGGTATGGTTCTGGTAGGCGTCGGGACGAGTCCCACATAACTCTGGAATCGCGCCAGAGTATGCGTCAGGGCATTTTTATCCTCCTGCCCTTCCCAAGGAGGGGAACAAAAAAAAAATTAAATGAAACGACACAATTAAATTAGAAATATTCAAGTTCTGCAATGATTACTACTCTCTAAACTCTAAAGTTTCACATTTCAGAGGTATAAGAAATAATGTATCAGAAAAATCTAAATAGTGCTATAAAAATTAATTGTATGAAACAACAATTTATTCTAAAGTTTTAGCATATTTTTAACTTACTATTAATAAAAAGCGCAGTTGCAAAAGTTTTAAATGGATAAAAAGTTTTGCTGACGGCACACAATAAAATGTATACATGTCAATAGAAAAAACCCTTAAACGAATAGAAAAAAATATACATCACAATACCTAAAATGTAGGTGAATAAAAAACATATTTAAATAATTTTACGTACTAGAGCAATTTGTACCTTGTCCCACCTAATAACTTGAAATTTCTAAACGACCTCAAATTATGAAATCTCTATGCTTTGTTACTTCCGTTGCAGGGTTATGCTTAAAAAAGGGCTTTGCAAAAGTTTAAAATTGCATTTATAATTTTTCTGTCTGTAACGTGACACTTTAGAGCAAAGTGGCTTATATTTTTGTGTTTTTTAGATGTATGTTGCTGAGCCCGTCAATTCACGCTTTGAGAAGGCTATTGGAATTGTGTGAGAGCTATGCAGTCAGGCATGTACTCATGTATAATGTTAAAAAGTGTTAGCTTATGGTGTTTGGCGCAAGTTTAAAATTACCTACTAACATTCCTGGTCTCACACTTAATAACATTGAATTAAAGCGGACCTTTAAATGTAAATACTAATACTTGGGCATATGATTAATTCCCACCTAACAGATGAAGATGACATCGAGAGAGCACGTAGAGCTATCGCTGTACGAACCAACATGTTAGCTCGAAGGTTTGCATGTTGCAATTATTTTTATTTAGAGCTTATTGCCCATTATTGTTCACGTGCAGCCTTTGGGTTAATTACGAAAAAAAATGTTATTCAGCTCTACGTGTTCAGTATAATAACGAATTTAGAATATTGTTGTGGCTGCCGCGGTACTGTAGCGCGTCAGGCATGTTCGCGGAGACGCGAGTAAACGATTTTTTAGCGATTATTATAAAAATGGTCGAATCACTGATGCGACGAACCTGCGGCAGCACTAACAGTATTCTACAAGTTTTGAAAGATAAAGTTGATGCTATATACATAGGCATTGGAACAATTGTCACCTTTAATGAAATGTTAAATAAAAAAAAATAGAAAATTAAATTGTGCTTACTAACATTAATAATAAGTTTTAATTGTATATTAAAAATTGTTTATGGATAATGGTTTTTTTTTTTTTTTTTTTTTTGTTCCCCTCCGCGGGAAGGGCAGGAGGATAAAAATGCTCTGACGCATACTCCGGCGCGATTCCGAAGTTATGTGGGACTCGTCCCGACGCCTACCAGAACCATACCCACTAAAAACCCCCTGTCGGCTCGTGCATTTTTGCCACTCAGCCTTCATCGGAGCGACGGCCAATTGGAGAAAGAGGCCGCGCTAGCGGGGCCCTTAAGGGGTCACCCGCTGGGATTTACATAGCACTGAAGGTGCTCAAAAATTAAAAGTAAAATAAAACATTAAAAATGAAAAGTAAATAATGAAAACATTAAAAATTGAAAAATTAAATTTGCATTAATTAGAATTAGAATTTACGTTAGAATTAGAATTTGCGGCCTGAAGGGCCTCGAGATCTACGGTTATCTTCGAAGGTTCGCTCGTGTGCACGTTTCTCGGTCTAGCGACTTTGTATGCCGAATCTAGGATAGGAGCAGTATATGAGACTGATTTTCGAACGAGAGGATTGGGATGGGATTCGGCGCGTTTGAAGAACGATTCTGAGAGTGTTTTTAGATACTGTTGAACTGTAGGCAGTTCAAGATCTCTGTGCAGGTCCGCGTTGCGCACGTACCAAGGTGCGTTTGTGGCCCTGCGGCAGAAGAGGTTTTGAACTACCTGCAGTTTGTGCAGGACGGAGGGTTTGGCGTGAGCAAAGACTGGCGAAGCATATGACATGACTGGTCTAACGCAGACCTTATAAAGCGTACGTTTGTTTCTGAAGGACATTTTACTTTTTCTACCTAACATACTGTAAAGCCGGCCTAGGTAAAAACGTGCGAGTTTCGTTACTCTATCGACGTGAGGATTGAATGAAAGCGTCTGGTCTAATATGACGCCTAAATATTTAGTACTGCGCTTCCAGGGGATGGGAGTGCCTTGCATTCTCAATTGGAGATTGTTGGGGATACGACTGCGTCTGTAGTCGAAGTAAACCGCAGAGCTCTTCTCTGGGTTCACATCGATACGCCATTTTTTAAACCAAGCACCGAGGGTGTTAATAGCCTTTTGAAGTCTGGTGACGAGACCCGAGGCTCTGCGGCCTTTGGTGTAAAGGGCAGTGTCGTCGGCAAAGAGAGCGAGTTCGACGATTTTAGCTGGGATGGGAATGTCGTTAGTGTATACGGTATACAAAAGAGGGGCGAGGACTGAGCCTTGAGGGACTCCAGCCTTTATGGGACGAGGCGCGGAGAGCGTGCCTTCATGTTTGAAACGAAACGTGCGGTCTTTGAGAAACGACGCGATTATCCTAACTAGGCGAGTCGGTAAGCCTATTTTATAGAGTTTATAAACGAGACCGCTGTGCCAGACTTTGTCGAAAGCCTTGGCTACGTCAAAGAAAACTGCAATCGTTTTCTTTCGTTTCGGATAGAAGCCGTCGAGTATGTACTCGACGATTCGATGGACTTGCTGAGGGCAGGAGTGCTTAGCGCGAAAGCCGAACTGGTGGGGAATTATGAGAGGATCGCCGTCCGTTGGAAACAGATGGTTCCGCATTCGAGAGAGTATGACTCTCTCGAGAAGTTTAGACATTGCCTTGAGGAGGCTGATGGGTCTGTGATTAGCCGGGACATTAAGAGGTTTACCCGGCTTGGGTATGCCTATGACTGTCGCTTCTTTCCAAGCTTTTGGAAAGTAGATAAGGTCGAAGCAGGCATTGAAAATGACAGCTAACAAGGTAAGCACCTGTTGAGGCAGGTGCTTAAGTGCGTGGTTGGAAATACCATCCGCACCCGGAGCCTTTCTGGACTTTTGACTTTTGATGTGAAGCGAGATTTCATCATTAGAGACTGTGACGGGGTCGTCGGTGATGGGGAGAGAGTTTCTACGGAGGACTTCGGCCTCCACCGTTTTGATGTGATTGGGATTCGCGGGTTGCGTGCTGGGCGAGCATTGAGAGGCGACGCTGTCGGCGAAGCATTCGGCTTTCTCTTCGTCTTCGAAGGCGATAGAGCCATCGGGACGAGTGAGAGGAGGGACGTGAGAGGCGGCGTCTACGCGTAAGGCTCGGGCCATTCGATAATACGCTTGGTGGGACGGGGAGATATTCGCCATGAGATCGTTCATCTGGGCGTCTCGGAGTTCCGCGAGGCGAGATCTAACTTTACGTTGCAGCTGATTCGCAGCTGTTCTATAGGCGGGCGTGGGATATTTCTTGGCTCTCCGGAGAGCCGCGTTCTTAGCTTTAATAAGATTGCTAATGGCTAAGGGAAGCGTGGGTTTGCCTTTCTTAGCAACCTTTTCGTTTACACTGATGGCTGAGTTGATAGCATCAGTGAGAGAATTTACTAACGAGTCTATTTTGTCCGGGCTATCTAATTGATCGGGCGAGATCGCGAGCGGAGAGTTTGGGGCCTCTAAGGCAGAAACTATCGTATTTTTAAAACCTTTCCAGTCGGTAAAGGTCTTAGGAGAAGTGACGTTAACGTTAGGCGGTCCTAGCAAGAGGGAAACGGGGCGGTGGTCAGAACCTAGGTCATCGAGCGGTTCGATAGACCTGAGGTCGAGGTTGATATGCTTGACGATTGCAAAGTCGAGGATGTCCGGAGAGTGGTTCGGGTTGTCGGGATAGTGAGTGGGAGTGATAGGGGAGACGACGTCTAGGTCGAGTAGGTTGGTGATGTCGAGGAGAGCTATGCCGCTTTGGTTGGTAGATAGGCACGTCCAGTCAGTATGTTTGGAGTTAAAGTCTCCGAACATAATGACTGATCGGCCTAGGGCGAGAATGGTCTCAAAGTCGCTGCGGATAGGTTTGGTGCCACTAGGTATGTAGACTGAGGCTATGATGATGGTCGGATGACCGGTCATAGCCAATCTACACACGGTGGCTTCCATGTTAAGGAGAGGAGGGGTAGGGAGAGGACAGCAATGGAATCCTCTTTTGTAGTAGATAGCAGTGCCGCCGAAACCGTCGCAGTTAGGCCTATCGTTACGTGTAAACGCGTACTTGGGAATCGCGAATCCCCTGGAGCGATTAGGAGTGAGCCATGTCTCCTGGAGAAGAAATAAGTCGGGTTCTTTGTTCTGAAGGAACAGTTTAATCTCGGGAAGGTTGGTGTTAAGGCTACGAGCGTTAAAAGATACTAGGGATAAGCCCTTAGGTTTAATTCGACTGGATGCGAGATTCGCGGGTCTAGACATTAAAATTTATTTATTTAAAGTTTACAAAAATAAAAGAATTTACAACGAACTTAGGAGCGAGTGATGCTCGGCTAGCGCGAATAATCGCTCTTGAGGAGAGCGGGCGGCTCGCAGTTTGCGTGCGAGTACGGAAATTTCGTTAATGTCGACGTTTTGGATGACGTCGAACACGGTCTTCATGTCCTCAGCCAACGACGACTGAGGGGAAGATGACAACGCGGGACGCGGCCCTACTGGAGCTACGGGAGCTGGGATGGGTTGGGAAGGTGCAAGCGGGACGGCCGGACGCTGCCTCCAAGACAGAGCCGGAGTAGGCGTCGGCTGAACGGGCTTTGCTTCCGGGGGACCCCGGTTGCGCAGCGGCGGGAAGTTGGCAGGAGTGAGTGGCGGCGCCGGTTTAGGCGCGACCCTCTTGGTGGTGGAGCGCGGAGCGCGCGGGCAGCCCCTGTAGTTAGCTGTGTGGCCGGACTGGCCGCACAGCACACAGGCAGGGGGGGAAGTGGATTCGGGAGTGCGAGTGCACTCCTTGGTGAAGTGAGGATTCAGGCACTTTACGCACCTGGGGGGAGCTGAACAGTTAGCCGCTGCGTGGCCATATAGCTGGCAGCGGTGGCACTGCCCAGGGTGACCACGGGGGTTGGGACGCTCGACGGAGATGTTCGAGAGTCCGCAGATTGTGCGAGCCTCTTTGAAAATCTCCTTCGAGTCGGGGGTATTGGACAGGATTACTAGCGCTAACGGAAAACGCCTACCGCGGTTGGAGTGCATCTTGTGCACTGCTGTGACCGGGAAACCCTGAGACTTAAGGTCATCGAGGATGTCTTCGTTGCTGAGTTCGAACGGGACGCCCCGTAATACTGCGCGGATCTTACGCTCCTCCGGGAGGGCGTAGGTGTGATATGGGATTTGGTTTAATCCGAGTAACCTGGTAAACTCACGGAAGTCGACGACGGTCGCTAATTGTATTTTGATTGTGTCGCCAGCGTTGGCGGCTTTTAAGTAATTGATTTTGTGCACTTTGCACAAGTTGGAGACCGCGGTCCAGCGCGCTTTTTCACGCAGGAATACGGGCGGAGGGAGCTGAGGCTTCGGCGGGACGGGAGCGCAGCGCGTTGCTGGCTTCGATGTGACCGACGGAGACGCGGTTACTACGAGCGATTTTAACGGCGCGGGGGCTGGTGTTGAAGACACCGGGGAGGGCTCGGGTATTGAAGATACCGAAGCTTTCTTAGAGCGCTTCTTGGAGCGCTTGGCGACGAGTTGGAACGCGGGCTCAGGAGAGCCGGTTAGGGTGACGGCATCTGACGACGTATCAGATGCGGGTTCGGAGTCGCTCCCGGGAGCGGTACGCTTACGACGCGACGCGTGAGAGGATGCGATCGATTCGCAGTCCATCTCGGACGAGGCGGGAGACGCGGGAGAGCTTAAGACCTGAGGGGTCTGGACGTTGGAGGCCTGAGGGGCCGGGGTTGAGGCCTGAGGGGCCGGGGACGCGATTGTTGCCTGTAAGGCCTGCGTTAGAATGTCATCCGATATGCTGACGCCGGACGCAACGAGCGCCTGGGCGAACGACCTAGCAAAGTTTACCAAGCTTTGCTGGTCCATTGGGAGGGCTTGGTCCTACGGTATATAAATATATAAATATATAAGAATGCCTAGGTTCCCTAGCAAACCTAGCACCTAAACCTCCCTACCCGCGGTAGGGGGGCTGGGGACGACGCGAAGTGGTGCCCCTAGCTCGGACAGCACTGTACCGTCACCCTGGGAAAGGCCCAAGTGCAATGGGATCGGGTCTGCCGGTTTCTCCTTGGCCTGAAGGGCCTTGGAAGCGCACCGGGGCAACGCTATCAGGCTTAGTTGTCACCGTTAAGTATCCACCTGATCAAACGCGAGTCTACTACGGAGTGTGTCGTCAATAAATTGACAACAAAAACCGGCCGTAGACCTGACGGAGTTGGGTTGCACTAAAAGTGCGGGATTGACTACGTTACGACCGGCCGGAGCCGGCCGCAGAGCGAGTCTCTGACTACGTACAGGCGCCAAGCGTCGAGTACGCAGCCAGAAGGACAGCCCGAGTCTCGCGAACTGCTATCGAATTTAATCGACCACGGTAAGCTCAACCCTGTTGTTGCTGCACTCACCGAGGTGAGGTTTTTACTTCGAGGGGTGCACGGAGTGCAAGATTGACTACGTTACGACCGGCCAGGGGCCGGCCGCAGAGCGAGTCTCTGACTACGTAGCAAGCGCCAAGCGTCAGGTACGCAGCCAGAAAAACAGCCCGAGCTTCGCGAACCACTATCGAATTTAATCGACCGCGGTAAGCTCCGCTCTGTTGTTGCTGTGCAAGAGACCGACTTACTTGCAGCCGATCGAAACCGACCGCAGAGTAAGCCCTAAAGAGGCTAACAGCGTATGAGTGTTGCTACGAGTTGACGTCGTGAGACGACAATCGTGACTCAACTGCTGGAGCGACCGCGAACACGTCCGAGCGGGGCCGGACGCAGAACGGATCTGAGAGTGGCGTTTGAGTATTGATACGAGTGGAGTCGTGAGACAACAATCGTGACTCGGCAGCCGGGAGCGACCGTCAAACACGTCCGAACGGGTCCGGACGCAGATGAGGTCTGATGGGATAATGGTCTGAAATAAAGTTCTTTTATTATAATTATTATTATTATTGAAACGTATGTTTATTATAACAATAAAAGTATGCTTATTTAATAATAATCCTATGTTGGATAAGGTTAAAAACTGAATTCTTTTACACTACAGCTGGTAGAAAAGCTTTAAGTAAGTTCTGTTCGCTCTGTATACGATAATCTTGTGCGAACAACTTTGTGACACTTTACAGCATAGTGGCTATTTTTTCTTGTTCCTAAAAGGGTCTCGAATCGATACATATAGGTGAAATCGTACTCCGTGATTTAAAATAAAACAAAAGACGATCGGCAATTATACCAAAATCTTCTAACCCCTTTGCCCTGTACAAAACCTGCAGACCTGTAAATGGGCGGTACGTGGTCTCTGTTCGAAGCCGTCGGCCGTGAGCGATTCGAATAGACGACCACGCTTCGGCTGCGTAAAAGCATTACGGTAAGTGCAATTTTATTTGAGGTTTAGAGAAAATATTATGTTTGAATTATTTCACAATTGAAAAATTTTACTTTAAGAATGGTATTATATTGAATTGAGGTTAATTTAAGGTTACTTAAATAGATTTTGATAAATATGATGCCACAACATTGTAGTCATTGCTCATGTGTTTCTATTTCTCTCACACTCAATGTAAGTTATTATCTAGCTTCACGCTAATTAATAACAGTGTGTGGGTTATTTCGCCTTATTGAAGAGCTACGTTCAAACATTAACAATTCAATTTTTATAAGGTAACTTTATCTCTTTAGATTAGTAATAAAAACATGTTAATTAGGTTGTTTATGTAGTAAATTATTGAAACTTATTGGCATTTATTTATTTGAAAGTGGTTGAACTCCATCAAAAAAAAATTAAAATGTTCTATAGTTCATATTATTCTTAAAACATATTTTCAAAGAATTCTACACCAGTGTCTATACAAAGTTTCATGCGTCTTAACTAATATTCAAAGCACATTTTCCAGTCTGTAACAGGTACTTCCTCAACGGCCTTCTTGCATGCCTTTGGAAAGCAAACTTCTGGAAAGCATTTGGTTGTGCTCTAGTCTGTATTAATACTACTTTAATTTCCTAAGGGAATTGATACTAAATGCCTCGTTAAGGAGAAAAACTAGCAATCAAAATTTTTGCAGCGCTTCTCGATCGTTCCACTTTCGTAAGCGTTGGTTCGTTTTGAAACAGCCATACTCAAATTCAAATTTAAATATTTATTTCTCAACATTGAAAATTACTTGTTCTAATAAAACATGACTCTACCATCAGTTCGGAAAAACCTTCGTGAAGTTTATTAAAAATCAATTTACAGTGTCTCTTTATGTCTATACAAAATTATTCTTATCTGCATTTATTATTTTTAACTTCAATTATTCTTAGCTTGGCAACTCTCCCTCCCCAAGTATCCAAACGACGAACACCCTCAAACAGCACCCGTTCACGAGTCAACGCGAGGTGTGCGACCCGTCACCCGACTCTACCGTAACAAGAAGTACCTTAGTGACAATGAAGCTTTAGAAATTATATTCTATTAGATAGGTCTGAAAGCTTTTTCGCTTTGTCCAGATGAACTTCTAACAGCTGCTTTGCTTTGAATTAACATGTCTAAGAAGTGTTACAGAAAACTAATACGCTTTGCAGTTGATTCTTGATTTGTTATGGCTCATATTCTATGGAGTAATGAGGAAAACTTGACACTTTAACAAGTGTTGGAAGTTTCCCGCTTTGCGTTTATTTTATTTTGTATATCTGAAACTCGTGTTATGTTCCTAAAGCTTTATTGTTTTAGTATCGCTTGGGTTGAATGAAATTTTGACGGACCACGAGAGAGCGCGTTGATTTGCTGAAGGGCCGTGTTAGAAATTACATGAACGTAAGACTTATTCATTTATTTAACTAGCAACATTGCACCATACTGCTTGATGATGTCGTTGTCAATGTCATATGTCAGTGGTGCGTTAAATTGAGTTCGCTTGTCATCGCTGAGACACCTGTGCCAGGTGTGCACGGTTATTGATAAAAATACTAAATGGCGAATAGAAGCAACGTGCCCTATAATTTAAATCAACCTGAATCTGCGACATATAACTGTATATAATAGGTCTTTACCTATGAAACTGCCGTTTTGCCGTACTGGCCATTTCAAATGAAAATATTTTTTTTTTGACTGATAATTCTAATTTCAAATTAATTTTATTTGACAAACATGGAATTCTTTTTCTAAAATCGTCATTTGTTTAATAGTTAGTGTTTTGTTTTCAACGCATTCGAACATTTTTCGTCATCATGGATAAGTTAAAAATTCGAGTAATTATGGAGTATGAGTACCGTCGTGGCAGCAAAGCGGCACAAGCGGCACGCAACATCAACGAAGTTTACGGAGCGAACACTTCAAACGAACGCACCACCCGTTATTGGTTTACCCGCTTCCGTTCTGGAAATTTTGACCTGAAAAACGAACCCCGTGGTCGTCCGAAAACTTTGGTCGACAATGACGAATTAAAGGCAATTGTGGAAGCTGATGAAACTCAATCCACGGCTGAATTAGCAGCAGCTTTCGACGTTAGCATCAAAACAATATTGGTCCATTTGCGTCAAATTGGCAAGGTAAAAAAGCTTGACAAATGGGTACCCCACGAACTCAATGACCGCCAGCGCGAAGTACGCGTGGAGACGTGCCTTGCACTGCTCAGCAGGCATACAAATGAAGGAATTCTGAACCGCATTGTTACTTGTGACGAGAAATGGATCCTGTTTGACAATCGTAAGCGCTCAGCAAGTTGGTTGGACCCTGGTTCAGTACCCAAACAATGCCCTAAATGAAAACTTACCCCTAGAAAAGTGATGGTCACTGTTTGGTGGTCTAACGCGGGTGTAATTCATCACAGCTTCTTGCCAAACGGGACAAGCATTACTGAAGATGTGTACTGTGAAGAACTGAACACAATGATGGAGAAGCTCGCACGTCTCCAACCAGCTTTGGTCAATCGTTCGGCTCCACTGCTCCTGCACGACAACGCGCGACCTCATACTGCACAGCAGACGGTCTCCAAGCTACAAGAGTTGGGGTTGGAAGTTCTCCGTCATCCGCCGTACTCACCAGACCTTGCGCCTACACACCTCTACTTTTTCCAGAATTTGGATAACTTCTTGGCGGGAAAAAAATTCAATACCCGAGAGGCAGTACAAAATGCCTTTGAAGAATTTGTTGCCTCCCGTCCAGCTGATTTCTTCAAGAAAGGCATCAATAAGCTACCAATGCGTTGGCAAAGATGCATTGATTGCATGGGTGATTATTTTGATTAATAGAAATAAAAAATATATAAAAAATTACGCTTCATTTATTTCGTGAAAAACGGCAATTTCATAGGTAAAGACCTAATATACAATAAAAGCAAGACAAGACATCACTCACGGAGAATCTTTCTAAAGTTGTATTTTTTTCCAAGGGTGGTAAAAAATCTTCACTTGATGTATTTTATAGATTATAGAATATAGATTTGTACGAATATAGAACAAAGAGGCGGTTTCTATTATTTTGGTAATAATTTTTTCTGAAATATTTTTTTCTGTAGCTATGTATTTATTTAAGACTAGGTATCAATTGCTTGTTTAAACCCTTTCTTTCATCCATTCTTTTAAATCCTTTTTTAAACTTCCTGTCATATTAAGATGAAATTTTTTTGTATAATTTTGTGTTATTCCATCCTTATTAGTTTCTGTATATTATTCTGTGGGTGGCAGCGCTCTTCTAGTTTTTTATCAGATATCTTTTTTTCGTTACTTCGTTTCTTATTGCTCTGAAGATTTTATATAGTCTGGAATAATACAGCAAGACTATTTTTTTAATTTTTAATTTATTGACATTGACATAATAATTTTTCACAAACTCCTATGAAGACTCTGACACCTAAACTGGGCTAAAAAAGCCCGTATCTCAGGGGTCAGTGGCTTCTCACAAGTTTTGCTAACAATCCGCTTTGAATGGAAATATTACGCTTACATCGTTATAATTTATTTAAAAATAAAAATAAATGTAGACATATACATACATATTTATTTATATATAATAATATATGCTTTAGTAGCTCTAGGTTTACAGATCAAGGAAGTAGCCAAAGTTCCATTTCGAGCGTAAACTCATGCCAGGAAACTTTTCCCTTTCATATCACACACAATATATATTTTAACAAGCAATTATCACATCAAGTTTATTTTTATACTTTAAATTAATAAATTCAAATACAAGTCATTCAATTACTTAAAACTAAAGTTTAACACTCAATTCATAAAGTGGGTACTATGAGATTGGTATTTAAGTTTGACAAGAAAATAAAAACAAAGACTGATTGATAATGCAGCTTTAAACGGCGGTAGATTAACAAAGTTGTGTGGTACAAGTGACATGATATTTTAATAGGTAACTACATTAAATTCATACTTTTCATATATTATACAAATCTCATTATAATTTATTCAAAAATTAATAAAAATAAAAATAGATACATGCATAAATATTATATATTAATAGTTGGTAGTAGCCCGTTTCCTAAATAAATAGATCCTCTGTTTCTTTATAGTTTAAGGACAAAAGCCAAGTCTTGACAATGGATTTGCATTCATGAAGTGAATGTGGATAGAAATTAAATTTTTTGTTTATTTTATTATAGAGAAAAACTGACAGGTATGCTCGCTGTCGCCTTGCAAGAGCAGTCCGGAATGCAACTGGGGAAAGTACGTTTGGTATAAGACGTTTATTACGGCATATCTCTGGGTTGTAAGAGGTTTGGACATGCTGTTGGATTATTATATTATAAATGAATAACTGCCTAATAGTAAGTAGTTCACACTGTTTATATAAAACTATATATTGATTACTATATATTGATTTCTTAATTTTTACTGATTTTAGAATTTCATCAATTGCTTTTAAATATTTCTATAAAAGGACACAATTTTATTTAAGTATAATGTTTTTAGTTGTTTTATATTGAGTTTGTTCTTCCTCGGTGTTTATTTTTTTTCTGTATATTTCTATACATTAACCTAGTTTTTTGGTTGTTGTAGAAACACACTTTCGGATCTATGATCGCTAGAGCAAGACACATTTAAAAAATTCTAATTCCTCCAAATTTGATAATATAATAAGTTTGATTTCTTTTCCATTTGGAGAAATTCGTGTCAACACGTTTTTCATCTTTTTCCAAAATATACGAATTGTAACAGAAGATCACCTCTTTTGTCTCTGTTTCCACAAAAATAGTCGTCAAGTATATTTTCTTCGCCCGGTACGCGTTGACCGACTCTAGCATTAAAATCTCTCAGAACAGTTAGATTTTTGTTACAATTTTTCAAGCACTGTTGCAAACTTTGTGTATCTTTTGCGTCAATAATAGGTGCGTGAACATGGACTAGAGAGAGCTATGCATATTCGAAATCAAGGTTTAAAGCACATATTCGTTCATTTATCGGAATAAAACTCTCAAACCGAATTTTAATTAATTTTACATAAGAAAACCCACTCCATATTGATTTTTAGTTTAATTTTCATTCTTACTATGTCTTAGTATGCGGATTATTTACATTTCGAAGTTTGCTAAAAATTTAAAAATAGCATTAGAGATAGACGTCCGCCTTTGTTTTTAGTCTTTTAGTCTCCTTTTCTGAAAAAAGTGGACCTTCCAGTAGTATGTATTAATTCCATGGACAGATGACACCATGGTGTGATACTGACACTGCTTTTTTTTAATTAAACTATAGACAATTTAATGAAATAGCCCGCCACACCAATCGCGGCTGATTGCCATTTTTCAATTAACTAACTAACTAGACAATTTAATACTTTTTGGTGGTTTATTCATTCCCTTCTTTCAGTATTGCCATTTAAACCCTTAGTCCATAAGTTAACTTAAACCAATATTAGAAATATCGCTCTGAATAACATTATAGTTGACCCGAGGACTAAACGTAGAATTGGGTTTTAATAACACCGCCTTTGACCCTAGGGTCCTATGTAGGGACTAAATGAAAATTGGATTGTGTACACACGAGATATAATAAATTAATTAGTATAAGGGTAGATAAACTAATTAATACAGGTGCACCTCTCGTCAATGCAAAAGGTGAAGTAGCGGCCCCGTCACATACGTTCGTTGCTCAAGCCGAGCGCAGCCGAATGCTGGCGGAGGCGCCAAACATCCTGAACGGGTTGATAACTTTAAGATAAAGGAAGAGGGCAGATATTATTTTAAGTCCGAAGCAAAGTTCCTTTCTTCGTTTTCACTTTAGGTGCCCGCGTGACTGCGTCGCTGCTCGGGAAGCCCGTGACGACGTCCCAAAGGCCATAGCCGTGGTGGTTGTCCTTTTTCCTTGACGAGGGCAAGTGCACCCTTACTTAGCTGGCCTGTTGTCGTTATCTAATTAGTATTTTCTGTGCAGAGAAACACATTTGAAATGAAAGCGCTTCCAGAAGTATTATTTTATGTGTGCTAATCTCTGGCAGAAATCAAGCTGCGTGATGTTGATGTCATCTTTATACCTGTGAATTCAGGTTTTCAAAATTCATTGCCAGTTTTTCATCACGAAGATTTTTCCGAGCAGGTGGTAGAGTCATGTTTTATTTGACATCGATAAGAACAAGTCACTGTCAATGTTGAAAAATAAATATTTCATATTTCATTTTAGTCACCTGTGAAAACGGAACAAACATGCGTGGTCATCCAATCAAAAAATTTGCAAGAGTTAGCGCATTCAAACCATGAGGAACAGTGGATAATGTGGTAAGAGTTCGAGAATTTAATAATGCTTCGATTGGAGTCCTTTTTTAAATAATTGTTGATCTTATTTAAAAGATCTCATAAAATTGGTGCCATTGTCAGACAGGATACTATTGCCGCGACGAGCTACAAAGCGCTTTAAGGCCACCATATAAGCCTCTTTGATTAGGCAAGCTCGATATGAACAGTATTAACTGTAAGGTTTTTTTATTATAAATTGGCAAGCGCTTGTTTTCCATCTCACCTGGTGGAAAGTGACGATGAAGACGAAGATGACATCTTCACTCTCCACTTTAAAGCCACGGGGTTATATTTATGATACAAAAACGAGCGCCTCTTATTACATTTTTGCGGGACTTGACAGCAGCATTGTATACTTACTTCTTAACCGGGAGATCCATACCTTTCTTCTGCGAGCTAGAGCCTAGGCAGCTCAGCATGAAACCATGGGCAGGCTTTGGTCTCTAGAAATACATCAGAAAGCAGTATGAAGCATCAAGTAAGTATACTCCATACTTTGACATATCACACCGGAGACAGCATGAGCGCGGCATGATGAACCAAAGATTATTGTAATAATAATATTATATTATACTTAGGATAAGAAGCAAAGCAAGTCTGCCGCCAAGGATAAGGAGTGAAAAAGTATCGCATTTCATCCCAATCTGTTTACCGTACCAGCGTACCTTGAGTGACTGCGAAGCAGTAAGTTTCTCTCCCAACTTGGTCAGTGTCCTTGAACGGGTACAGCCACTCTCTATGGTGGGCATCAAGGTCCCCAAGGAACAGCAACTGCGCAGAGGGATGGTGTTTTTGTACCTTGTCTGCAGTATCATTGAGATATTCGTTGAGTCCTGAGCTCCCGTTTGTGATCGGTAGAACCAAAAAACAGAAAAACGTTCAAGTTTTGGAGATGCTGACAACAAATCTAGTCTCTTACATGCACGCATACGCCCACAGTGGGGTTCAATTTGGCCTCCAGCATATAGCTTGGGTAATACAGATTTGTCAGATCCGAACGATCACGATTTGCGTCTCTACCAGAAAAAATAAGTACGGCCTTTCAGTCTCAAGGACATCGTTGAGATTTGAGTGCACTCCTAAGGTGTTGCAGAAATCCCACTATTAGGGAGAAGAAGGGCATCCGCTGTCGGCACTTACTTTCTTTTAATTTTTACAATTAATTTACTGTTAAGGGTGAACATGTGAAACATAAAAAAAAACTTTATTTTGTACACAAATAATATTTATAGAGTTTGGATATTTTCTTTAAAGTTTCTAGAAACCTGTATTAATATGTGCCCGCTTTTACATTTGAATCTTACAGTGTAAACAAAATAATTAGACATTATATATACTTAATGCCAAACAATATTTGTTATAACAATATACATATACGTATATATGTATATACGTATATGTATATACGTATATGTATATACATATATACGTATGTATATATAATAATATATATAAATTTTTGATCTCTATTATACAGCCTTTGTTACTTGCTGACAATAAAGTTTTCTATAGGTGAAAGAATTATGAACATGAGTTATGTTGTTTTTAGTATCTTACCTCGTAATCTTTCCTCGTTAAAATATTAGTAAAGATATAGACTGGTACCGAAGTCTTGACACGAACCATGGTGCCTCATTGTCTTGCTATGCCTTTGCCATCTAAAATTTATGTTTAAATACTACATTTGATTATACAATATTTGCCATACCTATAATATATTACGACTAACCTTATTTAGTTCCCAACTATATGGTATATTAAAAGACAAGATGGTGGATAAAGCAGTGGTCGAATTTGGTGTCGATTTTGAATTTCACTCGCAGTAAAACCACATAAAAGATACTGATATAAATGTTGACCTAGAAATGTTAAATGCTAACCTGGCCGTGCTACGTCTTTGCTGAGGTTAAAATGGAGAATACAGTTCAAGTTTATGCCCGATTCTAGCATACTCATTTCCGATAACATATCTATACATTGGTATTTAAATAGCATTATAGGTACCTATTAATAATCAATTCTATCTTGCAGGATAGTGGCGATGTAGCGTTTCCATATCGCATCCTGAACCGGTCTGTGTTTGTTCAGCCGTTTAAACCCTCATTAATAAACCAGACAATACGTTTTTGTTTCGCTGGTAAAACTTCTCAGTAGGATTCAATTACCTTTGCAATATTAATTTACTTGTAAGTTCCCCGCTTTTTGCTAATGACGGTGAATGCTGAATGTCGGCTCTGTGTTTTTCTTACAATAAGATAAAATGCCACAGTCAACGTTCTATCACGTGGGTCAAGAATTTTGTGAGAAAACAAGTTTCATGCGAAAAATGCAAATACAAATATCAGCCTTACCATTCAGTATATGATTGATCAAGCAATAAAATGACAAATAAAAAAGTCTCTTTTTTGCCAGATTTAAATGGCGTTATCCTGTTTTATTTTAATTGTATAGTTCACTTTTGTCAACATAATCTGTAAAATTTCATTACATGATACTGTTTTGGTACAATAATATTTTGGTCAAAGCTAATCTGCGGCCACTATTTGGCAGAGTGCGCAGGGGTGTGCTGCAATAATCATGATTGGCGACGGTTCAGCCGAGTGTAACCTACATGAACTGAATACTCGTAATGAGCCTCGGATATTTCAAATTGGTTAATTGTTCGATAGAGTATTGTGTTGGGGCGTAATCAAAACTATGCTTATTTTGAGTAAACATTTTGTTGGAGCTAGACATGTGTTGTGCAGTTAAAATGTTAATTAAAAAGGCTTGTAGTTGATTATACTCGTAGTGTATAATGGCTTGGATCTGGTGGTTGCTTGGTTAGACTTAGTGAGAGTACAAAATGCTCTTAGAACGCATTATATTAAGGTGGGTACAGATATAAGTAACGTGACATGTAACAAAATGGTTATGCATTATGTTGTGTTCGCGAGTGAGGTCGGTTTTTTCTACGAATACTTTGAGTGCAAAATAGGGGACAGTCGTCTACGATAGTTCTGCCTGCCGCATGGAAATTTAGAAATGCCTGTCAATGGTATATCTGGAAAATCGCGTTATATAAAATTCATTATATTAATCAACGACGAGGTTCACATTCAATAATAATTCAATAATAATAATTATTATTATATAATAATAAACTTTTATTCTGAAAAAAAGTTACACACAAAAGCTTAAGTTATTAAATATTCATATTACGTAAACAAACATTTTATCATTGTACCTGTGCGTGTGTGAGTATATTTAAATATACATTTGTGTGTATTCCACTATGTCGCAATTTCTAGAATTTCATCTGTTTTCTTACAATCTCGTCCTTAAAGTCATTTAATTATGCTTTTCTTTAATTTTACGCGGTAAGGTTTATTATTTCATTATATAGCTCTTTATTAATTCCGTTATATATTATGATAATAATTATCTAAAACTTTTTTTTTGGCAAACGAAGAAGAATGTTTACTGGTTAATATAAAGTTTCTCCGTTTATGGTGTTTAGGAGCAGGTACATAGCGGTGAGTTTTTCATATAACTTCAAGTGTATACATTTGCCTGACTGAGAGGACATCCGATTTTTTATATAACTGTTCAGTTGGATATTCTGAATGGTTTTCGCGTCATGATCTTTAGAAAAGCTCTTGGTGCTCGCTCAATGTTAAGCATTGCAGTTTTATAAGTCGCGCCCCAAACAGTAACACAATATGAAAAAACAGATTCACAGCGTGATTGGTAGTCATTTTTAGGATCTGATAGTCCACGCAGTGCCTTAGGTTTTTAAAACATAAACAAGTCGTGAAACTCTTACCCCCTCCCGCGCCGACTCGGAAAACCTAAAATGCCTTGAATGCTTCTGGTTTTATACACAAATTTTTTTCTTGGAGGGCTTTTAGAAAAGCGAAGAATTTGTCAACAATACGATATATATACGGTTTATATGATACCTTTTTGGATTCGTTACGAGTTTATCTTTCTGATTATAACATTCAATAAACAAATAAAACTGAGCTTTTTACCACTTAATTATTTTACTTTGTGTGTACAAGTAGACAAAACAATAATTACTTCACTTCATATCCATCTGTTTACACAATAAAAACTTGTTTATCTAAGCTAAGAAAAAACTACGCGAAATGGCTGTCGCGTGCGAATGCCGTCGGCTCAACATAGGTAATTGTCTATATGTACCTATGTAAATGTTTTTTTTCAAATGAAGATTAAAAACTGTTTCTATCATCGTTATTACCATATTGTGTGACAGCTATATAGAACGATTTTGTCTCAATAATATGTATATAAATATAACAACAAGAAATCCAACATCATATTTAACAAGGGACCTTGAGGTAAGCTCAGACAGACATTTTAGTAATCTTATTTTTTTTAATATTATGTTTCTCAGAGTGCAAGAGAAAGGAGGGATTAAAATAGAATTTTATTTTAGGAAAACGTAATTGTGGTTTAGTTGAATAATATGAATGAATGAATGAATGAATGAATAATTTATTGACATAAACACACAACAAAAAAATTGAAATTTACAAAATAGATTTACAAGGAAGAGATATTATATACAAGTAATAGTAACAAATTTTCCATTTTTCTGCTGTGCCCGTCAAAGGCTTGGCTCAGCATAGTGTTGCAATAAAATTGCAACGCTGGTATTCTGCCGGCGACCCAAACAGAGACGCACGGAATCAGCGACTAGCACAGCGTCAGTTTATCGCAGCCGAGTTAATATTTTTCAAGATAAATAAGGTAGTGCTTGTATATTAGTACTTAAACGTAATGGTAAATAATAAATAAATAATTAATTATTATATTGAGGACAATATAAATGAATAAATAGGTATCGTTAATTAGATTTTAGAAGTAGTGCATTGAATAAGTAAAATTATAGAAATTGGAAAGATAATTCGTCATTGTTGTACCCTCTGTTTATCCAAAAGGTATTTTTTCAGTTTTGTTTTAAATTCTGTCTTGTTCTTGATTTGACGGATGGGCGTCGTGGTAGTCTCCGTGGTATTCTCCGGAATTGCTAAGTAGATAATAGAGTTAATTTTATTGATATATCCTGCATTACTGTTTTCACTTGCGGGTTAATTTGGAGGCATGAGCGGACAAGACAACTCAACTTTGCGTTTGTCCCATATTCGTGCTGTGAAAAGCAGTACTGATCGTTTGTTCTAAGAGAAAACTGTGAAAGGTTCAAAAAAATAAAACAATATATTTTATTAAGAATTATATTTTACGGTAAAATAATACATAAATAATAGCAAATACAATTTCAAACCATTACTATTTACTGATACACTAGTTCATAATGATACTCAGTGCTGATACTCAGACTGACATAATTTTTGTGATACAAAGACGTTTTTCATTATAAAGGTTTTCTCACGAAGTTTAGTGCGAATGGTCGATACTGATAACAGTATAAATCTTAAATTCTTGTGATACACCGCGTGATGTTGCAGTTAGGGAGCTGTTATTAAGTTTGGTGTCAAACTGTGTTATGTTAGTTGCAAACGTCTACTGCATTTAGATAAAAGTCTCTTGCAAGGTGTCAATTTCATTACCTAAATGTACTGTGTTGTGGTGTTTTTTACGGCAGTGAAAGGATATTTTATTGGTGAAATATAACACATTTACAACAAAATATAGAGAATGTATATGTAATAGCTGGCATTTAAAATAAATATTCAACAGAGCATCCGAACGAACGTACAATTGCTTTGCTTGCTCTAAAAATATCAAAACAATTGAGAGGGATAGCTGAGATAGCTATAGCTTCTTCGTCATTTTGACTGTTTAAACCAGACACAATTCTGACTTCTGTGTAAATTACTTGACAATCCGTTATATGTACTTCAATCCGCAATTTCATCTTTATTCGTACGTGTCCAATCGGTGCGGTAAATTATACCTTAATCGTGGTGTAAAGGCATCTTCACGCGCTCGATCATCACGGTAGATAGGGTAAAGTGACCGAAAGGCTGGGAGAATTACCGCAACAAATTACTATGATTGCTATTAAATCATTACTAATGCATAAACTAGTTATTAAACTAAAAGCTTGTCTCTACAAAGTTCAATCCTAGATACAGATAAATTCGTAATTCGAAATAAACTGCACCAAAACTGAGCAAGTTAGAGATTTACACGACACCTAAATATTGAACTTGCTATTCTTTAGAATTCAAGTTGAACCATGTACGAGAGTCCGAGAGACTGGCCAGTGGCCCGAGCAAGTATATACACGAAATGAATATGTCATAGTTTGCAAAGTTTAGCATAGAGATTTTGAGAGGCAGAGGTATATTATTTTCATAGATTTTTGTTGGTACAATTGACATGTTCATGCCTCAACATAAACTCTATTTAACTTTTTTTAATGCAAATTATTTTTGGATATTCATAATTTGCTTTGGAATTTAACGAAAAAGTTACGAGGAAGATAACATAGACTGATGTAAACAAAGTGTTAGTAATGATAAATCGTAAGTATTTAGAGAAATATGGTCTTAGTCTAATTGTCGGCTTCGTAAGTTTTTTTTTTAAATTTTAATCAAGGTTGTTGCAAATATTAACGATAAAGTTGTCAAAGGTTTCCTCGTTCCCTTATAAATAGGTAATGCCTTAGCATTACTGACGCGGGAGTCATAACATACAGCATAAATCGTTGAGAAACGCTACGTTTTCATCTCATCTTGGTTTTTTATCAGTCTAGGGTAATCCATAAAGTCCCTGTTTTAACCCAGCAAATAGCAAGGATTATGATAAGATCATTCTGTGCCTGTTCACTACAGCTACTTGGGACTGTTATCCCCACCTCTGTTACTGAGATAAAACTCTAAACACTAACGCTGTGGTTAATTTAAAATACTTTCACCGTCTCAAAGAACCACTTACTTAATATAAGTTATACTAAAAGCATGCAAGCCTAATTTCAGGAGCATTTAACGATAATAGCTCCGTGAGTGCTTAAGTAGTTTTACTCATTACCTATACGCGGCTGGCAGGCAGCCAAACGCCGAGTTCCTTCTGCTAATACCAATCAGCCCGACGCTTCGTGGAGAATCCTAAGTATACAAATATTATTTGTTATTTTAAAGTCCTTCTCAACAAGCTCCTATCACTAGTCAAACTGTAGTTCAGAAGCATTGGAACTTGTTAAGAATGCTTGGACCTTTTAGCTGATTATAATTAATTAAGAAATTCCCCAACAAATTAAGAAAGCAATAAAAATACTTATTCATAATGGTAATTGGGAAAATAGAGTTAATATGTACACAATTAATTGCTGATTAGTAATTTCATAATGTTTGGAATGGTTGAGCCACTCAAGGGCTAGACTCAGTTGACCAAAGAGCCCGTAGACGTATCAATTTCACAACGTCACTCACAATAAAATTTTCTCGAGCATAAGGGCACTTGTTTGTCGACAGACTGCATTTGGGGAAAGTGGGTGATTGTTCTAATTAAAATGATCTGAACCTTTTCAACATCAGAAAGAGATTGCTCTCTTGAATGATTAATACACATTCAAGTCGGATCAAACTTTTTAACAGCACCTTTTTGGGTTTCTCGTCAAAATGCTGTCAGAACTGATAATATACCGTAATGAACAGCCCTGGAGTGGACAGGGACCTCTTGGATAGGCGGGTCACATTCATCATCACGTTTCATCGAGATGGAAACAAATGCATATTTCATGATAAACAATAAGATAATTGGTTTTGTTGTATGGAGATTTCATTGAAATAAAAATTTTAAATATAAGAAATAAAAGTACATATCTTAAAAACTAATGAAAATTCAGCGAAAGTGACAAATTTATACTTTTAGGTGCAATTTCTAATATTGTTTTATCAAAAAAATATTCTATCTATTCGGCATAAGGTCGAAAACTGCATATATGTTCCGAGGACGGAGGTAGTTTAGGAGCCGCGGCACGTAGCCCTGCCGCCAGGCTTGCAGGCAGAATTGAGTATGCCCTGAATACAGCCTTTTGACAGTCCGTTCGTATTGACTCCGTATCTGCACTTTTATAGATTTTTGGCTTTTCAGGGGTTTGTTTTTTATTGGAAAGGATAAATTAGCTTTTGTGAAGTACTGTATTCAGACATGTTCGTTATTTTTTGCAAAGTATATGGCGTGAAACTTGCGATTTTATTTGATGGTTCAAAAGTGTGAATAACCGACATCAGAAACGTATTTAACTCTTGAATAAGCAATTTTCTAGAAATCACTTTCAATTTATTTTTTATTATTTGTTATGGTGCTTTATTTCTTGTATTTATTTTATGTTCTTTTCTTCTTAATCACAGTTTTAAATCTTAAATTTCTTTTGTTAATTTTAATAACAATTAATTTGACTGTACACATCAACCCGATAGAAAAATAATGTTCTTGGTAGCAACGCTCGTAAATTTAATTTCAAACGGGAGTCATAAACTATCGTTCTTGCTTAGCTCTCAATTGTATCCTATTTATAAGTCGATTTCATAAAACAGTTTCATCCGTATAAGCTTCTTCTTTATCTATCTTTATTATTTACTTTTTATATATTGCTTACTCAGTGTCCCGTTTTCTATATGCTTATGGAATAGAACTGCATTTCAAGTTGTAAAATATGTGTGAATGGAGTTTGTTCGACAAATGCCCAAATTTCAATGATATTTATTTGAATGTTCGTTGTATCAGAGCAAACATGAGCTTGCGAGCGACCACGTTGCGAGATCACGAAGCCAGACCGCTGCGACCTCCTCTGAACTGTCGCGTTTATTGGTGGCATCGCTACAATGCAGTGTAGCTATGTGTTGGAACAATATCCCACGAACCCTGATACTACTGAACTGTAAAATGACCTGTAGAGTAAAGTTAAAATAATGCCTTTGGAAAAACAGAAATTAGCATTTCGTAAACACTTTGGCGATAACTAAAGTATTTGTGATCTAAATTAACATTTTTGGTGACATTATATGACACAACATACTCCATGACTTTATTCCAATTTTATAATATTCCTTACCATTTTAATATTATAATTGTTTTTTATTATTATACAATTTTATTTTAATATAAAATCCCCATAAATTTCATAATTTGAAAATAGTGACTCGGAACTACTGCAGGGCTGTTCATTTTGTACAAATATATTTACCAATATAGATACACATATAAAAAAATGTACACATGGGTACACATATACATAAATATATAAATGAATACAAATGTACATTCATAACATATTTAGATATTCAAAAAGTATATCAATTCATTATCATAGAGAAAGATAATAATTATTTAAATTAGTTTTAAATGCATCAAGCGTTTTTTGCAGAATGTAAGCGGATTCCATAGAGAAGTGGCTTTCAATGTAAAGGACTACTGATAAAAACGGGATGCGTGACTAGGAGTAGCCAGCAGAAAGTTACAGTTAAGATGGTACCATCGGTAGATTTATTCTTTCTGAACTCAAACCGATATTTTCCAAATAAAAAAAAACGTTTATGAACACTTTTTTCGATAATTTTATTTAGTATTGCTACTAGAGCGATAGGTCTATAATTATTGGGTGACGTATGGTTTCCAGATTCTATTTATTCAAAGAAACGACTAAAGCTAATTTTCAGTCGATTAGTTTTCCGGTTTCATAGCTCAGGTTACAGGTATAAGCAACAGAAGAACATCAATTTCCGCAACACGTTTTATGGAAGTCCTTTACTTAATCTAACCTTTTTAGAATCTATCGTGAATATTGAAAATAAGGTCCTGGCCAATCTCATATAGCAAGTTTTGCAAGTTCAGCTTCACTTTTATTAAATTTGCCTAGGGTGGAATGGGCTAAGTCATATCCAATTGTAGTGAATTAATTATTTACTTCATTTAGGGACGACTTACGTTCATTACTTACGGGGACGTTCTTAAGTTCAAAAGATTGTTAGATAATGTTTGCAATTTCAATATATTTTCGATTTATTTTATTAGTTAAAAGATTTCTCTAATATTGCCTATCAGTTAGTTATTTTTGATAGTACTGTTACTTAAGGTTTGTTTTGACATTTTTGTGCTATTTGTCCCTGGACATAATTGATTTGATAACACTTGGTGTAATCCAAGGGTTGATAGGCTTGATTTTTTAAGATATTTGAGATATTTTTGAATTACTGTTGACATGCTCTTTTAAATGATTAGTAAATAGTTCCATTGCTTTATTTACGTCTGTTGTCGAGTAAAAATCACTCCAGTTAACTTCATTGAGACTCTTTAACTACAGATAAAATTAAACATATAATAACAAAACCGACCCATTTTTCCTTGGACGCAGAAACACTGATCGATTTGGTGTGTAATCATTGTAAAGTTCCTGAGAAAAAGGTTACTAATATTACTGGAGGCTTAGGACTTGCAATGTTTACAGTAACTCTTACCGTAAAAAAAATAAAATACCGCCTTAAATAATTTTCTACTTAATTTAATTTATTTATTATACATTAAATGAGGATCTAGAGTTACTAGATTGGGATTCTATTTGTTTGATACAAGATGTCGATCTTATGTCATTCTTTCAATCGTACATTACTGTATTTGTATAACAAACAGGCACTTATCAAAACTGCGGAAATAAAGTCGGCTCGTGGTCTACGAGCACAGTGAAGAATATGATTAATTTGCTTCATTGCGCAATTGTCAGATATAGACGTACCAAATCGGACTCAGTAAAAAAGTATTACAAAGACTTAAAGAAATTAGTTACTCAGAGCATCTACTAAGAATAGCAAGCTTATTTCAATCACTTTTGAAATTCTAAGGTAGCTGATACTAAATCGTTTTGGAGAAATTTGAAAGTATTGGTCAATCCCAGTTACACAGAAAATCTTCCCCATACCTTCGACAATCCTGATGCCATTAAGCCTCATTTTCTAAATGTCCCTGGGTTAGATTCAAGTACCTCTTTAAGAGTTTAATTATTTCGAACAGAACAGTTGCAGCACGGTGACGTTTGAGCTGAACGCAGTATCTGAAGCGGATGTTGGATGTCCTTAAATATATACGGACTATGAACTCCGATGCTATGGGAAAAGATGGAAGATGGAGAGACAAGACCATTTTAACACTACAGTGCACGCGCGTTCTACCATGGTAGAGCACCCTCAAATTTTTTCGCGCCGTTCCTTAATTTGCAAGTATTTCCCCCCGCGTACCTAGATAATCCTCAGAAACAATATAACGCAACGGGTCAGTGCTATTCCAAGTGACTGCGTAGTCGCACGATTCCCGTCAACATCGACATTCTACCGTAGTAGTACATGCGAGCATCGGTGTAACAAAAGTGAATTAAGGTAACCAATCATGTAATCGCTATTCTTTTTATTCTTCTCAGTACGATTTTGATATTAATAAAATTTTGACTTAGAAATAAGTAATATATAATTAATAGCTTGTCTTGCTATGAATATAATCCATTTCAATTACGGTTTCAGCGACCTCTTATGAAAAATTGAGCCTCGTATAGATGATCGGATTTCGTGCTGGTCAGAGGAAGAGACAAATGACAACGAACTTATCCAGAGTGACTCGGATGACGGAGAAGTCGATACCTACATAGGAAGAGAAGTTTGACCTTGAACGCGAAGATGTTGCTTCACTCTGTACTCTCATCGAACCGTACAAGTCAAAATGTTTACGAGTCCAAGAATGGAACATTATGGAGTAAAGAATGTCCACCAGAAACAAGAGTAAGATTGCAAAATATTAGATTTCGACCTCCTGGTCTGAAATTATTTGAATGTAGCGGGTATAAATGCTTTGATCATCCATCAACTAAATATAGGCCAACAGACTGTAGTACGACGAAATTTCCCACTTGACTTGTCATTTGAACTGGCTAAACCCCTCAGGATGCGACGTTTGGCACTTGAATATCTTCCTCGGTAATTAAAAATAAAAACAAAAAGCCTTTTGGGGGTGTCTGATGAGATATCTCATGATCACTCAAACAAGAGAGTAAGAGTTGGCAAATGTTTCATGTGCTCTCGAGCCCGAAATCGCGCCTTAAACAATTGGTATAAACGATGTGTCAGGTGGATATGCCCTGCTGTCTTATGTCTTCAATGTGAAAAAGAAGATAATTAGAAATCAGAATATTTTTTTTTATTATTTTATCGAAGTTGATCTCAATCCATCCAAAAAGTTGATTATTTCATAAGAGTTTCTTATAATATTTCTAGTTCGTAAATTTTGTTAACTTTTCTTTGAATTCTTGTGGAATGAATTTCTTGTGGAATGCAACCTAGACTTAAGTATGTTTAAAGTTTTGTTTTAATTAATTTTATTACAGTTATATTCTGTTGTGTGTAATAAATAAATAAATAAATAATTACATTTCATAATAAAGATAAGACATATCTAAATTGATTTTTATTTTTATTAACCTCTTAGTTATATCCAAAATCATAATTACTTTTTCTACTATGGTAGAGCATGCGAGCAACCTTGTAATAAAATAGGGCGCGTGTACTGTAGTGTTAACTCTACCTCGTACCCTCTATGCCTCTATCCTCGTTCTTAATGATATGACAAATTGGTTTATTCTGTCGAGCACCGTTTCAAGACCTTGGAAGGTTGCTTTAATAACCCCACTGCCCGAAATTGAACTACCAAGTGACATTAAAGATTTAAGACCAATAAGCAAACTTAAATTTTTGTCAAAACTTTAGTTTATTGTCAATTAAATTAATATATAGAGGAAAACAACATACTTCCTTGGAATCAGTCTGGCTTTCAAAAAGGGCGACTATTACGCATTTTCTGAGAACATTTACTATATTAATGTATATTTTTAACACCATCAGAATGTGGAGATGTCAACGATTAAAAAGCACAACGACTTATTACGGGTGATCTGTTATCAAGGGTAAGGTAGATAGGTAAAGTTTACAGCTTATTATAGCTGTATGATAAATTAAATAATATAAGAACTTGTAAAATAAGTGTAAAACAATTTTCTTTTACAAAAGCTTTTACAGAAAATGATCGTTCCAGTTTGATCAAATTGTTTTCAGTTACAGAATAGATTTAATTATGTTTGTTTGTTGTTGATCTTACAATGCAAATTCTGTTGGATTTAGGGTAGACTGATGCAGTACGGAAAACTTACTCAAAGATAGAGCTGTTTCTTGTTTCGCTAATAGTCATAAAAATTATTTTATTTATAAATGTATTTAACATTCCCCAAATATAGGTTGGATTTTGGAATTGAATTATTTTCTTTAATTGCAATATTTTTCATAAAATTTCATCACTAAAATTTATATTCTTTTCAAACGGTCGCCTAGAATCGAAGTTTTGGTTTGAAGGGTTTCATTTGGAATTCAATCACTATATAGTTGAATTAACTAAATTTATTTAAAGTTTATGCTCACATATTTTGCAAAATGTTATAGAGGTCACAATTGTAAAATCCCCAATTATACCAATTAATAGCACCAAACAGTAAATATGTGTTAAAAAATAGTGTTAGTTCACGCTAGTACATATTGTTAATGAAGAAAACGACCGTGCGATGGTGTTGCTGGCACCAATTTTCATGATATGACGTACTCGTTACTTCAAGTTTGTTAAAAGTCAAACGCTTTTCCAAACGAAAGTAAAAAAAATCATCGAGACGGGAGTTCCTACCTTCAGAATATTGCTCTGTATTTAGAAAGAGATAGACATACAACTAGATAGCCCAATAGATAGACATGAGTTTATTTATGCAAAATAATAAAAGCAAGTCCAACATTCTAGATTTTCATTAAATTTAATAATCCATTACATTATTAAATATATTTGCATTTGGGGTTCTGAAATCCATACCTTTTAGCTAAAAAACCATACCATAAAGCAATTAACAGCAAAGTTTAATTAGTTATAACTTACTTTGTAAACCAACCAGCATATCTTACCAGTGATAGTAAATATGATTAAATAACGCTACGTAATGGTCCAACATATTTTCTCTAAACAAAAGTAATATTGATAAATGAGAATTTTCCGAATACAATGACACTATAAATGTTCGTTTCCAGTTCCGATGATCCAAAACTGATTTTATTCAAACTTGGGAAAGACTACTCTTGAATCATTTAGATTCTAAACGAAAACCGCATTAAAGTTGGCACATTCGTATGGGAGATGTGATGCCTTAGACTCTTATTGCGTTGAGGGCTCAAACAAATTCTGCAAAAGAAAAAGATTTAAAAATAGAAGGCAAGTTCAATATTAGGATATGGTGCGGTTGTCAACTTCACCGACGAAAGAATTGAGATCTAAACTGTTTCCAAGTTCTGTAGACAATCCTAAAATTTAAACATGCTTTAATTTTTTTATGCTAAAATAATAAGGACTTGTTCCCGGTGAACATTTTATAAGCTAACGGTTCATTGCGAATCATCCTCGTTCTTTTTCAGTACTTCCCTTGGTCGTCTCTTAAAGTACCTATTAAAAACGTTAAAAAGCAACCTTTCGTCATGGATTTTTTTCTCCTGCAAAGAAGGAAGAAGAACATTTCCCTTTATAATCATGCAGATTTAAAAGTCCTTCGAATCATAAAAATTTACATTTTCAAATTTGTTTTCCTTTGAATATGTTGCTATTAAAGATCGTACGTCAGCGAATCGTAAGGTGCACGCACAATGCAACATAAGATCTACAAACTCCTGTTTACAAAAGCCCGAAATGTTATGTGCTCATCGTGTAAATCTTATGTTTAAAAAACAACCTTTTACATTATTCAAATAAGTGTCCATAAGTAGGTAGGAAGCAATATTATATACAGGGTGTCCCAGAAATGACACGTAAGGGTGACACTGGAGGTAGATGGACTATAGACCTATCAGATAACACCAATATGCTTCTTGTAAAAGTTTTCTGGTTTTCGAGATAGTGCCACTTTTGTGACTCACTTTTTTGTTTACTCACGGTTTTTTTTTACCAAGATTATCGTTATTAGTTATTTGAGACAACCTAGTAATAATTTTGACAGAAACTAGCACACTATGCTAAGAAAAAGAGTTGAATTGTTTTATTTTATTTCATTGCGAAATCTCAGATGTTATTAATTATATCCTTATGCAAAATTTCTTCCAAATCCGTTCAACATTTTGAGTGACTGAGTTAATCAGGAACATCGCAACATACGGAACGTATAACTTGCGGAGGATCGTGACTCTGCCGCAGCTCGCGGCCGCCGACGCGATGGTTGTATGGCGCGCATGGACATCGCGATCGTAGATGTTGTAGATTAGTAGTGCGTTGCCAACTGAAGGTATCAGTTCAAACCACCTTCTTCCATCACAGCACTGGCGACGATGGTGGTTGCAATAAGCAAGGATTTAAGTAATATCAACTATCTTTAAAACTATACAAGTATAGCATTACTTTATTTAAAAAAACTTTGATTGAAACCAAAACATAGCAAATTAACTACTGAACTATGTAACAATACAATCGTGTCCTCCATTTTTAAATATTAGGTCTTTACCTATGAAATTGCCGTTTTTCACGAAATAAATGAAGCGTAATTTTTTTATATTAATTTTGTTTATTTCTATTAATCAAAATAATCACCCATGCAATCAATGCATCTTTGCCAACGCATTGGTAGCTTATTGATGCCTTTCTTGAAGAAATCAGCTGGACGGGAGGCAACAAATTCTTCAAAGACATTTTGTACTGCCTCTCGGGTATTGAATTTTTTTTTCCCTCCAAGAAGTTATCCAAATTCTGGAAAAAGTAGAAGTCTGTAGGCGCAAGGTCTGGTGAGTACGGCTGATGACGGAGAACTTCCAACCCCAACTTTTGTAGCTTGGAGACCGTCTGCTGTGCAGTATGAGGTCGCGCGTTGTCGTGCAGGAGCAGTGGAGCCGAACGATTGACCAAAGCTGGTTGGAGACGTGCGAGCTTCTCCATCATTGTGTTCAGTTCTTCACAGTACACATCTGCAGTAATGCTTGTCCCGTTTGGCAAGAAGCTGTGATGAATTACACCCGCGTTAGACCACCAAACAGTGACCATCACTTTTCTAGGGGTAAGTTTTCGTTTAGGGCATTGTTTGGGTGCTGAACCAGGGTCCAACCAACTTGCTGAGCGCTTACGATTGTCAAACAGGATCCATTTCTCGGCACAAGTAACAATGCGGTTCAGAATTCCTTCATTTGTATGCCTGCTGAGCAGTGCAAGGCACTTCTCCACGCGTACTTCGCGCTGGCGGTCATTGAGTTCGTGGGGTACCCATTTTTTAAGCTTTTTTACCTTGCCAATTTGACGCAAATGGACCAATATTGTTTTGATGCTAACGTCGAAAGCTGCTGCTAATTCAGCCGTGGATTGAGTTTCATCAGCTTCCACAATTGCCTTTAATTCGTCATTGTCGACCAAAGTTTTCGGACGACCACGGGGTCCATTTTTCGGGTCAAAATTTCCAGAATTGAAGCGGGTAAACCAATAGCGGGTGGTGCGTTCGTTTGTAGTGTTCGCTCCGTAAACGTCGTTGATGTTGCGTGCCGCTTGTGCCGCTTTGCTGCCACAACGGTACTCATACTCCATAATTGACGAAAAATGTTCGAATGCGTTGAAAACAAAACACTAACTATTAAACAAATGACGATTTCAGAAAAAGAATTCCATGTTTGTCAAATAAAATTAATTTGAAATTAGAATTATCAGTCAAAAAATATATATTTTCATTTGAAATGGCCAGTACGGCAAAACGGCAGTTTCATAGGTAAAGACCTATTATAAATACTAAACGATACGGTTCGCGGTTATTTACATGTTTTAAACTTAGATTTTAATCATAAATGTCAAACGCAGCAGCGCTGACCGTAATTATATTCAGCTTTAGAATAAATTGAAATAAATTTAAAGCTATTCTTACACCTTCTGTGATTTATTATAGTTTAAATCATTTTAATGTCAGGTAACGTTGAACAATGTTCCCTGGAAACTTAAATATTTCATGTTTATTAATGATTATTTAATCGTATTTTAATTCTCAGAGCGGGGCGATGGCTTATATTCCTAGAATGTGGAAGCTTCGGCTCTGCACTTAAAAGCACATAAATTACTCTACACCGAGTGGAGTTTTGTTGACTTGCATTTTTTTTAACAAAATGCTCGTACGTTAAGTTAGCTATTGAGCAGTGATGAATTGTTTCATTTTGACTTGATTTGTTAGACGAGCAGCGTCAAATCTGATCTTTTTATGAATAGTCTATATGTCGCCGTAAAATTGTCAAAACCGTAGTATTACAATCTAACTAGGTTAGTTTAGATGAGTAAAATAACCCCCAGCCCCTCCACCCCAATTGGAATGTGCATTTTCATGGCGGGGGGGGGGCCTTTTTCCTATGGTTGCGACGCGCTGCGTCTGTCTCATATTGGGCTGCAGTCTGCTACGTCAGTACACTGTATCACCCATAGTGGGCGGCAGGATGGCATGTCAGGAAACTGAATTACCTACCCAACCACAGCTGGAAGATCGGACGAATTGCCTCGATAGTTCAAAGTCGGTCGGAAGTGCCAGCCTGGGCTCCCACGCTTGGGTAACCCGTTTCACCCTCACGCACGTGCTTACCTGTCATAAGTTGAGAAGGGCTAACTCTTGTCTGAGGGCAAACCTCTCTACTGCCTCGCCAAAATATATTTGTTCTGATAGAACCCCAAACCGTATTCCAGGCATTAACGACCGAGTGGCGTAGTGGTAAGTAGCCTTGCCTCATACGCCGAAGGTCCCAGGTTCGAGTCCTGGCCGGGGCATTCATTTGTGTGATGAACACAGATGTTTGTTCTTGGGTCATGGTTGTTGATATTTATATATGTATGTTTATTCTGGGTTCCCCCCCAGTTCGCTGTATGGTCATCCATAACACAAGCTCCGCTTACTTTGGGGCCATACAGTTGGTGTGTTTGTCTGGGGATTTATTTATTTATTAAAGTCGCCAGCGAGGAGCACTTGGCGAAAGTGGCATTGGCCGATTAGGGCGCCTACCCGTCCAAGATAAATCTCTAACTCGGCGAGTATGCGGTTCGGGGAAAAGTAGCCACCGCCGACGGGGTCGCTTTTGGGTACGACCCCCCGACATTGACAGAAGACAGAACTCCAGGCTACCTCCTCCAACTCTTGCTCCACACGTGGCTCTATTTCCTCACGCTGAGCCTTGACAAACTCCGCTTTGGCTTTGGTAAGACCGACGTATTGCCCAGTGGTGGGTGGAAAGCCTCTGCCTCGGCGGGCAGTGAATACTTGAGGAGCCTTCTTTGGCTCTGACTCAGCACCATTGTCCTCTTTTGACGTGGCCGTGTAGCGAATCGGCTGCGTTGACCATACTGCGTATTGCTTGGAACTTCTGCTGACAACCGATCCAGACAGATACTCGTAGTCCGTATCTCCGCCATTAGGGACATCCAATCACTGTCTGGTGAAATCTGTGTCGCAATACTCGCCAACCGATACCAGCCCAAAAGGCAATAGGCGAGTATGGCGATTCAAGTCAGCAGATTGGGATGAGATGCGTCACTTTTTCGCTTCTAATCCTTGGCGGCAAGCTTGCTTTACTTCTGATGGTCCATCGTGCCGTGCTGATGCTGTCTCCAGTGTGGTATGTCAAGGTATGGAGTACTTTATACCGTTCTCGGATGTATCCCTGGTGTCCAAAGCCTGCCTATGGTTTAATGCTGATTGCCTCCTAGCTGAAAAGCGAAAACATGTGGCATACCAAGCCTGGGTTAGCGCTTTCAAAAGAGCAGGCAGACTTGTTCGCAAATCTCTTCGCGGAATGTTCACGTCTAGATTCCAAAGGTAAAAGCCCACCCACGTTACCCCCATTCGGCCCCAAGATGGAAGCCGTCCAAATTCACCAGAAAGAGGTACTCAAATGCTTACTAAATCTAGTTATCTCCCGTTTTGACACGCCTATATCGATTCTCTCTAAGGACTCAAAAAGGTTCCAAAAATATGGAGCTTTGGAAGGGCACGGAGAGGCAATAGCCGTATCCTTAGATATCTCCAAAGCCCTCTTGAGCAAGCTTCCTGCGTATGGCATACCATCTGGACTCTGCGACTGGATTTCTGATTTCCTGAGGGAACGGTCAATTCGAGTTGTCGTCGATGGCTTCTCATCGGACCTAATGGCGATCAACGCCGGCGTACCTCAGGGATCTGTTCTCTCTGCAACATTATTCCTGCTGCACATTAATGACCTTCTTTTATCGGAAGGCATTATTAGTTACGCCGATGACAGCACTGTTGTAGAGAGATATGTGTCCAATGCGCGAGCGAGTCCAAACCAGATCCAATTTCAGAGAGAGTCGATGATCGAACGGGTTGATTTGACACTATGTAGGGTTTCCGATTGGGGTGAAGCCAACCTTGTCAAGTTAAACCCTTCCAAAACCCAGGCGTGTCTCTTCTCCGGTAAAAAGAGCACATTCAACTTGACGCCCACTTTCCAAAATGTATTTGTACCTATCACAAACCAACTAGGGCTTCTTGGCATGACCATCACGTCGAAACTTATTCCGCTAAGTACCGTCTTGAAGCGTTGGATTCTGTCGAAGGGCCCGTAGACTCATAAGTAAAGATAAATTTACTTCTTCGAGACTGCAAAGTCTCGAACATCGTCAAAAAGTTGCGGTTCTATCGGTTTTTTACAGATTACACTTTGGAGAGTGCGCAAATGCTCTTTTTCAGCTGATCGAACCTTCTCCCTTTCTCCACCGGTCAACCACACGCAGACAGAAGTTTCACCCGTTTGTGGTTAGCGTGCAGAAGAGCCGAACTAAACGGTTTGATAGCTCATTGTTAGTTCGTGTTGCCAAAAAGTGGAACGATTTGCCTGCGTCTGTTTTTCCAGACAAATATAACCCTGGAGCTTTCAAGTGTAGAGTGAATAGATAGCTCTTGGACAGGCGTGTATGATTCTCGTCTTCATCTTCACTTTCCATCAGGTGAGATGGAAGACAAACGCCTGCTAATTATTAATTTAAAAAAAAGTTAACTATTTTGGATCGGTCGGGAACCGACTGCCATGTGCCATTACTGCAACGATTGCCTCGACGAGACGGCCCAGCACACGCTGAAAGTATGTCTCACGTGGGAAGCGTAGTGCAACTGGCTTAGCTCTGTATTGGGTGCCGATATCTCACTCCCGACTGTGGTTCGCGTTATGGTTGAGAGTGAGAGATGCGTGGAAGGCAGTGCGATCCTTTTGCAAAGTAGTAATACTCGCGATGGTGGCGGAAAGGGCAAAAAAAGGTGCTGTATCATCATCGCTGAAAGCCCCTGGAGTCCCATGAGCCTTCAGTGGTTGCTTCGAGGGATTCCGTCTTCGGTCCAAGGCTCGAGATGGCACTTGCGCTTCCTTCGCAAGTGCCATCTCATGAGGGACGACTAGAGAGCGACTCCACCTTTCGTATTTGTATGACAAATTAAACTGGAAAAAAGACTAGCATGAAATAAATGCAAGGTCAAAATCGAATAATACACTTGCGACACCAAAACATCATTCATCCTCTTCTCGAGGCTGTTTCATATTTGCAACTTCCGAAATTTGAAACGATCTTCCACCGCCATTAAGAGCTACGAAATGTTCAAATAGTTTCAAGATAAAATATCGTATGTATGTACCTCACAAACGTCATTAAATCAAAATAAATAAATGTGTTTTGGCTAGAATTCTACAAGTATTATTTAAATTAATTATAGTTATGTTATACAATTATTTAAATATATTTTATTGTAACCATAACTGTGCGAAAACTTTATATTTTGCTATATCTATAAATACATAGCTGGCACTATTGTATGAGTAATTTTACATGGCTTATAGACCAGGGCTGAAGCCTTTAAAAATGGTAAAAAGTGAAAAAAAATAACAGTTGGATGAAACCCATTGGAAAAAGAGGGGAATATATTTAAATGAAAGGAAAAATAAATTACGAGCGATTTGAATTCAGGAAATGGGAGGGGGTGAGTTTTTAAGGGTAAAAAATGGTGTATCTCAATTTTCCATAGGTGACTCAGGTGTACAAATTGTCTTAAACAAGTAATAAATAGGCACCTACTAATATAACTTAAAGAAGATTTTACAACTTTCTCAAAATATTGTAGATATCTTATTAAATATTAACTTTATTAAGTTATTCGTTTGTTAATTATAGTAGTATATTTCGATTTGCAATTTTTTCATTTATCAATGTAACATGGAATCTTAGGTTTTTTAGTAATTAAAGCGTAAATTTTAATAAATAGCTCAAAATTATACATAATCATCAAAAAAAAATTTCAAATTGGAGTTTTTTTTTCGATTTTTTGCATTTTCTGGGAACATTTACTACAGTAATGTATTGTTTTTGTACACCCTTAGAAACTCACCCCCTCTCACCCCCAAAAACTCACACACACAGTACAAAGTGTGTTAAATTTGTAAATTAAACAATAAGTACTCATTATTATATTTAATGTTAATGTTGATGAAATTCATGTTCTTTCAATATTGTTACAATTTCTTTTTATATTTGTTTTTTACTATAAAAAATGTCTAAATCTGTAAACAGCTCATTATATCTTTTACACATTCTAAAAACTGGTGAACGTCTGCCGGCATTGGTCCTACAAAAATTAGTTGCAAATAAACGCTTTCTTCTTATACTTGTAGCCGACACACGAAAACCAATATTGCTAATAAGCTCAGGACAGTCAAATTTAATATGAATAATTCTATTTAAGGTTAATTGTTCTAATTGAATTCTGCGTTGTTCAAGAGAGAGCAAATTAAATTTCTTAAGCAAACTGTTGTATTTACCATAAAGATGGTGGCATCTAAAACTTGTCATCCTCAAAAACTTTTTTTGTACACGCTCAATAATGTTTATGTATTTGTTATTATAAGGATCCCATATTACAACAGCATACTCAAGTATTGGTCTAATTAGTACATTGAAAAGATATAAGTAAGTGGAGGGTTTTCTGAAAACGGCAGCCAATCTGGATATAAAACCAAAAATTAAAAAAAGCTTTGCTGACAATATTGTTGATGTGAATATCAAATATTAATTTTGAGTCTAGTGTTACACCAAGGTCTCTAATACTATGAACGTTTTCAAGAGTAATTCTATCTATTTCATTTCTGTAGTTTATTTGTGTCCTTTTTCTGGTGAAAGATATAATTTTACATTTACTGAAACTAAGGTAGATATGATTGATTGAGCAATAGTTTTCTAGAGACAGAAGGTCTAATTGAAGAAGTGTACAATCATGTATGCTTTTAACATTTTTGTATATTTTTAGATCATCTGCATATATGATAAAGTCTGAGTATTTTATATAATCTTTAATGTCGTTGAGATACAAAATAAAAAAGGTCCTAAAATGGAGCCTTGCGGCACACCGGAAGTGACAGTATATAATTCAGATTCATAACCATTGACCACAATTTTTTGCTTACGTTTATGTATATACGAGGAAAACCACCTCAATAAAGATCCCTTGATACCATTAAAAGCGAGTTTCTTTAGAAGGACTAAATGGTCTACTTTTTCAAAGGCTTTCTTAAATTCTGTGTACACACAGTCTATTTGTTATCCCTTATCTATGGCGTCAAAAAAGACAGAAGTATACAGAATTAGGTTACTGGTTATAGATCTGTTTTTAACGAAACCATTTTGATTTTGAAGTATTTGATTCGACAGTAGTGGATACAGTGACTTGTGGACTAAGCTCTCGAGTATCTTCGACAAAGTAGACAAAATAGATATAGGACGAAAATGTTCAATATTACTGTTTGAGCCACTCTTATGTACAAGAGTAATATTAGCAGTTTTCCAGCGATCTGGAAAGACGCCGCTCTCGAGACTTTTATTTCAAATAATGTACAAAGGCAATACAATAGAAATAGCTATTTGCTTTAAAAAGTATGGAGGAATGCCGTCTGGCCCAGGACCCTTACTGCAATCAAGATATAATATTATTTTTTAATGTCTTCCATGGTAAGATAAAGATTAGATACAGATATACTTTCAGCAGGAAGACATGAGTATGGCGTCCAAGCAACAGGATCAAACTATGAAGGCTCATAGACGGATTGAAAAAATGTTGCGAACATGGAACATATCTTATTAGGATCACTTGTGGTTTCTTTATTGAAAGTCATTTGATTAGCATAATTGCTTTTATTGTCCTTTATGGTAGACACAAAATGCCAAAAATGTTTTATATTTTTAAAAATATTGACTTCTAAGTTAAAAATATGTTTTTCATAGGTAGATTTTAAAAGATATTTAAATTGTTTTCTGTACAAAGAAAAAAGAGTATATAAATCTTTACAACTTGTATTCTTTTTGTAAGTGATCCAGGCTTTATGTTTCAATTTATAAAGTTTTCTTAATTCATATGTAAACCAATGAGGAAAAGAAGATAATGTTTTTAACTTACTTTTTGGGACACTTTTTTCAATAACTTCATATAAATGTTTATATAAAAGATCAACCGATTCATCAACAGATTTATTCTGTAGTAAATATGTCCAATCAATGCTCATTAATTCATTATTTATTATTTCATAATCTGCGCTATGGTATGATAATTTAGTAAAGTTGTGGCGCTGAAGCCCAGATTCAATATGTAACTGCATTGTAAACGTGAATTCAGGATGGTGACGGTCTCTTACAAATAAAGGCGAGCAATCATCAGAGACAATAGGGGATACACTACATAATAGTAAGTCCAAAGTTCGATTATTACAATTTACCAAAAAATTTTATTGTTTCATAGTTGTAATGATAAACCCGTATTAGATATATTGCTGGTTAAAGCTTCTAAGTATTAAGAGTTGGGGATTTTATTCCATTGTATTTCTGGTATATTATAGTCGCCAACAAACTACAACATGTACTAATTTACTGTGTTTACAAGTATATTTTGATATAAGATATATTGCAATAAAACACGCCTGAAAAGACTCAGAACAAAATAATGTAGTAGTAATTATAAGCCAGTAAGTTAAAACAACCTATGGAGAGTGAATTCAGGGTTTTCATCGTCCTTCTTCGCACCACACCACACAATCGAGCATTTGGGCATATCGAACTCTAGTTTTAATATACTAATACGTATTTAAAATCACAAATTCACAGCACTTGTATAAAATTGCATGAAACTTTCTTACACGTCCAACAACAAAGTTACTTGAGAGCTCAAGTGCCTCAAGTACTGTAAAAAATACAAAATGGTGGCACCCTTGGCTGCGTTCTGAATCAATATTATTGACGCTATAAGCGCTGAACTGAAAATCATTATTACGTTCATGAAAAGTTTGTCACTACCTCTTGATATCAATTATAGTCTGGCTTGTCTTCAATGATTTAGAATCAAAAATAAACAAAACAACTACCTGCCTAATCAATAACAAAATTAACAATTCTAAGCAAACTTAATTCCCTCCTTCTTCACGTCTTTTTGTTTCAAAAATACACGCACAACGGCAAGCACAGCAAATACCGTTTCGATATGATTTACTGCGTAAGCGTCTGTTAACATTTGCATCGAAAGTAAGAAAAATAAAAACATATTAATAATGATTATCGATATCTGGTTAAATAATCAAAGCTCCGGAACATCACTTTTGACAGCTTTTTTTGACAGAAATGTAAAAATAAATGGCGATTTTTGGCACGCTAGCCACCTGCTATGACGTCACTACACGATTGATATTTTAGTGACAACATTAAAAATAGTACTATCTCTTTTATTAGCATTTTTGTATAAGTAGAGGGAGACAACCAAGTTCTTCCTCTTCTATGATTCGATATACATAACTACTTATTAATATAGGACATTACGGCTACTCCATGTATTTATCATCTCGCTGGTCTACACTCATAATTACAGCATCCATCATATTCAACAATAGTTTCTAGCGGCGCTGCGGTGCCCGTTGACCTCACCGATGGAGACACGCGCCAGGAAATGAAACCGTACCCGCCGTCACGTGATGCCCAGCTATCTAATTTAATATTTTATCCAATTAAAAATCTTGGTGAAAATGTCTTATTTTTAGACAGACGGAAGATGCGTGCTCTTATTTACAGTTTGTAGGAGTAAATTGTTTAAACAAACAACAAATTTATATATAGGCAAAAAGAGTTACGAAAGACCTGTATTAATTTGTTAAAGAAATTGTTGTAATCTCTGAAATTGAATAAAATATGGTTTTTATATTAGCTTTATAAAATATTTAGTTTACGCGTCAGTAATATTCAAATAAATTTCAGTATTCTGATGAAAATCGGATGTACAAAATATTTTCGAATATTACTATTATTTATTCATTTAAGAAGTGCGATTTGACAATTGCTCTTTAGGGTTGAGGTGTCTACAAATAAGTTGTCAAAAAATCGATTCATAGGAATGAAATAGTTTCGATTACTCGAATTCTAATAAAAGTTATAGATTTTGTTATACGAGGAATAGATGATAAACGATGCATTAAAACATAGAATAAACGATCATTTCAACTTGTCAAACAAATATTTCAATTTTTTTGATCGAGTGTAAGCTGAGAGAAAATAATTAAGGTTGTGAAAAACGGTGACGATCTTATCACATATTATTTTTTCGGCTACCGTTTGAAACCAAATATAACTTTTACTACGCGATCTTAACAACAACAGGAATAAAATGCCGTTATGTTGTGCTGTCAGATGAAAACAGATCTAAGCCATTTTGATAGATCCGACGGCACAATATGTTGGCATTTTATTCCTTTTATTTCAAAATCGCATAGAATATACATTTGATTTAGTAAGTTAATGAATCTACACAATGACGTTTTAACTTATCAACTTATCTATCTACAATTTGCATCTTTGCCAAAAATAAAGCCTAAGATATTTAAGGTACTTATATAAGGATAAGTTAATGAAACCATGAAACATGTATTAAATGATATTTATTCACTCTCTGAACTGCTGTATTCATTATCGGGGAAAAAAATAATTAACCCGTTGTCTCATAGATTATCTACATGTACGTCTCTTTCAAAGTCGTCCACTATTAATTTTCTTGTTTTTCGACCACCTTCTTAAAGTCATCTTTAGAAGGCTCATCATTTTTTGCGGGGTAAATGGTGGGATTGTATTCTGCCTCAACAAAAAGATAACTTGGTTTAATTAACAAATAGTTTTGGTTACAATAGATAGATAGAAATATAATAGTGTATAACCGCGTGGTAGGACGCCTTGTTATAATTTGATAGTTAAATATCTATAGCGCCCGCGCTGGTTTTTAAGTGTTTTTAAACGCGAGTTATAGTTGTGCTTAAACGAAAGTGAAAAACATTTGTGTTTTGACATTGTGTGTGAGAAGCTTCTGGAAGCTAGGTGTAACGTGGACCATATATTCTAATCTCGTAATAACCATCGATTGTAGTCAAAATAGTAAGATTTTTGTCCTCCAAGGGGAGCCCCCTGGCCCTTACATTAACTGACGGACTAACACCTATGTACTAAGAGGAAATACCTACTGGAAGTTACAGGTCAGTACATAATTATTGATAAATTAGTTATAAGAAGTGAGTGACCATTGTCAACTTGGTGGGTTTGTGTCGCGGTTTACCGATTCCCGACTTGTACGATACAAAATTTTGGTAGCAGAGCGTGGTTTATTCCGTTGAAGTTAAATATCGGTTAGTAAGGTTGGTAATGGTCGCCCTTCTTGGCTAATTGGTCGATGATTGTACCGCTGATCGTTTTTATCTCGGTTCAAATAGCTAGTTAATTTGAATGAATGAATGAATGAATGAATAATTTATTGACATAAACACACAACAAAAAAATAGAAATTTACAAAATAGATTTACAAAGAAGAGATATTATATACAAGTAATAGTTACAAATTTTCCATTTTTCTTCCGTGCCCGTCAAAAGGCTCCGGCTCAGCATAGTGTAGCAATAAAATTGCAACGCTGATATTCTGCCGGCGACCCAAACAGAGACGCACGGAATCAGCGACTAGCACAGCGTCAGTTTGTCGCAGCCGAGTTAATATTTTTCAGGATAAATAAGGTAGTGCTTGTATATTAGTACTTAAACGTAATGGTAAATAATAAATGAATAATTAATTATTATATTGAGGACAATATAAATGAATAAATAGGTATCGTTAATTAGATTTTAGAAGTAGGCCATAGAATATGTAAAATTATAGAAATTGGAAAGATAATTCGTCATTGTTGTACCCTCTGTTTATCCAAAAGGTATTTTTTCAGTTTTGTTTTAAATTCCGTCTTGTTCTTGATTTGACGGATGGGCGGAGGGATACTGTTCCAGCATTTTGTGGAGTTATATCTAAAACTTCCACGAAATGCAGCAGTATGATGTTCCGGAATTGCGAGGGGGTTTGTGCAGGATCTGACAGCATTGCGATTTCCGGTAGAACGCCAGGATAGCCTATGATATAAGTAGGAAGGGGCCTGTTTCCATACTATGTCAAAGAGAAGGCATGCAGTCATATATTTCTGACGTTCCTTCATACGTAGAATGTTATGGTGGTTCAGGTAAGGCGTGATATGTGCCCTAGATGGAATACGAAAACAATAACGGGCACATGCATTCTGGATACGCTGAATAAGCCTATGAGATCTTTCCAGGATGCAGGGACCATATACAGGGATGCAGTAATTCAGTTTTGACAACACGAGACTGTATAGGAATATAATCCCGCATCGCGTAGAGAATCTTCAGTCGATAGAAACATGTCCAAACACATTCCAAAACATATTTTTCAAAGTGAAGCAACTCATCGAACGCAATGCCCAGATTCCGTGCCTCAGACACTCTGGATACTTCGGTTCCCAAAAGTTCCACTTTGAGATTAATATCACCCATGGTTTTTAGTTTATTCTTTGAGCCGAGAACAATGTATTTCGTTTTGGACGGATTTAACGTTAATGAGTTATCAGCAGACCATGCAGCAATTCTATCAAGGTCATCATTAAGCTCTGCGATGGAGGAGAACACTGCTTTTATATTTGCATGAGTGTAGATCTGTAGATCATCAGCACATAGGTGGTATTTACAGCTTAGAATATGTTCAGTAAGGTCGGCAGTGTACATTATAAATAAGAGAGGTCCTGGGATCGAACCCTGTGGTACTCCACGACATACAGGGCTTAACTTGGATTCTGATCGCTTTCCATCGGGGTTGATTGTCACGACCTTTTGTAATCTTCTACTTAAGTAGCTATTAAACCAATCAACTGATGCGTGGTTAAATCCGTAAAAGGTTAACTTTGAAATAAGTAGACCAATATCAATGGAATCAAACGCCCGGGAATAGTCAAGCAAAGACATGATTGTCACATTACCAGAGTCTTGGGCAGAGAGCACACAATCCACTACATCGAGAAGCGCGGTAGCAAAGCTGCGTCCCCGCCTGAAACCAGATTGAAGTTCTGGCAATAATTTGTTCAATTCGCAATATTTAATAATCTGAAGAAATACAATTCTTTCAAGAACTTTAGACAAGAAACAAAGTATGCTAATCGGCCGAATATCTTTCAAAGTTGAAGGAGAACTATTTTTAGGAATGGGACGTACAAAAGCGGTTTTCCATTGATAAGGAAAGATGGCTGTTTCAAGCGATTTATTTATTATGGCTGTTATGACTTCAAGAGTTTGCGGCAAAGTCATTAAGATCATGTCATGGGTGATTTTGTCTGATCCTTCAGCATTTGATTTTAAAGATAGGATTGCACGGCCCACTTGCATGCAGTTGACTGGTTCAAATTTAAAATAACAGTTTCCTTTGCGATGGTGCTCAAAATAGGTGAGTTGAGAGATCTAAACGGGTGAACTGCGCGGTAATTTTAAGAAATGTGCGTTAATTAAGTTCGGATCATTAAGATGCGACGGTAGCTCGTAAGTTTTGTGTTTTGTGTTGGGTATGACAGATTTTTTAAGATGTTTCCATAATGATTTTGGTTTGTTCAAGTTCTTATTTATGTGTGTATTAAAATAGGCTTTTTTTTTCAGCATGCAAAGAAGCTTTTGCCAAACTTTTAAGTGTTTTATAATTGATCTTGTCACCTTCCAACTTTGACCTTCTGTATTTAGAGTAGGCTTTATCATGAAGATGCATGATATAGCGAACGTTGCTGGTAAGCCAAGGTTTGTATTGATCACGAACAATAGCTGATCGCAGCGGTGCATGGCCATCCATAAGATTAAGAATAATTTTGTTAAATTCTAGGACCATTGCGTCAACATTATTCAGTTCAGTAATAAAATTAAAATTGATTGACTTGAGTTCACTGTCAAACTCTTGCCTGTTGATACTTTTGAGTGGTCTGTACGTAACGTATCTGGGAAGCGGTTTCTCTTTCTTTAATTTTAGATTAACGGAGACAAAGGCGTGTTTGCCTAGTTCGGGTGTGTGGTGTGAGTCAACATCAGTTACGGGGGCATTTGTGGCTATAATATCGATTAGGGTTTGGCTGTGTGAAGTGAAATGCGTAGGGTCTTTAATGTGATTAAGCAGGTTAAAGCAGTGTAAGAACTGTTCAAGGTGCAGGTACTTTCCATCATTACCAGTCAAGCAATCAATATTAAAGTCACCGAGGAGTATTACATATTTATAATCAGAAAAGGAAGTAATTGACTCAGTCAGAGCAAAAAAAAATATAACGACACTAAGCCAGGGTGGTCTATAGGCTGTACCGATCAATAAGGTAGTAGAGTTCACGGTTAGGGATACCCACATTTGCTCGACTATCTGGGAGCCTGGATGCGCGAGGGTGCGCGCCCTGACGCCCCGCTTGACGTAGAAGCCGCGCGTGCGCCGCCCGGGCGGACGGGGGACGTGGCGCAGGCGGTAGCCGGGCACGGTCGGGGCGCGGCCCTCCTCTCCTTCCCGCAGCCAGGTTTCGTTTATGGCTATTATGTCGGAGCTGGCCCGTGCGACCGCAACCATGAACTCATCATGTCCCGTACCTAGAGAACCCGCATTAAAAAGGCTAATTTTCAGGTTTCTATTTTTAACCATTTATTAACGTTGTGAATATGTAATATATAATTAAGTAATAAATTAAGCCCCTGAATTCAGTAATAATACTAAATAAATAAATTTTTATGACGAATGATTTTATGATAAATGTAATAATAATAATATGATACATAATACTATTAAGGTGTGTAACTACCAGCAAACTATATCCAAGCACTGTTTGAATCACCAGCATTTTATTTAATGAATCTAAGAAGCATACTATCATATTTTCTAGATTCACCAAAAGTAACTCGCCTACAAACATCATAAAATTAACACTAAAAAAAAATTATTTAAGTGGTTTGTAGCTGCACTACAGCATTTAGCACAGATAAATAATAAGTTTAAGTATATTAAAATGTATATAAACAAAGAGACGTCCAAAAATTATAAAAATTAAAGTAGGTTTGATTCAGTTGAGCACCTAACAGGCTACCACAGTAAATTAATACAAAGCATAGTACTAAGATAGAACAAATTTTAAATATACCTATTTGAACAAAAGTACTAAGCAAATTACTTTGTGTTACTATTAATACTATGACTACCAAAAACACGGTCAATATCGTGAGTGTTACGTAAAACATGAACCTGAGAGTTTTCTGTCTGCCGGGCATAAATTCTTCCTTCCCGGCTCCAAACAAACTTCCAGTGTAAGGTGCGGCCAAGGTCACGAGCTCGGCCGAATATCATCCGATTCGTTTTAGTTAGTCGCTCGTTCACGTAGAATGGCCGGGGTGCGTGGTGCGGGAGTCCTAGCTCGGCGGTGGATGCATTGCGGCGCACGCGCGCCTGCTTGAGTAGTTCGCTGCGGACGTCCCGACGCATCAGACGTACAGCGATGAGACGAGGCCGCGCAGAGTTGGAATCGCCGGGCGTGTTTTGTGAGTTAGAAGTGGAAACGGTACGGAACTGTTTTGCTCCAACGCGCTCTGCACTTACGATGTCAGTGTCTTCCAATTTCATGCCAAACTTGTTCGCGATGGCCTTAACTAGGTGTAATAGCGATTCTCCTTGTGTTTCCGGGATGCCACTTATTTCGATATCATTGCAAAGCTGAGCTTGTTCACTTTCATTTAAATTCGATTGCATGTGAGTAAGTGTATTTTTGAGGTCAGTGGTGCAGCTGGCCTCACTTTGTAAAAGGGAGACTTCACTTTTTAATTAAGTGTTTTCGGTTTGTAATAAAGTAACCTGGCTCTGAAGAACACTTAAATGCTTTTTGAAGTCATTCATTTGTGCGAATAACATATCCGTAGTGTCGGTGAGTTCTTGCTTTAGTGCACTGAAACTGCTATCAAGATCATCTTTTATCGTTTTTCTAAAACTTTCAAACCTGCTTGCCATATGCGTATCAAGCTTGCTATCCAGAAGGGATGCGAATCGTTCGAGGGATATCATGTCTGAAGAATTTGAATTTGTTTGGGCCGTCGGGGACACGTTAGGAGCTTCATCGCAAGACATGTTCATGTCCCGTGCAGGAGGCGCCCTGCGTATGGGAGTATCATCATCCTTGCGGCGACTGCGGGAGGTCACATTTTCGCAAGAAGGACATTTCCATGTCCCCTTTAACTCAACTGACTTGCTTGTGAAGTAAGTTTTCGACATATTGATGCATTTGTAATGGTAAGGATTTTTACACGAAGTGCACACGAGGGCTTCAGTGCCACTGACTTTGTTCAAGCAAGCTCTGCAGTTCATTTTTACAGGTTAGTCCAACTTAATCAATACCCATACACAACACAGAAATTAAGAAAATCGAGAACCAATTTGCTATCAATGGCTCGCGACTAACGGTACTTTGTACCTGCCACAGCTGTTAGATATATGAAGTGTTTTATTAAAGGTTTAAGTGATTATTTTGGAACTTTTTTACGATGATTACGTACTAATTTGTAACCACAACAATGTTCCTTGCGATTTAATAAATTATTTAGCACTTTTTACACAGTTAACTATTTTTAAACAACGGAGCAACTCAGAGACGCTGCGCACGTCACGGATCACGTACGTCAATTGTCAATTTCAACGTCAATTTAACTTATGTGTGTAAATTTACTCAAATCTTATTAGTTAAATTCTATTTGTTTAGTTAACCGGACTTAAAATGAACGTTATTTTAAAATAATTTGGTTTAATTCGGCGTGTTTCGTTACGTAAGCGGCGTGCTTGTTCGATCTTTCGTTTTTTTTTTTGTATGACATTTGCATAAGTAAGGGCATTTTGCTTAAGAAACAGTTTTGTTTAAACTATGGTTTTGAATAGTGTTTGGTTTAAACTTTTAGTTTAAAATTTAATTTCTGTTTAACTTTTGAGTTGAAATCGATTTTGCTTTCGACTTTCGGTAAAAATGTTTTGGTTTAAAGTCTTGGTTTAAAGTAGATTGAAATTAAAATTTTGGTTTAAAAATAATTTTGCTTTAAAATTTGTGTTTATTTTTTTTTCTTGTTAATAATATTGTTTAATGATGGCGAGTAAACATACGGCACGTACAGCTGCAGTTTTGCAGTGGTTGGGTTCGGCCGTTTTGAATATTTCTCGAAAAGATCGGGTTCAAGCTTTATTATCGCGATATGAATCTTTAAATAGTAAAATGGCGGAATTGTATGATGCATATCAGGCCATACTTGAAATGAGTCCGGAACCAGAGGTGATGGAAAGGGTAAATTCGGATATTGATCAGGCGGATGATTTGGCAGACCAGATCCGGCAAGCTGTAGGAATTTTAAACTTGTCTTCTCAGTGTGAGACTCGGCCAAAACTGGATTTAGGCACTTCGACTGAGTTAATAGGTAGGTTGCCGAAATTAGATTTGCCTCATTTTAATGGTGATTTAGGACATTGGGTAGCTTTTAGTAATTTATTTGATAGTTTGGTCCACTCACGGCGAGATTTGACTCCGGCCCAGAAACTAGCCTATTTCTTGGCTAGCCTCACAGGGGAGGCTAGAGGTTTGGTCCAACATTTACAACTTGACGATAACAATTATGAAATCGCTTGTGACCTACTTATGCGTAGGTATCAAAACGTTCGGAGATTAGCGGATAATCATGTTTTTAATATTTTAGGTTTACCTAGGAATCCGGGACAGCATAATTTACGGACTGGTTTACTTAACCCTTTGTTGGTCGCAGTTAACGGGTTAAGAGGGTTGGACTTACCGGTTGATCATTGGTCATTCATATTATTGCATATTGTTTTAGGTAAGCTGTCTGTTGATTTGCGGAACACATTCGATCAGGAATAGGGTGGGCACTCCGCCACTCATCTCCCACTATTTAAAAATTTTGTATCGTTCTGAGAGGATGAGTGTCGTCGTGTGGACAACGTCACGGTCCCCGGTAGCGGAGACGTCGGTGTGCGGCAGGTTCGGCCGGCACCGCCGGCACCGCCAGCACCGCGTTCCCCACGCCGCTCCCACCCACCACGTGTGTATAATGTAGTCGCGGCGCAGAGGACAGATTCCCGTTGTGCGTATTGTAGGGATGTAGGGCATACCATATTGTCGTGTTTTAAATTTAAGGATTTGCGTTGGCAGGTTCGTCACAATATTGTAAGGCAACGCAATTGGTGTTATAGCTGCCTTGGTAATCACTTTGCAGCCCAATGTCGGTCATCTCAACCTTGCGAGCAGTGTGGTGGTAATCACCACATTCTTCTTTGTGGTAATCGAAACGGATCGCCTCCACCGATCGCACCGGGACCGGAGGCAAGTGCCTCGCAGGTTAGGATGGAGGCTGGTGACCAATGGGCTGGGGGTGTTCAAGTAGGTCAACCTCGTGCTGGACATCACGTTTCAGGTAAAAGAAGTGATGCTCGAGGTCAGCCACAACCCTGCACGGGCGGGGGTAATGCGGCGCCGAGCCGCGTTCAAGTAGCTGAGCAACAACGTTGTAGTTTCGGTGTGCCCTTGCATTATTCAGAGCGGCCTCGTTTAGGACAGCAGTTTAATAATTACGATACTAAGCAGATGTATGTACCCACAGGAGGGTATTCACCTTATCAGCAATGGACTCCATATGCCAGGCAGGGCTATTCCACTGCATCGCTAAGGGGTCATCCTACTCAACGGAAGAATTGACTCCCACAAATGCACTCTCCACCCGCGTCTTCCCTCTGTCCTTTAACTGTCTTGTTGCCCACCGGTCAGGTTTGCGTCGGTTCCCCTTCAGGCGAGCAGGTAACCGCGCATGCGATTTTGAATTCGGGTGCACAGGGGAGTATCGCGTCGAAGCAGTTAGTGGAGAGGTTGCAGCTTCTTAAGATGCCTGCTGGAGAGAATATTCGAGGAGTTGGCGGGGTTAAGGTGTCAGGCTTAGTGGGTCAGGTTTCACTGTCCTTTTCTCCTCTTCATTGTTGGCATCCACAGGTTACCACGTCGGCTGTTGTTTTAAATAATATTATGGGTAGACATCCCCTTGTTAAATTACCGCCAGAGGTCATTGGTTTGACATCAAGACTTTCATTAGCAGATCCTGAATTTCATGTTCCAGGACCGGTTGATCTGCTGCTTGGTGCAGATATATTGGGAATGCTGCAATTAAATAACAGCATGCTTGTAGCGTAGTTTCAATAAAACACAAAATTCTCTTCTGTGTTTATTTTTTCGGTAAAATTAAAAATATACAAAGATGCCAATACATATACAATACAATACATACAATACATGTACATATATATACATATACAATACATATCGAATTTTAATATTTAATCTGCTAAATGAAAGAACAATCAAAAAAAAAAATAATAATTAAAAGCAAAATGAAAATTAATATTAACATCCTATAGAAGAATTTTTCTGAAAAAACATCCTGTATATATGAAAAAAAAAATAATACTGATATAATGCTTATCAACAAGTTATTTAATAGAAAAAGAAAACAAAACAGACGAGAGAGAGAAAAAAAAAAAAATCCTAAATAATTATCTTAAATTACATGGTTCATGAATGATAGAATTTTTAACATGTTCCTGGAATATACAATGTTAATATACATCGTTCAACTCCATCAACGTACATTATAATTAGAACATACATTCTCTATCATACTAGTCTTATTCCAACTACTGGAAATAAAACGTCATGCAGTTAGAGTTGCTTATGAGGAATCGTATCCTAAATAAGTCAACTCAATAGAGTTGAACGCAACGGCAAAAGGCTTTAATAGTTGCCATCCGCTGAACATATTAATAGCTTATGGCTTCTTTAACGTGTCGCTAACTCCCGCACGGTGATTACTATAAACAAGTTTCAGTTAAAGACTGAAATAAATATGCCGGAAAGAAAAGAAAATCATAGCCAGTCGTGAAACATTGACTTTTAAATAAAATCCAAGGGTCTTTTGTGAAGTAATTAAAATATTTATGTAATAAACATATGAAAATAATTCTCACAGGAAAGTGATTCAAGCGTATAAATAATACACATAGGTATGGTTTAGTTTAACGAGTTACCTTAATAAACGCTCGTGCAGAAGGCTTAATTTTACAAGTTGCAAACCGCTTGAAAAAAAAAATTGAGAAAAAAAAAATTGATAACATTTAACAAATTATACTATAAAGTATAATACAGATATTGAAAATAAGAGTTTACACTCCTAGAATTGCAAATATTAAATAAATTACACAATAAGTTAACCCAATACTACGATGATGATAATTAATTATAAGTTTTGACCAACGTCAATGTTAATGGTATAGCCAAACGATAATGAGGTGCATAGAAAAAAAAAATAAGACAAAAAGAATCGGCTTATGCTCGCCGTGAAAATTCTCTCTCTCTCTGAAAATTCTTCAGGGCTATTTTGTAAAATTTCTGTTTCAGAATCTACATTAATATTTAATAATAATGATCGTAGTTCGTCTACAGATTGCGTCGAAGAAAAATTTATATTTCTGATTTTTAATTCATAAATTATTTCAGGTTTATTTAATTGTGAAAAATTCATTGCAAAATCAAAAAAAAAATGTTAAAGTGAAACAAATTTGTTAATAGTCGTTATGCAGAATAGAGCCTTAAAAATATACGTATTTTCAAGTGATGAAAATGAATAGAAAATGTTATTTAAATAGTGAAATTACTGGGTTATAGAATGTTGTGTCTTCAGAAAATTTCTTCAAGGATATTATAACGAAAGAAACTAAAGAAACTTAAATGTCTGAATAATTTAGCAGTATTTTGATATATAATAGTAGATATATTATAGTAGATACATATATAAATATATTATAGTGAATGTTAATGATTGAAAATGGTAACAAATAAAGTTTTATGCCTGACCTCAATAATAATTATAAAAAAATTATTTTTAATGTTGCAATTCTTCTGTTCCTTTTGTTCCTTCTGTTGCAATTTCTCCTCTCTTCTCCATAAACTACGTTTGAATATTCGGGCGCCAGTATGTAGCGTAGTTTCAATAAAACACAAAATTCTCTTCTGTGTTTATTTTTTCGGTAAAATTAAAAATATACAAAGATGCCAACAATTTTGGCTACGCACACTCGTGAACGTAAAAAATAAATATAGGTTTCTTAAAAAGAACTTTGATTATCGATAAAAAAATATCTTAACTATGTAATTTGGAATAATAAACTCGGAAAATAATAAATAAATAGATTCAAGTTGCTTTGATAGATAATTTTTCGTGACTCACTTGTCAAATCAAAACATTGCCGTTCTCCGACACTACGTAATTCCTAGTTTAAAATTACGTCGGGAACAACAAAAAAATAAAATTTACTGACAAAAAGAGGTCGAAATAGACAACCGTCACATGCTTCTGCAGTCTGGAGGCTTGGTTGCAGTCTCGACCGACCTCGGTGACGTCATAATGGGCCCAATATTTTCTGTTCGCCAATTCCAGGAAGAATATGGTGACGTGCACGTAGGACTCTCGCTCGCTGAAGCTGTTCAGCGCTTTTGGGAAGTTGCAGAGCCTCCTACTGCATCTCGTGACAACCCAGAACACCTGGAATGTGAATTATTCTTCCAGAATAATACAGGTCGTCTCTGTTCAGGTAGGTTCGTCACTAGGTTACCTTTCTTACCTTCTCGCCCCTCCCTTGGTCTTTCTAGGATGCTAAATGAAAAAAGGCTAGCTTCTATGGAGCGACTTATGAAACGAGATGCAACATTTTGTCTTATGTGCATTGAATTTATGCGTGAGTACGTGGAGCTTGGTCATATGTCTGTTTCTAATTTTGATTGGCGTTCGCAGGAGCATTATTGTATCCCACACCATGCGGTGTTCAAGGCAGGGAAAATTAGAGTTGTTTTTGATGGATCCGCGCCAACTTCTAACGGTGTTTCCTTAAACCAGTGCTTACATTCTGGACCTAAATTACACAGAGATATCGGTGAAATCTTGACTAACTTCCGCCGACACCAAGTCGTTTTCGTTGCGGATATTAAAATGATGTTTAGACATACTATTGTACATCCAGATGATCGTAGATTTCAACTCATACTTTGGCGAGAAAATGAATCAAGTCCTGTTACTGTCTTTGAATTGAACACTTATACCTATGGACTTAGGTCTAGTCCTTTTATTGCAATTCGTTCTTTATTAGAGTTGGCAGAGCGTGAACGATTGAGGTTTCCTAGAGCATCTGAGGTTTTATCTAGCGATGTATTCGTAGATGATATCTGCACAGGTGCGGCGAATGAAGCAGAAGCATTGGTACTGCGTAATGAGTTAATAGGAATCCTGCAGGCTGGTGGCTATGAATTGAGGAAGTGGTTGTCTAACTCGCAAGCTGTTCTTGCCGGTCTACCCGAGGATCACCAACAGAATCCTTATATTTTCCAGAATGTGGACAATCCTGATGCTGTGGCAGTGTTAGGCGTTCAGTACCAGCCCTTTGCGGATGTCTTCACATTTCGAGTGCAGAATCTAGATACCTTGAAGATTTGGACCAAGCGTTTAGTACTTTCAACCGTAGCAAGGATATTCGACCCCAACGGTTGGTTAACACCGGTCGTATTTTGGGCAAAATGCTTTTTGCAGAAGCTTTGACGTGGGATGTCCCATTAATTGTTAATTAATTAACTGTTTGGGTTAGGTTTGTGTCGTCCCTTCCTGATATAGAATTAGTTAAAATAGATAGGCCATTCTTGCCGCCAGGTAAATGTCGGGCTGATATTCAGTTCCTTCCAGAAGATAGGTGGCCGCAATCGACAGTTGAACTGTTTGAGCCTTTGCAAGGGTTAAAGGTTCTTGCTTGTATTAAGGAGCCCATGAAAGATTTGGATTTCTTGTTAAATAAATTCAGTTCTCTCGATAAGTTGTTAGGTGTCACAGGATGGATTAGAAGATTTGTTCACAATGTTAGGCATCCCTCTAATAAAAAATTATCTTTGGTGTTGTGTCCAGACGAAAGGCAGGAATCTTTATTATTTTGGGTACGGTATGTACAGGCCAAGCACTTTGAAACGGTTTTTAATAATCTAAAAGGGGGACACCGTAAGTTGAAGGGAGGTGTTGGTCGCTTGAATCCTTTCATTGATGAAGCAGGCTTGATTCGAGTGGGAGGAAGGCTACGTCATGCTAATTTGTCTTATGAGACGCGCCATCCCTTACTCCTTCCTAGACAAGGTCCTCTTTGTACGTTGATAATATCAGATAAACATAAAAGGAATTCTCATGCTGGATTAAATACTCTTCTAGCAATCCTATCTCGAGAGTTTTGGATTTTATCCGCTAGGAGGGCTATACGGAACGTAATATTTTGTTGTATTCCTTGTTATCGGTTGAGGGCTGCGATGATTCAGCCACAGATGGGAGACCTGCCACCAGACAGAATTACAGCTGCGCGACCCTTTTCAGGTGTTGGTACGGATTTTGCAGGTCCATTTTCCATTAAGGTCTCATCGTTGCGGAATGCTAAGGTTGTTAAGGCCTACTTGTGCGTTTTTGTTTGCCTTGTCACGAAGGCCGTACATTTGGAAGTAGTTTCTTCTCTTAGCACTGAAGCCTTTATTGCTTGTTTGTCTCGATTTGTCAGTCGTCGTGGGTTACCGTCTTTAATTCGGTCCGACTGCGGGACAAACTACAAGGGAAGCGATCGTTATCTATCAGATTTTAATAAGTTTCTATATGAGAACCAATTTTCCATTAACACTTCTCTTATTTAGTCCACCCGCTTATCCCTCGTGGGGAGGTATATTTGAAGCGGCTGTGAAGGTGGCTAAGACGCCTCTCCGTCGTGTCATAGGTGAAACAATTTTAACATTTGAAGAATTAGCCACGGTCTTTTGTAAAATTGAAGCAGTATTGAATTCACGACCACTTTGTCCTGTATCATCGGATCCAAATGACCTAGAAGTTTTGACTCCAGGTCATTTTTTGATTGGTGGCCCCTTGACTGCACTTCCTGAATATCCATTTGTAGATGTTCCAGTCAATCGTCTGTCACGTTTTGAACTGCTGCAGCAGCTTTCGCAGAGTTTTTGGAAGAGGTTCAACTTAGAATATCTTCATTTGTTGCAGCAGCGTGTTCGTTGGTCAGCTAAGACAGAACCACCTAAGGTTGGTGACCTCGTCCTAGTTAAGGAGATGAACATGCCCCCACTGTCGTGGAGACGTGGTAGAATCTTGAGGCTGTTCCTAGGTGCAGATGGTACTCCACGAGTTGCCGAGGTCATAGTTGGCGATTCTGTACTTAAAAGAGCTGTCGCAACTTTGTCGCGGCTACCGGTTGCATAATGTTTTAATAAGGCCGGATCCTCTAGTTGGTTTGGACTCAGTCAGGTGACGTCTGACTGGGGCGGGGGATTGTTTGGAATAGAACGCATCCATAGGTTTTATGTAGGTAATTTATAAATTGAACACAAAATGTTAGGACCTACCCGCACTTGTCGCGAAATGTTGGAATGGCCGGGCTGTCGCCTGCTTCGCTGCCGTAAGGAATTTTCCATGAAATAATGTTTAGATAGTTCTAGAATCTGAGCTAGGATCGCCGCGTGGTAGGACGCCTTGTTATAATTTGATAGTTAAATATCTATAGCGCCCGCGCTTTTTTTTAAGTGTTTTTAAACGCGAGTTATAGTTGTGCTTAAACGAAAGTGAAAAACATTTGTGTTTTGACATCGTGTGTGAGAAGCTTCTGGAAGCTAGGTGTAACGTGGACCATATATTCTAATCTCGTAATAACCATCGATTGTAGTCAAAATAGTAAGATTTTTGTCCTCCAAGGGGAGCCCCCACGCCCTTACATTAACTGACGGACTAATATCCTATGTACTAAGAGGAAATACCTACTGGAAGTTACAGGTCAGTACATAATTATTGATAAATTAGTTATAAGGAGTGAGTGACCATTGTCAACTTGGTGGGTTTGTGTCGCGGTTTACCGATTCCCGACTTGTACGATACAGTAACCTAGTGAACGCTCTAAAGTCGTCGATGATCGCGAACTGTATTTTAATTGAATCGCCTGCGTTGGTTGCTTTGAGATAGTTAATTTTTTGCTCTTTGCAAAGATTAGATACCGCGGTCCATCGCGCTTTTTCGCGGAGAAAGACGGGCGGAGGGAGCTGAGGCTTCGGTGGGACGGGAGCGTAGCGCGTCGCTGGCTTCGATGGGACCGACGGAGACGCGGTTACTTCGAGCGATTTTAATGGCGCGGGGGCTGGTGTTGAAGACACCGGGTATTGAGGATACCGAGGCTTTCTTCGAGCGCCTCTTTGAGTGCTTGGCGACTAGCTGAAACGCGGGCTCAGGAGAGCCGGTTAAGGTGACGGCAGCTGAAGACGTATCAGACGCGGGTTTGGAGTCGCTCCCGGGAGCGGTACGCTTGCAACGCGACGCGTGAGAGGATGTGACCGATTCACAGTCCATCTCGGACGGGACGGGAGACGCGGGAGAGCTGTAAACCTGAGGGGTTTGGACGTTGGAGGCCTGAGGGGCCGGGGTTGAGGCCTGAGGGGCCGTGGATGCGATAGTCGCCTGTAAGGCCTGCGTTAGTAGGTCATCGGATATGTTGGCGCCGGAAGCAACGAGCACCTGGGCGAACGACCTAGCAAAGTTTACCAAGCTTTGCTGGTCCATTGGAGGGCTTGGTACTACAATATATAATATATAAATATATAATAATGCCTAGGTTCCCTAGCAAACCTAGCACCTAAACCTCCCTACCCGCGGTAGGGGGGCTGGGGACGACGCGAAGTGGTGCCCTTAATTCGGACAGCACTGTACCATCACCCTGGGAAAGGCCCAAGTGCAATGGGATCGGGTCAGCCGGTTTCTCCTTGGCCTGAAGGGCCTTCTAAGTGCACCGGGGCAACGCTATCAGGCTTAGTTGTCACCGTTAAGTATCCACCTGATCAAACGCGAGTCTACTACGGAGTGTGTTGCCAATAAATTGACAACAAAAACCTGCCGTAGACCTGAAGTGGTTGGGTTGCACAGAAGTGCGGGATTGACTACGTTACGACCGGCCGGGGCCGGCCGCAGAGTGAGTCTCTGACTACGTAACAGGCGCCAAGCGTCAAGTACGTAGCCAGAAAAACAGCCCGAGCCTTGCGAACTACTATCGAATTTAATCGACCGTAGTAAGTTCAGCTCTGTTGTTGCTGCGAGACCGACTTAGTTGCAGCCGATCGAAACCGGCCACAGCGTAAGTCCTACAGAGGCTTATCTCAAGTCGTCGAGGACGAAGCGAGATTTGTACGAATCTCAGCGTATGAGTATTGCTACGAGTTGTCGTCGTGAGACGATAATCGTGACTCAACAGCTGGTGCGACCGCGAACACGTCCGAGCGGGGCCGGACGCAGAACGGATCTGAGAGTGGCGTTTGAGTATTGCTACGAGAGAAGTCGTGAGACAACAATCGTGACTCGGCAGCCGGGAGCGATCTTCAACACGTCCGAACGGGTCCGGACGCAGATCGGGTCTTGTTTTTTATGGCAACGCATCCCACGTTGTCCTTTTAAACTGGTCAGGCCATACCGAGGCAGTGTTGTCACTGCATCCGCAGTGCGCACTGGGCGAGACGTGATGCTGGCTGAGTTACCCGAGCCGTCGGCCGCGAGCTTCTGCCGCTGAGCCCTCTCCAGTATCACTCATTACAGATGATATAATGATATCATCTGTAATGAGTCACCAGTGATCATAAATACCTTTTATGTGTTTTGAATACAATACAATCTACAAAAAGTATTATAAATTGAGATTTTTTTAAAAGAAAACTTTGACAAGTTTAAATACACAACCAAAAGATCCAGGAACGTCCTAACAAGTGCAAACGATGATTTATTAATTTAACAAAATATGTTTATTTTATTTATATTTCACTATATGAATAAATAAAAATTACTGACGGCCGAGTAGCGTAGTAGTCAGTAGCCCTGTCTCAGACGCCAAAGGTCCCAGGTTCGAGCCCTGGCCGGGGCATTCATTTGTGTGTTGAACGCAGATGTTTGTTCTCGGGTCATGATTGTTGACATTTATATATGTGTGTTTATTCTGGGTTCCCCCCAGTTCGCCGTATAGTCGTCGACGACACAAGCTCTGCTTACTTTGGGGCTATACAGTTGGTGTGTTTGTTGGGGATTAAAAAAAACTCTCATTTATACCTGGAATATTTACAAATTAACAATAAGAAAAAAACAACAAGGAAAGAAAAAGAAGGAATGATGTAACACAACGCTTCAGTTACTAAACGCTCAGGGCCAAGTGGGGGAAGGCCGACAGAATTGCTTATTTCCTATGCTTGAAACTTTCCACGACATTGGCGCGGATTCTACGCGGGCTGCGTCCTGCTCTATTGGCCAACTCTTTTTCCACGGTACTTGAGACAGCCATGAGGCCGGTTGCCATCGTGATTGATTTTATAAACATTATTTATCTTATTAAAAACTTATCAACAAATTGATTTTTTATATTTATTTTATTCGACTCTATTTTGGCACAGGCTTTAGGAAAATATTTACTTAAGATCTAAATTTCACTGATTTCGTCGATCGACGTAGATCGTTATAGATTGGTCTAGTACTGTTGATCGACGTCGACTATTCCATTCTACCATCGATCGAAGGCGTCGATTGACGATCGATCGATTGGTGTGGTAACACTCAAATAGTGCCCAAATATTAATAATGCGAACTTTCTTGATGAGCTTAAGGGAAAAATCAAATATGAATTATAGAGGTATTCAAACAAAGTATATAAAAAAAAATTTATTTATGTTATATAGATAGAAGTCCAATATTTAAACAGGTCAATCATTATTAATTTTCCGACAAAATGCGACGTATATTTTACTTGCGGCATGATCAATCATTTCCATGTTTTGACAGATCGCAACTTGTCACAAAACCATTTTTCTATGTTGATGGATTCATGCTCGTGTTATCTTTCAGCCTATCGCTTGCAGCGAGCTGCGGGCGGCGGGCGACGGGGGCGGGCGGCGGACGGCGGGCGGCGATCTTTGGCCATACATCAAGCACGTTCAGACACATTGGCCGTATTAATGAATTGCTGGCAACTTGACTCGGCTGTGATTTAAACGTTTTTGCATTAAATTATAGCTGTGTTTAGTATATCTTTGCTGTGTATGGAGATAAATAAGGCAAATCTAGTTTAGAAATGGCTTTAAATGTGGCAGCAGTTTACAAAATATTGTTGCGTATGAAATTGGGGCCCATCGGCAAAGTCAGTCGCAAGCAGTTGACTGCTTGTAACTTGTGATATCGTTGTCGACACGCTTGCCGAGTATTATCAACGTTTTTGTTAACATTCATGGGGCTTCTATAGAATTAAGAGGGAGATTGATAGCGATATTTTTAAATTTCATTATAATGAAAGGATTTAATTTGTAGAGTGTCGCTTAATCTAGTCCATTGTTATGTAATATTAAAAATAATAATAATAATATTAATATTATTATAATGTTAAAACAATTTGAAATAATATGAAATGTTGTTGTAATGTTGTAAGTATAGTATAAGGTTGTACAAATTCCAAGAATATCTATAGAAACGAAAATATTATTTAAAAAAATAAGCACACTCAAAGAGCTTTTTTAAAAAAAGACAATTTAAAAGATTTTAAGACAGTCAACTACCCATTCTAACGCAATGTATTCGGTGCCACTTGAACAACTTCCAGGCAAACCGCAGCCACTGCCGATGCATGGTGAACGCCTTTTGAAACTCTTAAACTTCAAAATATGAAATGGAAGTGATGATAGAAACGGCGACTCCGGCAGCAACACAACCCAAGTCAAATCTAGGTAACAGATGCAACATAACAGATCAATACAAACTGGTGCAAAAATGGAACTGCTAAGCAAGTGAAAAAAAAAGAAAAAGTTCTTTTTATTTCTGACATCAAAGAATGCCATTAATATTTTTACTATTATGAGCTTTTAACCAAATGAAAATAAACTCATATATACTGAGATTTGTCAAGAAATCACAAAAATAAAATATGAATTGTTTGTTGGTAATCTGTGTTTTGATTAACTTTGTAAAGTTTCGGAACATTGATTATGTTTATTATTTAAAATGTATTATAGCAATATTCAATGTTTGCCAAAACTAGCTGTTGCCAAGGTGCTCAAGGTAAAAAAACAATCCTGAAAAAAACAACAGTCTCGCCATTTTTGAAGGCTCGAAAATAAAATTTGAAATGTAAAATATGAACTATTCCGCACAAGCAACCAGCACACAGCTATTCAGAGAGTCATTATTTTGAAGACTGCGATGGAGTCCTACAGCGCCAGAGTACAGTCACGTATAACAAGGCATTACTCGCGACTTACAATCGTGTACACCACTCGTTAGTAACGAAGTGGACTCACCTGTACAACTATGGAACAGAGCCAACATTCTTACGTGGGCACTATTCTTAGCTTTTGAAATTGTGTTATCCCTCTGTATAAACAGTGCTTCGTGGGAGTCGGGAACTAACTCTTCATTTAGGTCAACCATAGTCAACCATATTTTGAAATAAAATTATGATCTGATGAAGAATGATATGTGATCTAAAATTAATTTCAATTCTATTGGAAAAATCAATAATTTTATCATAAATCTTGACATTTGCATTGACAAAGCACAAAAATATATTTTTTTATAGCTGCCTGAATCAAAATTTATTTGTAACTATAAGAACGTAAAATTTACCCTATTATCTTAACATTGTTACCTTTAAAGACGCCTTCTATCAGTGACAGAAAAAACCATTGTTTGTTAACTACTTACTGAGAAATCATACAGAGAATGTTCAAAATAAGAAATTAGTCGCATTCATGTCGATGTCAGATTCGTAGAAAAGTATAGATGTAATGTTGTTCTATTGAAATTTATAATATTTATTTCTTAGCCAATTAAACCTGTAATGTTTCAATTTATACATGTATTCTTATAAAACTTTTTAAAATTCGATATTGTGACGTACTCTTATTTTTTATTGTGTAAAGTTAAAGACTTTGCATTAGTTAAAAATGTTCCTAATTTACATTATTTGATATTGTTACCTACATCGTATTATAACATAACCCTGGCACCTGCAACAAGCTGGCACACGTCGTGTATCGTTATTGATATTGTTACCTACATCGTATTATAACATTGCCCTGGCGCCTGCAACAAGCTGGCACACGTCGTGTATCATTACTGATATTGTTACCTACATCGTATTATAACATAACCCTGGCACCTGCAACAAGCTGGCACACGTCGTGTATCGTTATTGATATTGTTACCTACATCGTATTATAACATAACCCTAGCGCCTGCAACAAGCTGGCACACGTCGTGTATCGTTATTGATATTGTTACCTACATCGTATTATAACATAACCCTGGCGCCTGCAACAAGCTGGCACACGTCATGTATCGTTTTTGATATTGTTACCTACATCGTATTATAATATAGCCCTGGCGCCTGCAACAAGCTGGCACACGTCGTGTATCGTTATTGATATTGTTACCTACATCGTATTATAACATAACCCTGGCGCCTGCAACAAGCTGGCACACGTCGTGTATCGTTATTGATATTGTTACCTACATCGTATTATAACATAACCCTGGCGCCTGCAACAAGCTGGCACACGAAGTGTATCGTTATTGATATTGTTACCTACATCGTATTATAACATAACCCTGGCGCCTGCAACAAGCTGGCACACGTCGTGTATCATTATTGATATTGTTACCTACATCGTATTATAACATAACCCTGGCGCCTGCAACAAGCTGGCACACGTCATGTATCGTTTTTGATATTGTTACCTACATCGTATTATAATATAGCCCTGGCGCCTGCAACAAGCTGGCACACGTCGTGTATCGTTATTGATATTGTTACCTACATCGTATTATAACATAACCCTGGCGCCTGCAACAAGCTGGCACACGTCGAGTATCGTTATTGATATTGTTACCTTCATCTTATTATAACATAACCCTGGCGCCTGCAACAAGCTGGCACACGTCGTGTATCGTTATTGATATTGTTACCTACATCGTATTATAACATAACCCTGGCGCCTGCAACAAGCTGGCACACGAAGTGTATCATTATTGATATTGTTACCTACATCGTATTATAACATAACCCTGGCGCCTGCAACAAGCTGGCACACGTCGTGTATCGTTACTGATATTGTTACCTACATCGTATTATAACATAACCCTGGCGCCTGCAACAAGCTGGCACACGAAGTGTATCGTTATTGATATTGTTACCTACATCGTATTATAACATAACCCTGGCGCCTGCAACAAGCTGGCACACGTCATGTATCGTTATTGATATTGTTACCTACATCGTATTATAATATAGCCCTGGCGCCTGCAACAAGCTGGCACACGTCATGTATCGTTATTGATATTGTTACCTACATCGTATTATAACATAACCCTGGTGCCTGCAACAAGCTGGCACACGTCGTGTATCGTTATTGATATTGTTACCTACATCGTATTATAACATAACCCTGGCACCTGCAACAAGCTGGCACACGTCGTGTATCATTATTGATATTGTTACCTACATCGTATTATAACCTAACCCTGGTGCCTGCAACAAACTGGCACACGTCGTGTATCGTTATTGATATTGTTACCTACTGTTACACCTTTTTTTTTGTTAGTCAAATCCTTTAAACCGTCTTTATATCTTTTTTCATTCGTTCGAAGCTTAGTGCCGGGCTGTATAGCTTTTTCCCAATATTGTGGAAATTTAGGGATAAAAAAAGTGAATGTTGAGCTGGCTGACAGTGGAAGTTTCAAGAACATTCGGCGAGAAGGAATCTGGCAGTCGACACCTTTGAGTTTTTTACATTGAATGGGTAAGTGTTTTCTTGGAAAGTGGCTTATGATTGTGTGAGCGATTGAATCTTATTTGGTTTGTTCTTTTCAGAGATTTTTGACGACTGATATCGAGTGACGGCGTGAGGAAACTTGTTGGGGGCAAGTATGAGTTCTTTGTTCGCTACAGAGATCGTTCTGTAGAATTCTTTCTTGATGGCAATTCTAATAAATCTTTTATTACAGTGTGCGGGCGTGTAGGACTGAGGTCCGGCCCGTGGGCTACGTGGCGGCCTCCGGAGCCTAAGTTGTTACAGCCTCCTTGAGGTAGGTTCAGTGTTTTCTTGTTAAAATAGGTTAGCTCTTGCTCGCGTTTGCATTCCGGTGATAATCCGATTAAAATATGTTGAGATAATATGTTTTCTTAGGTGTGGGCCTCGTGGCGGGATTTGTACTGTTGGCGGGCCACACCCTTATTGTATGTTGCTGCTAGTGAGCTTAACTCCTAAAATACAATTTAAGGACAGGATAGTGTCTTACTGTATCCTATTATTGTGTATTTTTGTTTAAAATGAATCTTTTCATACTTTGTCTTGAAACTTAACCTTGTACTAAGTAATTTATTGATAAAACTATGCTCATCTGGGTGAAATACTATGATAATTGTGTTGTTTTGCTTGCTTAAAGTAATCCTAATCACAGAGAGATGTTGCACAGTGTAAAATATTACCATGTGGCAGTCCACATGGTACAAATATTTGTAATTCTTTGTTTGACTGTGCCGCTTACTTATTTAAAGTGATTTTAACCACCCAGAGGTGTTAAATTATGTGAATTATTGCTCAGTGGCACCCCACATGGTGCAGATAGTTATAAATAATTGTCTTTTCTTTTGGTATTACCTTTTAAACATAGTAGTAAGTTCTTTGTAGTTATTCTGGTGTTGTAAAAAGTAAATCTTATAAGACTTTAAGTGGTTCTCCTAAAGCAGAGAGTTACCAAGTAATGTAACGTTTTGAATTCTTAGATTCTAACTAAGCCTTCAGCTTTCATTTAAACTCAGTGATTTGTTTTGTGAGCCTTTAGGGACCCAAGCGTGTTCTCTGAAGACATAATGCTAATTATGGTTTAATGTGGTTTTCAGAAAGGAGGCTGTTTTCATACTACCAGCCTCATCGGCTGCTTTTTGTTGCACCGTGTTTTTGGACGCCAGCGATGCGGAGGTTTGGCTGAAGCGTCGAACCCCGATCTCCTTACTTTCCAAGTAATATCCAATATTTTTATGGGGCCATAAAATGGACCACCCTTGATTTTTGTCATTTAATACAAATTATTTTAAAGGAAAGCTCCTTCGGAGTACCCCTTTGTTTAAGATTTTAGTTCTTTACTGTGGATGTGGGAAACGATTGCCCCTTCAGAAAACTTCGGTTCGCGGACGGAGTATTGCAAATAATTTAAATATAAAGTAATTTTATAGACTAAACTAAGGATCAGCCAAGCGACCGCAAGGTTCCCTAATTTAATTTTAATACCTTTTATATTATAATACAATACTTTTGTGTACAATAAACGACCGGTGTCAACATTTCACTTTCGTTTGATTTGGCCGTGGTCTAAACCCCACGCAAACCTTTTAAAGGGGAAAACCCCCCTAACACTACATCGTATTATAACATAACCCTGGCACCTGCAACAAGCTGGCACACGTCGTGTATCGTTATTGATATTGTTACCTACATCGTATTATAACATTGCCCTGGCGCCTGCAACAAGCTGGCACACGTCGTGTATCGTTACTGATATTGTTACCTACATCGTATTATAACATAACCCTGGCACCTGCAACAAGCTGGCACACGTAGTGTATCGTTATTGATATTGTTACCTACATCGTATTATAACATTGCCCTGGCGCCTGCAACAAGCTGGCACACGTCGTGTATCGTTACTGATATTGTTACCTACATCGTATTATAACATAACCCTGGCACCTGCAACAAGCTGGCACACGTCGTGTATCGTTATTGATATTGTTACCTACATCGTATTATAACATAACCCTGGCGCCTGCAACAAGCTGGCACACGAAGTGTATCGTTATTGATATTGTTACCTACATCGTATTATAACATAACCCTGGCGCCTGCAACAAGCTGGCACACGTCGTGTATCGTTATTGATATTGTTACCTACATCGTATTATAACATAACCCTGGCGCCTGCAACAAGCTGGCACACGAAGTGTATCGTTATTGATATTGTTACCTACATCGTATTATAACATAACCCTGGCGCCTGCAACAAGCTGGCACACGTCGTGTATCGTTATTGATATTGTTACCTACATCGTATTATAACATAACCCTGGCGCCTGCAACAAGCTGGCACACGTCATGTATCGTTATTGATATTGTTACCTACATCGTATTATAATATAGCCCTGGCGCCTGCAACAAGCTGGCACACGTCGTGTATCGTTATTGATATTGTTACCTACATCGTATTATAACATAACCCTGGCGCCTGCAACAAGCTGGCACACGTCGAGTATCGTTATTGATATTGTTACCTTCATCTTATTATAACATAACCCTGGCGCCTGCAACAAGCTGGCACACGTCGTGTATCGTTATTGATATTGTTACCTACATCGTATTATAACATAACCCTGGCGCCTGCAACAAGCTGGCACACGAAGTGTATCATTATTGATATTGTTACCTACATCGTATTATAACATAACCCTGGCGCCTGCAACAAGCTGGCACACGTCGTGTATCGTTACTGATATTGTTACCTACATCGTATTATAACATAACCCTGGCGCCTGCAACAAGCTGGCACACGAAGTGTATCGTTATTGATATTGTTACCTACATCGTATTATAACATAACCCTGGCGCCTGCAACAAGCTGGCACACGTCATGTATCGTTATTGATATTGTTACCTACATCGTATTATAATATAGCCCTGGCGCCTGCAACAAGCTGGCACACGTCATGTATCGTTATTGATATTGTTACCTACATCGTATTATAACATAACCCTGGTGCCTGCAACAAGCTGGCACACGTCGTGTATCGTTATTGATATTGTTACCTACATCGTATTATAACATAACCCTGGCACCTGCAACAAGCTGGCACACGTCGTGTATCATTATTGATATTGTTACCTACATCGTATTATAACATAACCCTGGTGCCTGCAACAAGCTGGCACACGTCGTGTATCATTATTGATATTGTTACCTACATCGTATTATAACCTAACCCTGGTGCCTGCAACAAGCTGGCACACGTCGTGTATCGTTATTGATATTGTTACCTACTGTTACACCTTTTTTTTTGTTAGTCAAATCCTTTAAACCGTCTTTATATCTTTTTTCATTCGTTCGAAGCTTAGTGCCGGGCTGTATAGCTTTTTCCCAATATTGTGGAAATTTAGGGATAAAAAAAGTGAATGTTGAGCTGGCTGACAGTGGAAGTTTCAAGAACATTCGGCGAGAAGGAATCTGGCAGTCGACACCTTTGAGTTTTTTACATTGAATGGGTAAGTGTTTTCTTGGAAAGTGGCTTATGATTGTGTGAGCGATTGAATCTTATTTGGTTTGTTCTTTTCAGAGATTTTTGACGACTGATATCGAGTGACGGCGTGAGGAAACTTGTTGGGGGCAAGTATGAGTTCTTTGTTCGCTACAGAGATCGTTCTGTAGAATTCTTTCTTGATGGCAATTCTAATAAATCTTTTATTACAGTGTGCGGGCGTGTAGGACTGAGGTCCGGCCCGTGGGCTACGTGGCGGCCTCCGGAGCCTAAGTTGTTACAGCCTCCTTGAGGTAGGTTCAGTGTTTTCTTGTTAAAATAGGTTAGCTCTTGCTCGCGTTTGCATTCCGGTGATAATCCGATTAAAATATGTTGAGACAATATGTTTTCTTAGGTGTGGGCCTCGTGGCGGGATTTGTACTGTTGGCGGGCCACACCCTTATTGTATGTTGCTGCTAGTGAGCTTAACTCCTAAAATACAATTTAAGGACAGGATAGTGTCTTACTGTATCCTATTATTGTGTATTTTTGTTTAAAATGAATCTTTTCATACTTTGTCTTGAAACTTAACCTTGTACTAAGTAATTTATTGATAAAACTATGCTCATCTGGGTGAAATACTATGATAATTGTGTTGTTTTGCTTGCTTAAAGTAATCCTAATCACAGAGAGATGTTGCACAGTGTAAAATATTACCATGTGGCAGTCCACATGGTACAAATATTTGTAATTCTTTGTTTGACTGTGCCGCTTACTTATTTAAAGTGATTTTAACCACCCAGAGGTGTTAAATTATGTGAATTATTGCTCAGTGGCACCCCACATGGTGCAGATAGTTATAAATAATTGTCTTTTCTTTTGGTATTACCTTTTAAACATAGTAGTAAGTTCTTTGTAGTTATTCTGGTGTTGTAAAAAGTAAATCTTATAAGACTTTAAGTGGTTCTCCTAAAGCAGAGAGTTACCAAGTAATGTAACGTTTTGAATTCTTAGATTCTAACTAAGCCTTCAGCTTTCATTTAAACTCAGTGATTTGTTTTGTGAGCCTTTAGGGACCCAAGCGTGTTCTCTGAAGACATAATGCTAATTATGGTTTAATGTGGTTTTCAGAAAGGAGGCTGTTTTCATACTACCAGCCTCATCGGCTGCTTTTTGTTGCACCGTGTTTTTGGACGCCAGCGATGCGGAGGTTTGGCTGAAGCGTCGAACCCCGATCTCCTTACTTTCCAAGTAATATCCAATATTTTTATGGGGCCATAAAATGGACCACCCTTGATTTTTGTCATTTAATACAAATTATTTTAAAGGAAAGCTCCTTCGGAGTACCCCTTTGTTTAAGATTTTAGTTCTTTACTGTGGATGTGGGAAACGATTGCCCCTTCAGAAAACTTCGGTTCGCGGACGGAGTATTGCAAATAATTTAAATATAAAGTAATTTTATAGACTAAACTAAGGATCAGCCAAGCGACCGCAAGGTTCCCTAATTTAATTTTAATACCTTTTATATTACAATACAATACTTTTGTGTACAATAAACGACCGGTGTCAACATTTCACTTTCGTTTGATTTGGCCGTGGTCTAAACCCCACGCAAACCTTTTAAAGGGGAAAACCCCCCTAACACTACATCGTATTATAACATAACCCTGGCACCTGCAACAAGCTGGCACACGTCGTGTATCGTTATTGATATTGTTACCTACATCGTATTATAACATTGCCCTGGCGCCTGCAACAAGCTGGCACACGTCGTGTATCGTTACTGATATTGTTACCTACATCGTATTATAACATAACCCTGGCACCTGCAACAAGCTGGCACACGTAGTGTATCGTTATTGATATTGTTACCTACATCGTATTATAACATTGCCCTGGCGCCTGCAACAAGCTGGCACACGTCGTGTATCGTTACTGATATTGTTACCTACATCGTATTATAACATAACCCTGGCACCTGCAACAAGCTGGCACACGTCGTGTATCGTTATTGATATTGTTACCTACATCGTATTATAACATAACCCTGGCGCCTGCAACAAGCTGGCACACGAAGTGTATCGTTATTGATATTGTTACCTACATCGTATTATAACATAACCCTGGCGCCTGCAACAAGCTGGCACACGTCGTGTATCGTTATTGATATTGTTACCTACATCGTATTATAACATAACCCTGGCGCCTGCAACAAGCTGGCACACGAAGTGTATCGTTATTGATATTGTTACCTACATCGTATTATAACATAACCCTGGCGCCTGCAACAAGCTGGCACACGTCGTGTATCGTTATTGATATTGTTACCTACATCGTATTATAACATAACCCTGGCGCCTGCAACAAGCTGGCACACGTCATGTATCGTTATTGATATTGTTACCTACATCGTATTATAATATAGCCCTGGCGCCTGCAACAAGCTGGCACACGTCGTGTATCGTTATTGATATTGTTACCTACATCGTATTATAATAAAACCCTGGCGCCTGCAACAAGCTGGCACACGTCATGTATCATTATTGATATTGTTACCTTCATCATATTATAACATAGCCCTGGGGCCTGCAACAAGCTGGCACACGTCATGTATCGTTATTGATATTGTTACCTACATCGTATTATAATATAACCCTGGCGCCTGCAACAAGCTGGCACACGTCATGTATCATTATTGATATTGTTACCTTCATCATATTATAACATAGCCCTGGGGCCTGCAACAAGCTGGCACACGTCGTGTATCATTATTGATATTGTTACCTTCATCATATTATAACATAGCCCTGGCACCTGCAACAAGCTGGCACACGTCGTGTATCATTATTGATATTGTTACCTACATCGTATTATAACATAACCCTGGCGCCTGCAACAAGCTGGCACACGTCGTGTATCGTTATTGATATTGTTACCTACATCGTATTATAACATATAAATATATGTTATTAGTATAATAAATAGAACTTATTTGAAATTTAAATTTTCAACCAATCTGGTACTTTCTGTTTTCAAATCAAACTTATTCAGCGACAGAGTTCACTACAGGCGTAGCTAGTTGAAACCTAGTTGTACAACTGAATTAAGTTGCAGCATCTCCAGTGAGAATTCGTGGAAAGAATAATGTATCGTGCTTCAGCCGCGCTTGCTGTTGGCTCGCAGTAATTGTGCATCGGATTTTATAAGATTTGGCTTTATGCCACTTGGGGAGAGTGCAGGTAATTTCGGCCATGTTTTTATTAGAAATGTATTATTTTAAAAATACATTAAGATTGCGTTTTTATTCGATGGAAGCTCTTACTAGCGCTCAGCATTTTCTTATTTTTCCAAGTACTGCAAAATATGGTATTTGTTATGTACAACCCCACAGTACGTAAAGTATGCTAAAGCATCTTGCCCTCTATGACGATATCTAGACTTCTTACAAAAATTAAATATATTTTCGGTATTTGTTTTGATCTTATGCTATAGGCTATAGACACTAATGTCGATATAGTGATACTACAGGTATCACTATTTAAAATAAATGTTCTATTATACTGCTCAATAAAAGCAGTAGCTCGACGTCAGTTTATTATTAATCACTAGCTAAAAGTCAGCTAATTATTAATCAACAGCTAAATAATTAGCTAAATTTCAATATAAAAAAATTCAGTAGCACTTTTGCTATCTGTCATAATAAATAAGATAGGTTAAACCTATCCTTTTTTTGCAATTTCGATTCACAAAGTGAATCAACATCTATTACATTCAATAAAACAAATCGTCTTGGAGCCCACGGAGTTAAACATCAACATGTTAAATTTGTTTTGTTGTCCTATCTTCCTTGGTGATATTTCTTAGGTACGGAAATGTAAACAAAATTATTATTTTTACACTTAGATAATTCAACTTGTCTCAATGATTTAAAAATTATTAAATATTGTGTTATACTTGCTCTATTTGCAAATAATAATTTAAATTATGCATAATATTTTCTACCAGGTACACAAAAATTAATAATATTTTCTTTGCTGTTTAAAATCGTCTCGGTCTCGTTTATAAACTCTACAGAATAGGCTTACCGGCTCGCCTAGTTAGGATAATCGCGTCGTTCCTCAAAGACCGCACGTTTCGTTTCAAACATGAAGGCACGCTTTCCGCGCCTCGTCCCATAAAGTCTGGAGTCCCTCAAGGCTCAGTCCTCGCCCCTCTGTTGCATACCGTGTACAGTAACGACATTCCCATTCCACCGAAAGACGTCGAACTCGCCCTCTTTGCCGACGACACAGCCCTTTACACCTAAGGCCAAAGTGTCCTGGGTTTCACCACCAGACTCCAAAAGGCTCTAGACGCCCTCGGTGCATGGTTTCAAAAATGGCGTATCGATGTGAACCCAGACAAGAGTTCTGCGGTTTACTTCGACTGCAAACAACGTCATGTCGCTGACAATCTGCACGTTCGAATGTTAGGTACTCCCATCCCCTGGAAGCGCACTACCAAATACTTAGGCGTCACCTTAGACCAGACGCTTTCTTTCAAGCCACACGTCGATAGAGTAACGAAACTCGCCCGTTTTTACTTAGGCCGCTTATATAGTATCTTAGGTAGAAAAAGTAAAATGTCGTTCAGAAACAAACGTACGCTTGTCATGACATATACCTCGCAGGTCTTTGCCCACGCCAAACCCTCCGTCCTGCAAAAACTGCAGGTAGTTCAAAATCTCTTCTGCCGCAGGGCCACAGACGCACCGTGGTACGTGCATAACGCGAACCTGCACAGAGATCTTGAACTACCTACAGTGCAACAGCACCTCAAAACACTCTCAGAATAGTTCTTCAAACGCGTCGAATCCCATCCCAATCCTCTAGTTCGAGATGCAGTCTCATATACTGCTCCTGTCTTAAATTCGAAATTCAAAGTCGCTAGACCGAGAAACGTGCACACGAACGTAGCGACGCAGCTGACGCTAGATCTCTTAGCCCTTCAGGCCGCAAAATTCTGATTCTAACGTAAATTCTAATTTTAACGTAAATTCTAATTCTAACGTAAATCCGAATTAATGCAATTTTATTTTTCAATTTTAATGTTTTTAATTAGTTACTTTTCATTTGAGCACCTTCAGTGCTATCAATTCACCTTCAGTACTTTGAGCACCTTCAGTGCTATGCAAATCCCAGCGGGTGACCCCTTCTGGGCCTCGCTAGCGCGGCCTCTTTCTCCAATTGGCCGTCGCTCATATGAAGGCTGAGTAGCAAAAAATTGCACGAGCCGACAGGGGGTTTTTTAGTGGGTATGGTTCTGGTAGGCGTCGGGACGAGTCCCACATAACTTCGATTGCGCGCGCGGAGTATGCGTCAGAGCATTTTTTATCCTCCTGCTCTTCTCGTGGAGGGGAACAAAAAAAAAGATTTTGTAATTACTGTATAGATTATTTGTTAAGAATAGCAAACGTTCTTCATTGTATTTTTAAAGTAAAAAGTTCATCAATGGCTAAGGTTTGTGCTGTATTGACATGGCCAAACGTGTTTCGAGCACATGCGTCACTGACAACAGAAGTGGGAAGCGTGAGAGACCGGTTGGCGTTTTGTGTGGTGGGGCGTTGCGTTGTCGGGCCGAGATAAGATCATGTGCGGTAAACAACACCTGGAAACAGATATTCACCTATCAAGAACTTCATTGCTCCGTATTGTAGTGTTGGGGCGTAAGGTGATAACAAAAATATAATTACTTGGCAAACTGTGTATATGGGCGGTATGGGCGGTACAAGTATGTAATAAATTTAGACCTATATTATATAACTAATTAATGATTCCCTACTTCTTGGAAAAGGCTCATACCATGCAGAGGGCCAGTAATGCGATCGTAATGAATTTATACCCTTGATTATATTATTAATTAGTTATTGTTCTTTAAACGCATTGTTATTTAAATTAGTAAGTATCTCAATAGTTCTTTGAATTGTATTCGGTTGATGCGTAACAAATTTCAGTCAGTCTGTCATGGGCGTTCAAATGGAACGGTCTTGTGTCTTGAGCAAAGTATTACATTATCGGTGGTTATGTAATATCTGTGATTAAATTATATTATTCTATGGAAATATACCATCTGTGGCCTTAGTAAAGTGTGATTATAACAAGTGTATCTGTGGTTTTACTGTGTTATCACAAATAAACACCTGCGAATAATAGAATCTGACTAGTGGAAAACCTTTGTTCAACAACTCAGAAGTGGGATACCACTAATATACGAACAAATATTGGTGTATCACTGCCCACATAATATTCGTAAACGTGAACATGAACCGAGAACGAAGTCCTGGGACGCCGGATTTGCCGAGTGTGCCAATTGGTCCGGTACGGCATCGAAGTTCTGACGTACGGCAGCGCAGGGAGACACCGCCCTCAAGCGTGCGAGTTGACAGCGGTTGTCGTAGCAGAGAGCGTGAACGGGAGTGCTCTCGAAGTTCGTCGAGGTCAATACGCCCGTCAGCTAGGTCAAGGTCGAGGACTCTACGCACCACGTCGACGTGTTTGGGGCCCCGAAGTTCAAGAAGGCGGAGTCAAACTCCAAGGTCAAGAGACTGCGACTCAAGGTCTCAAGCTGATGTTGGGGGGTCGTCTCGAAGGGCATCGAAGCGGTGTCGGGCTGAAAGTTCTATTTCGCGACAGCGCGAGCAATCTGGGCTAAGGCGGGGTTGAACTCCGAGGTCATGGGAGTACAGTTTACGATCTCAAGCTGATAACAGGTATGTAGAAACGCAAAATATTTTTTTTTGAAAAGTTTATTGGTGTCATGAAAGGTATCAAACATTCAGGGGACAAGGATCGGTTTCCTGCACTCAATAATGTTATTCCTGAATTTGATCCGCTTTTAAAGGAGCAGTCTATAGATATTTGGATTCATAAAGTCGAGGAATGTGCTCAAATCTATAGTTGGGACGATAAGCATATTGTTCACTACGCTTTACCTAAACTTACCGGTGTTGCTAAAACGTGGTACCAGGGTCTACCCTCGTTACTTTTTACATGGTCTCAATGGAAACAAAAGTTACGCGAGTCATTTCCGTCTAGGATTAATTATGCGGAGTTACTCACTGAAATGTTAGCTAAGAAGGTACGTTTTGGTGAGTCATTTGACCTTTATTATTACGAAAAAATTAATTTACTAAACAGATGTGAAATAAATGGTAAACGTGCTGTAGATTGCTTAGTTTTTGGAATAGAAGATAGAGGAGTACGGTTAGGAGCACAAGCTGCAGAATTTACAGAACCGGAACAGGTTTTAAAATATTTTAAGTCTATTAAGATTGCACCGGAGAAAAATTCAACTGATTCATCAAAACTAAACGAAAGGACAAACGGAACTTAAGAACCTCTGGTAATTCTACTGGTACTCTAAATACTAGCGGTGTTAAGGGCAATGCCTTTCAAAAACCCAATTACAACACTGTGGTCTGTTACAACTGTAATGAAACTGGACACCCGTTTTTTTAAATGTACAAAACCTAAACTACGATGTACGATTTGTAACTTGCGTGGTCATAATAGTGTCGATTGCCCCAAATCAAAACAAAGTAATTCAGCAGCTAGCAAAACTAAAAATGTATTAAAGGTGGAAGGTATCTCTGATACAAGTCATAAATACTGGATAAAATGGATGAAATAAAATTATAGATAGTTTGGTTGATTTAGGGAGTGAAGGTACATTGATTCGTCTTAGTGAAGCAAAAGGTTTGCGTTTAAAATGGGAAGATGTGAAAGGACCACTACTAAGGGGTCTAGGGAATGTCCCGTATTGCCCTATCGGTATCATCTACGCTACAAAAGATGTACAAGGTGTGGTTGAGAAAAATGTAGAGATACTCGTAGTAGATGATCAGTTAATTAATTATCCTGTATTACTCGGGCATACTTTTACAGAAAGACCATCAGTTAAAATTATAAAAACTCAGTCTAGCGTCGTATTTCGGAAAGTAGGAGATAGTCTTCCCACAAAATGTACCATCTATTGTACAAATGATACGATATTAAAACAAGGCGAAATGAAGGTCGTTCCTGTGCATAGTTTTCCAGAATATTCGGGAAAAATATTCATTGATGGTGTAGTTAGAGGGGGATACGATAAAATTAATTATCTCTTGCCAGGGGAATTGTATTTAAAACAAGGTTTAGGTTGCGTGTTCATTCAGAATATTAGTCCTAATGATGTTATGTCAAAAACAGGAGAATTAATCACGAGAAGTTTTGCTATTGGAGAATGTTTAATATTAATAAGTTAGGGGTCCAGGATCCTTCTGATGAGCCAACTGTTAACTTTGGGGAGGAACTATCTGCAGTACAGAAAGAAGTATTGTTGACCCTACTTGACAAATACAAATCTTGTTTTTCATCTAGCTTAAGAGACCTTGGTTTTACAACTGTAACCGAAATGTCTATTCATCTGAAGGACTCTGAACCAGTCGTATATCGACCGTATAGACTGTCATTTACGGAAAGACAACAGGTTCGCGAAATGGTTAGGGATATGCTTGATAGTGGTATTATACGGGAGTCTCAATCTCCTTATGCCAGCCCCATTGTTCTAGTGAATAAGAAATCTGGTGAAAAGAGACTCTGTGTCGATTATCGCGCGTTAAATAGGAAGACTAAACGTGAACACTACCCTCTCCCTCGGATCGAAGATCAGTTAGATATGTTAAGTGGTAGTAGTCTTTTTGTGACACTAGACTTAGCGTCAGGCTATTATCAGATACCTATAGCTGAGGCAAGCCGTGAATTTACCTCATTTGTGACACCTGATGGGCAATTTGAATATAACAGAATGCCTTTTGGTTTAGTAAATGCGCCCTCCGTATTCCAGCGTACAATGAGTAAAATCGTCCAAAATTCTCCAATCCGCCCATATACACTTGTATACATGGATGATGTACTCATTCTAGCTAAATCTTTTGAAGAAGGCATTACTAGGCTAGAAGAAATGCTTAAAGTACTTAAAGATAATGGGCTTACTTTAAAACAAAATAAATGTAACTTTTTCTACAGTAAGATAGAATATCTCGGCTATGAGGTAAGTGCTAATGGTGTGAGACCGGGCTCCATTAAAACCGAAGCTATAGCTAAATTCCCAACACCAAGTAATATTCATGAAGTAAGGAGGTTTTTGGGTTTAGCGAGTTACTTCAGGCGTTTTGTTAAGGGGTTTGCAACGCTGGCTCGCCCACTGACGGCCTTATTACGAAAAGACGCACAGTGAAGGTGGGGTAGTGAAGAAATAGAATCGTTTGGAAAGCTCAAACTCATACTTTCGGATAGACCAGTTCTTGCTTTGTACAATCCAGAAGCTGATACGCAGCTTCATACAGATGCCAGTAAATTTGGCGTTGCTGGTATCTTATTACAGAAAGACCAAGCGGGTTTATGGCGCCCTATAGCGTTTTACAGTAGACAAACATCTCCAGACGAGCAGAAAATGCACTCATTTGAATTAGAGACCCTTGCCATAATAGCATCGTTAAATAAATTTCGCGTATATTTACTAGGCATTCGGTTTACAATTATAACGGATTGTAACGCACTCCGAACTACTTTAGTTAAACGCGACTTAGTCCCACGTATCGCGCGGTGGTGGTTACAGTTTTTGGAATATGATTGTGCCATTGAGTACAGACCGGGTGATAAAATGGCACATGTAGATGCTTTGAGTAGAGGTGCTATAGATGGTGTAGATAAAGTTGATAGCGTATTAGATGTACTAAAAATAAACACAGACGATTGGCTCACGACAGTCCAACAAGCTGACGATGAAATAAAGTGCATTGCAGACATTCTAAGTGATATTAAGACAAAGGATGTTGTAGATATTTTTAACAATTATAAACTCACGAATGGGAGGGTATATCGTATCGTGGGTTATGGGGTGCGTTGGGTGGTTCCTTGAGGGGCAAGGTGGCAAATAATGAAAAGCAACCATGATGACATTGGCCATTTCGGGTTTGATAAAACATTGGCACGAGTTCGATCAAATTATTGGTTTCCGAAGATGAGACGCTTCATAAAAAAGTATGTCTCAGCTTGTCTCGAATGTGCCCACCATAAGTTGGCCAGTGGCCCCAAGGCAGGCGAACTACACCCTATACCTAAGGTCGATATACCCTTCCACACAATTCACGCTGATCATTTAGGTCCGTTTATCAGAACCAGACGTGGCAACACTTACGTACTTGTAATAGTTGATTCTTTCACTAAATATATTAACATAACAGCAGTGCGTAACACAAAATCTTCTTCGAGTATAAGAGTTTTTCGTGAACATTTAAGTTATTTTGGGACGGCAAATAGACTTATTACGGATCGAGGGACAAGTTTTAGCAGTAATTCATTTAAAACTTTTATTCGCTCAGTAGGGGTAAAACACGTTTTGAACGCCGTGGCAACCCCTAGAGCAAATGGTCAGGTGGAGCGATACAATCGAACCATTCTGGCTGCTCTAGGGGCTATGAATCACGACAAACTAAATGGCATATGGGACGAACACCTCCCAGATATACAATTAGGTATCAACACCACCATTCATGCCACCAATCAAAAGACACCTACGGAGATGTTGTTCGGTCGAAATGTGATTAACCCTTCGCAAGGTATCCTAAATGACATTATTACCGATGTCACTGCTAATGTAGAAGTATCTTTAGATGCCATACGATCTGATGCTAGCGACTTAATACAAAAACAGCAATCTAGAGATAAAGAAAGATACGACAAACACCGTAAAGTAGGGGTTAGGTTTATCGATGGTGATTTGGTGCGTGTTAGTAGAGCACCTACTAGCGTTGAGGGACAGTCTAAGAAATTAGAGCCTAAATACCAGGGACCCTATAGAATTAAGAAAGTATTACCCAACGATATATTTGTGATTGAGGATACACCGCTGACGTGCCGCGGTAGAGCTTATGAAGCCGTTGTAGCGATAGATAAAATATTCCATTGGCTTTCTTTCAATGCTCCAGGTTCTGACGTTGATGATCTCACCGACCAAGAGAGTAGTGACGATGAGCTTGATTGAGTGCAGGAAATCTAATCACTGTGTTTAAAAGGTCATTGGCCAATTTATTATTATTAATAGTCTTGTCGGATTTATCAAGGATATTAATTTATTTTGATCAAGGTCATGGATCAAAATTCTATGTTACTTAAGGGGTGACCAATGTCATGGGTCTAACCGAAAGTTAATTTAAAAAAAAATCAAATCAAATGTAATCAGTGTCATGGATTATAATGAGCATAATGTCATGTTGCTCAAGGGGTGGCCAATGTCATGGGCCTAACCTTAGTCCACTTAAAGTAGTAGTTGCAATCAATGTCATGGATTCCAATACAGCCATAAAATATTTCAATAATGTGTTATTTTCAAGCCATAGTCATGGGCTGATGATAGCATAACGTAAAGATACTGTTATTATAAGTTCATGTGGAATCCAAGTTGTATAACGCTTCAATAGATGTTATTGTCATTTACTATTAAGACACAGTATATATTATATCTACAGCCTTGGTACTTACCTTATATGTCAATTTGTATTTAACGCAATGTAAAGAGTTATTAAGATTACATGATTTGAAATTGTACCTTACATAGATTTAGAGTTAAGCTGATCGAATTGAATTATGATTTATATTATATGTAAAGAGTTATTAAGATTAAATGATTTGAAATTGTATCTTACATAGATTTAGAGTTAAGCTAATCGAATTGAATTATGATTTATATCATATGTATAGAGTTATTAAGATTAAATGATTTGAAATTGTATCTTACATAGATTTAGAGTTAAGCTAATCGAATTGAATTATGATTTATATTATATGTATAGAGTTATTAAGATTAAATGATTTGAAATTGTATCTTACATAGAGTTAAGCTGATCGAGTTGAATTATGATTAATATTATATGTAACTGTACAACGAGGAGACTCGTTGACACAGTCGGATGGCCGAGTTGTAATAAATTTAGACCTATATTATATAACTAATTAATGATTCCCTACTTCTTGGAAAAGGCTCATACCATGCAGAGGGCCGATAATGCGATCGTAATGAATTTATACCCTTGATTATATTATTAATTAGTTATTGTTCTTTAAACGCATTGTTATTTAAATTAGTAAGTATCTCAATAGTTCTTTGAATTGTATTCGGTTGATGCGTAACAAATTTCAGTCAGTCTGTCATGGGCGTTCAAATGGAACGGTCTTGTGTCTTGACCAAAGTATTACATTATCGGTGGTTATGTAATATCTGTGATTAAATTATATTATTCTGTGGAAATATACCATCTGTGGCCTTAGTAATGTGTGATTATAACAAGTGTATCTGTGGTTTTACTGTGTTATCACAAATAAACACATGCGAATAATAGAATCTGACTAGTGGAAAACCTTTGTTCAACACGTAGACATTGCTCTTCTTATCGTGCGGAGCTAATAGAGCTGAGGGTTAGTATTTGTAATGACAAAACCTTCAGAAACAGTTTATATTGGTTGGTGCAATCCTAAAAATAAAATATCATTACGATCTATTTTATTATATTCTATTCACGTCAACTGGGTGCTAAGAAAATGGTATTGCTGAGAACTTTTAGCTGGGTATTTGTTTAACAACTATTCAAAGTCACTTAAGATACCCTACACGTAGTATTATATTTATTGAACCGCTTACAAAATCTACAGCCCTAATAAATCAAATCAAATCAAATTAAATGAATTTATTTGCGAAAAAATGTGTACAAATAGTTTTTAATTAAAACTGACAGTTCTACATTTTTTAATTTAAAACAGCGTGCAAATATTTATAAGAAGTAAATAACAAAATGATTTACTATCTAATAACCTATTAAATAATATCAAAATAGTATTTACAAATATTAATTTTTAAATGCAATATTAATATTAACAAAGTAATTATAAAAATATTACAAAACATTATGATTCCTAAACTTATACATATAGATTCATTTAATTACAATGCAGTGTCTTTAAATTATTCATCAATTGCGTAGTAACATTTTTGTATCAATAAATCATATTATTATATTTTAGTGAAATGTTAATAGTCATTAAAATTTCAGTTTTTATGATTAAAGGGCAACACGTTATGTATTAGGTCTTTACCTATGAAATTGCCGTTTTTCACGAAATAAATGAAGCGTAATTTTTTTATATATTTTTTATTTCTATTAATCAAAATAATCACCCATGCAATCAATGCATCTTTGCCAACGCATTGGTAGCTTATTGATGCCTTTCTTGAAGAAATCAGCTGGACGGGAGGCAACAAATTCTTCTGCCTCTCGGGTATTGAATTTTTTTCCCGCCAAGAAATTATCCAAATTCTGGATAAAGTAGAAGTCTGTAGGCGCAAGGTCTGGTGAGTACGGCGGATGACGGAGAACTTCCAACCCCAACTCTTGTAGCTTGGAGACCGTCTGCTGTGCAGTATGAGGTCGCGCGTAGTCGTGCAGGAGCAGTGGAGCCGAACGATTGACCAAAGCTGGTTGGAGACGTGCGAGCTTCTCCATCATTGTGTTCAGTTCTTCACAGTACACATCTGCAGTAATGCTTGTCCCGTTGGCAACAAGCTGTGATGAATTACACCCGCGTTAGACCACCAAACAGTGACCATCACTTTTCTAGGGGTAAGTTTTCGTTTAGGGCATTGTTTGGGTGCTGAACCCGGGTCCAACCAACTTGCTGAGCGCTTACGATTGTCAAACAGGATCCATTTCTCGTCACAAGTAACAACGCGGTTCAGAATTCCTTCATTTGTATGCCTGCTGAGCAGTGCAAGGCACGTCTCCACGCGTACTTCGCGCTGGCGGTCATTGAGTTCGTGGGGTACCCATTTGTCAAGCTTTTTTACCTTGCCAATTTGACGCAAATGGACCAATATTGTTTTGATGCTAACGTCGAAAGCTGCTGCTAATTCAGCCGTGGATTGAGTTTCATCAGCTTCCACAATTGCCTTTGATTCGTCATTGTCGACCAAAGTTTTCGGACGACCACGGGGTTCATTTTTCAGGTCAAAATTTCCAGAACGGAAGCGGGTAAACCAATAACGGGTGGTGCGTTCGTTTGTAGTGTTTGCTCCATAAACGTCGTTGTTGTTGCGTGCCGCTTGTGCCGCTTTGCTGCCACGACGGTACTCATACTCCATAATTACTCGAATTTTTAACTTATCCATGATGACGAAAAATGTTCGAATGCGTTGAAAACAAAACACTAACTATTAAACAAATGACGATTTTAGAAAAAGAATTCCATGTTTGTCAAATAAAATTAATTTGAAAGTAGAATTATCAGTAAAAAAAAAAATATTTTCATTTGAAATGGCCAGTATGGCAAAACGGCAGTTTCATAGGTAAAGACCTATTATATCTATAGCCAGACGATAAACATTTCTACTAAATAATGTTAATTTTCTAGGCGGCATATACAGTTTTTTACTCAAAATATCTTTATTTCTAGTTTTTAAAATCATGACATTACCTAGTTCCTTAAAATATTCCTTTTGTTTTTTTTTTGTGTGAGTAACTTTAAAACAGAAAAAGAGGCCTGCACGGATCTTTGAAATCTGCTTTGCAAAGTGCTCTAACACATTTCTTCTGACACAAAAATACTTTCTGGATGTCTACAGCATTTCCCCATAAAATTAAACCATAGCGCGCGATAGATGAAACATACCCACGATAAGCTAATTTTTCTGCTTGTTGACTTACAGTTCTTGATAATCTACCTATGACGAAAATAAATCTATTTAGTTTTTTACAGAAATTAATATGTAGTTTCCTGTCACAATACTTATGTAGAGTTATTCCTAAAAACTTGGTACTATCTACTTGTTCTATTTCCGTGCCTCGAGATGTTAATCGAATTACATCAGCTTTACTTCTGTACGTCTGGTATTGCATAAAATTTGTTTTATTAATATTAAAATTTAACTAAATTTACTAATTAACTAAATTATTTTGATTCAAATAATTAGTAATAGAGGTGAGTGTTTTATTAGATTCATGTTCCAGAGATTTCGTGTTTTTCGCTTTTATGTTTATTGTTATGTCGTCAGCAAAAAGTACACATTAATGCTCGGTAACAGTAGGAAGATCATTAATGAATAAAATAAATAAAAATGGCCCTAACACATTCCCTTGGGAGATTCCGAATGGATTTTTTGTTTTTGAAACGACGAATTATACTCCTTCACCCATTCCCATTTATTTGTCACACTTCGACGCATTGATCCCTGCGCTGCAAGTAGTTAGTTAGTAAATTTAATGAATTTCCCCTTATACCATATGACTCTAGCTTTTTTAGTAGAGTCGCATGACAGACCAAATCAAATGCCTTACTCATATCTAAAAATATAGAGACGACTTGTGGCCCCGAGTTAAGTGATTCTGTCACATGTTTCGTAAGAGAAAAACAGGCAAGAGTAGTGTTTTTGTTTTTTCTAAATCCGAATTGGTTAATATCAAAAACATTGAAAGCAGAGAAAAAGCTTACCCTTTTTCAAATAATTTTGATATGCCTAAAGTTTTAGCTATACGTCGATCATTATTGATGTCAGTATGTAATGGCCTGACGATGGATTTCTTTAGATGATCCGAAAAAATGCCTTCCTTTAATGTTAAATTAATCAAATGTGTTAAAGAGTTTAATAATATCAGAGAGCAAATTTTAATAATTTTTGTGTTTATTGTGCATATCCTGTCGCTAGTGTATTTTTAAAATGTTTGGTTATCCTATGTATTTATTCAGGTACAACTGTCGATAAAAATATGCTTTGACTAACAGATGGGCGGGCTTGACAATTAATATTATAACTGTTAGTTTTCCAACTAGTTTTAATAAAGAAATTATTCAATATTTTAGTAATTTCTGATGCGTTTTCATAAAAATACTTTTCATAACAAAATGAATTTATAAATCGGCTACATGTCTGTTTTCCTAAGTTAGCATTAATTAAATTACACGCAGTTTTACACGTTTTTGACGCATTTATAATATAGTTTGTATTCGCTGATGTTTGAGATTGTGCTATACATTTTTTAAATATTTTGGTATATTTTAAGTACTAAATTTTATTTCTTATTTTATTCCAAGGATACAATTGGAATTTTAGGTAAAGCACTCCCTTTTTGATACAGCTTTTTGTAAGCCAATTTGTTTGTTTCGTTTTATGGAAAACAAAGGTTGAAAATTAGTAGTAAATGGTCATGAAATATGTCAGAAGCTTTATTTGGATCACTTTCAGCTATGACATCGTTAAATGATAGCGCTGATAATGCCTCACAAAACTTTCTCATATTATCTTTGGGAAAATCTATACATTTTTCAAAGCAAATTTTTGGACGTTTTAGTATTTTTGCTTTATTTTCTAAATTTGTTGATACCGTTTGTGCCGTCTCATGATCTGACCAGGCTAAGTGTGATATTTTACTTGAAACATTTGATATATTGCTAATAATTAGATCTATGCAGGTTAATTTTCTAGTTGGTACTGTAATATGGTTTAAGAAATTGTTATTTATTAATACGCTATTAAGTTCTTTGGACGAGGCAGACAAGTTAGCGCAGTGGTTCAAGGCGCTGCGCTGCCGTGCGCAAAGATCATTTTAGCGACGATGGTTCGAATCCAAACTTAGCATTGTGATGAAAAACATTTTTTTTAATTCTTTTTAAATACATATTATTAGTGAATTAACTTTGTATTTATAATTTTTTGAACATTTTAAATGAATTGACAGACAATTTCAGTGACATTGCTTTTAATAGACATAATAATACTCAAAAACAATTTTGATACAAAAATATATTTTATGAGCTGTTATCGACATTAGACTATGGTTGTTTATATTATTATTCTATTCTACAACAAGAATCAGTGAATTAACTACAGAAAATTTGTATAATTATTATCAGTTCAAGAGTTGAACAGCATCTTTATTTCGTTGTACAAGCAGACGGACTTGCGGCGTAATAGGATTGTTCTCTATTCTCACCTCTAAGACTCCGAGTTCGATCCCCGGAGCCGGCCGTTTTTTTTTATATTTTATTTTTGACTCTTTGTGTTGTTTCTTGTTGTCTCGCATTAATGACTTATTAAAACAGTGTGAAGCGTGTAGATTAGAAAAAAAATATCAATAAATATATATCTGCATACTGCAACTCTAAACATACTGCAACTAAAACCATGTCAGAAACTACCGCAAATGTGTGCGCGGATTGCAAAAACTCCATCAAGAACAAGTTCTTACATTGTTACCTTTGTATATCAAAATACGACTTACCGTGCACCTATATATCTGAGAGGCAGTACAGTGCAACGGATAGAAAAAAGAAGTGCAAATGGAACTGCTGCTTATGTCGATCTAAGCAACAAAAGCTCGACAACAGTGAAACACCAGTTCGGTTACAAAATCAAATCAACTTGCGCCGTAACATCGAGGAGGGTAGCCCACCTGAGGTAAACAATGTTACAAGAAGGACGAAGGAAAAAACTGTAAACTGTCCGGAGACTTTAAACGATGTCTCCATTCAAAATCTGAGAGAAATCATAAAGCAGGAAGTCACAAGTAGCCTAAAAACTTATGTCACGGATGAACTTAAAACTATAAAAAAACAGATAAGTAGTTATCATGAATCCATATTGTTCTTGAGCAACCAGTACGAGGAACTGAAAACTCTCTCGAAAAAAAGACGTCTGTTATCACCAAACTTCGATTAGATAATGAAAAACTTAACTCTTCGGTCAGAGATTTATCTAACAGATTAAATATCACAGAGCAACATATGAGGGAAAGCAATTTAGAAATAAACGGTATCGCAGAGCATAGGTCGGAGAACTTGGTAGCTACCACACTACAGTTAGCTAAAATAGCCCTCGGCCATTCAGTCATTATGTTCGGAGACTTTAACTCCAAACATACTGACTGGACGTGCCTATCGACTAACACCAGCGGCATCGCTCTCCTCGACATCACTAACTCCCTTGACCTAGACGTCATATCCCCCATCACTCCCACTCACTATCCCAACAACCCGTCCTACTCTCCTGACATCCTCGACTTTGCAATTATCAAGCGAATCAATCTTGATCTAAGGTCTATCGAACCGCTCGATGACCTAGGCTCCGACCATCGCCCCGTTTCCCTCGTGCTAGGACCGCCGAACGATAACGTCTCATCTCCTAAGACCTTTACCAACTGGAAAGGTTTTAAAAATACGTTAGTTTCAGCCTTAGAGGCTCCGAACTCTCCACTCGCGATCTCTCCCGAACAATTAGATAGCCCGGATAAAATCGATTCATTAGTAAATTCTCTCACTGATGCTATCAACTCAGCCATCAGTGACAACGAAAAGGTTGCTAAGCAAGGCAAACCCACGCTTCCCTTAGCCGTTAGCAATCTTATTAAAGCTACGAACGCGGCGTTACGGAGAGCCAAGAAATATCCCACGCCCGCCTATAGAACAGCTGCGAATCAGCTTCAACGTAAAGTTAGGTCTTGCCTCGCGGAACTCCGAGACGCTCAGATGAACGATCTCATGGCGAATATCTCTCCGTCCCACCAAGCGTACTATAGCATGGCCCGAGCCTTACGCGTAGACACCGTCTCTCACGTTCCTCCTCTCACTCGTCCCGATGGCACTACTGCCTTCGAAGTCGAAGAGAAAGCCAAATGCTTTGCCGACAGCATTGCCGCACAATGCTCGCCCAGCACGCAACCTGCTGATCCCTCACACATCCAGGCGGTGGAGGACGAAGTCCTTCGCAGAGACTCTCTCCCCACTACCGCCGACCCTGTCACAGTCTCTAATGACGAAATCTTGCTTCTCATTAGAAATCAAAAGCTTTCAAACGCTCCGAAACCCATCCCAATCCTCTAGTTCGTGATTCAGTCTCATATACTACTCCTGTGTTAGACTCGAAGTTCAAAGTAGCTAGGCCTAGAAATGCGCAAGCGTACTCATCCACCAGACTGTCACGCGATCTCGAGGCCCTTCTGGCCGCAAATTCTAATTCTAACGTAAATTCTAATTCTAACGTAAATCCTAATTGTAACGTAAATGCGAATTAATTCAATTTTATTTTGCAATTTTTTAATTTTTGTTTTAATTATTGATCTTCATTTTGAGCACCTTCAGTGCTATGTATTCACCTTCAGTGCTTTGAGCACCTTCAGTGCTATGTAATCCCAGCGGGTGACCCCTTCTGGGCCCCGCTAGCGCGGCCTCTTTCTCCAATTGGCCGTCGCTCAGATGAAGGCTGAGTGGCAAAAATGCACGAGCCGACAGGGGGTTTTTAGTGGGTATGGTCCTGGTAGGCGTCGGTTGAGCTGAAAAAAGTTGAGCTCACACGATTTAGGGCTCAGTTGACCCAGTGTGCCAATATTTGTATCAGAACACCTTACACCGAGTAACAAATCTCTTCATGCAGCAAACCGACTAAAAGCAAAAGAATATAAGTACAAATATACCTGGATACGGAACGGCCGCATTTTCGTAAGAAAGAATGAAACAGCACAAGCAATAAATATACGTAGTACTGAGAGTCTAAAACTTATAAGTTAATTTGTTATTATTATTAATTATTATTTTTATGATATCTATTCAACGTTCTTTGTATTATTTTTGTTTTAAATTCGATTCACTTAGAATATACGACCAGAACGTACGTGGCATTAGAACTAAAACAAATGATGTGTACATCAATATCTCACAATGTAATTATAAAACTATTATATTGACCGAAACGTGGTTGAATTCCAATGTATACGATAATGAGTTCATAGACTCACGATACAATGTATACCGAAGGGATCGATCCGGTGCAGGATCATCCAAGAAGGACGGGATGGGAATATTGGTAGCTATATCAAAAGAATTTAAATCAACCCGTGCAATAAATTTCGACAGTGCATGTGAAGACCTATGGGTATTAATTAATATAACAACTAACAACACATCTAAAACGTTAGCTATCTGTGCTGCCTACATACCACCCCCTGGCACATTGGATGCTCTTAGTACGTTTCAAAATAAGGTTAATTATGCCAAGGATTGTATTGAAAATGTGTTAATTGTTGGTGATTTTAACCTAGGCTTCATAAACTGGGCTAGATCAAGTGACTTCGATCACTTAAGTCCCTCGAATTATTGTAATCCCTTAGGTCAGTCATTTGTAGATATCCTGTCACTGAATTGTCTTAATCAACTCAATTCAATAAAAAATTCCGATGGACGAACCCTTGACTTGGTGTTGAGTAATATGAGTAACGTATCAGTGTTACAATCAATCGATCTGCTTAGCAGACTTCATAAAAAGGATCGTAACTTATTGATCACTTTAGAAAAAGTTGATAATTGCTTTTTAGAATCAAATATTGATAATAATATAATTTAACGGTATAATTTTTTCAAAGCAAATTTTGATGCAATATCGTACGGATTGAAAAACGTAAGCTGGCCTAGGGAATTTTGTAAATGTCGACATGTAAACGAGATGGTTTCAGTGTTCTACGAGAAAATTTACAAATTAATCAATGTTCATACTTCTAAGCACAAACCGGTTGAACGTAGTTATCCGAAATGGTTCAGCTATGCTTTAATAAGAATGCAACGTGAAAAAGATAAAATTCGCCAAAAATACTATAACTACAAAAACCATCGTGATTTAATCGAATTTGAATTGCTCCGAGAACGTTGTCACAAAACGATAGTAAAATACTACTCTCAGTACAAACAGTCAATTGAAGACAGTATCAAAATCAATCCTAAAGCGTTCTGGCTATATAAAAAACAAAAAAATTTAGCTCTTCTTCTTTACCAGCTTCAATGCACAAAGACGGAAGTTTTGCGAACGGGAAACATGAGATTGTTGAGCTTTTTGCAGAGCAGTTTGCTCAAACATACTCAACTTCGAGTGAAAACCAAATTGTAACTCAATTAATATCTACAACACTTTTGAATACACTACAAATGTTTAAATTTACCAATAGAGAAGTTCACAACAAAATAAAATCTTTGGACGCTACAAAATGTGCTGGTCCAGATAACATACCACCACTCTCAATAAAAAATGTGCGCGTTCATTGGCTTTACCTTTAACTTTGATATTTAATAGGTCTATCAGAGACGTCTATATTTTTCCAGAGCAGTGGAAAAAATTTCTAACGTTTAGAGAGCATACAAAGAGCGTTTACTAGACATCTTGCTTTTCTTGCCTCAGGGATATCTCACAGAGACAATTATGACAATAGATTGACATATTTTAAATTGAATACATTACATTTCCGACGCAAACTCCACGGTCTCATATTTTTGCATAAAATTATTAATAATCTTATCGACTGTCCCGACTTAGTACATGTAGTAGGGTGACAGAGGCTCGTAATCTGGGGGTGATGATTGATGAGCAACTGCGCTTTGAGAGTCACGTGATGAATGCAATTAAGATGTGCTTCTACAAGCTTAGCATTTTGTATCGTATACGTGACTTTCTGAGCGTAGATTTGCGTATTCAATTGTGCGATGCGCTTATTCTCTCCAGAATGTCTTACGGCAGCTTGGTTTACGGACCGAGGTTGCTTGCGCGTACGGATCGCATTGTACAGCGGGTGCAGAATGCGTGTGCGCGGTTTTGTTTTAAGATCCCTCCCCGCACTCATGTCACCCCATATATCAACGCCGAAGGTATGTTGAAGATGGCGCTGCGTCGAGAACTCCACCTAGCCAATTTGTTGTTTGGCATCACAAAAACAGGTTGCCCGAAATACCTGCTTCAAAAACTGGAGTGGCGCGCTAAATCCCGTGGCTGTAGAGCAATGAGCCGACCCCTTAACATGCCTTGGCATCGCACGACGGCCTTCCGTGGCAGTTTTAGGTACTCGGCGACCAAATGCTGGAACAACATACCGCCTCCAATTCGGAAACTAGACTCATTATGCTCCTTCAAAAAATCTTTTAAAAATTTTCTTATGAAGTATCAGTCTGGTTTGCCGAGTGGGGTGCGTGTTGTTCCGACATATGCGTCGAGTGTATAAATATACCTTTTATTTATTTATTTATTATGCTATATTATCCACCTCAACTCGTTTGTAAATCTATGATTATTGTATGTAAAAATGTAAAAATTTAATAGTTAAATATCAACTTTTAGTAGTTTAATTTGTTATATTTTTATAGTTAACTATGTGTGTATGTGTATATGTATGGGTGTATGTATGTTTATATATGCGCTTGTATGTGTATGTGTGTGTGTATGTTTATATATATATATATATATATATATATATATATATATATATATATATTATGTTGTGTTTATTCACTGATAATTGTTAGTAGCTGCGTTAGCGCGCAAACACACTGAGGGCACTTTGGAACATCAGCGCTGTAGCTATGGCTGCAGCATCATGCTGAGATGTGCCCTATTCGGCAAGCATGCTGCGGCGCAATGTTTTTATCTACGTAGTTGTCTGTTTTTTGTTGATTAATAATTTTACTTTATTTCTTTTAATTCTTTTCTTTTGTTTTGTGTTGCAATGCACTTGTTTGTTTAATGCTTTTGTTTTATTTTTGTCTACTATCTGTTGTATTTGTGTTTTGTTAATTGTTGTGTTGTACTGTGCTGTAGCTGTTTGGCGAATAAATGTTTTGAGTTTGAGTTTGAGTTTGAGTATGTAATTTATACTTGACTGTACCTCGTACTATTCCAAGACAAGCGTTGACAAAAACATTTTATATAAAGCATCATCGTACCAACTTAGGCGTTAATTCACCGTGCCCTAGGATCTGCTCTGCATACAACGAAGTTAATCTGAAGCTGAATTGTTCTGTGGACATATTTAACGACTATTTATCACATTTTAGACGTACAATACTTTGGAGTATTGTTCATGCTATATTTTCGTTTTCTCTTTTTTTTAGTTGAATTATAGTATTTTTTTATTGATTTTAATATTATTTCTAATTTTTAAACATTTTTACTTTATTTTAATTTAATTAGACATTGTTAATATCACTGTTATTATTTCCCACAATATAATGTATCGAGTCGCATGACATTTGACGATAAAATTCTTGACATTTAGATTTAGTTTGACATTATTATTCATTTATCATACTTGACATTATAAATATAGTTTTCGACTCAGACTTCTTAATTCCATGTTATTTAACATGGTACAACGACATAACTGTATCAAAAATAAACAATACTCCAATTACTTAATATACACTAAAATATAATCATATAATTTTGACTATTTTAAATACTTTGTACCAACAATATTTTGAAACTGTGTGCATACCTATAACTGGCTTGCATGTCAGCACTTAGTTTAAGTCAGCATATTTTTTAATGTATCAACGTGTACGCTGTTGGTGTGACATATAATTAAATAATAAATTAATAAACTTTATTTGTATTGTATTAAAACTGCCAGCGGACTATTGTTTTACCTTACATACCTCAAACTCACGTCCACGCGCGACGCGGCTCGGCGGCAGGGGCGTGATGAGGGGCATACGGGCACGCTGCGTCAAATTCCCATCGGCTAACTTGTCCAAGGGGAAACAGTTCAAGGGAAAAGCAAAAAATATCTATTATAATCAGATTTTTGTAATATTTTCTATTAAATTTAATTTATTTTATTGAATAAACTTTGTAAAATTCTCAGTTCAGTTTTGATGCATTTACAAAGAAAAGGCAACGCTTATTTTATTTAAAAAAATATACAAATATTTTATTTTATCACAGGTAAAAAAAAAACACTTTAAGAATCTCTTCTTTCCTACATCTTCATTGCGGTTTCGTGAATAAATAAATAATAAATCCCCAGACAAACACACCAACTGTATGGCCCCAAAGTAAGCAGAGCTTGTGTTATGGATGACCATACAGCGAACTGGGGGGAACCCAGAATAAACATACATATATAAATACAAGCAACCATGACCCGAGAACAAACGTCTGTGTTCATCACAGAAATGAAGGCCCCGGCCAGGACTCGAACCTGGGACCTTCGGCGTATGAGGCAGGGTTACTTACCACTACACCACTCGTTCGTCTAATACTCCTATACTTTGGCTTTTAAAAGTTATTATAGGTAGACCTACAGGAATAAAACTACCCAAGCATTCTGCAATATTTTTTCAACATTGTAAAATATATGAAATAGCTAATTAGGTATACATGTAAATAAGTATAAACTGATTCGGTCGCAATTTTGCAAAAATTCATAAAAAAATCGTAACTCGAAAATTGTGAAAAATCGTATAACATACATAGGGGTGATTCAGACACCTCTCAACACGAGGCAACTAAAAAAAATTTTTGGACGTCACTTTCTGGCCACCCTGTATAATAACATTATTTTAGTAATACTTAAATAAATAATCATTACAGAATAAAAGTTCTACAAAACAATATGGTTTGTAGGATAAGTGTATGTTTTATACGGGTCGCTCACTTCCCTCTAATATGGTTGAGGAGGGTGATGGCTGGATCCCGCGTTAACTCGTGAACGGGTGCCGTTTGAGGGTGTTCGTCGTTTGGATACTTGGGGGGAGGGAGACTTGCCGAGCTTTCTCGCTCCGATCGCCACGCGGTGCGGACGTGCAAGACCCAGCTCTCCGTTGATCGGTCCCTTCCCGCCATTCCGCGGCGCTCAGTTTACTGACGTCACAGTCTAGCGTGTTGGCTCCGTGCTACGGTTTCCTAAGTCTTTCTACTCCGTCTGAGTGCTTTCGAAGTGCGATTTTTCTTTGCGACTAAGCCTCTTAGTCTTCAAAGTGCTGTGCTAAGTTGTATTGTGCTTGTGCTGAGTGCAGTGTAGTGCCCGGCGTAAGTAGTCTGGTTTCAGTGCAAAGGATACTTAACGGTGACAACGAAATTGTACTGAACCAGTCCTTTTTATTTTTATTTATTTCTCTTCTCTATTTTATTTATTTTTCTCCTATTTTCATATTTATTTCTATCATATTTGTGTGTTTTCGTGTGTATTTGTCCTTTCTGTCGGTAAAGGTTGACCCTAACGCGGTCAACTCTTTACCTGCGCACCCTTTTTCAGGTTTCTAGGTAGCGGCCTTCGGCGTACTATTGTTAGTTTTAATTTATTCTCCCCAGCCCCCCTACCGCTGGTAGGGAGGTTAGCCGCTAGGATTTGCTAGGTTTTTAGGAACTAGGCATCTTTTATTATACTTATTTTTATTAATATTACTGTCCCAACTTTCCCTTATGGATCCGCTAAGCGTTATTAACGCGTTCACCCAGGCGCTTGCTGCGGTAGGCGTCTACATCCCGAATGACATCATAACGCAGGCCTTGCAGGCATCAATCGCGTCCCCGGCCCCTCAGGCCTCAAACCCGGCCCCTCAGGCCTCAACCCCGGCCCCTCAGGCCTCAAACCCGGCCCCTAAGGCCTCCGACGTCGAGACCCCTCAGGTCTTAAGCTCTCCCGCGTCTCCCGCCTCGTCCGAGATGGACTGCGAATCGGTCGCATCCTCTCACGCGTCGCGTCGTAAGCGTACCGCTCCCGGGAGCGACTCCGAACCCGCGTCTGATACGTCGTCAGATGCCGTCACCTTGACCGGCTCTCCTGAGCCCGCGTTTCAACTCGTCGCCAAGCGCTCCAAGAAGCGCTCTAAGAAAGCTTCGGTATCTTCAATACCCGAGCCCTCCCCGGTGTCTTCAACACCAGCCCCCGCGCCGTTAAAATCGCTCGTAGTAACCGCGTCTCCGTCGGTCACATCGAAGCCAGCGACGCGCTGCGCTCCCGTCCCGCCGAAGCCTCAGCTCCCTCCGCCCGTCTTCCTGCGTGAAAAAGCGCGCTGGACCGCGGTTTCAAACTTGTGCAAAGTGCACAAAATCAATTACTTAAAAGCCGCCAACGCTGGCGATACAATCAAGATTCAAGTAGCGTCCGTCGACGACTTCCGCGCGTTTACCAGGTTACTCGGATTAAACCAAATCGCATATCACACCTACGCCCTCCCGGAGGAGCGTAAGATCCGCGCAGTACTACGGGGCGTCCCGTTCGAACTCAGCAACGAAGACATTCTCGAGGACCTTAAGTCTCAGGGTTTCCCGGTCACAGCAGTGCACAACATGCACTCCAACCGCGGTAGGCGTTTTCCGTTAGCGCTAGTAATACTGTCCAATACTCCCAACTCGAAGGAGATTTTCAAAGAGGCTCGCACAATCTGCGGACTCTCGAACATCTCCGTCGAGCGTCCCAACCCCCGTGGTCACCCTGGGCAGTGCCACCGCTGCCAGCTATATGGCCACGCAGCGGCCAACTGTTCAGCTCCCCCCAGGTGCGTTAAGTGCCTGGATCCCCACTTCACTAAGGAGTGCACTCGCACTCCCGAATCCACTTCCCCCCCTGCCTGTGTGCTATGCGGCCAGTCCGGCCACACAGCAAACTACAGGGGTTGCCCGCGCGCTCCGCGCTCCACCGTCAAGAGGGTCGCGCCTAAACCGGCGCCACCGCTCACCTCCGCTAACTTCCCGCCGCTGCGCAACCGGGGTCCCCCGGAAGCAAAGCCCGTTCAGCCGACGCCTACTCCGGCTCTGTCTTGGAGGCAGCGTCCGGCCCTCCCGCCTGCACCTTCCCGACCCATCCCAGCTCCCGTAGCTCCCGTAGGGCCGCGTCCCGCGTTGTCATCTTCCCCTCAGTCGTCGTTGGCTGAGGACATGAAAACCGTGTTCGACGTCATCCAAAACGTCGACATTAACGAAATTTCCGTACTCGCACGCAAACTGCGAGCCGCCCGCTCTCCTCAAGAGCGTTTATTCGCGTTAGCCGAGCATCACTCGCTCCTAAGTTCGTTGTAAATTCTTTTATTTTTGTATAAATTCGTAAATAAATTAATTTAATGTCTAGACCCGCGAATCCCGCGTCCAGTCGTATTAAACCTAAGGGCTTATCCCTAGTATCTTTTAACGCTCGTAGCCTTAATACCAACCTTCCCGAGATTAAACTGTTCCTTCAGAACAAAGAACCTGACTTATTCCTTCTCCAGGAGACATGGCTTACTCCAAACCGCTCCAGGGGATTCGCTATACCTAAATACGCGTTTACTCGCAACGATAGGCCCAACTCCGACGGTTACGGCGGCACCGCTATATATTACAAAAGAGGCTTCCATTGCTATCCTCTCCCTACCCCTCCTCTCCTCAACATGGAGGCCACTGTGTGTAGATTGGCTATGACTGGTCATCCGACCATCATCATAGCTTCAGTCTACATACCTAGTGGTACCAGACCAATCCGCAGCGACTTTGAGGCCATTCTCGCCCTCGGCCATTCAGTCATTATGTTCGGAGACTTTAACTCCAAACATACTGACTGGACGTGCCTATCGACCAACACCAGCGGTATCGCTCTCCTCGACATCACCAACTCCCTTGACTAAGACGTCATATCCCCCATCACTCCCACTCACTATCCCAACAACCCGACCTATTCTTCTGACATCCTCGACTTTGCAATTATCAAGCGAATCAATCTTGATCTCAGGTCCATCGAACCGCTCGATGACCTAGGCTCCGACCATCGCCCCGTCTCCCTCGTGCTAGGCGCGCCTAACGTTAACGTCACACCGCCAAAGACCTTTACCAACTGGAAAGGCTTTAAAAATACGTTAGTTTCAGCCTTAGAGGCACCGAACTCTCCGCTCGCGATTTCGCCCGACCAATTAGACAGCCCGATTAAAATAGATTCGATAGTCGATAATCTCACTGATGCTATCAACTCAGCCATCAGCGACAACGTAATCATTGCTAAGCAAGGCAAACCCGCGCTTCCCTTAGCCGTTAGCAATCTCATTAAAGCTAAGAACGCGGCTCTCCGGAGAGCCAAGAAATATCCCACGCCCGCATATAGAACAGCTGCGAATCAGCTTCAACGTAAAGTTAGGTCTCGCCTCGCGGAACTCCGTGACACTCAGTTTAACGATCTCATGGAGAATATCTCCCCGTCCCACCAAGCGTATTATCGAATGGCCCGAGCTTTACGCGTAGACACCGCCTCTCACGTTCCTCCTCTCACTCGCCCCGACGGCACCATTGCCTTCGAAGTCGAAGAGAAAGCCGAATGCTTCGCCGACAGCATAGCGGCACAATGTTCGCCCAGCACGCAACCCGCGGATCCCTCCCACATCCAGGCGGTGGAGGACGAAGTTCTCCGCAGAGAATCTCTCCCTATCACCGACGACCCCGTCACAGTCTCTAATGATGAAATCTTGCTTCTCATTAGAAAACAAAAGTCCAAAAAGGCTCCGGGTGTGGATGGAATTTCCAACCACGCACTCAAGCACCTGCCACAGCAGGTGCTTACCTTGTTAGCTATCATCTTCAATGCCTGCTTCGACCATAGCTACTTTCCAAAAGCCTGGAAAGAAGCGACAGTCATAGGCATTCCCAAGCCGGGTAAACCTCTGAACATCCCGGCTAATCACAGACCCATCAGCCTCCTCAAGGCAATGTCTAAACTTCTCGAAAGAGTCATACTCTCTCGAATGCGGAACCATCTGTTTCCAACGGATGGCGACCCTCTCATTATTCCCCACCAGTTCGGCTTTCGCGCTAAGCACTCCTGCCCTCAGCAAGTCCATCGAATCGTCGAGTACATTCTCGAAGGATTCTATCCGCATCGTAAAAAATCAATCGCGGTTCTCTTTGACGTAGCCAAGGCTTTCGACAAAGTCTGGCACAGCGGTCTCGTTTTTAAACTCTATAAAATAGGCTTACCGGTTCGCCTAGTCAGATTAATCGCGTCGTTTCTTAAAGACCGTACGTTTCGATTCAAACATGAAGGCACGCTCTCCGCGCCTCGTCCCATAAAGGCTGGAGTCCCGCAAGGCTCAGTCCTCGCCCCTCTGCTGTACACCGTGTACACTAATGACATGCCCATCCCGCCGAAAGGCGTCGAACTCGCCCTCTTTGCAGACGATACCGCCCTTTACACTAAAGGTAAAAAATCCCGTATAACATCACCAGACTCCAAAAGGCCGTAAACGCCCTCGGTGTTTGGTTTCAAAAATGGCGTATCGATGTCAACCCAGAAAAGAGTTCTGCCATTCTATTCGACCACAAACGTCGTAATCGCCGCAACGATCCCCACATTCGAATGTTAGGTATTCCCATCCCCTGGAAGCGCAGTATCAAATACTTAGGCGTCACCTTAGATCAGACGCTTTCTTTTAAGCCACACGTCGATAGAGTAACGAAACTCGCGCGTTTCTACTTAAGCCGCTTAAATAGTATGATAGGTAGAAAAAGTAAAATGTCTTTTAGAAATAAACGTACGCTTTATAAGGTCTGCGTTAGACCCGTCATGTCATATGCTTCGCCAGTCTTTGCCCACGCCAATCCCTCCGTCCTGTATAAGCTGCAGGTAGTTCAAAATCTCTTCTGCCGCAGGGCCACAGACGCACCTTGGTATGTGCGCAACGCGGACCTGCACAGAGATCTTGAACTGCCTACAGTGCAACAGCACTTCAAAACACTCTCAGAATCGTTCTTCAAACGCGCCGAATCCCATCCCAATCATCTTGTTCGAGATTCAGTCTCATATACTGCTCCTGTGTTAGATTCGAAATTCAAAGTCGCTAGGCCGAGAAACGCGCACACGGGCGAACCTTCGCAGTTAACTTTAGCTCTCGAGGCCCTTCAGGCCGCAAATCCTAATTCTAACGTAAATTCTTATTCCAACGTAAATCCGAATTAATGCAATTTTTATTTTTCATTTTTAATGTTTTTATTTTTACTTTTCATTTTTGAGCACCTTCAGTGCTATGTGAATCTCAGCGGGTGACCCCTTAAGGGCCCCGCTGGCGCGGCCTCTTTCTCCAATTGGCCGTCGTTCAGATGAAGGCTGAGTGGCAAAAATGCACGAGCCGACAGGGGGTTTTTTAGTGGGTATGGTTCTGGTAGGCGTCGGGACGAGTCCCACATAACTCCGATCGCGCGCGCGGAGTATGCGTCAGAGCATTTTTTATGTCCTCCTGCCCTTCCCGTGGAGGGGAACCAAAAAAAAAAAAAAAAAAAAAAACTTGCCGAGCTAACAGATGCAGAAAAGAATAATTTTGTAAAGATATAAAGAGACTCTGTAAATTTATTTTGAAAAAAATATACCCGTAAAGTTTCTTGCCAGTTCTTCTTCACGAAGGTTTTTTCGAACTGGTGGTAGAATCATGTTTTATTTGACGTCAATAAGAACAAGTAATTGTCAATGTTGAGAAATAAATATTTCATTTCATTTCATTTCATTTCATTTCATTTCATTTCATTATGATCTGACATATCTTAAGCCTTCAGGTGTTGCGCTTTTACATCACACCACCCAGTATAATAGAAAAAGATTCGTAGTAAATGTTTTCAAAATGTAGCGACAAAATTAATTTAACAATTTTTGTGACATCTGTAAAATTCGACAGCCCAAGAAGAGACTAGTGAACGATGTTACTCGTATCAGTAAAATGTTCCAGAATTATGATGTAAAAAAGTATGAGTTTATTAACATTCGATGGGTGCCTGGAACAAGACCGCAATAGCCATAGTAGTAGTTTTCCGATTAACCCATTTTCGTAATCTACGGACCCGAATACACCAACTGAATTTTTTTTACAATTTTAAAATGGAAACTGCCTGATTTAGCAAAAGCAGTATGGCTATTGCCTCGGTATTCTCCGTTCATTATTTCAAAAATTTTTACTGGAATAATCGTACTATGTGCCATGATAAAAGCTTTATTCAACCTTTTACAAGTAACGGCCATTGAAGCTTTGTTCCCCGAAATAAACTTTGTATGCCAATGCACAATAAACATTGCTGTACAAATATTTTTTTACTTTCACCTGTAATAGTATATATAGTTTTCTTCCATGTAATAAAAATATGTCGATTGATTTTCAATAAACATTGCTGTACCATCAATAACCTCAATAATCAACATATTGTCAAGTGTTGAAGATGGCCGACCTTTTGATAACGACTCTGAATATAACGAATCAGTTCCTACGCTTATGTTGACTTCATGAACTAGACTTAATTGTTTCTCACACTACACTGCCTATACTCGAACCTGAAAATAACTTACCTGAGCAGCCATCACACCCCGTTGAACCTATGAATGATGTAGCTGTAAACCCTGAACCAACACCTTCACTTGCTGCTGAAACTAAAAATCTAGAATTGGACACTGAAACTACAAAGAAACGATCAAGGAAGCGAATTCGTGATGAACGAAACTGGAAATGTAACAAAAATAAATCTTTTAAAGATTCAGGTTTACCTTATAAAGGAAAAGGTTCAAAGAAAGAGTAACTATTGGAAAACTATTGGACCCATCTGCAGCTGCAAAAAGAAGTGTAGTGAGCGTATCACACCTGAAAAGAGAAAAGACATATTTGACAAATATTACAAATTAGGAAATCATGAATTTCAATGGCAATATATGGTTAGAAACGTTAAAGTTGAAGAAATTAAGAGAACGACAATAAACAGGAAATGTAACAAAACACAAACGCTAAAGTATTACTTTCAAGACGGAGTAGATAAAATTCAAGTGTGTAAAATTTTTTTCCTAAACACTTGAAATATCTCTGATACAGTTATATTTACTGCTTTAGAAAAGGTCAAGAATGACGACAACCTGATCGATCAGCGTGGTCAGCACAAAATAGACCTCATAAAACAAACTCATTAACTGAAAACAGCGTTGTCAAACATATTAATTTATTCCCAACAGTAGAAGCACATTATGTGAGAAAAGACTCTCAAAAGTTATATTTGGAAGAGGATCTTAATATTTCCAAAATGTACCGTTTATACAAGCAATGGTTTGCTGATGAAACTTTGGATTGTCCAAGGGCGAGCGCACGACAATATAGGAGAATTTTTAATATAAAGTTCAATTATTCTTTCTTTAAACCGAAGAAAGATTTATGCGCGATATGCACACGCTATGCACAAGCAGACGAAGAAACGAAGATTACACAGCAAAGTCACTATGAAAAACATATACAGAATTAAGACAGAGTGCGTGAGATAAAAAATGCTGAAAAAGAGAATTCTAGTGACTTGGAGACAATAGCAGTATTCGATCTTGAGAAGGTTCTTTACGTTCCAAGGTCAGTAGTTGGGATTTTCTATTATAATCGGAAATATCCCGTTTATAATTTAACTGTTTTCGATGCAGGTCGTAAGCTGGTACATTGTTTTATGTGGCATTTGAAAATAGCGAAGAGAGGGGCTATTGAAGTCGGGAGTTGTTTATTCAAGTTTTTTGAAAATGAACATAAGCGACCGGTTTCTAAAATTTCATTGTATTCGGACGGATGTCCCGGACAAAATAAGAATCGATTTATATTTGCTCTGTATTTATATGCGGCCTCAAAGTTTAAGTTTACGATCACGCATCGATTTTTTGAAACCGGACACGGACAAAATGAGGGTGACTCAATGCATGCTTGCATCGAGCGTGAGCTCAAGAAAAATAAATTTCTATATACGCCAGAACAAAACTACGCAGTTGCAATGAATGCCAAAGTTAGTGGCGAGAAATATAGTGTCATAGAGATGGATCAATCCGAGTTTGTCAATGTAAAAATGCTTATTGAAGGCCGAAATTGGGTGCATGACTTAGATGGAAATAAAATATTGTGGTCAAATATTATGGAAGTGGTCGCGTGTCATACTCATACAAAGTATAGTTTTGAAAATGATTATGTGGAGTTACACACACGTGATCCACCAACCAGATTCCCGTCTCGAGATGCCCGGGTGCGAGGTGGGCGCACACGAAGTGGACGTACACGAGGTGCACGAACATTCCATGCTGCTGCTACTCCTACTAATATAATTCCAATCGTTCCCGAGCTGCAAAGAGCTTTCCCTTTCAACCATTCCCTGTGCCTAAAGCGTTGCACTCCGACTTGTTAAGTCTTTGCAAAAATCATGACATTCCGCGCCACTACCATGATTTTTATGGCGCTTTGGTATGTGAAACTGATGAGGATGTAGTAACAGGACATAATTTCCAAGAAGAAACACAATCTCTTATGAATAATGTAGTTATTTCTTTATTATACCTACCTATAGAGATTGTAATATTGTTTCTTTTTTTTACGTGAGACTTTGATAATAAGAAGGGTCACCATCGTACAAATTTTATACATTAAAGATCGTAGAAACGTTTGAATAACCTGAAGATTATGTTATTGTTATATTATGTTGATTTTCTTATAATATAATAATGTAAGCTGTCCAACATATTAAGTAAAAATATCATTATGTGTGTAATAAACACTGTGTTTTTTCCGTTATTAAACAAAGTAAACTTGTTGATTGCAGTACTTTTGTTTCTTTTTACATATCCTTATTAAGTATACCTAAAAACGTGTATATAACATATACAGTCATAATATAATATTATTATGATTATTTACAAATAAATACACAACATTATTTACATATATTGACTTAATACTCTGTATATTAAATAAAAATGTACTCATTCCAATCCTACAATATTCATACAATGTACATAGCATTGACGAGTACATTTTCCAAGTCAATCATTAAATTCATGTAATATCGCTGCAAAACGCTATTACTGTATTCGCCATAAATACTTCAGAACAGGGCACATCGTTGCAATAGACTATTGCTGTTTGGTAGATTTCACACTTTTTACCGGAATAAAACCACAATGGAGCCTTATGGAAACAACTTTCAATGTATGAAGCGGCAATGTCGTTTTTTAAGTTTTTTTTAGGTATTTCCTAAGCTCAATAACATTATGAACATTATAAGTTACTCCAAAAAAAATAACGCATCGTTTGATATACAAACCGTTTTAATACGCCTCGTAGTTTAGTAATTATCCAAAATTTTCACTAAATCTTTTTTCCTGTAAAATTATGATTTGTTGATTGCGGCTTTGTTCCAATAACCCATCGCATTGTATTTATCTGATAAGGATAATCAAAATTAAAAACAGGCATTACAACACGTTATTTAAAAAAAAATAATCTGGCACCAAACAAAATTTACTTATTTAGAATTTAAAAAATAAGAATAAATAAGTAAACAAAAAAAGCAAAATGGTCATAGGGCTGGCAGAATTGCCACTTTGGATCGCTTACGATAAATTGTGCAAAATTGTTGAGTCATCAACAAGTAATCGCGCCACACGGCGCGGCGGGCCCTTCCCCGCACGCACTTCACCGTGCGCCCTTCCCCGCGCGTCTCTCACCGCGCGCCCCACCGCAACTTGGAGCTTGCACCAAGCGCACAGCCGGCAGCTGTTACCATATCAACGGAACGGCTGCGCTCGCGCTTCTCAAGATTAACAGATAAATTGTTTGCCTTTATTGCTTTGTGACGATTAATACATAGTAATATTTACAGTCCACGCTAGTTTAATTTCAATATTTAGAGCTACCGAGGCACCAAAAATAAGAAATTTAGAAGCCTTCGATCGAATAAATAAACTTTATTTCGCTTTTGTTTTTCATTTGTTTTTTTTTAAATCAGAGTATAGGCGAATATTGATAAATGTTTCAATAGCACGCTTTAAATAAATAAATTAGTTAAAGGCGGTGATTCTAAATTACAGTTTAGGTAAACTCTAAAAATGGGCAGCCAATGTATGATCAGAACAACCAAAGAAAGAATTTAAAATTCTAATTTTTTCAAAGTTTTTTAAGCAAATAGAGAAATATGGCCTTCTTTTCGTCTTTGAATTCCAAAATTTGAATACACTGTCTCTTAATAATAAATCCTTAAGTAATCTATAATATGAAGTGAAACCGATGTACTTGTGTAAGTCGATATAAAAACCAAGAATACAAGAACTGCCGAACTGGTGGCAATGTAATGTTGACACTAAGGAAACACACAAGCTGGCATTTGTGTAAGTGTACTATATTTAAAAGGCAGGACGAGCGACTTGCTCCGTACCGCTCCCGGGAGCGACTCCGAACCCGCGTCTGATACGTCGTCAGATGCCGTCACCTTAGCCCGCATTTCAACTTGTCGCCAAGCGCTCCAAGAAGCGCTCGAAGAAAGCTTCGGTATCATCAATCCCCGGTGTCTTCAACACCAGCCCCCGCGCCGTTAAAATCGCTCATAGTAACCGCGTCTCCGTCGGACCCATCGAAGCCAGCGACGCGCTGCGCTCCCGTCCCGCCGAAGCCTCAGCTCCCTCCGCCCGTATTCCTCCGCGGACCGCGGTCTCTAACTTGTGCAAAGAGCACAAAATTAATTACTTAAAAGCAACCAACGCAGGCGATACAATTAAAATTCAGGTCGCGACCGCCGACGACTTTCGCGCGTTTACCAGGTTACTTTCTCTTAAACAAATCGCTTATCATACCTACGCCCTCCCGGAGGAGCGTAAGATCCGCGCAGTACTACGGGGCGTCCCGTTCGAGCTCGCAAACGAAGAAATCCTCGAGGACCTTAAGTCCCAGGCATTCCCGGCCGAAGCAGTGCATAAGATGCACTCCAACCGCGGTAGGCGTTTTCCTTTAGCTTTAGTAATCCTGTCAAATACTCCCAACTCGTAGGAGATTTTCAGAGAGGCTCGCACAATTTGCGGACTCTCGAACATCTCCGTCGAGCGTCCCAACCCCCGTGGTCACCCTGGGCAGTGCCACCGCTGCCAGCTATATGGCCACACAGCGGCTAACTGTTCAGCTCCCCCCAGGTGCGTTAAGTGCCTGGATCCTCATATCACTAAGGAGTGCACTCGCACTCCCGAATCCACTTCCCCCCCTGCCTGTGTGTTGTGCGGCCAGTCCGGCCACACAGCAAACTACAGGGGTTGCCCGCGCGCTCCGCGCTCCACCGTCAAGAGGGTCGCGCCTAAACCGGCGCCGCCGCTCACTCCCGCTAACTTCCCGCCGCTGCACAACCGGGGTCCCCCGGAAGCAAAGCCCGTTCAGCCGACGCCTACTCCGGTTCTGTCTTGGAGGCAGCGTCCAGCCCTCCCGCCTGCACCTTCCCGACCTATCCCAGCTCCCGTAGCTTCCATAGGGCCGCGTCCCGCGTTGTCATCTTCACCTCAGTCGTCGTTGGCTGAGGACATGAAGACCGTGTTCGACGTCATCCAAAACGTCGACAGTAACGAAATTTCCGTACTCGCACGCAAACTGCGAGCCGCCCGCTCTCCTCAAGAGCGTTTATTCGCGTTAGCCGAGCATCACTCGCTCCTAAGTTCGTTGTAAATTCTTTTATTTTTGTATAAATTCGTAAATAAATTAATTTTAATGTCTAGACCCGCGAATCCCGCGTCCAGTCGTATTAAACCTAAGGGCTTATCCCTAGTATCTTTTAACGCTCGTAGCCTTAGCACTAACCTTCCCGAGATTAAACTGTTCCTTCAGAACAAAGAACCTGACTTATTCCTTCTCCAGGAGACATGGCTTACTCCAAACCGCTCCAGGGGATACGCTATTCCTAAGTACGTGTTTACTCACAACGATAGGCCCAACTCCGACGGTTACGGCGGCACCGCTATATATTACAAAAGAGGCTTCCATTGCTGTCCTCTCCCCCGCCTACCCCTCCTCTCCTCAACATGGAAGCCACTGTGTGTAGATTGGCTATGACTGAACATCCGACCATCATCATAGCTTCAGTCTACATACCATGTGGCTCCAATCCAATCCGCAGCGACTTTGAGGCCATTCTCGCCCTCGGCCATTCAGTCATTATGTTCGGAGACTTTAACTCCAAACATACTCATAACATAACATAACTCAAGTTATACAGTTTATGATATGTGAAAACTAATAATTGGTGTCTAGTTAATTTTCTAGTATTAAGCTAGCTATAAGAACACTGTATGTTTTCCAAATAATTAAAAATAAAATAAAATTAAATTAAAATAAAATACTGACTGGACGTGCCTATCGAGCAACACCAGCGGTATCGCTCTCCTCGACATCACTAACTCCCTTGACTTAGACGTCATATCCCCCATCACTCCCACTCACTATCCCAACAACCCGACCTACTCTCCTGACATCCTCGACTTTGCAATTATCAAGTGAATCAATCTTGACCTAAGGTCTATCGAACCGCTCGATGACCTAGGCTCCGACCATCGCCCCGTCTCCCTCGTGCTAGGTACGCCCAACGTTAACGTCACATCTCCTAAGATGCTCCTTGAACAACTGGAAAGGCTTTAAAAATACGTTAGTTTCAGCCTTAGAGGCCCCTAACTCCCCGCTCGCGATTTCGCCCAATTAGATAGCCCGGATAAAATAGATTCATTAGTCAACTCTCTAACCGATGCTATTAACTCAGCCATCAGCAACAACGAAAAGGTTGCTAAGCAAAGCAAACCCGCGCTTCCCCTAGCCGTAAGCAATCTCATTAAAGCCAAGAACGCGGCTCTCCGGAGAGCAAAGAAATATCCCACGCCAGCATACAGAACAGCTGCGAATCAGCTTCAACGTTAAGTTAGGTCTCGCCTCGCGGAACTCTGTGATACTCAGTTTAACGATCTCATGGAGAATATCTCCCCGTCCCACCAAGCATATTATCGAATGGCCTAGACATAGCCATAGACACCGCCTCACACATTCCTCCTCTCACTCGCCCCGACGGCACTATTGCCTTTGAAGTCGAAGAGAAAGCCGAATGCTTCGCCGACAGCATAGCGTCACAATGTTCGCCCAGCACGCAATCCGCGGATCCCTCCCACATCCAGGCGGTGGAGGACGAAGTTCTCCGCAGAGAATCTCTCCCCATCACCGACGACCCCGTCACAGTCTCTAACGATGAAATCTTGCTTCTCATTTGAAGTCAAAAGTCCAAAAAGGCTCCGGGTGCGGATGGAATTTCCAACCACGCACTCAAACACCTGTCCCAGCAGGTGCTTACCTTGTTAGCTATTATCTTCAATGCCTGCTTCGACCATAGCTACTTTCCAAAAGCCTGGAAAGAAGCGACAGTCATAGGCATTCCCAAGCCGGGTAAACCTCGGAATGTCCCGGCTAATCACAGACCCATCAGCCTCCTCAAGGCAATGTCTAAACTTCTCGAAAGAGTCATACTCTCTCGAATGCGGAACCATCTGTTTCCAACGGATGGCGACCCTCTCATTATTCCCCACCAGTTCGGCTTTCGCGCTAAGCACTCCTGCCCTCAGCAAGTCCATCGAATCGTCGAGTACATACTCGAAGGATTCTCTCAGCGTCGTAAAAAAACAATCGCGGTTCTCTTTGACGTAGCCAAGGCATTCGACAAAGTCTGGCACAGCGGTCTCGTTTTTAAACTCTATAAAATAGGCTTACCGGCTCGGCTAGTCAGATTAATAGCTTCGTTTCTTAAAGACCGTAATTTTCGATTCAAACATGAAGGCACGCTCTCCACGCCTCGTACCATAAAGGAGTCCCGCAAGGCTCAGTCCTCGCCCCTCTGCTGTACACTGTATACACTAACGACATCCCCGTCCCGCCGAAAGGCGTCGAACTCGCCCTCTTTGCAGACGATACCGCCCTTTACACTAAAAGTCAAGCGATCCCGTATAACATCACCAGACTCCAAAAGGCCGTAAACGCCCTCGGTGTTTGGTTTCAAAAATGGCGTATCGATGTCAACCCAGAAAAGAGTTCTGCTATTCAATTCGACCACAAACGTCGTAATCGCCACAACGATCCTCACATTCGAATATTAGGTATTCCCATCCCCTGGAAGCGCAGTATTAAATACTTAGGCGTCACCTTAGATCAGACGCTTTCTTTCAAGCCACACGTCGATAGAGTAACGAAACTCGCGCGTTTTTACTTAAGCCGCCTATGTAGTATAATAGGAAGAAAAAGTAAAATGTCTTTTAGAAACAAACGTACGCTTTATAAGGTCTGCGTTAGACCCGTCATGTCATATGCTTCGGCAGTCTTTGCCCACGCCAAACCCTCCGTCCTGTATAAACTGCAGGTGGTTCAAAATCTCTTCTGCCGCAGGGCCACAAACGCACCTTGGTACGTGCGTTACGCGAACCTGCACAGAGATCTTGAACTACCTACAGTGCAACAGCACCTCAAAACACTCTCAGAATCGTTCTTCAAACGCGCCGAATCCCATCCCAATCCTCTAGTTCGAGATGCAGTCTCATATACTGCTCCTGTCTTAGATTCGAAATTCAAAGTCGCTGGACCGAGAAACGTGCACACGAACGTAGCGACGCAGCTGACGCTAGATCTCTTACCCTTCAGGCCGCAAACTCTAATTCTAACGTTAATTCTAATTCTAACGTAAATCCGAATTAATGCAATTTTATTTTTCAATTTTTAATTTTTTTAATTTTTTTACTTTTCATTTATAGCACCTTCAGTGCTATGTAAATCCCAGCGGGTGACCCCTTAAGGGCCCCGCTAGCGCGGCCTCTTTCTCCGATTGGTCGTCGCTCAGATGAAGGCTGAGTGGCAAAAATGCACGAGCCGACAGGGGATTTTTTAGTGGGTATGGTTCTGGTAGGCGTCGGGACGAGTCCCACATAACTCCGATCGCGCGCGCGGAGTATGCGTCGGAGCATTTTTTTATATCCTCCTGCCCTTCCCGTGGAGGGGAACCAAAAAAAAAAAAAAAAACTACTTGCTCGCACAGGCCCGATCTGCGTCCGGACACGTTCGTACGTGTTGAAGGTCGCTCCCGGCTGCCGAGTCACGATTGTTGTCTCACGACTTCCCTCGTAGCAATTCTCAAACGCCACTCTCAGATCCGTTCTGCGTCCGGCCCCGCTCGGACGCGTTCGCGGTCGCTCCAGCTGTTGAGTCACGATTGTCGTCTCATGACGACAACTCGTTCGCAATACTCATACGCCGGATTCGTACAAATCTCGCTTCGTCCTCGACGAATTGAGATAGCCTCTGTAGGGCTTACGCTGCGGCCGGCTTCGATCGGCTGCAACTAAGTCGGTCTCGCACAGCAGCAACAGGGTTGAGCTTACCACGGTCGATTAAATTCGATAGTGGTTCGCAAGACTCGGGCTGTTTTTCTGGCTGCGTACTTTATTTATTTATTTTATTTTTCTCAACATTGACAATTACTTGTTCTTATACTTGACGCTTGGCGCCTGTTACGTAGTCAGAGACTCGCTCTGCGGCCAGCTCCGGCCGGTCGTAACGTAGTCAATCCCGCACATTTAGTGCAACCTTCCTTCGTCAGGTCTACGGCCGGTTTTTGTTGTCAATTTATTGACAAGACACTCCGTAGTAGACTCGCGTTTGATCAGGTGGATACTTTACGGTGACAACTAAGCCTGATAGCGTTGCTCCGGTGCGCTTCCAAGGCCCTTCAGGCCAAGTAGAAACCGGCTGACCCGATTGCATTGCACTTGGGCCTTTCCCAGGGTGACGGTACAGTGCTGTCCGAATTAGGGGCACCACTTCGCGTCGTCCCCAGCCCCCCTACCGCGGGTAGGGAGATTTAGGTGCTAGGTTTGCTAGGGAACCTAGGCATTCTTATATATTTATATATCATATATCGTAGTACCAAGCCCTCCAATGGAACAGCAAAGCGTTGTAAACTTTCTTAGGTCGTTCGCCCAGATGCTCGTTGCGTCCGGCGCCGCTATTTCCGAAGACACAATAACGGAAGCCTAACAGGCAACTATCGCGCCCCCGACCCCTCAGGCCTCAACCCCGGCCCCTCAGGCCTCCAACGTCCAGACCCCTCAGGTCTACAGCTCTCCCGCGTCTCCCGTCCCGTCCGAGATGGACTGCGAATCGGTCGCATGCTCTCGCGTCGCGTCGCAAGCGTACCGCTCCCGGGAGTGACTCCGAACCCACGTCTGATGCGTCGTCAGATGCCGTCACCTTAACCGGCTCTCCTGAGCCCGCGTTCTAGTTAGTCACCAAGCGCTCCAAGAAGCGCTCGAAAGCCTCGGTATTCTCAATATCCGAGCCCTCCCCGGTGTCCTCAACACCCGCCCCCGCGCCACTAAAATCGATCGAAGTAACCGCGTCTCCGTCGGTTCCACCTAAGCTATCAACGCGCTACGTGTCATCGAAGCCGCAGCTCCCGCCGCCCGTCTTTCTCTGCGAAAAAGCGCGATGGATCGCGGCATCTAATCTTTGCAAAGAGCAAAAAATTAACTATCTCAAAGCAACCAACGCAGGCGATTCAATTAAAATCCAGGTCGCGACCATCGACGACTTTAGAGCGTTCACTAGGTTACTTTCACTAAAACAATTAGCATATCACACCTACGCCCTCCCGGAGGAGCGTAAGATCCACGCAGTACTACGGGGCGTCCCGTTCGAGCTCGCGAACGAAGAAATCCTCGAGGACCTTAAGTCCCAGGGTTTCCCGGCCGAAGCAGTGCACAAGATGCACTCCAACCGCGGTAGGCGCTTTCCTTTAGCTCTAGTTATCCTGTCCAATACTCCCAACTCGAAGGAGATCTTCAGAGAGGCTCGCACAATTTGCGGACTCTTGAATATCTCCGTCGAGCGTCCCAACCCCCGCGGTCACCCTGGGCAGTGCCACCGCTGCCAGCTCTATGGCCACGCAGCGGCTAACTGCTCAGCTCCTCCCAGGTGCGTAAAGTGCCTGGATCCTCACATCACTAAGGAGTGCACTCTCACTCCCGAATCCACTTCCCCGGAAGTTGAGAAACGCGCACACTGGCGAACCTACGCAATTAGCTTTAGATCTCGAGGGCCCTGAGTCCGCAAATTCTAACTTTAACGTAAATTCTAATTCTAACATAAACCCGAATTAATGCAATTTTATTTTTCATTTTCTAATGTTTTCAATTATTTACTTTTCATTTTGAGCACCTTCAGTGCTATGTATTCACCTTCAGTGTTTGAGCACCTTCAGTGCTATGTTAATCCCAGCGGGTGACCCCTTAAGGGCCCCGCTAGCGCGGCCTCTTTCTCCAATTGGCCGTCGCTCAGATGAAGGCTGAGTGGCAAAAATGCACGAGCCGACAGGGGGTTTTTTAGTGGGTATGGTTATGGTAGGCGTTGGGACGAGTCCCACATAACTCCGACTGCGCGCGCGGAGTATGCGTCAGAGCATTTTTTATATCCTCCTGCCCTTCCCGTGGAGGGGAACCAAAAAAAAAAAAATGACTTGCTCGAAGTGCCATGTGTTACCAAAGTCCACTCGGATTATTCCCTTACTTTTGTTACTTTTGCGTTCCACAAAACAGAATCCGGTAACGTATCTACAATTTATATTATATCTATGACTCCACCAATATTGTAGTAACTCAGTCAAAGCATTATCAAATAACATGACGAATATAGGAAGTCTCCCAGCGCGGCGGAGTGGTTCGGAGTTGCGCGTCGCAGACCTGGCTCGAGTCGGATCAAACCGGTAATAACCGGATTTATCCTGTGCCTGTGTGGCTTCGTGCTACAAAAGCTAAGATATTTTGTTACAAATACTCGAATTGTATGCAAGGGGATTTGAGCGTTTACTGAAGATTTTCTGTATTGGTGAAAATTTTACAGTTTGTATATTTTATGCTTTACTTATACAAACTGTAAATTTTTTTACTTTACTTATAGGCCTAGTTGTTAATTTTATCAACCTTCGAGCGGTCGCAACCTTGCGCCGAACACGGGTAGTCGCAAGCGGTCTGTGATTCCGCTACTTTAAGTGTCTTGTTTGAGAAAGTTAATAAATATTTCGACTTATTGTATAGGACATAACTTAAAAGAGGTCTTATACATGTGGGATAAAAGAGAAAAAAATTATTTATGCATCATATCTTTTATTTGTACTTTATTTAACAAAAGTATATAAAAACTTAAAGTTTTTGACTTTGGGTGATAATCACCGTCATAAATCAGCAAAACCTAAATAAACAAAAATTTTCTTATCTACTAGTAACAACTTATAAGCTTGACTACAATTATCTTAGAAATAAATCACATTTATCGTCAATTGCTCTTTGTTATAGGATTTCTAAAATGACGTGAATGAATTTGAGATAATTTCACATAAAATTCTAGCTATAATCTAAATTACAATAAAATAAATAATATAAAAAAACATACCTTAGAGCTACTTATTATTATTTTAGAAAAACTATAATAAACTATTCGTCATAAGTATCCATAATATCTACCATAATCCACCTTCCTCGCGCGCGAGACATTCGACGTTCCGAGGCTTCGTGATCTACAACACAAATACATTTTTTGTATCATAATGTAATTAAACTTTAATATTATACTCATTTTATACTATACTTTAATATATAATAAAAATTTTATATATTATAATATAAAACATAAAAAGTAATGATAAGATACAAAATACATTAAATACTTACCCCGGTTTTACTAAAAATGCACTGGATTGTACTGGAACACAACTAGCCCCCCCTAGGGATAATACGCAAGCGCAAGCGTCTATTGCTTATAGTTGAAGGTTAAAAGTTAATAAAAAGAGATTTTATCAAAGATAACTCATTATCAACAAACACGTATTGCAGCGCTATGTTGATCACTACACGCGAGGCGGCAATATTCCATAACGGAGCCGGGTGTGTAATGATCAATGTGCACGCGTTTTATACGACGGTTTTCAACACAGTTGCGTGGAAAAAAACCGATTTTTATTGTTACCTATTAACGTTTAATTACACACAATTATAAACAATTAATGAAACTACAATTGTCCCAATGATACCAAAAACTTTTTGTTGGCATATAGGCTCGACTTGAGCGCGCAGGTGGTTTTATAACTGCGCCCGCTAAACAGCCTGTATAAAAATCATATAATAAACACCAAATAATTTTTTTAATACGCAAATTAAGCTTAAATTTTAAAATTTGAAAAATTTATCCTATGTAAATAAAGTTGATTGTTTATACACAAAAGTATTCATTGTTTTTATTAATTAAAACTCTTTGCTGAGATTTAAAACAAAATGTAAAGTACTAAACACGAGTGAGTAATAATCTAAATTATTCACCTAAATGTGTTGCCATAAGAGTCACTTTACAAGCAAGTGTGTTGGAAATTATAATATAGTAAGTATAATAAATTTGATTTATTTATTTTATTGGAGAATTAACAGATATATACATCACATAATTGTTACTCTAGTAGACATTCTTTAACATCTCACAAGATGATTATGTTAATTAGTTGCTTTTAAGCTTCTATACATAAAAAGTTTAAATTGATTTAATACCAAAATAGAGAAAAGTATATTGAAACAAAGACAATCAAAGTTTAGACATTATATTGTTATTGACAGCAAGTAGTAAGACGAGTAAGAAGAGTAAGACCTTCTTCAGACAATGTTCGTGTAGCTACAGCATTGCAGTTCTGTTGTGGAAGTACAGTTTTGATTCAGCCTTCATTGTATAAATTTATACTTTATTTGTAAAGAAGCTTAAGAGCAACTTACAAAAATATTCAACTAGTGAGAATGTCGAAGGTTGTCTACTAAAGTACAAAGTTTATTAATAGTAGCGTAATGCATTTGTGTGTATATCTGTTGATTCTCCAATAAAATAAATAAATAGAACGATTCTGCTCGTGCAATAAATTTAGTTTAGATGAATAACTAAATTTATATTTTTACTTCATTAATTCACTGTACCTTTTTTATTGTTGTATTTGTATTCAATTATATTATAAATTGTTGTATATACCACGTTGCTACATCTCTGTATAGTTGACTTTCTGCTATTAATTGTATAAATTCAGACCGAGTGTACGAAGTGGGACTATTCTGATATAAATGTTGTAAGGGGAAGTTCCTCGCGCATTAACCTGCGATTGTTATGAATCCTTTATTTCCTGTCTACCACAAGATGATACAAGCCACTGAACTTATCTTAAAATTATTTCAGTTTCAAAAATGTTTTTGCCTTTTGGCAAAGTACTAAAGAAGCCGCCGAATTTACAGTAAAGTATTCATTAATGTGCCTTGCAGAAATATTGTTATCAAATTACGATATTTCAAAGTATTCTCTATCCACTACCTGTAATAATAATAATAAAAGCATCGAGTGTTCTTATGGTAGGAACTCGATTATAATATCAAACATTAATTAATTAATCTAAGAAAGCATAGTTTTTGCTATACTTCAAACGATAATGAAATCAATCGCGCGTCGTGCCGCTGGCACAGGACGCTCGCACGCACACCTGCATTTAGTAGTTCAATCGAGACTAAATTAATGGATTTTGCAATATTTGAACAAAAATATATACCATAAAGTTACAAAGTAATTGATATACATATTAAAGGAAACTATAAAAATTACTATAACAATGGTTTAGGATTATAAGAAAAACAAAATATTTTAACAAACACAAAAAAAATCAAATGGTAAATTATAATAAAAAGTATAAAATTAGTTTTATGCATTGTGATTCAGTTCGAACACTTGTGTAAAAGTTGTATACCTCATTAGAAAGCTTAGGAAATGTAGATGTTTTTTTTACAATATGCACAACAAATGTCATAGTGACTTTTTGTCTTAAAGGGGCAAATTAGCGTGAAATGCTAGTAAACTTTTCTTCTGTCTTGATTTTGGGATATTTGTATATTTAGTCAATATGTTATTCATTGTGCGATTTCGTTGTGTGTAGTATATATTAGTAATAGTATGTCTGGTAGTAGTGGTAGATAGTTGATTAGGTTAGAATCGATTCAGTTTTTAATAAAAACAAAACACAAATCGAGCACAAGGTGCATATTTAAGTAAGTATACCTAGCTACCTTTGCTGACGAATTCATGAAAATTATGTTGTATTCAGAAGTCAAATAAATAAATAATAATAATAATAAATATTATTATTATTATTATTATTAAATACGATACCTGTATGACAGATTACCAGCCTCTCCAACTCTGGACGGGGTGGATAAGATTATAACTACGTATATAATAAAGGGTATATTAGAAATAAGGCATATGATATATGCGTGTGTGTGTGTGTGTTAGTGAGTATTATGCAAATGTTTGTGTATATACGTATGGGTGTGTGTACCCGTCTATGAGCAATTATGATAAGCCCTTTTAACCAGGGAGTAACCTATTCATTTTATGCATCCCTTGTCCTCTACTTATGGTTTCTCACATTATATGGGTAAGGCCGCCAAAATTGTCAAATGTAACACAACAATAACACAACCTACTTTGTGTTATCGTTACACAAATGTAACCTAAAAGTAACACATTTTTTGCGTAAAGCTTGTTTCATATTGATGGTTAAATTAATTACTCTGATCTCTTCAAAATTGTACGGAATTAAAGTGATTATTAGGGGAAAGTAGGTAATGAAATAGCATTTTTAATAATAGAGGGACTTCAGTATGTTTTTTTATTAAGAAAAATAAATCACAACTTATTAATTTATTATACTACATAACTGCCGCGACCAGCAAGATTATCATTGCTAGATGAACGTGTAAATGGGGGCTGAGACATAGTAACGAGTTGAAAACCAGTGGAACTTTCCTTCAGAAAAAAACTTCTCCATACAAAATGCTGACCCAGTTAATCTGTATGGCGAAGATATTTTTTTTCCGGCGAAATGTTCCACGGGTTTTCAATGCAAGTTGACAAGTATTTTTTTATTGGGGAAATAATTTAAAAATTGACAATTGAAAAGGTAACATAAAGGATAACTTTGAGTCGTTAAAATCGACGTTTTTGTTTTAAAAAATTATCTGACTTATCTTTCATCGTATATTGTTTTGTATCTTGAGATATTAAAATTACTTGTTTTACTACTGAAATGATAGGCACAATGTCGACATAATTTTTTTTGTGACCAAAAAACTCAAATTAGGACTTTTCGCGGTTTTTAAAATCAGTAATTAATATCAGTAATAAATCCGACATTATACTTCCACTTTTTTTTGTAATAACGAACTAAAACACTAGTGTTCATTCCATAGTTCTCATTCGTTTTTATGTTCTTCGTCTTCATCTTTCATTCTAGTGTCGCTCTCTTCATTTTTATTTTTCTTCTGCTCTTTGAATTTTTCAGGATTCGTAGATTTTAACTTTTCTCTATATTTTCTTTGTCGTTCTGCAGCAGTTAATGGCATTTTCTATTAAATAAAAAAGTAGTTTATTTCTTCAAATTCAAAATAATGACTATATAGGTATAATAATAATAATATTTTTTTCTCTGCTGGCGGAGGGGATTCTTTCCCGTCTTTTTAGAAAAGAGTGGAGACTGAGAAAATAATAATTTTACTTTAAGAGAATGATGATCATTATGAATGCGGCTTTATAGGTTCATTGTGTTACGTAACACAAAGATTTATTTAACAATAACACAAAAATAACACAAACGCAACACAAACGTAACACAAATGTAACCCGAAAGCAATTTGTTTACAACTATTTTAGGTTATAGTTCGGTTATTTGGTGTAATTAGTCACTAATGAATGCTTTATAGCAAATTGTTTAACCTGTCACTAATAAATATTATATTATAATATTAAAATATCTATTACTTACCTCGCAATTTCGGTAAACATTTTTTTTTCAACACTGACAAAAACGAGATTCGCACTTTTAACACCTTTTCTGACGAAACAACATGGCTGCTTTATTTTTTAATACCATACCGATAAAAATGGTGCCATATAAATTGTGTGTTTTCTTCCAAAACTCTTTAAATATTATTACTGCGATAAAAATTTGTCACACAAATAAATCGTAACACAAAACCAAAAACTATTTTATTATTTTTAATTATCAATAAAACAAGTTAATACAAGTATTCTCGTAACAAAATTCCTTTTTTATTATAGGCCAAGTCTACTTCTTTAATAGTCATAATTACAAATAAGATTTACCTGGGTTTTGGAAGGGTTGAACTTGACAAGGTTTGCTACACCCCAATCGGAAACCCTACATAGTATCAAATCTACCCGTTCGATGATCGACTCTCTCTGAAATTGGATCTGGTTTGGACTCGCTCGCACATTGGACACATATCTCTCTACAACAGTGCTGTCATCGGCGTAACCAATTATGCCTTCCGATAAAAGAAGGTCATTAATGTGCAGCAGGAATAATGTTGCAGAGAGAACAGATCCCTGAGGTGACGTTGATCGCCATTAGGTCTGATGAGAAGCCATCGACGACAACTCGAATTGACCGTTCCCTCAGGAAATCAGAAATCCAGTCGCAGTGTCCAGATGGTATGCCATACACAGGAAGCTTGCTCAAGAGGGCTTCGTGCCATACCCGGTCAAAGGCCTTGGAGATATCTAAGGATACGGCTATTGCCTCTCCGTGACCTTCCAAGGCCATGCTTCATAGATGCGTGACGTACACTAGAAGGTTTCCTGTTGAGCGTCCTCCGCGGAAACCATATTGGTTGTCACTGAGGAGTTCATTGGTCTCTAGGTACGTCAGGAGTCGATGGTTCAATACACATTCCATAATTTTGCAAATTATGGTAGTGATTGCAATAGGTCTATAGTTGACTGGGTCGGCCCGACTGCCCTTTTTTGGTACTTTTTGGAACTTTTCCAGTCCTTAGAGAGAGTCGATATAGGCGTGTCAAAACAGGAGACAAATCGGCTGCACAGTGCTTGAGGACCACTGCGGGAATGCCATCCGGACCACTGGCTTTATTTACGTCTAGATTTAGTAAGCATTTGTGTACCTTTTTCTGGTGAATTTGGACGGCCTCCATCTTGGAGTGGGTGGGATTTTACCTTTGGAGTCTAGACGTGAACATTCCGCGAAGAGACTTGCGAACAAGTATGCCTTCTCTTTTGCGCTGTGGGCCAAAGACCCGTCAGGCCTTTGGAGTGGTGGCAGTGATGGGCGACAGAAGTTCATTTCAACCGACTTAGCAAGGGACCAGAAAGCTTATCTCCCCGTGGGATAGGATGCTAACTTATCCCCGAAACGGCCAATGTGGTCGAAACGAGCGCTTCTGATCACCTTTTTGCAGGACTTGGCAGCAGCATTGTACGTCTGCAGGTATGCCACATGCTTTCGCTTTTCAGCTAGGAGGCAATCAGCATTAAATCATGGGCGGGCTTTGGTTTCCAGGAATACATCAGAGAACAGAATAAAGTACTCTTTGGAAGTAAGGGTGTTAAGTAAACAAGAGTTTGTTACGTAAACAGAACAGTTACATATATTTCACTTCCACAAAAGTATTTATAAAAGGCGATGACAGTAGTTACGGGGCCATAATCCGACGTGTCAGCATATTCCCACGATGACTGACAAACCAGAGTTTGTTATTACTATTTCTATCAATAACATGTTTTGTGATTTATTATTTTATAATTTAGTCTTGTACAAGCCACTTAGTTGTTAACATTAAACTTTCATCTGTAATAAATAAATATCTTTTTTAAAAGCCCTTCCCCGACGGCCTGAACATAACTGGCGCAGTCGGTAGGACGTGGCATTTTCGGGTATCAGTCGAATAAAACTTTCCGTGTACTATCGAAAGTGAACGATATCTATCGTTTCTAACCGCGATCCGAACAAGAACCTACGCAGGTGTCGGAGAAGATACATTTCGGGAATCCAGAATAAAGGAGACCTGAGGCTGACGAGACCCGGCAGGAGAAGCAAAGGAATTTCCGGTAAGCACTTTCACTTCCGAGTTCCCGTGCCCTATTTCCTGTCGTTATTTAGTGTATTCAGTTCACAAGTCTGTGTTTTGGTCTATACGCTAATATCGCTATATAGTCTACGCAAAGTTATAGGTATATTTATAAAGTGTAATATAATAAAATCTATAAAATGGCGTTATCCGATTGCGGATCTAATTTTAAGATAGTGGCGGATTTAATGCCTCGATACGATGGCAATCCGAAGACTTTGAACTATTATATAAGAGAAGTAGATAGTATTATAGATTTAATGACCTCTCAGGACGCGAAGCACCCAGCATTAGTGTGTTTGATTAAAAGTCGTTTAAGCGGACCTGCGATTGATAGTATCGCGTACGAAGAATGCCTTGATAATTGGGTATCAATTAAAACTGCTTTGCGTAGGAGGCTAGGCGAACCCCTCAACGAAATCCAGCTAATGCAGGAGCTAACGCGCATGCGTAAGAATAAAAACGAAGATGCGGAAGCGTTCAGTAAACGTATTCGAGAAATGTTAGACACATTACACTCTGTTGGAGGTCACTCCGATAAGAACTATTATGAAAGCATGGCTATAGAGCAATACGTAAATCAGTTAGATTTTAATGTTTCCATCGGTGTTAGAATTGCAAACCCAGATACACTAGAAGTGGCTATAGTAGCGGCACGCCAGGAGGAAGCTAGGCTTGCATATAATCGCAACTTAATAAACAATAATATACCCGCTACGTCACATGTAAGACCGAAGGAACCACAGAAACCTTTTAATAACTTTAACCCTAATTTTAGACCAGCATTGCCCATGATGCAACAGCAACCTATGCAACTACCTTTACAGCAGCAAATGGTAAGTACTTCTTTCCAGAATAATTCGTTACCCGAACCAAGACATCCATGGGTCAACCCTTCACTACCTTGGCAGCAAAACCCGGGTAACTCCAGAAACTCAGGTAATTTCAGGAACAGTGGAAATTTCCGTGCACAACAAAATATTCCACGCCAGCATAATCCACCGCAGAAGGTGTCCGATGTCACGATGCGATCGGTAAACAAACCCGCAACGCAGCCGTTTGCATTCCAAGAACTATATTATACGCCAAATGAGCAGTTTTTACCAAATAATAATCAGTCATATTTTTACAGTGAACCGGAGTACTACAGTGCAGTGAATAGTAATAATTACGAGCAGTTTCCGTTGGACAATGCAGAGCAGAGCAGTAATGAGGTAAGTGATAGTAATAATCAGGATTTTTCATTGACCGAGAACAACGAAGGCCAAACCTAGTAAAGCTTAATACCCACGATAAGGATCACCTACCCTATGTCGAAATAAAAGAATTAAACGGTAAATTTCTAATTGATACGGGGGCCTCTCGCTCAATGATATCTCCCAAAGTAATTGAAAATTCTGTTTTTGAAAATTTTGTTGAATTTGAACCTTTTGAAGTCAAAACTGCACATGCCATTACTCGACACAACCACGTAGTAAATTTACCTTTACTACCAATTTTTAACACTAACATTATTCACAGATTTCTAATATTTGAGTTTGACCCTAAATATAAAGGTTTAATAGGTTTAGATTTATTAAAAACTTTGTCTAGTAACATTGACTTAAAACATAAAACCCTACACACATCTACGGCCAAAATACCTATTTGTTTCGATTATCCCGTCAGAAAAATTAGTGTTGACCCAAATTGTTCCAAAATAATTACTGTTAAAACAAACTTTACAGACGGACAATATTTACACGATGAATTTTATTGGAATAATGACTTAAAAACGCCTTCAGCGATAGTTTCAGTAAAAAATGGCTTATTTAAAACCACTATTATTAACTTTAGTGATAAAAAGAAAGTAATCTGTAACAAAGCCGAAATTAATTTAGAGCCCTATAACTTAGACTTAGAAATGTCGCAGTGTAAATTGAATTCAGTAACTATGGATGTTGAGTCAGACTTAGAGCGAGAACTTGTTGATAACTTAAACAAAATAAGAACAAGTCATCTCAATGAAGAAAAGAAAAGAGAAATTACTAGGTTATGTTATCAATATAGAGACTTATTTTATTCTGACAATATTCCCCTCACTTTTACTCATGCGGTCAAACATGAACTTAGGCTTAGAGATGATACCCCAGTTTTTGTAAGGAGCTATAGGCAAGCACCTCAACAACGCAGAGAAATTAAAAATCAAGTAGATAAGTTACTTAAACAGGGAATAATAAGAGAAAGTATTTCACCATGGTCCTGCCCTGTACATATTGTCCCCAAAAAACTAGACGCCTCCGGACAAGTGAAATGGAGACTTGTTATTGATTATAGACGACTTAATGATAGGATAGTCGAAGACAAATATCCCTTACCCAACATTCACGACATTTTAGATAGACTAGGACGAGCGCAATATTTCACAACCCTTGACTTAGCCAGTGGGTACCACCAGGTCGAGATGCACCCTAACGATATTGAAAAAACGGCATTCACAACTGAAAGAGGTCATTTTGAGTTCCTCAGAATGCCCTTTGGTTTAAAAAATGCGCCGAGTACGTTTCAAAGACTTATGGACCATATATTACGAGGCTTAAGTAACGTTTTTACGTATTTAGATGACGTTATAATAGTATCTACGTCACTACAAGATCACATCCAAAAAATTAAGGAAGTGTTTGATAGGTTCCGAACTCATAACCTAAAAATTCAATTAGACAAGTCTGAGTTTTTAGCAAAGCAAGTTAACTTTTTAGAACATGAATTGACTGATGAAGGACTTAAACCTAACAAAGACAAAATAAAAGCCGTACTTGACTTCCCCTTACCTAGTAGTCCAAAAGAAATAAAATCATTTTTGGGCCTGGTTGGCTATTACAGAAAGTTTATTAAAGATTTTGCATAATTGACTAAACCTATAACGGCTTGTTTAAAGAAAAACGCCAAAATAATACACTCTCCTGATTTTATTGACGCATTCTGTAAATGTAAGGAAATCTTAACCAACGCACCTATACTACAGTTTCCAGACTTTGACCAACCTTTTATACTAACAACTGACGCATCAGACATCGCCGTAGGAGCCGTGTTATCTCAAGGTAACATCGGATCAGATAAACCTGTAGCGTACGCTTCACGAACTCTTTCTGAAACTGAAACAAGATATTCTACTATTGAGAAAGAGTTACTCGCGATCATTTAGGCCGTAAAATACTTTAGACCCTACTTGTATGGTCGGAAGTTCACTATTTACACCGACCACCGCCCACTTACCTGGTTAATGTCCTTAAAAGATCCAAACTCAAAGTTAACTCAATGGCGCTTAAAGCTAGCTGAGTATGACTACAAAATCATTTATAAAAAGGGGCGACAAAACACTAACGCCGACGCCCTGTCCCGAGCTAAAATCTTTCACAATAGTACAGAATCACTAGCAGTTAACGTTGACAATGAAAACCAAATTATGGAAGATATTCTTGACTTGATTGACGAACGTGCCCAAAACGTCAACCAGCCTTCTGAAAACCCTATTAATATTAATTCACCAAATGTTAACAGTGACCTTACTAATCAACCCCCTTTAGTTACTGAAAACGAATCCGACTCAATGAGCATTGTTACAGACACTAACGAAATGGTTTCAACAATTCACACACAACCGGACAATGACAATAAAGGAATCCCCATTATCACTGACGCTATTGACAGACAGTTAAAACAGTTTCACATCAGAACAACACCTGGGACAAAATACAGAGTAGAAAATAGGTCAACTAATTCTAGGACTGTAATAAAAGATGTCTTTATCCCCATTAATAACACGGAACAGGAGATTATCCTATTCCTCAAAGAACATAGTATAGCTGATAGGGTATTCCATTGCTATTTTTATGACGAACAATTATATTATGCTTTCTCTAGAGTTTACACTACAATTTTTAATGATAGAGGTCCAAAATTAATAAAATGCTCATCGCGAGTAACCTTAGTTGAAAACAAATCAGAACAAGAGGAGCTCATAAAAAAATACCACGAAGGCAAAACAACTTATCGTGGTATTCAAGAGACATACAAATATTTGCATCGCAACTATCATTGGCCACATATGCTATTAACTATTCAAAAATTCATTAACCAATGTGACACTTATTTGAAATCGAAATATGAACGCAACCCTTTGAGACCTTTGTTAGCAATTATTTATTTATTTATTTATTTAAAATTTGCACACATTATATTGTACAGGGTGGCTTAATGCCACAAGGCATTCTCTACCAGCCAACCTTTAGGTAGGAGAACCAGTGTAAACAAAGTGTCAAGAATGTGGGTCATGACAAAGAACATGGGTAAGGTAGGCTTATTATTATTAAGTAAAAGTATGAGATAAAAAATAATGAACCAAAACGAACAGAGAAAACACATAAAAGTATATCTACACAGATGTAACCATTAATAATTATTATTACATACATATACATACATCAATGTAATTGAAATAATATACATATATAAAACATAATGAGATGAAATAATATAACATAATAACTTTTCAATGTTAATCCTAGAAGCAAATCATTTCTTCTGCACCTCTCGTAAGAAAAGCTCTTTTAATCGAATTTTAAATTGATATTTGTTAGGAGCTTTCTTTATTTGAATTGGCAGTGCGTCCCATAAATGCACTGCTCTTACAGCGAAGGAAAACGAGTAAGATGCAGTGTTATGAACTGGTGTTGTTAGAAGCAGACTCTGGAGTGATCTTAGTTGTCTTTGATGTGTGGTATGAAGGAAGGAGAATTTATCTTTGAGGTACTGTGGGCAACAAGAATCAAAGAGCACAGAATATAGCACACACAAAAGACGAGTGTCGCGACGTCTACGTATTGGAAGCCATCGCAATTGTTCTCGGTAGGAAGATATGTGGTCAAATTTACGTAAGTTGAATATAAATCTGATACAATTATTAAGAAGCCGTTCTAGCCTGTTTAGTTGATTCTCACAGATATCCAAGTAGCATGTGTCAGCGTAGTCAATAATGGGTATGATCAGGGATTGCACTAGCATAATTTTAACTTTAGTTGGAAGGAAGTTTTTAAAGCGATATAGTGAGTGAAGTGCGTTATTGACTTTCTGACACACGCTTGTTACTTGTGGGTTCCACGATAATTTAGAATCAATTAAAAGCCCCAGATTTTTAACCACTGAACAAAAACTGATTGGCAACCCATCATAGGTTAATCTAGGAATATCAATCGCAGAGGCACGGCCAACCATTTGCGGGCTTCCCACTACGACGGCCTGACACTTTAGAGGATTAACCCTTACGCCGAAATCACAGGACCAGTCGTGTATGGCTTTAAGATTACGGTTGAGGGTCTCAATCGCATCCGACACTTTGTCCCAGCTACAATGGCAGTACAACTGTAGGTCATCAGCGTAGAGATGATATGAGCAAGATAAGGACGGTGTAACGTTATTAATGAATATTGAAAAGAGCAATGGGGATAGGATTCCACCTTGTGGTACACCAGCGCGCAGATAAGACCAGTTAGAAATACAGTCATTAATACGTACAGCTTGCTGGCGCCCACGAAGGTAAGAGGAAAACCAGTTAAGAGAAATGGGAGAAAAATTTAACGCGGAGAGGCAAGTGAGTAAAATGTCTGCATCCACACAGTTAAATGCGTTCGTAAAGTCTACCAGGACAATAAAAGTTAACTTCCGGTCGTCAATAGCTTTGCGCACATCATCCGTGACCTTAAGTAGTGCAGTTGTCGTGCTGTGACCCAAACGAAATCCAGACTGATAAGGATTTAGTAATTTATTTTCAGTGAGATATTTAAGAACTTGTCTATGAACTGCTCCCTCTATGATCTTAGACATGAATGGCAGGACAGATATTGGACGGATATCGTTAAGAGTGGTGGGATTCGGCTTTTTTGGGATTGGGCGGACAATTGCTTTTCGCCAGCATACCGGGAACTGGCCAGAGTCAAGAGAATAATTAATAAGATAGGTAAGAACTGGTAGAATTGATTTCAAGATTAACACAATCATTCTTCGACTAAGACCATCCCAACCTACAGCATTGGAGTGTAAGGAACGAACAAGTTTAGCTATATCGTCCTGGGTGACAGGTTCGAAATTAAAAATTGCAGTAGGTCGAGCTAACTCACTAAGTTTGGAGACTGTAATCTGTCTTGTTAGTCTGTCTAAGTCTGGAACAGAGGTAAAGTGGTTATTTAAAGTATTGGGATTAAATAACTTCTCGTCAAGATCAGGACGTACTTTTCCCACACCGATAGAGTTTATAAATTTCCACTTCTGAGCTGGAGTTACATTGTTGAGGTTTTCAAAGAAATATCGACGCTTTGATGACCGACAAGCTTGATTGCAACTGTTTCTAGCAGTTTTGAATTCTAACCAACTCTCATCAGTGCGTAGCCTACGATATCTTTTATAGGCTTTATCTCTCTTTGTCATTGCCTGTCGCACATTCTCATTTAGCCATGGAGCTGGTGGACTTTTAACTTTAACTTGTTTAATGGGAGCATGTTTATCAAAAAGGGAAAGTATATTGTAATTTAGGATGTCCAGCTTGTCATCAATACAAGGTTTCGTATAAATAGAAGACCAGTCAATAGCCAATGCATCGTCTAATAAGTTGTCGATATTGATTCTAGCAAAGTTTCGCATCGGAATTATTGATGGTTTCATACGTTGAGGCTTGAGTTTGTACGCGAGGTAGACAAGGTCGTGCTTGGAAAACCCCGGAGCTAATAGCTGGCCAAATCGTAGTACCTTGGCTTTAGAGGACACTACCATTAAATCAAGCAACGTGGAGGAGTCGTTAGTGTGATGTGTCGGTAAGGTTGGTAAAATCTCTAAATTATTGGATTTAATAATGTCTGATAGTTTCTGTGCACGTTGAGTGTTTTCTAATAAACAAGTGTTAAAATCGCCCATTATAATTTTGTGAGGATTTCCCTGGCCGACGTTTTCTATCACCGTTTCAAAAGCATCGAAATAATTTATTTTTGGAGGACAATAAGTAACACCCAAGATGACTTTCACATTACTAACAATAACCTCAATAAATAAATACTCTGGGGCAGCCGCATAGTTAGATGGTGATTGAAATAATATATTAAATGATAAATTTTTGTGAAGGTAAATAGCCACTCCCCCGCCTCCTCTATTTATGCGGTCATTTCGGATCAGGATGTATCCAGGAATAGAAACTGAGGTAGAAGGAAGACTTGGTTTAAGCCAGGATTCTGATACCAATATTGCTTGAATATTGCTATCAGTAAAAGTTTCCAACAGCTCATTGTGGTGCGATGGTATACTCTGTGCGTTGATATGGCAAACGTTGAAGCTATTTTTGGTACTTTGCAACTCGTTCCTCAGATTCGTACCGAGTGTACAACAATCATCAAAGCTATTATTAAGTGAGGAACAAGCGGAAAAAAATGATTCGCCACCTGAGTGACTACAACTAGAGCTAGAATCTGACATAAATAGAAATGCTTAGATACAAAAAGAAAATTTAGCAGTATTAAAAAAGAAAAAAAAAGAAAAAAAATAAATATATATATATATATATATATATATATATATACAGAAAATAAATAAGTATATGATTTACATAAATAAAAAGATGTACATAAATAATGGCAACACCTAACGTTAAAATTGCGTCTATCTTAACGTGTGTGACTCAAATCAAATAAGCAAACTTAACCCGGAAAACTATATTTAAAAAAAAGAAAAAAATCACAAATGGAATGGCTTGTCGCAAATAAACCCACGAAACTTATTCTATCTACCTGCCGGCTAGTGGTGTACACAACAGTAAAAAAAAAAAATTACAATAATAATACAACAATAGAAAACAATGCAGTACAGAATTAATGTTGCAAGATATTGCTATAAAAATAATAATTAGCAAACTTATTCTTAACCTGGTAGCATTCACAATACAATAATTAAAATAAAAAATAACAAAAAACTTCAAGTAGAAACACTGAGGAGCCACATGTAATTATACATTTCAATCACTCGTTGTCGACTTAATGTCAACGTCATACAAATGTCAACCAATCGACATAAATTAAGTGCGCGTGAGTGAGATGGAAAAATAACAGGAAAGAGAGAGAGATACCACTAACAAACAAAACATTGATTGTAAATATTGCGATTGTAAATTATTATAATCTTCTCATGTGTTTAAATAAAAGTTACGCTAAATATGAGACTTACTTTCTAGTAGCCGTACGTTTGTTCTTAACCACGGGTTTAACCGCTGGTTTCGACGCTGGCGCAGCTTTTGTCGGGCTAGAAGGTGAGACATCTACGATGGCATCTACATCAGCAGGAGTTGCAACTCGATGTCGGGCACCGTCACTTGTTAAGACGAAGATGTCTCCATCCCGAGTCCAGCACTTTGAGATGCCAAATTTTTCACGTGCTGACAAGAACGTTGTATGTCGGAGCTTCGTGAGAAACTCTGAGATGGTGATACCGGAGCCTTTCAAAGTAGTTTTGGAAAACCACACTTTATTGCGAACTTCATGATCCATAAAGCTGACCAATAAAGGCCTCACACTAGCGTTAGAACTAATGCCTAATCTTTGACCTCGGGAGATGCAATTTGAAGGTAAATTTGTGAGCTTCATCTTTTCTTTCACTATTTGTGTGACAACTGTGATAACATTCTCATTCTTGCTTTCAGGGACTCCATGTATCAAAAGAATTTTCCGACGTCCTTGCATTTCCAGCCGATCAGTTTCTTTGGCAAGAAAATCTATTTGCCGCTGCAAATTAGCCAAATGTGACATGATGAATGTTTTGAAGCTGGTGAATTCAGGTGGCAGAGATGGTTGTACCTGTTCAAAATGGGTCATTCTGTTGTTAAACAGTTCAGCCATATCCTTGATGGACTTCTTTAAGTCTTCCACAGTGTTTTCCATAGTGCAAGTGAAGTGAGGTTATAATGTAAAATTTGTTTTGAAAATGGACAGGAAAGTGAAGCTTTCAGGTGCACAATAGCTTAGCACTGCATAATATTTACTTATAATATGATTAAGCGATATATAGTAATTTATTTAAATAAAAAACCTAATGAGCTGGCAAGGTAAGTGTTTTCGTTTTTATTGCCTACCCCCATTACGGAAACACCCACTAAACCATGGCAACATCTTTTCTTTCTCACCATCATAGATTGTTTTTCCAAATATGCGCAAGCCATCCCACTCACGGCATGTAGTAGTGTTCACATAGCAGAAGGTCTCATACAAATATTCTCCGTATTAGGCCTGCCTCTCAAAATAACCACTGACTCTGACACAAAATTTGATAATGACGTTATTAAAGAACTGTGCGCCCTTCACAACATTCACGTTCATTTCACAACACCATACAACCCAAACTCTAACTCTCCCATTGAACGTTTCCACTCAACTATTGGTGAAATCATAAGAATTAAAAGAATGACGAACAAAGAAGATCCAATTCAAAATATTATGAAGTACTCAGTTATAGCTTACAATAATTCGATTCATTCAGCAACAAATTACACTCCACATGAATTACTTTTTGGCCACACTTCATCTAGAAATCCGCTTGAACTATATTATCCAAAAGAATTTTACCAAGACTATATCATTAAACACAAACTAAATGCAGAAGCTGTACATGAATGTATTTCAGCACATTTGTCGAAAGACAAAGATCAGGTGATTTCCAGGAGAAACCAGCAGGCTGAGGAAATAACCTTCAAGGTAGGTGAAATTGTTTACAAACAGGTAGCCAAAACCGCGCGCAATGACAAAACTAAACCAGTATTTAAAGGTCCATATACAATTATTCATTTACATCCCAACAGCGTCGCTGAAATAATCGGTACTCACCCCAACTCTAAATCGATTAGAGTACACTTCAAACTGCTACGGAGACCTCACCTTGTTCCAGACTTACCGTCGCAGCAGCCATCCTGTTCTGCACAAGGGCAATCCTGATCCTCGAACCCATAGACAACACAAACGGTATTGTACTTTTTAAGCAAGGTGAAATCCTTAGACATGTGGATTCCTTTAGTTTAGCATGCGTGTATAATGTAAGTTATCTTAAGGACACTACTTTTAGTATAATTAGTTTATATGCAAGCACTACGAGAGCAGAAGCAAACACCCCTTCTAATGATATGCATAAAACTTACAGAGACCAAATCGAACATAACTTAAGTATTGTAAATAAGAAATTACTTTTTCTCGCGCCTCAAATTAGACATAAACGTGGTTTAATTAATGGCTTAGGATCAATAGTAAAATCTATAACAGGAAATTTAGATAATGATGACGCGATCAAAATTGAAAATGAAATTAATGCTTTAAAAAACAACTATAAACATTTAGAATCACCTTTAAAAAAAACAATTAGCTTGGCTCAAAACGCAATTAAGGAATTTAGTGTCCAGTTAGACAAAATTAACGAAAATCAAATCAAATTGTTTTCTTACCTAAAAAACGCAACCAATAGTTCCAATATGATTAGTAATCACTTACAGTTCTTAGATATTTACGTTCAGATAGATTTTAGTTTACAGATAATTTTAGATAAGCTATCATTATTAGAAGATGCTATTAGTTTTTCTCGTTTAGGCACGATGCATCCTAGTATTATAAGTCCGCAAAATTTAATTCTAGAAGTGTCTAATTTTAGTGATAGGTTTAGAAACAAACTAGTGGCAGAAGTAGATATAGAAAACATTCATAAAATTGAACGTTCCATAGAGGTAAAAGCGTATAGTACTGAACATTCACTAACTTTTATTTTAGAAATCCCTTTAGTCACTCCCAATATTTATGATTTTATCCACCTTTACTCCATCCCCAATAAACGTAACACCGCTATAATCCCTAAATCTAAATACCTTGCACTCGGGAGCGAAGAGTACACTTACTTGGAAGAGAACTGCCGCAGTATCACCGACGACACGCATCTCTGCAAGCTGCCGAACCTGAGAAATAACCATCATACTGAAGATTGCATCGTCTCGCTCGTACAACACAGGAAAACCAACTGCATCCATGCAAAAATAGACCTCCAAACCGGAAAGATACAGAAAATCAAAGACAATAGCTGGATGATAATTACAAAAGAAGAGGAAATTATGAGAAGACAATGTGGACAGAAGGTTGAATACAAACGCCTGTCTGGCGTTTACCTTATGAAGATCACAGATGACTGCCAGATCACCGTCATGAACAGAACCCTACAATCACACATGAACACCATCTTTATGAATGATATCATACCTCTTCCGAAAACCAACTATATAAATCAAGAAATAACCAAATATGAAGTGAAAATTGAAGACACCGCACTCGACAGCATCCATGAACTAGTAAAACAAGCCAAAGAAAAAGAAAAATATGAACAGTATCCCAGCATCCCAATGGTAGTCGCAATCCCAAGCCTTCCGACGATAACAATATACCTCGTGGCCGCCCTGGCCTTCATCTCATGGAAGCTGCGTGCTATCAAAAGGAGGAGTACATCGCCCGGACCAGATGTCAGCGAGGACGCTGCAGGAAGCTGCGGGACGCGCTTCCTCTTAAGGACGGAGGAGTTACGCGGCCATAATCCGACGTGTCAGCATATTCCCACGATGACTGACAAACAAAATTTAAGTTTCTTATTACTATTTCTATCAATAACATGTTTTTGTGATTTATTATTTTATAATTTAGTCTTGTACAAGCCACTTAGTTGTTAACATTAAACTTTCATCTGTAATAAATAAATATCTTTTTTAAAAGCCCTTCCCCGACGGCCTGAACATAACTCAGTGGATATTATAATTTGCACAAACACATACACAAATAAGTTCCGTATTATAGAGGCAAGCGGGTCCGTAAGAAATAGCAAAAATGTCCGTTAGAATTAAGCAACCGAAAACAATAGTAAGCGCAAGACAAAGGAAAGAGCGAGAGAGAGAGTACGTGCGCTCGCGTCGAGAGTAAGTTCCGACTGATGACGCGCGGCGGAAGAGAATCGAACGCGGCCGAGCGATCACGCGACCGGTGCGTGTACGCAGGCGGTGTGTTACCAGTTGGCACTTTGTTGTTTAATGAAAATGTGAAGTATGATGTATGGAATGAATTCGTGTTAAGTGTTAATTAATATGAGGAGTATTTCTGCAAGTGTGTAAATATATTTATATATTATGTAATGTGAATATAAATTACATAAGAGATAATTAAATATATTAAATGGGTGAAATATAGATATTGTGTATAAATAGAAATAAATAAATATGTATATATGAAATATGTGGGAGGAGCCCACATTACTCCCCCCTAGAGACCTGGCTAGGGGCGATAATAGTCCGGAAACCACACATGTCTGCCAGAACGAGTGGTCTTCGAGGGCTGTCCAGGGGGATCTGGCGGAGCTAGCTGTGGAGGCAGAGAAGGTGTGAAAGGTTTGGCGGGATGTACGAATGTATTTTGCGCAAGTGGATTCGGTGAGTGAATAATGGGATATGATTCTTCATCTTTAAGAATAAAGGCCGGCTTTAAGCGGTCTATGGTGACCGTCACCGGCTTGCCTTTCAACAGGAGCTTGAACGTTTTCTCACCTCTGTCCAGTACTTTGTGTGGGCCTGAATAAACTGGAGTGAGTGGGGGTCGGTAGCGTCTTCACGTAGGAAGACAAACTCCGCATTACCCAGGTCTTTAAATACAAAAAAATTTTCTTTACAATGGCGAGATGCTGGTGAAGGTTGAAGCTTCTCGGCGAATAAGCGCAACCTGGCAGTAAAATCAGTAACGTCTGATGTACCAGGTGTACTGTGGTGGAAGAATTCGCCAGGTAGCCTCAAAGGTTCACCGTAGAGGAGCTCGGCGGACGACGCTTGGAGATCCTCCTTAAAAGCGCTCCGTATGCCTAGTAGCACTAGGGGCAAGGCTTCGGACCAGTTCGCATCAGCGTGGCATGCAATGGCTGCTTTCAGTTGCCTGTGAAAGCGTTCCACAAGACCATTGCATGCAGGATGGTACGCTGTGGTCCGTTTGTGCTGGAACCCGATTGCCTTTGAAAGATACTGAAACAGGGCGGACTCAAACTGACGTCCGCGGTCTGTAACAATATCTATCGGGCAACCGAATCGGGATATCCAGCCTGACAACAGTGCCGAAAGTATTTGATGGCCTCGTAAATGGCGAGTAACTCGCGGTCGTATGGTGAATAATTGGCTTGGGCGGGACTAAGCTTCTTAGAAAAGAAGGCAAGCGACTGCCAACCATAATCCTGCTGCTGTTGCAGGACTGCACCTATCGCAACATCTGACGCGTCTGTAAGTAATGCAAGCTTTGCACTACACTGAGGGTGTGCAAGAAGTGCTGCATTAGATAGGCTTTCCTTGGTCTTCAGGAAAGCCTGCAGAGCGTTACCGGTCAGGTTGATAGGCGCAGATCCTTTGACTGCCCCCGTCAGAAGGGCGTTCAGTGGAGCTTGCGTCTGGGCTGCGTTAGGCATGAATCGCCTATAAAAGTTGGCCATGCCCAGGAATCTTCTAAGCGATCTGACGTCCTTGGGAGGGGGGAAATCACGAATGGCTTCGACCTTGGTGTCCAATGGCTTGGTTCCGCTCGCCGAGATACGGTAACCTAAGAAGGTCACCTCGGGAGCTCCGAAGACACATTTGGACACGTTGATTACCATGCCGTAGTCCCTAAGCCGTGAGAAGACTTGGCGAAGATGGTCTTCGTGCTGAGCTTCATCTTTTGAGAAGATGAGGAAATCATCAGTGTAACAATACACAAAATCCAGCCCTCTCGTCACCTCGTCCACAAAACGCTGAAAAGTTTGGCCCGCATTGCGCAGACCAAATGTCATGTACGGAAATCCGTACAAACCGAACGGGGTGGTGATGGCGGTCTTCGGAATGTCCTCTTCTCTTACCGGAATTTGGTTAAAGGCTTTGACCAGTTCCAGGGTGGAGAAGACTCGGCAACCTGCAAGGCTGTGGGAAAAATCATGCAAATGCCTGATGGGGTACCTGTCTGGAACAGTGCGTGCGTTCAACAACCTGTAATCACCACAGGGGCACCAGCCATTGTCCTTTTTGGGCGCGAGGTGAAGTGGTGATGACCAGGGGCTTTTGGAAGGCCTTGCAGTGCCGTTAGCCAGCATTGCCTCAAACTCGTCCTTAGCGATCTTAAGCTTGTCTGGCGCTAAGCGACGGGGAGAGCAAGAAATTGGCGGGCCAGGAGTGGTGAGGATGTGGTGTGTAGTGTTATGCGTGATGTTTTAGGTGTGCCAGCTGGTCGCGTGATTTCTATAAAACTATCAAGAATGCGATGGTATTTCGATTCGCCAGTCTGAACTTTCACAGAATAAATAGATGAATTTTTAGCTAAAGCTGCGCAAGTTGCAAGAGATGTTACATTATCTATAAGCTTATCGTTACGTACATCTACTATAAGGTTATAACTAGAAAGAAAGTCAACACCGATAATGGGCTTGGTGATGTCAGCAACAATAAATCTCCATGGAAAGTTTCGGTGGAGTCCGAGATCCACATCAAGATGTACATAACCATATGTATTAATGCTAGAACCATTAGCTGCAGAAAGTTCGTAATTAGTCTTCTGGCGGCGGTCTCGCAACATTGATCGGGGGAAGACGCAGAGGTCGCTTCCAGTGTCGACCAAGAAGTGCGCCTTCGTCTTCCTATCGGTGACAAAGAGACGACCTGCTGGGCTGGAACAGTCGGCGGTTGTCATGACCGACTGTTTCGGTAGGGATGTCGAGCGGCTACGTTGTGGTGGGGAGCGGCGAGGTTGTTTAGTGGGCAGCATTGTCTGTTGGTTCAACTTTTTCTCCAGTAAGGCGACCATCTTCTTCAGCTCAGCAATCTCGTTCCGGGCACTAACACTTGGAGAGGCGTCAGAACTCGGTGATGCAGCTAGCTGGTGCGAAGATAGCGATGTCGTCTCCAGCACTCGGTCAGCCAGGTCAGCCAGGGCCTCCAAGGGTAGGTTCGGCTGGGAAGCTAGAACGATCTGCAGATCCAGGGGCAGGTGGCTGCTCCAGATACTACGGATGAAGTCCTCTGGAACTGTAGATCCGGCGAGATTATGAAGGTGATGCAGAAACTGGGATGGTTTCCTCTCCCCCAACTGCTGGTGAATTAGCAGCTGTTTGATCTTCTGCTCGTGGGAAGCTGTGAGACTAATAATCAGCTCTAATTTTATCCTCTCATAACGATTTTCAGTTGGCGGGTTAATTATAATGTCCTTAACGGTTTTAGCATGCGTCATTTCCAGGTTTGCTATAACGATGTTATATTTTGCAAAGTCTTCCTGGATCTCATAATTCTGGAACTGTGCTTCCAAAAGCGCAAACCAAATTTCTGGGTCTTCTGGTGAAAAGGGAAGAACCCGTATTTTGTTCAAGTTCGACGAATATTCTAAGTTCGAATTTGATGAAATGACCATGTTCAATTTGGGAACATGCCGTTTTTGTTCACGCGCTACAGGCGTGCAATGGCGCGTAGGTACGCGACTGTAGACGGAGTTCGTGGATGAGTCACTGTCACAAATTGTTCAAAGCGGGGTCACCAATTTGGAAGTAAGGATGTTAAGTAAACAAGAGTTTGTTACGTAAACAGAACAGTTACATATATTTCACTTCCACAAAAGTATTTATAAAAGGCGATGACAGTGGATATTATAATTTGCACAAACACATACACAAATAAGTTCCGTATTATAGAGGCAAGCGGGTCCGTAAGAAATAGCAAAAATGTCCGTTAGAATTAAGCAACCGAAAACCATAGTAAGCGCAAGACAAAGGAAAGAGCGAGAGAGAGAGGACGTGCGCTCGCGTCCAGAGTAAGTTCCGACTGATGACGCGCGGCGGAAGAGAATCGAACGCGGCCGAGCGATCACGCGACCGGTGCGTGTACGCAGGCGTTGTGTTACCAGTTGGCACTTTGTTGTTTAGTGAAAATGTGAAGTATGATGTATGGAATGAATTCGTGTTAAGTGTTAATTAATATGAGGAGTATTTCTGCAAGTGTGTAAATATATTTATGTATTATGTAATGTGAATATAAATTACATAAGAGATAATTAAATATATTAAATAGGTGAAATACAGATATTGTGTATAAATAGAAATAAATAAATATGTATATATGAAATATGTGGGAGGAGCCCACAACTCCATACCTTGACATATCACACTGGAGACAGCATCGGCACAGCACGATGGATCATCATAAGTAAAGCAAGCTTGCAACCAGGGATAAGAGGCAAAAAAGTGACGCATCTCATCCTAATCTGCTGACTTGAACCGCCTATTGCCTTTTGGGCTGGTATCGGTTGGCGAGTATTGCGACACATATTTCACCAGACAGTGATCGGATGTCCCTAATGGCGGAGATACGGACACCGAGTAACTGTCTGGATCGGTTGTCAGCAGAAGGTCCAAGCAATACGCAGTATGGTCAACAACGTCAGGAATGCGCGTAGGTTCGTGGACGAGCTGGGAGAGACCATGAGTTACTGCGAACCAATAGGTTTTTTTGCCAGCGTGTTTGGTGTCCTTGAACGGGTACAGCCACTCTCCATGATGGGCATTAAAGTCCCCAAGGAACACCAACTGCGCAGAGGGATAGCATCGTTGGACTTTATCTGCAGTATCACTAAGATATTCAATTAGTCAAGTTGTCTCCTGAGCTCCCGTGTGTGATCGGTTAATACTGGCGTATACAATTCGGTCCAGGCCAGTATCTACATAGACCCATAAAACAGAAAAATCCGGAACTTCCAAGTATCGGAGACGTCGACAACAGACCTCGTCTCTGACATACACGTATTGGGGTGAAATTTGGTCTCCAGGATTTAGCCTGGGTAATGCAGGTATGCCAGATCCGAACGATCACAGATCTGCGTCTTTGTCAGAAAGAATAAGTGCGGCTTCTCTGTCTCAAGGTGGTGGTGGACATCGTGGAGATTTGAGTGCACTCCTCGGATGTTAGAAAAGTGTACTTTAATGGCTGGTTTACACGCGTTAAGTGGTTAAGTTGGTGACTAAATTTTAGCTAAATTTTAAGTTAAAAGTTGCGTGTAAACTGTCAATTAAGTGACAAAAATTTAGTACGCTAGTGATTAAGTAGATTAGGATTCGTTCTATTTTTTGTATAAGTAGGTGGGCGGAGCTTCTCACTTAACACGTTTGGACGTGATTTTTTAGTTAAGTGCATAAGGTGACAAAGCGGGTGGTGGCAAGAGCTCATATTAATGTTGCATTTTCTCTTTTTTTTTAAATGTTGGAGTAGAGTTTGGTTTCTACTTTAAAATGTGTGGAAGAATATTTAAGGGTGTTACCACATCCAGCGATTAACCGTTGATGGTCGACGACACCACCCCTGAGTTGGTAAGTCTGCCAACCCGCAGTTGGCGTGATGGCCTACAATTGTCTGACACCAACCCTAAGTAGGTAAGTCTGCCAACCCGCAGTTGGCGTGATGGCCAACAATTGTCTGACACCAACCCTGAGTTGGTAAGTCTGCCAACCCACAGTTGGCGTGATGGCCACAATTGTCTGACAACACCCCTGAGTTGGTAAGTCTGCCAACCCGCAGTTGGTGTGATGACCTACAATTGTCTGACACCACCCCTGAGTTGGGAGAGGCTGATATCCCTCCAGTGATTATTAAGGGTACCTAATTAGTAAAGGTACCACACCAATCCATCGTCCGTCGATCGACTTCGACCCGTCGACGTAAAAAATTTAGAAAAATACATAATCTTGCAAAGATTTTAATTTCCGAATCAAATTCTTCTCTAAATTTGACCAAAATCACGTTTACCACATATCTCAGCGCAATTACTCGGACCTATTCTCCTCCAATGGCTACTCAAGACATCATGCCGAAACGTGATTAGATCACTTGGCGGCATGGCTTTGTCTAGAGGGTGGTTGCAAGCCACGGTCGTAACCTACCAACTGCAAAATGGTTAATCCGCCATTCATCGGTTGCCAGAGCCTCGTCGGCTGTCCGGCAGGGTGCACCACGGGCAGGTGAGGTTGGCATTTGGAGAGTCTTGATGGTAGGCGACTCACCCTTACACCTTGTCGTGTGTATATTGTGGTTCGTCAGGCGACCAGGAACAAAAAGGAGGCAGATACCGTCCCATACATTTCTGGGCTATGGTGTTAACAACTTTAAAATTGTGTTTTCTATAAGAAACATACATTTTCAGTGTTCATCTAAAATTTGAAAACATTTGTACTTCTAGAAGTTAAGACATAGATATTAAGATATTATTAGTAGCGTCATATAAAGTTTAGTTAGGTTATGAAAATGTTATTTTAAATTATTTATATCACTGTTTGTTCACTTTGAAATTATTTGCAAGAATAGATTATTTACTGTTTCAGTCATACGCCATTGTCGATTCACAACCAATATTTCTCCATTTAAAACTCGTCTGCCAACAGTAGCACAGCGACCTAACGCAATACCACAATTAAAACAGCTATCCATGTAGAAATGCAAAATCGGGTATTCAAGGGAACAAAACCAATATTCGTCGTGTAAAGCGGGTTCTTGGGATCCGGTAGGCAAGCAGAAAGTATTCGAGAAGAGGAGAATCGTAGTTAGTCCGTATAACAAGCGTAAGTCGTAAGAAAATAGGAAAACCATAAAACACTTCAAACGCATGGAACAAAGCCAAACAAACGAGTATCAAAATGGCGGCCATATGACCTTTTGAATTTCCACCTATTAACTGTCTAGCCCACGACTTCTCAGCCTCCTTTAAAATTTATGCCTCGGAAGCGTATCACCTATCTTTCAGTATATTATTTCAATCAAAGAATATGTCTCTTTATAATTCCTACTCGTAATAGAAATATTTATCGGTAAACATCAACATGTTGTTGTCCAGTACAGCAGAGTACACGCTATTAATTGCAATAACGTTATTCCGATTATCTCACAGAATAGATGCATTGAAGCGGCGCAATCACTCCACTCCACGCGCGGCCCTCATTACTGATACATTGCCGTGGCAGCTATCGCCTATTTCCAGGTGCACCCTACTGTTGCCCAGTGTACGTGCGGCGACGTGTAATTAGAAAGTTAATTAGAGATCGAGGAATGAAATGAGTTTGTTACTTAGGTGCAACTTGCCATCAATATCTCCAGGCACAGCGCCGCTGTGATCGGATTCGATCCTCAAGAGTGAGAATTATTTGTTTTTATTATAAAGTTGTCGTGAGTATATATTTTTTCTTCTAAGCCAAGCGAAGAATCAAAAGTACTTAAATTGTAAATACATTTATAACATATGGTCTGGCCGCAGCGCTTCCTCGATTCGAGTTGAGCGCAGCTGAATTATTGTCAGTACTAGTAAAAAAATTACGAGAAACTTGGAAGACATAGATTTAAACATATTTAGCTACAGTGACTGAATTGTACTTGGCTGGCTACAAGGAGATCCAGGAAAATTGAAAACGTACCTGTGTAATCGTGTTGAGAAAATAATTGCCTGCAGGTTGTTGGCAGTAAGTAAACACTTCAGCAGACTGTGCTAGCACGGGCTTGTATGCATCGCAACTAGCGCTGTTACTCTTGTGGTGGAGAGGACGCCTGGCTAGCCAAAACCAAGAACATTCACAACTTGCGAAGAGTAAAGTTATGTAAATTTAAATTTTTTTCAGTTTATTAATAGCCAAGAAAACATAATTACAAACATTTTAAGAAAAAGCAACTGTATTACAAAATCAGTACGATTATTTGACATAGCATGGACACTACGAAGTTATTATTTACTGCACAATGCATTAGTCCACGACCCGGTTACGTGGCACTTCAGGAACTAGGTACAGCAAATAACTTAATTATCATGAGCGAACAAAGGCACATGTTTAATGAAGATATTCCATGATATAAAAAACATAATCATTTTCATAGCAAAAACAAAACGTTAAATTTTAACATATTATTCATAAATCAGGAATCCTTAGGATGGGGGGTAAATTAAGAAATGCAAACTTACACCCTAATACGAAGCACCCGGCTGTCATCTCCCACGAAGGGCGACTTACTTAAGTTTTAATATAGGAAGCACCTGAATTATGCATAGTAGTGCCAGACTTACACTTTCATATTTAAGAAAAAAATATTGGGTAATAAAAGGTATAAGTGTTACGAAAAAGCAAATAAATAAATTGTTTTATGCAAAAGGCACGAACCACTTAAGCATACACAATTAATGGTGACTAATTTGAGTGTAGAATAATTGAGGCCCCTTCCTTCTACCTTTCACGGGGGTATTACACCGGCTTCGTGGAAGTAAAACCTAACAAGGGAAGAGGAATATATACTATGAAACGATATGCAGTTGTTTAATTTGCATGGTAACTAAAGCCGTGCATCTCAAACTTGCGTCCGACTTAAGCAGTGAAGCATTTCTAGAAGAATGCCAGCATGGCGGAGGGCGCCCTCTAGTTTTATAGTAATAATAGCACTAATTTCATAAAATAAAATAGAATAATACAGGAGGAGGTGCTACAATTCATTGAAATCTATAATTATAGCTTTATATACCAGAATTAGCTGAAATGAACATCCACTTCAATGAACCAACCTGAACCAGCGCAAGCGGGCTCTGGGGAGGACCGTTTGCAGCATGAAACATCATCTCTCGTTCTCGGACTTCTCAAGAGTTCTCGGATCGTAGATATAAACATTTGAAATTAACTTCTTACTATAATAGAAGAATGTTTAAACTCAAGACCTTTGTGTGCGTTAACAGTGAAAATCAAAGACTCGGACGTACTTATTCTCACCCACTTTCTAACTGGACGCTCAGGATTAACTGTCATAGCCACTAAATAATTAACCTAGTGCCTTATCAACAAGCAGGAGCAAGCAACAACCATGACACCTGACATTGACGAACAAAAACAACAATCAGTAAACAACCAAAAGCAAAAAATCAACTGCTATTACATTTACGTTGTTAACCTCACTTTGCTACTAAGAGATAAATGAAACCTGGTGGTGTACCATAACATGTCACCGGGTACACTACATAAATCCGAAAAACTTAATTCCGATAGTCATAATCACGAATTTCAAAATTCCGAATTTTATAACACCGAATGGTTCATAATTCCGAAAATGAAAATTTCGTGTTTCATAATTCCGAATTTTTCTTCCTTGAAACTTAAAAATTCCAAATTTGAAAATACTGATTCATAAAAAATCCGAATTAACAATAATCCGAAATATCATAAATATGATTCCCGAATATCAAAATTCCGAATAATATTAGTTGCAATAACAAACGCCTTGTAAAACTGGATGAGCACATCATTTTATACGTTCGAGCATTCAAGTAGTCAGCTGGAAATGAGAAAGTTTATGTATGTTTAGGTATATGTACTGAAATGCAAATCCCCTTTTGGCGCTTCGCCGGCCGCTCCCGCGGCACGCTCGCTGCGCTCGTTTGGCTCGCGCTGCATTATCTACATACAGATTAACTGCTCCTCCTCGCTTTGCTTGTCGTCGCGCCTAATTTGTATAATTTCAATATGTGCCTTATTAATTTTAATTCGACCGGTCGACGTCAATCGATGGCAGAACAGAGCAGTTGACGTCGCAGTAGTCGTTTTGGCCTATAATTGTCTGACGCCACCCCTGAGTTGGTAATTTAGTAGTAAAATAATCCCATGCACCTATAAATTTATGTACTCTGCCAACCCGCAGTAGGCGTGATGGCTTACAATTGTCTGAAACCACCCCTGAGTTGGTAATAGTAGTAAAGTAATCCCATGCACGTATACATTTATATGACGGTATGTGTAGCCCACTAACCCGCAGTAGGCGTGATGGCCTACAATTATCTGACACCACCCCTGAATTGGGAGAGGCTGATATCCCTCCAGTGATTATTAAGGGTATTACCACACCAATCGAACGACGTCGACGGGTCGACGTAACATCCTTATACATAATCTGAATAAAAGCATTGCATTTTCGGAAAATTAAAATTCGGAATACCATATTTCGGACTTTACTAGTCCTACTAGACAGCGTTTTTTTAATTCTTCTTAATAATGAAAGTCGGAAAATTAAAATTTCGGATTTATGAATTTCGGGAAAAAGGGAATCGTGTTTTTGAATAATCGGAATTAAGACTCTTCGGGATGTGAAATTCGGAATTTTAAAAATCGGAATATTCAAATTCGGAATTTTTGGGTGTTCCTCATGTCACCATATTCGCAAGAAGGCGCATCATTCAACAAAATTTTTAAATATTTAGAAAAACATGTAAAATCAATAAAAATGGTTGCAATATGATCTTACTACAACATCAGCAAGAGTGCCACGAACCACAATCAACTTTTACTAACTCAGCAACTCACAGAGGAACTCCGTCACCACAGACACGGACTTATCAATGGCGTGGGTTATGGCTTCCAACTAAAACCTATTATTTTTCCTAAGTATATTATAGTTTCCTAAGTAATAACGGAGTCACTATAGTACTAAAGTTTTAATGAATTTCGCATGGTAATTAATTAGGCCCAAGAACGCTCCAAGCACACTAAGGTTACTCGGCCGTTGCACGACCAACACGGCGTCTACAATGTTGCTTTCTGTGTGTAAATCTTTGGCATCTATCATATGATCTACATAAGTCACTCGGTTTTGGAAAAAACACATATCTTTACTGATACGCAAACCGCAATCGTTAAGTATTTATAAATGGAATTAAAGTTTTTTTTTTGTTCCCCTCCACGGGAAGGGCAGGGGGATAAAAAATGCTCTGACGCGTACTCCGCGCGCGCGATTGGAGTTATGTGGGACTCGTCCCGACGCCTACCAGAACCACTACCCACTAAAAAACCCCCGTCAGCTCGTGCAATTTTTTGCTACTCAGCCTTCATCTGAGCGACGGCCAATTGGAGAAAGAGGCCGCGCTAGCGGGGCCCAGAAGGGGTCACCCGCTGGGATTTACATAGCACTGAAGGTGAATTCATAGCACTGAATGTGCTCAAAAATTAAAAATAAAATAGGGAATTTAAAGTTACATTAAATAAACATTAAAGAAGTTAAATTAATTCGAATTTACGTTAGAATTAGAAGTTGCGGCCTGAAGGGCTAAGAGATCTAGCGTCAGCTGCGTCGCTACGTTCGTGTGCACGTTTCTCGATCTAGCGACTTTGAATTTCGAATCTAAGACAGGAGCAGTATATGAGACTGAATCTCGAACTAAAGGATTGGGATGGGATTCGGCGCGTTTGAAGAACGATTCTGAGAGTCTTTTGAGGTGCTGTTGCACTGTAGGCAGTTCAAGATCTCTGCACTAAACGCACCTGGGAGGAGCTGAGCAGTTAGCCGCTGCGTGGCCGTAGAGCTGGCAGCGGTGGCACTGCCCAGGGTGACCACGGGGGTTGGGACGCTCGACGGATATATTCGAGAGTCCGCAGATTGTGCGAGCCTCTCTGAAGATCTCCCTCGAGTTGGGAGTATTAGACAAGATAACTAAAGCTAACGGAAAACGCCTACCGCGGTTTGAAAGCATCTTGTGCACTGCTTCAGCCGGGAAACCTTGGGACTTAAGGTCCTCGAGGATATCATCGTTCGCGAGCTCGAACAGGACGCCCCGTAATACTGCGCGGATCTTACGCTCCTCCGGAAGGGCGTAAGTATCGTACGCAATTTGTTTAAGCGAGAGTAAACGAGTGATCGCGCGGAAGTCGTTAATAGTCGCGACTTGGATTTTAACAGTATCGCCTGCGTTATTCGCCTTGAGATAATTGATTTTGTGCTCTTTGCACATGTTAGAAACCGCGGTCTAGCGCGCTTTTTTGCGGTGGAAGACGGGCGGAGGGAGCTGAGGCTTCAGTGGGACGGGAGCGCAGCGCGTCGCTGGCTTCGACGGAGACGCGGTCACTTCGAGTGACATAAGCGGCGCGGGGACGGGGACTGAAGGCACCGGGTCGGTATCGGGTGTTGAAGACACCGCGATTTTCTTTGAGCGCTTCTTGGAGTGTTTAGAAACCAATGTGAATGGGGGCTCAGGAGAGCCGGTTAAAGTAGCGGCGCCCGACAATGGTTCGGACGTGGAATGGGAATCGGAGTCGCTCCCGGGAGCGGTACGCTTACGCCGCCACGCGTGAGATGACGTGACCGACGCGCAGTCCATATCGGATGGAACGGGAGACTCGGGAGTGCTGGTAAAGACCTGAGGGGGCTGGACGTTGGAGGCCTGAGGGGCTGGGGTTTGGTCCTGAGGGGGCGGGGACGCGTTAAGCGCTAGTACGGCCTGCGTGAATATGTCGTCAGAAATTGAAACACCCGACGCGGCGAGTGCTTGGGCGAACGCCTTCGCAATGTTTATGACGCTTTGCTTATCCATTTGGGAAGGGGTTGGGACTATGATATGAGTATATAATTATATAACAAATGCCTAGAGTTCCTAAATGAAAACCTAGCGAACCATAGCGTCTAACCTCCCTATCAGGGGTAGGGGGGCTGGGGAGATTAAATTAAAACTAACCGTAGTACGCCGAAGGCCACTACCTAGAAACCTAAAAAAGGGTACGAAGGTAAAGAGTTGACCGCGTTAGGGTCAACCTTTACCGACAAAAAGGACAAATACACACGAAACCTTACAGATATGATAAAAATAAATATGCAAATAGGAGAAAAATAGATAAAATAGAGAAGAGAAATAAAATAAAAATAAAAGGACTGGTTCAGTACAAATTCGTTGTCACCGTTAAGTATCCTTTGTAGTGAAACCAGACTATTTACGCTGGGCACAACACTGCACTCAACACAAGTACAACACAACTTAGCACAGCACTTTGAAGACTAAGGGGCTTAGTCACAAAGAAAAATCACACTTTGATAGCACTCAGACGGAGTAGAAAAACCTTGAAAACCGTAGCACGGAACCAACACGCTAAACCGTGACGTCAGTAGACTGAGCGCCACGGAATGTCGGGCAGGGACCGATCAACGGAGAACGGGGTCTTGCACGTCCGTACCGGGCGGCGATCGGAGCGAGAATGTTGTATTACTGTTTTAATGTGTTTATTTATTTATTTATTTATTTACTTCTATTTGGGTGGTTTACAGCCGTTTACACACAATAAAGTAACAATTTAATCGCTTAAGGCTAATAACAAACCTCCACATATAGTAAGTTTCTTCCTAAGTTTCCATAACACGGGCCGTATCATGGCGGGGCTCGTGCCCGACTGCCATCGCCACTAATGTCACCGCGCTCGCCGAGCCACACCGCGTACACGCCGCCACTCGATGCTTCGCGCCGCCACTCTATGCTTCCCGCCACCACCCAGCTTCGCCTCCTGCTGTGCCTTCCCCACAGTAGGGTAATTGCATTCGAGAAGGTCAAATCCTTTTCTGCCAGTAGTCTCTGCCGATACTTTTCGCTACGCAAACCGAAGTTATACTGATCACGAAGGACTTCTTCTAAAGATTCTGGAGAGATTCATTCTGATTCATCTTCATCAGATCAGATTCCAGAATAAGATGATTATCAACCATAAAAAGTGTAGTGGTAAGTAGCCTTGCGGCATACGCCGAAGGTCCCAGGTTCAAGCCCTGGCCGGGGCATTTATTTGTGTGATGAACACAGATGTTTGTTCTCGGGTCATGGTTGTTTGTATTTATATATGTATGTTTATTCTGGGTTCCCCCCAGTCCGCTGCATGGTCATTCACAACACAAGCTCCGATTACTTTAGGGCCATGCAGTTGGTCTAATGGTCTGTTGATTTATTATTATTATATTAAAAACGAAATAAAAAATTTTCTATTCGTCCACATTAATATGGAAGAAAAATACTTAAGAATGACAAAGAATAAAAAAAACATCACATAGAATCACTTAAAGAAACAGAAGTTAAGCCGCCGCCGCCGCAGCATCTAAACTCCGTACTTTCAAGTTTTACTTTGGGGCCTTACAGTTGGTGTGTTTGTCTGGGGATTTAAAAAAAAATCCATTCCGGTTTAGTTTCCAACCAATATGATTTAATTTGACGTTTGTATAGGAACACTTGCGTTGTTTACTTTAAAAAATGCACAAACACGCTTAACTTGTCCTGACCAATCGTCCGAGTTCAGGCTGAATTCCTTAATTAGTAAAATCCTCGTCGCTAAAATGTCACTTATGAGTCTAATGATACAACGGATGTTAAGCGAAAAGTGGTTTATTCCCTAATTAGAACAATGTACATTTTAGAAGTACCCACATAATTATACAAATTTACTACAAGCTATAACTTATCGATTCCGGGTGAATTCTGTGCTGATTACAATAAAGGTTGCGACCGAGTCATTAAATTGGATTATTGTTGCCTTTTATATTTCGACTACAGATAGCCTTAGATGTGTTATGCAGCTTACTTGAGATCAAAACCATTTTTCTCTGTAGAGGATAACGCATAGACAATAAAAACAATCATCTGAGTGATACTTACTTACATAAAATATACCATTAAATTATAATAGCATTACTACTTATGCCGATTTAAATTAGGGTATTTTGTAAAACCTACTTTTTTAAATAACTTTTAAATGTTGCGTCACTAATAAAAAAAATATATAAATGAAAAATGATTCTATTAGACACCGGGCGGTACTGACGCATTTCTCATTTAGATATTTTTAGTAAATTGATCGCTTTAACATAATGCCACCGCAAACAAGCGAGATATGTGCCAGTGAATTCGGTTTATCGTTACGTTTCAATAAACAATGTCGTGAACAATACGCGGCCGACGCGGCGTGCCCGTGGGACCGAGCTCTGCGGGACTGCATCGATCTTTGCGACAAGCAGGTGAGGCAGACACACAACTCTGGATTTAATACAGAAACTTGTTACATTAATTTTTGTATTCTGTGTAATGAGATAAGAGCAAGAAGCTTGAAATAAGAAGAGTCTACATCTCCACGGTGCCTAAATTAATACTCACGCTAAAATATCTTTGACTGTACCTTAAATAATCGCCTCCCCGCGACCCAGCACCTCCTAGTGCATGGATGACTTCGCACCTTATTCCCTACATTAATTACAGAGTGAGTGTGCCAGTATAGCCTTCTTGTGTAGTTGAAGAAGCCTGATGCAGTTAGCGAAAATAATTAAATAAAACGCTTTTTATAAAAAGAGGGAATCATAACAGATTTATTTTTATTTTACTTGTGAATCTAGTGATATAATATATATAATTTGATGTCGTATAACATGAAATTATATTACGGTGAAACATTTTGTTAATTAAAATCCAAGATTTATAAGGACTATGGGTTTAATAGGCTGTCACGTCTAAACCAATCCTCATGAAGTCCGGGATCCAGAAAATGTGTAAAGAGTATTTTGATCCAGAAACATTTGTGTGCCCGAGGGATATCCCAGTGAAGCAAAACCTAATATATAAATAAATTGTAAGGTGACCCAAATTACTCATAAATTACTCATATAAAACAAAGCCAATCAAAACCGTCTAGTGTTTAGATGGTCCGTTTAAAAAAAGTTATGTTTATTTCGGTTTTTTTGGATGAAATATTAATTATAGTTTATGTTTAGTAATGCGAATTGCTTTTAAAATACATTATCTATGCGGATGGCAACATTTCATTATTTTTTATATTATTAAATTGCCTAACCAATATACTTGGCCCCGTACCTGTCTCCTATTTACTGGCCCCAAGTCGAGATTAAAAACTTGAAACCTGAAAACTTATTTTAAACTTATTTATTATTATTACTTATTGATGTATCAAAATATCGCATTACATAAAATTTACGTAATACATACTAAGAAAATATGTCGAAGATTCATCCTACCCTTTTTAAGACTTATGCACATTTAGCCAACTGCTCTAACGATAAAATAAATAAAACATATATATACTTAAGTACCTGGTTGGAATATTATGTTGTTGTGTAAAATAATGCCGATTTAGCGCGTGTTCAAACTCATATAGCTCAGGTGAGGTGAAATGAATGTCAAAGTAGATCAAGGAAAACTTTCAAGCAAAAACACAGGCGTGCTTTATTTATTTGTGGCTATAAATATAACTGGAGATATAGTGTTTTGCAGTGCTAAATATACTACTGAGATTATTGCGCTACCGAATAAATGACCAAGAACTATACCTATATTATGCACTATGACATTTTACTATCAACTTTCTACGTATACAAACCGCTTCACACATCGGCAACTTCACGCGGCATGTTCATTGTTACCGCTTAGTTCATTCATGCAGGTCAGTCACTCACTCGTCACTCGACTGCGAGTTTTCTTGCTTGATTTGGTTTATGTTCTTAGTTAACCGCAAAATGCTAAAACTATTAAAAAGAATAAGAACTCGCGCCTACAAATCCAATGAAGAAGACCCCAATTTCACCAAAGCCACCCTTTTTAAAGGCAAGTTTTTTAAAGGCACTCTGAGAAATGAATTGTCAGTTTAGCCAACATTCCTCAAAACAGTCTAGAATCGAAATTCTACATACAAGTTATTCAATAAACATAAATGAGAAAACGGATGTCAATACAAGGACTTTTCAATCGTAACAGCTAGCGCCACATAGCAGAGTCACATGACACTATTTTATGACCACACGATAAGCCGCCTCCATACTAAAAACAATTTTTTGTATGTAAATGAAAATCAATGCATGGCAATCATTTTTTGCCCTTAAATAAGTGTCAGAATGTTAATATGATGTACTGAAAGTGTAGGAAATTACTTTCATTATGTATGTTTGGCCTGAGGTAACTATAGTAAAGCTGTTATGTTTATGTAAATGAACGTCAGTCTGCGCACTCCGTCCGCAAGAACACGACACACGTCTCTATTTTATCCACAGCACACGAAAATAAATTACCCTCAGAACTTAACTATCAATAAGATCCAAAACACATATTGCTTAGAATTAAGTGGAGCTTTGCTAGTTAAATTCATAAGGAGTAAGGATGTTTGTAATTTGGTGTAGGTAATTTCGATATTGCTAAAAATAACAATTTTAAGATTATTCTAGAATACGCATTATACATCAGCTCCTGAAGAAAAAAGGTTACGTTTAATCAAGTTTATCGAAAATCAAGAGATTTCATTTATATTCATCTTCAACATATTGGCGACCGTGACAGCACCTGCAATCAGAAGCACAGGTCTAGAAACAAAGAAAACCAAGTAACCAAAAACTGCGAAATATACCGGTCAAGCCGAGTCAACATGTTAACGTGTGCCAACATTTTTACTATGAGACTATCATTGAAGCTCATTCATGTTTTAGTGAGAGTATAATAAATAGGTAAAATCGTTAAATCATATCGACGTGCCGTTGAAATATCGACGCAGTGATTTCAATGCACTCTCAAGAACATCGAAATTCGACACTCTGTTCGTGAGCAGACATCGGAAAATCCGACCGGGAGCAGTGACAATAATTAAAAGGAGGAATTGCAAGCGGAGGAGTACATCTGCCAGGAGCTACCCGGAGGCCTGGTGCTGGACCACCCGGGGCGTCGCTGACTGCACCAGCGGACATAGTGCCTTTGACCGTGTTGTACTGCAGATACACCAAGTTAAGTGCCCTAGGTTCCTTACTCTATCCCACCTATTCATCCATTTATATAAATTAGAAAACAAGTCAATTGCATACATTTACTGCCAAGTTGTGCGGTCAGTGAGACGCAAGGTGTAAATTGTAGTCATTATTCTTTTAATTTGTTTATATCAAACCATATTAAGCAGCGAAATACTTCACTTTGTGCTACCAGTGAGACGCAATATTGTTGTAATACTATACTGACTCCACTTGCGCATACAATATAGTTAAACGCTTTTATTATCAACAGTTATTTAACATTGTGTATTCAATCTTTTATCAATTAACCTTTAGGAGCTGATCAACAAAACATAATCTTTAAATTCAATACTAAGCATTATCAAAACACAAACAAGGTAACAAATCCATTTACTCTCAAAATAATAACAAAGCAAAATTTTAATTTTATTTCATTGATACTATATCTACCTATTTGAAATTGTAGTTATTAAATAACTTAACCTGGCTAATAAGTCAATAAGTCATCTGTTAGCTTACTTACCTATTTAGCTGCAGCTAACATTCAATTAGTATTACTTATCTTGAAAATCTTAAAACCATTATATCCACTTTAGGTTATTTTCCTTCTAAGGTATTGTGCTTAGTTGCATTTTGAAATTTTAACCAATAACAAGGCTATTCACAAAATCTAAATATTTATTCATATTTCAAATAACAGTTTACAGTTAAAAGGTTAGAATAATAATTGTAAAGTAAATAAAAAAGTAATTCGACTAGATTAAAGGTGAAATTAAAATATATCTTTCTGAAACCATTCGCCGACGATTCCAGCTCCTGAGTCGCTGCGCATTGACGGCAAGCCGTTGAATACGAACGGGCAGCGCCGGCGCCGGCTCCCTTGTACCCGGAACAGTCTGCGCTGCCTACACAGCGGTAACTTGGTCTCTCAGGTGGGGCCTTTCGAGGAGTGTCAGCTAAGCAATTGTTTTTTAGTTAATTGGACACAATCTTCCCATCACTACACGTTATTATACCTAAATACAATTTAACAAAAACCTTGTTCTTAAATCATGCCTTTAGCTGATTGTGAACAATTTCCTGCTAAGGAGTCTTCTAGTTTACCTAACCTCCATCTCAAACGTAGTTCAATCAAAGGCAAATTACAAAATTTAAATATTATTTAGATAAAATTAATACCGATGCTCAGTTATCAAATGTTCAATTGGAGGAATTAACTATTAAATTAAATAAAACTGAGACTGTATCTACGAGGTTTGATGAGAGAGATGAGTCAGATAGAAGTCATAAATTCACAAAATTTAGATTTATAACTCGATGAGCGTGAGACCATTGAGCAAGATCTCATACTTAGTATTGCAATTGCGAGAACAATAATTGAAAATAATTATTTTCTCAAAATTTGCTCGCCGCAAATCACCGTTTCAAACTACACAGCATCATTACAATCATGTAGATTCTATCAAGCTACCTAAAATTCAGATAGCTTAGTTTAATGGAGCATATTTCCGATGGCTTGAATTTAGGGACACGTTTACTGGTCTAGTACATAACAATGCTCAATTATCTCCTATCCATCAATTTCATTTATTAATATCGTATTTAGAGGGAGACGCAGCTCGTATTATCAGTAATCTAGAAGAGTCATCTAATAATTATCTCGAAGCTTGGCAGTTACTGTGTGGTCAATATGATAATAAGCGGTTATTAATCAACTATCACGTACAGTCGTTCAGAACACAGTTTAAGATTTTTAGTGGACAATGTTTCAAAGAATTTGCGTGCTGTATCAGGTTTAGGTCAAAATATAGAAAACTGGGATATTTTAATAATATTCATGATTTCTGCTAAATTGGATAATCAAACAGTATCTAAATGGGAGGAATGTCGCAATACCATAACTGAAATCCAACCTTAAGTCAGTTTAATAAATTTCTTATCGATAGGGCCGATGTACTTGAAGCTCTTCATAGAAATAAACATAGTTCTTTCTTTAATCAACCACAATTCAACTATAATCATAAAAACACTCAAAATTTTATCAACAAACGAGAAAACTTACACCAAACTAAATCATTTGCTGTAGGCACATCAACGAATCACAATTTCTTTTCATGTCTTGTATGTAGCTCCAACCACAAACTTTATGAGTGTCTATTCAAGATAAATGGACGGCTTTTCGAAAGCATGGACTTTGTCCTAACTGCTTAAGAAAGGGTCACGTCCTAAGTGACTCTCAAGTAGGACCTTGCAGAATTTGCAAAAGAAAACACAACACATTACTTCATAATTCAAACACGAGCACAACAAACGAGCTTCCGTGAAGTTCCAACCCATCCAACATTGTTGGTAACTATTCAAGTAATTTTAAAAACCATGTTATTTTATCGACTGCTATAATTAAATTAGGGAGCCCTTTCGGTTTCATAATTTTTCTTATCATAATGTAGTTTGGCATAACAGTTTCAGTATAAAGTTTTTTCGCATAAATTGAGATAAGCAGAATATTATAAACGCAGAATGGTTTATTTGCCACAAGTTTTACTTACTTTTATTTTCTTTATCCTAATTTTATACAGCATAAATGTAAATGACATAAATGTTATACGTCTAAAAATAGATTATCATAAAATACAAAACGCAAAATGGAAGTATCCATAACCTCTAAAGTCATAAATGTAAAGTTATAAAAAATACTTTTGGTGACTAATTTATCAAGTACAGATCATATGTACCTGCTGTATGTTGGGCCTTGAAAGTAACAATAATAATATAAGGTGTGACGTCGAGCGCAGTGAGGAGGAGCAGGTTAGAGTCTCATCTCATAATGCCAACTTCGCAAAATGACAACTTCTTAGAATGCTAACTTCTCAGAAAGCCAATTTCTCACCATACCAACTTCGCATAATGCCAATTTCTCAAAATGACAACTTCTGAAGGGACAGACTACGAAATGAGACGCACCCGCTCAATTGGGTTAGGTTAGGTTTGTATGTAGGTAATTTACGCGCGAGCGAAGCGAGCGTGGTGCGGCAGCACCCGGCGAAGCGCCAGGACCAAATTAACTACCATTTCCAGCTTTCCACTAAAAGCGACTTTATCGAAAAGCGACTTTGGTTCAATTTGGTTCAAACAAACATCACGTCAGAAGTTATCATTGTGAGAAGTTGGTATTTTCAGTAATTGGCTTTCTGAGAAATTGGCGATCTGAGAAGTTTTCTTTTTGCGAGCGGTTGGATTTTTGCGAAGTTGGCATTATGAGATAACAGGCAGATTAGTCAGAATGTAAGGTTAGTAAAAAAGCGACTTGCACGTGAATAATATATAATAATATTTGACCAAGATTATTTAAGAAATGATGATGATGTATTGTAAAAAATCATCACTCTCTCATTTTCTGTCCCTAGAGTGTTTTTACATACCCGGATGCGTGGAGGGAGGGCAACCCCGCCCGCTGAAACGAAGCGTAGATATCGTGCGAGCCGTAGCGGCCGAATCTACGAAGGCGAACACGAGTGCCTGCTTTTTGTTACGTAGGGGCGAAGGGGCTGCACATCCCGTAGTGCTGGAGACGTCACATGTCTTATCAGTAATTTTTTAAACGGGTTATTAATTTTAAAGTCCATTTATTTTTGGAAAATTATGGTATTCTATATGTATGACTTGTAAACTTTATGCCATAGTGTGAGATGCCAATAAATGCTATAATTAGTAATCGTTATTGTAAAACTGCCTTCATCACGCCCATTCACAAAAAGGGTCCTAAAAACGATGTGACAAATTATCGTCCCGTATCAAAACTTTGTTGTTTCTTTAAAATATTAGAAAAGCTTATTTATATGCAGGTGTATCTAAAATAAATATAAATCACATTCCCATTGTCAGGGTAAACTCTATGACTGATCTGGGGGTTATTTTTGACTCCAAACTTATCTTTGATAAACATATGGATCACGTTATAAAAAAAGCTACGAAAGCTCTAGGATTTGTATTACGATTATCGTCGGAGTTCAATAATGTCAAAACCCTAAAAATATTATATTGCGCTTATGTTCGAAGCCACCTTGAATAGGCATCATCTGTTTGGAACCCTTCATATAATAAAGAATTGAAATGATACAAAGTAATTTTTTGAAATTTTTACAGTATAAGTGTAAAGCAGTTGACCACCACTATTTATCGCGTTGTAGGCGTCATCATATGCTTCCCCTAATTTCACGGAGAGAGAAAGCAGACATTTGCAATGTAATAAAAATATTAAATAACAAAATTGATGTGCCTGAGTTTCTGTCTTTAGTTGGTATCTGTGCGCACAAAAAATCATATAGAAATCCAACTTTACTCCATGTCCCTTACGCCAGTACCAGCTACAGACAGAACTCATTTATTACACGAGCATGTAAGCTGGTTAATGGGTTAATTCGTGATTGTGAAAACATCGATATCTTTTCCAACGGTATCTCAAGTTTTAGAGCGGCTCTAACAAAAAAATGTTTTTTGCCCACTTGTAAATTACAAAAATAATTTATTCCTATCTATGTCTCTAGTATCTATGAGAATTTATTTTTGTTGTGTTTGTAAATGTTGGGACATTTTTGTACCTATTTATAAATAATCTACACCTCCATTACGTTTTCATATTTATTTCTTAATGTTTTGTGACTGTTTATGTATGTATTTACTCTTTGAACTGTATGTAAAAGCTTTATTTCGCCTTCTTCCTCTAAACATCTTTGTTTTTCTATCTCCTAGCTGTAAGTTTTTCATGTATTGTAAAATAAAATAAATAAAATAAAATAAACCATTTATGCATGAACATTTAACGCTAATATATTATTATTATAAATGAAGTTATGGGGAAATAAATTATGCCTTATGATTTATTCTGTATGAACGTTATGCAAAACAAACAGTATGCCAAAATACGTTTATGCATCCCAATACGGACCCATTAAATTAACGAATACACAAACAAATCAATTCATCCAGGTACAAGCTTTGTTAGATTGTGGAAGTCAGTCAACTTTTATCACAAAATCTATAATGGATCAGTTATCTAATAGCTTCTAAACGTACTGACTTAATATATGTTATAGGTATCGGTATTCAAAGCTCATCTCAATACCTAGAGACATGTGCCGTTCAAATTAGTTCCTTAAATAATTCATTTAATTTTAAAGTTAAACTATCTTGTTTGGTGCTCGAACAGTTGACCAGTGATATACCAACGTTTACTCTTGGCATATCAGACTTAAATATTGTACTGGCAGACCCTTGCTTTCACCTTCCAGCATCTATCGATATTATTATGGGCACGGATATATTTTGGGACATTTTGAGGAGTAAACAATACTTTCTAGGCCCAATTAAACCCATATTAAGAAATTCAAAGTTAAGATGGTTGCTGGCTGGACCTTTGAACGTTCGTTTTAATGATCAAAATGTAAACTGTAACTTTGCAAGCACTAACAATATCGAGCAATTGTTCTCGAGATCACATCGGGCCGCGTCATAGCTCGTCAAACCGGTCCCAACGGCCGACCAGTTCCCCGCCCGCGCCGCCTGCTTGGGCCGACAGATAAGCCGACTAAACAGAATACAGTCCTACATATCGAAGAATTTGTTTTATTTAGTCAAGACCACCAGGAGGCTAAACTGGAGCTTGATACTCAGACGGCAATAAATAACAACATTTTGGGAATTAGACGATTTGCCACAGAAAGTTAACAAACCGAAAACGCTATACAATGTGAAAAACATTTTATGTAAAATACCTATCGCTTAGATTCAGGCAGATTTTGTGTCAGTTTGCCATTAAATTATACTCCAGATTGCTTAGGAGATTCATATAGTGCAGCAAAAAGGCGTTTTCATTACTAAGAGAAGAGATTTCGTAAAAAATCCACTTCTTAAATCCCAGGACACTGATTTCATCAACGAATTCTCCAATCCAGGAAATTTATCTAAATGTCAAATGTCGTCACATTTACACCATCGTACTTTTTAAGCCATCTTGCTGTTTTCAAAGAGAATAGCGAATCCTCTAAGGTTCATATAGTCTTTGATGGATCATCACCAACATCATCATTTTAGTAAGATCTCGTCAACACAAGTATTTGTTAACAGGAGATATTGAAAAGATATACAGACAGATTTTATTAAACGAAAATAATCGAAAGTTACAATTAATCCTTTGGAGAGACGATAGTCCTTACCGATACGTTACGTCTGAATACTGTCACTTATGGAACCGCAAGTGCCAGTAATTTGAGGACACGTTGCAGTTAGCAGAAGAGTGTTCTGACAATTTAATAAAAATATAATACAACATGACTTTTTAGTAGACGATTTGATAACAGGATCAAATGATGAAACTGAACTACGCTGTATACAAGAATCAGTAACACACGAATTACAAAAGGGATTTTCAATTTTAAAAATATAAAACTATTTTGCCGTTATTGTTTAGTCATTAAAGTACAAAAAATAAAAAATTTAATGTTTAGCGACTAAATAAATACTCTAGGTCTAGGTTAGAATCCACAATCTAATACATTTACATTTCCAATAAAAAAATATAAATAATGATACTTTTGTTACTAAAAGAATAATTACATCCAATGCCTTCAAGATTTTCGATCCATTGGGACTACTAAGCCCAATTATAATGATCCACAAAATATTAATTCATTCTTTATGGCTTTCAAAAATAGACTGGGACGATCCTGTCCCTGCAAATGTCAATGAAGAATGGAAATCTTATTTTAATATATTTCAATGTTTGAGTAAGCTAGAAATATCTAGATTTGTTTTGTGTGTCTTGCCTAAGACCATAGAAATTAATTGCTGTAGCGATGCATCTCAAAAGACTTATGGCACTTGTCTTTATATGAAATCAATAGATAGCAACAATCAAAGCTCTGTAAAACTGCTATGCGCTAAATCGAAGGTTTCTCCAACAAAACCCACGACAATACCACGCTTAGAACTTTGTGCAGCTCTTTAGCTGCGCGACTTTGTAAGAGTGTCCTAGACTCGCTTAGACTAACGCCTGATAGAATTGTATTTTACTCCGATTCAAGTGTAGTTTCAAATTGGTTAAAAATGGACCCCAGGAAGCTTACAATTTTTTTGCCAATAGGGTTGTCGAAGTACCAGAACTGACAAATTGTTCCTCTTGGCGATATGTACCGACTGTAGACAACCCAGCAGATTTAATTTCATGAGGCGTGGCATGGTCCACAATTCTTAATAAATTATGAAAATTCATGGCCTGTTTTAAAAACAAATAATTCAACAGAATCAGTAGAACTTGAAATTAAATCTTATGCAGTTACAATTACAGAGGTAATTATACCTTTCAATAATTACTCTTATTTCCCAACATTGCAAAGAATCATAGCATATGTAAATCGTTTTATACATAACTTAAAAAACCCAAAATATAAATCAAGTGATAGTTTAAAAGTAGAAGAGCTACAAAATTCATTTTTAACTCTGTGTTTATAGCAAAATAACAATCATTTAATAAAGAGTTCATTACATTAAAAAATAATAAACTTTTACCCAATAAATCAAAACTTTTGGCCTTGACTCCGTTTCTTGATGAGCATAACTTAATGAGTGGGTGGTAGAATAAGTGCCGCATACTACAGTTATCAGAAAAAGCATCCCATTATACTAGATAGTGCTCATCATTTAACTCAAATTTTATTTAACTATGAACATCATAAAAACCAGCTTCTTCTGTCTCTAACTAGAGAATCCGTGTGGGCTATAAATAGGCGTAGATTAGCTAGACAAACCGTATTTAATTGTACTCAACGTAGAGGCACAAATGGCGCTACATTATATCCGAAAATGGGTAATTTACCTTCATAAAGAATTACTCCAGACTTTCCCTTTCTTTCAGTACGGCTAGATTTTGCTGGACCATTCTTAATATTGGATCGAGGTGCTAAAACGATCCAATGTTACATGATTTTGTATGTTTGCGTTATAAATGTATACACATAGAGGCCGTTAGTTCGCTTTCTAAGGAGGATTTTTTGATGACATTTCGAAGATACATAGCCATCGTGGTAAGCCATCGGAAATCTTCTTCGATAATGGACGCAGTTTCGTAGCTGCCGCTAAAGAGCTTCATTTATTTTTGAAAGAAAATTGTAAATCTATTACTGATTTTGCAACTCAGGAAGGTATAAACTTCTTATTTATATCTGCTTACGCTCCTCATTTTGGCCGGTATCTGGGAAGCTGGAGTTAAATCAGCAAAGTACCATATAATTCGCGTAATGGGCAATATGCATCTTAGGTTCGATGAAATTTTAACCTTGTTTGCGCAAGTCGAGGCAATTTTAAATAGTCCTCCCATATGTCAAATGTCTAGCTCTCCAAATGACTTCCTACCCCTTACCCCAGGGCATTTTTTGATTGGTAGAGCAATAACTACTTATCCACCAGTGTCACTAATTGACAACAATTTGAGAACTCAACAACGCTATGAACGTCTCCAGCAAGTTCATGAACATTTTTGACAAAGACGGCAACTTCAATATATTCATGAATAACAAAATCGAATCAAGTGGAAGATCAATAAAGCAGATCAATGGTCAGTGATTTAGTCCTCATTCAAGAAGATCATGTTCCACCCTTAAGTTGGCGATTGGGAAGAGTAACAAAATTATTCCCTAGTCAAGACGGTATTGTTCGCGTTGCAGAGATCAATACAATTCGAGGTTCCATACAAAGACCCTTAACAAGGCTATGTCCTCTACCAAAGGGAGAATAAAACGTAGACTGTTGAAAGAAGAAACATTTCAACGGCGGGGAATATGTTTAGAATTAAGTGAAGCTTTGCTAGTTAAAGAAAAAGAGCTTCCGGTCTCCTTAGAGTAAACACTGTTTTAACGAGCTCCCATTGCAATAATAAAATAAAGCAGTAAAAAGTATCTGAAATCCAGTAAAGTGCACATATTTGCGGGAGGGATCGCCCGACTTCTCATTTCCGTGAGATTTTGGCTATTGCCGGCACGAAATAGAAGAACAGCAACCCAATTTTGGGGTGTAAGGGGGAGTCGCCTACCATCAAGACTCTCCAAATGCCAACCTCACCTGCCCGTGGTGCACCCTGCCGGACAGCGGACGAGGCTCTGGCGACCGATGAATGGCGGGATAACCATTTTGCAGTTGGTAGGTTTCGCCCGCGGCTTGCAACCACCCTCAAGACAAAGCCATGCCGCCAAGTGACCTAGTCACGTTCCGGCATGATATCTTGAGTAGCCATTGGAGGAGAATAGTTTCGAGTAATTGCGCAGCGTATGAGAGCCGTTGAACTCGATAGGTTATGATGCACCGGGTGGCTTATTCTGGAGGGCAGCGGGGGATCCAAAGAAACGGTGCACCGCTAGCCGACCGTAGGTTGTAGGGGGCCCAACTAGCGTTCTAGCCATTCGCGAAAGGCTGCCCCACCGCCTGTGTAAAATCCCGGGATTGCTCCATAGTGCCGGTTGGCGACCGGATGGAGAGGGCCCGATGGCGATCCCCGGGGGGTTTTGGGCGTCCCCGCGGTCTCCATGTGAGTCCCCCAACAGTGGGTCTGACCACTCGAGTTGCTTGGTTCCAAACGTTGCGCTTCACTCAACTCTATTCCTCTCCCCTATTCACCCTACCAACAACGTAACGGAAAAGTCCAAAAAGAAAAATAAGTGCCGACAGCGGATGCACTCCCTCTCCCTAAAAGTACAATTCTCTAACATCCGAGGAGTGCACTCAAATCTCCACGATGTCCACCACCACCTTGAGACAGAGAAGCCGCACTTATTCTTTCTGACAGAGACGCAGATCTGTGATCGTTCGGATCTGGCATACCTGCATTACCTAGGCTACATCCTGGAGACCAAATTTCACCCCAATGCGGGCGTGTGCAGGTATGTCAGAGACGAGATCTGTTGTCGGCGTCTCCGATACTTGGAAGTTCTGGATTTTTCTGTTTTATGGGTCTATGTAGATACTGGCCTGGACCGAATTGTATAAGCCAGTATTTACCGATCACACACGGGAGCTCAGGAGACAACTCGACTTATTGAATATCTCAGTGATACTGCAGATAAGGTCCAACGACGCTATCCCTCTGCTCAGTTGGTGTTCCTTGGGGACTTTAATGCCCACCATGGAGAGTGGCTGTACCTATTCATAGACACCGACCACGCTGGCAGAGAAACCTATCGGTTCGCAGTAACTCATGGTCTCTCCCAGCTTATCCACGAACCTACGCGCATTCCTGACGTTGTGGACCATACTGCGTATTGCTTGGACCTTCTGCTGTCAACCGATCCAGACAGATACTCGGTGTCCGTATCTCCACCATTTGGGACATCAGACCACTGTCTGGTGAAATCTGTGTCGCAATACTCGCCAACCGATATCAGCCCAAAAGGCAAAAGGCGAGTATGGCGGTACAAGTCAGTAGATTGGGATGAGATGCGTCACTTTTTTGCCTTTTATCCTTGGCAGCAAGCTTGCTTTACTTCTGATGATCCATCATGCTGTGCTGATGCTGTCTCCAGTGTGATATGTCAAGGTAAAGAGTACTTTATACTGTTCTCTGATGTATCCCTGGAGTCCAAAGCCCGCCCATGGTTTAATGCTGATTGCCTCCTAGCTGAAAAGCGAAAACATGTGGCATACCAAGCCTGGGCTAGCGCTCGCAGAAGCAAAGCTATGGATCTCCCAGCTAAGAAGCAGGCGTACAATGCTGCTGCCAAGTCCTGCAAAAAGGTGATCAGAAGCGCTCGTTTCGACCACATTGGCCGTATCGGGGACAAGTTAGCATCCTATCCCACGGGGAGTAAAGCTTTCTGGTCCCTTGCCAAGTCGGTTGAGATGAACTTCTGTCGCCCATCACTGCCACCCCTGCAAAGGCCTGACGGGTCTTTGGCCCACAGCGCAAAAGAGAAGGCAGACTTGTTCGCAAATCTCTTCGCAGAATGTTCACGTCTAGATTCCAAAGGTAAAAGCCTACCCACGTTACCTCCATTCGGCCCCAAGATGGAGGCCGTCCAAATTCACCAGAAACAGGTACTCAAATGCTTACAAAATCTGGACGTGAATAAGGCCAGTGGGCCGGGTGGCATTCCCGCAGTGGTTTTAAAGCACTGTGCCGCCGAGTTGTCTCCTGTTTTGACACGCCTATATCGACTCTCTCTAAGGACTGGAAAAGTTCCAAAATCATGGAAGTTTGCAAACATACAGCCCGTACCGAAAAAGGCAGTCGAGCCGACCCAGTCAACTATTAGACCTATTGCAATCACTTCCATAATTTGCAAAATTTTTTGAACCATCGTCTCCTGACGTACCTAGAGACCAGTGAGCTCCTCAGTGACAACCAATATGGTTTCCGCGGACGACGCTCAACAGGAGACCTTCTAGTGTACGTCACGCATCTATGGAGCATGGCCTTGGAAGGGCCTTTGACCGGGTATGGCACGAAGCCCTTTTGAGGAAGCTTCCTGCGTATGGCATACCATCTGGACTCTGCGACTGGATTTCTGATTTCCTGAGGGAACGGTCAATTTGAGTTGCGGCGTACCTCAGGGATCTGTTCTCTCTGCAACATTATTCCTGCTGTTCATTAATGACCTTCTTTTATCGGAAGGTATTATTGGTTACGACGATGACAGCACTGTTGTAGAGAGATATCTGTCCAATGCGCGAGCGAGTCCAAACCAGATCCAATTTCAGAGAGAGTCGATGATCGAACGGGTTGAATTAACACTTTGTAGGGTTTCCGATTGGGGTAAAGCCAATCTTGTCAAATTCAACCCTTCCAAAACCCAGGCGTGTCTCTTCTCCGCTAAAAAGAGCACATTCAACTTGACGCCCACTTTCCAAAATGTATCTGTACCGATCACAAACCAACTAGGGCTTCTAGGCATGACCATCACTTAATTTCGGTCAACAGATTGAAACCATGGCACAGTCAGCTTCCAAAAAATTGGGAGTTATCGCAAAGGTCCGGCGGTACTTCAACTCCGAACAGCTGCTCAACCTGTACACAGCCCAGGTTCAATCTTGTATGGAGTACTGCAGCCATCTTTGGCAAAATACCATCTTGAAGCGTTGGATTCTGTCGACCGAAGGGCCCATAGACTCATAAGAGACGACAAACTTACTTCTTCGAGACTGCAAAGTCTCGAGCATCGTCGAAAAGTTGCTATCTATCGGTTTTTTACAGATTGCACTTTGCAGAGTGTGCGAATGCTCTTTTTCAGTTCATCGAACCTTCCCCCTTTCTCCACCGGTCATCCAGACGCAGACAGAAGTTTCACCCGTTTGTGGTTAGCGTGCCGATGAGCCGAACTAAACGGTTCGATAGCTCATTTTTGTTTCGTGTTGCCAAAGAGTGGAACGATTTGCCTGCGTCTGTTTTTCCAGACAAATATAACCCTGGAGCTTTCAAGTTGTAGCGTGAATAGATAGCTCTTGGACAGGCGTGTATGATTCTCGTCTTCATCTTCACTTTCCATCAGGTGAGATGGAAGACAAACGCCTGCTAATTATTAATAAAAAAAAATAAAAAAAACCCATCAAGGAGGCAAGAGGACGGTTAGTGTCTACTTTTATCCCAGCACCATTATTCAAACTCAATATAGTTAACCAATAAAAACGTAAATCTGTTCTTAAATTTTCGCGATGCATACTTTAAATAAAACACTTTTTTACCGGATATCCGAAATAATTTTAAAATTAACTAAAATATACGCGATAATATCCGGTAAAAAAGTGTTTTATTTAAAGTATGCATCGCGAAAATTTAAGAACAGTGTGGCGGCCACTTCTTCGATAGCGAAGGCCACCCTATGATCGCTTGGGATACACACCCGTGTGGTATGCGGGTTAGGTTATTGGCGGTTTTGGAGGATCTAATACCTATTATATGGAACTACACGAACTAACCTGGAAGGAGGCACTTAGCTCTCACCCAAACACACGACCTGGAGCGGCGGTACTTCGACGTTTTCTTCTTCCGGGCCCGGGTTATACCAAGTGTCTTCTCACAGTAGCTAAGTCACTGCAGTCCAGTAAGCGGGTGTGGGTCGCTAGTAAGCGAGCAACCACGAGCGGTGCGGTCAGGGAGCTCAGATGAAACTTCCCTTCTACAAGTAGGTGGTACACAGCGTCCGACGCAAGTGAGGGTTCGGAGCGTGCGGTGCGTATCGAGAGCGGCTATGTACTATTTGGTAGCGAATGATGCAGCGCGTTTGACAGCTAATGTCAAAAGAAATATTAAATTTATGCGGGTAGCCTAAACTACATACTGAGCGCCACATTGGCGCGAACATGCCCCCCGGCCTTAAAACCATCTGGTTTTAAAGAAAATTAAATTAAAGTAACTAGCGGGACGCCGGGGAGGCATGAAGCGAGCTGTTATTGCGAAGGTAGAGGGCAGAGACGGACGACAGGGCGCTTATACACACCCGTAGCCGTCTTAACTGATGCAACTCTAACAATCCCGTCTTTACCAGGGTAAGTAGAAGTTACTACGCCAAGAGGCCAGTGAAGCGGGGCTAAGTTATCTGTCAATATGATAACGACAGTACCTTCTGTGATAGGATTGGAGGGAGTATTCCATTTAGCTCTACTTTGCAAGAGATGCAAATACTCCTGCTTCCAGCGTTTAGAAAACGACTGAACCATTTGGTTCAGCAAAGCGTAGCGGCGTAACAAGTTTGGAGGTTCTTCAGTAACGTCACAAGCGGGCAAATGTTTCAGCGGCGTCGACATTAGAAAGTGTGCCGGAGTTAAAGCGTTCAATTCCGATGGGTCTTCTCCGAGCAACGTTAGAGGTCGCGAATTAATAACGCATTCGATTTGAGTAAGAACTGTTTGAAGTTCTTCATACGTAAGCAACTGAGAACCTACAACTCGGTAAAGATGCGTTTTAAAAGCTTTAACATAAATTTCATAATGACCACCAAAATGTGGACTACGCGGCGGATTAAATTTCCATGAAATGCGGTGCGAGGCTAATTCATTCGATAAATTTAGCTTAAAATCATCTGAGTTTAAAAATGTATAAAGCTCAGCTATAGCGTTTTTTGCTCCTATAAAGGTCGTCGCATTATCAGAGTACATACAAGAGACGGCACCTCTGCGAGATAAGAAACGTTTAAAAGCGGAAATAAAAGTGCTAGAACTTAAATCAGTCACTAACTCGACGTGAACTGCACGGGTTACTAAACAAACGAAAATACACAAATACGATTTAATAGAACGTACACCTCTTTTTCTATAAGGTAAAATATTGATAGGACCTGCGTAATCTACGGCTGTATGAGTGAAGGCCTTGGCTTCGTTCACTCTGCAAGCGGGCAAGTCAGCCATAAGCGGGAATGTTTGTTTAGGTGCGACCTTGAAACAATAATTGCAATTATGTATAATGCGGCGTACTATATTCCTACAGGATAAAATCCAATATCTTTGACGAAGTATGGACATTAATGTAAGAGGGCCTGTATGACTGTTAACGCGATGATAATGTCTAATTATTGACTCGACCACATGATCGTTACGCGGCAGCAGCGCGGGGTGCCGCTGCTCGTACGACATGTCGGTGGCGTGGCGCAGGCGACCACCAACGCGGAGCACGTCGTCCTCATCGAGGAAAGGCGACAATTTATAAATAGCGGGCGAACAACGTTTGTTACACTTAATTTTATTAATTTCGTCAGAAAAGTACAATTTTTGAAGCGATTTTATTAAATATATTTCGGCGCGATTCAGATCGGTAGCGGTTATAGCATTAAAACGTGGCAAGATCCGCAAAAATCGATAAATATAAACAATGGAGCGAAGCAATTTCGTCCAAGATGAAAGGCGGCGAGATAATAATACGAGTGGGTGAATATTGTCATTAATAGCCGGTAACGAAACCATCGGTTTGATTTCGAGTACATTTTCATCTAAACCTGATGAATCAATAGTGGTAATAGGCCACTGGATGACCTCTTGGCGGAGCCAAGCAGGGCCAGTGAACCAAAGCGGATGATTCATAATCTGCGCGGGAGTTAATCCTCGCGACAAACAATCGCTAGCGTTGTCTTTACCTAATACGTGGTAAAAACACGATGCAGGAAGATTATTGGTAATTTTTGTAATACGAGTAGCTACAAAACATTTATATTTATGTGGTGATGAATGTACCCAATGAAGTGCTATCATAGAATCTGTAAAACAATATATTTTTTCAATATTATGACGCGGTTTGTAATTGTCAACAACACGGCTAACTAATTTGGACATGAGTAGAACAGCGCACAACTCTAGGCGTGCTATAGAAACTGTATTAAGCGGAGCGACTTTAGACTTAGCACAGACTAAGCTAATAGTTGGCGGCGAGGAATCATTAAAAAACGAGCGTGCATACACAACGCAACCGAAACCCTTTTCGCTTGCATCTGCAAAAGCTACAATAGATAGCTTGGAATTTTGAAAAACATTTATATGGCGCGGGAATCGTAAATTTTGTACTATCGGTAATTCGTGTAAATACTGTTTCCAAATTTGTATAATGTTTTCTGGCGGAGTATCATCCCAGTTCAACTTTAAAGTACTAAGATTTTGTAATACTAATTTTGCGTATAATATAACAGGCGCAATCAATCCGAGTATATCATATTGACGGGCGATTACAGACAGAATATTGCGTTTAGTGCACGGCCTATTGTCAAGAGTCACTGTGAAATAAAACTCGTCAGTAATAGGTGACCACTGGAGTCCGAGAACCTTTAAGCTGTAAGGTTCATCTTCTAGAAAATTAATATTACACGAGTAGCGGTGAGACTCGGGTAGCGTGTCAAGTAGCTCAGTCGAATTACTCGACCACTTGACTAATTCGAAACCGCCAGATGAGAACAACCCTAGCAGCTGATCTTTGAGCTGGACAGCGTCGTCTAAAGTAGGCGTTGAATAACAGATGTCATCCATATAACAATGTCGTAGAATGACGTCAACAGCGCGCGGGAACCGCAAGCCCTCGTCGGCGCACAGCTTGCGCAACACGCGCATGGCGAGGTACGGGCTGCTGCGGAGACCGAAGCACACGCGGTTGAACTGGTAGGAAACTAGCGGCGAGGAAGTATCGAAGCGAAATAAAAACTTTTGAAATTTGCGATGCTCTTCAAGAACACAAATGCCTAGGTACATTTGTTTCACGTCAGAGGTAAATGCGATTTTATATAAACGAAAATTTAGTAAAACTGAAAATAAATCATTTTGTAAATTAGGTCCGGTGTGTAAAATATCATTGAGAGAGTAACCTGTATCTGTTTTACAACTAGCGTCCATGACCACTCGTACCTTAGTAGACACCTTGTCAGCGCGAACTACGGCGTGGTGAGGAATGTAATAACCAGAGTAGTCATCGAATGAGAGCGGCGAAATAAAATCTTTAGCGATATATTCCTGAATTATAGCGTTATACTCAGCGCGTAATTCGGGGGCGACAGTAAACTTGCGTTCTAGCGAAGCAAAACGTCGCCTAGCGGATTGGTATGAGTTACCTAAAATGTCAGCGTTACGAGAAAACGGTAAAGCGACTGTATAGCGGCCGGTCGAGCATCTCGACACGGAATCAATAAATATTTGTTCACATTCGCGGGCGCACGGACTTAAGACAGGCTCACACGAGACCTCCTCTAATTGCCAAAATTTGTTTAAAATATTATCAATTTGCGGCGCGGGTTCCGTAAAGGCACATAAAGAAATATTATTCGCGGTTAAACAATTATTATTAATAGCGGTTGGCGCGTTGCCAATTAAAACATAGCCAAATACTGTCTCCAGACCCGTCGGGGTACCTGGAGGGCCAGTAATGCGTCCTGAAAGTAAAATGTCAGTAAATAGCGGGGCACCTATGAGAAGGTCGATATCTCCCGGTTTATAAAAGTTATTGTCAGCGAGAGTAATATTTTGCAAATAAGAAAGCGCGGTTAAGTCTATTTGAATATCTGGCAAAGTATCAGTTATGCGGTTTATAATAAAAGCGTCGAGCGAAAAAGACAAACCATTACTCTTAAGAGAATTAATAACAAGTGATGTTTTGCCTTTGATCGGGTTCGGCGAGGAACCTATGCCCTTTACTACTGCGCGGGAAATTTTATTGTAACTAAGCTTCAGTTTTAAACAAGCATTCATAGTAAGAAAATTATTTTGCGATCCCGAATCTAATAAAGCGCGTATTTTATGCAATGCACCAAAAGCATCGCGTACCCCGAGTTCGATTGTACCTAATAAACAAGTGGAGGCGCGCGAATCTCGAGCGTCTAACTTATTACACAACGCAACATTGTTCCGTAATGCGCGTGAGTCATCGCGGGTCGGCGACTGCAGCCGAGACAGCGAGGGATGCGGACGCGCGGCGGCCGAGCTTGGCCCTGCCGGAGCAGTGGCGGCTGGAGCAGGCTCGCGGTTCGAAACCTGCTTGCGACACAGTAGTGAGTGGTGTCTGTGGTTACAGTAGCGACAATTAAACGTTGACTTGCAAGAGTTTAACTTATGTCTAAAACTTAAACAATTGGTACACGCCTTATGAGATTTAACGGTTTCATATCGTTTGTCGACAGATAAGTCATTAAACTCGGGACATTTGTATAATTGAGAATGATTAGATTGTTTACACAACGAGCAAACTTGCGAGTGAGAAGCGGTTACAAAAGAATGCGTTGATTTTGCAGCGGAGCGGGTATTATTGTTGTGTTGACGAGATGGATTAGATGTACGGATTTTACTATGTGGGTAATTAGAAGTTGACTCAGTGCGATCGAGTATTTTAGATTGTTCGCGGAGAAAGTTTATAAGATCATTGTAAGTAGGTATGGAACAGTTTCTGTACTGCATTTCGAAGGAGCGAGCGGTTTCAGAATCAATTTTATTAAGAGCGATATGTAAAAGAATAAAATCAGAAAGGTTGGTCAAGTTCAGCGATTGTAAACAAGATACAGCGGCACAAAACTTATCCAGAAATAAGTCTATGTTATGAGAATAAGCGGTACTGAAAGGTTTAAATTCGAACATTTGTTCTAGGTACGCGGTTGCCAAAGTTCGTTTATCGTTGTACTTATTGACAAGGGTTTGCCATATTAGCTGGTAGTTTTCCGCATTAGGTGTAATACCAGTACAAACGGACAAAGCGCGACCCGACAGCTTGCCTAGCAAATATTGCACGCGTTCGTTGTCGGTTAAATCAGGATTTTCGTGAATAGTATTTTTAAAAGTTTCGTAAAATGTAGTCCATTTAGTAGGTTCTGCTCCGGAGAAACTGACTAAATCTAACTTAGGCAATTTAATAAGAGGTTTTTTAGAAGACTGCGGCAGTATGACTGAATTTTTATTTTCTGAATTTGAAAGTTTATTTGCGACATGTTTACAACGACAATATAAATCTTCGAATGCAGACCAGCTTTGAAAACTAGGTTCATACGAAGGATTTATCTCTAGTTCTGTGTCATTAATTTGTTCAACAAGGTCATTGAACTCAGAGCGAAGATCGTCTAAAGAAATTACGTTACATAAAAATAACTCGGAAGAAGATTCATCTTGAAAAGCGTTTTTTGAATAATTATAGATGGTTTGTAAACGAGAAAATATTTCGTCGCGTTTTTTAATTAATTTCTTAAGTGTCAAAGACATTTTGTCAGCGCTTTTAGAAACACTTGCACCCTTAGACGTCATTTAAAATTAACAATTCTTATAAAATTTTAAATATCAAACCTTCGAACATGTGATAACTGTTACGTAAGAGCGGCCACGCTAGCTGAGGCAAACGGAACGTTCGAGAATACTCTTGAAGAATTTGTAGAATTACCCACAGATATGTTTGCAAATTGCAAAAAATTAAAAGTTGATTAAAATAGATAATTTCAATGCTATTTTAGAGCAAAATGGAATATGCGTTTTACTTATGTAAGATATGACTTGATGCGGCTTTCGGGAGGTAAGATCGACTCAGGTATAAATATTGAATTAAAGAATGGACTGTATTCTAATTAAATAGCGGATGTTATAAAAGAATTTGCGACGTTAAGAGGCTAGGGGCAGTTACTAGGAACCGATACCTAATACCTAGGTAGAAATAACGAGGGTGAAGAGGCCAGAATGATCTCGAAGTGAAAGATCCTGCTCGGTGGACAAGAAAGGGGTGATAGATCCGGCTCGATGGACCAGAAAGGGGTATGTGGCGGCCACTTCTTCGATAGCGAAGGCCACCCTATGATCGCTTGGGATACACACCCGTGTGGTATGCGGGTTAGGTTATTGGCGGTTTTGGAGGATCTAATACCTATTATATGGAACTACACGAACTAACCTGGAAGGAGGCACTTAGCTCTCACCCAAACACACGACCTGGAGCGGCGGTACTTCGACGTTTTCTTCTTCCGGGCCCGGGTTATACCAAGTGTCTTCTCACAGTAGCTAAGTCACTGCAGTCCAGTAAGCGGGTGTGGGTCGCTAGTAAGCGAGCAACCACGAGCGGTGCGGTCAGGGAGCTCAGATGAAACTTCCCTTCTACAAGTAGGTGGTACACAGCGTCCGACGCAAGTGAGGGTTCGGAGCGTGCGGTGCGTATCGAGAGCGGCTATGTACTATTTGGTAGCGAATGATGCAGCGCGTTTGACAGCTAATGTCAAAAGAAATATTAAATTTATGCGGGTAGCCTAAACTACATACTGAGCGCCACATTGGCGCGAACAAACAGATTTAATTACCCGCTACGGAGCGGTAGTTGCAAACAAAATACGATCGCTTGAGTGCATGAAGAAAAAGAAATCACGGCTGCTGACATCGTTAAACTTTCTCAAAAGATGTCGGGATAACAACCTTCTCCCGGTATGTGTGAGAATATCTCCGAAGAAAGACATCCGGGGGAGTGCCGAAATTCTTCACCAAGCAAGCAAAAAACTACTGATCAAGTTAATACAACAACATCGGTATGACATATTTCGAACAGACGAAATTATTCAAAATTCAAAAAACGATCTTGCATTGACTCTGTCCCATTCGGATTTCGCGAAAGTTGAAGATTTTACGAATAAAAGGGCGTACTATGTCTACAACATCTATAAAAATAAACAAATTAGCAAATTTCAAAAACTCAATAACAAAAGGATGACTCATGAACCCTTTCAGCCTTCAATCAGCTCAACCACAGAGAATCAATCAACTTTTTCGCTTGAACGTACAGTTGTCAATGTGTCAAAACAAACATTGGAAACAAATGTTATAAAAGTTTTATCGAAGGGCTTAAATTTTGCACCAACTCCGTCTAGAATACCGGTAGAAGACATAATCTGTCGCGTAGAAGACTGTCTTTTCACAAACAAACTTTCAAAGGAAGATTCTGAAAGTATACGGCAAGATATCTCCGGCGTATTAAGACGCAATAGTCTACCGAAATCGAATCTTTCCAGAGAAGAACGCCTTGCATTGAAGACCTTACGCAATAATGACGAGTTAACAGTTCTCCGTGCAGATAAAGGAAATGCTACCGTAGTGATGGATACATCTGAATATAACGAAAAAATCTTGGAGTTGTTAGCGGATGAAAACACATACAAAATGGTGAATCACGACCCCACCAACAGGATTATGAAGAAAACATCCACTTTAATACAAAAATACAAAGATTTGTTACATTTAGATGTGAAAAAGTTAACACCAGCAAGTGCAAAACCACCAAAATTGTATGGGTTACCAAAAATACACAAAGCTAAAGTACCTTTGAGACCTATTGTGAGCCAGCTAGACACACCAACTTACAAGCTGGCCCAGCACTTAGCAATTGTGCTCTCACAACTGCGAGGAAAGACAAGTGCATATGTAAAGGATTCTTACCATTTTGTTAGTGACCTTAAAAATCTCAAGTTAACTAACAATGAAACTATGGTTAGCTTTGATGTGTCGTCTCTATTCACCTCACTACCTGTTAGAGACTGCATTGATATAGTAAAAAGGAAGCTAAGTGAGTCAAACTTGCCCGAGGAATATGCAGAACTATTAGAGCTATGTTTAACATCTGGCTACTTCATGTGGAATAACAATTACTACATTCAAATTGATGGTGTTGCCATGGGGTCTCCGGTGTCACCTGTTGTAGCTGACATTTACATGGAGAACTTCGAGGAGCAAGCGCTCCGAATGGCACCTGTTGTGCCGAAGATATACAAGAGGTACGTTGACGACACCTACACTATATTACCTAAGCATGAAGTGACTGCATTCCTAAACCACCTCAATTCCCTTAATTCTAAAATTAAATTCACTATGGAATTGGAGCAGGAGAACAAATTAGCTTTCTTAGATGTCTTAATACAAGAAATCCTGATGGTACACTTAGCCATACTGTTTATAGGAAACCCACCCACACTGACCGATATCTAAATGGGAAATCCCATCACCACCCGAGCCAATTATCTGCCGTAGGCAACTCTTTGTTCCAGAGAGCACATGGAATCTGCGATCCCCAACACATTAATGAGGAACTTAACCACCTGGTTAAAGTGCTGCGGGATAACGATTTAAAAACACCGCGTCGCCGTCGCAGAAACCGCGTAAAGCCACTCACAGTTGAACGAAGACCAGCATTCCTGCCTTATATAAAGGGTGTTACTGACAAGATAGGAGGCATTCTTCGGCGAGCTTCAATCAAAACTATCTACAAGCCGCACTCAAAGATAAGCCAGCATCTTCGTCCAATAAAATCAAGCATCCCTTTACAAGATCCAGGCGTTTATAAAATCGACTGTGACTGCGGGCTCTCTTATATCGGTCAAACCAAACGAAATGTGTCAACTCGCATTAAAGAACACATCTCTGATGTTAAAAATAAACGAACCTCAAAATCTGCAGTTTGTGAACATTCCATAGACAAGCCCAACCATTATTTAAGATTTGATACCGTGAAGATCCTAGCAAAAGAGAAACATTTTATACCTAGGATGGTCAGAGAAACTATTGAAATTAAAAAACATCCAAATTTCAATAGAGAAGATGGTTGGAAACTTTCGTCAACATGGGATCCAATACTTAAAAACATCAAAATGAAAAACCAGCAAACTGTTAGACTGCAAACTCAGGACACAGTCAGTGCCTTTTGTGTCAATCCGGGACGTTATGCGAGAAGACTGAGAAACAGATGGCGTTAATATGTATTGACAATCATGTAGTTTTTATTACTGGCAATAGATGAACAACACCTTAGTCTATCGTGACCACGGCAACTGCAAAGATGCCGAAACGTCGAAATAATTTTAAAATTAACTAAAATATACGCGATAATATCCGGTAAAAAAGTGTTTTATTTAAAATAAAAACGTAAACAAACTAAAACGTAACATTTCGTCACAACCTATTCGCCGCACACGCAAGCCATCAGCTGTTACATTCATCGACCACTCGCATGATTGACAAACCACCAAATTCTATTTTACTGTGTTGCCAAAACCAAAATTCTGATAAGGCTGTCTGCACGAGAGCAATAAAGTGAGATTACGCATATTTCAGCTGGTTTATTATTTGTTGGTCTGGAAGATTTTATTGCATTAAAATATTACTGCTAAGTAAGCAAGTAATCACAGCACGCTCATTAACAATCAGAATAAGCATATTCTAATAACTATATTGTAACATGGCTGGCCCAAACGAATGTGCAGGATGTCTTAGTGAATTAAATAAAGATCCTTTTCTACACTGCACCCGTTGCAAGGACAACTATCACACATCATGCTTGAACCTAAGTCAAAAGGACTTCGACTCAATGCCTAACGATCACAAAACCACCTGGGTATGTGTTCTTTGTCGTAGTAAGGAACCCAAAGTTGGTAACAACTCAAACACTCCAGTTCGTGCCACTGGCTCCCCACAGCGTGATTACGTCACTCAACGCTCCAAAGCGCGTGTCACCTCCAACACTAGTTGCCCTTGCTTATCAGCAGCAAGTATTCGTGACATCATTCGCGAGGAACTTAAAAAAACCTTTGAAAACTACGTCAACCCCCAGCTCGTTGAAGTTCGCAAAGCTGTATCGTCCCTTGAAACATCCCTATCGTACTTTAATAAGGAATGAGAAAAAGTTAAAAAGAATTATGGTGCACAATCAGCTCTACTGCATAGTATTCGCAAGGAAAGCGAAATATTGCGGGCTGATAATCAGTCTCTTTTGACACGCGTAGCTCAGTTGGATCAGCTCTCAAGGTCATCAAATATTGAAATTCAGTGCGTTCCAGAATTTAAGCAGGAAAATCTCATCAGCATTATTCAACAGCTAGGTAAAACAGTGAAATACCCAATATCCGAAGAAAATATCCACTACTGCTCTAGGTTGGCTAAGTTGAACCACGCTAGTCGTCGCCCCCGCTCCATCTTGGTGAAACTTAGCAGCCCACGTCTACGTGATAAGTTTCTATCGGCTACTTACAAGTTTAACAAAATCAACCGCGAAGGCAAACTAAATTCGAGCCACTTAGGCATTAGTGTTGATAAAAAGAATCCGATTTATGTCGTCGAGCACCTCAGGGCCGAAAACAAATCACTTCACGCTGCAATCCGTAGTAAAGTGAAAGAGCTTGGCTTTAAATACGTCTGGGTGCGCGACGGTAAAATCTTTATTCGTAAAAACGACGAATCACACTACATTTTTGTGAAAAATAGAGACATTTTAGAGAAATTGTCATAATGGCGCTATAATTGTTTTTGTTACTTAAAGGCATGACCACTAATTTAAATTTTTACTACCAAAATGTAAGAGGATTAAGAACCAAAACCGATCACATATTTAAAAATGTTATTTGTAGCAATTTTGATGTTATAGTTTTAACAGAAACTCGGCTGAACAGTAATGTTTTGGATAACGAGCTGTTCGATGGTCGTTATCTTTTATAGAGACGCGACCGAGAAAGTAGTGGGTTCCACTGTAGAAAAGAGGGAGGTGGTGTGCTTATAGCAATCTCTAGACGCTTCAGGACATTTCGGTTATTTGATTGTGAATCGCATTGCGAGGACCTATGGATTAAGTTGGAACTGATAGACTCAGATGGAAAAGCAAAAAACTTAATTATTTGTGGAGTTTACATTCCTTCTCCTGTTCAGAAGCACATTCTTAAGCATTTTGTAGATAATTCGAATCGAGTCTTGGAGAGCACTAGTGGCGAGATCATCTTTCTCGGTGATTACAATCTAAATAGTTTAGTGTGGAAAGAAACTCAAAATCCTGGACTTATACCGGAAAAGTCTTGCGGATTATTGCACGATTTACTAGTCGATTTTATGTCATTGAATAATCTATCGCAACTAAATTCCAGATTAAACGTAAATAACAGAATGCTTGATCTTGTGCTAAGTACCATAACAACTTTACAGTTTGAGATATGTCCTTGTCCGTTGGTTCCAATTGACTCTCACCACCCACCATTGCAATTTCCTATCATAATTGACTGTCCCGTAAATTTATCCCCTAAGGATAGTTTTAAATTTAATTTCTACAAAGCTGACTATGAGAAAATTTTAAGTGATTTAAATGACGTCAAGTGGAGTGATGAATTTAAGAACTGTGCTTCGGTCGATGCCATGGTGGCGGTTTTTTATGGCCTATTGAAATCTTTTATAATACAACATGTTCCCAAATCAACACCATGCAATAAAAATAAATTCCCTGTTTGGTTCTCAACCTCATTAATTCGATCGTTAAAAGAGAAACAAAAGTACAGAATCAATTATCGAAATTATGGGAATCCCCGTGACAAAATTGCATTTGACATACTGAGGGTGAGATGCGCCCGCCTAGTGGACCTCAGTTATGCGAGGTACTTGGAGAGTTTAGAAACTTCCTTGAAGTGTAACCCTAAATTACTATGGACACATATAAAACACAAAAGGAAAAGTAGTTCCACGAACCCTGCTCAAATGTCCTCTGCTGATAATGTCACTACAAACGGGCCTGACATCTGTAATCTCTTTGCCACTCAATTCTCCGCTGTATATCATACGGACTTTGTTCCTATCCCAGAGGGTTCCTGTAAACCAACTATTGGTAGTCTGACAAAGATATCGGTAACCAAAACTCAGGTCTACAGGGTGTTAAAAGACTTGAAGCATCTAAAGGAGCTGGCTCGGATGATATACCAGCGATATTTGTTGTGAAGTGTGCAAGTAGCTCGGCCTCTAAGCATTATTATAAATAAGTCTCTGAGCTCGGGCGTTTTTCCATCTGTTTGGAAAGAGACACTTGTCTTGCCTTTGTTTAAGCATGGTGATGGTGGTATGGTAAAGAACTATAGACCGATATCGCTACTAACTGTTTTCGCAAAGGTATTCGAAATGTTGCTATGTCCTATATTGTCCTGGCATTTTAAACAAATTGTCGTACAAGAACAGCATGGGTTTATGAAGGGAAGGTCTACAGCAACCAATCTGACATGCTTTGTCGGAGACTTCACTGAGGCCATGGATCATGGACAGTCTATAGATGCAATTTACACCAACTTCAGCGGGGCCTTCGACAAAGTGAACCATGAACTACTACTGTACAAGTTGTACCGCTGTGGAATCGGCGGGAGTTTCTTGAATTGGTGCCGGATATCAAGGATTGGATATCAAGAGTTGTGATTGGCGGTCACTCATCTGGGCCCTTTGTTGCTCATTCTGGTGTTCCTCGGGGATCCCATTTGGGCCCACTATTCTTTAACTTGTTTGTAAATGACATAGGGTCATGCTTCGTCAATTCTAAATTTTACATGTTTGCCGACGATCTCAAGTTTTTTGGTCCTGTTAACTCACCTGAGGATGCCTTGTTACTGCAAGGTGATCTAAACAATCTCGTGTCATGGTGTCGTTCGAATGGTATGACTTTGAACACTGAAAAATGTTATGTGGTCCGTTTTTCAAGAAAAAGAACTTCAAGATTTAGAACTTACTACGCAGATAGCATAGCACTGACGGAAGTTGATCAGATTCGTGACCTTAGAGTTATACTCGATAGCAAGTTGCGTCTAAACCTCCATATTGACTTCATTGTAAAAAAGGGTTTTAAAATGCTTGGGTTTGTTTTACGCAATTTCAAAGAATTCAAAAAGGCCTCCACCAAGATAACTCTTTACAATTCACTCGTGCGCAGCTCCCTTGAATACTGCAGTGCAGTATGGAACCCACACTATGATATTTATAAAAAACGTTTGGAGAGTGTGCAAAAGCGTTTCCTTTGGCACTTATCATATAGCCATAATGGAGCAAAAAAGTCACCCAGTTATAGTGATCGCCTTACATACTTCGGCATCAAATCTCTTTTTGAGCGCAGAACAGTCCTGGACAGCTTGTTTCTGTTTAAGCTGGTGAACGGACTGACAGACACCCCTTACCTACTGTCCCAAGTAACCATTCAAGTTCCCAGGAGGCTACCTAGAAAGAGCAAATTTACTCCGTTCGTGAAAAGTTTTGCTCGTTCAAATCTGGGTCAAAATTCCACGTTAAATAGAATGTTTAATAGCTACAATGCAGTTCATAACAAGAGTACAATACAAATTGATCACAAGGGTGGTTCGGGACAACATTATGAAATTGATATTTTCTCAAATAGGCTTCACAGTTTTAGGATCGCTATTGGGCTGACACTCTGTTCACCAGTTTAAATTCTGATTTTTAAATTCTGATTTTTATTTTTATTTTTTATTTTCAATTTTGATTAAATATATTCATGTTGATTTTAATTTCATTTTGGTACAATTTAATTTTGTTTGAATTTGATACAGTATATTTTGATTTATTGAATTGATATTATTAATGTTGTATTGATTTAATGTAATTTCGATAATATTTTTAATTAATTATGACTTGTCTTGATTTGTTTTTAATGCATTTTTAATATTTGTTTTATGTTGTCATTGTATTTTACTTTTTATTCTATCAATGTTATTGTAAGTGTTTGCATGCTGTTTGTGCCTATAAGTGAGCCAACATTTAGATTCATTTTTCGTTATGTATTCATCTGTACTGTGTATGTATTAGTGTTGAGTTCGTTGGCGCAACTTTATAATAAATAAATAAATTCATAAGGCGTAAGGGTGTTTGTAATTTGTTGTAGGTAGTTTCGATATCGGTAAAATTAAAAAATTATAAGTAAGATTATTCTAGAATACGCATTACACATCAGCTCCTGTAGAAAAAAGGTTACATTAAATCAAGTTTATTGAAAATCAAGACATTTCATTTATATTCATCTTCAACACATACATAAAAAAATTTGCACATGTAAGTCACTGACATATTTTTAGACAACAAGGCTAAATTTAAGCAAAGTACACACACATGCACACGTACACACACACACCCTCATATACACAAACACTCATGCACTGCTGTCGACTTAGAAAAAGAAAAAATAATTAAAAAATTTAATTCTTTTTTTTATATTTGAATTACTATATATTTCAACATGATTATAGAAAAAGTATATTTTTTCACAGTTCAAATATTTTTTTGCTACATTCATAATAGCCGGCAAAAAAGCTCGCGATCCATCCCATTGTAAGTGGCCTCCTTTAATAGCATTAGTAATAGGTGATTTATTTATTAATAGTAATTGTGACTTATTATGTAAATGATGTAAGGAAGCAATAAAGTATTGAGTATTGAGTATTGAGTATTGATTGTAATCTCAATTAATGAGGCGTTACTAATCGTAGGTGTCAGTTAAAATTGCCTTTGTTTCAGTAATTTAACTGGTTCCCTTCCCTTTACCCGTAACACAACCACGTAAACGTAATGGCAGTCAAAAAGGAGCGACTGTGGAACCACCCCAGACAAGATCTTACTTGAGAAACTCTACTACCTCTTGAAGGATCCGTCACCACGATGACTTCGGATTATTTATTATTAAATGTAAGAAATAAAGTACTAAACAAGGTGACTCGAGGCGTATCCGGACATCGTTGATGGAGAGGAGGCGTGAGCGCGTGAGGCAGGACCGGTGACGTAAGGGCGAGCTAGCTGGCACGTGTAGCACAATCGCCAAGGATGTTCTGGCTAGCACGCAAGATGCAAATGGTGAGGCATACAGACTGGTACGCAGGGCAGGAGTGGAATTGGCGTGCGGACTGGCACGCAAGTCAGGAGCGGAGTCGGCGTGCGGGCAGACAGGCACGCACGGCATGAATGGAGGCACACAGGATAGAAGTACTAAGTAGTGAAGGTTTGTCGGTAGTTATGTTAATAGCTCCGAAGCTTGAGATCGACTGGCTTTCTTCGATAAGTGTGGGCTTTTATAAGAAAATCGTGTTCAGTCGAAGCCGTTGTTTGAAGTTTGAATCCGTCTTGCCGGCCAGGGATAATCGAACGAGTTCTTACTTGTGAGGGCACTGCTGTAGTCGTATTTGTTGGTGGGAATCCGTCCAAGTGGATATTATCGCCGCCTTGAGTTCCATATTTCGAAAAGTATGCATGATGTGCGGTCGCCTTTTTGGAACAATCTCTTTGGTGTACTTTACATTAATCAAAATTACAATTTGTAAAAGTCATTAATATCAATTAAATTGTCTAAGTGACATGACAAATATTTTTATTTAAACAAGAAAAACAAATAGAATTAAAAAAAAAAAGATAATAAAAATTAGCAATACTGAACAAGGAAAATTTATTTTATATTACAGGACCGAGAACAGTAAGTCTCATAGTTTCGTTTCTAGTATTTTACAATAGGGACTACGAGGCTCGAGGGGATAATGTCCGATACCTCAGTTTGAACCCAAAATGGGTACCGTTCATATTCGCCTTAAATGCTTGCAGAATTTAGACCCAGCGACCCGAATGGCTTACCTGCAGTTGTGATGAAACACTGCGCAGCCGAGTTGTTTGCCAATCTTACTCGCCTGTATCCTGTAAGGTCCCTAAATCCTGGCAGCTGGCTAAAGTGCAACCAGTACCTAAAAAGGGAAGCCATGCAGATCCTATCAACTACCGAACTATTGCAATCACCTCCATACTTTGCAAATTTATGGAGCGTGTATTGAACAATCGTCTCCTGGCATACCTTGAGTCTAACGAGCTCCTTAGTGGGTTTCGGCGGAACTGGAAGATAGCCTTAGGCTGAAAGAAATAAGCGTCAATGATAAAATAATACAGTTGGTCCGTAATTTCTTAAGCTATACTGACTTTAAACAACATAATGGGGTTTTTAATAACAATGCTCGCCTCTTAAATTTAATTTTCACTAACTCTACTTGCCTTGTAACTAGATGTAAAGAACCGCTAGTTTCTGAAGATGCCCACCATCCTGCCTTGCATTGTAGTTATCAAATATTGAACCTTGAATTTTTAAAGCCAGGGCCACGCTTTGTAAAATTGTTTCGTAAGGCTGACTATAACATAATAAATGATGCCTTACTGGCTTATGACTGGTCCAAGATGTACGGTTGTGGAAATATTGAACTGGCTTTGGATGAATTTTACAGCATTGTTAACGACGTAATATGTAAGTTCGTGCCTTCATTCGAAGTAAAGGATGATTCGAGATATCCCCCGTGGTTTTCCAGGGCACTCATCAAAATAATAAAAGAAAAAATTAAATTTCATAAACGTTGGAAACGTTACGGTAGAATGAGTGACTTCGACACTTTCAGTGTCCTACGCAAACGTCAAAAAAATGTTCAACTTGAATGCTATAATAAATATATCCAAACTGCGGAAGATAACATAAATAAAAATAGTAAACAGTTCTGGACTTTTGTGAAGTCTAAAAAAAGCTCAAATGAGTTGCCTAAGTCGTTATTTTTGGATGGAATCATATGTACAGAGGGTAATGAAATATGTAATTTATTTAATTCTTACTTTCAGTCTGTATTTGAGCCTCGAATTGCTTTTGCTTTCCCATCAGACAGTAATACTTATAATTTACCATGTTACTCTGGAAATATATCAATAGGATCTGTTGATATTTTAACACATATCGTAGGAAAACATATGAAAGATATTGATGAAGCGAAGGGGGGGTGGACCGGACGGCATACCAGCTATATTTTTAAAAAATTGCTGGAAGACTCTTTCTGGTCCACTGTGTTATCTTTTTCAGCTATCATTGAGAACAAGTTCATTTCCTACTGCCTGGAAACGTTCTTACATAGTCCCAATTCACAAAGCTGGAGACAAACATAATGTTCTTAACTATCGAGGTATTTCCAAGATTAGTATTATTCCTAAATTATTTGAAAAGTGTGTTTTTGATATAATCTATCCCAAACTTAGCTATGTAGTAATTGGACAACAGCATGGTTTTGTCAAGAGAAAATCCACTGAGACGAATCTTTGTGAATTTACTCATAATGTTGCTACTTCAATGGATAAAGGTAGTCAGGTCGATGCGGTGTATACCGATTACTCCAAAGCCTTTGACAAAATTCCTCATAATCTACTTCTTCGCAAGCTTGAAGTTATCGGTATACATGGTGATTTGCTTAGGTGGCTTGCGTCATATTTGCGGGATCGAAGCCAGGCAGTGGTTATTAAGGGCTTTTGTTCAACTTTTATTCCAGTTACAACCGGTGTGCCTCAGGGTTCACACCTTGGTCCCTTATTATTTAATTTATTCATCAATGACATTTATTCTGTATTTCAACATTCAAATTGTTTACTTTATGCTGACGATATGAAAATTTATAAAAATGTAAAAAATTACTCAGAGTGTTTGTTACTACAAAACGATTTAAATAATTTGTATAGCTATTGCGAAAAAAACTGCCTACATTTAAATATTAAAAAATGTTGTGTCATTACATTTACAAGAAAAAAGAAGAAAAATATATTTTTCGATTATAAGATTAACCACACATCCTTGACGCGGGTTACTGAGGTGAGGGACTTGGGAGTAATTCTTGATTCTCAATTGTCTTTCAGAACTCATATTGAATTCATCACTTCTAGGGCTTTCCAGATGTTGGGCTTTATTCTTCGAATAGGTAAAAAATTTAAACGTTGCTCTACTGTCACTCTTCTGTTCAACAGTTTCGTTAGGTCGATTCTGGAATATGCATCAATTATCTGGAATCCTCACTATAATTCACATACTGATAGTGTAGAAAGAATTTATTCAAAATTTGTTAAGCATCTTTCATTTAGGTGTTCGCATTGCAAAAACAATTGTGATGTTAACAATCAAAATTCCTTGTATAATCGCCGCCGAGTAAGAGACCAGATCTTTTTGTACAAAATTATTTACAACATCATAGATTCCCCGTTTCTTATGAGTAACATTTTCTTTAGGTGTCCCCGGATAAGTTCTAGATGTAAGAATTTGTTCTGTGTTCCTCCTGCTAAAACCAACTATACTGCGAATATGTTTTTAAACAGAGCTTGTAATGATTATAACAAGAAATTTAATTCTGTAGATATGTTTCATTCCAGTGTGATTGTTTATAAGAGGAAAATTAGGGAGGAGCTTATTATCCATTAATCTCTATTCTTATATTTTTGTTTATTTTGATTAGATTGTAATAATGTAATGTTTATTTTTATGTATTAATAATGATTTAACTTTGTATTGCTAAAATTTGTATTGCTGTAACTACCTTAATTGAGTTAGTTATTGGTGGAAACTTTATTGATTTGTTATATTATTTATATTAATTTATATAACTGTATTAAAATATTGTATGTTTCCCAAATAAATAAATAAATAAATAAATAATTAACCAGTATGGTTTTCGCAGTTGACGCTCGACTGGAGATCTTCTTGTGTATGCCACTCACTTATGGAGTGAAGCCTTGAAGGGTCATGGTGGAGCAATAGCTGTATCCTTAGACATTTCCAAAGCCTTTGATAGGGTCTGGCATGATGGTCTCTTGAGTAAGCTTCCAGCATATGGAATACCTAATGGGTTCTGCAACTGGATATCTGATTTTCTGAGGGAACGGTCTATTCGAGTAGTCTTAGACGGCTGCTCTTCCTAATGGCAATATATGCCGGGGTACCTCAGGGATCTGTTCTCTCTGCTGTAGGAGCAAGGCGCTGGTTAGAAAAATTGAAAACTCGCACACTACATAAAAGGTTATTTTATTTAGCAACGTGCACACCACGTACATAAATAACTGTTTGTTTGCACTCGCACACCTTTCTTATTACTAAGTACATTGAACTTAATTATGTTGTAAGTGTCTCACTTTAGTATCACTTTACACTTTACACAAGTATCACTTTTAAATGCACATAAGTAATAAATTGATAATATTTAATATTTGTGGCTATAGCCCACACGCGCTGCAATCAGCGATACATTTTACATACAGATCTGCCAACATTATAGAAATCTAACAATATTGCCACATGACAAAACTTTATGTTACGTTCAGGACTTAACATAGTTGCGGCCTCGGCAAACAATATTTGGAAAATGAAACTATAATTTAAACATTTAAGATCAAACTTTACAATCTTATTCTAAAAGAATCAACTCAAAAATACTTATGTACTACATACATCATTATCTTCAATAGGCAGAACACAAACCTTTGAGATACTAGTTCTAGTTACGAACCCTTTTTGGTTTTTAACATCTATAGCACGCACCCTGCCATCCTCCCCCGGATGCACTCCAACCACTCTGCCCATAGGCCACGTGAGAGGGCTGGTATTGTCATCTTTAATAATGACCAATGTTCCAACCTTTACATTAGGTCTACTAGCTTGCCACTTAGGCCTATTTTGCAGCTGCACGAGGTATTGTTTGTTCCACTGTTTCCAGAATGACTGCTGCATTTGCACACACTGTTTCCAAAACTTCAATCTATTAGTTGGAACATCAGTCACATCTGGCTCTGGAAAGGACTGTAAAGGTGCCCCCGTGAGAAAATGACCGGGGTGAGATAAGACATATCATCATAATCTGACCTAATTAAGGGCACTAAAGGCCGGGAATTCAAGATTCCTTCAATTTGTACCATAACAGTATACAATTCTTCATAAGTAAGGCATTTATCCCCTACTACACGCTTTATATGATACTTAACACTTTTTATACCGGCTTCCCATATGCCCGCAAAATTTGGTGAATATGCAGGTATAAACTTAAATGAAATCCCTAATGAGTTAGTATAATTATGAACAGCTGCTCGATGTTCACTAGAATTTTGCATTTTATACAGCTCCTTTAATTGGTTCCTTGCGCCACGGAAATTAGAAGCGTTATCTGAATATATTACAGATGGTTTATTTCTTCTCGAGATAAATCGTTTTAAAGCGGCCAAATAAGTATCAGTAGTCATATCTGTAACGAGCTCAACATGTATAGCCTTAGTGGAAAAGCAAATGAACAATACAAGGTATCCCTTTGATATTAAAACCTTTCTGGCCCGTGATTGTTTTATTTGGAAAGGACCTCCATAGTCAACTCCTACCACTTCAAAAGGACGCGAAGCTGTTACACGACTATGTGGCAAGGTACCCATCAATTGTGAAGCCTACTTTGCCTTAAGTTTAAAACATACCACACATCTATGTGTAACATTCTTTATTTCTCTTAAAGCATTGATCAGCCAATATTTTTGATTTAAGTAACTCAATATAAGCTTAGGCCCAGCATGTAATAACAGCAAGTGGGCATTGTGAATAATCAGTGTAGTTATATGTGATTGTTTAGGTAAAATAATAGGATGCCTTTGGGTAAAGGACATCTTTGAATGTTGTAGCCTTCCTCCAACCCGTAAGACACCTTTATCATCTAGAAAAGGATTTAATTGTAATAAACTACCTTTAATTGGATGACCATTGCTTAAGCATTTAATTTCAGAACAAAAAATAAGTCTTTGTTCACATTTGACAATAATTGTTGAAGCAAAATTCAGTTCACTTACAGTTAGAGAATTATTAATTTTATTTTTTGAATTTTTGCAATTGTTATAAAATCTAAATATGTAAGCAACTATTCTTTGTAATTTACCCCATGATGAGTGTTTGCAAAATAGATTCTTTATAAATTCATTATCCTTTACCTTTATATTTACCAAACATGTGTTTTTAACCTCTGGCAGTTTGTGAATATCAATATTATTATTAGAATTAGGACAATAATTTTTATCATGCATAACCTGTGGACCATGCCACCATAATAAATTATGCTTCAGCATATCAGGCTCTAGCCCTCTTGATATACAATCAGCTGGATTAAGTTGTGTATTTATATAATACCATGAAAACCCTTTAGTATTTTCTATAATACATTTTACTCTGTTGGCAACATAAACAGACAGACGAACAGGCTCAATTTTTAACCAAGCTAAAGCAATTTGAGAATCTAAGTACAGGTATACATCAAGCTGTTCTTTACTTGTTTTTAAACATAAAGTATTATATATCTTCTTAACTAAAATAGACAACAAGAGTGCACTATTGAGCTCAAGCCTAGGCATTGTTAACTGCTTCCCAATGGGACTGACTCGAGACTTAGAGCAAAGTAAGTCCATAGTGACTGAACCATCAGGTTTAACCACCCTTAAATATAGACAACATCCATAAGCATCATTTGATGCATCTGCAAATCCTATTAATTCTATTTTTTTACTTAAAGATATGTCTATGTTCCTAGCAATCGAAATACACGACATATTAATTAAATTTAATGCAAAACCTTGCCATTTTTCATTTAACTCTGAAGGTAAAGGAACATCCCAAGCTAAATTCGTTTTCCAGAGTTCTTGTAAAAATAATTTTGCTTTAACAAAAATAGGACCGACCATTCCCAAGGGGTCAAAGAACTTGCTAACAAAACTTAAAACCTCCCGTTTAGTGTAAACATTACTTAACTGTTTTTTCGGACAGCACACATCAATACTATCAGTTTTTATATTGTAATGTAATCCTAATGTTTTTACAGAAATATTATTATCATAAGCTAAATCAATATTTTCTAATTGGTGCTTCTCTATGGGAATATTAGCTAAAATTTGTGGTACATTAGAATACCATTTATGCAATTGGAAACCTCCCAAATTTAATAAATCAATTAATTCATTTTTTAACTGTTCTAACTCTTTTATATTGTTTGTACCCCCACAAATATCATCTACATAGGTTCTATGCCTCAAGGTTGATGCTGCTAAATTATATTTGTCACCATATCTGTTAGCTAATTCAAGTAGACAGCGAGTAGCCAAGTAAGAAGAACTTTTTAAACCATATGTGACAGTTTGAAGTTGAAGACATTTAATATTATGCTCATTAGACTCTCGCCATAAAATATTTTGGAGTTGACAATGACTTTTGTCTAATTTTATATTTCTGAACATTTGCCTTATGTCACAGATAAGTATATATTTATCCAATCTAAACTGTATTAAAATATCAATTAAATCATTCTGAACTATAGGGCCATTCAGCAAAATATCATTTAAGGAAATCCTATTTTTAGTTAACATGCTACCATCAAAAACTACTCTTAACTTGGTGGTTTTAGATCCTTCATTAAAAACAGGATGATGAGGCAAAAAATAAATGTTACCTTTCTTAAGATCATATTGTGATATATCAACTAGCTGGGCATGTCCTTGTTTAATATAATCATCTATAAACAATTTGTATTTATTGAATAAATCTGGATTCTTAGATAATCTTTTTTCAATGTTATAAAATCTTTGCAAAGCACAGGTTAAGGAATCGCCTAAATCAATCTCTTCAAATGGCAACTTAAGTGGCAAAGATACCTGAAATCTATTATTTTTAAGGACTACATTTTCATGGAAACACTTTTCTGCTAATTCTTGTTCGGAATTAGATTCAAAAAAGGTTTCAGGCACCTTCTCACACTCCCAAAATTGTTGTAATTGTTTATGAATAGAATCATCACACTTGGAACAAGTTTCCTCAAAATAATTATTAGTTAAATACTTATTAATTAAATTGCAATATTTAATGCCCTTAGTATTGTCCTTACTAACAACAGTACCACCCACAACATACCCCAACTTAGTGTTAATAAGGTAGGGTCCGTTGGGTGTCAGCGGTATCCGCTCACGTAGCAACACCTGGAAAAACACATCACAAGCTAAAAGCAGTTGCACATGCCCAGGCGCATAAAAACTAGCATCAGCCAGCTGTACATAGGAAGGGATATTTAAGTGTGCAATATCAATCAATTGGTGAGGTATAGTGCAAGATATCTTTTCAATAACAGAACAAGTGACAGGCAAACTAAATTCTCTTTGAAGACAAGAGCCAATAGTAAATCGTGCAATATTATTTATATTATTTGTGCCTTCGCACACACCCACTACAGTATGAGACTGCGAGGAAATTAAACATTTAATTTGATCAGCAATTTCTTTGGTGATCATTGATACTTCACTACCAGAATCAAGGATAGCCCTAACATACATAAGAGACCCATCCTTTTTAACCAATTTTATCATAGCAGTTGGCAACAGTACATGCTCATTTTTCCTGCAGTTAAAAAGTGACACCTTGCAATCTCCCATGGCTTCAGATTCATTATCTGCTGAAATATTATTGTTGTCATTATGCAACAATGTATTATGCACACCCCTGCATTTAGCACAGCGAAAGTTAAAATGACACTTCTTTGAGTGGTTATTCAAGCATAGCTTACATCGCTTTGTTTTTTCAATAAATTTTAATTTATCACTCAATGAACTTATTTTAAATTTTGAACAATTATAAATTTTATGATCATCTTTATTGCAATACTCACATGAGTTTTGCCTGGTAAACAGGCTTACTCGTGGGGCTCCTCCACCACCACTTGTCCTTTTGTCTGGTTGAGCCGTTGCCTCAAAGGCTATTGCTTTGTTTTCTAAAAATGTTAAGAAATCACACAACTTATAACTATTATCCTTGACATTACATTGATCCAAATAGAATGACCTAACTGTATAAGGGTCTATTTTTCTAGATAATATTGCAATTAAGATCATATCCCATTGAGATACAGGTTGCCCTAAACTCTCCAATGCACTCAAGTTTTGCTTAATATCAGCAACAACATTTCTTAACACTACAGAAGTACACTTAACTATAGGCACAATATCCAATATTTTATTTATGTGATCAGTTATAATTTTGTTTTTATTATCATATCTTTCCACAAGTAAGTTAAGAGCTTTCTTATAATTACTAGATTCTAAAGTTAAATTTTTTATTAAGTCTAAGGGCTCCCCCCTTAGAAAGCTTCGCAAATAATACAATTTTTGAGTTTCACTTAGTTTTTCATTTGAATCAATTAAACTTTTAAACAAATTGATAAATGGGTAATACTCACTGCTTTGCCCACTAAAGTTTTGAATATTAATTTTAGGTAAATTTACATTATCTGTTGTAGGACTACATAATGTTGTAGACTTACTGGCATTTTTGCAACTTAGTGCTTGCTGCAAACATGATAAGGCTGCTATATATTTATCTTCATATTCATTGAATTCATTCTCATCTTTAGTGGGAATTTTGTGGCAATAAGTTTGGTAATTTTCAAATGACTTTTCCAGGTAATTTATTTTCACCTTAAGGGTTTCCAGTGAAATTTCTTCAGCCCAATGAGGAAGTTGCGTCATATTAAACAATTTAGTTATAGAGCCCTTTAGCTGGCCACGAGCAGCAATATACTCTTCTAATGTTTTTGCCATCGCGCAACGTATTTTTTCTTAGGTTTATCACTATGACCAAACTATGACACTGGATACTCAACAAAAATACTTATGTAGTAACTAATTCTCAACCCTTAAATCGGCTTGCAATATAGTACACATTTATTTGCCAATTCTATTATTTATAAGTTAAAATTTTAATTTTTCAAACATAGAATAACTTTACTAGTCCAAAATTGAAATAACTGACGCCGATCCGCCGACAAGAACAAAAAATGGCTGCAAAAAAATGTCAAGCACACGACGCAGAGCAGATGCACATTCCACAAACACCAGAAGCGAAGTTCCCGCGCCGCGTATTCCAGTAGTACCAACTGCAACCAATCTCCGCTGCTGCCACAGCTTATCGACCAATGATGTCACTGCTTAGCCGCCGCGCCAATCTCAATATTGTTGAATTGACCAATCGACTGATTGTGTTGTAATCTAAGGTTGTAACGATCTTTGTTGCCTTTAAGCACACTTACGTTCATATATATTGCGTAGTTTTAATAGCATCTAATGAAATTTTTTGACGAATTTTTCGTTTATTTTTCCACAGCTTCTATTTTCAATGGCATTGACAAACCATTCCTCATTTTAGGTAGATACTTCGTAGAAATTGACTTCTATCACCGCTTCTATCTTGCTTATTTATAGAATAAGCCTTACAAAGAATCAACCTTCTCTTCTCGAAGGACCATTTTTATGTAGGAGCAAGGCGCTGGTTAGAAAAATTGAAAACTCGCACACTACATAAAAGGTTATTTTATTTAGCAACGTGCACACCACGTACATAAATAACTGTTTGTTTGCACTCGCACACCTTTCTTATTACTAAGTACATTGAACTTAATTATGTTGTAAGTGTCTCACTTTAGTATCACTTTACACTTTACACAAGTATCACTTTTAAATGCACATAAGTAATAAATTGATAATATTTAATATTTGTGGCTATAGCCCACACGCGCTGCAATCAGCGATACATTTTACATACAGATCTGCCAACATTATAGAAATCTAACAATATTGCCACATGACAAAACTTTATGTTACGTTCAGGACTTAACATCTGCAACGTTTTTCTTGCTGCACATTAATGACCTGCTAACCCCAGGCATTATTGGTTACGCTGTTGACAGCACCGTTGTAAAGATATACATGTCCAATACGCGAGCGAGTCCTCCAGAAATCCGGGCTTTCAGAGAGTCCGTGATTGAGCGGGTTGATTTGGCCTTAAAGAAAGTGTCCGATTGGGGCGATTCCAAGTTGGTCAAAGTTAATCCGTCAAAAACACAGGCGTGTTTATTCTCCGCCAAAAAGAGCAGATCGACCTAACGCCCACTATCCAAAATTGTTTCTGTACCTTACCCGACCACCTAGGGCTTCTGAGCGTAACTATACGTCCCAACTAAACTTCGGACAACAAATGGTGTCCATGGCTTAAACTGCTTCAAAGAAGTTGGGAATCATCTCGAAGGTCCTACGGTACTTTGAACGGCTATTTAATTTGTATACAGCTTTTTTTTTCGAAATGGACAGTTATTTATGGCCCTATTAACCTTTTAAATTTCACCGGACTTTGTGGCCTAGCGCTGAGGGCGCTTAGCCAGAACTTAAACTACTCCTACATACGATACGCCTAAGGGCCCCGAGAGGGCACGGACCTCGGCTTAGGACGTCGTATATTGAAACTACCACTGGTTCGGAAGGGTCATCTACTGCCAAAGAACCAGCAAGAAACTCAGTAGGAATGCGTACACCGCGTTAGCCTGTCCCACCGGTGGGTTAGGCGATTCAAATGCCATATTGCCCTTTTTCTGACTGGAACGTCGTCGGGATCTGTTAAGTAATTACGCGGACGCCTGTGACGGACTTGCGCGTCTGGGTTGGCTGTGTAGTCAGCTGACTTATTGACCAGAGGGTTGGGATGGTGGGGAGCGTTGTCGAAGTAGCATCTAGAAACCAACTTCATCAACGTGGCAATAGTCGGCAGCTCGGGATCTTTATGCAGATCTAAATTGCGGAGATAGGGAGGAGCCCCGACGCATTTGCGTAAGAACCTATTTTGAATAACCTGCAAGGGATTGATATTCGACTTGCTGGCGTGAGCGAAACCACACTGGCATATGTCATGATGGGGCGGATGCAACTTTTGTAAAGTGTAAGCTTATGTCTAAGCGACATTTTAATTTTCTTGCAAATTAGAGGGTGCAGCCTACCCATGACGAAGGTGGCTTGGTCCCGGACTCGTTTTATGTGATCCGCGAATGTAACTTCACTATCTTAAGTGACTCCCAAATATTTGACTATTTTATCCCAGGGGATCGGAGTACCAAAAAGAGAGATCTGACCTAATCTTTTGGATGGTTTCCTAGAGGTTGTCCTAGAGCAGGTTGAAAGAGAGAAGTACACTGCTGCACTTTTTTCTGGGTTGACTTCTATTCTCCATTTCCTAAACCAAGTGCCTAATGCGTTGGCTGCGGATTAGAGTATTCTAGTTAACCCACATAGATTCCTATCAGATGTGTATAGCGCAGTGTCGTCTGCGAAGAGCGCGAGTTCTAATTTCTCCGTCTTCGGCATGTCGCTAGTGTATAGTGAAAACAAAGTCGGAGAAAACACCGAGCCTTGAGGGACACCGGCTAATACAGGGTGGGGATTAGGGATTGCACCATCCAATCTGTAACGAAAGGTTCGACACTGTTAAAAGTCTCGTATGATGTGCACGAGGCTGTCTGGCACGCCTAGTTCGAAGAGCTTGAATACCAAGCTGTTGTGCCGGATCTTGTCGAAGATTTCGCCACCTCAAAGAAAAGCGCATCCGTGCCTATCGGTTTTCGACCTACGTTCCTTTGCTCCAAGATGCGGTGTACCTGTTGGACGCAGGAGCGACGGGACCTAAAGCCGGACTGTTCATCCGGTAACAGGTGCTTGGAGTGGATGACTTCTCAAAGCCTGTTCAAAATTATCCTTTCGTATAATTTGCCTATCACTCTAAGCAGACTAATAGAACGGTAACTTGTAGGTAAATTAGCTGGTTTTTCTGGTTTCCTAATACCGATGACAATCGCTTCCTTTCATGTTTGCGGAAAGGAGCAGTTTGTTAGTAAGTTATTGAATATAATTACTAACAGTTGTATGAGTGCGAGTGGGAGAGCTTTCAAAACCCTGTTTGGTATTTCGTCTAGACCTGGGACTTTTCGCGGTTTTAGGTTTTTAAATATTATCTGTACATCTTCCACGGTTACCGGTTGGAGGCTCTCAGTTGGTGGGTTGCCACATTTAGTTTCTACTGTGCTATTGACAGTTTCTATGTGGAGGGAGTTAGTGCTTTCTGTACTCGGTGTACATTGTTGGGCTAAGCTATCGGCTAGGGTTTCAGCTTTTTCGGAGTCATCGAAGCAGGAGTCATGGGCGGTGGCCTAAGAAGCGGAGGCATCGATGACGTGGTAGAGTCTATCTCAAGAGACTTTGCCAAGCTCCAGTAAGCCAGATGCGAAGGCGAAATCTCTTCAAGAAGCGCGTCCCAGTTGAAAGTTGCCAGTTTAACAGTCTTCTACAGATTACATTTTGGAGAGTGCGCAAATGCTCTTTTTGATCAGGTTGAACCTACACCCTTCTAACATTGGAATACTAGACGCAGACGAGCCTTCCATCCCTTTATAGTAGATATGCCAAGAAGTCGAACCAAACGCTTCGATAGTTCCTTTTGGGTGCGGATCGCCAAGGTGTGGAATGAACTGCCTGCGTCTGTTTTTCCAGAAAACTATAGTCCTAGTTCTTTCAAGCGTCGAGTGAATAGGTATCTCGTGGATAGATGTGTAACACCTTCGTCTTCATCGTCACTTTCCGTCAGGTGAGATAGAAGACAAACATCTTATCCTTTTTCAATAAAAAAAAAATTAAAATAATGTGGTTGGTGGAGTTTTTATTGTGGCGAAACAAGGATTATCAGTTAAAAATTTCACCAAGAATGAAGTAACGGGAGCAGCGGCAGAAAAAAACAGCAATGTCTATTGCATAAAAAAATACAAAACCTACCCTACACTTGAGAATTTTCAGTGCCCATTTTCCTTTTTGTCCATCGTTTGGATACTTGGGGGAAGGGAGACTTGCCGAGCGCGAGATTGTAAATTTAAAAAAAAATTATTTATGAGGGTTTCTCCAAACTGGTGGTAGGCAGTAGAGTCATATTTTATTTAACGTCAGTAGGAACAAGTAATTGTCAACGTTAAGAAATAAATATTTAAATAACAATTTTGACTTTATGGAATCTTGCATAAAATCTGTTAAGATAATGTAGTATCTGATGAAATAATAAATTTTCCTACTAACATTTATAATAGGTCTTTACCTATGAAACTGCCGTTTTGCCGTACTGGCCATTTCAAATGAAAATATTTTTTTTTTTGACTGATAATTCTAATTTCAAATTAATTTTATTTGACAAACATGGAATTCTTTTTTCTAAAATCGTCATTTGTTTAATAGTTAGTGTTTTGTTTTCAACGCATTCGAACATTTTTCGTCATCATGGATAAGTTAAAAATTCGAGTAATTATGGAGTATGAGTACCGTCGTGGCAGCAAAGCGGCACAAGCGGCACGCAACATCAACGACGTTTACGGAGCGAACACTACAAACGAACGCACCACCCGTTATTGGTTTACCCGCTTCCGTTCTGGAAATTTTGACCTGAAAAATGAACCCCGTGGTCGTCCGGAAACTTTGGTCGACAATGACGAATTAAAGGCAATCGTGGAAGCTGATGAAACTCAATCCACGGCTGAATTAGCAGCAGCTTTCGACGTTAGCATCAAAACAATATTGGTCCATTTGCGTCAAATTGGCAAGGTAAAAAAGCTTGACAAATGGGTACCCCACGAACTCAATGACCGCCAGCGCGAAGTACGCGTGGAGACGGCCTTGCACTGCTCAGCAGGCATACAAATGAAGGAATTCTGAACCGCATTGTTACTTGTGACGAGAAATGGATCCTGTTTGACAATCGTAAGCGCTCAGCTAGTTGGTTGGACCCTCGTTCAGCACCCAAACAATGCCGTAAACGAAAACTTACCCCTAGAAAAGTGATAGTCACTGTTTGTTGGTCTAAAGCGGGTGTAATTCATTACAGCTTCTTGCCAAACGGGACAAGCATTACTGCAGATGTGTACTGTGAAGAACTGAACACAATGATGGAGAAGCTCGCACGTCTCCAACCAGCTTTGGTCAATCGTTTGGCTCCACTGCTCCTGCACGACAACGCGCGACCTCATACTGCACAGCAGACGGTCTCCAAGCTACAAGAGTTGGGGTTGGAAGTTCTCCGTCATCCGCCGTACTCACCAGACCTTGCGCCTACAGACTTCTACTTTTTCCAGAATTTGGATAACTTCTTGGCGGGAAAAAAATTCAATACCCGAGAGGCAGTACAAAATGCCTTTGAAGAATTTGTTGCCTCCCGTCCAGCTGATTTCTTCAAGAAAGGCATCAATAAGCTACGAATGCATTGGCAAAGATGCATTGATTGCATGGGTGATTATTTTGATTAATAGAAATAAAATATAAAAAAAAATAAATAAAATAAAAATCTTCATTCGGAACGCACCAAGCGTTCGTTAAGCACAGCTGACCGTTGGCTCCGTAATTTTTCTCAGTAATTAACAAAATACTTTGTTTATTTCAAGTAATAAGTTACCAGTTAACTAACCAGTGCAAGATGAGTACTTGTTATGCTTGTAAAAAGTCATGTAAAGTTAATGAAAAAGTGTTAGTTCAAAAAGTACATGTCAAAAGTTATATCACTTCCTTCGTGTGGGCTTAACTGTACAAAACTATAAGAAACTGTCTTCTAACTGGACGTGCCCTGCGTGCGCGAACAAACTTCCCAGAGGTGATAAAAATGATGATACTCCTGTGAAGCGGACTGATCAGGCGGAAGTTTCTCACGAAAATATTACCCACCGAAAGCAGCCTATTTCCACCTCGCCAGGAGATCCTGACCTGCCAGACCTACGTGAAGTTATTAATGAGCTGCCGATGACTATTCGCAACATCCTACACCCTGAATTGACATCCATTGGTGAAAGAATAAAAGATTTAGAAAAATCTTTACAATTCATCAGCTGTCAGTACGATGACTTACTCAATAAGTTCAAGTCCAGTACTACTGATATAAAGACTCTAAAATATGAGAATGTCGCTTTAAAGATGTAATAACTACTTGCCAAGTCCGTATAAGACACCTGGAGGAGGATAGTGCTAGACAACAACAATGGTCGCGTCTCCAAAATGTTGAGTTAGTCGGTGTTCCTGAAACCCCCGACGAGAACGCCCTGGACGTCGTGCACAAGATTGCGTTGCATATCGGAGTAACAGTCGAAAGAGAACAGATCGAGTTTGCTCATCGGGTGCAACCCCGCCGGCCGCCGGCCTCCGGTTCCGTGCAGTGCCGCGCCATCATCGCCCGGTTCAAACAGAGGACCACCAAGGACAGTGTGATCGCGTCAGCTTGGAAACGCCGTGGGTTTACGGCCAGGGAGGTTGGTTTACAGAGGAACAACAAGATATATATTAACGAGCATTTAACGACAAACAACAAGGTTCTTTTTAAAGATTGTAAAATGAGAGGTAAGGAACTTAACTATAAATACATTTGGACAAAAAACTGCCGGATATTTATAAGAAAAAACGAAACCTCGCCCCCAATTCCCATTGTTTCACAGTTAGATTTAAAGAAACTAATTTGATTGGTGTTTACATAATTCTTAACTCATTTAAAAACTTCTTGCATCTGTTAAAACTATGCCTACTATTGATGTTGATTGTTTATTTCTTCCCTTATGAAGTGATTTGTATTTTGACTTTTGTTCTGAAGCCATATGTTCATACACCCATATCCTACAGTAATTGTCATGTAATGTTCTTATGCACATTTTTATTCATTACACAAATCTACAATTTACTATTATTTTACACAACAAACATAAAACTACTAAACATTAGCACAATTAACACTCTTGCAATACATTGAAAACTTTGTAATTCATTATACTTTACACACAAAACAAAAACTGAATTGAATTGCTCATGCTATAATATTAAAAATATCACCATGTTTACATTAATATATTGGGTTAGTGACTGGATTTATCATAAACTGAGCAACTATGCTAATGGATATTGTTATATAATTTTATTATTTTTATATCAGATAGTATGCCTAAAACATTTTTACTGGTCATGTGCAAACAAAGTTCTCATATTAAGATTATATATTATTTGTAATTTTTTTTATTTTTGCAAAATTATTATTAAGTTTTGATTTCATTATATGTTATTATCAGTTTACTGGGGCTTGCTCCAAATTTTTGTCTAATTACAATGATTCCAGAAATTTTAATCTATTATTTAATACAGCAAAAATCTATCTGAAATTTAGGTACTTACAGAAAGGATTATTTCACTTTGTTAAAAATGTGTTTTACTGCTAACATATTAAATTACAAGATATATTTGTGTTACCAAATTTTTGAAATACTTTAATTTTTAGCTATGGCTATCAATCATAAGAATGACTTGAATATATCTTATCAAAATTTAAGAGGCTTGCGTACCAAAACAAATACTTTTTATAGAAGCTGTTGTCTATCTGATTGCGATATAGGATTATTTAGTGAGACTTGGCTGTGTGATGGCATACTGAACGCTGAATTATGTAATGGAAAGTATGATGTTGTCTGTGGCGACCGTGGCTCGCTCGGCGGCGGAGTGATGGCACTCTGCGGAGCGCGGCTGCAAGCGCTCGCCCGGCCCGAGTTGATGCGACCTGACCTTGAATCTGTCTGGCTGACGGTGCCTGCGCGATGTCTGAACACCACACAGAGTTTACATATAGGTGTAGTACATATTCCTCCTAATTCTAGCATACCGAATAAACTATCCTTATTACTAGATATCTTAAATGAGGCTACTCAAGCCCACCCGGATGATTTCTTCTTAGTAGTAGGAGATTTTAATTTACCGAATATTCAGTGGACATCATGTAAGCCTTTATATTTAAAGAAGGGTAGTGTTGACTTACAAGTCGCAAGTCAGAATTTTATAAGTGATCTTTTATTTTTGGGCTTGAACCAATATAATACTGTGGTTAACTCTCACGGTAATACCTTAGACTTAGTTTTCTCAAATTTTCCGTTATTAGTGAACCAAAGCAAAGTCCCCTTCGTTAAAAAGGACCAGTATCATCCTACCCTTGAAATAAATGTCTCGGAAATTAATAAATTACCAATGAAAACTAAATCAACTATAAAATATTTGTTCAGAAAGGCTAATTATGAGGAGATCAATCAGTATTTAAACACTTATGACTGGCATACATTATTCATGTACGTAAATATAGAATTCATGATTAACAGTTTTTACGATATTTTAAAAACAGTAATTCACAAGTTTGTTCCTCAAGTATTATCGTCGGGTTTCGGTAATTTTCCTGAATGGTATAATAGGTCCCTAATTAATATTATAAAAGATAAGGCAAAAATGCATCGCCATTGGAAAAAGCACGGGAATCCTTCCGAATATGCATCATTTGCTTTGCTACGGCGAGTACAGAAGTCAGTGGAGAAACAATGCTACGTTTCCTATATGCACTGGTCACAAGAAAACATTAAAAAGAGCCAAAGTTGTTTTGGTCGTATGTCAAACCCCGGAAAAAAAGTGGCGGTAGCTATCCAAATAGTATGAAATATGGAGATAGGAACTTGAATGATGGACCTGAAATCTGCGCTGCTTTTAGTGACTTTTTCCATAAACAGTTTAGTAAGCCCAGTAACACACCATTGCCAACTGCTAACGCAATTTTTGGTTAGGTTTCCAGCTTGACTGGCATACTTGTAACCGAAGACGAAGTTTTTGAACTGCTTACTGCATTGGATAAGACAAAGGGTGCAGGCAGCGATAACATACCACCTTTATTTTTTAGTAAATGTGCCAATGCTCTTCATTTTCCTCTTACCTCTATTTTTAATAGGTGTTTTGAAGAAGGTTATATGCCACCAATCTGGAAAATAGCTCTTATTGTACCTGTGCATAAGAAAGGACTTAAATCATCTATAGAAAACTATAGACCCATATCAAAATTAAACACTCTTAGCAAAGCGATGGAGAGAATTGTCCATAATCGTTTGTACCACACTATTGCACGCTCTATTCCAACTCAACAACACGGATTCATGAAGGGTCGTTCGACAAATACTAGCTTGGCAAAATACACCAACGATATTCTAACTGAAATGGATGGCGGTGGTCAAGTGGATGTTGTGTATACCGATTTCGAGAAGGCTTTTGATCGAGGGGATCATATAATATTATTGAGAAAGCTTCAGGAATTAGGTGTACATGGTAACCTACTTAGATAGTTTGAATGCTACCTGCACAGGAGGAGTCAGGTTGTAGTGGTGGGAGGGTACAAATCGGATTTCATTACAATTACTTCTGGAGTCCCGCAAGGGTCAATTCTTGGACCTTTGCTATATGTGGCATACATGTATGACATAGACAAGTGTTTTGGGTTTTCTAAGTATCTAATGTACGCCGATGACATAAAAATTTACAAGACTGTAAATAACATTACGGATTGCTTAAACCTACAAGAAGACCTAAAGCGTTTACAGGTGTACTATACTGATAACCGCATATCTATAAATGTTGAAAAATGTGTGATTGTAACATTCACCCGAAAGAAAAAGAAAATTTTCCTTGATTACATGGTAAATAACGCGATTCTTTTTAGGGTTGAGACGGTGAGGGACCTCGCACTACTTCTTGATTCGAAGTTGCTTTTCGCTGATCACATTGATAATATGGTACATAAAGCATATAAAAGTTTAGGTTTTATTTTGAGAGTGACTAGGCCATTTTCTGATATTTACTGTATAAAGGTTTTATATTATGCATATGTTCGTAGTATCCTTGAGTACTGCTCTAGCATTTGGAACCCTATGTATGATGTTTACTCGGTTAATATAGAGGCAATCCAACGTAAGTTTATCAAACATTTAAACTGACAATGGCTACACAGAATCATGTAAGCAACATAACCTCCTATCTCTTGAAAATCGGCGCACATTGCTTGATATGACATTTTTACATGGAATTTGCAATAACACCATAGACTGTATAGAATTAACCACATTGACCCTATGTCTACGCACACCTAGTAAGCGAACTAGACATACGCAACTTTTTCACATTCCAGCAGTCCACACTAATTACGGTATAAATTCTGTCATATGCAGAATCCAGAATAAATATAATAAGCATTTTATATTTGCTGATATTTTTAGTAGTAGCAAGCAACGTTTCAAAAACCAAATTATGAAACATTTTCACTAAACTACTGCTATACATACACACACACATACACACACACACACACACACACACACACACACACACACACACACACCTACTTCACGCACATATTATGGCTTCTTTTTATATTTTTTTTTTAAATATGTTTTTTTTTGTAATCTTTTGTAATCGTAATCGTTTTTTGTAATCGTAAATCGAAATGGGTAAGAATTGTTGATCTGTACAATACAGTTGTGGCTTATATGTTAATTTATTTTAAAAAATGAAAAATCCGTAATTGGCAATAAGTTAAGTTTTTATAAGATGAATATTATACCAATGTATAATTATTTTTTTATTTATATTGAGTGCTGTGGATTTTTGTAAATAAATAAATTAAAAAAAATAAAAATAAAAAATAAATAAATAAAAATATATAAAAAAATTACGCTTCATTTATTTCTTGAAAAACGACAATTTCATAGGTAAACGGTAAAGACCTAATATAATTGCAAAAGGTAAAGACCTAATATAATTGCAGGCGACTTTAATTTGAGTTACGGGGTTTAGGAGTCAAGCCTTGTAAATCATTTTGTGACATTAAATAAAAGTGAATGCTAAGTTTTGGTCGAATTTTCGTCATTTAATAACTTGTAACAGCATAATTTAATGAATATTTTAGTTAATGAATAGTTTCAATAGTTAAATGAAAAATAGACTCCTAGACATAGTAATCTGCAATAATGATTGCTCAGTTATAAATGGTGCTAACCCTCTTGTGGCTCTAGATGCTTATTACCCAGGTCTTACATTTAATGTCCCCGTTACTGGTGTAAGAACTCTGAACTGTGCTTCTCGAAAAATGGTATGATTGCAAACTACGATATTATTAATAATGATATAATAGAAATTGCTAAGTACACTTTGAGATAGTTAATAATGTGTTCGGTTAACATTTAATATAGTGATAAGAATTATATGTTTTCACGCATATTTTAAAGTATAAAAAAACTTAGCAATTAGTATTATGCATGTGCCAGTAGTTAAGTGATAATCAATAAATATGTAATTAAAAGAAAAAGAATGTTAATTTCACAACCTACGGTGAAATAAGGGTATATAATTTTGAATGAACGTCAACAAGCTCGGGCACAGCACGCGTTACTGAAGTACGTTGTCACTCCACCATTCATGCTCGGTTCAACTCTACATTGTTTATCATTTAATCGAGTGTCCTTATTTCTTGAAAATACAACTTTCAAGTAAGTTTTAAGTGTATCGGTAGCAAGTAAACAGTTGGTGCATCATATAGGACGCACTGAAGTGCTTCAAGCGAAACTCCGTGATCCAGCATAAGTTGCTGACATTTTAGCTTAAGTGCTGCTAAGCCGACGCAGGCTGTGTGACTATAGAGCGAGTGCTTTTATTATTCTATTTTTAGCGAACTAAGTCCTTTACTGCTTAAAAACACAGTCGATATCCAATTCTGTTTTTGCGGTTGTTTCTTCAATATCAAGGCACGGTTTATTGCACGATAATTTAAACAATACAAATTTTAACTAATACTAATGTAATTTTAACAATACTAATTAATCAATATTTAATGGCAGAGAAATTAATGAAATTGTTATTTAACAAAAAGAGAATAAAAACGATAAAGTTCGACTATAAATGTAAAAATGAATTAAGTAAATCGTTGAAAATCCTTTTTTTGTACATAACACTATTTGACTTCGTTAAAGCATTCGAAATAAGTTAGTTCATTGACATCAATTTCTACAAAATTGTTTACGGTATAAAATTTAATACAATGTTATTATGTTTTATCAATATGATTTCAATACGAACTGATTTATTAACGAATTTATAAACGAATTACCCCACCGGCGTATAATGACGCTGCCCGTAAATACGGGCCTATATCAATATTGTGATACGGATGGTCTTCCTGACAAAATCTTCAACGTTCATGACATCCAGAGGTTCTCCAAACTCGAATGCATCGTGTATCCGGCCTCACTCCGAAACGAAATTCATCAGAAAATCACAAACAACGCCAGTCTTCTACCTCCAAACCTCTGTGTGTACAAGCCCCTTTAAACAGGCCCGACGATTGACTAGTGCTATAGGTAGGAAACTTAACGTAAATGATTTGGGATAGTTTGATCGCTTATTAACGGAGCTTATTAGTGGAGCCACATAACAACATCATGGCGGTCTTGGCACGATTCCGTCGAGCAGTATTTTGGATCTACCTGTCCTGTCTGCGAATGGTAATGCCAGATCGTCCTCCATCTCACTTTGCCACGGTGCCCGTGATGCGATAGGGTTAAATGACATCGTCGATCCATATCAGTGTAATATTTTACATTTACGATGCAGAAATTTTCATGATTTTGTAAAATATTTCATGACACAGCTTTATAGAAAGTATGCTTATAAAACGGACTTCTTTTTAATAGCATTATTCGCCACAAAAATCTATATTGCCATCTAAATTAATAACTCAGCCACAACCGACGAGCGTCTAAATAATACTATCCAAACCACTAAAAATATATTGTCGCATGCTGTTTTTGCTGTGAAATTTTGAATTATCATCCAATTTCGATTATGTTTCTTGGCCGGTTGCTGCAGGACCACGCTCGCTTCGCTCGCTTGGATCGCGCGTGCGATAAATACAGCCTAACATTAACCTAACCCAATTTTAAGTACAACGCTTTTTATAGAATATTTAAAAAGAGAAATTAGTTTATTAGAGGCTATCTTATTTTCCCGTGGCTTAGTTATAAAAAGAGAAGTTTGATCACGTGGCCAATATAGAAATCTGTGGCTTGACTTATAATTTCCCTTATAGAAATGCTAATTGAAAGTTGATTTTCTGTGTATAGTCAAATTTACTTGCGCTTTAAATAACGCTTTCGATAATCTCATTGTCCATAGTATACACAACTGAGTTCATTCAAAACATAGAGCGAATAATTTATTTGCCAAATCATCTTTATCAATATGTAGATGACAAACCACTTAATAGGCCAAGAGTTTAGATTAGATGCGAATGATCCAAAACTGCAAGAATTCCCTCAGCGGACAGAGAGTGATATCATAATGCTGACATTAGCGAGTTAATCATATCACTTGAAACTAGCAAAATCTTACAGCGCAAAACAAATAAATAATGTATAAAGGAAGTATATCGAAACACTGACTTGCAGATTCAGATGCATGTAATATGACAAGCATGATGTTTGCACCTTTGTTTCTGAAGTAGAGAAACAGACATACACACAATAAACTTACACCAATGTTCTGCAGAAAAAAAAAATACCTTTCAAAATAAGTACTTATTTATTTTGGGTTATTATATTAGTTTTGCTTATACTTACTTTCCATAGTTACGAGGACTTTAATTTTTAAGGATAATAGATGTTCCTAGAGCTACCAGTTTTGGGGCCAAAGAGAAACAAAAAATTAGTCTTTACCTATGAAATTGCCGTTTTTCACGAAATAAATGAAGCGTAATTTTTTTATATATTTTTTATTTCTATTAATCAAAATAATCACCCATGCAATCAATGCATCTTTGCCAACGCATTGGTAGCTTATTGATGCCTTTCTTGAAGAAATCAGCTGGACGGGAGGCAACAAATTCTTCAAAGGCATTTTGTACTGCCTCTCGGGTATTGAATTTTTTTCCCGCCAAGAAGTTATCCAAATTCTGGAAAAAGTAGAAGTCTGTAGGCGCAAGGTCTGGTGAGTACGGCGGATGACGGAGAACTTCCAACCCCAACTCTTGTAGCTTGGAGACCGTCTGCTGTGCAGTATGAGGTCGCGCGTTGTCGTGCAGGAGCAGTGGAGCCGAACGATTGACCAAAGCTGGTTGGAGACGTGCGAGCTTCTCCATCATTGTGTTCAGTTCTTCACAGTACACATCTGCAGTAATGCTTGTCCCGTTTGGCAAGAAGCTGTGATGAATTACACCCGCGTTAGACCACCAAACAGTGACCATCACTTTTCTAGGGGTAAGTTTTCGTTTAGGGCATTGTTTGGGTGCTGAACGAGGGTCAAACCAACTTGCTGAGCGCTTACGATTATCAAACAGGATCCATTTCTCGTCACAAGTAACAATGCGGTTCAGAATTCCTTCATTTGTATGCCTGCTGAGCAGTGCAAGGCACGTCTCCACGCGTACTTCGCGCTGGCGGTCATTGAGTTCGTGGGGTACCCATTTGTCAAGCTTTTTTACCTTGCCAATTTGACGCAAATGGACCAATATTGTTTTGATGCTAACGTCGAAAACTGCTGCTAATTCAGCCGTGGATTGAGTTTCATCAGCTTCCACGATTGCCTTTAATTCGTCATTGTTGACCAAACTTTCCGGACGACCACGGGGTTCATTTTTCAGGTCAAAATTTCCAGAACGGAAGCGGGTAAACCAATAACGGGTGGTGCGTTCGTTTGTAGTGTTCGCTCCGTAAACGTCGTTGATGTTGCGTGCCGCTTGTGCCGCTTTGCTGCAACGACGGTACTCATACTCCATAATTACTCGAATTTTTAACTTATCCATGATGACGAAAAATTTTCGAATGCGTTGAAAACAAAACACTAACTATTAAACAAATGACGATTTAAGAAAAAAGAATTCCATGTTTGTCAAATAAAATTAATTTGAAATTAGAATTATCAGTCAAAAAAAAATCTATTTTCATTTGAAATGGCCAGTACGGCAAAACGGCAGTTTCATAGGTAAAGACCTATTATTTCACCTTTTTTTTTTATATCTTAACATAATTGAAAAGCTAACACCTTATACATAAAGAATAATAGTATATAAAATTAAAACTATGAGCTTTAAATTTTTTTCAATGGTAGAACAAGCAATAAAGATGTATTTTAGCATTTAATGCAATAGCAAAGACAGACACACAATTAAAATAAAATATGAAATGTGTCTGATCATCAATGTCGGAGCATTTAGAGGGGTGAAATATGTTATTTTTAATCGCCAAATCACTAAGTTCTTTTTTAAAAATAATGATTAATGTGTAAAAAAAGAATGAAACTAAAAATATTGATTTTATTTTTGTAATCCTGTTTTGTTCATTTATGAAAAATATATTGAATAAAATGTATCATCAGTTGATTGTCTACATTATTAGCTGTAAAATGAGACATCTTTCGAATTCCTAGAACGGCTATATGGATAGTGTCTATATGGAAATGAATAAATCAGTACAGGCACCGGCTGCGAGGTAAAAAAACAAAATGGCTGCCATTTCATTATGGTAGGGAGGAGAGAAAATTGGGATAGTGATTTGTCGATAAAAAATACCATGTTTCACCCCTCTAAAGTCTCCGACATTGATGATCAGACACATTTTGCCTTCACAGGAAATCTCCGGTTTCTCTAGTCTATTTGCGTACTTTTTATTTTCAGTTACAAGCCCATTTAGTTAGCTCAAGTAGATGCTTGCAGTGAAACTTCCAAAAATATTTAATAAGTGGGTACACTAAATAAAAACGGCAGTTTCATAGGTAAAACCCTATTATACGGACTTTGTGGAAGCCACTCTAGCCGATTGAAATCATTTTTGAATTTGAAAAGATTGAATTTTTATCGCAATGATTTGCATTCTTAGGTAGATTGCATTAAGAATGTCCCGATCCCGATCGATGGTTTAAAAAGTTAGTTCATTACCTCATTAACGCGTGGACGAAGCTGGTAGCCTGCCTCACACGCTGGAGGTCCCAGGTTTGATCCTAGTCGGAGCTTTCATTTATGTGATGAACACAGATGTTTTTTCATAGCAGGGTCATGGTTGTAATATATGCTAATTAATATCCTGGGTTACCTTTCAGTTCGCTGTATCGTCATCCGACATAAGCTTTGCTTGCTGTCGGGTCATGCAGTTGGCGCTACCTAAACATGTTAAAAAAACGCACAAGAATGTCAAGTTTACCTAATTTATGTAACAAAAGCCTGCTCTAAAAAAATTGTCATTCTTTTTTTTATGATGGTCACCGTACAATTACTTGCGATGTGGAAATAATCAAATAGATATCAGTTCGCCATTTTTCATAACTGCGAGCGTCTTAAAGGGAGACGCCGTGTGTAAAATGCCGCACAATACAAACTTCCTGCGACAAAAACATTATTAAAGTGAACTCAATTATTAGTTACCGTACGTTAATAAGTACTTAGCCTAATATTCGTATAAAGTTCCCCCCCGATGGTTGCCCGCCTTGTCGTGGCGGGGGGGCGAGGCAACCAGGGCCGGCCTCCTAGTAGCAGACTCGGGGGGAGTCTGCTACAGCACTGGTGATGGCCGAGGAGGGCGGCGCACCTTACAATCTACTGCGCCCATCGCGGAGGGCCTTCGGGCTTTCGAAATGGAGCCGCTTGTGGGCGGCTGCCGCCGGCGGGGTCGCGGATGTGTGCGAAAGCGTTCCCGTAACCCCGTCACAGGGTGGCGAGGAGGAAGATGGGGGGGTTTTTAGTGGGTATACCGTGGGTCTTATTAGCCTATACGGGAGTCCCACATCACTACTCGGGTGCCCCCTGCGCCCGGGTGGAATGCGTAATGCATTTTCCACCCTGAAAAAAAAAAAATTCGTTTATAGTTGGGATAGTCCTCATGCCTATATTATCAATATCCTGATCCTGGTACATTTCCTCGAACACATGTAATAACGATTCTAATGCTAAGGAATTAGCTTCACCAAGCTTATGTTGCTGCTGCACCTAGAATGATCTTCTATCATTGCATAATTGACTTATTAATTCGTGTTTCCTCTAGCACCGTTCCGTGGAAAAATCTAATCCAAATCAAACAATATAATTTATATATAGAATATATTTTATTTCATTGTTGATTCACAAACTGTGACACTTCATGAATGTCTAACATCTTTATACTTCGATGCAGCGCCTGCGATCACTTAATTTTTTTTTACATACAATGTTGATAAAAGCGAGAGGCATTTAATGAAACCACATATACTATAAGTGCCTACTGTTAATCTGAAACTATTAAAAAAAAGTTTACGAGAAGTATACGAAAAAACGTTTTTCAAAGAACTTAAATAGCTTAATAATTAAGTTAAAATGTAAACATCCTTTGTTGAGTAGCCTGCCGCCACCTGCGTAACAAAGTGGCAACGTAGCATTTGAGTAGCATAGCGCGTGCGGCGGCAGGCTCACCGGCTCGCACACCAACCTACACAGCGGAGCGCCCGGGTTTGATGTGGATGATAATGTAAACATGTGTTGTAGGTAACGTTGGAAGGTATGATCAATGAAAATAATAAACAAAAATAATTAATTGTAACACTTACACATTAAATCCTCAATTGTTCGAAATGTCCGCCGTTTGCAATGGTACACAAATTATAACGACGTACAATATTGTTATTTAACCGTGCAATAAGGCCACTGTTTGTTGTTAAACTTTTTAATTTATTAAACGCTAAAATAATCCGGTTTTTAAGTTCCTCTACGGCAGTCTACGGTATTCACGTCTGTCGCGTACAATTCACTTTTCACGAACCCCCAGATAAAAAAAATCCATTGGAGTGAGATCCGGGGACCGTGGTGGCGATCGTACTGATCCAAATCGACCAATCCACTGCTGTCCAAACATTTCGGTGAGTAGCTCTCTGGAAGACCAATAATCTGGTCCCTGTGTATACCAGCCCACACATTAACAGAGAAGCGGTACTGATGCTCTGACTCCCGAATCGCGTGGTTTTTCAATACTCCAGTATCTGAGATTTTGTTGGTTCCATATGCCATTGCGTGTAAATGTGCTCTCGTCGGTCCACATGACATTTAATAAAAAATTCGGGTCTTCAGTAACTTTGTCAAGTATCCACTGGCAGTGAGTACGCCTGACTGGCAAATCCCTTCTTAAAAGGGCTTGAACTTTTTTAAATTTGTATGGTTTGCATTTATTCCTTTTTAAAATGTTATGCACGGTTATATGGCAAACTCTAAACTGGCATGCGACTCTATGCAGACTTGATGTGGGGTTGCGGTCAAAATAGTGAAGAATCTGTTGCTCACGCGCAGTAGGTATCTGCTGCCGTGGGACTCCCTCCTGATGCGCTGCTAATGGTTTGTTTTCCCGTGCCCGTTGTACTGCCAATACTATGGTGCGAGCGTTCCTAGGGCAAGCGCGGCTGTCTCCATACCTTTCTCGGTAAGTTCGCAGAGCTGCGTTTCCGTGGGATTCCCCGTAGATTAAAATCATGTCAGTGTATTCTGACGCCGTGTATGTAGCACGAGTCATTGTAGATGTCTTACGTACTTGCAAAATAATTAAAAACTACTCACAAAACTAAACCTAAAATACTCAGTTACATACTCGTGTCCTATCACAATAAAAACTTAACATTAGTAAATGGGACGCGTGAGCGACAATAATCTGTGCTGAATTGCGCAATGTGCACCCCGGATGCAACGCGTCTTCGCACTAAACAATGTGAAAATTGTGCCCTTGACCTAATTAGCCGACTCGCCGCCGGCGCAATACCAACATATTGATCTATTTCTATTTCTGTTATGCTTATTACATTAGAGTGAGATAACCGTGATCTGTACTTTCTTTTAAGGAAAGATTTAGTAACAGTGTACTTCCTTTTTTGTATTGCAAACTTACGATGTGAACTGGCAACGTCGCATCGCTCGCGTGAATTTTGTCGTTTAGATAACTATGAATGCCTATAGTACAAACTTACGATCAGGTGATTGGGAAGATACAGAGTGTTTAAATGAAACTAAGTAAAAACTAAAAAGCATTCCTGTGGCTAAACTATTACTTACATTGATCTGATTTTTGTTGTGTAGCCTGATAATGATAAACCAAATATGTGGTTTCATTTGATGCATCTCGCTTTTATCAACATTGTATAACCAATTTTCAATTTCACTTTGTACTCAGCACAGGCAACTGTCGACCGAGAATTCATCGTGGCGGCCGGTATTGTCCGCGGCAAGAACAAAGCCAACACAGTCGGCTGACTATAAATCACGGAGGTACAATCATTCATGAAATTGGTCCACTGCCCCGGCGGCGGCCGACAATGCCAGCGTGTCCGGCTAATAAATCCGAGAGGTGGCCATTCAGCGGCATTTAAATACTTAGCTGCTTGAACTTCACCCTTAGCTTGCGATTCGTGATAACAAATACGGCATCTCATTGCGTTGTTGACTGCAATACTTGTTTATCCTCGCCGTCTTGCTTATCTTCCGCTTGTCTAGCTTAACAGATTTTATTTCAATTGCTTTCATAGATTCTCATCTTATGTATATAAATATTTTTTATATTTTTAACTCAAAATAAAGACCTTTAATCGTAGTTTGAAATAGAAGACGTACTGTAAGAAATTGTAAATCTGATAATTATGGAAATATACGAAATCACATTGTTTTATAAAAAATGTTCAATAGTTAAGCACAACCAATCTGTGATTGAATATATTTGCTTTGAAGCAAAATTTCCGTCTCAACTATCGTAATCGATTCCTGAGCTACGCATGCATGCAGCAGAGTTCTGTCTCATAATAGAAATATAATTTGATTTGTTGTTCATAAAGAGATCAAGCCGATTAGACCGTCATCCATCACAATATCTCGAGCCGGGACATAAAAACCGGCAAATAGGTGAAAGAGAAAATGTCGAAAAATATGAAATTGAAGTTGGACACCTCTGCGCGTGACGCAGAGTTTGATAAATTACCTTTATTGGTACATTTGTCGGGAAATCCATCGATCATTCCGCCTTAACGAGTCTACAAGGAAATCTTTATCTCAACGGGCCCGGACTTGATCTAGAGTTATCCGGAAACGATTGTTAGCAATAATCATGATCTTGATTCGATTTATTGGATTGAAATCTCGCTGTCTCCTGCCAAAAGGCTTAAAATGAACTAACTATTTGTTTTGTTTTGCAAAAGTTTTTATAGTTGTATCATATTACGTAAGACTAACTAGCCCCACTTTAAACGTAAACGTTGATTTTTTTTTGGGACATATTAAATTTTTAAGTTGTAGAAGTTAGTAAAATATTCTACTTATATATATATTTATTTATTTAGCTACTTAGTTTTAACGAGGCGTATCGTTCGGTAACTTTTTGAGTTCTTTTCGAAATGGACTGTTTATTTATCGGCCTTTTAAATTTCATTGAAAGGCCGATTGGTGTAGTGGTAAGTAGCTTTGCCTCATACGCCGAAGGTCCCAGGTTCGAGTCCTGGCCGGGGCATGCATTTGTGTGATGAACATAGATGTTTGTTCTCGGGTCATGGTTGTTTGTATTTATATATGTATGTTTATTCTGGGATCCCCCCCAGTTCGCTGTATGGTCATCCATAACACAAGCTCTGCTTACTTTGGGGCCATACAGTTGGTGTGTTTGTCTGGGGATTTATTATTATTATTTATTATTATTGGACCTTGTGGCCTAGCGCTTAGGGTGCTCAGCCGGAACTTAAACTACTCCTACATACTAAAGACAGAAGTTTCTTGCCAATTCTTTTTTTAGCCAATAGTTTTTTCCGAACTGGTGGTAGAGTCATGCTTTATTTGACGTCAATAAGAACAAGTTATGTATTTTAACGACTTTGTTAATTATGTTTATCGATATCAAGTATTTGGTTTATTTTTAGTTTATCTGATAATAAAGCCAGTTCGCTGCGAGCACCCACGCTGTTCAATTGCGTCTAAGTGTAAGTGGGAGTGTTCTCTGTGCGTTTTTTTTTTCACTCACTAATATCCTCAAAATTGTAACATTATGAATTTATACCTGTGGAAATTAAACTGCGTATAAAATATTAGTATTCGAAAGCTAATTTCGACGACATTAATAAAGAAATAATTAATTATAATTGGTTAAAATTTTATATAAAATAATAGAAACATTTGTATCTTGTTTAAAAGTATCAAGCGCATATCAGTACCCCGTGTGGTATAGTCAGGCGCTTATTCGAGTTTCAAAGGAGAAAGCGAAGTATCATTCACTGTGGAAACGGTGAAGGGTCTCAAAGCATGATAAAAACATCTACTAAGTATTTTTAGAAATACGTGAATTCGAAAAGAAAACGTAATTCAACATACCCGGGGCATATGGACTACGGAAGTTTAAGTGTAAGTGGTGGGGCGGATATATGTGCTGCTTTTAATCACTTTTTTCCTCACTCACTATCCCGACAACCCGAACCACTCTCTTGATATCCTCGATTTTGCAATAGCCAAGCGAATCAACCTCGACCTCAGGTCTATCGAACCGCTCGATGACCTAGGCTCTGACCACCGCCCCGTCTCCCTCATGCTAGGACCGCCTAACGATAACGTCACCTCTCCTAAGACCTTTACCAATTGGAAAGGCTTTAAAAATACGTTAGTTTCAGCCTTAGAGGCCCCGAACTCTCCGCTCGAGATCTCGCCCGATGAAATAAATAGTCCGGATAAAATAGATTCATTAGTCAATTCTCTCACTGATGCTATCAACTCAGCCATCAGTGTTAACGAAAAGGTTGCTAAGCAAGGCATACCCACGCTTACCTTAGCCGTTAGCAATCTTATTAAAGCCAAGAACGCGGCTCTCCGGAGAACCAAGAAATATCCCACGCCCGCCTATAGATTAGGCGCGAATCAGCTACAACGTAAAGTTAGGTCTTGCCTCGCAGCACTCCGAGACACTCAGATGAACGATCTCATGGCGAATATCTCTCCGTCCCACCAAGCGTACTATAGCATGGCCCGAGCCTTACGAGTAGACACCGCCTTTCACGTTCCTCCTCTCATTCGTCCCGATGGCACTACTGCCTTCGAAGTCGAAGAGAAAGCCGAATGCTTCGCTGACAGCATTGCCGCACAATGCTCGCCCAGCACGCAACCTGCTGATCCCTCACACATCCAGGCGGTGGAGGACGAAATCCTTCGCAGAGACTCTCTCCCCATCACCGCCAACCCCGTCACAGTCTCTAATGATGAAATCTCGCTTCTCATTAGAAATCAAAAGTCCAAAAAGGCTCCGGGTGCGGATAGAATTTCCAACCACGCACTTAAGCACCTGCTTCAACAGGTGCTTACCTTGTTAGCTATCATTTTCAATGCCTGTTTCGACCAAAATTACTTTCCAAAAGCTTGGAAAGAAGCAACAGTCATAGGCATTCCCAAGCCGGATAAACCTCTGAATATCCCGGCTAATCACAGACCCATCAGCCTCCTCAAGGCAATGTCTAAACTTCTCGAGAGAGTCATACTCTCTCGAATGCGGAACCATCTGTTTCCAACGGTTTCTATCCGCGTCGTTATAAAACAGTCGCGGTTTTCTTTGACGTAGCCAAGGCTTTCGACTAATCCGGCACAGCGGTCTCGTTTATAAACTCTACAAAATAGGCTTACCGGATCGCCTAGTCAGGTTAATAGCGTCGGTTCTCAAAGACCGTACGATTTGATTTAAACATGAAGGCTTGCTCACCGCGCCTCGTCCCATAAAGGTAGGAGTCCCTCAAGGCTCAGTCCTCGCCCCTCTGTTGTACACCGTGTACACCAACGACATTCCCATCCCGCCGAAAGGCGTCGAACTCGCCCTCTTTGCCGACGACATCGCACTCAATACCAAAGGCCACAGTGTTCCGCACCTTGTAACCAGACTCCAAAAGGCCGTAAACGCCCTTGGTGTATGGTTTCAAAAATGGCGCATCGATGTGAACCCTGAAAAGAGTTCTGCGATGCGCTTCGACCACAAACGCCGTCGTCCCGCTGGCGATCCCCACGTTCGAATGTTAGGCATTCCCATCCCCTGGAAGCGCAGTACTAAATACTTAGGCGTCACATTAGATCCGACGCTTTCTTTCAAGCCACACGTCGAAAGAGTTTTGAAACTCGCTCGTCACTACTTAGGCCACCTAAATAGCATGTTAGGTAGAAAAAGTAAAATGTCATTCAGAAACAAACGTACACTATACAAGGTGTGCGTTAGACCCGTCATGACATATGCCTCGCCAATCTTTGCCCACGCCAAACCCTCCCTCCTACACAAACTGCAGGTAGTTCAAAACCTCTTTTGCCGCAGGGCCACAAACGCACCGTGGTACGTGCGTAACGCGGACTTGCATAGAGATCTTGAACTGCCTACAGTGCAACAACACCTCAAAACACTCTCTGAAACGTTCTTCAAACGCTCCGAAACCCATCCCAATCCTCTAGTTCGTGATTCAGTCTCATATACTACTCCTGTCTTAGATTCGAAGCTCAAAGTCGCTAGGCCTAGGAATGCGCAAGCGTACTCATCCACCAGACTGTCAGCCGATCTCGAAGCCCTTCTGGCCGCAAATTCTAATTCTAACGTAAATTCTAATCCTAACGTAAATCCTAATTCTAACGTAAATGCGAGTTAATTCAATTTTATTTTGCAATTTTTTAATTTTTGTTTTAATTATTGATTTTCATTTTGAGCACCTTCAGTGCTATGTATTCACCTTCAGTGCTTTGAGCACCTTCAGTGCTATGTAATCCCAGCGGGTGACCCCTTCTGGGCCCCGCTAGCGCGGCCTCTTTCTCCAATTAGCCGTTACTCAGATGAAGGCTGAGTGGCAAAAAATTGCACGAGCTGACAGGGGGTTTTTTAGTGGGTAGTGCTCATTAGGAGCTAGTCCCGGATGCCTTGTAACGCGCGCGAGAGGCATGCGGAAATGCATTTTTTGCCTACTGCCCAAACGGGGAACAAAAAAGAAATGACTTTTTTCGAGACCCGATCAGTGTCCGGACCCGTTCGGACGTGTTGAAGGTCGCTCCCGGCTGCCGAGTCACGATTGTTGTCTCATGACTTATCTCGTAACAATACTCAAACTCCACTCTCAGATCCGTTCTGCGTCTGGCCCCGCTCGGACGTGTTCGCGGTCGCGTTGAGTCACGATTGTCGTCTCACGATTGACAACTTTCGTACTATTCGTACAAATCTCGTTTCGTCCTCGACGACTTGAGATAAACCTCTGTAGGACTTACGCTGCGGCCGGTTTCAATCGGCTGCAACTAAGTCTGCTTACTACGGTCGATTAAATTCGATAGTAGTTCGCAAGGCTCGGGCTGTTTTTCTGGCTACGTACTTGACGCTGGGCGCTTGTAACGTTAGTTAGAGACTCGCTCTGTGGCCTGCTTCAGCCGGTCGTAACGTAGTCAATCCCGCATTCTGTGCACCCTTCGAATTTATACCTCACCTCGGTGGGAGCAGCAACAACAGAGTTGAGCTGATAGCGTTGCCCCGGTGCGCTTCCAAGGCCCTTCAGGCTAAGGAGAAACCGGCTGACCCGATCCCATTGCACTTGGGCCTTTCAGGCCTGACAGTGCTGCCCGAATTAGGGTCACCACTTCACGTCGTCCCCAGCCCCCTACCGCGGGTAGGGAGGTATAAGTGCTAGGTTTGTTAGGGAATCTAGGCATTATTATACATTTATATATTGAATATTGTAGTTCCAAGCCCTCTAATGTACCAGCAAAGCTTGGTAAACTTTGCTAGGTCATTCGCCCAGGCGCTCGTTGCCTCTGGCGCCAACATATCCGATGACGTACTAACGCAGGCCTTACAGGCAACTATCGCGTCCCCGGCCCCTCAGGCCTCACCCCCGGCCCCTCAGGCCTCCAACGTCCAGACCCCTCAAGTCTCCCGCGTCTCCCATCCCGTCCGGGATGGTCTGTGAATCGGTCACAACCTCTCGCACGTCGCGTCGCAAGCGTTCCGCTCCCGGGAGCGACTCCAAACCCGCGTCTGATGCGTCGTCAGATGCCGTCACCTTAATCGGCTCTCCTGAGCCCGCGTTTCAGCTAGTCGCCAAACGCTCCAAGAAGTGCTCAAAAAAAGCCTCGGTATCCTCAATATCTGAGCCCTCCCCGGTGTCTTCAACACCCGCCCCCGCGCCATTAACGTTGCTCGAAGTAACCGCGTCCCCGTCGGTCCCATCGAAGCCAGCAACGCGCTGCGTTCCCGTCCCACCGAAGCCTCAGCTCTCTCCGCCCGTCTTTCTCCGCGAAAAAGCGCCATGGAATGCGGTATCTAATCTTTGCACAGAGAAAAAAATTAACTATGTCAAAGCAACCAACGCAGGCGATTCAATTAAAATCCAGGTCGCGACCATCGACGACTTCCGCGCGTTCACTAGTTTACTTTCATTTAAAAAAATCGCGTACCACACCTATGCCCATCCCGTTCGAGCTCGCGAACGATGAAATCCTCGAGGCCCTTCAGTCCCAGGGTTTCCCGGCTGAAGCAGTGCACAAGAGGCACTCAACTCGCGGTAGGTGCTTCTCACTCGCTTTAGTTATACTTACCAAAACTCCCAACTCGAGGGAGATCTTCAGACAGGCTCGCACAATCTGCGGACTCTCGAATATCTCCGTCGAGCGTCCCAACCCCCGCGGTCACCCGGGGCAGTGCCACCGCTGACAGCTCTATGGCCACGCAGCGGCTAACTGCTCAGCTCCCCCCAGGTGCGTTTAGTGCCTGGATCCTCACATAACAAAGGAGTGCACTCGCACTCCCGAATTGTCTCCCCCCCCCCCTGCCTGTGTGCTGTTCGGCCAGTCCGGCCATACAGCTAACCACAGGGGTGGGCGCGCGGGGAGCGCGCTCCGTGCTCCTCAGACAAGAGGGCTGCGCCTAAACCGGCGCCGCGCTCACTCCCGCTAACTTCTCGCCGCTGTGCAACCGAGGCCCCCCGGAAGCAAAGCCCGAGCAGGCAACGCCTACTCTGGCTCTGTCCTGGAGGCAGCGTCCGGCCGCTCCACCTGCACCTTCCCGTCCTATCCCAGCTCCCGTTGCTCCTGTAGGTCTGCGTCCGGCTCAGTTGTCTTCACCTCAGTCATCGTTTGCTGAGGACATGAAGACCGTGTTCGACGTCATTCAAAACGTCGACATTAAGGAAATTTCCGTACTCGCTCGCAAACTGCGAGCCGCCCGCTCTCCTCAAGAGCGTTTATTTGCGATAGCTGAGCACCACTCGCTATAAAGTTCGTTATAAATTTCTATTTTTAAATAAATTTGTTAAATAAGTAAACTTAATGTCTAGACCCACAAATCCCGCGTCCGGTCGTATCAAACCCAAGGGCTTATACCTAGTATCTTTTAACGTTCGTAGCCTTAGCACCAACCTTCCTGAGCTCAAAGTACCTTCAGAACAAAGAGCCAGATTTATTGCTTCTCCAGGAGACATGGTTTACTCCAAACCGCTCCAGGGGATTCGCTATTCCCAAGTTCGCGTTTACTCGTAACGATAGGCCCAACTCTGACGGTTTCGGCGGCACTGCTATATATTACAAAAGAGGCTTAAATTGCTGTCCTCCCCTACCCCTCCTCTCTTCAACATGGAAGTCACTGTTTGTAGATTGGCTATGACTGGTCATCCAACCATCATCATAGCTTCAATATACATAACTAGTGGCTCCAGACCAACCTGCAGCGACTTTGAGGCCATTCTCGTTCTCGGCCAGTCAGTCATTATGTTCGGAGACTTTAACTCCAAACATACTGACTGGACGTACCTATCGACCAACACCAGCGGTATCGCTCTCCTCGACATCACTAACTCACTTGACTTAGACGTCATCACTCCCACTCACTATCCCAACAACCCGAACTACTCTCCTTTCACCCTCGATTTTGCAATTGTCAAGCGAATCAATCTCGATCTCAGGTCTATCGAACCGCTCGATGAACTAGGCTCTGACCACCGCCCCGTCTCCCTCGTGCTAAGGGCGCCTAACGATAACCTCACATCTCCTAAGACCTTTACCAACTGTAAAGGCTTTAAAAATACGTTAGTTTCGCGCTTAGCACTCTGCCCTCAGCAAGTCCATCGAATCGTTGAGTACATACTCGACGACTTCTATCCGCGTCGTAATAAAACAGTCACGGCTTTTTTTGACGTAGCCAAGGCGTTCGACAAAGTCTGGTACAGCGGTCTCGTTTATAAACTCTACAAAATAGGCTTACCGGATCGCCTAGTCAGATTAATTGCGTCGTTTCTCAAAAACCGTAACGTTTCAATTTAAAAATGAAGGCACGCTCTCCGCGGCTCTTCCCATAAAGGCTGGAGCCCCTCAAGGCTCAGTCCTCGCCCCTCTGCTATACACCGTGTACACTAACGACATCCACATCCCGCCGAAAGGCGTAGAACTCGCCCTCTTTGCAGACGACACCGCCCTTTACAGTAAAGGTCACGTGGTCCCGAATAACATCACCAGACTCCAAAAGGCCGTAAACGCCCTCGGTGTTTGGTTTCGAAAATGGCGTATCGATGTCAACCTAGAAAGAGTTCTGCTTTTCAATTCGACTACAAACTCCGTAATCGCTACAACGATCCCCACATTCGAATGTTAGGTATTCCCATCCCCTGGAAGCGCAGTATTAAATACTTAGGCCTCACCTTAGATCAGACGCTTTCTTTCAAGCCACACGTCGATAAACGAAACTCGCGCGTTTTTACTTAAGCCGCCTATATAGTATGTTAGGTAGAAAAAGTAAAATGTCTTTCAGAAATAAATGTACGCTTTATAAGGTCTACGTTAGACCCGTCATGTCATATGCCTCGCTAGTCTTTGCCCACGCCCAAACCTCCGTCCTGCATAAACTGCCGGTAGTTCAAAATCTCTGTCGCAGGGCCACAAACGCACCTTGGTACGTGCGTAACGCGGACCTGCACAGAGATCTTGAACAACCTCTAGTGCAATAGCACCTGAAAACACTCTCAGAATCGTTCTTCAAACGCGCCGAAACCCACCCCAATCATCTTGTTCGAGATTCATTCTCATATACTGCTCCTGTCTTAGATTCGAAATTCAAAGTCGCTAGGCCGAGAAACGCGCACACTGGCGAACGCACCACGCAATTAACATTAAATCTCGAAGCCCTTCAGGCCGCAAATTCTAATTCTAACGTAAATCCTAATTCTTACGTAAATCCGAATTAATCCAATTTTATTTTTCAATTTTTAATTTAATTATTTACTTTTCATTTTGAGCACCTGTGTTATGTATATCCCAGCGCGTGACCCTTTCTGGGCCCCGCTAGCGCGGCCACTTTCTCCAATTTGCCGTCGCTCAGATGAAGGCTGAGTAACAAAAAATTGCACGAGCCGACAGGGGGTTTTTCGGTGGGTAGTGCTTTTGGTAGGCGGCGGAACGAGCCCCACATAACCTAGATCGCGCGCGCCAGAGTATGCGTCGTAGCATTTTTTATCCTCCTACTCTTCCCGTGGAGGGGAACAAAAACAAATGACTTTTTTCTGCATTCTCGCTCCGATCGCCGCCCGGTACGGACGTGCAAGACGACTCCGATCGATCGGTCTATTACCGTTATTCAGTGGCGCTCAGTTTCCTGACGTTACAGTATAGCGTGTTGGTTCCGTGACTTTCTGTGTTTTCTTACTCTCTCCGAGCGCTGTCGAAGTGATTATTTTCCTTTGCGACTAAGTATCTTAGTGTTCAAAGTGCTGTGCTGAGTTGTGTTGTGCTTGTGCTGAGTGCTGTGTTGTGCCCAGCGTGAGTAGTCTGGTTTCAGTACAAAGGATACTTAACGGTGACAACGAATTTGTACTGATCCAGTCCTTTTATTTTTATTTTATTCCTTTTCTTCTATTTTATTTATTTTTCCTTTATTTTCATATTTATTTTTTATCATATCTGTGTGTTTTCGTGTGCATTCGCCCTTTTTGTCGGTAAATGTACCCTTTTACCCTGCTGCGTACCCTTTTTTAGGTTTCTAGGTAGTCTAGCGGTCCGGGACCCTAGATGGACCTAATCTAACCTAGGGAGGTCTTCCTAATCAACAAAGGAAAAACCAATATAACTTTAAATTACTTTTATTTATGATGAATCTATTTTATAATAACATAAAAGAATAATTCTTAGACTATTTTTGGGGACGAAGCCCGCAATAGAATTCCGTAAAGGAATTCCCTAAAAGAATGCCATGGAACAATCATCCATATTCTATATATTTTACATTTTACAAATAAAATAAAATAATGACAGACTTGTAAGTTGCCAGTCATAAATGTCGGCAAGTTTGTTTGTGCAATAACCTCTTTTATTATATACGGCACAAGCAAAGGTTGCAGTAGCGGCCTTCGGCGAACAACGGTTAGTTTTAAGTCATTCTCTCCAGCCCCCCTACCGCTGGTAGGTAGGTTAGCTGCTAGGGTTCGCTAGGTTTTTTTAGGAACTCTAGGCATGTTTTATCTTTTATATACTTATATATACATTTTATTAGTCTCAAACCCTCCCTAATGGATCCGCAAAGCATTTTAAACTTCGTTAAGGCATCCGCCCAGGCGCTCGTTGCGGCGGGCGTCCCCATTTCTAATGACGTTATAACGCAGGCCTTACAGGCAACAATTGCGTCCCCGGCCCCTCAGGCCCAAACTCCGGCCCCTCAGGCCACCCACGCCCAGGCCCATCAGGTCCACAGCTCTCCCGCGTCCCCCGTTCCATCCGAGATGGACTGTGTGTCGGACACGTCCTCTCACCCGTCGCGGCGTAAGCGTACCACTCCCGGAAGCGACTCGGAATCCACGTCTGATGCGTCATTGGACGCCGCCACCATAACCGGCTCTCCTGAGCCCCCATTTCAACTAGTTGCTAAACGCTCCAAGAAGCGATCGAAGAAAGCCGCGGTGTCTTCAACACCCGAGCCAACCCCGGTGTCTTCTACACCCGCCCCGAAGTGAGCTCGTCTACATCGCTCCCGTCGAAGCCAGCGCGCTGATTTCAAAAAATCGTTCGACCGTGTGGATCACGTCATCCTTCTCCGGAAGCTCCACGAGCTGGGAATTTGTGGAACTCTCCGTAGTGGGTGGGTATTGCTCAGACTATGTTTCTGTTCCATCCGGTGTCTGCAGGGATCTATTTTGGGTCCTCTGTTGTACTCTGTCTATCTTTATGATATTGGAAACTCCATCCATCATGCAAAATTTATAATGTACGCGGACGATACTAAGATTTTTATGAAAGTAAATGGCCCTATAGACAGTAAAAATCTACAGGAGGATTTGAATCGCTTATCAGACGACTATACACAGAACCGTATAAGTATAAATGTTGACAAGTGCCTACATTTTAGTTTTTCCCGTAAGTGCAATCGCTTGTCGTTTAGTTCTTCTTCTTCAATAATACGGAAATTAAGAAAACCAAACACGTTTGCAATTTGGGGTTTTCCTCGATGCAAAGCTTAGTTTTAACGAGCATGTTGCATTCATAGTAATATATAAAGTATATACAGTCATGCTACTGAGTCAATTCAAAGAAATTTTCTTAAGCACTTGAGCTATAGAAAATCACGGCCGCATAAGTTATAGCGGGATGCTTGCAAACAACACCATGTGCTGTCCCGAGAATCTAGACGTACTTTGCTCGATATGCTTTTCTTATACAATACCTGTAACGGTAATTTAGACTGCATAGACCTGATTAATCTCACCCTCAATCTGTGCACTCCTTCCACAAGAACAAGACACACTTCCCTATTTTATCCGCAGCACACGAAAACTAATTACACTCGGAACTCAACAATCAATAGGATTCAAAACACATATAATAAAAAATTCGCGCAAGTCACACATTACAGAATAGAGGTTGATAACTACATGGCTATATATTATTACGTTAAAATATACAGACACATACACACGTACACACACTCACGCACTGCGTCGACCTAACAAAGAAAAGAAAAAATTTTATTCTTTTTTTTTGTACAAACTATTTAAAAAATATTTTCATCATTTATTCCTAACATTTGTTTTACTTGCTGTCTGCTAAAATCATAAAAAAAAATGTAAATCCATAACTGGCTGTCAGTTTTATATAGATATTATTTAATTAATGTATTATTTTAAGAGCTGTGGACTTTGTTATAATTAAATAAATAAATAAAAAAAGTAAATGCCTTAATTATGTCCCTAGAACTCATTGCCATCTCTGAAGCTTTAACCAATGCTTTGAATTGTAACAAAGATGCGATTATCGTTATATCAGACAGCAAAAGCGCTTTGCAATACATGGATCGACGCCCCTCTGGTTCTTGCAGATGTACACCGATAGTCTATGATATCTTAAAATATATTATTGTCTTGTGTAATAAAAATATAGATTTGGGATTGCATTGGGTTCCCGGACACATAAGATTAGCAAGAAACGAGGAAGCCAACCGATTGTCTAAGTTAGCAGTAACAGGGGTAATTACTATAATTTTTTACCAGATTATACAGATTTTATATCAAAATTCAAAATAAAAGTTATAAACAATTGGAACACTCATGTAAAGATAAAGGAATATGGTACAAATGTATCCAGAATAATCCTCCTCGTTGACCTTGGTTTCAGAATAGTAACTTAAGCAAACATTGTATAAAGCTACTCCTAAGACTTCGATCGGGACACTATCCATCGGCGAAGTTTACATTCCTTATGAAAAAGACACAAACAGATAAATGTTTAATTTATGATAAAACTGAGGACGTACAGCAATTGCTGATGGATTGTGTCAGAAATAAAGATGAGAGAGCATTGTTATTTGCAGGATACAATTTAAACGTAATGGACGTAGGTCTGATTCAGACAATCCTTTCAGAACCAGTGTCAGAATTAGCAAAGAAGCTGAGCCAATTGGTTCTGCAATGATAATGCTTTCTCAACTTTAATATACTTAGTTATAATATATTTTTTTTCTTTCTTTGCTGTGGCTTTTCTTTTATTGTTGTATTTAGTTATATATACCATGGGGTCGACATATCCACTGTGGATACAGACCCTTTTAAATATATAAAGATTTAAAAAAATCCGTTAATAAAGTGAAGTTAAAAAGTAAATGGTACAACAAAAATGCATTACAGGTGGGTTTGTTATCCAGTGATTTCAGTTTATTTTATATTTATGATATATTATATATTTATTTATTATTTTGTTACTGTTATGTATGTAGGTAGTACTGCACGGTTATCCTAAAAGGGTAAACGATGTATTGTTAAAGCCCTACTTTTATTGCCGTAATCAATTATCTTATAAAAATGGGTGTTTAGTGAGAGGCCACAAAGTAATAATACCAACATGTTTGAGAAATAGGTTACTAAATGATTTACATAAGTCTCATTTAGGCATAGTAAAAACGAAAGCTGAGGCACGTTCGCGTTTTTGGTTTCCCGGGCTAGACAAACAGTTAGAATTACTGATAGGTAGCTGCGTCGTGTGTAGTAAACTACGCGCCGCCCCCGCCCGCGCCCCACTCGCGCCCTGGCCGTACCCAGCTCAACCATTTCTGAGAATTCACATAGATTTTCTTGGCCCACTTAACAATCACATGTATTTAGTTATAGAAGATGCATACAGTAAATGGTTAGAGGTATACGACATGAACAATACTATAACAACAGTGTGTGTAATAAACAAACTGTGTGATTATTTTTCACGTTTTGGTCTACCAAAAATATTGGTAAGCGACAATGGCACATCCTTTACTTCGCTTGAATTTACTAATTTTTGTAGAATTAATGGCATAGACCATGTGACTAGTCCGGCTTACTATCCAGCGAGTAATGGTCAAGCGGAGAGTTATGTAAAAATTGCTAAAAAGGGTCTGAAATCAATTATTATATCAGGGGGAAATTCAAAGTATTTTAAAACAAAACTAGCAAAGTATCTGTTCGATTATCGTAACTCAGTACATTCTACCACAGGTTTATCACCGGCGGAATTAGTTTTCGGGAGGAAACTTCGATCTCATTTGGATTTAATAAACCCTTCGCCGTCACCGCCCGTGCCCATTGACTCATTTGTTAAAAATAAACAGTCTTTGCAGTGTGAGTCCTATGACGGTAGAAATAAACCACGTTTTTCAATTGGCCAGCAAGTGATATATAAGAAAAACTTAAGTAATAATAACTTCTTGTGGATTAATGGGACAGTTATGAAAAAACTAGGTAAAGTTGTGTACTTAGTGAAAGACAATGAAACCTGACAAGTAGTAAAAAAACATTTTTTTTTTTTTGGTTCCCCTCCACGGGAAGGGCAGGAGGACATAAAAAATGCTCTGACGCATACTCCGCGCGCGCGATCGGAGTTATGTGGGACTCGTCCCGACGCCTACCAGAACCATACCCACTAAAAAACCCCCTGTCGGCTCGTGCATTTTTGCCACTCAGCCTTCATCTGAGCGACGGCCAATTGGAGAAAGAGGCCGCGCCAGCGGGGCCCTTAAGGGGTCACCCGCTGAGATTCACATAGCACTGAAGGTGCTCAAAAATGAAAAGTAAAAATAAAAACATTAAAAATGAAAAAAAAAAAAAATTTGCATTAATTCGGATTTACGTTAGAATTAGAATTTACGTTAGAATTAGGATTTGCGGCCTGAAGGGCCTCGAGAGCTAAAGTTAACTGCGTAGGTTCGCCATTGTGCGCGTTTCTCGGCCTAGCGACTTTGAATTTCGAATCTAACACAGGAGCAGTATATGAGACTGAATCTCGAACAAGATGATTGGGATGGGATTCGGCGCGTTTGAAGAACGATTCTGAGAGTGTTTTGAGGTGCTGTTGCACTGTAGGTAGTTCAAGATCTCTGTGCAGGTCCGCGTTGCGTACATACCAAGGTGCGTCTGTGGCCCTGTGTCAGAAGAGATTTTGAACCACCTGCAGCTTATACAGGACGGAGGGTTTGGCGTGGGCAAAGACTGGCGAAGCATATGACATGACGGGTCTAACGCAGACCTTGTAAAGCGTACGTTTATTTCTAAAAGACATTTTACTTTTTCTACCTATCATACTATTTAAGCGGCTTAAATAGAAACGCGCGAGTTTCGTTACTCTATCGACGTGTGGCTTGAAAGAAAGCGTCTGATCTAAGGTGATGCCTAAGTATTTGATACTGCGCTTCCAGGGGATGGGAATACCTAACATTCAAATGTGGGGATCGTTGCGGCGATTACGACGTTTGTGGTCGAATTGAATGGCAGAACTCTTTTCTGGGTTGACATCGATACGCCATTTTTGAAACCAAACACCGAGGGCGTTTACGGCCTTTTGGAGTCTGGTGATGTTATACGGGATCCTTTGACCTTTAGTGTAAAGGGCGGTATCGTCTGCAAAGAGGGCGAGTTCGACGCCTTTCGGCGGGATGGGCATGTCATTAGTGTACACGGTGTACAGCAGAGGAGCGAGGACTGAGCCTTGCGGGACTCCAGCCTTTATGGGACGAGGCGCGAAGAGCGTGCGTTCATGTTTGAATCGAAACGTACGGTCTTTAAGAAACGACGCGATTAATCTGACTAGGCGAACCGGTAAGCCTATTTTATAGAGTTTAAAAACGAGACCGCTGTGCCAGACTTTGTCGAATGCCTTGGCTACGTCAAAGAGAACCGCGATTGATTTTTTACGATGCGGATAGAATCCTTCGAGAATGTACTCGACGATTCGATGGACTTGCTGAGGGCAGGAGTGCTTAGCGCGAAAGCCGAACTGGTGGGGAATAATGAGAGGGTCGCCATCCGTTGGAAACAGATGGTTCCGCATTCGAGAGAGTATGACTCTTTCGAGAAGTTTAGACATTGCCTTGAGGAGGCTGATGGGTCTGTGATTAGCCGGGATGTTCAGAGGTTTACCCGGCTTGGGAATGCCTATGACTGTCGCTTCTTTCCAGGCTTTTGGAAAGTAGCTATGGTCAAAGCAGGCATTGAAGATGATAGCTAACAAGGTAAGCACCTGCTGTGGCAGGTGCTTAAGTGCGTGGTTGGAAATTCCATCCGCACCCGGAGCCTTTTTGGACTTTTGCTTTCTAATGAGAAGCAAGATTTCATCATTAGAGACTGTGACGGGGTCGTCGGTGATAGGGAGAGATTCTCTGCGGAGAACTTCGTCCTCCACCGCCTGGATGTGGGAGGGATCCGCGGGTTGCGTGCTGGGCGAACATTGTGCCGCTATGCTGTCGGCGAAGCATTCGGCTTTCTCTTCGACTTCGAAGGCAATGGTGCCGTCGGGACGAGTGAGAGGAGGAACGTGAGAGGCGGTGTCTACGCGTAAATCTCGGGCCATTCGATAATACGCTTGGTGGGACGGGGAGATATTCTCCATGAGATCGTTAAACTGAGTGTCACGGAGTTCCGCGAGGCGAGACCTAACTTTACGTTGAAGCTGATTCGCAGCTGTTCTATATGCGGGCGTGGGATATTTCTTGGCTCTCCGGAGAGCCGCGTTCTTAGCTTTAATGAGATTGCTAACGGCTAAGGGAAGCGCGGGTTTGCCTTGCTTAGCAATGATTACGTTGTCGCTGATGGCTGAGTTGATAGCATCAGTGAGATTATCGACTATCGAATCTATTTTAATCGGGCTGTCTAATTGGTCGGGCGAAATCGCGAGCGGAGAGTTCGGTGCCTCTAAGGCTGAAACTAACGTATTTTTAAAGCCTTTCCAGTTGGTAAAGGTCTTAGGAGATGTGACGTTATCGTTAGGCGCGCCTAGCACGAGGGAGACGGGGCGATGGTCGGAGCCTAGGTCATCGAGCGGTTCGATGGACCTGAGATCAAGATTGATTCGCTTGATAATTGCAAAGTCGAGGATGTCGGGAGAAAAGGTCGGGTTGTTGGGATAGTGAGTGGGAGTGATGGGGGATATGACGTCTAAGTCAAGGGAGTTAGTGATGTCGAGGAGAGCGATACCGCTGGTGTTGGTTGATAGGCACGTCCAGTCAGTATGTTTGGAGTTAAAGTCTCCGAACATAATGACTGAATGGCCGAGGGCGAGAATGGCCTCAAAGTCGCTGCGGATTGGTCTGGTACCACTAGGTATGTAGATTGAAGCTATGATGATGGTCGGATGACCAGTCATAGCCAATCTACACACAGTGGCCTCCATGTTGAGGAGAGGAGGGGTAGGGAGAGGACAGCAATGGAAGCCTCTTTTGTAATATATAGCGGTGCCGCCGTAACCGTCGGAGTTGGGCCTATCGTTGCGAGTAAACGCGTACTTAGGAATAGCGTATCCCCTGGAGCGGTTTGGAGTAAGCCATGTCTCCTGGAGAAGGAATAAGTCAGGTTCTTTGTTCTGAAGGAACAGTTTAATTTCGGGAAGGTTAGTGCTAAGGCTACGAGCGTTAAAAGATACTAGGGATAAGCCCTTGGGTTTAATACGACTGGACGCGGGATTCGCGGGTCTAGACATTATAATTTACTTATTTACGATTTTATACGAAAATAAAAAAAATTAAAAAATAAAATAAATTTACAACGAACTTAGGAGCGAGTGATGCTCGGCTAACGCGAATAAACGCTCTTGAGGAGAGCGGGCGGCTCGCAGTTTGCGTGCGAGTACGGAAATTTCGTTAATATCGACGTTTTGAATAACGTCGAACACGGTCTTCATATCCTCAGCCAACGACGACTGAGGTACGGATAACGGAGCGGGACGCGGCCCTACGGAAGCTACGGGAGCTGGGATGGGTCGGGAAGGTGCAGGCGGGACGGCTGGCCGCTGCCTCCAAGACAGAGCCGGAGTAGGCGTCGGCTGAACGGGCTTTGCTTCCGGGGGACCCCGGTTGCGCAGCGGCGGGAAGTTGGCAGGAGTGAGCGGCGGCGCCGGTTTAGGCGCGACCCTCTTGGTGGTGGAGCGCGGAGCGCGCGGGCAACCCCTGTAGTTAGCTGTGTGGCCGGACTGGCCGCACAGCACACAGGCAGGGGGGGAAGTGGATTCAGGAGTGCGAGTGCACTCCTTTGTGAAATGTGGATCCAGGCACTTAACGCACCTGGGGGGAGCTGAGCAGTTAGCCGCTGCGTGGCCATATAGCTGGCAGCGGTGGCACTGCCCAGGGTGACCGCGGGGGTTGGGACGCTCGACGGAGATGTTCGAGAGTCCGCAGATTGTGCGAGCCTCTTTGAAAATCTCCTTCGAGTTGGGAGTATTTGACAGGATTACTAAAGCTAAAGGAAAACGCCTACCGCGGTTGGAGTGCATCTTGTGCACTGCTGTGACCGGGAAACCCTGAGACTTAAGGTCCTCGAGGATGTCTTCGTTACTGAGTTCGAACGGGACGCCCCGTAGTACTGCGCGGATCTTACGCTCCTCCGGGAGGGCGTAAGTGTGATACGCGATTTTATTTAACGAGAGTAACCTGGTAAACGCGCGGAAGTCGTCGACGGTCGCTACTTGAATTTTGATTGTATCGCCAGCGTTGGCGGCTTTTAAGTAATTAATTTTGTGCTCTTTGCACAAGTTAGAAACCGCGGTCCAGCGCGCTTTTTCATGCAGGAAGACGGGCGGAGGGAGCTGAGGTTTCGGCGGGACGGGAGCGCAGCGCGTCGCTGGCTTCGATGGGACCGACGGAGGCGCGGTAACTTCGAGTGATTTTAACGGCGCGGGGGCTGGTGTTGAAGACACCGGGGAGGGCTCGGGTATTGAAGATACCGAAGCTTTCTTCGAGCGCTTCTTGGAGCGCTTGGCGACAAGTTGAAACGCAGGCTCAGGAGAGCCGGTTAAGGTGACGGCGTTTGACGAAGTATCAGACGCGGGTTTGGAGTCGCTCCCGGGAGCGGTACGCTTGCGACGCGACGCGTGAGAGGATGCGACCGATTCGCAGTCCATCTCGGACGAGGCGGGAGACGAGGAAGAGCTGTAGACCTGAGTGGTCTCGACGTTGGAGACCTGAGGGGCCGGGTTTGAGGCCTGAGGGGCCGGGGACGCGATTGATGCCTGTAAGGCCTGCGTTATGATGTCATTCGGGATGTAGACGCCTACCGCAGCAAGTGCCTGGGTGAACGCGTTAATAACGCTTAGCGGATCCATAAGGGAGAGTTGGGACAGTAATATTAATAAATATAAGTATAATAAAAGATGCCTAGTTCCTAAAACCTAGCAAAATCCTAGCGGCTAACCTCCCTACCAGCGGGAGCGGGCTGGGGAGGAAAACTTAAAATTAACAGTAGTACGCCGAAGGCCGCTACCTAGTAACCTAAAAAAGGGTACGCAGGTAAAGAGTTGACCACGTTAGGGTCAACCTTTACCGACAGAAAGGACAAATACACACGAAAACACACAGATATAATAAAAATAAATATGAAAAATAGAAGAAAGATAAATAAAATAGAGAAGAGAAATAAAATAAAAATAAAAAGGACTGGTTCAGTACAAATTCGTTGTCACCGTTAAGTATCCTTTGCACTGAAACCAGGCTACTTACGCTGGGCACAACACTGCACTCAGCACAAGCACAACACTACTTAGCACAGCACTTTGAAGACTAAGGGGCTTAGTCGCAAAGAAAAATTGCACTTCGATAGCACTCAGAGGGAGTAGAAAGAACCTTGAACACCGTAGCACGGAACCAACACGCTAAACCGTGACGTCAGTAGACTGAGCGCCACGGAGTATCGGGAAGGGACCAAACAACGGAGAACGGGGTCTTGCACGTCCGCACTGGGCGGCGATCGGAGCGAGAATCCTAAAAAACATTTTTTTTTTTTTTTTGTTCCCCTCCGCGGGAAGGGCAGGAGGATAAAAATGCTCTGACGCATACTCTGGCGCGATTCCAAAGTTATGTGGGACTCGTCCTGACGCCTACCAGAACCATACCCACTAAAAACCCCCTGTCGGCTCGTGCATTTTTGCCACTCAGCCTTCATCGGAGCGACGGCCAATTGGAGAAAGAGGCCGCGCTTGCGGGGCCCTTAAGGGGTCACCCGCTGGGATTTACATAGCACTGAAGGTGCTCAAAAATTAAAAGTAAAATAAAAACATTAAAAATGAAAAGTAAATAATGAAAACATAAAAAATTGAAAAATTAAATTTGCATTAATTAGAATTGGAATTTACGTTAGAATTAGAATTTGCGGCCTGAAGGGCCTCGAGTACTACGGTTATCTTCGAAGGTTCGCTTGTGTGCACGTTTCTCGGTCTAGCGATTTTGTATGCCGAATCTAGGACAGGAGCAGTATATGAGACTGATTTTCGAACAAGAGGATTGGGATGGGATTCGGCGCGTTTGAAGAACGATTCTGAGAGTGTTTTTAGATACTGTTGAACTGTAGGCAGTTCAAGATCTCTGTGCAGGTCCGCGTTGCGCACGTACCAAGGTGCGTTTGTGGCCCTGCGGCAGAAGAGGTTTTGAACTACCTGCAGTTTGTGCAGGACGGAGGGTTTGGCGTGAGCAAAGACTGGCGAAGCATATGACATGACTGGTCTAACGCAGACCTTATAAAGCGTTCGTTTATTTCTGAAGGACATTTTACTTTTTCTACCTAACATACTGTAAAGCCGGCCTAGGTAAAAACGTGCGAGTTTCGTTACTCTATCGACGTGAGGATTGAATGAAAGCGTCTGGTCTAATATGACGCCTAAATATTTGGTACTGCGCTTCCAGGGGATGGGAGTGCCTTGCATTCTCAATTGGAGATTGTCGGGGATACGACTGCGTCTGTAGTCGAAGTAAACCGCAGAGCTCTTCTCTGGGTTCACATCGATACGCCATTTTTTGAACCAAGCACCGAGGGTGTTAATAGCCTTTTGAAGTCTGGTGACGAGACCCGAGGCTCTGCGGCCTTTGGTGTAAAGGGCAGTGTCGTCGGCAAAGAGAGCGAGTTCGACGACTTTAGCTGGGATGGGAATGTCGTTAGTGTATACGGTATACAAAAGAGGGGCGAGGACTGAGCCTTGAGGGACTCCAGCCTTTATGGGACGAGGCGCGGAGAGCGTGCCTTCATGTTTGAAACGAAACGTGCGGTCTTTAAGAAACGACGCGATTATCCTAACTAGGCGAGCCGGTAAGCCTATTTTATAGAGTTTATAAACGAGACCGCTGTGCCAGACTTTGTCGAAAGCCTTGGCTACGTCAAAGAAAACTGCGATCGTTTTCTTTCGTTTCGGATAGAAGCCGTCGAGTATGTACTCGACGATTCGATGGACTTGCTGAGGGCAGGAGTGCTTAGCGCGAAAGCCGAACTGGTGGGGAATTATGAGAGGATCGCCGTCCGTTGGAAACAGATGGTTCCGCATTCGAGAGAGTATGACTCTCTCGAGAAGTTTAGACATTGCCTTGAGGAGGCTGATGGGTCTGTGATTAGCCGGGACATTAAGAGGTTTACCCGGCTTGGGTATGCCTATGACTGTCGCTTCTTTCCAAGCTTTTGGAAAGTAGCTAAGGTCGATGCAGGCATTGAAAATGCTAGCTAACAAGGTAAGCACCTGTTGAGGCAGGTGCTTAAGTGCGTGGTTGGAAATACCATCCGCACCCGGAGCCTTTCTGGACTTTTGACTTTTGATGTGAAGCGAGATTTCATCATTAGAGACTGTGACGAGATGGGGATATAGATAGAGACGTGATGGGGAGAGAGTTTCTACGGAGGACTTCGGCCTCCACCGCTTTGATGTGATTGGGATTCGCGGGTTGCGTGCTGGGCGAGCATTGAGACGCAACGCTGTCAGCGAAGCATTCGGCTTTCCCTTCGTCTTCGAAGGCGATAGAGCCATCGGGACGAGTGAGAGGAGGGACGTGAGAGGCGGCGTCTACGCGTAGGGCTCGGGCCATTCGATAATACGCTTGGTGGGACGGGGAGATATTCGCCATGAGATCGTTCATCTGGGCGTCTCGGAGTTCCGCGAGGCGAGATCTAACTTTACGTTGCAGCTGATTCGCAGCTGTTCTATAGGCGGGCGTGGGATATTTCTTGGCTCTCCGGAGAGCCGCGTTCTTAGCTTTAATAAGATTGCTAATGGCTAAGGGAAGCGTGGGTTTGCCTTTCTTAGCAACCTTTTCGTTTACACTGATGGCTGAGTTGATAGCATCAGTGAGAGAATTTACTAACGAGTCTATTTTATCCGGGCTATCTAATTGATCGGGCGAGATCGCGAGCGGAGAGTTTGGGGCCTCTAAGGCAGAAACAATCGTATTTTTAAAACCTTTCCAGTCGGTAAAGGTCTTAGGAGAAGTGACGTTAACGTTAGGCGGTCCTAGCACGAGGGAGACGGGGCGGTGGTCAGAACCTAGGTCATCGAGCGGTTCGATAGACCTGAGGTCGAGGTTGATATGCTTGACGATTGCAAAGTCGAGGATGTCCGGAGAGTGGTTCGGATTGTCGGGATAGTGAGTGGGAGTGATAGGGGAGACGACGTCTAAGTCGAGTAAGTTGGTGATGTCGAGGAGAGCTATACCGCTTTGGTTGGTTGATAGGCACGTCCAGTCAGTATGTTTGGAGTTAAAGTCTCCGAACATAATGACTGAACGGCCGAGGGCGAGAATGGTCTCAAAGTCGCTGCGGATAGGTTTGGTGCCACAAGGTATGTAGACTGAGGCTATGATGATGGTCGGATGACCAGTCATAGCCAATCTACACACGGTGGCTTCCATGTTAAGGAGAGGAGGGGTAGGGAGAGGACAGCAATGGAATCCTCTTTTGTAATATATAGCGGTGCCGCCGTAACCGTCGGAGTTGGGCCTATCGTTGCGAGTAAACGCGTACTTAGGAATAGCGTATCCCCTGGAGCGGTTTGGAGTAAGCCATGTCTCCTGGAGAAGGAATAAGTCAGGTTCTTTGTTCTGAAGGAACAGTTTAATTTCGGGAAGGTTAGTGCTAAGGCTACGAGCGTTAAAAGATACTAGGGATAAGCCCTTGGGTTTAATAGGACTGGACGCGGGATTCGCGGGTCTAGACATTATAATTTACTTATTTACGATTTTATACGAAAATAAAAAAAATTAAAAAATAAAATAAATTTACAACGAACTTAGGAGCGAGTGATGCTCGGCTAACGCGAATAAACGCTCTTGAGGAGAGCGGGCGGCTCGCAGTTTGCGTGCGAGTACGGAAATTTCGTTAATATCGACGTTTTGAATAACGTCGAACACGGTCTTCATATCCTCAGCCAACGACGACTGAGGTACGGATAACGGAGCGGGACGCGGCCCTACGGAAGCTTCGGGAGCTGGGATGGGTCGGGAAGGTGCAGGCGGGACGGCTGGCCGCTGCCTCCAAGACAGAGCCGGAGTAGGCGTCGGCTGAACGGGCTTTGCTTCCGGGGGACCCCGGTTGCGCAGCGGCGGGAAGTTGGCAGGAGTGAGCGGCGGCGCCGGTTTAGGCGCGACCCTCTTGGTGGTGGAGCGCGGAGCGCGCGGGCAACCCCTGTAGTTAGCTGTGTGGCCGGACTGGCCGCACAGCACACAGGCAGGGGGGGAAGTGGATTCAGGAGTGCGAGTGCACTCCTTTGTGAAATGTGGATCCAGGCACTTAACGCACCTGGGGGGAGCTGAGCAGTTAGCCGCTGCGTGGCCATATAGCTGGCAGCGGTGGCACTGCCCAGGGTGACCGCGGGGGTTGGGACGCTCGACGGAGATGTTCGAGAGTCCGCAGATTGTGCGAGCCTCTTTGAAAATCTCCTTCGAGTCAGGGGTATTGGACAGGATTACTAGCGCTAACGGAAAACGCCTACCGCGGTTGGAGTGCATCTTGTGCACTGCTGTGACCGGGAAACCCTGAGACTTAAGGTCATCGAGAATGTCTTCGTTGCTGAGTTCGAACGGGACGCCCCGTAATACTGCGCGGATCTTACGCTCCTCCGGGAGGGCGTAGGTGTGATACGCGATTTGGTTTAATCCGAGTAACCTGGTAAACTCGCGGAAGTCGACGACGGTCGCTTATTGGATTTTGATTGTATCGCCAGCGTTGGCGGCTTTCAAGTAATTAATTTTGTGCACTTTGCACAAGTTGGAAACCGCGGTCCAGCGCGCTTTTTCACGCAGGAATACGGGCGGAGGGAGCTGAGGCTTCGGCGGGACGGGAGCGCAGCGCGTCGCTGGCTTCGATGTGACCGACGGAGACGCGGTTACTACGAGCGATTTTAACGGCGCGGGGGCTGGTGTTGAAGACACCGGGGAGGGCTCGGGTATTGAAGATACCGAAGCTTTCTTAGAGCGCTTCTTGGAGCGCTTGGCGACGAGTTGAAACGCGGGCTCAGGAGAGCCGGTTAGGGTGGCGGCATCTGACGACGTATCAGACGCGGGTTCGGAGTCGCTCCCGGGAGCGGTACGCTTACGACGCGACGCGTGAGAGGATGCGACCGATTCGCAGTCCATCTCGGACGAGGCGGGAGACGCGGGAGAGCTGAAGACCTGAGGGGTCTGGACGTCGGAGGCCTGAGGGGCCGGGGACGCGATAGATGCCTGTAAGGCCTGCGTTAGTATGTCATCGGGTATGCTGACGCCGGACGCGGCGAGCACCTGGGCGAATGACCTAAGAGCGTTAACAAGGTCCATTGGAGGGCTTGGGATAGTATGAAATGTATAAATAAATAATGTATGCCTAGGTTCCCTAGCAAACCTAGCGCCTATTTATATAACAAATGCCTAGAATTCCTAAATAAAAATCTAGCGAACCCTAGTGGCAAACCTCCCTACCAGCGGTAGGGGGGCTGGGGAGAATAAATTAAAACTAACAATAGTACGCCGAAGGCCGCTACCTAGAAACCTAAAAAAGGGTGCGCAGGTAAAGAGTTGACCGCGTTAGGGTCAACCTTTACCGACAGAAAGGACAAATACACACGAAAACACACAGATATGATAGAAATAAATATGAAAATAGGAGAAAAATAAATAAAATAGAGAAGAGAAATAAATAAAAATAAAAAGGACTGGTTCAGTACAAATTCGTTGTCACCGTTAAGTATCCTTTGCACTGAAACCAGACTACTTACGCCGGGCACAACACTGCACTCAGCACAAGCACAACACAACTTAGCACAGCACTTTGAAGACTAAGAGGCTTAGTCGCAAAGAAAAATCGCACTTCGAAAGCACTCAGACGGAGTAGAAAGACTTAGGAAACCGTAGCACGGAGCCAACACGCTAGACTGTGACGTCAGTAAACTGAGCGCCGCGGAATGGCGGGAAGGGACCGATCAACGGAGAGCTGGGTCTTGCACGTCCGCACTGGGCGGCGATCGGAGCGAGAATGCCTAAAAAACATAAAAATCAACTGTTTTTAAATAAAAGCGAAGCAGCCACCGTTACTCCTACCAGCTTTACTGATGTGGTGGGGGACTACAGCCCTCTCCAGGCAGAGGAGTCCAGGGCGAGCGTCGTCAGCGAGGGGGAGGAGGAGAACGGGAGCCAGCAGTCGACACAAGAGTCAGCCACACAGGCTACTCAGCCGACCGCGGAACACAGCACCGAGTCTCCACCGGACTCGCCGCGCCCGGGCCGCGAGGTGGAATCGCCGGCGGAGCTGCCCGCGCGCCCTCACCATCGACGAGAAGAGTTTTATGATGCTGAGGAAGAAGCTTCGCATGATAACGAGGCTTCTGCCATATCAACTAATGGCCATAACCGTCGTCACCGACCAATCATAGACTATAGACGCTTCTTTTAATATTGTAAATTAGTTTTGTTGTTAATTGATTTTGTATTGTTTGACTAGGGGTGAGGAATGTTATGTATGTAGGTAGTTATAAGATGTCAAATAAACGAGTGCGTAGTCAACCAACAAGCGTTTCACTCGTGTCTGCGTTCCTACATAATAGTTACATATATATTCTGATTAGCTGTAACCAATAATATATATTTCAATTATTTGAAGATGATATGACTGAGTGAGAAGATAGTTCATCTAAATACGAGTAATCTGAGACAGATGATATAGCAATAACAGTTTTTTTTTAGTTTTAAGAGTACTCTTTAACCTCTCAGCAGATTTCTTGAAAATGAGGTTTCCGTTGTAACAAAAATATTTTACGTTGTACATATTAATGCACAAAACGTTCCTGCGTTTTACGTGGATTTTTTGGATGCTTTTCAGTGCAAACACTTTCATGCAATATTAATTTCGAAATATTGGTTTAAGCCCTGTCTACCTTCCTCTTCTTAAACTTAACATGGTTTTAATCTCATTTGTAATCACAGAGTAGGAAAACCTGGAGGTGGCGTAGCTAGTTACCTGAGCGATAGTATTGCATTTGACGTGATAAGCACTTCAAGTGATCCCTCGGGTAATGCTGCTGATCACCTATTTCTGCAGGTTTCATTACCACACATTAAATTTATTTTAGACGGAGGTAAACCCTTCCCTCGTCACACAAGAACTTTATTTATTCATTTCAACAGACTTTAGAAGACTTAGTCACTTCATTACCATGGGTAATTTGAATACTTGTCTTTTGAAGAATGAACGCAGAAATGAAAAACTCAAGAAAAATGTGAGTAGCCCCAGAAGGTAGCTTCTGGGGCTACTCACATTTTTCCCAACCACGTTCCATTTTTATTGAATTTGATCTTTGTTGCTTTCCTATATCATGTCACCAAACAAGGTTTTAGATGTAAGAGACCTTCTAAAGCTTTGGAAAGAAATAGGAGAATAGATGTTGGACGATAATCAGTTACGGATAGATTTGATTTTTGAAGTAGCGAATAGCTACTGTATAATTAATTGCTTATAAAATAAACAATAATAGCCAGTGCAAGTGCTTTTTTGCTTTTTAATAGCATCTGCTTGTACGGTTACGTCTTTACTATTATTTTCTCGTATACTAAAAATATTAAAGCCCAGTAGAGCTTTGAAAAGCCCTTTTTTCAAAATTTTATGAATTTTGTAGCTCACGATTCTACTATTATTTGCAGCTTCAAGTTAACAGTGGGAACTACTAGCTTAACCCACAGCTGCGTTGCAATTGTTTCTTAATCGCATATTATGTATAATGCGTAAAGACGTTGCCTGTAGTTTTGGAATTAATAAATAATGAGTTATTGTTTATGAAATATGACCTCTGCTCTACAAAAGTAGAGTAACGTTGATATCTGGAATTCTGTTGTTGTGAGAATAGTTGAATCTGTGGAAGCTGAATAAGTTTTGGACTAATGTACAGAAAGTTCGATTCGCCTGCCTGCTTTACAGTGTTGTAGGGTATTTTGTGCAACGTACAATGCATCGGCAACACAGTCGTTGTCTGCTTTTCACTTTTCCTTCATCTACTTAGTTCAGTGTACTTTGGTAACCCACAGAAAAAAATATTACAACAAAATTATCTTCAATTTTGGATTGAGCAAATTGAGTTTCTTAAGTAATTAATATATTATAATTATTTTGTATGAAGTGCAAAGATGTATGCAGAATGTTTCTAAAAAACAACACTTAATTTTGTATAATGATTTTAATTAATATTTAAAAATTAAATTAATCAAATTAAGTTTTAAATTACCTATAAAACTTCAAGCTTTACGTAAAATTAATTTTCGTCTGTTTTTCTTACTTCGTTGTAAAAAGTTAATGCTTAAAAATATTCATGACCATAAAAGTTTTGCAAAGAGATTCATTTATTCATAACCATCTTACTTTGTAGCTCAGGATAGAGTTCGAACAAGAAAATGTGCGGGTGGGGACGAGAGAGATCAATCTACTTTTTTACTGACGTGATTGGACAATAAGTTTGGAAGTTTTAATTTCATCAGGCTAACGTTGGCAGTTACGAGGCGAACTTAAGTTTTTCAATTACGTGATTACATTTTTCTCTGAACATAAAAAGAAAAATATATTATAAAAATAAATAAAAATACATTTTCACCAAATTTCGTTAGCTGTAGTCTTGCTGCTAAGCTGATCTGCATCTATTAGCAAAATATGAGTGTCTTATCGAGGTATTAGGTCTTTACCTATAAAATTGCCGTTTTTCACGAAATAAATGAAGCGTAATTTTTTTATATATTTTTTATTTCTATTAATCAAAATAATCACCCATGCAATCAATGCATCTTTGCCAACGCATTGGTAGCTTATTGATGCCTTTCTTGAAGAAATCAGCTGGACGGGAGGCAACAAATTCTTCAAAGGCATTTTGTACTGCCTCTCGGGTATTGAATTTTTTTCCCGCCAAGAAGTTATCCAAATTCTGGAAAAAGTAGAAGTCTGTAGGCGCAAGGTCTGGTGAGTACGGCGGATGACGGAGAACTTCCAACCCCAACTCTTGTAGCTTGGAGACCGTCTGGTGTGCAGTATGAGGTCGCGCGTTGTCGTGCAGGAGCAGTGGAGCCGACGATTGACCAAAGCTGGTTGGAGACGTGCGAGCTTCTCCATCATTGTGTTCAGTTCTTCACAGTACACATCTGCAGTAATGCTTGTCCCGTTTGGCAAGAAGCTGTGATGAATTACACCCGCGTTAGACCACCAAACAGTGACCATCACTTTTCTAGGGGTAAGTTTTCGTTTAGGGCATTGTTTGGGTGCTGAACGAGGGTCCAACCAACTTGCTGAGCGCTTACGATTATCAAACAGGATCCATTTCTCGTCACAAGTAACAATGCGGTTCAGAATTCCTTCATTTGTATGCCTGCTGAGCAGTGCAAGGCACGTCTCCACGCGTACTTCGCGCTGGCGGTCATTGAGTTCGTGGGGTACCCATTTGTCAAGCTTTTTTACCTTGCCAATTTGACGCAAATGGACCAATATTGTTTTGATGCTAACGTCGAAAGCTGCTGCTAATTCAGCCGTGGATTGAGTTTCATCAGATTCCACGATTGCCTTTAATTCGTCATTGTCGACCAAAGTTTCCGGACGACCACGGGGTTCATTTTTCAGGTCAAAATTTCCAGAACGGAAGCGGGTAAACCAATAACGGGTGGTGCGTTCGTTTGTAGTGTTCGCTCCGTAAACGTCGTTGATGTTGCGTGCCGCTTGTGCCGCTTTGCTGCCACGACGGTACTCATACTCCATAATTACTCGAATTTTTAACTTATCCATGATGACGAAAAATTTTCGAATGCGTTGAAAACAAAACACTAACTATTAAACAAATGACGATTTTAGAAAAAAGAATTCCATGTTTGTCAAATAAAATTAATTTGAAATTAGAATTATCAGTCAAAAAAAAATCTATTTTCATTTGAAATGGCCAGTACGGCAAAACGGCAGTTTCATAGGTAAAGACCTATTATTTCACCTTTTTTTTTTATATCTTAACATAATTGAAAAGCTGACACCTTATACATAAAGAATAATAGTATATAAAATTAAAACTATGAGCTTTAAATTTTTTTCAATGGTAGAACAAGCAATAAAGATGTATTTTAGCATTTAATGCAATAGCAAAGACAGACACACAATTAAAATAAAATATGAAATGTGTCTGATCATCAATGTCGGAGCATTTAGAGGGGTGAAATATGTTATTTTTAATCGCCAAATCACTAAGTTCATTTTTAAAAATAATGATTAATGTGTAAAAAAAGAATGAAACTAAAAATATTGATTTTATTTTTGTAATCCTGTTTTGTTCATTTATGAAAAATATATTGAATAAAATGTATCATCAGTTGATTGTCTACATTATTAGCTGTAAAATGAGACATCTTTCGAATTCCTAGAACGGCTATATGGATAGTGTCTATATGGAAATGAATAAATCAGTACAGGCACCGGCTGCGAGGTAAAAAAACAAAATGGCTGCCATTTCATTATTGTAGGGAGGAGAGAAAATTGGGATAGTGATTTGTCGATAAAAAATACCATGTTTCACCCCTCTAAAGTCTCCGACATTGATGATCAGACACATTTTGCCTTCACAGGAAATCTCCGGTTTCTCTAGTCTATTTGCGTACTTTTTATTTTCAGTTACAAGCACATTTAGTTAGTTCAAGTAGATGCTTGCAGTGAAACTTCCAAAAATATTTAATAAGTGGGTACACTAACGCTTCTACGTAGTGTACCCTTCTACGCTTTCAGTAATAAAGATATTTAAAATATTTATTTTGATAAACTGAAATTAAATGCCATGAAATATCTGTTTCTCAACATTGACAATTACTTGTTCTTCTTGAAGTCAAATAAAACATGACTCTACTACCAACCTTCGTGAAGAAGAACTGGCAAGAAACTTCTCGGGTGTATTTTTTTCAAAATAACTTTTACCGAGTCTCTTTATGTCTATACAAAATTATTCTTATCTGCATCTGTTAGCTCTGCAAGTCTCCCTCCTCCCAAGTATCCAAACGACTTCCATCCTCAAACGGCACCCGTTCACGAGTTAACGCGGGATCCAGCCATTGCCCTCCTCAACCACATTAGAGGAAAGGGAGCGACCATAAGAAGTCGTACTTCAGTGACAATGACACTTTAGATATTCATTGGGACGAAGAACTCAACGAACTAACAGACACATTGCACATGTTTTGTTACAAATACAAGTAAAATCCTGTTAATGAGGATTTTCATTGCATTCACTAAATATACCACACCTTTTCCCGATGAGGAAGCAAGTCAAACTCATTGTTTTTTTATTTTTTTTATATCATTAGACATATTCGAATTTGAATCGTTTTCTTTTTAATTTATACGTTTTTATAAAATATCGCGGCATTTTGACGTGCTCGTGAGGCCTAGCCGTGACGGCACCCCCACAGAAGATGCGCTCAGACGGAGGAACTTGCGAGTCTAAATTTATAACCATTTCTAAAAAACGGGTAAAAGTGCGTTAGGTACACTCACAGAAATCTTTTTGCTATCTATTGTTTTTATTTTACTTATATATGTATTTATAAGATGTAATATGTATTTATATAAGCATTGTTGTATTATTTTATGTAAAACGTTCATAAATCATATATGCAGTATAATTGAATTGTTAACCACTCTAAGGTCTTAGGTTACTGGAAGAACTTTCTTTAGGAATAAGTAGTGCCTATGTACAAGTATGTCTTTAGATTATAATGTTAATAAGGTATATATTTTTTTTGAGTACATACATTTTTTAATATATAAATATTGTATGTGCCATTATTCGGGTTGACTTGCACAAGAAAACTATTTTTAATGTTTTTATTGATTGATTTAGTAAACCATAGCCAGATGAATTCACTCAACTGAAACTTAGACTGGTACAAAGTCAAACTCTGAAAACCTTATTTTTTACGAATTTATAAACTTCCACTCCATTGTTTTAATTTCCTTAAATTTGCAAGCGTCGAGAACTATGAAGTTTGAAAAAATTATAATTAAAAAAAACCTTTTGAAGCCTAGATTGTGACGATGTCTAAAAAGATTTCATCAATCCGTGGAGTTGCAAAAATTGTGGTTGGATAGTTCCTACACGAAGACATTAGCAGCACCTGCCTCAACGCGGACGCCATGCTAACAAGCCGGCGGCGAAGCGTATTTGGAAATACACAACGCTAGAACGCTAGTTTATAATTGATTTCAAACTACATTTAACAGCAAATCAAGATTTATACGGATAAAAGTTTGGCAAAAATTTAAGGAATGTAAAGGTATAGTGAGCCTTCCAATTGAACGAACTATAGAAAAATCCTGTGTGGAGTTGGCATACTGTAATATTGTATGTGTTTACAGACCCCCAAAATCTCCTTTTGACAGTTTTGAGATAGTTTTAGAATAAGAAAAAATAAATTTCAACCTTGTTACTTATATATTTCCTGATTTTTGGCTATCAAATTAGATATTTTGAAATGTGTAAGTCTTATTATTACTATTATTTGATTTTTACATGTAAAATAAGATGCTTTATGACCCCAATAACTATTGTTTAATTGTATGTAAAACTTTAAAAAACTATAAAAAGTTTTAATGTTTATTTTTCTTTAATGGATATTTAAAAAAAATTAGGGATAACATATGAAATTAGAGTTTTGTCGTACTGGCCACTTTGATCTGTATTATCTCCTCTTTGGTTAAGAATTCCGATAAAAAATGTATACAGATATTTACTCACGCATTTGTGTTTCGAAAACCGTAATTCATTTGTTTTTTCCGCTTTTGATTTTTTTTTTTGCGTACCTTAGTTTGCAAAATGGAAAACTTTAAATATCGCGTTATTTACAAGTTTCACCGTGGCACCAGTGCTGCAGAAACAGCTCGAAGTATTAATGCTGTGTATCGCGGAGATGTCGCAAAAGAAAACCCAGTTTGTTTTTGGTTCCAACGTTTTCGTTCTGGAAATTTCGACCTGCAGAACAAGCCCGTGGACGGCCGGAGACCAAAGTTGATAATAAAGAATTGAAGGCTATTGTGGAAGCGGATCCATCGCAAACCACGTCCGAGTTAGCTGTAGGCTGCGGTGTTAGTGACAAAACTGTTTTAATCTACTTGAAGCAAATCGGGAAGGTGAAAAATCTTGAGACGTGGGTACCTCATGAATTGAGTGCAGCAAAGTGACAAACGCGTGGCACAACAAGTAAAGGATTTTAAATCGAATCATTAGCTGTGATGAAAAGCGGATCCTGTACGTCAATCGGAAACGCTGATCACAATGGTTGAACCTTGGCGAACCAGCCAAATCCTGCCCCAAGCGAAGTTTGACTCAAAAAAAGTTACTTGTGAGCTTTTTGTGGACTAGTGCCGGTGTAGCTCACTACAGCTTTCTTAAATCTGGCCAAATGATTACAGATGTCTATTGTCAGCAACTGCTAACAATGATGGAAAAGCTAGGTTAACAACCGATGCTGGTCAATCGCTCTAGGCCACTGCTGCTTCAGGACAACTGTCAATACTTTGTAAAGGCTTGCAAGTAATCGTCTATAGATCCAGAGTAACCGCAACAACATTTATTTTACTACAAATAAGAAGAATGACCAGAACTACGTCTGCCAGGATAGTGTTGGCACGGCAACGACGTTACAAGATTCCACATAGGCCTGCGTATCGAGCAATAGCCACTTTTGCATTCAATGGTCAAGTCGCTGTGGTTTAAACGGATCGAATGTTAGCTTCGGCTTCGATATACAGAGATTCGAGCCCTTTATGATTGTATTGCTACAGTTATTTTGTTTCCTTCTAATTGCGTAAACTACTCCCGTAATATTAAATAATATAAAATGAATAATGAGTCATTGATATTATTACCCGCAGCGAACTATCACTTTTACTATCACCGAAGCATATATTTGATTTTCAAAAATATATTCACATATAAATATATCAGCACTGTATGGTACTCAAATATTACAATATCGGTTATGTGACAAATCTTATATTATTAGAGATCTTCGATATCTCAATATCGGGAATGCCTCATATCATTCCGATTCAGCGGAAATAATAAAATACTGCAGATCCCCCTCCCGCCCCCTCAATGTTGAATCAATATATTCCAAATCGTTACGGATGACTTCCTATTTAAAAAATTGTCTTGGAAGAGAATTAAAGATATTCAATCATATCGTTAGTGTATGTACAAACAGTAAGCTTACTTTTCCTGCATTTTAATTTCCACGCAAACAATATCACAATTTGGCTAAAACTACATACGATTTTTATATAGATCATTGCTTAAGACATTTAAAAAGACTAATAAAAAAATGTATAGCATAAATAGATAAAACTTAAATATCATATGGTAATTGTCATGGTTGTTTTTTATTTAAAATGTTTGTTTATTCTGGGTCCACCTCCCCTTGGAGTAATTCATAACACAAGCTCTGTATACTTTGGGCCACACATTTCGAGTGTTTTTTTGGGGATTTTATTACTTATTTTTTGATTGATCTCGCAGTGTTATAGTTTATGGTATTTGCATACCGTTTTGTGTAGATAGCTGTAATAATCCCTCCGCAGGGACATCCGCCGCATGCTACTTTACTTTCCGTACTATACTTTCTGACAGTTTGTAGTCTGTTGTTGGTTGGCAGACTTACGCAAAACAATTTGTTAAGAATGTGGGTTGCCCACGTCGTTTTCCTTCTACATAAGAAAGGTAGGTAATGTAACTACAGTATATCACCGATTTAAAATCATTAAAAAAATACATGTTGAAAAACTCAACGGGCAAAAACAAAAATCTTCTTGCAAGAAGAATAAGAATTTAGTTATTTGCCAGAATGTGGTATAACAAGGTCTTAATATACTCTAACACACCTTGTTGAATTAATATCAAAATAATCCATTTAAAATACTAGTAGCGCCATCTATGACTTGTTATGCATACCTACCTGGCTGTCATATAAAAATAAATTTAGTCTTGACAAAACCACTAAGCGTGTTTCATTAGGTTATGGGCCCAGTCCCGTTTTTCCTAATTATAAAGTGTTTTATCGGTCGGAAGTAATAATGTCGACGTCGGGGTTTTTAGTAAATGTGCCAAAACTCAAAGGACGCGAAAACTATGACGATTGGGCGTTCGCAACGAGCAATTTTTTATTACTCGAGGGAATCGACATTGAAAATGTGCCAGCGACTATTAGTGAAACTGAGAAGCAGAAAGTCAAACCTAAACTCATAATGACTATTGACTGTTCGTTATATGTACATATCAAGAGTGAGACTACAGTGAGCGGTGTATGGAACAAATTGAAACAATTATTTGATGACACGGGCTATCAATGAAAAATAAGTTTGCTTCGAACATTGATTTCAATACGTCTCGATAATTGTGAATCCATGACATCTTATGTATCTCAAATGGTCGAAGCAGCACAAAAATTAAAGGGGACAGGTTTTGAAATAACAGATGAGTGGATCGGGTCATTACTTTTGGCTGGACTTCCAGATAAGTATTCACCGATGATAATGGCGATAGAACATTCCGGAATCGCCATTAGCGCTGACGTCATAAAAACAAAGTTACTTGATATGTGTTTGGAGGTTGGCACTACTGGAACGGACTCTGCATATTGGGCAAAACAACAGCCCAAACAGATGTCAACGTCAAATGACGTGTCAATCGGAAGGAAACAAATCAAGTGTTATCATTGCAAGAAAATCGGTCATTACAAAAATCAGTGTCCTAAATTAAAAGCAAATAAACAAGTAAATGCTTTTAGTGCGGCGTTTTTCAACGGTTGTTATAGCACAGACGACTGGTACGTCGATTCAGGCGCAAGTGCACACATGACATCAAACAAAAATTGTTTACTCCGAATCCGACCAGTGCACGGAAACAAAGAAATCATAGTGGCAAATCAAACGACGGTGCCTGTAGTTAGTGTTGGTGAAACACAGATAACGACATGCGTCAACAGTTTTCAGTATGAAGTAATTGTGAAAAATGTTTTGTACATACCTAAACTCACGACAAACCTATTGTCTATAAGCCAACTCATAGCTAATGGCAATAGAGTAGTGTTCAAAAAGGATGTCTGTTGGATATATAACCAAGTGAATGAGGTTATTGGTATAGCAAATTTAATAAATGGTGTGTACAAGCTAAACACAAGAAAATTCGAGAATTCGTTGTTGGCGATGTCAACATGGCATAAAAGGTTAGGACATATAAATAGTAAGTCCTTACAGAAAATGAAAGAAGGTGCTGTGGTAGGAGTTTCTTTTGACAAGAAAGCTGACATACAGATACAGAATTGTGAAGTGTGCTGTGAAGGAAAACAGACACGTTTGCCTTTCCCATCAGCTAACCATAGAAGTGAAAAACTACTGGATGTAGTACACTCAGATTTATGCGGGCCGATGGAGACTAAGTCAATTGGTCAGGTAAAGTATTTTCTTCTTTTGTTGATGATGCCAGCAGAATGACATTTGTCTACTTCTTGAAGGAAAAGAGCCAAGTGTTTCAGCATTTCAAAGAATTTCGAGGGTTAGTTGAGAATCAAACAGGAAACAAGATAAAAATATTGAGAACTGACAATGGAGGTGAATTTTGTTCACATGAGATGGAGAGTTACTTAAAACAAGTTGGTATTGTCCATCAGAAGACCAATCCTCACACTCCAGAGTAGAATGGGCTCTCAGAGAGGTTGAACAGATCTGTAGTTGAACGGGCAAGATGTTTATTGTTTGAAGCGGATCTCGACAAAAGTTTTTGGGCAGAAGCCGTTCATACTGCAGTATACTTAAAGAATAGAACACCAGCAGCCAATTTAGGCATGATGACACCATTTGAGAGGTGGACGGGTGAGAAACCAGACCTTAGCCATGTTAGAATTTTTGGCAGTAAGGTAATGGTGCATGTTCCCAAAATACAAAGACAAAAATGGGATAAGAAGGCTGACAAATTGATTTTGGTTGGGTATCCAGATAATGTAAAAGGATACAGATTGTATAATCCAAAAAGTAGAAAAATTACTATGAGCAGAGATGTCATTATTATGGAGAAAACAGAGTCAGATATTGCTCAGATAATAGTAAATAATTGTGAAGAGACATCAGAAAAAGATGAAAACATAGAAGATGATGAAAGTTTACCTAAAAATTCAGCTTCAGATCCAAAAGATTCAACATACAAATATGAGTCATCAATTTCCGATGATGATTCTTATCAATCTACGAGTGAAGACGGGTCTATAATAGAGAATGATGTTCAGATGGAGCTGGATACTAAGCGCAGGAGAAAGCCAGTTGATAAGTATGGTATGACCAATATCTGTATTCTGGACCACCTGGAATCATGTGATGAAGAACTCAGTTATGAAGATGCAATGAATGGACCAGATAAGAAACAGTGGAGACAGGCGATGAAAGATGAACTGAAGGCTTTCGACGACAATCAAGCATGGACATTTGTAGACAGGAAAGAAGCTGATAGAGTGGTGCAGTGCAGGTGGGTCTTCAAGAAAAAGTATGAAAGTGATAATAGTGTGCGTTATAAGGCAAGATTGGTTGCAAAAGGTTTCACCCAAAAAAAGAAGGTATTGACTACACTGAAACATACTCACCAGTGCTTCGTTACTCAACATTAAGACTTTTATTTGCTTTAAGTGTCAAACTTAACTTTGAAATTACTCACTTAGATGTAACCACAGCATTCCTAAATGGTTACTTACATGAAAATGTGTATATGCAAGTGCCACCTAATTTGGACTGTAAAGAAAATTGTGTTCTCAAATTAAATCGTGCAATTTATGGTTTAAAACAATCAGCCAGAGCTTGGAATGAGAGAGTAAATGATTGTTTATTAAAATTACATTTTGTTAAGTCAAAGCTAGAACCATGTCTATATATAAAAAAAAATTAATAAGGAGCAGATCATAATAGCAGTTTTTGTAGATGATTTTTTCATTTTTTCAAACAGTTGTTATATGGTTAAGGAGTTAAAAACCAGTCTAATGGCAAAATTTAAGATTAAGGATTTGGGGCAATTAAAACAATGTTTGGGTATGAGGGTAAAAATTTATGAGAATGGCTGTATATCCTTAGATCAAGAAAAGTTTGTAGATCATATTTTAAGTAAATTTAATATGACAAACTGCAGTGTTGTTGATACTCCCATTGAAAGTAATTTAAAACTAGATAAAGGTGTAGAAGTTTGTCAAAAATACCCATATCAGCGACTGATAGGTAGCTTGATGTACTTGAGTGTTTTTAACTCGCCCAGATATTGCTTATAGTGTAAGTTATTTGAGCCAATTTATTAATTGTTATTCCCATACTCATTGGAAGCATGCAAAACGCATCTTAAGATATTTATGTAAAACTAAATCATATGGACTAATGTTTAGCAAAGATAATTGTAAATTGGAAGGTTTTGTTGATGCAGATTGGGCCTCAAACACCATAGATAGGAAATCCTATACAGGTTTCTACTTTAAACTCTCAGGAACTGTTATTTCATACGAATGTAAAAAACAATGCACTATAGCTTTGTCAAGTACTGAGGCTGAGTATATGGCGATAGCAGAAGCTTGCAAAGAGGCTATTTATTTAAAAAACTTGTATTGTGAAATTGTAGGCAGTTGTGATGATGTAATCATATTGTATAATGATAACCAAGGTGCTCAGAGGTTATCAGAAAACCCATTATTTCATAAAAGAACCAAGCACATAGATGTGCGCCATCATTTTGTTAGAGAAGCTGTAGCTAACAATCTTATTAAGATAGTTTACCTGCCAACATCTGAAATGCCAGCAGACATTCTGACCGAAGGATTAAGTAGTGTAAAACATAATTATTTTGTAAAAAGGTTAGGTATTCAAAGCATTGTTTAATAAATATCAAAGCAGTAAGAAACATGTACCAAAGTTTAGATTATTTTGATAAGTGGAGATGTTGAATTAGTATCAAAATAATCCATTTAAAATATTAGTAGCGCCATCTATGACTTGTTATGCATACCTACCTGGCTGTCATATAAAAATAAATTTAGTCTTGACAAAACCACTAAGCGTGTTTCATTACACCTTAATCTATTTTAAATTTTTTAAAAATAAGCGAACTGGTTCAACTAAGCTTACATTTATTACAAATAAGTACTACAAAATTAATGACTGAATGAGCCAATACGATTGAAGCGCCCAAGCGTCACGCAAAGAAAAAAGAAGGGGCCAATAGTTTTTTTTTTTTTTTTGCTGCCGAGGCACCCTCGCGGGAGGTAATTGGAAGATGCGTCATGCATACCGCCCGCAGGAAAATACCGTCCTCTGCGGGGGGTTATGTGGGACTCACCAGAATGGCACCTACCCATTAAAAACCACCTGTTGGCTGTGGTAAAATTTTACCGTTAGCCTTCATCGGAAGCGACACGCGTCGGGAAGTTGGGCGCGCTGGCGGAGACCCGCTAGCGGGTCTTCCGCCTGTAGTGAAAGTTGCACTGAAGGTGCTCAAAGGGACATGAGTTGGTGGCCGTTCTAGGCAGCCTCCGGTGAAGCCGGGGCTGGGCAGAGGTCGGCCGAAGCTTGACTTAGGGATCAATTCATTTAAATGAACCTATAATGAATTGAGAAGGGAACTATGCTCCGCCAGAGCGAGCAGTCGCTCTGTCGGAGAACGTGAAGCCCTAAGTTTACGGGCTAAGACGATACGCATATCGTCTGCTACGGAGGATTGAGGAGTGGGTTTGTATGGGCGAGGAGCCGGGATGGGATTCGATGCGGGGCGCTGCCTCCAGTTTTCTGGAGCAGGCTTTGGCTGAGCAGGCTTTGCAGCCGGAGGAACCTGGCTACGCAGCGGCGGTAAGTTTTCCTGGGAAAGGGGCGGGGCCTGTTTGGGTGCCGCTCTCTTGGAATTGGAACGCATACAACGGGGTGCACGAGGGCAGCCCCTGTAATTTGCGGTGTGGCCGGACTGGCCAGCTAGTCCCTAACCTATCAACGATGACTAACTTCCTAAAACCGCCCTACACGCAGTAGGGCGGTTGGGGACGACGCGGATAACTTACTCGAACACGAAGACTCGAGGCACCTGGAACGACGAATTCCCGTCGACGAAGCTCGCGTTCCACGAAGTACGGTTAACAACCCACTATCCGCCGTGAAAACGGCGTTAGAAACTTATTACGGTATACAACTATGAAATTACTTATTACGACAACAACCAGTGAAATTTGGGTGCTCGATTAGCGCGGGGGCTAATGGAGCGGGAGGCGTCTGCGATCGACGTGAACTCGAGGACGCACGTAAACCGAGACTGGGGGCCAATAGGGCTGCAGTTCTATTTTATATCCTCTCACTGCCAATTCCGGTGTTACTTGCAGTGGCAGGGAGATTGAGTGTTGCCATCCCTCATTAGATTGAATGGTTGAGTGATTGAATGAGGGTGTTGCCATCCTTCATTTTAAATTTGGTAAGACGATCTTTCCTACCGGCGGAGCGTCCTCGCCTGTTGTGTTGTTAGCAGGTGACGTAACTCCGAGTCTTTCATCCAAACTATCAATTTGATTTTCTAATACAAAAAGAAAATTTTTTGAGAACGATATAGCTTATTAGTGAGAGCTAATGTTTATGAAGCTGAAATATGTCCCACGTGATAAGATTCCGGACTCTTACCACGCGTAGCACGCATTTTATTTTTTTTATTGTTTCTTAGTAAAATAAATAAATAACACAACACATTAAACACATAATTATGAAAGTAGCCAAAGAATTTCTAGTCTACAAAAGTAGCCCGAGAAATGCTTGTCTACAAAAAATAGCGCAACAAAAAGTCGAATACAAAGGTAGCGCTAGAAGTACTAGCCTACGAAGTAGCCCGAGAAATGCTCGTCTACAAAAAATAGCGCAACAGAAAGTCGCCTACAAAGGTAGCGCTAGAAGTACTAGCCTACGAAGTAGCCCGAGAAATGCTCGTCTACAAAAAATAGCGCAACAGAAAGTCGAATACAAAGGTAGCGCTAGAAGTACTAGCCTACGAAGTAGCCCGAGAAATGCTCGTCTACAAAAAATAGCGCAACAGAAAGTCGCCTACAAAGGTAGCGCTAGAAGTACTAGCCTACGAAGTAGCCCGAGAAATGCTCGTCTACAAAAAATAGCGCAACAAAAAGTCGAATACAAAGGTAGCGCTAGAAGTACTAGCCAAATTCAAATTCAAATTCAAATATTTATTTCTCAACATTGACAATTACTTGTTCTTATTGACGTCAAATAAAACATGATTCTACCACCAGTTCGAAAAGAACCTTCGTGAAGAAGAACTGGCAAGAAACTTCACGGGTATATTTTTTTTTCAAAATAAATTTACAGAGTCTCTTTATGTCTATACAAAATTATTCTTTTCTGCATCTGTTAGCTCGGCAAGTCTTCCCTCCCTCCAAGTATCCAAACGACGAACACCCTCAAACGGCACCCGTTCACGAGTTAACGCGGGATCCAGCCATCGCCCTCCTCAACCATATTAGAGGGAAGTGAGCGGCCCGTCACCCGACGCTACGATAAGAAGACGTACTTTAGTGACAATGACGCTTTAGATATTCATCGGGACGAAGAACTCATCGCACAAACAGACACATTACACATGCTTTGTTACAAATACTAGTACAATCCATTTAGTGAGGGGATTATTCCCAAGGGCTTTTATCATCCAAATAATCGGATAGTTTATAATATGCTCTAGCACACAACTTCTCCTTTATAGTTTCTTTGAATTTGTCAATAGGAAGACCTTGGATATCCTCAGGAACCTTATTATTAAAGCGTATACATTGACCCATGAATGAGTTAGTGACTTTATGAAGCCTACTATTATGAGCTGCCAGCATATTTCTTTCTCTTGTGTTAACATTGTGTAGATCATTTTTTCTTTTGAACAAGGTTATGTTCTTTTTAACATACATTAAATTTTCTAAAATATATTGTGAATGGAAAGTAAGAATATTTATTTCCTTAAATTTACTTCTGAGTGACACCCTTGGACCGAGCTGATAGATTGCGCGAACGGCCCTTTTCTGCAGAATAAATATAGCATCGATGTCGGCAGAACTCCCCCACAGCAGAATACCATATGTCATGAGGCTGTGGAAGTAACCAAAATAGACTAATCGAGCAGTTGTTGCATTTGAAATTTCAACCATCAACATGCGGTCCCCACTGCAGTTTGGCGTCTGAGGTTATGCCCAGAAATACAGTTGAGTTTACAGGAGTCAGTTCCTGGCTCTTAACTACAATGTTTGTGTTTACCTGTTTGACATTTGGCAATGTAAATTTAACACATTTCGTTTTTTTTTCATTGAGGAGCAAATTATTAGCTGAGAACCACTGCTCTGTGTTGGAGATGCATTTGTTCACCGCTCGATAGTCAATTTCATGTCTTTTGATTTTAAACAAGAAGGAAGTATCGTCAGCAAACAATATGACCTCGCATTGATTCTTAACGACCGATGGCAGATCATTAATATAAACTAAAAATAGGAAAGGACCAAGAACTGAGCCCTGGGGCACACCCATTGTCACTGCCGATCCTGATGATTTTTCTCCATTTATTGCAACTTTCTGTTTTCTATAAGAAATATATGATTTAATCAAGGCAAGCGCTCGGTTTTTAATGCCGTAATGGTGCAGTTTCATGAGTAGAGTAGTATGATCCACACAGTCGAACGCCTTGGACAAGTCACAAAAGACACCAATAGCATCACACGACTCCTCCCAGGCGCTGAATACGTGTTTTATGAGCTCAACACCGGCATCGGTTGTTGAGCGACCCCGCGTGAAACCAAACTGCTTAAAATTCATTAAACTATTACCGTAAAAATAAGAAAGTAATTGATTTAAAATTAATTTTTCAAAAATCTTACTGAGTGTTGGTAGTATAGATATAGGTCTAAAATTATTAGGGTCAGACATACTACCTGCTTTGAATATTGGAATGACTCAATTTCATTAAATCAGGAAAAACACCATTATCAACACAGTCATTAAATATACTGGCTAAGTACGGGGCTATACCATCAATGACAGATTCAATAATTTTAACAGAAATCCCATCTGAATCGGCAGTATTTTTTACTTTAATGCTTTTAAATGCATTTAAAACTTGTGGAACAGTAACATGTTTAAAAATAAAATCAATATCGCATGAATTTACATTTTCCGTTAGCAGTGACTGTGCAAGAGTGGAACATGAATTAATACTCGAAGTAGTTGACACAGGGATGGCAGTAAAAAAATTTTCAAATGCTTCAGCAACTTCTTTGTCAGTTGACAACACTTTATCATTAATTTTTAAATTATATTTGGTGTGTGGTTCTTTTGCTTTCCCAGTTTCCTGATTAATTATATTCCATGCAGTTTTTGAAATGTTAGTACTATATTTAATTTTATTATTAATGTAATTAGATTTAGCTACACTGCAAACTCGTTTAAATAATTTTGAATACTTTTTAACATATTCATAAAATGTCTTATTATGATTATAAGTTCTTTCACTGTACAATTCATATAATCTTTTTCTACTTCTGCATATTCCCACTGTTGCCCAGTCACTAAACCTAAATAAATTATTATTTATACATATTTTCTTTTTTTTTAAAACAGAGTCATATTCATTTCTAATTATATTATGAATAGAGTTATATTGAGTAATAGGATCTACACAGTAATCTAATTTAAATGTTTTTTCAAATACATTTTTTCTAAATGTTTCAAGCCGTGTCTCATTCATGGGTATAAAGGTAATTTCTCTTTTTAGAGTCTTTTTTAGCCCAATATCAAAAGTGGCCAACTGCCAACTATGATCTGATTGTAGTTTATTAATTACTGACTTTGTACATGGCATTAAATTTGTAAAAATGTTATCAAGACATGTGGCTGAGGTCGCTGTAATTCGCGTAGGCTCTAAGAAGAGATTTTTTAGGTTGTAACCATTAAAAAGATTCAAGAATCGTTTACTTTGTGACGTCTCTACTAATAAATCAATATTAACATCGCCACAAATAATAGTGCTCTCAAATACTTCAAATGATGAGGATGGGGGGTCTGTATACACTTATTATAACAATATTCCCTATCTCAATACAGGCTATTTCAACTGATCGCTCAACAGACAGACTTACAATATCAGTGCGTTCTGTTTGTCCGCAAGTTGTTTGTTCTCTGTTGAATGAACTAGCAATTACATGATTCTTATAAGAAGACATAATTTGACACTGTGTGAGCCAGTGCTCTGTGATACATAGTATATGGATATTTTCACAGTTTATGAATAGTTCGATCTGTAATTCCTTACCATCAATGCCCTGCATATTTTGATGGACTATGTTATGAAAATTATTTTTTACATTTTTATTGCTTAAATTACTACTTAGAATACTGGTGCTAGATGTATTATCTATTGTCACTAACTTATGTTTAAATTATTTCTAATACTATGTTTTGGAATATTACATTCCAACGGGTCAAAAGTATAAAGTGACTGCTCAATAGAAGCAGTGGTTGTAGTCAACGAATTGACTGTTATGAATAAAATATATGATAGCGAGTATGCTATATGTCGTAGGTCATTACTGTACAAATTGTACCTATCATTGGTCATATATGGCTTGTTAATAAATGTATTTAAATCAATAAACTGAAATTTTTCACTATGACGACATGTCATATTTTGTACATCTATATTTAGTCGATGCTTCATATTATTTTCTGAGGGGCTCTGGGTATGAGCCTACGAAGTAGCCCGAGAAATGCTCGTCTACAAAAAATAGCGCAACAAAAAGTCGAATACAAAGGTAGCGCTAGAAGTACTAGCCTACGAAGTAGCCCGAGAAATGCTCGTCTACAAAAGGTAGCGCAAGTGTTCGAAGTCCACTCCCCTCGCCACGGCACCATGAACTCTGCCGCAGCCTGGGTAGATTTTCCATAGGAGCCCGTCAGCAGTTGCAGCTCATATCGACCGTGGGGAAGCGCTTTAACCACACGATAACGCCCGCGCATGCCCGAGTCGAGCTTGCCAGTAGCTTGTTCCTGTTTGATAACAAAAACGAATAAATTAATATCAAACGTTCAAGGGGGCCGTCGGTTAGCGTTTACAACTTTTCCAAATTTACAAGTTTACAAATTATCCAGGGCGATGTCTCAAACAAGACTACGTATGTCGGCTATTGCGGCCTCGATACCCATCAGTATATTCAAAGGTAATAAATAAGCTTGTAGTATTTTTTGTTTAGTGATTTCAAGATTAGTTGTAGTCGCCACATTACATCAGACCAGTTATTTTGTCGGTAGTTACACTCAATACGAACCATTTCCAGAAGAGTTCGACAACAACGTTCAACCTGCCTGTTTGAGTAATGTATCTCAGGTGTGATGAGATGCAGGTCAATGCCTGATTTTGACACAAAATTTGCAAAATCCGAACTCTGAAACATACGGCCACGATCTGCAATAATTAACTTAAGAGTAATAAAATAAAATTTCCGAATAATGAAATTACACCGTAAAAGTTACGTCTTAGTTCACTAGCATCTTGACCATACATGGGATTCAGACGGCAATATTTTAAAAAGCTACTACTACAATTAGAACATACTTATAACCATTCGACTGAGGCAATAGATCTAATGAATCAGCGCAAACTTCAAAGGGGTTACAAGGTTTTTCCGATTAATGCATAAGCTGATGGGGAGCTCTTGGACAGATTAGGCAATGACCGATGTATTTTTTAACAGACAATTAAAGAGAAGGAAACCAAAAATGTTTTGTAATTAGTTCTAACGTCTTGTCTACTCCAAGATGTTCGTGTTCATCATGAAATATTCTGACCAAGCTCAGTCTATGTCCCTTTGGCACAAAACAGAGAAGTCTAGCTTCTTCTCCTACCGGGTAATACTTATAATAAGGGAGGTCGTATTTTAAAACGTAACGACTGGAATTTCGTTTTCCCTCAGATAATGCCTGAACAAGGCGCTGGGTCTCTTCATCGGCGGTTTGTGCAATCTGAGCCCAATTTTGTTGTCTATGAACTTCACAAACATTCACAAGGTTGCGGCTCAGGTAGTCAGCATGTGACATGGAATTCCACCACAATATCCACCATCTGGCTACGCGCGGTAACAAGTCTTTCTTTTGTTGGGTTGATTTCAGTGCGTTACAGTCTGTTACAACTGTAAAGCGAACAAGAACCAGATAGTGTCTATAATTTTGCAAGGCATTCTCAACAGCTAATGTATCGAGCTCATAGGCATGATATCTTGGCTTGGCACCTTGAGTTCGCCTGCTGAAATATAACCTTTTGCTCGCTCGGTCGAACCTGACCTTGGCTTATAGTACGCCCCAAGTACTCTATTTTAGTCGTCAATGCCGACAATGCCATCATTATCCTGTTATAAGAATATACCCAGCGTTATCTCATTAAATTCGATAGGCAAAGTTACAAAATAAGTTGACTCAATCTCTTGTCTGCCTATACCTCTCAAAACTCTGAAAGCAGGTTTACGCGCGCATTTAAAATGTTTTAATAATGAAGAGAAAATTAACGAAATGCTAGAACCGGAATTAATTAAAACGTCCACCGGTATTCCCTGTATAACTGTATTTTCTATTCGTAAGGTTTTCTCGGCAAAAGTTAACATTATTCGTGTTGCAAGATTCAGACTTTATGTTTGCGAAACACGTTTCAACTTTGTGTCAACGCCTAAAACGCGAAGCACGATTCCTAGAATGACTTCTACTTTTGAGGGTATTATTAGGCATTTTATAATTACACGAATGTATACAAAAAAAAAATGAAATAATAAGAAAATCCAATTACTTAATTGAATACCAATATGAATGAATATGGTCAATATGAAGTGTAGCAAACGTAAACTATTGAGCATCAGAGCACGAAGTAACGTTATCCTCCTCAAATCTTTAAACAAGAACCTAGTCAACGATAAGCGTACACTGCACACTCGTAAATTCACTTGTTCTTCACTTGAAATAAATTGAAACGTACTCACCACAATTTCCTAACGTAGGTAACTATACCACATAAATCACTCGATATTTGCGTAACAAAAAAAAAGGACAGCTAAGAAACCGTTAGTTTTGAAATGTTTTGCAAAAACCAAACTGTCTTTTCTCTAGATGCAAAACGGGACAGGACCGTAAAGGAAAAGATTCCCACTTCAGATCTAACGAACCATAATCTATTTTAAGTTTTTAAAAATAAATAAAGTGGTGCAACTAAGCTAACATTTATTACATATAAGTACTACAAAATTAATGACTGAATGAGCCAATACGATTGAAGCGCCCAAGCGTCACGCAAAGAAAAAAGAAGGGGCCAAATAGTTTTTATTTTTTTTTTTGATTCCCCTCCACGGGAAGGGCAGGAGGACATAAAAAATGCTCTGACGCATACTCCGCGCGCGCGATCGGAGTTATGTGGGACTCGTCCCGACGCCTACCAGAACCATACCCACTAAAAAACCCCCTGTCGGCTCGTGCATTTTTGCCACTCAGCCTTCATCTGAGCGACGGCCAATCGGAGAAAGAGGCCGCGCTAGCGGGGCCCTTAAGGGGTCACCCGCTGGGATTTACATAGCACTGAAGGTGCTCAAAAAAGAAAAGTAAATAAATAAAAAACATAAAAAAATGACAAAAAAAATTGCATTAATTCGGATTTACGTTAGAATTAGAATTTACGTTAGAATTAGAATTTGCGGCCTGAAGGGCCTCGAGATCTAAAGTTAACTGCGTGCGTTCGCTCGTGTGCGCGTTTCTCGGTCTAGCGATTTTGTAAATCGAATCTAACACAGGAACAGTATATGAGACTGAATCTCGAACAAGATGATTGGGATGGGATTCGGCGCGTTTGAAGAACGATTCTGAGAGTGTTTTGAGGTGCTGTTGCACTGTAGGCAGTTCAAGATCTCTGTGCAGGTCCGCGTTACGCACGTACCAAGGTGCGTTTGTGGCCCTGCGGCAGAAGAGATTTTGAACTACCTGCGGCTTATACAGGACGGAGGGTTTGGCGTGGGCAAAGACTGGCGAAGCTTATGACATGACGGGTCTAACGCAGACCTTATAAAGCGTACGTTTATTTCTAAAAGACATTTTACTTTTTCTTCCTATCATACTATATAGACGGCTTAAGTAAAAACGCGCGAGTTTCGTTACTCTATCGACGTGTGGCTTGAAAGAAAGCGTCTGATCTAAGGTGACGCCTAAGTATTTGACAGTGCGCTTCCAGGGGATGGGAATACCTAACATACGAATGTGCGGATCGTTGTGGCGATTACGACGTTTGTGGTTGAATTGAATAGCAGAACTCTTTTCTGGGTTGACATCGATACGCCATTTTTAAAACCAAACACCGAGGGCATTTACGGCCTTTTGGAGTCTGGTGATGTTATACGGGATCGCTTGACTTTAAGTGTAAAGGGCGGTATCGTCTGCAAAGAGGGCGAGTTCGACGCTTTTCGGCGGGATGGGGATGTCGTAAGTGTACACGGTGTACAGCAGAGGGGCGAGGACTGAGCCTTGCGGGACTCCAGCCTTTATGGGACGAGGCGCGGAGAGCGTGCCTTCATGTTTGAATCGAAAAGTACGGTCTTTAGGAAACGACGCTATTAATCTGACTAGGCGAGCCGGTAAGCCTATTTTATAGAGTTTAAAAACGAGACCGCTGTGCCAGACTTTGTCGAAAGCCTTGGCTACGTCAAAGAGAACCGCGATTGTTTTTTTACGACGCTGAGAGAATCCTTCGAGTATGTACTCGACGATTCGATGGACTTGCTGAGGGCAGGAGTGCTTAGCGCGAAAGCCGAACTGGTGGGGAATGATGAGAGGGTCGCCATCCGTTGGAAACAGATGGTTCCGCATTCGAGAGAGTATGACTCTTTCGAGAAGTTTAGACATTGCCTTGAGGAGGCTGATGGGTCTGTGATTAGCCGGGACATTCAGAGAATTACCCGGCTTGGGAATGCCTATGACTGTCGCTTCTTTCCAGGCTTTTGAAAAGTAGCAATGGTCGAAGCAGGCATTGAAGATGATAGCTAACAAGGTAAGCACCTGCTGAGGCAAAATGAGTTCTAATGAGAAGCAAGATTTCATCATTAGAGACTGTGACGGGGTCGTCGGTGATAGGGAGAGATTCTCTGCGGAGAACTTCGTCCTCCACCGCCTGGATGTGGGAGGGATCCGCGGGTTGCGTGCTGGGCGAGCATTGTGCCGCTATGCTGTCGGCGAAGCATTCGGCTTTCTCTTCGACTTCGAAAGCAATGGTGCCGTCGGGACGAGTGAGAGGAGGAACGTGAGAGGCGGTGTCTACGCGTAAGGCTCGGGCCATTCGATAATACGCTTGGTGGGACGGGGAGATATTCTCCATGAGATCGTTAAACTGAGTGTCACGGAGTTCCGCGAGGCGAGACCTAACTTTACGTTGAAGCTGATCCGCAGCTGTTCTGTATGCTGGCGTGGGATATTTCTTTGCTCTCCGGAGAGCCGCGTTCTTGGCTTTAATGAGATTGTTAACGACTAGTGGAAGCGCGGGTTTGCTTTGCTTAGCAACCTTTTCGTTGTCGTTGATGGCTGTGTTAATAGCATCAGTTACAGTATTGACTAATGAATCTATTTTATCCGGGCTATCTAATTGGTCGGGCGAAATCGCGAGCGGAGAGTTAGGGGCCTCTAAGGCTGAAACTAACCTATTTTTAAAGCCTTTCCAATTGGTAAAGGTCTTAGGAGGTGTGACGTTAACGTTAGGCGTACCTAGCACGAGGGAGACGGGGAGATGGTCGGAGCCTAGGTCATCGAGCGGTTCGATAGACCTTAGATCAAGATTGATTCGCTTGATAATTGCAAAGTCGAGGATGTCAGGAGAGTAGGTCGGGTTGTTGGGATAGTGAGTGGGAGTGATGGGGGATATGACTTAGAAGTCAAGGGAGTTAGTGATGTCGAGGAGAGCGATACTGCTGGTGTTAGTCGATAGGCACGTCCAGTCAGTATGTTTGGAGTTAAAGTCTCTGAACATAATGACTGAATGGCCGAGGGCGAGAATGGCCTCAAAGTCGCTGCGGATAGGATTGGAGCCACACGGTATGTAGACTGAAGCTATGATGATGGTCGGATGACCAGTAATAGCCAATCTACACACCGCGGCCTCCATGTTGAGGAGAGGAGGGGTAGGCCCCTCAGGCCCCAACCCCGGCCCCTCAGGCCCCCAACGTCCAGACCCCTCAGGTCTACAGCTCTCCCGCGTCTCCCGCCTCGTCCGAGATGGACTGCGAATCGGTCGCATCCTCTCACGCGTCGCGTCGTAAGCGTACCGCTCCCGGGAGCGACTCCGAACCCGCGTCTGATACTTCGTCAGACGCCGTCACCTTAACCGGCTCTCCTGAGCCCGCGTTTCAACTTGTCGCCAAGCGATCCAAGAAGCGCTCTACGAAAGCTTCGGTATCTTCAATACCCGAGCCCTCCCCGGTGTCTTCAACACCAGCCCCCGCGCCGTTAAAATCGCTCGTAGTAACCGCGTCTCCGTCGGTCCCATCGAAGCCAGCGACGCGCTGCGCTCCCGTCCCGCTGAAACCTCAGCTCCCTCCGCCTGTCTTCCTGCGTGAAAAAGCGCGCTGGACCGCGGTTTCTAACTTGTGCAAAGAGCACAAAATTAATTACTTAAAAGCAACCAATGCAGGCGACACAATTAAAATCCAGGTCGCGACCGTCGACGACTTCCGCGCGTTCACTCGGTTACTTTCTTTAAAACAAATCGCGTATCACACCTACGCCCTCCCGGAGGAGCGTAAGATCCGCGCAGTACTACGGGGCGTCCCGTTTGAACTCAATAATGAAGACATTCTCGAGGACCTTAAGTCTCAGGGTTTCCCGGCCGTAGCAGTGCACAAGATGCACTCCAACCGCGGTAGGCGTTTTACCTTAGCTCTTGTAATCCTTACCAACACCCCCAACTCGAAGGAGATTTTCAGAGAGGCTCGCACAATTTGCGGACTCTCGAACATCTCCGTCGAGCGTCATAACCCCCGCGGTCACCCTGGGCAGTGCCACCGCTGCCAGCTAACTGTTCAGCTCCCCCCAGGTGCGTAAAGTGCCTAGATCCCCACATCACTAAGGAGTGCACTCGCACTCCCGAATCCACTTCCCCCCCTGCCTGTGTGCTGTGCGGCCAGTCCGGCCACACAGCAAACTACAGGGGTTGCCGGCGCGCTCCGCGCTCCACCGTCAAGAGGGTCGCGCCTAAACCGGCGCCGCCGCTCACTCCCACTAACTTCCCGCCGCTGCGCAACCGGGGTCCCCCGGAAGCAAAGCCCGTTCAGCCGACGCCTACTCAGGCTCTGTCTTGGAGGCAGCGTCCGGCCGTTCCACCTGCACCTTCCCGACCCATACCAGCTCCCGTAGCTTCCGTAGGGCCGCGTCCCGCTCCGTTATCCGTACCTCAGTCGTCGGCTGCTGAGGAAATGAAGACCGTGTTCGACGTTATTCAAAACGTCGATATTAACGTAATTTCCGTACTCGCACGCAAACTGCGAGCCGCCCGATCTCCTTAAGAGCATTTATTCGCGTTAGCCGAGCATCACTCGCTCCTAAGTTTGTTGTAAATTTATTTTTATTTTTTTTTTGTTTTTGTATAAAATCGTAAATAAGTAAATTATAATGTCTAGACCCGCGAATCCCGCGTCCAGTCGTATTAAACCCAAGGGCTTATCTCTAGTATCTTTTAACGCTCGTAGCCTTAGCACTAACCTTCCCGAGATTAAACTGTTCCTTCAGAACAAAGAACCTGACTTATTCCTTCTCCAGGAGACATGGCTTACTCCAAAACGCTCCAGGGGATACGCTATTCCTAAGTACGCGTTTACTCGCAACGATAGGCCCAACTGCGACGGTTTCGGCGGCACCGCTATCTACTACAAAAGAGGATTCGATTGCTGTCCTCTCCCTACCCCTCCTCTCCTCAACATGGAAGCCACCGTATGTAGATTGGCTATGACTGGTCATCCGACCATCATCATAGCCTCAGTCTACATACCTTGTGGCACCAAACCCATCCGCAGCGACTTTGAGACCATTCTCGCCCTCGGCCGTTCAGTCATTATGTTCGGAGACTTTAACTCCAAACATACTGACTGGACGTGCCTATCAACCAACCAAAGCGGTATAGCTCTCCTCGACATCACCAACTTACTCGACTTAGACGTCGTCTCCCCTATCACTCCCACTCACTATCCCGACAACCCGAACCACTCTCCTGACATCCTCGACTTTGCAATCGTCAAGCATGTCAACCTCGACCTCAGGTCTATCGAACCGCTCGATGACCTAGGCTCTGACCACCGCCCCGTCTCCCTCGTGCTAGGGCCGCCTAACGTTAACGTCACTTCTCCTAAGACCTTTACCGACTGGAAAGGTTTTAAAAATACGATTGTTTCTGCCTTAGAGGCCCCAAACTCTCCGCTCGCGATCTCGCCCGATCAATTAGATAGCCCGGATAAAATAGATTCGTTAGTAAATTCTCTCACTGATGCTATCAACTCAGCCATCAGTGTAAACGAAAAGGTTGCTAAGAAAGGCAAACCCACGCTTCCCTTAGCCATTAGCAATCTTATTAAAGCTAAGAACGCGGCTCTCCGGAGAGCCAAGAAATATCCCACGCCCGCCTATAGAACAGCTGCGAATCAGCTACAACGCAAAGTTAGATCTCGCCTCGCGGAGCTCCGAGACGCCCAGATGAACGATCTCATGGCGAATATCTCCCCGTCCCACCAAGCGTATTATCGAATGGCCCGAGCCTTACGCGTAGACACCGCCTCTCACGTCCCTCCTCTCACTCGTCCTGATGGCTCTATCGCCTTCGAAGACGAAGAGAAAGCCGAATGCTTCGCTGACAGCGTTGCGTCTCAATGCTCGCCCAGCACGAAACCTGCGAATCCCACTCACATCAAAGCGGTGGAGGACGAAGTTCTCCGTAGGAACTCTCTCCCCATCACCGCCGACCCCGTCACAGTCTCTAATGATGAAATCTCGCTTCTCATCAAAAGTCAAAAGTCCAGAAAGGCTCCGGGTGCGGATGGTATTTCCAACCACGCACTTAAGCACCTGCCTCAACAGGTGCTTACCTTGTTAGCTATCATTTTCAATGCCTGCTTTGACCTTAGCTACTTTCTAAAAGCTTGGAAAGAAGCGACAGTCATAGGCATACCCAAGCCGGGTAAACCTCTTAATATCCCGGCTAATCACAGACCCATCAGCCTCCTCAAGGCAATGTCTAAACTTCTCGAGAGAGTCATACTCTCTCGAATGCGGAACCATCTGTTTCCAACGGACGGCGATCCTCTCATAATTCCACACCAGTTCGGCTTTCGCGCTAAGCACTCCTGCCCTCAGCAAGTCCATCGAATCGTCGAGTACATACTCGACGGCTTCTATCCGAAACGAAAGAAAACGATCGCAGTTTTCTTTGACGTAGCCAAGGCTTTCGACAAAGTCTGGCACAGCGGTCTCGTTTATAAACTCTATAAAATAGGCTTACCGGCTCGCCTAGTTAGGATAATCGCGTCGTTTCTCAAAGACCGCACGTTTCGTTTCAAACATGAAGGCACGCTCTCCGCGCCTCGTCCCATAAAGGCTGGAGTCCCTCAAGGCTCAGTCCTCGCCCCTCTTTTGTATTCCGTATACACTAACGACATTCCCATTCCATCGAAAGTCGTCGAACTCGCTCTCTTTGCCGACGACACCGCCCTTTACACCAAAGGCCGCAGAGCCTCGGGTCTCGTCACCAGACTTCAAAAGGCTGTAAACGCCCTCGGTGCTTGGTTTAAAAAATAGCGTATCGATGTAAACCCAGAGAAGAGCTCTGCGGTTTACTTCGACTACAGACGCAGTCGAATCCCCAACAATCTCCAAGTGAGAATGCAAGGCACTCCCATCCCCTGGAAGCGCAGTACTAAATATTTAGGCGTCATCTTAGACCAGACGCTTTTTTTCAACCCTCACGTCGATAGAGTAACGAAACTCGCACGTTTTTACCTAGGCCGGCTTTACAGTATGTTAGGTAGAAAAAGTAAAATGTCCTTCAGAAATAAACGTACGCTTTACAAGGTCTGCGTTAGACCAGTCATGTCATATGCTTCGCCAGTCTTTGCCCACGCCAAACCCTCCGTCCTGCACAAACTGCAGGTAGTTCAAAACCTCTTCTGTCGCAGGGCCACAAACGCACCTTGGTACGTGCGCAATGCGGACCTGCACAGAGATCTTGAACTACCTACAGTTCAACAGTACCTAAAAACACTCTCAGAATCGTTCTTCAAACGCGCCGAATCCCATCCTAATCCACTAGTTCGAAATTCAGTCTCTTATACTGCTCCTGTCTTAGATTCGGTATACAAAGTCGCTAGACCGAGAAACGCGCACACAAGCGAACGTACGCAATTAACTTTAGATCTCGAGGCCCTTCAGGCCGCAAATTCTAATTCTAACGTAAATTCTAATTCTAACGTAAATCTGAATTAATGCAAATTTAATTTAATTGTCAATTTTTAATGTTTATTATTTACTTTTCATTTTTTTTGAGCACCTTCAGTGCTATGTGAAACCCAGCGGGTGACCCCTTAAGGGCCCCGCTAGCGCGGCCTCTTTCTCCAATTGGCCGTCGCTCAGATGAAGGCTGAGTGGCAAAAATGCACGAGCCAACAGGGGGTTTTTAGTGGGTATGGTTCTGGTAGGCGTCGGGACGAGCCCCACATAACTTTGGAATCGCGCCAGAGTATGCGTCAGAGCATTTTTATCCTCCTGCCCTTCCCGCGGAGGGGAACAAAAAAAAAAAAAAAACGGAGCAGCGTGTCCGCGAGCGTCGCCACAACAACGCACCAATCACGACGAGTGCTGCGCCAGCCAGAATGTATAGCAGTACGAACTGATGAACGTCATGAGTAGACATGTGGTTGAATAAACCACCCTCCTCGCCTTTTCGTTTCAGCTCCTGAAGTTGGTCGCCGATGTTGTTCTGTTCCTTAATGCTATTTCCAATTTCTTCATCATTGCTCGTAATCAATTTCGTAGGTAAAGTTAAGTTATACAAATAGTTTTTTGGTGGGACATTGACCTTAATCATATCGGCTTGCATACTTAAAGTATTCATTTGCTTTTTATGTGCATAAACAGTAAAGGAATCACCTTTCACAACACAGCCGGCTTCGATGGTGATAATGCCGGCCTTGCTGACTCGTACGGCGGTAACTTGATCCGAACATATGATTCTAATTGTTTTCTGGGTACAACAGAAATATAAATAAGTATTTAATTTGTTAAGCTCTGTCCACATGTCTGTACATTTTGATTGTTTTGTTTCACATTCATCGTTTGTAGTTTTGTTTTTGAAACAAAAGTTTTCTTCAGTGCTTAAATGGTAAACCGGTCGAGTTAAAGCGCACATAAGTGTTTTAAAGTCGTAAGGAGTACAGATTTGTAGTTCGTTTTCAGAAACCGGAACGTAGACATCCTTCTGGAGATTAATGGCGATATAATTCGCTATAGGCAATATTATCACCATATATTGTTGTACTTGTAGAGGTACTGGGATAAGTTTGTAGATTTCGTAAGCATCCCGAGTAACCAAGGGAATCTTAATTTCAAAAATAAAGAATTTTTTGGACATTCTGGGTTTCACTTTCAGTAGATGGTATAATTTTTTCAGGTCAAAATGGATGTCTTCAATAGGGAGTGCCAAATCCTTAGAAAGTTGTCCAGATATTATATTAAGCTCTTTTGTAAGTTGGAGCGGGCTTAATAAGTTAATGTTTAATTTTCCATAGTGCACCTCGGTGATAGTGTCCAAAAGAGTTTCTTGCATTCCTTTCAAGTTCGACAAAATGTTGTTAGCAATCACACACATAAGAGTAAACTCGTTAAATAATTTTAATTCTTTAACTTCTGTCGCCAGTGTGTTCGCAGCTTTATCTAGGTTGATAATATGTTAATTATAAAGTTTATGTTGTTTTAAAATGCTGGTTTCAACTTCTTCATTATATTGTTTTCAGCTTCTATGATCGATGTTTGAATTTTCCATAGCAGAACAAGATGTTTTTCGTTTTCTTTGATCATATTGATCTCCTTTTCGTAATCTTCAGCAAATCGTTGAGTATCCGCTAAGTTTCGCTAAGTATCCGATTCCATTAATACACCTCTGCGCTGTCTTTTAGCGTAAGTAAATTTTTGCTCGAGAAGCATATTGTTATAGTGCAATAACTCGCTGTATCCATGACGTAATTGAAGAGATACTACGTCACATAAATAGCGTGGTTCTATTTGAAGGCATGTTTTTTCAATAGAAATCAAATAGTTATCAAAAACTTTCAATCCGTCCCCATAAGGGTTCGTGTCGCAATATACAATAAGCTTCCGCTCGTCTCGAACTAGGTGCATGTTATTGACCTGGTTGAAGAAAATGCTTTGATTGTTGTTTATGCTTGTTAAGTTGTACAGACAGCGTGCGGGCGATATGATAAACAATGTCGATAGAGTGTCCAGACTACATTGCAATATGATCTTTTCTTGTTTTTTGACTTAATTTTTGGTTCCTGTTCGTTGTTATTTTGTTGCGGTAGTTCTGTGTTTTCTGACATTTTTTTAGCGGTTTCGTCGTACGTAAACTGATTTTTCTGCCTAACTGATTTTTGATTATTAATAAATTAATAATAATAATAATAATCTTTATTTCCCCTCTCCTCTGGATACCCACGGTGTGCGGACGTGTGCAAGAAAAGTTATAGCTTATTTACACAGTTTTAATTTGTATTTATTAAATAATTATTTAACTGTAAAATCGACTGAAATAATAGGAGCGCAGAAAGAAAGGTGTACGCTCCATTTCAACTGTGAGTAGAACAGTACCACATTTCTGAAAATGATAACAACATACCCTACGTAACAGCGTCTTATTGCTTGAGGGCCTCAATGTACGTACACTGCTTTACACAGTCTACTCTCCCTGAGCATACGCACATTGCTAACTCCGCCTACTTACCGCCACTGTGTGTGTGCATTGCTAAATTGCGGTCGCAAACCTAGCTAACTTCACATCGCAATACAATGTCTACCGTCCAGCGATCTCCACCAAAAATGGCGCAAAATAGGCCTACTTTGATTTTGCCTTCTACATCTTTAACTAGTCATGGGTCAGATACTCAATTAAATTTGTTGTCTAATCGGAATAAGGAGATGGATGGTCAATCCAATAGTCACCTAAGGAGAGTAAAGCGTAAACATACTAATAAATCACCCAAAAAGATTAGTATTATTGACCAAATTAACGATTTATTTAAGTCTTTTGAAAGCAAACAAGACATTAAGTTCGAACGGCTTATAAGTAATATGCATTCCTGGAATAAGTTGCCCTGTCTACATTGATGAGTCGTTGACGGCCTATGGAAGAAAATTATTCTACATAACTCGTAAATTCACTAAGGAACAGCTATTGTTCTTCATATGAGAAAATATATATAAGAATACTTGAAAACTCGCCCGCTATTCGTATTAAATGTGAAGAAGATCATAATAAGGTTTTACTCAAGTGACTAGTTATACGTAGTTCTAACCTATTATACTTTTTATGTCATTGTAAATCCTTGTTTATGATAAAAGTCTTATGTACTTACGTTCTAAACAAACGATGCTACTATATTCTTATCACTTAGTTTTATACTAATAAGTCTTCATAATAATTCCCTTAACACACTCCTAGTATTATACAAATATAATATAAACCGTACATTAAGAAAAATATGTAAAATAATTATTTTAAGAAATATATCTATTGAATACTTGCACTTTCTTACAACCGCGATATTTCGTCCCGACGGCAAGACGTATACTAACTTCTTTGTAAACAGTTCTCATTGTATCATGCGTCACGCCGTAGGTTGCTATTTAATACTCACTATTGCGAATTTTTATTTATAATTATAATTGACGACTTTGGAATAGCGAAATCTAGTACGTGTGATATAGAAGACTGCGAGAACTTAGTACAAAACTCGTTTGATTACAGCTTAAAAATACTTCACAAAAATAATTTTTATTATAAGTCAATGACAAAAATATACGCAGCATAAACTGCAATATGTCTAGTTTTCACACTTTACTACACAAGCAAAGCCAAAACTGACTGGGATTTTATAGTCATATCGGAATGTTGGCTGCCACACACCCGTGACGTTCCTTCATTACCTAATTATAATTGTATAAAAACTGAAAATAACTTTACTCAAAATGAAGGCGTAGTAGTATACTATATAACCACTTAAAACTTATTATTGAAGAACCTGAATTAACAGAATGTAATTGTTTGACCTTAATTATTAATGCTTCAACTTTACTTATTGCTACTTATCGCCCTCCCGGCTACAAAAACCTAAACTACTTTTTAGAGTCCCTAAATAAATACCTTGCTAAATTAAAATTTCCTAATATTATTCTTGTAGGAGATATCAATATTGATATATCTATAAATAACAAAGACCCTAACTCAACTACATATCTAAACCTACTTGCCTCTCACAGCTTTCTTCTAGGACATATTTTACCTACACGTAGTAAAACTTGCCTTGATCACGTTATGCTCAAGACGAAGCTTACAGCCTTTTGCTACTTGGCACAGACAGCAGTCACAAATCATGATTCTCTTTTCTTACTTCTAGATCTAGAAATAATAAAGCCTAAAACCTATTCTGAATCGAAGGTAATTAACTATGAAAATCTAGATACGGCTCACCACAGACCTTTTTGTTCTTACTGACGTCCTATCCGTGAGGAAATTATTTATTCTTAATGTTGTACTCAGGAAGCACTCTCAGATAGGCTATAACCCTGAGGATGTGGCGAACAAAATACTAAAATACAAGGTATGTCCTATAACAACTCTGTGGAATACGCCATTTTCCAACAAATTCTTCGGTTCCTTGGTAGTTTTTTATACAATAGAATTAACCAAAAGTTGTCAATCTACCATCTTACGAAAATACAGTGTAAAAAAGTGGTAACATGTTGGTTAAAAACTCTTAACTATGAGGAGACGGAAAATCTTTTGTGCATTATTACCTAAACACACACACACAACAACAACAACCCAAACGCTTTAGTCCGAAACCACTACTAGAGAAGATAAATGTTATTTCATCTATTGCTTTTTGATTCAAATTATAAATATTTTTCATAAGAATATTAGTTATTAGTTCGATGGATATTAGTTGTACACGAAAATTTTCGTAACTATTGTTACCTAAATTTTGAAAACATATAATTTTGAAAATATATATAAAAATATTGTCAATAGTTACTAACATAAAAATTACAACAAAATAATTTGACCCCGATCCGTGGCTACCAAAAACCTATTTAAAAGACTAAGCGCCTTCCGACAACGCTAACAAACACTGATAGAAATTGTGTATGTATTGTACTAGTAGTGTCAGAGATGTTCAATGTGAGAGTGTGAGTCATCATGTCACTTTCATACAGATCACACAACCCCCTTTTATGCCTCAAGAGGCGGAAGTTTTCAAAAGGCGCGCGTACAGTTTAAGAGCCAATTTTGAGCTAAATCCGTACATTGGTTAGTTTTAATAGTTTAGTTTTGTGGTACTGGAATGTTAATGAAACTGAACCTGGGGTTATGTTGTTATCATGGCAGTTTAAACAGAAGTACTGTACTGCCCTGGACAAACTATAGCCTGAATAATGTAGCTTTGGAGACAAATTCAACAATAAAGTGAAATAAAAAATGTTACTGATTTATTTCCTAAATCCAATAAAATGTAAATCACTGAAATTGAACGCCTTTAAAATATCGACGCCATCATTCCCGGCGTACATCGAGTCGACTAAAAAATAACCTACATTTAGTTCAGATCGACAGCGCGCACTGTTCTCCGAAGTTCAATTTGTTTGTTTTTAATAGTGAACTTAACGGAGCGAAGCAAATAACCATCTGAAACATCGAATCATTTCCGCAAAATTATTTCTTCGTAACAAATATGAGTAAAATGGTCAAGAGCATGAAATATCTACGCATCACGACTTGTAGTGGAATTTATAGGAAGTATTTATTAATTGACTTATATTTATAGAAATATAAATTAACTCCTCTACTGATTTGGTCTATGCATGGTAATTTGTTACCATAGACCAAAAATGAACCGGGGCTCGTCTTTGTGGACGGTGCTCACTGTAATTGACGATTTGCCGACCTGAGCCCCGTGTTGCGGCATTCAGCTGTTCTGTCCATGCAGTGCAGCTCGAATGTACAGGGTGATTCATCGAGATGGGTCACTGTGGATAAGTTCGAAACTGCTAAACATATATTGTGTTCTAAAAATCATGTCGTAAATTTTAAAGTTAACAAAAACTGCATTCAATGATTTTTTTAAAACATGTGCGACTGCACTACTTATACACCCTTTGCGAAACATCGCTTTTTTTGCCAGATTTATTTACCTCCTGCTGGGTTCGTTTTCGAAACAGGCACTGCATACAAATCGATGGCTCGCACTCTAAGCCTTTGTTTCACTACGCCAATGAAACATACAAACGTGACAAAAGCTTTTGTGTAATGTAATAGTTCTTAGTTGTGTCATATTATTTGGTAGGTTTTGAATTGTTATTATAATAAAGATACTCAAGTGATATCAAGATAAAAATGATGACAATGTAGACATGTTTTAAAGTAATATAATGGAACGCCCTACTACCTTTCACGCCGTGCAGACAAAGCCACACGGCGACGTGAGTATTACGTCGCGATCCAAGACGATGTTTAAGGAGCGAGGAGGATAAAAAATCATTTAATCTTCTTAATAAAATTGCCAATACCAGAAAAATAATAAGAACCGGATTTAAAGTGAACTGTAACCTGCATAGAAATTGTCCATGGCTGCGTTTATTTCGTCTACAAATGTTCTTGCGATATACCAGGAGAGCTCATATGAGTTCAACATATTGCATTTGTGTGACGGCGCGTGCTGGAGGAGCTCGCGTCGGCATTTTACTGTTGAAAAGATATTTGAACTAACTGGCAAGATTTACGACTTAAAGTTTATAAACATTTTATCACAGAGAGTAGTGAAAACTGTATAAATATTTTATCTAATTTGACTGATATTAAGTAAATCATTACAATACCTAACCCTTCCATACAGTACGGTACCGAAAATTAGATTTGTTAGGAAAACGTTTTTTTCTTATTGTAATTATTATTTTTTTTACGCCATTTAATAATGGTCTTTAAAAACCATTACATTTCACCATTAACTATGATTTCGAGTACGTCTTATGAGGATCACCAGGTAAAACACATACTTATGACAAAGAAACCCAAAATTATCAGAGAATCAATAATTATGTTTCATTTTCAGTTATAACTAACTCTTCACTTAACCTAGCATTAAAAGAAATTTGTGCCCTTCAAAACTTTACCAAAGGCCCCCAAGCAACGAACAAATATTTGGTCCATATGGTCGTAACTTCCTACCTCCAAAGCTCGCAAATTTGTATGTAAATTAAGAATACATTAATTTATCTGTCAGGTGGTAAGTTGTAAAAACAACTCGGTGTGGGTGGCGTCGTGCGGGAGGGTTTCCGAAATGAAACCGTAACTTTCTACGACGTATGCTAATTTTGGCATTTGGTTTGTGCCGCCACTTGATTACTAAATGTAAATTTTTCTGTGTATAATACTAGATGAATTGTTTGACGTGTTTAGTGTTTCTTTTTGGCAAATATTGGCCAATGTTATGCATTAACTCATTTGTTTAAAAAGGTCTTACTTAATCATTCATATATTTTTAACAGAAACTCGAATCACAAACTAAAAGTATGGACAACGCATAAAAAAACTCTATTTAATAAATATTTATAATTTTTTTACTTGTAAATTTTGCGGCGTTTGTCTTCCACCTCACGTGATGGTATGATGAAGGCGAGGAGGCACCCGCCGCCCCGAGAGGTACCCATTCACTCTACGCTTAAAGTTCAAGGATTGAATTTGTCAGGAAAGACGCAGGCAGATTGTACCACTCCTTGGCGCCAAGGACCAAAAACGAGCTGTCGAAACGCTTAGTTTGGCTTTTCGACAACGTAGACCTCTTAATTGTGCGCTGGTAGATGTCGCGCTTATTTAATTAGAAGTAAAACCATTATGGCAGAATTCAAAAGTTGTAAGAAAACAATTAGGATATGGATTTGATACATTAGACATTTGACCCAAATTGAACTCCACGTGTTTACGGAAAAAAAGTACGTAACTCAAATTTGTGTTTGACCATTATTATCTAATCCAATTTTTATACTTAAATTAATTAAGTTTGAACAGTATGAAGCAACAACAAAAATATCAAATTGTTCAATGTATAAAATATAGTTGACTTTACAGGCATTGGGCAGACCTTTACTTGATCTTCGTAGAGTTTAACCGGTGGCAGTTCATAGCATCACAACTCGAACTACAGAATCAGAACCCGGGCGTCTTTGTTCTACTCTAGCTAGTTTCCAATGTAGAGCTGGAAGATTAGGCTAATTTTCGAGCACAAGTTCGTTATCTTTTAAATTGATTTGTTGCTGTTTTAAATATTTTTTTGTTGAAGTAAGTGAAAATAATCATACTGCCAAATGCGCCAAAAACATCAAATCATTGCCATCGAGTACAAAGGCAAACGTTTTCATTGAATGTATCTTCAGGTAATAAAACTAAAGGACCTCCGAATAAAAAATGTCCCGGCGTTGACGCATCAGATTCGTAAGGATCAGTGGATAACGTACACGCTGGACGTGAATTGAGTACGGCGTCTATTTAAGATAATAGCGTAGAAAACTCCTCAAGGGGCAAAATCTGAGTTCCAACTACTTATTTTAGGCGGTATTTAGTGGAATGTATGCCTCTTTTAAAAATGACTCATAAGTGTGGAGCACCTGGAGGGTTAAATTTCCATAATATCTAACGATTCGCCGTTTAGTCGTTCGATATTTCTGTGTGGTGATTATTAAGTTCAACTACAATTTCATAAAGATGTTAGCTCGCACCTACGAACGTCGTACCGCAATCCATTACTACTGTTTGACACATACCACGACCAGCACAAATCTATCTAACGCAGCGAGGAATGCGTCTAAACTTAGTTCCATAACAGACTCTAAGTGAACTGCGTTCGTGAGTGAAAACACTTGCTTATAAGTCTTCGCACTGACTATTGTGTTTTAGAATGAATGGGCCGCCGAAGCCTATACCTGTAGTCTGGAAACATCGACACGGTTCAACATGAGCAGCCAGCTGATTGCTCATGCCAGGTTAATTTGAAAAGCGGCTTTACTTTAAAACAAGGCAAGCATTTTGATAGCACGGTTGCGAATAAGGAGTCTTAACCCAATTACATAAAATTGTCTTTGTGTTAATGATTGTAAGGTACATAACCACAATATAGATATTTTAAACGAATATGTTAGACTATGTTAGTCTTTATCCCGACTAATAAGTCGGGATAAAGGAATACATTTTGGCCAGAGGAGAGGATGCAGCTTGGCTGGCGACTAGTTAGCGTCACCAATAGTTCTCCTACTCGCAACAAACCTTCTTCAGCTAAGAACGGTGATAATGTTTGAATAGGTTTTTTAACATTGTTGTTTATATTTAACTTTGTTTATTCCTATTTACTAACGGTTCACTAACGATTTGATCGAATTTTCCAGTTAAGTACCCGTGACTGGTGAACTATCCCCTTCTGGTTAGAATTTTAACTAAAACTACGGTTCGTTGTGGTTCAGATAAATTCGATTGTCTTGAAATTGAATCAAACAGTTAATTTTTTCTTGTCCAGAGCGTAATGTCACTGTAACAGTAGGTTACTCTGTAGTAAATACTTTTACTGCACCAAATATTTAAAATGTAAGGCCACAGCGGGTGGTCTGCAAGCTCTCCAAACGAAACGCCGTGGCTGCAACAGTCCACCGGGTTATCTTTTGTGGAAACATGAAACCATTATTTATCCGTCCATTGTAAGTAAATGTGGACGCATATGTAGCCATGGCAAAGTAATACCAGTGTCGGAAAAGGCTCGAACGAAAGAATTTTTATTATATCCTATAATACATTGTTCATATGATGTAGTACTCGTGATAAAATAGCCGCTGCGCGTAGCTCAAGTATATTAACGATTGTTGGTTTTGGCGGTGCAACTCTGGACTTTCCTATTAATTGGTAGATTTAACGTATTTGTGACGACGCAAAGGTAGATGCAACAACCATAACCTTTCAATGAACTGTCAAACAATCCTACTAAACAAATTTCAGTAGGATTTGAAGGTATAACTAGCCCCGGTAGTGATATAGTAGGCTTTGTTAAGTCACTTACTCATTGATGGGTCTACGTATACGCTTTTATACTAAGGTTCCTGAGGAGATCCAAGGTCTTCCTAGTGACAAATTCAAAGAAATTATAAACTATCCAATTATTTGGATGATAAAAGACCGTGGGTATGATTACTTAATTCTACTATTGTTTGTAATATAACACAAAAATATTGTCTTATGTGTTTGTTTGTTCGTTGAGTTTTTCGTCCCGATTACTGACTGAAGCGTCATTGTCACTAACGTACGTCTGTTAACTGTAGCGTCGCGTGACGGCTTGGGATGCCAAGCCTGGGAGCCTCCTTGGTATTAGGGACATTATATTTCGTCGCTTCATTCTTCAGATAGTAATGAAATGAAATGAAATGAAATGAAATATTTATTTCTCAACATTGACAATTACTTGTTCTTATTGACGTCAAATAAAACATGATTCTACCACCAGTTCGAAAAAAAACTTATTTACTTAACTTACTTATTTAATTAACAAGGTAGTCCTTTGAAGGTACTAGGTAACTTCGCACAGTTTTAGAGTATGTCATTTGACTTATTCAAAAAACTTCCGTCTGTTTACTTGATCAACCCCGGTCCCGACAAGTCTTCATTCTTTTTTCGTGCGTGGTAATAAGCACACGTCTTATACCGACCAGTAACTTTATAGTTTAATATTAAATATGTTGTAAATGTGGTAGTAAAATTTGAAAATTAGAACAAAAAATACAGAATAAACGAAAGCAACTCAACTATAATATATATACTATAATATACAAGCTATAATAGATATATCACGTTGTCCGCATGCATTCCTGGTAGTCTTCTACCTGATGTTTTATATTATAAACTAAGATTTCGTTTTATCGAAAAGATGCAGAAATTCGTGTTATCTATAATAGATACATCACGTTGTCCATGCATTCCTGGTAGTCTTCTACCTGATGTATTTTTATTATTAACTAAAATTTCCTTTCATCGAAAAGATGCAGAAATTCGTGTTATCTATAACAGATACATCACGTTGTCCGCATGCATTCCTGGTAGTCTTCTACCTGATGTTTATTATTATAAACTAAAATTTCGTTTTATCGAAAAGATGCAGAAATTCGTGTAATCTATAATATATATATATATATATATCACGTTATCCGCATACATTTCTGGTAGTCTTCTACCTGATGTTTATTATCATAAACTATAATTTCGCTTGGTCGAAAAGATGCAGAAAATACGTGTAATCTATAATAGATATATCACGTTACCTGCAAAAATTCAAGGTAGTTACTACCTAATGTTTATTATTATTAACTATAATTTCGCTTTGTCGAAAAGATGCAAAAAATACGTAATATCTATAAAAGATATATCACGCTACCTGCAAAAATTCAAGGTAGTTACTACCTAATGTTTATTAATATAAACTATAATTTCGCTTTGTCGAAAAGATGCAGAAGATATGTGTTATCTATAATAGATATATTGCGTTATCTGCAAAAATTCCTGGTAGTCTTCTACCTGATGTTTATTATTATAAACTATGATTTCGCTTTGTCGAAAAGATGCAGAAGATATGTGTTATCTATAATAGATATATTGCGCTATCTGCAAAAATTCCTGGTACTCTTCTACCTGATGTTTATTATTATAAACTATAATTTCGCTTTCTCGAAAAGATGCAGAAAATACGTGTAATCTATAATAGATATATCACGTTATCCGTATAAATTACTGGTAGTCTTCTACCTGATGTTTCCTATTCCGATTAATGCTGTATAGCACTCGTATTGTTATTTTTGACATTTTTTCAATAATGTTTAAAAATTTTGATACGAATACAGAAAATGCGTGTAGTCTGAAAGAGATTTAACACGATATCTGTATTACGTAATTTTCTATTATTTCAATTTTTTTTTCAAATCTGAAAGTCGTCGTTAAAATCATTTAAATATAATTAAGAACCCAGTGGACGAATCTCTGGCTAGCCATTTCCGTTACCGCAATACCTGAGTCCTCTATGTAGACGCTCCCTAATCTGGAAACGTCGACCTCCGAGAATGAACCGGGCCAGTCAGGAGAATTATTTCTGACATGGACCCAGAGATTCTTTCTAACCTCGGGGCTTAAGGGGCTACAGTTATGGAATAACCGCTATTAATAGGGGGTAAAAAAAAGTAATAATAACAATTATAATAAAAAAGTACACCAAAGCTATCTATGTACTCCCCAAACATCGACAGGCAACCGGTCAACCCAGTCGGGAAACTGGATGGTACCCGTCAAACAGGGGGGGGGGCGACGTCAATGGAAAGTGCCAGCGCCCCCACTTCGGCCTCCACATTTGAGTTCGGCGTTCAACGCAAAATTCAACCAGTCTGGGACTCGTGCACAGAATCAACCATAATTCAGGTACATGCAGGTTGAATCCATTACTTTTACGATTATTGGCCTAAAGTAACAAATAATGAAACGATTTTAAAATGAATAAATAATAATGATGATAAATTTAATTCCATTTAATGATAAAATTACACCAGTATTTACTCCCAAACGTATTGTGTCGCATAGTGAAAAACTAAATATGATAATAGCAATTAATAAATTGTTACACTTAGAGGCTATAAAACCTCGTTATACCTCAAGTGACCAGTTTATATCAAACAAATATTATAAATAAATTTTTTTAGCGCCGAAACTCAACGGCGAAAAACGGTTCGCACAAGAAAAAAAAAACAAAAATTAATAAATAAAACTATACAATTTTGTAGAAAAAGTACACTTTAAAATGGAATCTTATAAAAAGCTTCTAAATTAATTCTCCATAATGGTTTCTTAGCTAACATAGATAAGAAAGATCATGCCTTCTCGTACCTATATTTGTTAATTCCGAAAAATACCTACTTTTTGAATTTCAAGAAAACGATATGTTTGTGCCAATCACGTACGAGTTTACGGCCATACCGTATGTTCAGGATACATAGCGCCTGACAATCTGACAAGCAAGTGTCACTTTTGCGGTTCAACTTCACGTCTAAACGAACTTCACTACGCTTATGGACTCGCGACTACAACACATCTCTAGAAACAAATAATTAAAAAATCATTGTTAAATCAAGCCTACTTCATTAAACTAAGTAATTAAAAGCAGTTTTGGGTCTCATTCAATATCCAGCGTAATCAAATTGGTGACCCCGACGTGATCAAGATCAACAAAAGTCGATCGGTTCTGCAGATTGACATCCAGACCGGTAGACGGACTATCCTTCAGGAACTTGCCAGTTACCAATATCCAGCTGCAGCCATCATTCCGAGGGAAGTGTGTTAACAATCCTTTGCTTAATCTATCCTTTTTTCTTTAATTTGCGTGAGTAAAGTTCATCAGATTTAAGTGCACGAAACCACCTTCGAGTTAAAAAATAATTTTGCTTATTGCACAAATCATTAAAATACTCTAATTTCATGTCATTATTTCATTAAATTGGTGTTTGTTTGTAACTAATACAACAAACATTCACGTTTTTAAAAAAAAAATCACCTTTATTTTATGCAATAATTACCTAATCTATGTCAGGTAGAAAAATAATTTAGCAAATTATATCTATTAAAAGTTAAAATATTGTACGTTAATTTCATTAATTTGTGAAAATGGTGTTTTTGTATGTAAGTTGAAATACTCATTTTAAAATATTTTACCTTTAATTTTATGCATTAGAAGTTTAAAAATAGTTGTTAAAATTTCTATTAAGTATCGGTACATTAAAATCCTTTTATTAATTCGTATAATTTCATTCTATTAATTCGTCGAACTGGTGTTTTGGTAACCATTCTATACAAAACATTGACGTTTTAAAAACATTGAACCTATTGTGTATTCCAGTGCCTACACAGATAACATTGAAGATCGATGCTGCGAAGCCGGTTTGTTATCACCACTCGGCAATCCACGTAACGTACCTTTTCATTCTATTTTTAGACTCGTTTTGTAAACATTGAAGTTATTGTAGTTGGATCGTTATTTCGCCGACAAGATGAGTAACTTAAAGGATCTTATTAAGCAAAGGGGACATAAGGTCTCGATTAACATTATTTGAGAAATATTTGTCGCCTTTGTTGGACTGTAAAGAAACTAGTGCAGTTATGTTAAATGAACTTCGTTTGCGTTGCAATAAAATGCGAGACTTGTCGTGCAACTTTGAGGAAATTCAATCGCAAATTGAAATGTTGGATGAAGATACCACTAAACAAATGCAAGAACGTGAAATAACCGAAAATAGTTTTTTTTAATTTGATAGCACGAGCACAATCTTTGTTGGATTTCTTTGAAAGGCAACAGAAAGTGGAATCTTTATCTAATACAAGTTCTTGTCACAATGTTAAATTACCACCGTTAAAAATAGCACCCTTTAATGGAAGTATGCAATTATGGTTGACTTTTCGGGATATGTATTTGTCGTTGATACATTTGAATGAAAACATAGACAAAATTAGCAAATTTCATTAACTCAAATCCTATTTAGAAAGTCCGGCTGCAGCGGTGATTAGTTCTGTTACAGTATCCTCAGATAACTATGAAATAGCATGGAATTTACTTTGCGAACGGTATGATAATAAGCGTCTTTTGATTAATGAGCATTTAAAATGTTTACATTCAATTGAACAACTTACTAAAGAATCTTACAGCGGTATTCGCAGTTTAATTGACGTTTTATCTAAAAACTTGAATGCATTAAAATCTTTAGGCGAACCGACTGACCAGTGGGACACGCTTATTATTTACAATGCCTCAGCGAAGTTAGACTGCGTGACTTCTAGAGCATGGGAGGAACACATAAGTAATAATGATTCTCCAACGTTAGAGGATTTTTATTCTTTCCTTCGTCAACGAGCTACCATGTTAGAAACTGTAAGTGCGAACAAAATATCACACAATAAAAATGAAAAACGACACAGTCTTCCTAATATGAAATCTTTTGTTAGTTCATCATCAAAAAGTAAGCTATGTCCTGTTTGTAAACAAAATCATAAAATGTATGAGTGCACTATATTTAAGTCTATGCCAATTGATGAACGAATTTCCAAACTTACCTCGTTAAATTTATGCAACAATTGTTTTCGCAGTGGCCATCAGGCTTACCACTGCAGACTAGGAGGTTGTAGAATTTGCTATAAAAAACACAACACATTGATACACAAACAAAATTCATTACAGTCTTCACAAACTACTCAAGTGAACAATGAAACTTCAAATACAAATAAAAATAGCTTACCTAATTCTGCCATTAATTTATCTTCTAGTTCCTCTTCTGTGACTATGTCTGCTACCTCCACTAGTCAAGCACTACTCTCTACGGCATTAGTCAAAATAAGGAACAACAATCAAACCTACACTCTCAGAGCTTTGTTGGACTGCGGGAGCCAGTCCTCATTCATTAGCGAGAGGGCTCAGAGGAAAATTGGTTGTGTACGAAAGCATGATCACTATCAATGCGTGTCAGGTATAGGTAGTTCTGTCTTAAATGTAACAGAACATTGTGAGTTACATCTCAAATCATTTTACAACTCGTTTGACATTATGGTCAAGTGTTTCATACTGCCTCAAATTACCGATAAATTACCTCATGCAACAGTGCGTATACAGGATTACTGCATTCCAAACTACGTTCAACTCGCTGACCCGAAATTTTATCAACCGTCAGACATTGATTTATTATTAGGCGCAGATATATTTTGGGATATTTTGAAACCAGGCAAGATAACCTTGGGACCACAAAGGCCCATACTACAAGACACAGAATTAGGGTGGGTAGTGGCTGGCCCCACTTTGGTTAGCCACTACAACACAAACAATACAAAGATTCATTGCCACTTTTCTAAGGAAATTAGTCAACAATTAAGTAAATTCTGGGAGATTGAAGAAATACCCACTAATGTCGAATATAATACTAATGATTATTGCGAACAACTCTTTTCTTCAACTACCCGTCGTCAAGAGGATGGTAGATTCTGTGTGCAAATTCCTCTCAAAGATTCCATTGATTGTTTAGGTGACTCATACAACATAGCTAAAAAAAGGTTGTTACAATTAGAAAGAAAGTTAAATAAAAATCCATATCTGAAACAACAATATCACGATTTCATTGATGAGTATGAGCGCTTAGGACATATGAAGGAGATTGCTCGTCCAGTATTTGGTTGCTACCTTCCTCATCATGGAGTTGTGCGAGCGGCCAGTGAAACTACAAAACTTCGAGTTGTATTTGACGCCTCTTCAAAAACCATTACTGGTGTGTCGTTGAACGACATCCAACATGTTGGACCAGTAGTGCAAGACGATTTATTTTCTATTTTATTACGATTCAGGCAGCATAGTTTTGTGGTTTCAGCAGACATAGAAAAAATGTACCGCCAAGTACTGGTTGAACCGGAACAACGTCACTTACAACTGATTTTATGGCGTGATGAGCTGACAAGTAATATAAAAATATTTCAGTTGAACACTGTCACTTATGGGACTGCTTCAGCGCCGTATCTCAGTACACGATGTTTATTGCAACTATCTAAAGAGTGCACGGATCCTACATTATCACAGTTAATTAGCAATGACTTTTACGTCGACGATTTTCTTTCAGGTGCCGAATCAGCAGGCCAATTACGTGACATAATTCATTCTATCTCTTCTGTACTTGATTCAGCATGTTTCCCATTGCGAAAATGGCGCACCAATGCTCCCAACATCTTTCAGGATGAGTCAGATACGCTACAAACAAAGAATCTAGATATAAAAGGTTTGGTAAAAGACTTATAATTTTATTACTGTATTTCTTTATTTTATTTAGTCTAGTTCAACAGTTTACAATAGATCCACATGACATGATCAACCACAGATTATGCTATCTAATGTTACCAATCACAATCTATATTTTCTTACACATACATTAATGGTTGTGTTACCAATCTATAACATCCCTCTCTTTTACAAAACAAAACAATAATTAAAATTAAACATAATCCCTCAGACGCAAAGGTTTTCTTATCTGTCTACCAAATCTAGTATATTTCACATTATTGTTCTCTTCTACGATTCCATTTGAGTTATTACAATATTTATTATTAGTTACATCACTAGAACATTCTTTCAGACTATCTTTTACAGAACTAAGGCATTCACTATTATTTTCAATTACATAGTCATTATTGACATTACAATTTATTTCTTCATATAGAGACTTATCCCTATACCTCCCTCCTTTAATTAAATCTTTCCTATTTCTTCTTATAATCTGACCATCTTCATTCCTTACTATATAAGATCTAGGTTCTACAGTTTTATCTAATACAACAGCACTCTTATGTGGACCTGAATCATTTTCACTTTTAATTTTAACATAATCTCCTTTTTGCAATGCAGGTAACTCTCTACTTCCAAAATCAAATCTTACTTTTTGTATACATTGTCTTTCTTTTAACTCATTATGAAAACTACTTCTTACATTTGGTTTAAATTTTGATAAATTAGGTAACAAATTTTTTACAGTTCTATTAAACATAAGCTCTGCTGGTGTCGTACCACTACCTGAAATTGGTGTGTTTCTATAAGCTAACAAACCTAAATATACATCTTTATTTTCAGTAATAAGTTTCTTTAAAATTCTTTTAACAGTCTGTATGTATCTCTCCGCTAAACCATTTGACTGATGAAACTTAGGACTTGTTATTTTATGAATAAAATTCCACTGTTTACAAAAATTTTTAAATTCAAAACTAGTAAATTGTGTACCTGAATCTGAATACATAAGTTCCGGAATGCCAAATCTAGCAAAAATTTCTTTCAATGTGTTAATTGTACAATGAGTTGACAATGAGTCCAATTTCTTAATTTCAACATACTTACTAAAAGCATCAACAACTAACATGTATGAACTACCTCTTAAAAAAAATATATCTACTGAAACAATTTCCCATACATTTTTAGGAATTTCTTTACAAATCATAGGTTCTTTTCTGTTTGAGTTTTGATACTGTTTACAAACATCACATGTACTCACATAGTCTTCTATGTGTTTGGACATAGATGGCCAAAACACAGATTTTCTAGCCATAGCTTTACATTTGTCAACACCCATATGTGCATAATGTATCCTATACAACATTTCTTTTCTGTATTTTCTTGGTATTACCAATTGAGAACCCTTCAAAAGCAACCCATTACACTCAGATAACTCATCTCTATAACTATAGTATGGTTTTGCTAAACTGTCAACATCACACTTATTGTTAGGCCAGCCTTCTTTTACATATTTTATTACCGACTGTAATTCCAAATCAACACTAGTTTCTTCTTTTAGTAATTTGCTTTTCTGATCTGATATTTTATAATTAAAATTCATAATCATGCATACATGAGCTTCAATATCTTGTTCATAAGTTTCTGTGTTATTCTCATTATTAATGTAAGACCTACTTAAATGATCTGCTACAACTAAATCTTTACCTGGTTTATATCTTAATTCAAAATCATAACCTTGTAAAGCCATTCTTATTCTCTGCAATCTAACTGGACATTTATAAATTGGTTTTGAAAAAATTGACACAAGTGGTTTGTGATCGGTTTCAACAACAAACTTTTGTCCAAAAATATACTGATAAAACTTCTTTACTCCATACAATATTGCTAAGCTTTCTTTTTCTATTTGACTATAAGATATCTCTGTGGAAGTCATTGACTTTGAACTATAGGCTACCGGTTTATCTTCCTGTAACAATACTGCACCTATACCATTTTTTGACGAATCTACACTTAAAACAATAGGTTTATTACAATCAAAATATGACAAAACAGGAGGTTCACACAAAATTTTCTTTAATTTATTGTATGCATTTTGCTGTTCATGCGACCAACTAAAACAAACATCTTTTTTTATTAATTCTCGAAGTGGAGCTGTAATACTGGACATATTTGGAATAAACTTTGCAACATAATTTAACATACCTAAAAATCTTTGAACTTCCTTTTGATTTTGAGGAGGTTTCATCTCCGTTATAGCTATAATTCTCTCTGGATCTACTCTGATACCAGACTCTGATAAAATGTGACCTAAATATTTCACCTCTTTTAAACGCAATTGACATTTATCCTGATTAAATTTAATATTATGTTCCTGAGCTCTAATCAAAACTTTTTCTAAAATTTTACTATTATCTGCCTCATTCTTTGAAAAAATCAATAAATCATCGCAATAGTTCACTACCCCTTCTATATCTTTGAAAATATTAGCAAAAACACGAGCAAAAACTTCTGGACTAGACACTAAGCCATAAGGTAATCGATTAAAACAATACCTCCCATATGGAGTATTAAATGTAGTAAGCTCCCTTGAGTTTTCCGATAAAACAATATTCCAAAATCCATTTTTAGCATCTAACACAGTAAATACTTTACTACCATTTAGTTTGGATGTGATTTCATCAAGTGTGGGCATCATATATTGTTCTCTTTGTATTTGTTTATTTAAATGTTGTGGATCTAAACATAACCTTACATTCCCATTACTTTTCATAGTCAAAACTAATGAACTAACAAACTCAGTAGGTTTCTCAATTTTAGATATAATTTGCAATGTTTCAAGCCTTACTAACTCTTCTTTCAGCTTGTCCATTAATTTAAAAGGCACATGTCGAGGGGTTTCCACTTTTGGTTCATAATTCGTTTTTAACTTGATATCATACTCAAAATCTTTTATTCTACCTATACCACAGAAAACATTACTATACTTTTGAAATAAGGGATCCATATAGTTGTTTACAGACTTATTCTCTTTCTTTTCATAATTATTTACTTTACATATGGTTCTATTTATCAATCCTAACTCTGTCAAAGTTTGTAATCCTAAAATAGGCATTAGAGGTTCTTTAGTCACTTCAAACATTAGAAGCTTCACTTTATTATGAATTTTGCATTTAATGCTTACCCTTCCTACTGTTGGAATTGGTTGACCATTATAATTTGATAATTTTAAATATGACTTTTCTATTGGCATATTGTATCTTTTACATATTGATTTGCTTATCACATTACACTCAGCCCCAGTATCAAGCTTAAATAATATAGATTTCTTGTCATATTCTATAAATTGCACATTTTCACTCCATGTTAAGTATGGGTTCTTACAACTATTGACATTACCTACAGTGAAGTTATAATTCTTTTCTTCTTGAGACACATTTACATGATGCACTTGTTTTTTAAACTTACACATATTTGAAAAATGACCCAGTTTATTGCAAAAATTACAGTTCTTTCCAAACGCTGGACACTGTTTTCTTTCATGCACAAAGCCACAATATTTGCACAATAGACCATTCGCTTGAGTATTTCTATTTCTCGTCATGCTTTTCTCTCTTCCTTTAGGCTCTTCTTTCTTCTTATTTCCATAATTCCTTCCTCTACTCATACTCTTTTCTCTTCCTCTAAACTGTTCCTTCTTTATATCTATTTTACTCATCATTTTTTCACCTTCAAGCTGCCTCAACTGTTCACATGCTATTTCTGCCGCCTTACAAATCTGCATAGTTCTCTCTAGAGTCAATCCTCGTTCCCTCAATAATCTATCTTTCAGCTTCACATCCTTGATGCCAGCAATTATTCTATCTCGGATTAATCTATCTTTTAGTTCACCGAAATTGCATTCTTTACTCAACTTTTTCAGTTCAGTGAAATAACTATCAAAACATTCGTTTTCATGTTGATTCCTTGTGAAAAAAACGTGCGAGTTTATACATTCGTTTTGTTCTGGAACAAAATATTTTTGAAATTTTGCAATTAGACTATCATAAGTCTCTTTGTCTTCTTCTTCAAATGTTAAATAGATCTCTATGCAATCTTCTCCTAAGCAGTGTAATAATAAGGCCGTTTGAACTTCATTTTGTTTGGTGTCGGCACCCGACGCTTTTCTATATATTTCAAACTTGGTGCGCCATTTTTTAAACGCCTCCGCAGATAGTTCTTTTAGGGCTTCCGGGGGTTTTAATCCTGAAATTCCTGTTGCACCTTCCATTCTTCAAGGCTACCTCAGCGCCATATAAAAGGTTTGGTAAAAGACTTATAATTTTATTACTGTATTTCTTTATTTTATTTAGTCTAGTTCAACAGTTTACAATAGATCCACATGACATGATCAACCACAGATTATGCTATCTAATGTTACCAATCACAATCTATATTTTCTTACACATACATTAATGGTTGTGTTACCAATCTATAACATCTTCACAATTTCACAATTTCACAATCACAATCAAGTGTTCTAGGTCTGAAATGGAATCCGTCAAAGGATGTTTTACAATTTTCAGTCAATATGGAACAAAATAAGGTTATAACAAAACGATCAATTTTATCTAATTCGGCTAAACTATTTGACCCATTGGGCTTGCTAAGTCCATGCACAATTATTCCGAAAATGATTTTACAGAAGCTGTGGCTGTTAAAACTTGACTGGGACGATCCAGTAGATGCCGCATTAGAGAGGGAATGGAAAGTTTTTGCGAGAAATTTAGACTCCATAATCGAATTTCAAATCCCAAGACATACTCTCCTTCGTGAATCTATACAGATTGAACTGCATTCGTTCTCTGATGCGTCTCAATTGGCGTACGCTGCTGCCACTTATCTCCGATCAGTCGATAGCTCTGGTCAGGTCCTAGTTAAGCTACTCTGCTCGAAGACTAAGGTCGCTCTAGTGAAGGCAATTACCATCCCTCGACTTGAGCTCTGCGGCGCATTGCTTTCAGCACGTCTAAGTGACAAGGTTTTAAAGGCTCTCCGTTGTAAGGTAGGGTCTGTTTTTTACTGGACCGATTCAACAGTGGTACTGGGATGGCTATCTTCTCACTCATGTGATTTGAAAACCTTTGTTTCGAATCGCGTGAGTGAGATCCAAGATCTGACCTCATCTGGTGTTTGGAGGCATGTTCCTGGAGACAAAAACCCAGCGGATCTAGCATCTCGAGGGATAAGCCCTAGATCCATTAGATCTGCTCGTCTATGGTGGGAGGGTCCATCTTTTCTGACTGAGGATCCATGTAACTGGCCTCAAAACGTAGGATCACATCACGTTTCGGATCTAGCTGAAACAAAAATTAAGAAAACCATAACGTTACAGTGTACAAACAGAATATCTAGCGTGGATGGCTGCAAGATTGTGGAGTTTGACAGACATTCAAGCTACACAAGATTGCTTCGATCCACCGCTTACCTCTTACGATTTATTAACAACTTAAATAACAAAATTATTAAATTTATAGGTCCTTTAAGCTCCGATGAATTAAATAATGCTCTTAAAGTTTTAATTAAACAACATCAAAGTGAATGCTTCACGAATGAAATAAAAATTATAAAAAATAAACATAGCTTACCTCCTAAGTCTCGAATTTTGTCTCTCAGTCCATTTCTTAATGACGATGGAATTCTTTGTGTAGGAGGACGACTGCAAAATTCCAATGAAACTTACCAAAGGAAGCATCCAATTCTGTTAGACACTAATCATAATTTTACAAAAATACTGTTTGCACATCACCATACAGAACTACTCCACTGCGGGCCTCAACTTTTGCTTAGTAATTTACGAAATAAATTCTGGCCTCTAAGAGGCAAAATATTGGCACGAGGGACAGTTAACAATTGCAAACCTTGTAAATTAATGAAGGCCAAATCATTCAATCCTATAATGGGAAACTTACCGTCTAGCAGAGTTATTCCAAATCGACCTTTCCACGTTAGCGGCGTCGACTTCGCTGGGCCATTTTACATTACCGATCGCAAAGGTCGCGGCTGCAAAATTACAAAATGCTACTTATGTCTATTTATTTGCTTTAGCACCAAGGCTTTGCACTTAGAAGTAGCCAGCGACCTGTCTACTGACGTTTTTATTTTATGCCTACGGCGATTCATCTCTCGCAGAGGGAAACCTCTACAACTTTATTGCGATAATGGTACAAATTTTGTCGGTGCTAATAACGAAATCACCAAATTTTTAAAATCAAACCGTGGAAGCATAACTGGCTTCGCAGCCGACGAAGGCATTACATTTAAATTTTCTCCTGCGTATTCCCCTCACTTTGGAGGTCTATGGGAGGCGGGTGTTAAGTCCGCAAAACACCATTTACTTCGGATTTTAGGTGACAAACATTTAACCTTTGAGGAGTTAACAACTTTATTCACGCAAATTGAAGCAGTCCTTAATTCCAGACCGTTGACTCCCCTTTCTTCAGATCCAAATGATCTTAATCCTTTGACTCCTGCGCACTTCCTGATCGGTGGACCACTTACATCGTTGCCAGCTAAGAACCTGTTGGAAGCCAACCTGAGCCGTCTCGACCGATACAGGCTGCTGGAAAAGATGCGACAGCATTTTTGGGAACGCTGGAGAAATGAGTACCTACATGAAATGCAACAAAAATCCAAATGGCGAATGCAACAAAGGGGATTCCAAGAAGGCGATATGGTGGTAATTAAGGAAGCCAATCTACCTCCCCTAAAATGGCGTATGGGACGCATTCACAAACTCTACCCTGGAACGGATGGAACTGCAAGAGTAGCCGATGTCTACACGTCGAAAGGCGTCGTGCGCAGAGCTGTCCACAGTCTTTGCCCTTTGGTAACCTCCGTCGATAAAGATTTCTCGAAACCCTGAAGTTTTCGAGGAGGGGGAACATGTTCAGGATACATAGCGCCTGACAATCTGACAAGCAAGTGTCACTTTTGCGGTTCAACTTCACGTCTAAGCGAACTTCACTACGCTTATGGACTCGCGACTACAACACATCTCTAGAAACAAATAATTAAAAAATCATTGTTAAATCAAGCCTACTTCATTAAACTAAGTAATTAAAAGCAGTTTTGGGTCTCATTCAATATCCAGCGTAATCACCGTATAGTATAGATTATCCGTTGCTCCAAAAATTATGCGCGAAGTTATGAGTCACTTGCTGTGAATTTGGACAAAATCGATTAGTACCGACAAAGTCGGTAACATTTTTAGGCTTTATGCTTAACATCGAACAGTACCTGACGAAAAGCGTTATAATAATAAATAAATTTATGAAACTTCAAATATGTTCGATGCGAGATTTTGCCAAACATATAGGTGTACTGGTCGCAGCCTGTCAAGCTACAAAATAAGTACAACTATCAGGCAAAAATTAAACTCCATAAATTCATTTTAGAAGATTTAATCTAGAAGAAGTATACCATTTCCTGTTCAATTACTTCACAAATTTATAAGATATATACAGATGCATTCAGAACAGGCTGGGGCGCAGTATTCCAAAACTATAATTTTTATGGTCGAAATGAAATGAAATAAAATGAAATATTTATTTCTCAACATTGAAAATTACTTGTTCTTATCAACGTCAAAAAAAAAACATGATTCTTCCACCAGTTCGAAAAAGCCTTCGTGAAGAAGAACTGCCAAGAAACTTCACGGGTATATTTTTTTCAAAATAAATGGACAGAGTCTCTTTATGTCTGTAAAAATTATTTTTATCTGCATCTGTTAGCTTGGCAAGTCTCCCTCCCCCCAAGTTTCCAAACGACGAATACCCTCAAACGGCACCCGTTCTCGAGTTAACGCGGGATCCAGCCATCGCCCTCCTCAACCATATTAGAGGAAAGTGAGCGACCCGTCACCCAACGCTACCATAAGAAGACGTACTTTAGTGACAATGACGCTTTAGATATTCATCGGAACGAAGAACTCAACGAACATACAGACATATTACACATGTTTTGTTACAAATACTATTTTACATTTTGCACAATTTTGTTAGTTTTAGTTTTAGTTTTTTGTTTTTTACTGTTTCCTATATATATAAATTTTTTTTTGTCTTTTTCTTTTTTCTTATGTTGTGAATTTTTAAGTGTGTATTATGTTAACAAAACTTCTGTACCTATTGTATTGTGTGAAGTGTAAATAAATTGATGTCTATGTCTATGTCTACAAACCTGTTAATGAGGGGATTATACCCAAGGGTTTTTATCATCCAAATAATCGGCTGGTTTATAATATGTTTTTGCACAGAACTTCTGCTCTATAGTTTCTTTGAATTTGTCAATAGGAAGACCTTGGATATCCTCAGGAACCTTATTATAAAAAGTCACTAACTTATTCATTGACCCATGAATAAGTTAGTGACTTTATGAAGCCTACTATTATGAGCTGCCAGCATATTTCTGTCGCTTGTTTTAACATTATGCAGATCTTTTTTCTTTTGAACAAGGTTATGTTCTTTTTTACATACATTGAATTTTCTAAAATATATTGTGAATGAAAAATAAGCATATATTTTTTCTTAAATGTACTTCTAAGTGATACTCTTGGACCGAGCTGATAGATTGCGCAAACAGCCCTTTTCTGCAGAATAAATATAGTATCGATGTCGTCAGCACTCCCCCACAACAGAATACTATTTGTCATAAGGCTGTGGAAGTAACCAAAATAGACTAATCGAGCAGTTGTTTCATTTTAAATTTGACTAATTTTTTTAACAGCATATGCGGCAGAGCCGAGCTCTTTCGCTAAACCATCAACATGCGGTCCCCACTGGAGTTTGGCGTCTAAGGTTATTCCCAGAAATACAGTTGAGTTTACAGGAGTCAGTTCCTTGCTCTTAACTACAATGTTTGTGTTTATATTTAGGATTGTGTTAAAACGGATATTTTAATGGTGTAAAATTAAATTAATTGTTTTATGTATGTTTTCTGCAAGTAGGTTTTGATTTAGGAAAAAAGTTATTGTTAAATGATGTGTTGTGTGTGAGGATAAGTGCTGGGGGGAATAGATTGAGAAAGAGTCTGCGGAAATATAGTCAATATATTTATAGAAACAATATATAATAATATAACAAAATATTGAGCAAATATTATTAACAAGCTTAAGTAGTTAGGAAGGTTATTAAATAAATATACAATAATAAAAATCAGTGTTGTAAAATTTTCCCAAAACCACGTTTAGACATTTGACTATTTTGAAATTACCGAGCTGTCCCTCACTTTTGATTACAATCATAGCTGTCGTTCGTCTTTGCGAAAATAAACCTTGTCGTTGCGTGTCCAAAAAAATTTAAATTGTTCTCCTTAAAGTCCCGGGCTACCAAAAAAAGTAGTCGGTTTTTTTTTAAGTCTAGATAAAAACGGTTATATGGTTGATTTTAGTTCCAAGAATTGACGTACTTTGTTACTTTTGTGACTGGAGTTAAATTGACGAAAGGCTTAAAATATTTATTATTCAGTTTTATGCCGGAGAAAACTGTTATTTTAGGACCTGGTATGTTCGTTTTGATGCAGAAGCGACATAATAATATTATATCGCGTTCACTGGCACGGGATTTCAGATTTTATGTACATTAAGATTTTAACAAGTGTAACTAGAAGGTCTTGCGCAGTTCCATTTTTCTTTTGAGGAACATTCGTGATCTCGAGTTTTGTTGTCTGAGACGCACGTAGTTTATATTTCGTCGACACCGTCCACCAGCTGCTGGTTTAGTTGAGATTGTAATTTTCGTTTCTTTTCTATTTCAACTAATTTGTGTTTCAAGTCTTAATTTTCTTGTGACAGGTAGTCCGGTAATTTTTCGAAATCGGTTAGTAGCTTCTCCATGTTGTTAAGATCTTTGCGAAAGATATTTCATATCCGGTTCTGGTGAGATATTTCATAGGAATAATTTTATGACGGATCCCTCCAAAATCCAGGCGGTGGAGTACGAAGTTCTCCGCAGAGAATCTCTCCCCATCACCGACGACCACGTCACAGTCTCTAACGATGAAATCTTGCTTCTCATTAGAAGTCAAAAGTCCAAAAAGGCTCCGGGTGCGGATGGAATTTCCGAACACGCACTTAAGCACCTTCCCCAGCAGGTGCTTACCTTGTTAGCTATTATCTTCAATGCCTGCTTCGACCATAGCTACTTTCCAAAAGCCTGGAAATAAGTGACAGTCATAGGCATTCCCAAGCCGGGCAAACCTCTGAATGTCCCGGCTAATCACAGATCCATCAGCCTCAAGGCAATGTCTAAACATCTCGAAAGAGTCATACTCTCTCGAATGCGGAACCATCTGTTTCCAATGGATGGCGACCCTCTCATTATTCCCCACCAGTTCGGCTTTTGCGCTAAGCACTCTTGCCCTCAGCAAGTCCATCGAATCGTCGAGTACATAGAAGAGTACGCGGATAGAGAAGGATTCTATTATAGGGAGGTGGCAACCAATACAAAAAACTGTCATCGAGTAAAGTTGGTTTATTACTAATCTATTATAAATGAGTTACAATGAGTTTTACATACACCTAATTGATATGTAGTTTGTATACAACATTACACCACCGGGGTAATATCGAAAAAAAAAATTTAAATAATAGCAAAAAAATTTTTTTCTTTCTTTTTATTTTATTATTTTTTTTTTTTTAAAGTATACTTACATAACAAAATTATTATATTTATTGCTTATACAATTTGGTTCTGTTTTTATGAACAATATCAATTTTATTATTGTTAGCAATTTTTACATTAACACCCATGTCTTCAATTACAACATATGGACCAACAAACTTAGTATCTAATTATGTGCCAGTTTCATTTTTTACAAGAATTGATTGGCCTGGAAAATATTCTACATGGTTAAGATTTTTATCATAGTTACATTTTCGTTTTATTTTGCTTATAATTAAATTGTTACGAGCGTCTTGTTGTGCTATTTGTAATCTATATCTTAAGTCTAATGGATAACTATCTGGGTTATATAAAGGTTCAATACAATTACTTATTCTAGAAGGTATTCTACTTAGTTTTCCAAAAACCAGTTCATATGGAGTATATTTAGTTTCAGTATGGACAGTATTGTTAAAACTATAACACCAAAATGGAATCCAATGACTCCAGTTTTCCTTATGACCATCACATTGAATTCTCAGAAATGATCCTAAATTTTTATGAGAATTTTCTAATGCTCCTATTGATTCATGATGATAAGCCGTTGAATAAATTTTTTCGATTTCTAACAATTCACAAACTTGTTTCATTACTGATGACATAAATTCACTCCCACGATCCGTTGCTATATTATTGGGTATCCCAAACCTTAAAATAAAATTATTAACTAATTCCTTAGCAACACTAATTGTTTCTTTAATTTTTAGAGGATAAGCCTCTACAAACTTAGTAAGCTCGCACTGGAGAGTCAAAATATACCTATTATCTTCTATATCTCTATCCAGTGGACCAACAATATCAAGAAACACTTTATCAAACGCGTGAGCTGCAGTCGTAGTTATTTGCATTGGCTCTTTAACGTGTCTAACTTCTTTCATTTTTTGACATTTTGTGCACTTACTTACAAATTCTTTAACGTCTCTGTCTAGTCCTGGCCAGAAAAACTTTCTTTTTATATTATTAGTCATCCTACGCACACCAGCATGACCACTGGTAGGCAATAAATGAAAGTCATGTAAAATAAAATCTTTGTCTTCTTTACTTTCAATTCTCTTAATACCTCTAATTATACAAATTCTTGGACCGGTCCATTCCTTAATACTTTGTATTTCAAGTAATAAATCTTTTATAAAAATATCATTATTCTCATGCTTAACTATGCATAGTTCTTTAACATTTATTTTCTTACAAAATTCTCTTAACTCAATCACAAATTCGGCTCGCGTATATTGTGCCTTAAAGTTAAGATTTATGTAAATTGTACGTTTATTTTCATCATAAATAAAACAATTGAATTCAAGGTATACCTTATTTTGTTGTCTAAATCGAGTTAATTCGTTAAAGTCAATTCAACAGAATTGCTAGGCATTTTTAATAACTCTACAACTTTTGGCTGATCAGACCAATCGTAGTTAGGTTTACTAAAAACATCTGCATTTTTGTTATCTAATTGTTGTCTTTGCGCTCTAGTCAGTACTAACATAATTTCCTCATTCATTTCTTTAATCATATCTGACGTATGCACACTCGCGATAAAGCATCAGCAACACTATTATCTTTACCTTTTACATACAAAATTTTAAAATTATACTCTTCTAATAATAACCTAAACTTTAATAATCTACTTGAGGGGTCTTTCATCGAAAACAAATATACCAAAGGCTTATGGTCAGTCATAATTGAAAAAGTTCTTCCATATACATATGGCCTAAAGTACTTAATAGCCCATACTATCGCTACTAATTCTTTTTGAATCGTAGGATAGTTTCTTTCTGCTTTATTAAGTGGTCGACTAGCATAAGCTATTGGTTTCATATTTTTATTACATAATACGGCACCGATTGCAAACCTGATGCATCTGTTTGGATAACAAATTCATTATTTTCTGAAAAATCTGGATATTCTAATATTGGTGGAGAAGTTAACATCTGTTTTAAGGATTCAAAAGATTTTTGACATTCCTCTGTCCAAACAAAAGATTCATTTTTTCTTGTCAATTTATTTAAGGGTGATGTGATTTCAGCAAAATTTCGTATAAATTTCCTATAATAATTACAAAAAGCTACAAAACGTTTTACATCTTCTACATTTTTAGGTTGTGGATATTTGTGCAATACTTCAATTTTTGCAGGATCTGGTAATACACCTTCTGAACTAACAATATGACCTAAATAGAGCATTTCTTTTTGCAAAAAGTTACACTTTTCAGGATTCAATTTTAAATTCACCTTTTTCAATCTTTCCAAAACGTTAATTAAGTTTTTATTATGTACCTCAAGGGATCTTCCAAACACTATAAGATCATCTAAATAAATAAAACACTGTTCATAATTCAATCCAGACATAGCAACTGACATAACACGACTAAATGCACTTGGACTAGTTTTAAGTCCCATTGGCAGTCGTTTCATCTGATATTGACCTGTATTTGTAGTAAAAGCTGTATATTTCCTACTGTTTTCATCTAAATCCAGTTGAAAATAGCCTTGATTGAGGTCTAAACGTGAGAAATAGATAGGTCCAGCGAGTGAGTCTAATATTTCAGAAATATTTGGCAAAGGAAATTTATCATCAACTATACAATCATTCAATTTTCTATAATCTACAACTAATCTCCATTTATTTTCTGGGTTTATACTTTTCTTAGGCACTAATAAAATAGGACTTGACCATTCGCTCTTTGCTTCCTCTACGATGTCACATTGAATTAATTTTTTAATTTGATTGTCTACTTCCTTCTTTAACGATTGTGGCAGTCTGTACTGCTTCACGTAAACAGGACTAGTATTAGGCTTTAGTGTTATAGACTGTTGATAAATATTTGTTGTAGTTAATTTATCTCCTGGCAAAAAGAAAACATCGACATATTTAGAACATATTTCCTTAATAGAGCCAGCTTCCTCCGAATTCAAATGATTTAAATTCAGTATATTTAACAACCTATTAAGTCTCTGTACATTTTTCGTACATGGATCAAACTTACAAATATCGTAATTCTGAATTGAATGTAATTCAGGATGAAAATAAGGTAATATGACGTCATGGTCACTAGTATTTAAAATGTTTACTGGTACCCTATTATTTCTAATTTTTACTATAGATTCGGCAAGAAAAATATCCTCCTTTAATTGTTGAGCCAAGATTAAACTATCTTCATGTGATTCTAAATTAATATATAAATAATGAATCGATTCACTTCGAGCAGGAATAAATAAAATTTCCTTTGAATAATCAATAAAATCACTAAGTGGAATAGAATATTTCATTCCATTTTTGTAAAATGAAATAATATTTAAGCTTAAGTCGATATTCGAACCGTATTGACACAGAAAATCTAAACCTAAAATTCCATCAGCCTTTAAAGGAACATGATCGAAAACATAAAAGTGATGACTAAATTCTGTGCTAGATCGGTTGCTGTGGATCAAATTTAAGTTTACATAACCCTATGACTGTATCGGACCACCTATGCCGTTGACTGTAGTCTCGTCTCTAAATATGGTAATGTTTTTTGGCAAAGCTTCTCGTTTAATTACACTAAGGGATGCCCCTGTATCAATCAACCAAAATTATTTCTTATTATCTACGTAAAACGATATGAACTTGCTATTACCACTTAAAGATAAAATACTATTCTTAAGATCGAAAAAACTGATTATCTTCCAATTTTGAAGTCGTAGCTGCGCTATCTAAATTATTAGCATTTTGTTCCGAGTAAAATACACGATGTTGAGAATTATTACCTCTACTACTTGTATTTCGATAATTTGATCGAGAAAAATTTTTCGATCGGGAACGACCCTTTACTACGATTTGCGTAATTACGAGTTTGTGGAAAACGAGTATAATTATTTTTTCCATGTTGTAAACCACTTGACATCTGGGGTCGTGGATGATAAACTTGACGGTTTAGAGCTTGACCACCGTAATGCCCACGAGAATAATTAAAAGGCTTACCTCTACCCTGACGTGAAAAATGTAAGACTCCTTCACCTTTGGACGTGGAAGCTCCATAAAGCTCCTCGTCCTTCGCAGCTTGGATAGCATCATTCAGGTGCTCATAATTTCTCGCTGAAAGAATCGTGCTCAGCCGTGAATCGCGCAGACCGTCTGAAAAACGTTTTACAGCAATTTTTTCATTTAAAGGTTTTAAGATAGAATATTTTTCCTTATCGTCATCTGCTTGGGCTATGGTTAATTCCGAAAATAGTCGTTCTATCTCTGTTCCGAACTGATCAATAGTACGATACCCTTGCGTAGCGTTTTGTAAACGCTGTTGTATTGCGGTGAAAGACTTTTTAGTAATTAATGTTCTTTTTATATCTTTTACCAACTCGCTTACTGACGAATACTCTGGCCCTAACCGTAATTTTGCATTTTCGGAAAGTCTACTCTTTAGTACGAACTTAATCAATAATTTATTACCATTTTCTGAAAGCATTTCGGAATACATCTCTATAGCATCAATTATAGTTTTAACAGTTTTTTCATTACCGTCCATAACTGGAACTAAATTACAAGCAGTTTTCAAATCGAACTCCATTGTCGCTGAAAAATATTCACTAGTTTCACTATAATCACTTAAACTACTACTACTAGAATGTATTTTAGTACGAGTACATAATTGAATAATATTCCTATAAGTAATTTTAATATTATCCCAGTTAGAATTAACTATCTGTAATAAACTAGACTCTATGTTTTTCTGATTAATAAAATACTGAATTATAATCTCACTCTTTTTATAAATAGTTTCTGCTTCGGATAATTTATTTTCAGCTATTTTACCCGAAAATCTAGCTTTTCCCTTTCTTACTAAGTATTTCTTAATTTTTGTAAGTTCATATAAATATTCTAATAATTCTTTTTCCATACCCTAAAACATAAAATAATTAAATTCAACTTACCATTTTATGAGTTACCAATAGTAGGGGACACGTTTGTTACATGGAATTCGCCGCGTTACCATAATATGATAATCTACATGGAGTTAAAATCAAATTAGAGTAACACAAGTAAAATAATAGAGTGTTAAATTATTCACTTAATGTCCCTAAATATATAATTATGTAGTTCTTTTCTCATTTTAGCTCAAAATAATATACGTAGGTAATACTTATATTTAATACATTTTAATTTTTAATTTTTTTTAAATTTTTAAATTTTATTTATATATTATATTTACGCATTTTTGCAACATCACACTCTCACTAATCACTATCACTCCACTAAACTTTTTCCATTCTGGCTGCTGCTGCCGACGCTGGAAACAACTCGGGCAGGTCTCTGGGCAGGTAACCTTGTGCAGATCGACGGTGAAATGATCGTCGCAGATCATTTAGGGTAATTTCTCGCCGAATCAATTTCTTATGTCCTTTTTTATAATATTTGTAAAAAGGACAATGGCAAATAATGCCAGCAGAGTCAATATAATTATAAGAATTATATTGGTCGAATAAAGATGGAGCTCTAAGTTTTCTGATGTGGCTTCCTGTTTTGATTGAGATTTTCCCATATTTTCACGACTTAAATACACGAGTATGTTGAAGAAGTCATCGCAAGAAAAAAATCATTTTAATAAATTACGCGTAATGAGTTACTTGTTATTTTATCCCGTTTGCTGCGTTTGGCAGGGTCGCCATATAGGGAGGTGGCAACCAATACAAACAACTGTCATCGAGTAAAGTTGGTTTATTACTAATCTATTATAAATGAGTTACAATAAGTATTACATACACCTAATTGACATGTAGTTTGTATACAACATTACACTATCAGCGTCGTAAATGTAGAGTATTTAATTATTCTGACAGTTAATCCGGTTCTGGTAAGATATTTCATAGGAATAATTTTATGACCTACACATATTTCAATACCGACGCTTCAAGTTCGCTGTTTCAAGTGAAACCTTATTTCACTTTCTTGGATAGGTTGACTTCAATAGATTTGATACATTTCTTATGAATTTAGGTCATGTATTTATGAAGACTGCGTATGTGGGTTATTTTTCACTAGTTCGTAAGTTTGAGATTAACCAACAGATTGGCACATTCGTCAGAACAAGTTCATAACGAAGCAACGCAAAAAGTGATTTTTGCAATACCTTTAATTATTTATTTACTTTAAATACGATTCTTGAATATTAAATACGAAGCTACGTAAACAATGCTCAGTGACGCCAATTATGCAAACTGAAAACCGAACAATTTCAACAGTTTTATTAGAATATGTTAACAAAACAAACGGGTAGTGATTTATCTAATTTGTGTCTTTTATTTTGATTACCGGTAGTGCTGCCTGTATTATTAACTCAAACGCGATATCTGGAAGTTGATTGTATAGGTATTGAAACTGCCTTCATTAATATTTTTTTAGATCAGCGTGATGAAACCGTGTTGTGCAATGATTTATCATTAGCTTCGCAAGGTACGACATAACGACGCCCAAGGAATGTTATTACGTTCTCAGACTTTGTTCGGTACTATAATGACATATGAGACTTTATGAAACTATGCTGAAAACTATTGAAGCTAACCGTGACGTAAACAAGATGTTCGCTGCTTGTATCGCGTATTCGTATTTCGATGTATGCGATCTGTAACTATATAAAAAACATGAGAATATGTTCAGGTGAATTAAACAGAACGTATTTGCAGCAACGCAACGAACGCGCTCAGAGTCACCCAAGGATACGATACCGCATTTAACATGCCGTTTGCTACACGGCGAGTACATCGCCCGCCGATACCGGCACCTAATTGGCCAGTTTCTATGGGACAGCGGACATCGCGACCACTGCCGCAACTTTAATATTTTTAAACCAGTGGCCCAACGAATGCCGGATAATGTCTAGACCCGCGAATCCCGCGTCCAGTCGAATTAAACCCAAGGGCTTATCCCTAGTATCTTTTAACGCTCGTAGCCTTAGCACCAACCTTCCCGAGATTAAACTGTTCCTTCAAAACAAAGAACCTGACCTATTCCTTCTCCAGGAGACATGGCTTACTCCAAACAGCTCCAGGGGATACGCTATTCCTAAGTACGCGTTTACTCGCAACGATAGGCCCAACTCCGACGGTTTCGGCGGCACCGCTATATATTACAAAAGAGGCTTCCATTGCTGTCCTCTCCCTACCCCTCCTCTCCTCAACACGGAAGCCACTGTGTGTAGATTGGCTATGACTGGTCATCCGACCGTCATCATAGCCTCAGTCTACATACCATGTGGCTCCAGACCAATCCGCAGCGACTTTGAGGCCATTCTCGCCCTCGGCCATTCAGTCATTATGTTCGGAGACTTTAATTCCAAACATACTGACTGGACGTGCCTATCGACCAACACCAGCGGTATCGCTCTCCTCGACATCACTAACTCCCTTGACTAAGACGTCATATCCCCCATCACTCCCACTCACTATCCCAACAACCCGACCTACTCTCCTGACATCCTCGACTTTGCAATTATCAAGCGAATCAATCTTGATCTCAGGTCCATCGAACCGCTCGATGAACTAGGGTCCGACCATTGCCTCGTCTCCCTCGTGCTAGGTACGCCTAACGTTAACGTCACATCTCCTAAGACCTTTACCAACTGGAAAGACTTTTAAAATACGTTAGTTTCAGCCTTAGAGGCCTCGAATTCTCCGCTCGCGATTTTGCCGGACCAATTAGATAGCCCGGATAAAATAGATTCATAAGTCAACTCTCTTACTGATGCTATTAACTCAGCCATCAGCGACAACGAAAAGGTTGCTAAGCAAGGCAAACCCGCGCTTCCCCTAGCCGTTAGTAATCTCATTAAAGCCAAGAACGCGGCTCTCCGGAGAGCCAAGAAATATCTCCCCGTCCCACCAAGCGTTTTATCAAATGGCCCGAGCCTTACGCGTAGACACCGCCTCTCACGTTCCTCCTCTCACTCGTTCCGACGGCACTATTGCCTTTGAAGTCGAAGAAAAGCCGAATGCTTCACCGACAGCATAGCGGCACAATGTTCGCCCAGCACACAACCCGCGGATCCCTCCAAAATCCAGGCGGTAGACTACGAAGTTCTCCGCAGAGAAACTCTCCCCATCACCGACGACCACGTCACAGTCTCTAACGATGAAATCTTGCTTCTCATTAGAAGTCAAAAGTCCAAAAAGGCTCCGGGTGCGGATGGAATTTCCAACCACGCACTTAAGCACCTGCCCCAGCAGGTGCTTACCTTGTTAGCTATTATCTTCAATGCCTGCTTCGACCATAGCTACTTTCCAAAAGCCTGGAAAGAAGTGACAGTCATAGGCATTCCCAAGCCGGGCAAACCTCTGAATGTCCCGGCTAATCACAGATCCATCAGCCTCCTCAAGGCAATGTCTAAACTTCTCGAAAGAGTCATACTCTCTCGAATGCGGAACCATCTGTTTCCAACGGATGGCGACCCTCTCATTATTCCCCACCAGTTCGACTTTCGCGCTAAGCACTCTTGCCCTCAGCAAGTCCATCGAATCGTCGAGTACATAGAAGAGTACGCAGATAGAGAAGGATTCTATCAGCGTCGTAAAAAAACAATCGCGGTTCTCTTTGACGTAGCCAAGGCTTTCGACAAAGTCTGGCACAGCGGTCTCGTTTTTAAACTCTATGAAATAGGCTTACCGGCTCGCCTAGTCAGATTAATCGCGTCGTTTCTTAAAGACCGTACGTTTCGATTCAAACATGAAGGCATGCTCTTCGCCCCCCGTCCCATATAGGCTGGAGTCCCGCAAGGCTCAGTCCTCGCCCCTCTGCTGTACACTGTGTACACTAACGACATCCCCATCCCGCCAAAAGGCATCGAACTCGCCCTCTTTGCAGACGATACCACCCTTTACACTAAAGGTCAAGCGATCCCGTATATCATCACCAGACTCCAAAAGGCCGTAAACGCCCTCGGTGTTTGGTTTCAAAAATGGCGTATCGATGTCAACCCAGAAAAGAGTTCTGCTCTTCAATTCGACCACAAACGTCGTAATCGCTACAACGATCCCCACATTCGAATGTTAGGTATTCCCATCCCTTTTTTTTATTTTGTTCCCCTCCGCGGGAAGGGCAAGAGGATAAAAATGCTCTGACGCATACTCTGGCGCAATTCCAAAGTTATGTGGGACTCGAATCTAAGAATCTAAGAATCTAATCTAAATCTAGGAATCTAAGACAGGAGCAGTATATGAGACTGAATTTCGAACTAGTGGATTGGGATGGGATTCGGCGCGTTTGAAGAACGTGCAGGTCCGCGTTGCGCACGTACCAAGGTGCGTTTGTGGCCCTGCGGCAGAAGAGGTTTTGAACTACCTGCAGCTTGTGCAGGACGGAGGTTTTGGCATGGGCAAAGACTGGCGAAGCATATGACATGACTGGTCTAACGCAGACCTTATAAAGCGTACGTTTGTTTCTAAAGGACATTTTACTTTTTCTACCTAACATACTGTAAAGCCGGCCTAGGTAAAAACGTGCGAGTTTTGTTACTCTATCGACGTGAGGGTTGAAAGAAAGCGTCTGGTCTTAGATGACGCCTAAATATTTAGTACTGCGCTTCCAGGGGATGGGAGTGCCTTGCATTCTCACTTGGAGATTGTCAGCAATACGACTGCGTCTGTAGTCGAAGTAAACCGCAGAGCTCTTCTCTGGGTTCACATCGATACGCCATTTTTTAAACCAAGCACCGAGGGCGTTTACAGCCTTTTGGAGTCTGGTGACGTGACCCTGGGCTCTGCGGCCTTTGGTGTAAAGGGCAATGTCGTCGGCAAAGAGAGCGAGTTCGACGACTTTCGGCGGAATGGGAATGTCGTTAGTGTACACGGTATACAAAAGAGGGGTGAGGACTGAGCCTTGAGGGACTCCAGCCTTTATGGGACGAGGCGCGGAGAGCGTGCCTTCATGTTTGAAACGAAACGTGAGGTCTTTGAGAAACGACGCGATAATCCTAACTAGGCGAGCCGGTAAGCCTATTTTGTAAAGTTTATAAATGAGACCGCTGTGCCAGACTTTGTCGAAAGCCTTGGCTACGTCAAAGAAAACTGCGATCGTTTTCTTTCGTTTCGGATAGAAGCCGTAGAGTATGTACTCGACGATTCGATGGACTTGCTGAGGGCAGGAGTGCTTAGCGCGAAAGCCGAACTGGTGGGGAATTATGAGAGGATCGCCATCCGTTGGAAACAGATGGTTCCGCATTCGAGAGAGTATGACTCTCTCGAGAAGTTTAGACATTGCCTTGAGGAGGCTGATGGGTCTGTGATTAGCCGGGATATTAAGAGGTTTACCCGGCTTCGGTATGCCTATGACTGTCGCTTCTTTCCAAGCTTTTGGAAAGTAGCTAAGGTCGAAGCAGGCATTGAAGATGATAGCTAACAAGGTAAGCACCTGTTGAGGCAGGTACTTAAGTGCGTGGTTGGAAATACCATCCGCACCCGGAGCCTTTCTGGACTTTTGACTTTTGATGAGAAGCGAGATTTCATCATTAGAGACTGTGACGGGGTCGGCGGTGATGGGGAGAGAGTTTCTACGGAGAACTTCGTCCTCCACCGCTTTGATGTGAGTGGGATTCGCGGGTTGAGTGCTAGGCGAGCATTGAGACGCAACGCTGTCAGCGAAGCATTCGGCTTTCTCTTCGTCTTCGAAGGCGATAGAGCCATCGGGACGAATGAGAGGCGGGACTTACGAGGCGGCGTCTACGCGTAAGGCTCGGGCCATACTATAATATGCTTGGTGGGACGGAGAGATATTCGCCATGAGATCGTTCATCTGGGCGTCTCGGAGTTCCGCGAGGCGAGATCTAACTTTGCGTTGTAGCTGATTCGCAGCTGTTCTATAGGCGGGCGAGGGATATTTCTTGGCTCTCCGGAGAGCCGCGTTCTTAGCTTTAATAAGATTGCTAACGGCTAAGGGAAGCGTGGGTTTGCCTTGCTTAGAAAATGTTTCGTTTACACTGATGGCTGAGTTGATAGCATCAGTGAGAGAATTTACTAACGAATCTATTTTATCCGGGCTATCAAATTGATCGGGCGAGATCACGAGCGGAGAGTTTGGGGCCTCTAAGGCAGAAACTATCGTATTTTTAAAACCTTTCCAGTCGGTAAAGAACCAGAAGTAGAAGTACTGTATTTGTTCCACTGCAATCTATTCATTTCAATGTTCTCTCAAAAAATAATGTATTCTTTTCTTTAAATCTTCTGTAAAATTACTAATTTCTCTATCTTGCACAAATAGTTTTACTAATTCGATCCCTATAGCTTTTATGTATGTATTTCTTTTTCATTTGGTCGGATTTGCTGCAGTCGGTAAAGGTCTTAGGAGAAGTGACGTTAACGTTAGGCGGTCCTAGCACGAGGGAGACGGGGCGGTGGTCAGAACCTAGGTCATCGAGCGGTTCGATAGACCTGAGGTCGAGGTTGATATGCTTGACGATTGCAAAGTCGAGGATGTCAGGAGAGTGGTTCGGGTTGTCGGGATAGTGAGTGGGAGTGATGGGGGAGACGACGTCTAAGTCGAGTAAGTTGGTGATGTCAAGGAGAGCGATACCGCTTTGGTTGGTTGATAGGCACGTCCAGTCAGTATGTTTGGAGTTAAAGTCCCCGAACATAATGACTGAACGGCCGAGGGCGAGAATGGTCTCAAAGTCGCTGCGGATAGGTTTGGTGCCACAGGGTATGTAGACTGAAGCTATGATGATGGTCGGATGACCAGTCATAGCCAATCTACATACAGTGGCTTCCATGTTGAGGAGAGGAGGGGTAGGGAGAGCACAGCAATGGAATCCTCTATTGTAGTAGATAGCAGTGCCGCCGAAACCGTCGCAGTTAGGCCTATCGTTACGTGTAAACGCGTATTTAGGAATAGCGAATCCCCTGGAGCGATTAGGAGTGAGCCATGTCTCCTAGAGAAGTAAAAGGTCTGGGTCGTTGTTCTGAAGGAACAGTTTGAGCTCGGGAAGGTTGTTGCTTAGGCTACGAACGTTAAAAGATACTAGGGATAAGCCCTTGGGTTTGATACGACAGGACGCGGGATTCGCGGGTCTAGACATTATAATTTACTTATTTACGAATTTCTACAAAAATAAAAATTAATAATGAAATTAAAAGCGAGTGATGCTCGGCTAACGCAAATAAACGCTCTTGAGGAGAGCGGGCGGCTCGCAGTTTGCGTGCGAGTATGGAAATTTCATTAATGTCTACGTTTTGGATGATGTCGAACACGGTCTTCATGTCCTCAGCCAACGATGACTGAGGTGCGGATGACGGAGCGGGACGCGGCCCTACGGAAGCTACGGGAGCTGGGATGGGTCGGGAAGGTGCAGGCGGGACGGTCGGACGCTGCCTCCAAGACAGAGCCGGAGTAGGCGTCGGCTGAACGGGCTTTGCTTCCGGGGGACCCCGGTTGCGCAGCGGCGGGAAGTTGGCAGGAGTGAGCGGCGGCGCCGGTTTAGGCGCGACCCTCTTGGTGGTGGAGCGCGGAGCGCGCGGGCAACCCCTGTAGTTAGCTGTGTGGCCGGACTGGCCGCACAGCACACAGGCAGGGGGGGAAGTGGATTCGGGAGTGCAAGTGCACTCCTTAGTGATATGAGGATCCAGGCACTTAACGCACCTGGGGGGAGCTGAGCAGTCAGCCGCTGCGTGGCCATATAGCTGGCAGCGGTGGCACTGCCCAGGGTGACCACGGGGGTTGGGACGCTCGACGGAGATGTTCGAGAGTCCGCAAATTGTGCGAGCCGCTCTGAAATTCTCCTTCAAGTTGGGAGTATTGGTAAGGATTACAAGAGCTAAGGGAAAACGCCTACCGCGGTTGGAGTGCATCTTGTGCACTGCTATGGCCGGGAAACCCTGAGACTTAAGGTCCTCGAGAATGTCTTCGTTACTGAGTTCGAACGGGACGCCCCGTAGTACTGCGCGGATCTTACGCTCCTCCGGGAGGGCGTAGGTGTGATACGCGATTTGATTGATCGACAGAAGCCTAGTGAAGGACCGGAAGTCGTCGACGGTCGCTACTTGAATTTTTATTGTATCGCCAGCGTTGGTGGCTTTTAAGTAATTAATTTTGTGCTCTTTGCACAAGTTAGAGACCGCGGTCCAGCGCGCTTTTTCACGGAGGAATACGGGCGGAGGGAGCTGAGGCTTCGGCGGGACGGGAGCGCAGCGCGTCGCTGGCTTCGATGGGACCGACGGAGACGCGGTTGTTGGTGTTGAAGACACCGGGGAGGGCTCGGGTATTGAAGATACCGAAGCTTTCTTCGAGCGCTTCTTGGAGCGCTTGGCGACAAGTTGGAACGCGGGCTCAGGAGAGCCGGTTAGGGTGACGGCATCTGACGACGTATCAGACGCGGGTTCGGAAACGCTCCCGGGAGCGGTACGCTTACGACGCGACGCGTGAGAGGATGCGACAGCTCAACCCTGTTGTTGCTGCACTCACCGAGGTGAGGTATTTAATGTGTGGGGTGCACAGAGTGCGGGATTGACTACGTTACGACCGGCCAGGGGCCGGCCGCAGAGCGAGTCTCTGACTACGTAGCAAGCGCCAAGCGTCAAGTACGCAGCCAGAAATACAGCCCGAGCTTCGCGAACCACTATCGAATTTAATCGACCGCGGTAAGCTCAGCTGTGTTGTTGCTGTGCAAGAGACCGACTTACTTGCAGCCGATCGAAACCGGCCACAGAGTAAGCCCTAAAGAGGCTAGCAGCGTATGAGTGTTGCGAACGAGTTGACGTCGTGAGACGACAATCGTGACTCAACTGCTGGAGCGACCGCGAACACGTCCGAGCGGGGCCGGACGCAGAACGGATCTGAGAGTGGCGTTTGAGTATTGCTACGAGAGAAGTCGTGAGACAACAATCGTGACTCGGCAGCCGGGAGCGACCTTCAATACGTCCGAACGGGTCCGGACGCAGATCGGGTCTCCTTCCCATCCCCTGGAAGCGCAGTATTAAATACTTAGGCGTCACCTTAGATCAGAAGCTTTCTTTCAAGCCACACGTCGATAGAGTAACGAAACTCGCGCGTTTTCACTTAAGCCGCTTATATAGTATGATAGGAAGAAAAAGTAAAATGTCTTTTAGAAATAAACGTACGCTTTATAAGGTCTGCATTAGACCCGTCATGTCATATGCTTCGCCAGTCTTTGCCCACGCCAAACACTCCGTCCTGTATAAACTGCAAATCTCTTCTGCCGCAGGGCCACAAACGCACCTTGGTACGTGCGTAACGCGGACCTGCACAGAGATCTTGAACTATCGACAGTGCAACAGCACCTCAAAACACTCTCAGAATCGTTCTGCAAACGCGCCGAATCCCATCCAAATCATCTTGTTCGAGATTCAGTCTCATATACTGCTCCTGTGTTATATTCGATACACAAAGTCGCTAGACCGAGAAACGCGCACACTGGCGAACCGACGCAATTAACTTTAGATCTCTTGGCCCTTCAGGCCGCAAATTCTAATCCTTACGTAAATCCTAATTCTTACGTAAATCCGAATTAATGCAATTTTATTTTTCAATTTTTATTATTTACTTTTCATTTTGAGCACCTTTAGTGCTATGTAAATCCCAGCGGGTGACCCCTTAAGGGGCCCGCTAGCGCGGCCTCTTTCTCCGATTGACCGTCGCTCAGATGAAGGCTGAGTGGCAAAAATGCACGAGCCGACAGGGGGTTTTTTAGTGGGTATGGTTCTGGTAGGCGTCGGGACGAGTCCCACATAACTCCGATCGCGCGCGCGGAATATGCGTCAGAGCATTTTTTATATCCTCCTGCCTTTCCCGTGGAGGGGAACCAAAAAAAAAAAGAAACGAATGCCGGATCAGACCCGATCTGCGTCCGGACCCGTTCGGACGTGTTGAAGGTCGCTCCCGGCTGCCGAATCACGATTGTTGTCTCACGACGTCTCTCGTAGCAATACTCAAACGCCACTCACAGATCCGTTCTGCGTCCTGCTCCGCTCGGACGCGTTCGCGGTCGCTCCAGCTGTTGAGTCACGATTGTCGTCTAACGACGACAACTCGTTAGCAACACTCATACGCCGGATTCATACAAATCTCGCTTCGTCCTCGACGAATTGAGATAGCCTCTGTAGGGCTTACGCTGCGGCCGGTTTCGATCGGCTGCAACTAAGTCGGTCTCGCAGCAACAACAGAGCTGAGCTTACCGCAGTCGATTAAATTCGATAGTGGTTCGCGAGGCTCGGGCTGTTTTTCTGGCTGCGTACTTGACGCTTGGCGCCTGTTACGCAGTCAGAGACTCGCTCTGCGGCCGGCCCCAGCCGATCGTAACGTAGTCAATCCCACACTCTGTGCACCCCACACATTAAATACCTCACCTCGGTGAGTGCAGCAACAACAGGGTTGAGCTGTCGCATCCTCTCACGCGTCGCGTCGTAAGCGTACCGCTCCCGGGAGCGGAGCAGTATATGAGACTGAATCTCGAACAAGATGATTTGGATGGGATTCGGCGCGTTTGCAGAACGATTCTGAGAGTGTTTTGAGGTGCTGTTGCACTGTCGATAGTTCAAGATCTCTGTGCAGGTCCGCGTTACGCACGTACCAAGGTGCGTTTGTGGCCCTGCGGCAGAAGAGATTTGCAGTTTATACAGGACGGAGTGTTTGGCGTGGGCAAAGACTGGCGAAGCATATGACATGACGGGTCTAATGCAGACCTTATAAAGCGTACGTTTATTTCTAAAAGACATTTTACTTTTTCTTCCTATCATACTATATAAGCGGCTTAAGTGAAAACGCGCGAGTTTCGTTACTCTATCGACGTGTGGCTTGAAAGAAAGCTTCTGATCTAAGGTGACGCCTAAGTATTTAATACTGCGCTTCCAGGGGATGGGAAGGAGACCCGATCTGCGTCCGGACCCGTTCGGACGTATTGAAGGTCGCTCCCGGCTGCCGAGTCACGATTGTTGTCTCACGACTTCTCTCGTAGCAATACTCAAACGCCACTCTCAGATCCGTTCTGCGTCCGGCCCCGCTCGGACGTGTTCGCGGTCGCTCCAGCAGTTGAGTCACGATTGTCGTCTCACGACGTCAACTCGTTCGCAACACTCATACGCTGCTAGCCTCTTTAGGGCTTACTCTGTGGCCGGTTTCGATCGGCTGCAAGTAAGTCGGTCTCTTGCACAGCAACAACACAGCTGAGCTTACCGCGGTCGATTAAATTCGATAGTGGTTCGCGAAGCTCGGGCTGTATTTCTGGCTGCGTACTTGACGCTTGGCGCTTGCTACGTAGTCAGAGACTCGCTCTGCGGCCGGCCCCTGGCCGGTCGTAACGTAGTCAATCCCGCACTCTGTGCACCCCACACATTAAAAATCTCACCTCGGTGAGTGCAGCAACAACAGAGTTGAGCTTACTACGGTCAATTAAATTCGATAGTGGTTCGCAAGACTCGGGCTGTTTTTTCTGGCTGCGTACTTGACGCTTGGCGCCTGTTACGTAGTCAGAGACTCGCTCTGCGGCCGGCTCCGGCCGGTCGTAACGTAGTCAATCCCGCACTTTTAGTGCAACCCAACTTCGTCAGGTCTACGGCCGGTTTTTGTTGTCAATTTATTGGCAACACACTCCGTAGTAGACTCGCGTTTGATCAGGTGGATACTTAACGGTGACAACTAAGCCTGATAGCGTTGCCCCGGTGCACTTAGAAGGCCCTTCAGGCCAAGGAGAAACCGGCTGACCCGATCTTATTGCACTTGGGCCTTTCCCAGGGTGACGGTACAGTGCTGTCCGAATTAGGGGCACCACTTCGCGTCGTCCCCAGCCACGGGTAGGGAGGTTTAGGTGCTAGGTTTGCTAGGGAACCTAAGCATTTTTATATATTTATATATCATATACTGTAGTTTCAAGCCCTTCAATGGACCAAAGCGTTATAAACATTCTTAGGTCGTTCGCCCAGGCACTCGTTGCGTCCGGCGCCACCATACCCGATGGCATTCTAACGCAGGCCTTACAGGCAGCTATCGCGTCCCCGGCCCCCCAAGCCTCAACCCCGGCCCCTCAGGCCTCCAACGTCCAGACTCCTCAGGTCTAGAGCTCTCCTTCGTCTCCCGCCTCGTCCGAGATGGACTGCGAATCGGTCGCATCACCTTAACCAGCTCTCCTGAGCCCGCGTTCCAGCTAGTCGCCAAGCGCTCCAAGAAGCGCTCTAAGAAAGCCTCGGTATCCTCAATACCCGAGCCCTCCCCGGTGTCTTCAACACCAGCCCCCGCGCTATTAAAATCGCTCGATGTAACCACGTCTCCGTCGGTCCCATTGAAGCCAGCGACGCGCTGCGCTTCCGTCCCACCGAAGCCTCAGCTCCCTCCGCCCGTCTTTCTCCACGAAAAAGCGCGATGGACCGTAGTATCTAATCTTTGCAAAGAGCAAAAAATCAACTTACTTAAAGCAACCAACGCAGGCGATTCAATTAAAATCCAGGTCGCGACCATCGACGACTTTCGCGCGTTCACCAGGCTACTCTCATTAAAACAAATCGCATATCACACCTACGCCCTCCCGGAGGAGCGTAAGATCCGCGCAGTACTACGGGGCGTCCTGTTCGAGCTCGCGAACGAAGAAAATCTCGAGGACCTTAAGTCCCAGGGTTTCCCGGCCGAAGCAGTGCACAAGATGCACTCCAACCGCGGTAGGCGTTTTCCTTTAGCTCTAGTAATCCTGTCCAATAATGCCAACTTGAAGGAGATCTTCAGAGAAGCTCGCACAATTTGCGGACTCTCGAATATCTCCGTCGAGCGTCCCAACCCCCGCGGTCACCCTGGGCAGTGCCACCGCTGCCAGCTCTATGGCCACGCAGCGGCTAACTGTTCAGCTCCCCCCAGGTGCGTTAAGTGCCTGGATCCCCATATAACGAAGGAGTGCACTCGCATTCCCGAATCCACTTCCCCCCCTGCCTGTGTGCTTTGCGGCCAGTCCGGCCACACAGCTAACTACAGGGGTTGCCCGCGCGCTCCGCGCTCCACCGCCAAGAGGGTTGCGCCTCAACCGGCGCCGCCGCTCACTCCCGCCGCTGCGCAACCGGGGTCCCCCGGAAGCAAAGCCCGTTCAGCCGACGCCTACTCCGGCTCTGTCTTGAAGGCAGCGTCCGGCCGTCCTGCCTGCACCTTCCCGACCTATCCCAGCTCCCGTAGCTTCTGTAGGGCCGCGTCCTCCTCCGTCATCTGCACCTCAGTCGTCGTTGGCTGAGGACATGAAGACCGTGTTCGACGTCATCCAAAACGTCGACATTAACGAAATTTCCGTACTCGCACGCAAACTGCGAGCCGCCCGCTCTCCTCAAGAGCGTTTATTTGCGTTAGCTGAGCATCACTCGCTTCTAAGTTCGTTATAAATTTTTTATTTTTGTATAAATTCATAAATAGGTGAATTAAAATGTCTAGATCCGCAAATCCCGCGCCCGGTCGTATTAAACCCAAGGGCTTATCCCTAGTATCTTTTAACGCTCGTAGCCTTAGCACCAACCTTCCTGAGCTCAAACTGTTCCTTCAGAACAAAGAACCTGACTTATTGCTTCTCCAGGAGACATAGCTTACTCCAAACCGCTCCAGGGGATACGCTTTTCCTAAGTACGAGTTTACTCGCAACGATAGGCCCAACTGTGACGGTTTCGGCGGCACCGCTATATATTACAAAAGAGGCTTCCATTGCTGTCCTCTCCCTACCCCTCCTCTCCTCAACATGGAAGCCACTGTGTGTAGATTGGCTATGACTGGTCATCCGACCATCATTATAGCTTCAGTCTACATACCATGTGGCTCTAGACCAACCCGAAGCGACTTTGAGGCCATTCTTGCCCTCGGCCATTCAGTCATTATGTTTGGAGACTTTAACTCCAGACATACTGACTGGACGTGCCTATCGACCAACACCAGCGGTATCGCTCTCCTCGACATCACTTACTCACTTGACTTAGACGTCATATCCCCCATCACTCCCACTCACTATCCCAATAACCCGACCTACTCTCCTGACATCCTCGACTTTGCAATTATCAAGCGAATCAATCTTGATCTCAGGTCCATCGAACCGCTCGATGACCTAGGGTCCGACCATTGCCTCATCTCCCTCGTGCTAGGTACGCCTAACGTTAACGTCACATCTCCTAAGACCTTTACCAACTGGAAAGGCTTTAAAAATACGTTAGTTTCAGCCTTAGAGGCCTCGAACTCTCCGCTCGTGATTTCGCCCGACCAATTAGATAGCCCGGTTAAAATAGATTCGTTAGTCAACACTCAGCCATTCTGCCATCAGCGACAACGTAATTATTGCTAAGCAAGGCAAACCCGCGCTTCCCTTAGCCGTTAGCAATCTTATTAAAGCCAAGAACGCGGCTCTCCGGAGAGCCAAGAAATATCCCACGCCTGCATACAGAACAGCTGCGAATCAGCTTCAACGTAAAGTTAGGTCTTGCCTCACGGAACTCCGAGACACTCAGTTTAACGATCTCATGGAGAATATCTCCCCGTCCCACCAAGCGTATTATCGAATGGCCCGAGCCTTACGCGTAGACACCGCCTCTCACGTTCCTCCTCTCACTCGTCCCGACGGCACCATTGCCTTTGAAGTCGAAGAGAAAGCCGAATGCTTCGCCGACAGCATAGCGGCACAATGTTCGCTCAGCACGCAACCCGCGGATCCCTCCCACATCCAGGCGGTGGAGGACGAAGTTCTCCGCACAGAATCTCTCCCCTTCACCGATGACCCCGTCACAGTCTCTAATGATGAAATCTTGGTTCTCATTAGAAGTCAAAAGTCCAAAAAGGCTCTGGGTGCGGATGGAATTTCCAACCACGCACTCAAACACCTGCCTCAACAGGTTCTTACCTTGTTAGCCATCATCTTCAATGCCAGCTTCAACCACAGCTACTTTCCAAAAGCCTGGAAAGAAGCGACAGTCATAGGCATTCCCAAGCCAGATAAAACTCTGAATGTCCCGGCTAATCACAGATCCATCAGCCTCCTCAAGGCAATGTCTAAACTTCTCGAAAGAGTCATACTCTCTCGAATGCGGAACCATCAGTTTCCAACGGATGGCGACCCTCTCATTATTCCCCACCAGTTCGGCTTTCGCGCTAAGCACTCCTGCCCTCAGCAAGTCCATCGAATCGTCGAGTACATAGAAGAGTACGCGGATAGAGAAGGATTCTATCCGCGTCGTAAAAAAACAATCGCGGTTCTCTTTGGCGTAGCTAAGGCTTTCGACAAAGTCTGGCACAGAGGTCTCGTTTTTAATCTCTATAAAATAGGCTTACCGGCTCGCCTAGTCAGATTTATCGCGTCGTTTCTTAAAGACCGTACGTTTCGATTCAAACATGAAGGCACGCTCTCCGCCCCCCGTCCCATATAGGCTGGAGTCCCGCAAGGCTCAGTCCTCGCCCCTCTGCTGTACACTGTGTACACTAACGACATCCCCATCCCGCCGAAAGGCGTCGAACTCGCCCTCTTTGCAGACGATACCGCCCTTTACACTAAAGGTCAAGCGATCCCGTATAACATCACCAGACTCCAAAAGGCCGTAAACGCCCTCGGTGTTTGGTTTCAAAAATGGCGTATCGATGTCAACCCAGAAAAGAGTTCTGCTCTTCAATTCGACCACAAACGTCGTAATCGCTACAACGATCCCCACATTCGAATGTTAGGTATTCCCACCCCTGGAAGCGCAGTATTAAATACTTAGGCGTCACCTTAGATCAGACGCTTTTTTTCAAGCCACACGTCGATAGAGTAACGAAACTTGCGCGTTTTAACTTAAGCCGCTTATATAGTATGATAGGAAGAAAAAACAAAATGTCTTTCAGAAATAAACGTACGCTTTATTAGGTCTGCGTTAGACCCGTCATGTCATATGCTGCGCCAGTCTTTGCCCACGCCAAACCCTCCGTCCTGTATAAACTGCAGGTAGTTCAAAATCTCTTCTGCCGCAGGGCCACAAACGCACCTTGGTACGTGCGTAACGCGGACCTGCACAGAGATCTTGAACTACCTACAGTGCAACAGCACCTCAAAACACTTTCAGAATCGTTCTTCAAAGGCGCCGAATCCCATCCCAATCATCTTGTACGAGATTCAGTCTCATATACTGCTCCTGTCTTAGATTCGAAATTCAAAGTCGCTTGACCGTGAAACGCGCACACTGGCGAACCCACGCAATTAACTTTAGATCTCGAGGCCCTTCAAGCCGCAAACTCTAAATCTAACGTAAATTCTAATTCTGACGTAAATCCGAATTAATGCAATCTTATTTTTCAATTTTTAATGTTTTTATTTATTTTTCATTTTGAGCACCTTCAGTGCTATGTATTCACCTTCAGTGCTTTGAGCACCTTCAGTGCTTTGTAAATCCCAGCAGTTGACCCCTTCTGGGCCCCGCTAGCGCGGCCTCTTTCTCCAATTGGCCGTCGCTCAGATGAAGGCTCATTGGCAAATATGCACGAGCCGACAGGGGGTTTTTTAGTGGGTATGGTTCTGGTAGGCGTCGGGACGAGTCCCACATAACTCCGATCGCGCGCGCGGAGTATGCGTCAGAGCATTTTTTATGTCCTCCTGCCCTTCCCGTGGAGGGGAACCAAAAAAAAAAAAGAATGCCGGATAAAACTCAGCGCATGTTTGCTAAACCGCGACATACTTACAATCCGCGCTGCAATATGCTACCTGCAATTTTTTGTTTCAACCAAATCAACCCCCTCAGCTGACGAGTGCAACGCTTTACACCAAAAGTTTTACCACGTACAAACATGATAACAAGTATAACCTGTCGAAATCTGATAATCCGCCACCAATTATTGCAAAAGCCGGGAAATGGACGTAACTGACTGTGTGACATACGACGTAACTGATCTGATCTGTAACTGATGCTACGAACCCGGATACCGTGACTACACCTGCACCAACCTGGTTATAGTAGGAGCTTCGCCCCCGACTGGACCTGTCACTCGACGTAGCTCGATGCAAGACTCCAGACAATCGTAGACCTGACGGGCCTGAACCTCAGCCAGGACCTAGCTACTCAGATCACCAAAACCAACATACACCTTACACTCAGATCGTAGACCCACCTTTAAAATGATTAATCAGTCCAGAATCTGTAGAGACTTACTTCTTTAACTTTTCCCTACATGATGATACGTTTCAAGTTACAAATATTCATGCAACCCTTAGAAATTTCGTTTTTTATAGCATTCAAGTATCAAGAAAGTGTCCGATTTTCTCTTGTCTAAAAAAGGTCTATATCTTGCAAACTTTGCCGCACTGAGGGCTGCTTTTTCAATGGTCAGATTTTTTTTTCTTTAGAATAGTTTTGAGAATTTGACATAATTTCTATGGAAAGACTTGTCAAGTGTTGAAGTTATTCTCCTGGGTAAAAATCTTTAAATAAACAAGAAAAATACAAAATGACTATTAAAAAAAATTGTATTTCATTTGTACCATATATCTTTTACACAAACCAAATATTATGAAATATTCTACTTCTATTGTACGCCGCAGCTGGAACTACGAGGACCTAAAAAGTTGCTGCTTTCTTAATTCACCTATTCAAATACCATTTCGAAACAATTCCTTGCTAGCTGACTACTTCCATTTGACAGTGTATAAGTACGGTTTGCCTATGAATTGTTAAACTGCAAATACCATGTAAATCTTTCGGCACACTATTCTCACTTTATTACCAACTCTATTCCGTATGACGTAGGGTTGATTTTATTTTCATTGTTTTATTATTCAGGAGCATGTGTTTCATTAATTCATATTATTTATGTACAATAAAGTGCTTTTGTAATTCGTTACTGAGCTTCTATAATGTTCAAATAACGTGAACGTTAAATCTCCTGGAACAATGCCTTCACGAAAGTGTTCGCACGCAGCGCTTCCACCGCGGGACATGGAACTGGTATCAATTTGCTTAATTACGGTGAATAATATTAATATTCCTTACTTTTGAGTAATATATACTATTATTACAAAAAGGAAACATATGTTTATCAGTTTTTTTGTAACTGGACACCTTCACAGTACTCAAACTTATGCAATTTCACTATAGATAATCATTTAGAAAAAATTATTTTGATTGAAAATGCCATAATTTTACAATATGTGAGTAGTAGTATTTTATATTCAAAAGTTCCATGTCATGACACACGGAAACGCTGATGCGCAACCTCAATACCCGCAACCTTCGATCGTACCAAACAAACACGCAACAAGAAGAATGCAAGAAAGTGCAGCGATGCTAAATACACCGACGCAATTCAAAGATTTTTCTTGTAAATATTGTTATAGTGTGAGTGTAATGAATATAGTACAAATAATGATGAAATTTGTAAATAAATTTGTCTTCCACTTGCAGTTGAGTCTTATTCATCTCCTGCTGTGGCGTCCTCTCACTGTGGCCAAGACGACTTTAGCCATCAGTTGATCGGTCTTGTCTGCTTGACCGGCAGTGAGAAAACCCTATCCTGTGTACATTGCACGACGTACACAACCCTTACATCCTTCCCCCCACCCGTCTGTTGCCTTAGGTCTCACGGCGCAGATATCCCGCACTTATTCATATAAATAAATAAATCCCCAGACAAACACACCAACTGTATGGCCCCAAAGTAAGCAGAGCTTGTGTTATGGATAGCCATACAGCGAAATGGGGGGGCCCAGAATAAACATACATATTGCATATACATATAATAAACAAACATATATAAAAACAAACAACCATGACCCGAGAACAAACATCTGTGTTCATCACACAAACGAATGCCCCGGCCAGGATTCGAACCTGGGACCTTCGGCGTATGAGGCAGCGCTACTTACCACTACACCACTCGGTCGTTTAGGGACTTAGGTTTCGTACGGTTTAGGTTTAGCAGGGCTTAGGTCGTTCCCCTGTCAAATAAGTTTGCCCATCAGGCGGACTGTACTATAATCAAAATATATTGAAGGATTCTGCTTTTGGTTTCTGCATACAACGAACAAAAAAAATCAAATACAATAATTTAATTTTTGATTATTTTAATATTATCTTCTATCTATTTATAGATATATATAATTTATATTATCTATATTGTATATCTTAACATAGTACAAAACAAAGTTGCTTCCCGGCGTCAGTCCCTCTGCACGCTGCATTTTTTAAACAACGCAACGGATTTTAATGCGGTTTTTAAAAAATGATGATCAGTGTAAATTTTATTGTTGTTGTTGTTGAAATATAATTTAGAAAAAATGATATCAAATTCTGTTTAGGTGGATAAAATCGTACATCAAGGAGACCGTCAGTTAATAAATAATATTACAAATTAACAGAAACATAGTATTACAATTTAACAAAATTAAATTAATATTACGATAGATAAACTTTCTAAACAGTAATTTAAGTAATTTAAACTAGAACTTAGTTAGTAGGTAAAAGTTATCAATAATAAAGTGGTCCTGACATAAGCAGGCATTACGATGAACGATGAGGTATCCGATTACAAAGTAGTTATAATATTAACTAGATTAATGTATCAAACAAGTTTATATTAAAACTATTTGATTATAGCTATTGTTTATTTTTCTTATAGTAAGCCACCAGCGTCGAATATACCTACTCCTTTTAAACGTTTCGGCTGCTCCTTGGAAACTAAATAAGACACGTAGGAAAACTTTTTAACATTATCTAAGTGTACACAATCGAGTTAATACAATTAGTTTTGATAGAAGAGGATGAATGATATTTACAGTGTTCGTTGACACCGTCGAAAAGTGACTCTATTATGTTAAAAGATGGGTGAATACTGCTGACATCTAAGTACGTCACGATATTCCAGTCGTCATTTGTAAATTTAGCATCCAAAAGTTTATCGAAGAACAACCCCGGGCTATGGATTATCGGCTCAACGAACTCTGACGTCACGGGGCCGACGCACGTGATGTACCTGAAAAGAGTGGAGACTATTGTGACGGTGCTAGTTTAATTTCGTCATAATGGTGGCGTAAGTATTTTCTATTTGTTACAAGTGTTATTGTATGTTTACCGTTTATTATATTATTATACGAAAAGGGCCTTTCCACACTGGTGATTTTTCTTTAGACGTCTGAATGTTATTTAGTGCTTTCTGTGTACTGTAATAAAGGCGGTGATTTAGAGCTCTAATGTAATCTGTATAAGCATTATGTTCTAAAATATCAATGGTCTTTTGAATAAAGGTGTAATTAAATTAATTGAAAACCTCAGACATCCCAATTGAATTTTATTATTTTAAATTAATTTAGCAAGTAATCAATTATTTTAATTAAATATCATACAAGATATTTTTTTGTGAATAAAGTAAACAAAACGAATAAAAATAGGTTAAATGAAAAACAATAGTGCATAGTCTTTTACATTTCAGACTGATTTACTTCCACAAAAATAACAATTCAATGCCTATAAAGGGGGTTATAATAATAAAGACTCTGTTTGTTCATAGTCTAATGTCATGAGCCACATTTTTAGCACAATCTTAGCTTCAAGACTGGAAAGGGGATATATATTTAATATTTTATTTATTTTCTTATATAGCAATATAGACATATTACTTTGCTGTCGTCTTGCATGAGCCGTACGATACCTTAATGATCGGCATACGTTAATGATTGTCTATTTTTTTATTATCTATCTTAATTTTAATAAGCATACGTGTAGTAGATACGATAACATTGTAAATACGTTTATTTACTTACACCGATAGCAAGCTTAAAAACGAATGTTTCTGTTCGAGTCATCAAGATATCTACCATTTACAAAAATTTATACGACGCTGGTAATCTTACGGATTTAACTCGTGGCAACTCGTCTGTAATGGTAGGGGTGTTGACCGTCGTCTTTTAAAACCTTCCAGACAAAAAGTGGCTGCAACGAAAGCGTCGAGCTGCCTGTCTTGTACTGGCAGTTGGATTTTCTAGAAAGTAATTAAAATTTCCATCTCTAGAGTGGGGTCGTTATGGGCAGTTCTTCTGTCAATCGCTGTCGAGGGCCTGAATGTGTCATAATCCCGTAATCTTTGGGTAGCCGCCGACATTGTGCCGTTCGACACGGAAACCCCAAAGTCTTCCCGGAAACGTCGCACAGCTAGGCTCACGTTGTCGTTACATCTTGCTAACATCCTCACCATCTCACAATATTGCACGTTAATGTAACGAAAAGCCATTGTATAAAAATTGCAAGCGCCCGCGTGGACTAACAATACCTACTGATTCAATTTGGGGGTTGGAACTGCTCGCGTCCGCAAGGTTTAGTCCTCAATGCTTTGTACGTGGTCCTTGGGTGCTGCTAAACGAGCAGTATCTTCTGGTGATAGACTTCGGCCGTGGCTTGTCACCACCCACTAAATAAAGCCATGCCGCCAAGTGACATGGTCGCGTTCCGGCATGATGTTTAGTGTAGCCATCGAGGAGGGTAGGTCTGTGTAATCGTGCTGCATCAGAGAACTGTCTTCAGCTCGTAATTTATTGGCTCGCCGGGTAACTGGTTTTGGAGGGTAGAGGGATCCGAAGCAACGGTGCACCGGTAGCCGACCGCAGATAGTAGGGGGCTAGCCACATGCGAAAGGCTGCCTCGTCACCTTGCGACAAATCCCGGGAGGCTTCATCGTGCCAGCTGGCGACTGGTTATAGAGGACCAGATGACAATGCCCAGGGGGGTTCGGGCGTCCCCGCAGTCTCCAAGCGAGTTATCGGTGCGTTGCTTATTGCGAATTGCTTGGTTCCATTTGCAGTGCTTCACTCAACTTCTGTCCTCCTCCCTATTTACTCACACAACTAATATGAAAAGTCATAGGAAGAGTAAGGTTTTACAGCAGTTGCACTTGCTTTCTCTTTAAGTGCACTTCCGCAACATCGGAGGAATGCACTCAAATATTAACGATGTCCATCACCATCTTGAGACAGAGAGGCCTCACCTACTCTTCATAACAGAGACGCAGATCTGTAATCCGTCAGACTCGGCATACCTTTGTTACCCAGGGTACATCCTGGAGTCCAATTTCCGCCCGAATGCCGGGGTGTGCATGTACAATGCACAGCCCAGCAGTTGCGTGGGCACCTGCAGTAACAAAGCAGTGTATAAAAAATAAACTGCTTACCGTCCAAAGGGACTTTCTACAAAAGATCTGTAAAGCATACTGTACATATGCTCCACTCAGCGCTTGCGCTCACCGGGATTCTACCATTGGATGTCAGTGTTCTAGTGACGGCTTTTTATATAAAAAAATACCCAACAAAAAGCGAATGTCCAAATATAAATTATACTCACTGCACGTTCCTTAAATACCTAATTTGCATGCTGTAACACAGTACTGTATGTGTAACAGTACCACATGAGTAGATAAACAAAACAGAGACAAAGCTTCATACAACCGCACGAATCGGTTGCACTACTACAAGCACGCGGGGCACGTGTGCGTGACCACTGGCCGCTTGTCACGCACGCGGCGAGACTTGTCAAAAGAGATTGTCAAAAGGCACAGCCAGTTGACAATCTCAGAGTCATTGCGACGCACGTTGTTTGTTTTGTTAGTTGCAAGTTTAAATATTTTAATGTAAAAACGTGGTATTTTATTATTTATAATACTTGTTTACTGTACGGTGTGTATGAATAATGCTAGAAAAAATAAAATTGAATTGCTCGAGCAAAAGTTTTCTATCTTGAAATAAATATTGTCAATATTTGAAATGAAATACTTAAACGTATTAAAGATTTGATATGCCATGTGAGTGTTTCCCTTTAGATTACTTAAAAAAACTATATGTTAGGTTCAGAATTTACCACACCATCAAAAGAAAAAATAAATCATTAAAAAACAAAAATTATAAAAATAAAATGATTAGGGTTAGTGATTTGTGAAGTTTTCTATCATACTGAATAATAACACTATTTAACAAAAGTTTTGTTTAATTTGTCTTAACCTATTGTACAACCCTACCAAAATAGGTAACAATTTTTCACGTTCTTAAGAAGCTTTGTCTCTGTTCCGTTTATCTACTCATGTGACAGTACTATGTGAAACTAATAATTATTACAAAATCTAATGTACCATACTTTGCCAGAATAAAAGAATTTGAATCAAAATCAGGTTCCAGGAAGCGTAAGCGTTAGTCATCGATAAACATTAAAGTCCTCTTATGGCTTCTCACGAGTTTCTACACCTAGCACTGAAATTGGTATCTTAATAGCCGGTCACCCACTGCGTTACCGTGAGTGAATCATTACCTAACCTAACTTGCTTACCTATCTATCGATGCAGATTTTTTTCTAATACTTTTTCGGTATTTTGGCTACTTACATCAAAAATGCCTTCCGTCATCGATATTCATATAGATAGATCTCGCCCTTTACATGTTTCAAGATAATTTCAACCATCTTGAGTTTCATTGCGGTTTTATTGCCATACTTGCAAAATAAACGTTTAGTTAAATTTCGGTTGATTGTATTATTTTATTTTTTTTTATTTTTTATTTCACAATTTATGTACACACAGTAGTTAAAGAAAGTTAAACACAGTGATTTAAAGTAAGTACAAAGGTACAGCTTATTTCTATAGAAATTTCTTACAGCAGACCTATGAGTGGAGAGTTTAATATCAATGCAATAATAGTGTGTACTCTTAGGGTAAAATTACTTTAACGAGTAACATAAACATAATTTTAAAAAAAATAAAAAAAATATATATATAATAAATATATATATACATATATTATAGTACAAGTATAAGTATAAACTTATATATAAATAAACCTACAAAAGTATTAAATATATCCAGTTAAACAGACATAATTCTATACATATATCCTATAATAAATATACATAAAAATATACCTACATAATCAATAAGAAAATAAATAAATAAAGTACTTATTGTACATTACAAAAATTAAGAATCGATAAAAACAGGAGCTAACGACATTTATCTCTGTAAAGAAAAGAAGTGTTCTCGAACTCTCTTCTTAAAGACAGAGATTGATTTAGACTCACGTATGACATAAGGGAGTGAATTCCACAATCTGACTGCATGGACAGAAAAGGAGTAGGAAAAGAAATCTGTTTTATGGGCTGGCATTTGCAGGAAAGTACGCTTATGTATCTCATATGATTTTATAAAAAAAACAATATTTTTTATTTTTAGCAACTAAAAATAATTTCCTGCTACGTGCAGGCACGTATAAGGCAAAATTGCAAGTTGCAGTATACTGCACTGGAGGAAGTTAAATAAATAAACTGAACTCTCGTATCTCGGCAGATCTAATATCTCCGTTCTGTAAACGTTTTGCACCAAAATTGCAGAAATTACGCCTTCAGCAATACTTTTGCTAGATCGGCAACAGTTCGCAAATAATAATACTTACCCTTGCCAAAATAAAGTTACTTTGAAGCAATTTCTTCAAAAAGAGCGTTGCGTGGTGATACAAAAAAAAATTACGAGTAAGAACAATATTTTAACTCCGTATAGGCGGTATTTTGAGTTTTTAAATAATATTTGTAAAGTTTGATTAAAACTTACTCGGACACATTGTAGATTATATATTTCTGTTTTTATTGTATGTGCCAAACGAAAGTCCAATTTCTCGTGTTAGTTTTGAATTAATCTCTCATCACTTTGACGTGTATGATCAATCTTAACGGGGGGGTGTTATATCTCAATTTGCATTATTAAGTATATAAAATAAAATCGCTGAGTTTCCCATTGCAATGACGTCAATGCAATAGGAAACCGATCTAAGTGTAAACCGCGTTAGAAATCGTTACTTTTATTCAGTATTGGACTTTCGTCGCGTATTTAATATTTAGAAAATAGTAAAAAAAATTTACTACTATTTTCAAAATATTACATTATCATTTACTTATTCTATAAGTATAAGTATCTACCATTGTTACTAACCCTCTACCTATGGATGTTGACCGAAATAAATGAAGTATTATATATTATAAATATATAATTATATATAAAATCATAAAAGAGATATTGAAATAAAAACTGGTAAAAAGTTGTATAGACCGAAGCGATTCTAGAAAATATGACATCAAATAAGAAAAGGTGTAAAGAAGAACGAATAGGGAGAAATACTATAAACCCAATAACAATAGGAAAAAAATCAGTAAACTGTCAAAAATAGTCAGCAACAATCTGCCGGTGCCGGTATCAGCAGGATCAAGACTTTAGACGCTGTTGATAGCTTATAATAAGCACACCAATAGGACGAGCAAAAAGAAATTTGAACGATGGCGATATTAAGGAAAACAAAATTTCAGTCATATTTTGTTGTATGAAGACTATGGAAATCCAGTACTGGGTATATTAACTTTTTGGTGAGAATTTTAAGTGTTTATTTGAAAAAACTGGTAATTTTTTCCGTCCGATTTCAGCCGGTGAGGCCTCAAACGACGCGGAGCCGATTGTCGGAAGGTATCCAATGTGAAAGACACCTGGTGTCTAAAGAAAAATTTAAAGTTTCAGTCAAAAAACTGAAATTTATGTTAAGAAGTCAAAAACTTTCAATCAAAATCGCGAAAATTTCAACGGTTTTCCGATTCGCGAGCAACGCGTAGACGCGTCTAGTGGTCAGGAAGATAAAACAGTTGAGATATACTACTAGGTTGATACAAAAATTTCAAACTATATTTATGACAATATAACAATTTAACTATTTTTATTTGTTTTCAGATGCCGGTTTCAGCAGGCTCAAGATTTTAGACGCTGTTGATAGCTTATTATAAGTGCACCAATAGGACGAGCAAAAAGACATTTGAAAGACGGCGATATTAAAGAAAACTAAATTTTAGTCAAATTTTGTCATACGGTTAGGTTGGGTTAGGTTAGGTTCCCCCCCGAATTGGAATGTGCCTTGTCGTGGCGGGGGAGCTCAGTAACCCGTTGCAATCCACCAGCTGGCGAAGCCAAAACATTCCTGTGGTTGGGGTGCACTGCGTCTGTCCCGTATCGGGTGGCAGTTGTGCCTCGTCGGTGCCCTGTGTCTGACCCATAGTGGGCGGCAGGGCACCCTTTGGTAGTTGGAGCGCACTGCGTCTGTCCCGTATCGGGCGGCAATCGTGCCTCATTAGTACACTGCGTCTGTTCCGTATCGGGCGGCAGCTGTACTTCGTTGTTCTGGTTGTCGGAGTATTTGCTCCGGCCAGGGAAGGGTTGACTGTCGAGGGCTTTTGTCCAGGTCAAGGGTGGTGGGTGCGGCGTGCACTTACACTGCCACCGCGCTGGCTTTCAATTGCCACCGTCACCAAAACCGTAGTCTGTTGCAGTGTCGTGGATCACGTCTCGCGGCTTTGACCGAGCGAAGGTCTGGGCTTAACCACCTGGACCGCGAGGAGAAAACCTCTTCGAAAATCCCTAAAAGGACCGTCGTTGGGATACGTGGCGACTGTCGCCTCTCGAGGTGGCAGACTAGGTAAAGTCTGCCCGCAAGCGACCAACCCAAGATACCGCCTGCCTTCCTGGTGTAATAGGGTTACCGCGGCAATGGGGTCCCTGCCGTGCTCGTGTACCATTTAGTTACCCCGTACTCGTGGGATTAAGTATAGAAGATAAACAAAACCCAAAAATTGACGGAGTGCCTGAGACGGGCGGAGATTGTGTACGGCCTGAGAAGGGTGGAGTTGACGTAAGGCCTGAGACGGGTGGAATTGACTTAAGGCCTGATATGGGCGGAGAAACTGACTGCGGACCTGGTTTTAAATCAGGTCTAGGAAACGAAAGTGCTCTCACCAAGGAGCTTAGCTCCGGATCGGTGATGAGCCTAAAAGCGGGGTCCGAAAGGACCGGGAGAAGCAAATGCAGTGGTTCCAAAACAGCTGCTTTGTTACGCCGTAAGCTGGGCGTTCTCTACGGCAGAGGATACGGGATCCGAGATGGAGACCGCTACGAGGAAGTAAGAAGGAACGTCATTGCCTCCTTCGGAATCCAAGAAGGTGGCATCGCCAGTCCTGGGCGGTTCTCCCAAAGCTAGGAGGCAACAAAGGGTGGTGGATGAGGTCCTTTCCAAGGACATTCGTTATTCTTTCCGGAAAGAGTCATCGCCACCAGCTAATTTAGAAGAGGTTGCTCTCGACATCGAGGATTGAGACAATGAGGGCTCGTGCAGGTCAACGTGTCGCCAGGATTCTTAATCTGGCCACCGCTTTGAACAATTTAAAGGGTGGCTATGTGAGAGATTGCTTGTGCGAAAGACCTGCAGGAAATCGTGGACTGTCTATCCCGTCGGACGTAAGCGGATGAAATCCGAATGCTTCGACGGGAAAACACGCGTCTGACGGCGGCATCTCGACGATCTCAAGAATGAGGAATACTCCGAGCGGAAATCTCCTCGGAGTCCTCCTTATGAAGACGCTACGCCCAGTGACTTGGTGGATCAAATTAAGACAACTCTGCTAGAGGAACTGCGGGGTCGCCTCTTAAGGTCGGTAGGGGAAATGATGGATGCCAAGCTTGCCGGCATCAAGAACCGACTCTTGCCTCCTCCTGTCGTCCGACCAATGCTGGCGCATGAGCGCAGAGATAGGCCAGACCCATCTGGTTCCATGCCAAACTCAGGAGCCCCGGTAACAGCCACCCCAGCTCAACCGGGTATGTCTTCGGCCTCCAAGGTACGTCCAGAGGAATCCTGGGCCACCGTGGCGCGAAAAAGCAAGGAGAAAGGCAAAAAGTCCTCCCAGCCTGCAGTAGCTAAATCGGTTGCCAGTCCCGCGCCCCGGCTGCAACTGTCGCTACGCCTTCAAAGACGCCCAAAGCTAAGCTCACCCCACCGATGTCTTCAGCTGTAGTGATAACGCTGCAGCTGGAGGCCATACAAAACGGGGTGGATTATATGGCGGCACTAACGAAGGCGCGCCAAGGAATAAATCTGTCTGAAATCGGAATCAGCCAAACTAAAGTTCGGCAAACGTCCACAGGGGCTCGAATGTTCAAATTCAAAATTCAAAATTCAAAATTCAAAATTCATTTATTTGCTTTGTACATGCGTCAAAATAGATGTTGAATTATAAGTTGTGCCGGTACATATACTGCTGAGAACAGCGTGCAAATAGTTTTCACAACAACAATAATAAATCTAAATACATAGTTTAAGTAATTACACAGTACTTTGTTAGAGCAAACATACATATAAAATAATTAAAAGGTATACAATGCCAATGTCACTTAAGTACAGGTTTGTAGGTAGGTATCAAAATTTATTTTCAGTCATAAAGTCATGTATATTGTAATATAATTTGTCAATTAAAAGATTAAACAAAACTGTACTAAACTTTCTTTCTGGCAAGTTTTTGTACTCAACTGGTAGTTTATTGAAAATCCTAACTGCCATGCAATGTACATTGGTGCTATATATTTTGAGTTTTTGAGCAGGCACATAAAGTTTTTTCTTATATCTAGAACGAATTCCCATTACATCATCTTCATTCTTAAAAAGATGCATGTGTCTCTTTACAAAGCAGCAAATTTCAAAAATGTATAGTGAAGGAAGTGGTAATATTTTCAATTTCTTAAATAGAGGCCTACAACTATCTAAGTAATGTGCTTTGCAAATAGAGCGTAGACATTTTTTCTGGATTTTAAATACTCTGTCAGCTTCAACTGAGTTACCCCATAAAATAAGCCCATATCGAATATTTGAAGAGACATATCCATGGTAAGCCAGTGTAGCTGCCTCAGTGGATATTGTGAGAGTTATCCGTTTAAGAACATAAATAAACCTATCAATTTTTGAACATAAGATGTTTATATGAGCTTTCCAGTTGCAATGTTTGTCGATTGTTATACCAAGAAATTTTGTTGAGTCAACTAAATGTAACTTATTTTTGTCATACTCAATTTGAAGATCTGATATTTTACAGTTATATGTTTTGAATTGTATTATTTTTGTTTTTGATAGATTAATTTGTAAATTATTCATGTCTAACCAATTGACTACTCTACTCAAAACTATATTTGTTTCTTTTTCAGCGTCATAATTATTTTTACATTTTATTGTGATTGTCGTATCATCAGCAAACAATATACAGTCATGATTAGTTGAGTTTGGGAGGTCATTAATGTAGATTAAAAATAACAATGGGCCTAATACACTACCCTGAGGAACTCCTCTTCCATTGTAGCTGTATGGAGATTGGTAGAATTGTAAGGTATTATTTGTCAAGCGAGCTATTTGAACACATTGTTGCCTATTTGATAAGTAGCTTTCTACCCAGTCAAGAGCTTTGCCCCGAATACCATAGCACTGTAACTTTTCAAGTAGTATGTCGTGTGAAACTCGGTCAAATGCTTTAGACATGTCTAAAAATATGGATACTGGATATACACCTCTATTTAAAGATTCTGTAACATTTTTAACTAAAGTGTAGCAAGCCAATGTTGTTGAGCTATTTTTCATGAATCCAAACTGTTCCATCTTTAATAAATTTTGTTTTGTCAAAAAGTTGTATAATTTATCATTTACCACTTTTTCAAATAGCTTTGATAAAACGCATATCTTTGTTATTGGTCTGTAGTTATTTACGTCAGATCGGTTACCTTTTTTAAACAGAGGTTTGACAATTGATTTTTTTAAGTTATTTGGAAAAACGCCTTCTGAAAGGGACAAATTAATTATATGCGTCAATGGAACTGTAATGAATGGAGCACTTAATTTAAGTATTAGAGTACTTATAGAGTCATAGCCGGTTGAACTGGTATTTTTTAATTTTTTGATATGATTCATAATGTCATGTACAGTAACTGGTGTCATAAAAATAGAATTTAAATTACTTATTAACTTATAAGGTTTTGGAGTGAGTTTGGAATTATCAGGCTGCGTTGTGGTAATATAATGATCATTAAATACTGTACAGATGTCACTAGGACCGTAATATGTTTGACCATTTATTTTAATTTTTTGAATGAAACTCGAAGCGGACTTCCCCACTGCAGTTTTCTTGATCAAGTTCCAACTAGCTTTACAGACATTTTTTGAGTTAGCAAGATATTTGGTATTTGACGTTTTTCTAACGGTTTCAAAGCATTTTTTTAATATCTTACTATAGGTAGTATAAACTCTTTTGTTTTTTTTTTTACTGTCTTTATTTAAGCGATACTTTAAATATAACTGACGCTTAACGATACAGGACCTTTTTAAGCCCTTTGTCATAAACATTTTACCTCTATTATTATTTACTATTTTGATTTTAATTATTGGAAAACATAGGTTGTAAAATAAGACTAGATAGTCATGAAACAAATTGAATGCCATTTGGGTATTTTTCTCAAGTATCACATCACTAAAAGATAGGGCTGACATGCATTCAACAAATTTATTGATATTTTCCTGACAAAGATCCCTTTTGTACGTAAAATAAAAATTTTCAGGAGTTTCGAAGTTATCATTTTTATTTGTAATATTGAATGTTATAGTTTGCGCGGTTTCATGGTCCGATAAAGATAAATTGTGAGTGTTAGATTTAAGACACGGAAAATTAGTAACAATTAGGTCAATGCAAGAATTTTTTCGAGTCGGTTTTTTAATATGTGAAGTCAAGTTGAAATTAGCTAATAAACTATGCAATTGTTTTGAATTTTTATAATTTCTTAGAGTATCTATATTAAAATCTCCACAAATTAATACTCGCTTGTTACTTTTTCTTTGCAGTTTATCAAGTAAGCCTTGCAGTTCTTTAAAAAATGTATCAATGCAAGAATTAGGTGTTCTATAAATGCATATAACATACAAATTTAATTTAACTATCTCAAGAGCACAGATTTCAAAACAATATATTGCTGGTTTTTGAAGTTTTACAGATGAATATTGTAGGTCATTTCTTAACAAGATACATGACCCACCCCTTCGTTCATGTGGCCTTGAATAAAATGTGGCTAATTTATAATTATCAAAATGTAAATTAGATTCAGACCCAAATTTCATAAATGTTTCGGTAAGGCATATAATATCTATTGAGCCTATTTCATGGCTTAGGTTTACAATTGAAGCTTCGATAAGGTCACGCTTATTAAGAACGCCAGCTATATTTTGGTGAAGTAATGTCATCTTACATTCGAAAAAACTGTTCCTTAGGTGTTTTTAAAAAATCACTTTCGTCACCCATTCTATCATTTACTGCTTTGATAGGAGATGTTGGAGCTGCCTGGCTCTCAAAGTGGTGAGAAGGCAGACCAGCTGGCTGAAAAGCTGCGAGTCACTCTTGCTGAAGTGGCTCGGGTGGATAGGCCAGAAAAACTGGCAGATTTACGCCTTAGCGGACTAGACGACTCCGTCACTATTGAGGAGGTAGTGGCGGCAGTGGCAGCCAGGGGGTTGGTTTGCCCTCCCAGATTAAGCCCGGCAACATGCGGCCTGCCTCATACGGGGTGTCCTCTTTGTTTGTCCACTGCCCTGTGGCAGCGGCTAAAAAGCTAACGGCGGGGGGCCAGCTCCTGGTGGTGTGGAGCTCTGCCTCTATTAGCATATTGGAGGCGCGCCTCATGCGCTGTTATAAGTGCATGGGATTGGGGCACACGCGCCAGATGTGAGGCACAACGTGGGGAGCTGTGCTTCCGGTCTGGAAAGCCGGGACACAAGCTCTGCACCTGTAGTGGCGCCCTGCAATGCGCAGTGTTTGCAGAACCGGTTCGAGTTATCAACTGTAAAACTGCGAGTGAGGCGGCTATCGTTCAGGCGTGGTGTGCGCCGAAAACTGCACTGGCCGTTGTGGACGAAGGGGCCGTTTGCTTCCGCGCCGCCCTAACAGCGGTGTGTGACGCCTCCATGCCCCGTACCTGGACCTGCCGTGGTCACAAGGCCGTGTATTGGTGGTCGCGGATCTACGGGACGTGCACGGCCGTGCCTAGCGGGAGTGTTACCACTTCCGCCGGCGGCGCAACTGTGGTGCGGCGGAAGAGGCAAGGCTGAAGGCTGCTTGCAAGGCAACCAAAAAGGCATTGCAAGTAGCCATCTGCGTCGCCAAGGAGTGGATCCGGAAGGAACTCCAGGAACTTGGACGCCATCTTGTGCTGTATGTCATATCCTTCCCTATCGTGAATCGGACATTCATAAAGTACGTGGGGGACGGTTTCTGGTTTACTCGGCTCGCAGACACATGATGGGCTCTCTTCGCACCCGAAGCGGTTCAGGTATTCAGAGAACCCACCATGTCCTGTAAGTATTTGCGTTATTATACTTGTCAGTTCGAACTTACGCACTATTGAATATGATGCTATAGCGTCCGGGAAAAATATTTTCATTGATCCTGCGGTGAGGCCGCTTTTATATCTCTCGTTCCATTCGTCAAGTTTTTCCATTCCAACGCATGCGAATGCATCGCTTGACGAATGAAACGGGACACTTATCGTAGTTGGGCCTTGTTTTCATATTAATTTCATATTAATCTTTTGCCAACTCATCTGCCCGCTCATTCCCAAGCAAACCGGCATGTGCTCTTATCCAGTGCAAAGCTACATGTTTGTTTAACCGAGATAAGGACCTTAAATTTGCTCTGGTTTCGACAGCAAGTGGGTGTGAGCAGGCAAGATTTGTCACCGTTTGCAGTGCGGCCATCGAATCGCTATAAATAGCGAACGAGATCTCCTTTCTGCGAAGGATTCCTCTGGTCACCTCACGTACTGCCAGGAGTTCGGCCTGATACACGGTGCAGTAGGATGGCAGATTAAGCTTGACGGCTTTGATTTCGCTCTCGCTATCCCAGTACGATACCGAGGCTCCAACCTTACCGTCAATCTTCCTGCCATCCGTGAATACCCTTATTTGAAAGTGGCTATTTTCATCTGCTTGTGTTTGTTCGTGTATCATTCCGAACTCCAGGCTCGCCTGGTCTGCTGGATGAGGAGTTTCTACAGCTGGCGTCCTATGTTCAATTTCCCTGTCTCCCAGCTCTGGCCGGGGAACCCCCCTCCTGGCCTCATACAACGAAGCCGATTCTCGGATTCAGAGGTCGAGGGGCAGCACCCCAGTCAGAACCAGTGCCGAGTTCAGGGAGACTGTGCGATATGCCTTGCATATCTTTTGTAGGAATCCCCGCTGGGTGGCATTTAGTTTAGTTCTTATGCATAGTTTGGTGACCGCTGGAGCCCTGACCCCCATCTTCTGCGAACGCCTGCACATAGTCGCCTCTTGCAAGCAACTCTTTGAGAAGAGGATCTAACAGCAGGTTCCAGAGGATGGGACCGCCAATGGAACCCTGGACGCAGCCTTTATTAGTGTTCCTTCGGTGCGTTTCACCCGCGTACCTAACTTCGACACTTCTGTCATTCAAATAACTGTCGATGACTCGCCTAAGGTTCCTTGGACACTTTTCCTCAGCCAGCAGGACTCTTATTTGTGGCCACCAAGCGCTATCGAAGGCGCCCTCTATGTCTAGTGAGACCATTGTGACTAATTTCTTTTGGTCTAGTTTAGATCTTATGTGCTTCATTAAGTCATAGAGGGCGTCTTCGGTTCTTCTTGTTGCATAAATCCATACTGGTGCAATATATTTTGGTTATATTGCGGGTGTTCTTAACTTTTTTTAGGGTTTCTTCAAATAATAAGACATCTTATCCAATAGACGGAGGTTTATTGACTGAATAATTTTACATTATTTTCACACGGGAAACACAGAAGCAAGTCGGTAACAGGTCAGCATAATATGACTTAGGCGAACATTGCAAACTGATACTTTTGTTTTTAACCTGAATATAATATTATTTTATAAATGCGTACTTACATACTACATCTCCCCCGAAAAGATACATGCAGCCCCTCCGCTCATCAGGGAGAAAGATTTTTTTTTTTTAAACACAGTACTTACATACTAATGTTATGCGCACTTATTTTAAAAACAGACTTTATTTGATAAACAATTTCGTATTATTTTTATGTATCACATATTCATTATTTCCTTTTTTAATTTTTACATTGGGAGACATATCCTCAATTACTTCAAATGGGCCGTTATACACACTATCTAATTTACTTCCTATTTGGTTTTTTAACAAAATAAGGTCACCTTTTTTATAGTAAAAAGAATTTTTATGCTTATCAAACATACACTTCCTCTGCTGCTTACACTGTAACAAATTTTTATTGGCGTCAAAGTGAGCCTTTTGTAATCTATATTTTAATTCACAAGCATAATCACCAAAATTATACAAAGGTTCAAGCGTTTTAGTTAAGTTACTCGGTAATTTACACAACTTTCCAAATACAAGTTCATACGGAGTATACTTCGTTTCTGTATGTACAGTTGTATTATACGAAAAACACCAAAATGGAATCCAATCACTCCAATCTGTTTTATTATCAGTGCATTGTATTCTTAGATATGCTCCTAAATGTTTATGACTGTTTTCGAGAGAACCTAGGGTTTCGTGGTGAAAAGGGGTAGAATTTAATTTATTTATGCCCAATAACTTACATGTTTCGGTTAATACTGAAGACATGAATTCTTTGCCCTTATCAGTAATTATCTCATTTGGAATACCATAGCGTAATACAAAATTGTTTACGAAACTTCTAGACACTGTAACCGTATCTTTACTCTTTAAAGGATAAGCCTCTATAAACTTACTTAAGTCACATTGGACAGTTAAAATATACTTATAATTATAGTTATCTAACTCTAGCGGGACCATTAAATCTAAACTAATTCTATGAAAAGCTGAATCAGGTGTTGTCGTTATAACCATTGGCTCTTTTATTTTTTTATTCGAATGCTTGTTTAGTTGACAACTTTTACACCTTTTTACATAATTGCTGACGTCAACACTTATACCTGGCCAGAAGTAATAATTCTTGATGTTATTCAACATTTTATTCACCCCTGCGTGTCCGCTAGTGGGCAATAAATGAAAGTCATTTAAAATAACTTTTTTTTCATGGTCATTGTAATGACTTTGGTGTCGTATCAGGTCTTTTGGTGGCTCAATAAATAATTCACGTAATTGTTTACACTGTTTATTTTAGTTTTATTACAACAATCATTTAAATCTTTACTTTACGTTTTTGTAAATAAATGAATGCAGCGACACTGCTGTGCTCGCGAGAGACAAAAGGGTGAGTGATGATGCGCCCGCGCCACGGGCCGAGACGACCCCTCCGCCGCTCGGACACACTCGCGAAGTTATGTTGAGTTCGATTCTTAACATGCCGCCCCCCGTTGAAAATTTAATTTTCAACAGTATCCTCGTTGTCAGGAAGAGGGCATATACGGTTGAAAGCTCTTCTAATTATGCCTTTGCTAGTTTGGATGTCTGCTACTCTATTTACTCCATCAACACCTGGAACAACTTTGATTATACGTCCGAGACTCCACTTCATTGGAGGCGTGGCATCTTCTTTGATGATGACCATTGTCCCTTTGTCTAAAACTCCCTTTGAACATTTCCATTTTGTTTTCTGCTGCAGCTCTGAGACGTATTCCTTCTGCCATCTTATCCAAAAGTGCTGGCGAAATTTTTCAACTCGATCCCATCGGTGTAACCTAAATGGATTTATCTCATCAAGCTTTGGAACGGGTAGAGCAGTAAGAGGGCGTCCGACCAAAAAGTGACCTGGCGTTAAAGGATTTAAATCTGATGGATCCGAAGACATAGGTGATAAAGGTCGCGAATTGAGTATCGCTTCTATTTGCACTAACGTTGTATAAAGTTCCTCAAACGTAAGGTGAGACTCCCCTAAAACTCTGACTAAATGATATTTAATGGATTTTACTCCGGCTTCCCATAGCCCTCCAAAATGAGGTGCATATGCTGGAATGAATTTAAACTGGATATTGTCATTTGAAAGAGATTCTAAAATAAATGATGAATTTTGTTTAAAAAATGCATTGAGCTCATTTTTGGCACCGACGAATTGGGTTCCGTTGTCGGAAAAAATGGTATGTGGCTTACCACGACGTGCAATAAACCTACGTAAAGCAGCAATGTATGCATCTTTAGTTAAATTTGTTACTAATTCGAGATGGATGCATTTGGTGGCAAAACACACGAACACTACGACGTAGACTTTTATTAATTTGCATCCACGTCCCTTACGGTCAGCAGCGGTGAGTGGCCCGGCATAGTCAACGCCTGTGGTTTCGAAGACATAACCCGGATCAAGGCGCTGCTCAGGTAATTGTCCCATAACCGGACTGGTTGTTTTCGCCCTCATATGAAAACACCTAAGGCATTTGTGTGTGACAGATTTGGCTAAGTTACGACCGCCAATAGGCCAAAATTGGTCTCTTACAGACGCCAGCAATAATTGAGGCCCAGCATGCATTAAACGTATGTGCTCATCTACAAATATAAGTCTTGTAAGTGTGTGTTTACTTGAAAGCAAGATTGGGTGCCTTTTGTTATATGTGAATTGTGAGTTTTCTAATCTACCACCTACTCGAATTAGGCCTAAATTGTCCATAAATGGAGACAAACTCAATAGTTTGTTTTTACTGGGTAACGCTTTTCCTTGAAATAAAATATTATATTCTTCGAATGACTGTTGTTGCGACCATTTTATGAGTAAAAGAAATGCGCTGTGTATTTCGTCTACGGTGAGAGAACCAGACCTTTTTGTATTTTTGTTCTGACAGTTATTAGTAAAACGAAATCCATAAGCTAAAGTTCTTTTTAGTTTCAGTAACTGAGAATATCTTTCAAAATTTATTATACTCTCTCTCTTCTCTAGCAAAACTGTGGCTGTATTTGTTGTCATTTCTGGAATCAAATTAACATCATTTTGCACAAAATTACCTTTAGGCCACTTGCCTTCGTTTTCCCTTAAAAAGTCTGGTCCCTTCCACCACAGATATAGTTTGTGTAGTTCTGACATGTTTACTCCTCGAGTTAACAAATCAGCAGGGTTTTGAGCTGTTGGCACATGGCGCCATGTATGGTTAATCGTGATTTCTTGTATTTCAGCCACACGATTTTTAACAAATTGTTTTAATTTACAAGGTTGTGTGTGAAGCCATCCCAATACAATGGATGAATCTGTCCACAAAACACATCTCTCAGGTTTTATACGAAATGAAGTGAGAACCTTTTGAGTCAATCGGGCGCCGATAAGTGCCCCACATAGTTCCAAGCGCGGAATAGTGGTAGGCTTCAGTGGCGCCACCCTACTTTTTGCGCATAACAAATTGACGTGAACTTGCCCATTGCTTATAGACCTTACATATACACACGCACCGTATGCATCTTGAGATGAGTCACTAAAGGTGTGTATTTCGATCACTCTATCTATTTTATTAATCATGACACAGCGAGGAATTTTAAGATCCTTTAAATAATGCACATCAGAAACGAATTTTAACCATACTTTAACTACATCGGCAGGCAATGTTTCGTCCCATGATAATTTCAATAGCCAAAGTTTTTGTAAAAGAATCTTAGCTTGTATGACGCACACACTTAATAGGCCTAGCGGGTCAAATATCTGTCCTATGGCGGATAGTATTGATCGTTTGGTTAGATTATTTTCGACTGTCAGGTTAATATTAAAATATAATTTATCGTCACTCGGCGACCAACCAAGACCTAACGTGTTAGATCAAGTTCTATGTTTGACCTTATTTTTCTAAGATTAAAACACCCTGTGGACAGTACGTTACAAATATCCCTTTTGATTTGCATTAATTGTGTCTTGGATTGTGCTCCTGTAACCAGGTCATCTACGTAAAAATCTTCACTAATGATTTGAGATAGTTGTTGATCATTACATTCAAGTGCTAATTGTTTTAAGCAACGAACGGCTAAGAAAGGTGCAGATGCTGTGCCATATGTTATTGTATTAAGTCTATATACTTTAATTTCTGTATTGGAATTATCACGCCAAACAATTTGTTGTAAATGTCTTTGATTATCATGTACTAGCGACTGCCTGTACATTTTTTCTATGTCACCGGTCATGACGTATGCATAGTGTCGGAATCGCAGTAAAATTGTGAGTAAATCACTCTGTATAGTGGGTCCGACCATTTGGAGGTCATTAAAGGATACACCTGACCGTGTAGGAGCACTAGCATTGAATACTACACGAAGCTTTGTGGTTGTACTGTGTTCACGTAAGACGCCGTGATGTGGCATAAAGTACCCCTGTGTCTGTATGTTGTTGGTTTCTGTCATATGTCCTAATTTTTCATACTCTTTCATGAACTCTGTGTACATTAATTTTAACCGTGGTTGTTTTTGTAACCTACGTTCAAGAGATAGAAAACATTGTTTGGCTAGGTCAAATGAATCACCTAAGTTAGATTCTGGTTTCTTGAGAGGGATCGCGACTGAAAATCTCCCATCTGGCATTCGAGTAACATTTTTAACGAAGTGTTCTTCACACAAGCGTTCCTCTACCGAATAAACTGGCTTTGTATTGTATTGTACTTCCTCTAGGGACCAGAATTTAGCTAACTGTTCTTGTATTGTATTATCTATAATTAATTTGCATGTTATTGTACTAAATGAATTTGTAAATGTATGATTGAGACCACTGGTAGGCCCTGAAACTATGAAACCAAGTTTAGTTTGTTGTAAGATTGGGCACCTTAGCCCCAAGCGTATTTGATCGTGTTCCAGTAGATCCCAAAAAATGTCAGCACCGAGTAGAATGTCTACACTAAATGACTTGAAATATTCAGGGTCAGCTAGTGTGACATATGAAGGTATATTTAGTTTAGGCATACTCATTTCGTTACTACAAAACGAAGCAATGTTCGGTAATACTAAAAACGCAATATTTGTTGTATATGAACAGGTTTTTGACTTAATGTGGGCATTGCAGCGTTTCGTGATTTGTGTTACTGAACTAATAATGCCGACTACAGATGATTGTATGTGTTTGTGTTTAATTTGCAATTTACGTAATAAGGATTCCGTCATGAAAGAAGCTTGGCTTCCTGAGTCTAGTAGAGCTTTGACTTCATGGCGCTGGTTATTCTTATCGTACATGAATACCATTGCAGCAGAAAGCAGGACGCGCCCTGTCGGCTCGACTGAGAGCGACGTCGCACCCACCAGCGGCGGCTCCACTGTTTGTGCTGTCGTGTCTGGATGCAGCACTGAATTGTGCTTAAGTGAGCACTTCGTGCACGAGCCTAACCTGCAAACACGAGCCCGATGACCAGGACGGAGGCAGTTCTCACACAACATGAACTTCCGTACCGACTCAGCCCTCTTACTTACAGGTTGACTTAGAAATTTTTCACATCTGTAGATACGATGATTTTGTTTACACATGGGGCAATTGTATCTGTGTATTGTATTTTGTGTATTATTTACAGCAGCAAGCGTTTTAAATTGCTCTGGCTTATATTTTTCAGCTCTGGTATTATTGTTTGTATTGTTACTACCCATATAAATAGTTTCTAGCAAATCAGCCCTATTTTTCAAGAATAACGTAAAATCCTTAAACTTTATATTTTTAATGTTACATTTATGTTCTTCCCATTCCCGTAATGTACGCACGTCCAATTTCGTACTCATGATATAAATGATAAGTGTGTCCCATGACTTGGTGGGTTCACCAAGTATATCTAAAGCTCTTAAATTCTTTGTAACAATATCGATTATTTTACGGATTGACTGAGATGATTCCTTTTTTATAGATTCTAAGGAAAAAAGTGCTTGAATGTGATTTTGAACTAGCAGTCGAGTATTGTCATACCTGTCACACAACAAATCCCAGGCGATTTTATAATGACGTTAAGAAAATTCTAAAGACTTGATTACCTGGGCAGCGCTTCCCTCCAAGGAAGCTCTCAAATAATGAAACTTCTGTATATCGGAGAGCAAGGTAACGTCATGTATTAATGAAGTAAATAAGTCTCGCAATTCAAGCCACTCCTCGTACTGACCACTGAACCTCGGGATCTGGATGGTGGGCAACTTGACACCGCGAGTGCTTGTGTGTAATGCCTCGTTGTGAGCCTGACTATCACCTGAAACACATGAATTACTTGATGAATTATTGTCCTTATGGTTGGACTTATGAGCGTTTAATAATTCTTGCGCAGCGGCGACATTTGCATAAAATAAATTTTCAAAATCTGTACGCTCAGTTGCGTGGGAGGCTATATCCTTATCATCAACTATTACGCACTCAATGGCAGACTGGATCTCCTCGAATTGAGCTAAAAGTGCATCAGCTTTCTCTAGGCGAACTTGAAGCTCAATCGATTGTACAGAAGTCAAAGTGTCTAATTTATCTAAATAATTCACAAAGTTTGTTAACCGCCCTTTAACTACACCTCGCTTCTTGATCAATTCTTTAACCTCTGCAGACATGATGAAGTGCTATGGGAATAGGAATACGAAATAATTATTCTTATTATGTTTTGTTTTATGTAGGTTAATAATGTACAACTTCCTCTAAATATCAAATAATGAACAGTTATTGAACGATTAACTACCCACTGCAACCTGGTCTACAGTATCTAGTTATTTAAACTTATTTGGTTAAATCTAAGCTATAAACGAATATAACTAACAACCAAAGTACTCTAATCAACTAAACTGCTAAGTTGAATCAAGCAAACCTATCGTCAATGGTTATTTATATTTGTGTTTTATTATCTTATTTTAACAAACTACTCTCGAAACGAATTCTGTATTTATAAAGTTACCTACTAAATTGCATAGCAAAGAAACCTATTTAAATATTAGGATGAGTTTTCAAAGTTAAATAACGCAATTCCTTTCTTAAATAAATTTGTGATAAGTACTTACTTGTTAAAGCTAAACATTGAAAAGTATTAAGTTACGTTGCAATATCAGTGCAGTTCCGGATTACCGGTCGGGTAAACTCCGATATATTAAACGGACAAAATAATAAGTGAACTACAAATGACCCTTGAAATCACACCACGCTAGGTTACGTAACTACGATTTACTATAACATGGATGTATGAACTAAAGAATCCTGTCTTTGAATTGTTATGAATTTTTCATTGAAATGATACCGACTACTATATGAATATTGAAACTACTTACGTATTATGTATTATAATTAGTTATTCATATAGGTTACTTATTGGAACGGACTCACTCCCAGTCACTCGTTTCTCCCAAAATCCATTGCAATCCACCTGAGATTATAATGTTTTATGCTCTTGGCTTACAAGCTTCTTGGATTAGTTTTATTTTGCACGTATTTGCATATATTTATCATAAAACTTCTATTTTAGGTTATGTACTTGCGGTAATTCTTCGATGTTAATATAGTGTCTTGTATAGGACTGTAGTAATTTGCTCTTTGCTGTATACTTATCCTGGTAATATCCTTGATTACATGCTATTACTTTCAACTGGTAATAAATCTTGATATTCTAGGTCTTGAGTTCTGTTTAATTATGCGGCTTCAAGAAGGACCATGTAATGACTTTGGTGTCGTATCAGGTCTTTTGGTGGCTCAATAAATAATTCACGTAATTGTTTACACTGTTTATTTTAGTTTTATTACAACAATCATTTAAATCTTTACTTTACGTTTTTGTAAATAAATGAATGCAGCGACACTGCTGTGCTCGCGAGAGACAAAAGGGTGAGTGACGATGCGCCCGCGCCACGGGCCGAGACGACCCCTCCGCCGCTCGGACACACTCGCGAAGTTATGTTGAGTTCGATTCTTAACAGTCATCATATATTTTAACTACATCTTTAGTAACGAGAAACCGTGGTAGTGTAAGTTGCAACTCTTTGAATTCGCGTAATAATTGTCTTAACGTTTGTTCATTATTTTTACTTTTAATTACTAATAATTCTTTAATATTTAAGCGCTTACATAATTGTTCTAAGTCTCTCGCTAACACCTGCAAGGTCGATAACGATCGAGAGTTTAGAAATATTGCTGATTGCAATGGAACAAACGTACACAACTTCTTCATTGAAGTTATATTATCCTTGTTTTTTAAACATTTTTTGTTATAACTTTCGGTAAAAATTAATTCAATTATATCGTCAGGTCGTTTCAGAACCTCCACAGCTGCGGGTTGATCAGGCCTGCAAGTCGTGGTATGTTCCGAAGCCGGTATTAGAATAGTATAAAATTTCGTCGCTGTGCCCTTGTTAAAACGGATACTAAATTTTCACGCATTTCAATTAAATCTCTGGACGTCAGTGGAAGTCGACTTAATGCATCTGCAGCTGCATTATTTCGACCCGGGACGTACTCTACTTCGAAATCGTACTCTTCAAGGTACAACCGAAATTTCATCAGTCGACTAGAAGGGTCACTGAGGCTAAATAAATAGGTAAGGGGTTTATGGTCGGTATAAATTTTGAATTTTCTTCCGTACAGATAAGGTCGAAAGTGTTTTATGGCCCAAACTATTGCTAATAACTCTAATTCTATTATCGGGTATCTACTTTCTGCTGGTTTCAAATTACGACTCGCGTACGCTACAACTCTACCATTACTATTTGATAATATGGCTCCTAACCCTACTTTAGAAGCGTCCGTTTGTAACCTAAATATGTTGTCTTCAGAGAAATTTGGATACTCAAGGACGGGTGGATTAGTCAGAGCTATTTTTAAGTTGTTAAATGCAGTTTCACACTTAGAACTCCATTCAAATTTTATACCTTTTCTGCATAAAATATTTAATGGGTAAACCATTGTAGAAAAATTAGGGATAAACTTCCTGTAATAATTAGCAAAAGCTACGAAGCGTTTTATTTCATCTGCATTTGTAGAGGTCGGGTAATTTTTTACTATTTCTATTTTACTAGGATCCGGAAAAATACCCTCAGATGTGATCTTGTGGCCTAAATAAACTATTTCTTATGGAATTAAGCTTAAGGTTTACTTTTCTTAATTGATTTAGAACGCTAGTTAAATTTTTATTATGACTGAGTAATGAATTTCCTAAAATTACACAGTCGTCTAAATAAATAAAACATTTTTTATAATTTAATCCTGCCATTGCTAATGTCATAAGCCTAGAAAAGACGCTAGGACTAGTTTTCAGTCCCATTGGACAGCGTTTCATTTGATATTGTTTTCCTGCTGAAAACGCTGTGCATTTTCGTGAATCTGGGTCTAAAGAAAGTTGATACATTTTATCCACTGAAAATGATCTATATTTTCGTGATTTTACGATATGATATGATTGATATGATATGATTTATGATAATACGATTAAGATAAATCTAATTTTGAAAAGTAAATATTTCCTGATAATGAATCCAAAATTTCTGTAATGTTAGAAAGTGGAAACTTGTCATCTTGAATTTTATTATTGAGTTTCCGATAGTCGATCACAAACCTCCATTTCCTCTCGTTTGATTTATCAACTTTCTTAGGAACCAGTAACACGGGGCTAGACCATTCTGAAATAGTTTCTTCAATAATATCATTATTTAGCATTTCTTGAATTTGCCTGTCAACTTCCGGTTTTAAAGCATGCGGAATTCTATAAGGTTTTACATATACCGGTGTTACATTTTCCTTTAAAGTAATATAATGTTCCATTAAGTTAGTAACTGTTAATCTATCGCCCGGTAAATGAAAAACGTCTGAGTATTTCGCACATATATTTTCTATCCCTATCTTCTCTTCCTTATTTAAGTAACTTAAATCTAGTAAATCGAACAATGTTTTAATACGTTGTGTAGAATTATTTTTCTCCGTAAAACAACAGATATTAAAACTATTTAAGTCATGAATATCTAAGTTTGAAAAATTTAATGTTATATCATCATCTTTTGTATTAAGTACTTTAATAGGAATGCGACCCTCTATAGGTTTCGCAATCATTCCCGCAATAAAGACTCCATCCTGTAATTCCTTTGCCAAAATAACGTAATCTTTAGTTCATTGGCACGGTATGTACTTAATCACTTCACAACGTGCTGGAATCACGTGTGTATATAAGTCTTCGTGGTCAATATCAATATGAACCGCTTGATTGTTATTTATCAATCGCAACTTCATCATTTTATAGTCTATCACTGCACTATATCGCTTTAAAAAATTCTTGCCTATTATTCCGTTGGCGGAGCACGATAAGTTTTTAAAAACATAAAACTTTTGTCTAAAAATAACACTATCAAACATTAAATCTAAAAAAATATAACCCTCGGATATCAACTTGCCACTAACACCCTTAATAGTTATCTTATCGCAATAAATGTTACTTAATAAGCTAGTGTTACATAACCATTCATATTTTATAATAGAAAGGCTTGCGCCACTGTCTACCAACAGATCTATTTTATTATTAAAATCATTACTTAAGCTCATAGACACTATACTACCTACGTTATAATTAAAAATAAAGTGTTCATTCTGTTCTAGTTTCACTGTTGGCGCTTAAAAACTCACTATTCGGTGCAGGTGCACTGATCGCCTGCCCTGTATCGTGACGCGTATGTTGAATTCGCGAGAAACGATTCATGTTATTGTTACTGTAAGCTGGACGTGACGAGCGGGCCGGGTTCCCGCGCCCGTGTCGCTGCATACGCCCACCTGCATAGCTATTATTATAATATGTCATTCAATAATGACGTAATCACTTTTCACGTTTTACCGAATCACACGAAGTCACACACAATCTCACGAAACCACAGGAACAGAGAACGTAGGAGGAGCTCCTGGGTGGCTGCGCTGCACCCTGGGTGGTGATGTTCGGGAAATGCGCTGGTTACACAGGTGCGGATATATCTTGACGCGAAATGGCAGTATTTAAAGTGACTGCATTCAGTTCTCTTCTGAGCGTATTGATGGCACTTTTACGGCACTTCTTCAACACGTAGTAAATGGCACCCGCTGATACTATGATGACCAGTGCGATTATAAGTATTTCGATGGCACTGATAGAACTTATTCTCTGGCTGACATCGGCGTTCGCTTGTCCATTAGCGTTTTGTGCCACAATGACCTCTTCTTTAGAATATGATTTTCCCATGTTCTTAAAAATATTTTACGATGGGACTTTCGGTTTTTTTTTTAAATCTTCTATAGCGATTCCAGAAACTTCTGGCGTAAGGTCGCCATGCAATATATTTTGGTTATATTGCGGGTGTTCTTAACTTTTTTTAGGGTTTCTTCAAATAATAAGACATCTTATCCAATAGACGGAGGTTTATTGACTGAATAATTTTACATTATTTTCACACGGGAAACACAGAAGCAAGTCGGTAACAGGTCAGCATAATATGACTTAGGCGAACATTGCAAACTGATACTTTTGTTTTTAACCTGAATATAATATTATTTTATAAATGTGTACTTACATACTACACTGGCGAGTACTTATCCTCGGAACAATGTGGTACTTAACCCGAGTCATCAACAGCTTTTCGAAAATCTTGCCTAAGACCGGAAGCAAGCCTATCGGGCGGTACGATTTTGGTGAGGTGTAATCATCCAGGTTTGCCAGGTTTCCTTAATACAACCACAGTTGCCTCTTTCCATATTTTTGGGAAGTGGTGCAGCTGGAGACACTTGTTTATTATGCCAAGGTAGAGCCGAGGGTCACTTTGTATGGCTCTGTTGCAAATAGCGGCGGTGAAGTTAGGGTTAAACGTGTTTACTGCCCAATGTAACTCCGTAAGCGTGAACGGCAGGTCTATTTCACTGTCAATGCCTTCATTGATGGTGTCGGCCAAGGTTCTGATGTTACGATGATGATCGTTGTCATCATATTTGTCATCCTTAGGATAAAAAGTCTCCACCAACAGTCGCACTGAATTTTCTGCAACCAGCGTATTGCCGTTTCTCTCCAATGGGACGTCCTCTTCCCTTTTCCGTGTCCTTCCGATAACCCTGTAAATCCCATCCCACATGCTTTCACGATCTTGCTTTTTTAGGAACTCCTTCCAACTGTTGGTTTGGGCGCTTTTTACTTCTGACTCATACTGTTCTTTCTTTTCCAGGTACTCATCAACGACTCTCCGGCGGTGGCAAGGGGCGGTGCGGCTTATTCTGTTTTTCATGCTGACGACTTCCTTCTTCAGCTTTTCGAGATGTTCGGACCACCATGGTAAGGTGAGGTTTACGTTATTTTTTTTTTTATTTTTTTTTTTGGGATTGTTTGTGTACATGCTTCTATTACTGTGTATACTGTTTTATGTGTATACTGTGTATTCTAGTTTATTTATATTATCTGTTTAGGTTAGGTTAGGTTAGGTTAGGTTCCCCCCCGAATTGGAATGTGCCTTGTCGTGGCGGGGGGCTCAGTAACCCGTTGCAATCCAGCAACGGGCGAAGCCCAAAACATTCCTCTGGTTGGGGTGCGCTGCTTCTGTCCCGTATCGGGCGGCAGTCGTGCTTCGTCACCTGCCTGACCGTGCCTGACTCCCAGCAGGCTCCGCAGAAAAAGGGACGGAGGCGGGCGCGCAAACCGCGTGCTCCCCGGACTCTGGCTGTGGTCCTGAAACTGCAGCCAGAGGCAGTGAAGAAGGGCGTCACCTACGCCGCAGCTCTATCCGAGGCCAAGAAGAAGGTCGACCTTCAAAGCCTCGGCATAGAGTCCGTCAAGTTTAGGGTGTCCGCCACCGGGGCTAGGGTCCTGGAGGTGCCCGGTGCAACCAGCACCGACAAGGCGGACGCATTGGCGGACAAGCTGCGTGCCGCCCTTGGGGAGGACGTGGTGGTGTCCAGGCCCACCAAATGCGCGGAGCTGCGAGTGTCCGGGTTGGACGATGCAGTCTCCGCTGCAGATGTCGCGGCGGTTGTAGCCAAGAATGGCGGATGCACAATTGCATCCGTCAAGACTGGCGAAATCCGCCGAGACGATTCGGGCCTGGGCACGCTCTGGCTGAGCTGCCCGGTGGCTGCCGCCAACAAGGTGGCTGATGGCAGGCGGTTGCTTGTCGGCTGGGTGTCGGCGAAGGTCTCGCTCCTCGAAGCGAGACCTCTGCGCTGCTTCCGGTGCCTGCAACTCGGGCACGTCTGGGAGCAGTGCAGCAGCCCGGTTGACCACAGCAGTAATTGCTACCGCTGCTGAAAACCGGGCCACGTCGCCCGCGACTGCAACGCCGCCGCTGCACACTGCACTGTGTGCGCGGCTACCAAGAAGCCGGCCAATCACAGGCTCGAGGGCAAATCGTGCCATGCCCCTCGGCCTAAAAGGCGGCTACCACCACCGACTGCATCCTCAACGCAGTCGGCCAGCGGCAGCTCAGCTGGAGTGTCCGGGGACGGACTTGTGGCCATGGAATCGTAGTTATGGACCACAAGCTCCGGTTCCTCCAGGCGAATATCGAACACTCCGCCCGAGCTCAGGACCTCCTGTTCCAGAGCTTCGCGGAGTGGTCGATTGACGTGGCCGTGATCTGTTAGCCATACTATGTCCCCCCCGGTGAGAACTGGGTTCGGGACACTGACGGCTCCGTTGCGATCGTCCGATGGGGCGCGGCGAACTCCCCACCCTTCGAAAAGGTAGCGAAGGGTCCGGGATACGTCGCTGTGTGGTTTGAGGATTTTGTAGTCGTCGGTGGCTACTTTTCCCCGAACCGCACACTCGCCGAGTTCGAGATTTATCTCGAACGGGTGGGCACCTTAATCGGCCAATGCCACCCTCGCCAAGTGCTCCTCGCTGGCGACTTCAATGCCTGGAATACGGCTTGGGGTTCCGTCAGAACGGACGTATTTGGCGAGGCACTGGAGGAGTTTGCCCTCGAACAAGGGTTGGCCCTTCTCAACCGGGGATCGATGAGCACGTGCGTGCGACCCAAGGGCGAGTCGATCGTGGACATCACGTTCGCGAGTCCCACCCTGGCGCGCCGTGTTCGGGACTGGGGAGTGGTGGATACGGCGGTGTTGTGTGATCACCGATACATTCGGTTCGATCTCGCAGCCGTATCCCCGTCAGATCCAGCCGGTCCCTTCCGGCCCCCGGTTGACGACGGCCCGAGGTGGCAGTTGAGGCACCTCGACAGGGACCTCGCGAAGGAAGCTGCAATTGTGCAATCGTGGGTGTCCGCGCCTGTGGGCCCCGTGGTGGTGGAGGACACCCTGGGCACCCCCACTCACGCGAAGTCTCCAGCCGCAAATCCTGGACGGAGTCGTTGCGGCCCTGTTTCCGCGGACGGGGGACCATCCCAGTCCCCCCATGATGCCTTCGGTTGCCGCGGAGCCCGGCCCGGATGTGGCGCCGTCAGTGACCCCGGGAGAGCTGGGAGCTGCGGTGTTGCGGCTGCGAGCCAAAAACACCGCCCCCGGTTCTGACGGCGTACCCGGCCGGGTGTTGGTCTTGGCCATGGATGCCCTCGAGCCTCGCCTGAGGAGACTCTTCGACGCCTGTCTGGCCTTAGGCCAGGTTCCACAGCGGTGGAAGACAGGTCGTCTCGTTCTCCTCAGAAAGGAAGGGCGTCCGGCGGAATCCCCATCTGCGAACCGCCCGATAGTGATGCTCGACGAGGACGCCAAACTCTTTGAGAGAGTTGTGGCCGCCCGGATCGTCGAGCACCTAGAGGATGTCGGACCGGATCTGGCAGACTGCCAGTTTGGATTCCGCAGGGGTAGGTCCGCCGTAGACGCGATTCAGCGGGTTAAGTCCTTGGCGCAGGACGCGATCGCCAGGGGTGAGGTCGTGTTGGCGGTGTCTCTGGACATCGCCAACGCATTTAACTCCCTCCCCTAGAGCTGCATCAGGGAGGGGCTCCGATTCCATTGAGTTCCTCCGTACCTGCGCCGGGTCGTCGGGGACTACCTGTCTGGGCGTGCGGTGGAATTCCCCGGTCGAGACCGGTGGTGTCGGCGGGAGATGTCGTGCGGCGTTCCTCAGGGGTCGGAACTAGGCCCACTCCTCTGGAACATCGGCTACGACTGGGTGCTGCGAGGAGCCACAGTGCCGGGTGTCGGCGTAGTCTGTTACGCGGACGTCACCTTGGTCACTGCCCGAGGCAAAAGCCATAGGGATGCTTCCTTGCGTGCCACCGCCGGCGCGGCATTCGTGGTGGGCCGCATACAGCGATTGGGTTTGCGGGTGGCGCTCAAAAAGTCCGAGGCCGTGGTTTTCCATGGCCCGCGGAACGCGCCGCCCCGGGGTGCCCATATCGTCGTATCCGGAGTCCGCATCGACGTGAGGCCGTCGATGCGCTATCTGGGACTCGTCCTGGATAGCCGGTGGAACTTCGAACCCCACATCGAGTGCCTTGAGCCTCGGCTGCTGAGGGCGGCTGCGGCCCTGGGAAGGCTGCTGCCGAATCTCAGCGGACCTGAGACGTCGTGTCGGCGTCTCTACGCGGGAATCGTGAGATCGATGGCCCTGTATGGTGCCCCTGTGTGGGCCGGCAGCGCCCTGACTCACAGCAATATCGCCCGCTTGACGCGAGTCCAGCGGGTGATGGCGATCAGGGTGGTACGGGGTTATCGCACGATCTCGGGTGAGGCATCTTGCGTGCTGGCGGGTACTATTCCCTGGGACCTTGAAGCGAGAGCCCTCGCGTCGCTCTACGAGTGGCGCGTAGAGGCGCTCCGGGCCAGGGGTCACCCGCCTGCGCTACCGAATCGTGGGAGTCCAGGCTGGCGAGGCCGTAATGCTCGCGAAGGAGCCGGCGGAGAGGGCGAGGGAAGATGATACATCCTCCCTTCCGCTTCGTCGCCGTGGCACGGGACGCCGGAGGGCGGCTTTCGTTGCCGAAAGCCTCCCTCTCCCGCAGTCCCATGAGCCTTCGGTGGCGGGTTCAGGGGAATCCGCTTCCGGTCCAGGGCTCGAGATGGCGCGTGCGCTTCCTGCGCACCATCTCATGAGGGACGACTAGAGAGGGACCCTTCCCTCTCGGGACGTCGCCGGCGCTGCACAGAGCGCCGGCCAACGCTGTCGGGCCGCGAACGAATGCGCAAGCTCCTCGTGACCCGACTCCGTGCGTCCAGACGGAAGCCGCAGGTTTTTAGTCGGTAAGAGTCCGGCATAACCCGACTTCGGCCCCCGCTGGAGTAGGATATCCATGAGGATTGTCCTGCGTTAAAAAAAAAAAAAAAGGTTAGGTTAGGTTAGGTTTTTTTTTATATAGTCAAATTTATGCACCACAGACATTAGTCCGTGCCCTTTGTCAATTCATTACAATGTTGATTAATAATTTTTCTTTTTTTTACATTTAGATTTCGTGCTCAAAGCACTCACAGTTTTAATGCTAAAACTTAAAAACTAGGGTTGAGTGAGTCCGTAGTATTACCATTAATTTTTTTTTTTTTTGGGTTATTATATTTATTTATTTTTTAATTTTTTTTTTTTAATTGTTACAATTCTCTCTGTTTTTGTTACTTACTATATTGTCTAATTGTTTTTTTTTTAATTTTTTATTTGTCTTGTCTCGTGTCTTCCGTCATTGCCTGCCATCTTGAGTATTTCCGGACTTGGTCCACCGAAGCCTCAACGACCGCTGCGTTTCTGTCTGCGATTGCCATTTTTAGATTGTAGTCGGTTACTTCAAAACTTGACGCTTCCACCGCACGTCTTATAAATCTACCGATCGCATCGTTCTCTCTGTCGGTGTAGTAAACACAGCTTTTTGTGTGCCGAGATATTGCGACGACGGCGTGTGATACGCTGTCGTGCAGCTTTATGATGTCTTTCCTCGTGTTTACGATCTTCACAGTTTCATACGTCAGTCCCTGCGCCTCATGTATGGTGAGAATTCGCGACCCTGTGCCCACCGCAAAACCCTGGTTGGTGAGGGTTTTCTTTTCCTCCTGAGTGTGCACGAGGAAAAGAGTGTTGGGTAGATCTTTCAGTATTTGCGATTCACTGTATCTCTCCATACTGAGGGACCTGACTTGATGTTTTGCTGAGTAGATGCCTGAGTAGACTCCAGCGAGAGCGTATGCCACATCCTGCGAATTCCGGTGTGTGCACAACAGTTCTTGGGTGACTGACGCTACCATGGTCGGTCGAGAATATGTCATCTTGAAGAGGTTTTCCCGATCGATGTATGGTAGCTGGTTGATGTCTCCGATGAGAAGGACTTCTTTTGATCCTGACAGTTTGCAAGCCATGACAATGGCTCCGTAGTGGTTCATGAGAGCCTCGTCTACCATCATTCTGATGTAGTTCTCCGAGTCTCTGAACCCATTTACTAAGACAGAAGCCATCGTGCGAACTCTCCTTTTCGCTTCGCTTCCTATTCGCTCCGATAGCTTCTCTTTCAGGTCTTTGGCTGCTTCTGTCGTGGTGGTGACTATGATGTCGCTTTCTACATCGAAGTTTGAGATCACCCAAGTTGTCTTTCCACAACCTGGTACTCCATTGATCCAGTTGATTTTTGGTGCACTCCATTCCGACCAGGCTGCATGGACGTCCAGGCTTCCTGTCAGGGCGGTCGCCATTTCTAAAATCCTGTCGTCCAGCATTATCTTAGTGCAACTGGCTGTTATGACAATTGGATCATTTGGGGGAGTTTTGAAAGTGAGCCTGCCACTCCGCGATGTTTTTTCTTCATCTTGGACCACAAACTTCTCGGTCGCGTTGTAAGCCGCCATATATTTTCCCGACATAGAGCCTCTGATGATTACGGCTGTGTCATTGTTATAAATGGCGGCTTCTGCTTCCTTTAGTCTGATATCTAGCAAGTTTTCGTTGCCGTATGTGAAGGCCTGCATGATGTTTTCGCATGTTTGATGGTGTGCCTGCTTTGTTGCTTTTGTTATTGCTAGAAATTCAAGGAATGCGTTTACTGTGTGGTCAAAGAGTTCCGTGGCTGGTCGTAGGTTCGGCGGAGTCACTAGGCCCATGTCCGCTTTTGTTCGCTGGATTTTTTTTTGAAGTTACTTGGGGCTTTTTAGGTGCAAGAAATTTCTTAAGCGCAGCGCCCTTTGTTTCCTCTGTGGATGTTCCGGGACCTTTCTTTTTCTGGACGATTTTGGTTAGGTTAGGTTTTTTTTTTCCTATTCTTCTACCTCCGCCATATATGGGCGCAGTCCTTATTTTTCTGTATTCATTCATTCCAGTTCTCGCGTTTGCTACTTCTCGTACTATCATTCCGCATACTTTATCTTTCATTCATTCGTCACGCTTTTTTAGGTTTTTTTAGGTTAGGTTAGGTTAGGTTAGGTTAGGTTAGGTTAGGTTAGGTTAGGTTCCCCCCCGAATTGGAATGTGCCTTGTCGTGGCGGGGGGGCTCAGTAACTTAGGTTAGGTTAGGTTAGGTTTTTTTTTTTTTTTTTTTTTTTTTTTTTTTTTTTTTTTTTTTTTTTTTTTTTTTTTTTTTTTGCGACTACTAGCTCCATAGGGAAGCTATCTTTATTTTGCGCTTAATCCTTTCACTCCAGTTCTATCATTTATTCTTCTCGCACTTTCATCCTTCATACTTTATCTTTCTCTCATTCATCTCTTTTACTCTCATACGGGTGGGATTCCCGTCTAACGCACACTAAATGTCTGGCTACTTTTCAGCTTATATACTACTGGGGGAGGGGTAACACATAGATCTTTATATTTATTGGTGGAATTAGTTATGAGCGTTTTGTTTACAGTCTGTTTGCTCTACAATTGCTTTATGTTTATATCATTTTCTATATTTTATTCTTACATTGTTTTAATATCTATTTATTGCTTATATGTTAGTCCTTGGTGGTTAGGTTTTGTATTAATATTTCCTATTTTGTTACATTTTTATCCATTATTTTACAAAAACAGGTTTTTTGTATACATTTGTTATTGTTTTCTTTGTTATTACTTACATTATTGTTTTACAGTTATTTGGTACTTCTTATTACTATTACATTTTTATCTTATTCATTAATAGATACTGTACAAACAGTTAACATTAATTTATAGAGTATATTACTCTACATTTTGTTTATTTCCTAATTCACATTTATTTATTATCACCCATTATTTCTGTTACAATTTATTACATACTTATGGCTATTTTTTTAATTCTAATTATTTTTAATTTCTGTTTACATTTCACTATTTTCATATGCATATGCTGCCCCAAAAATATTTATCAAAATATTTTGTCAGCATATTATAATTTTCTTTTACTTTATGTTTCCTAATTAACATAGTTATTTACCCTGTTTAATTTTGTCTTGACAAAATCTAAGGAGGTTAATGTTTGGTTGCCTTTTTTAAAAAGACCAGTTGACCGACCCAGTACACACCTCGAGAATATAATTGACTCTACCTGGTTTGGTGTCTTGGGATTGATCTAGCAAACTTGGTTCCGGTTTCACTATCGTACAAAATAGCGAATGTACCCAACCAGCTTACGATCATGACCCTATTCGTGTAGGTGTTATATAAATTTAATATTGAATATTCGCATGCGATTTTTTGTCCAACAGTTTAAAAAGGGGCAGAACGCAGCCTTAAAGGTATTTTCCGCAGGGGCCACCTTAACTATAAGCTACCGATGCGCGAGCCAATTCGTCCCACCGTTTCCGGGTCGGGCATGAAGGGCAGAAAGCGTTGTGGTACGTATCGTAGCAATGTACGTTGGCTTTAATGCAGTTTATGCAGTTAGGTGAGCTGCCCTCGCGGTACTCTTCTTAGTCTTTCTTGAGGTGCTAACCCCCGCAGTGGCTGCACAGATCTTCATCATGTTTGCATAGACGCTTACTGTGTCCGAATTCCAGGCACCTTGTGCATTGGATCAGGGGCGAATGATCTTCGACCCTGACCCTCTGCAGGTCTACGTGCAACACGCCTCTGTCCAAAGTTCTGTTCCAGATTTTCGGAGAGACGCTCAGAACCACATGACTGACGTGAGGGTTCCTCGTTTTCTTGCGGAACTTGACAATCACCCTATCTTCTTCCTTGCCAAGTCCCGCAAAGATGTTCTTGTTTTGGTTTCTGAGCGCCTCAACGATTTCGTTGTCCGTGTGCACGGAGAGTACGCTCCGGAGCTGTAGGAGGGGATCCTTGTTGACAACCTCTTCGCACCTTAGGTTTTCGCCAACCTCTTCAATTTTCCGCCTGACCTTTACCCTCTCTTCGGTCGTCCTACAGCTCAAGATCACTTTTTGATCTTTGGCTTTTCTTACCCTCTCTACCTGGATCCAGCCGGCCTTCGCGTTAACTGCCTCCCTGATTCTATCTAGAACATTCTCACTTGTGTCATTTTGATCTCCTGACGAGACAACTACTGAATGCAGTGTCGTCCTCTCAAAAGCATCATCTTTTGATCGGCCCGACACCGCCTCCGCATAGCTGTCTGGTCTGTCCTTGACTAAAGTATCTCTTTGGTTCTCCATGTATTCTTTGAGCTGTTCCATTTTAAGATTGTTTTCGAAGAGACATTCTTGGGTCACTTTGAGCTGAGTCAGCAGGTCTTCATTGTGTGATGGGTGTTTGGTTTTTAGCTCGATCTTATGTTCTTCCGCTCTCTTGTCTCGTGACTCACCCTGTTTTATATCCCTTGCCATTTCCCTCACTAATTCATATAATCTGTCACATGCTTTCTCTATGTCCCTTTTTATCTCTGTCTTAATGTTTCTTGAGGCCTTGAGTTGCTCAAATGTCTTCTCTTTGCATGTTTTTGCCTCCAACAACCATTCCTTAATTTCGCTATCAGGACCTGCCTGACTCGTCTTTGTTATGGTTGTGGATTGGATTCTTGGGACGAGGGTTTCAGCTACGTCATCAATAATTTTTGTGGGTGTACGGCAGAGCGCCATTGTAGTCGCAAACGTCACAGAATAATTTAAAATATAATAAAATAAAATAACCAATTAAAATACAATAAAATAAATTGAGTTATTAAAATGTCAGTCTTGATAAATAGGGGTGTATACCGTCCCTATTTATCGTGTAAATTGTTTAGTGTATATAAAATAATAAATAATTAACTTAAAATAATAAAAATTAAAAAAAAAATTTTTTTTTAAATGTAAATAATGTAGAGTCAATTTGTTTGGATTTCTCCCGGTTCAAAGTACCTTGCAGAGTCAAAAATGCTCCCAGGAAGAACAAAATAAAGTAAAATAATAAAATAATAATTTTTTAAAACAATTTTGTAATTGACTCTATGTAGAGTTTCAAACCGTCTCTTTCATAGAACTCGTCACGCCGGTGCCAACGACCCAAACCGCAACCTCGTAGGACGCCCGGTTCCAGAGATACCCCCGTTCGAAGGTTTTCAAGATGGCGACCAAAGATGGCGGCCGAAAACTCTAACTTGGATATCTCGGGCACCCGACGACCCACCGTACTGTGCGATGGCTCTTCGTGATCAGCGCGACGCCAGCTACCCCTTCCCGCTAAAAAACGGGCAAAAATTTTTCCCTCTTCAAACTACCCAGAAAGTGGTGGGGAGGGTAGAGGAGGGTGGAAGAATGTTGGAATACCAAGCCGCAACTGCGTACGACGTTTGGTTCCAGAGATATCCTCGTTTAAAGTTTTCCAAAATGGCGGACCAAGATGGCGGCCAGATCTTGTAACTCCGATATCTCGGGAACCCGACGTCTCCCAGAGTTGCGCGATGGCTCCCCGTAATCAGCGCAACTTAGACTATCCGTTCTTTCCAAAAACCGCGTTAAAATTTTTACCAACCCCAATTCTGCTGAAAAGTGGTGGGGAGGGGAGGGGGTTTGGGGAATATACCTATTCAAAACCCGAAAACTGTGCGGTTATTAGAAGCCAAGTTATATCGATTTTTAAATTGCGCGGAAAATCCAAGATGGCGGCACTGTCAACATAAAATTTTTTAATATGGTCCTATTCCGGTCCCTTTGGAACCTATGCACCCGTGTTTGGGCTTGTTTTTTAGGTCTAGATTAGACCTGTCTTTTATACATAAAATAAACTAAATATCTAATACCCCCAATTTTTCAACCCCTAAAAACACACAAATTTTTACAAAATAGGCTATAAAAAATCTAAATACTAAACTTAAAAATCTAAAATTTTGTGTATGTCTTATTTATATACAGAAACGGGGCGGGGGGTGACACCGGCACTGGTTTTTTTTTTTTTTTTTTTTTTTTTTTCTTCTAGTACCTCTGGCGATAGTGCCACAGACTGTTTTTACTTTTAATGTTCTATTTCATCAGTTCATTCTGTTCATTCCATTTATCAAAGAACTCTTTTCCATTTGCATTATTTCGTTGTATTTACGGGTGGGGTTATCTATTTATTTTCCTGTTTCTTATTTGTTATTATTACCTTATATTTAATTTTCTTTTTCTTTGCTTATTTTAATTTTTCATTTTGTTTCCTGCGAGTATTCACTTTATTTTATTGCTATCCCTTCAACTATTGCTTTAGACTATTTATATTATTTTTCGAATTTATTTTATGTTTCCTAAAATATAACATACTATATTTTATAAACATAATTTTCTTATTTTGTTTTGTTCCTATGTACAACATTACTTGCTATTTTTTCACAATAGTCCATGAAGGTATCTCTTTGACTACTTAACATTATTTCGCTGAGATTTTTACTTTCCACTTTGAATCCGATCTTTTGTTCCATATCAAATCTATCTTTTGCATAGACAGGACACTCAAGGAGGACATGTTCCACCGTTTCCAACTTGGCGGGTTCGCAGATGCATGATGGGTTCTCTTTGCATTTGAAGCGATTCAAATACTCCGAAAACCCACCATGCCCCGTCAGTATTTGCGTTGTGATGCCGGTAAATGTGATCTTCCTCACAACTCCATAAGCTGCCACTGCATCAGGGAAGAACTTTTTGGTAAGTCCCGCCGTTTCGCCACTTTTGTATCGTTCGTTCCACTCGTGCTTTGATTTTTCTCTGATACAGCGTTTAACAAACGATATGGGACATTTATCGTAGTGCGACTTCTTTTTAGATTTAAGTGCTGCCTCTTTAGCTAATTGGTCAGCCCGCTCGTTCCCTGCCATGCCTGCGTGGGCCTTAATCCAGTATAAAACACACGTTTTATTTGACTGCGATAAGGTTCTGAGGTTTTTTCTGATTTTTATGGCTAGGGAATGCGGGCTATCCAACGCCACAATCGTCTGCAGAGCTGCCATCGAGTCGCTATAAAGAGCAAATGTGGATTCCTTCCTGCGTAACACCTCCTCGCTCGCTTCACACAGCGCCAGGAGCTCCGCTTGGTAGACGGTGCAATAAGATGGCAGGCTAAGTTTGACGGACTTGGTTTCGGTTCCCCTATGCCATAAGGATAGAGCGGCTCCGACCCGTCCGTCAATCTTGCTGCCATCTGTGAATATACATATGTCGTGGTCTATATTTGCGTTTAGCTGTTCCTGGTCTACCAAGGTTCTTATCTCCAGGCGCATGTGTTCCGCAGGGTGAGGCTTCTCCACGGCCCTGACTCTTAACTCGATTTCCCTTCCCTTGAGTTGCAGCTGAGGTATGCCTTTCTTTGCCTCGTACAAAGTCGCCGCTTCTCGCACCCGAAGATCGAGGGGGAGCATCCCCGTCAAGAGCAGTACCGAGTTCAGGGATGTTGTCTTGTACGCCTTACAGATTTTTTGCAGGAACCCACGTTGGATGGCGTTTAATTTCTCCCTGACGCAGAGTTTTGTTGTTGCTTGTGCCCAGGCGCTGGCTGCGTACAAGATTATTGGTTCGACCGTAGCTGTATATATGGTGCGAATGACTTCAGAGTTGAGGCCCCAGCTGATTTTGGCCGCTCTACTCAACTGCCTGTACGCAGCCACCGCCTTTCTACACAGATTTTTCACGTGGGAGTTGAACGTCAGCTTTTCGTCGATTGTGACTCCTAGAAGCCCTATTTCCTTTTTAGTGGCGATTTGTGTACCTCCCATGTTCAATCGGGGAATGTCAAACTTGAGTTTGTTGGTAATAACCATCGCATGTGTCTTGTGTGGAGCGAACTTTAGTTTATTTGACATTCCCCATGATTTCACATATTTCAGTGTGTCGTTTGCCTGCGATTCTATCTGCAATGCGGAATCACCGACGAAGACAAGAACGACGTCATCCGCGAAGGCTTGTGCGTAGTCACCTCTACTTTGGAGCCCCTGCAGCAGAGGGTCGAGTAGCAGGTTCCAAAGTATTGGACCCCCTATAGAGCCCTGCACACATCCTTTTTCTGTGTTTCTGCGGCACTCCGCTCCTGCGTATTTGACTGTTACGCTTCTGTCTTCAAGGTAACTGTCAATGACTCCTCAAGTTTCTTGGGCATTTTTCCTCAGCCAAACGGGTTCTGATTTTTGGCCACTAAGCACTATCGAAAGCTCCCTCTATGTCCAGTGATACCATTGCGATTAGTTTCTTTTGGTTTAAGTTGTTTCTGATGTACTTCATCAGGTCATAGAGGGAGTCTTCTGTGCTTCTTTGGGGCATGAACCCATATTGGCGAGTACTAAGCCTTGGAACAAGATAATACTTGAGTCGAGTCATTAACAGTTTTTCCAGAATTTTGCCCAGTACAGGTAACAGTCCTATGGGTCGATATGATTTTGGGGTGCCGTAGTTTTCTTTACCAGGCTTTCTCAAGACCACCACTGCTGCCTCTTTCCATAATCTTGGAAAGTGCCGGAGCTCCAAACACTTATTTACCACGCAAAGGAAGATTTCGGGATCGCTCTCGATGGCTCTCTTGCAAATGTCGGCCGTGAGGCCGTCGGCGCCGGGAGCTTTCTTTGCGTTGAAGGTGTTGACTGCCCAAAGCAGCTCTACCAAGGTGAACGGTGGATCCACTATTTCCTCCCCCTCGCAGTCTTCATTTACGGTGTTCGCCTGTTCCCGCACCCTCTTGTGTTCCTCGTTGTCCTCTTCCCTGGAGTCCTCTGGATAAAATGTCTCCGCCAGAAGACGAGCGGAATTCTTAGCATCTAGAACTTGTCCATTGTGTTCTAGTGGACGGTCTTCCTCCCTTTTTGTAGTTCTTCCAATAACTCTATAAATGCTGTCCCATAAACTTTCGCGATCTTGCCTCTGGCAGAACTCCTTCCAACTTTTCACCTGAGCTTCCTTCGCTTCGACTTCATATTCCGATTTCTTTTGCAGGTACTCTTCAACTACCTTTGCACGGCGACATGCGGCAGCGCGACCTATCCTATTTTTACGGGTGACTACTTCCCTCTTCAGCTGTGCGAGACGCTCGGACCACCATGGCAAGGTAAGTTTTTCTTTTGTTTTTCTTCTAGGAATTGCTTCATTGCAGGCTTGTTGGATATTGGCAGTATACAAGACCACTAGTTGTTCCAATCTATCTGTAGTTGTTGTTTGTCCTATTTCCTCAGGTGTTATTTTACTATGAAGATTTAACTGACTCAGTTTGTCATCAAACTTACGCCAGTTAGCCTTCCTTGTATTATATACTCTAGTGGTACTTGTAACACTGACAGCCTGAGTTTTTTGCAAACCTAGATCAAACGAAATGCCATTGTGATCCGAGCAGATGAGGGTCTCGTCCACCTTCCAATCTTCCACCCGGTCCAACAGGTCAGGCGTACACGCGGTAATATCAACATTGCTTTTATACCGTACGCCGCCTCGGATGGTGTCAAAAGTAGGTCTGTCTCCTGTATTCAGAATATGAAGTCCAAGCTCGTCCAGGGACCCCAATGTGTCCTCTCCTCTCTTGTCCGTCTTTGTACCACCCCACCACGTATTCTTCGCATTGGCATCACCCCCAATCAAGAGCCATTTATCTCCTAGCACTTCTACAATCTTCCTCAGATGGTCGAGGTAAGGGCCTATGGGTTGATCCGGCTTCATTTGAGCCCTCCCACCTAGCGTTCGCGTGGCGAGGCCGGTGAAGCGGATTGACGTCCTGGTCTCTGACCTGGACGACTCCGTTTCGCCCCGGGATGTGGCCGAGGCGTTGGCCAAGGCGGGGGGCTGCCCCGCTGAGCACATTAAGGCCGGAGAAATCCGTTCCGGCCCTTACGGCAGCGGCCGTGTGTTGGTGCAGGTGCCGGTCGCAGCTGCAAAGGTCGTGGTCAACCTGGGCAAAATTTTAGTTGGCTGGAGCTCTGCCCGGGTTCGACCACTGGAGGCGCGGCCCCTGAAGTGTTACCGATGCTGCGAAATCGGTCACACGGGGGCCCAATGCAAGTCGGCCGTTGATCGCAGCCAGCTCTGCTTCCGGTGCGGACTGCCAGGCCACAAGGCGGCCGATTGCGCAGCAAATCCTTCCTGCCCTGTCTGTCTGGAGAGCGGCAAGCCCTCCGGACACTCTATGGGGGGAAGGAAATGTTCGCCACCCAGGCGAGGTAAGCGCCCCACTCCCTCGGCGCCGCCACAGGAAGCGATGACGACCGGTTAGCAATGGCTACCTCTCATCGCTTCCTACAAGGGAATTTGAACCACTGCAGCGGGGCACAGGATCTCTTCGTGCAATCCATGCTGCAGTGGTCCATAGACGTTGCGATCGTCGCGGAGCCCTACTTTGTCCCAACATCGCAGTGCTGGGCCGGGGACTCACAGGGCACCGTGGCGGCAGACTCTCCTCACTCATCTCTCTCAGTACAGGTGAGGGAGGAGGGTCTCGTCTCGGCGTCTTGGAGGGACCTGCCCTTGGTGGGGATTTATTTCTCACCGAACAGGTCCCTCGCAGAATTCGAGGCTTTTCTCGATAGGGTTGGTGCTGCTGTTCGGCGGGCGTCCTCTGAGCGCATCATCGTGCTCGGGGATTTTAACGCCAAGAGCGTGTCGTGGGGGTCCCCTGTGACCGACGATCGAGGTTTGGCTGTGGAGGACTGGGCCGCCACGTGTGGCCTGGTGCTGCTGAACAGAGGCAGCACCAACACTTTTGAGGTGCAGCGGGGTGGGGCGACGATCGGGTCGATAATAGACCTGTCGTTCGCCAGCCCAGCTGTAGCCCGGCGGGTGCAAGGGTGGCGTGTTCTGGCCGAGGTGGAGAACTTGTCGAACCATCGGTATATCCGATTCGACCTCTCCACCTCGTCCACAACCGAGACGCCGTTTCGGAGAGAGGGAGCTGGGGAACGAAATTTCCCTCGCTGGTCCCTGACGCGGCTCGACGAGGACGTGCTGAGGGAGGCCTCCGTCGTCTGGTCCTGGAACCTGCAGTCGGCAGAGCCAGCGGAGGTTGACGAGGAGGCGCTTAGGCTCCGGGGGGTCATGACGCAAATCTGTGACGCGGCTATGCCCCGGGCTAAGTGCGCACCTCCAAGGCGGGCGGTATACTGGTGGTCGCAACGGATCGCCGAGTTGCGCGACGAGTGTTGCGCAACGAGGCGTCGCTACACCAGATACCGGAGACGGCGGTTCCAGAGCGAGGAAACGGGGCAGCTCCTGCACGACCTCTACAAAGAGGCCAAGAGGAGCTTGCAGCTAGCGATTGCGCAGGCAAAGGCCAGCGCTCGGCAGGAGATGTTGGACGAGCTCAATCGGGATCCGTGGGGCCGTCCGTATCGCGCGGTGCGCAACAAGCTTCGCCAGCGAGCGGCCCCGCTCACGGAGACCATGCAGCCTCAGCTGTTGGAGAGTGTGGTGACGGCGTTGTTTCCGGACGCGCCCGATATCGCTCCTCCGACAATGGCGGACCCTTCCTCGGGGGATGAGGCTGCACCGGAGGTTGAGGCTCCTCCTTCACCTCCTCTGGAGTTGGCAGAGCATGTCTGGCTCTGCGCAAGCTGAGGGCTAAACGCACCGCGTCGGGACCAGACGGTGTTCCAGGTCGTGTCTTGGCGGTGGCGCTTGGCGAGTTGGGGGCCCACTTCACCGGGCTCCTCGAGAGATGCTTAGCGTCGGGTCGATTCCCGACCTGTTGGAAGGAGGGGAAATTGGTTCTCCTGAAGAAGGAGGGGCGTTTAGGGGATTCTCCGTCCTCCTTTCGTCCCATCGTGCTGCTGGATGATGCGGGCAAGTTCTACGAGAACCTCGTGGCGGCCCGCATCATTCAGCACTTGCGCAGCGTAGGCCCCGACCTTTCAGACAGCCAGTTCGGCTTCCGACTGGGTCGCTCAACAATCGACGCAAATTGCTCGTCTGAGGGGTTTATCGGACGAGACGGTGGCGGCAGGTGGCGTCTTGCTGGCGGTGTCGTTAGATATCGCCAACGCCTTCAACTCGCTACCCTTCGGCTGCATTGAGGAGGCACTGCGGTATCATCGCGTGCCCCTTTACCTCCGGAGGACGGTCGCGGACTACCTGCGCAACAGGGTGGTCCTGTACAAGGGACAGGACGGCAGAGTCCATCGCCGCGGCATTCGTTGCGGTGTTCCACAGGGATCCGTTCTGGGTCCTCTTCTGTGGAACATCGGATACGATTGGGCTCTGCGGGGTGACCTTCGCCCTGCCCTCAGTGTCGTCTGCTATGCGGACAACACTCTGGTCACGGCTCGAGGGCGGAGTTTGGCGGAGGCGGCATCCCTCGCTGAAGAGGGAGTGCGGCAGATCGTTGGGCGCATTGAGATGTTGGGCCTTAGGGTTGCCCTCGACAAAACCGAGGTTCTGTGTTTTCACGGTCCTCGGCGGGGGCCTCCTGCAGGTGCCAACATCTCCATCAATGGAGTGAGGGTCGGGTTGAAGGCTCAGATAAAATATCTGGGACTTTTACTCGACGGCAGATGGGACTTCCGGGAGCACTTTCGGCGGTTAGCACCAAGGCTGATCGGGACCGCATCTGCTCTCGGAAGGCTCTTGCCGAATGTCGGTGGACCCGATCTGGCCTGTCGCCAGCTTTATGCTGGCGTGGTCAGATCGATGGCGCTCTATGGGGCACCTATATGGGTCGGCGTTCTGACTCGCCATAATAGAGCGCTGCTGCAGTCAACGCAGCGCGTTCTCGCGGTCAGAGCAATCCGAGGATACCGAACGGTGTCCCATGGAGCTGCTTGCGTGCTCGCGGGTATGCCACCCTGGGACCTCGATGCCGAGGTTCTGGCGGAGGTGTACGAGCGGCGTGCGGAGGCGCGCGCACATGGAGGGGAGCCAAGCTCCGAACTGGTCGAGCGTTGGAGGAGGGCCGCCCAACGGACCTTGCTGCGAAGGTGGAGAGAGAGGCTCGAGGAGCCCGGCGCGGGCCTGCGCACAATTGAAGCTGTTCGCCCAGTCTTTAAAGAGTGGGTGAATAGACGGCACGGGGCGCTCACCTACAGGTTGGTGCAGGTACTGTCGGGACATGGTAGTTTCGGCAGATACTTGTGCCATGTAGCACGGAGGGAGCCGGTGGCGGTGTGTCTTCACTGCTCAAGCGGCTGTGAAGACACAGCTCAGCACACGCTGGAGGAGTGCCAGGCGTGGGCCCGCGAACGGGCGACGCTCGTGGCTGTTGTTGGGAGTGACCTCACCTTGCCAGCCGTGGCAAGGGCCATGGTTGGTGATGAGAGGTCGTGGAAGGCCGTGGTCTCTTTCTGTGAGGATGTAATGACCCAGAAAGAGGCCTCGGAAAGGTCAAGAGAGGATGATCCTCTTTCGGATCCTATCCGGAGGAGGAGGGCCGGTCGGAGAAGGAGGGCATTCGCCAACCTGGCCTGAGTGAAACCCCTAGGCGGCGGAAACGGGGAGCTTTCCGTCGTCCTCTGCCAAGGGGCTTCGCTGGACGAAGCTGCGGCGTGCCACGTTTTCCTGGCATGCCGCAGATTATGGAGGAGCTGCGCTTGCGGCGGCATCGGCGTGTTCGCGGACGGTTCCGAGAGGAAACCCGCGTTCCGTCAATTTGGTGCCCGAAGGAAAACCCAGGGGTTTTAGCCAGTAAGAGTCTGGCATAACCCGGTCGCCGCTCCGGACGGCCGGGTATCCATGAGGATTTCCCCTGGTCCAAAAAAAAAAAAAAGGTTAGGTTCCCCCCCGATGGTTGCCCGCCTTGTCGTGGCGGGGGGGCTTAGTAACCGTGGACTGGTCACCCACGGTGAACTAAGAGGCAACCAGGGCCGGCCTGTTGGGGCCGCCGGCTGGCCCGAGGAGGGCGCTCCCAGCGGGCTGAAGAAGTCCGCTGTGGACGCGCTAGGAGATGGGACCGCAGAAGAAGAGGAGTGCCGGTATTACGGTGCGCCGTTCTCCCTATCTTCTGCGGCCGTGGAGGGATCGCAGGGGGAGAGGCGTGTTGGTATTACGGTGCGCCACTCTCCCTACCCCCTGCGAGCCGGCGGGGCCGTTCCGTGGAAACGGCACTGGTGGGGCCGCAGAGGAAGAGGCATGTCGGTATTGCGGTGCGCCGCTTGCCCTATCCTCTGCGGCCGAGGTGTGGTCGGTGGCAGAACCACAGACCCGATCTGCCACCGGGTACCAGTTATCTGGTACCCATGGCCTCCTAGTAGCAGACTTGGGGGGAGTCTGCTACAGTACTGGTGGAGGCCGAGGAGGGAGGCGCACCTCACCATCTGGTGCGCCCATCCTGGAGGGCCTTCGGGCTGTTTGATGGAGCCGCATGTGGGCGGCTGCCGCCGGCGGGGTCGCGGATGTGTGCGAGAGCGTTCCCGTGGCCCCGTCACAGGGCGGCGAGGAGGAAGATGGGGGGGTTTTTAGTGGGTATACCGTGGGTCTCATTAGCCTATACGGGAGTCCCACATAACCACTCGGGTGCCCCCTGCGCCCGGGTGGTATGCGTAATGCATTTTCCCCCCCGAAAAAAAAAAAAAAAAAAGGTTAGGTTTTGTTTTTTTTTTTTTTTTTTTTTTTTTTTCTAGTACCTCCGGCGGTAATGCCGCAGACTTTATCAACTTCTTTCATACTAGTTCTCGCTTTAATGCCTCTCGTAGTTTTATTCAACATACTTGTTCTTTCTCTCATACATCTCGCATTCATTCTCATCGGGTGGGGTTGCCCGGTATACTTCCTACTTTTCAGATTTTATATAAAACCGGGGTAATACAGGGTACTCGATGTTACATATTTCTTTTTACAATGTTTTGTGAACCTCTTTAGGGCTCTACATTTTCAAATTTTGCTTATATACTACTGTTTACTTTCGTTATATTCTAAGTTTCTATTTATTAACATTTTTATTTTTGCATTTTTATTTTAACATTTTTATTTTTACATTTCTACAATTTTTCTTTACATCTTAAACTCTACATTATTTACATTTATTTTTCCTAATACCATAATTATATACAACTGTTTTCTATGCTATTTCTATTTTAAACATCTACTGGAAATCCTTATGAACTACTGATTTTCTTTCCTTTTTTCTGTTTCATAATTATTATTCATATGTTGTCCATAATATTCTCAAAATATTTAGTCAACATAAATTACTACTTTTTATTTCTTGTTATGACTTTACATGCTATGTTTTTACAGTAGTTTAAGAAGACTTCCCTATTTTTCCCTTTCATAATGCTTTCAATTTCTGGTGGCTCTATCTTGGATGCTATTTTGTTTTCGAGATCGTTCCGGTCGGATGAGTAGATTGGACAGTCAAAAAGTATGTGAGGGACTGTTTCAGTTATACCGGGTTCGCAGAGGCACGATGGATTTTCCTTGCATTTAAAACGATGTAAATACTCGGAAAATCCCCCGTGCCCTGTTAGGATTTGCGTTAGGAGTCCGTTTGGTTCTATCTTTTTAATGATCCTATATGCCGACACCGCATCAGGAAGGAAGATCTTAGTTACTTTTGCCGTACTACTATTCTTGTATCTCCCATTCCACTCGTCAAGCGACCGCATTCGTATGCATCGCTTGACGAATGAGATGGGACATCCGTCATAGTCTGCTCTCTTTTTTGATTTTAGGGCCGCCTCTTTCGCTTAGTAGTCCGCTCGCTCGTTCCCCTCGATACCGGCATGTGCCTTAATCCAGTGCAAAGCGACAGTTTTGCCATTCCGGGTTAAGGCCCTCAAGTTGGAACGCGTCTCCACCGCCAAGGGGTGGAGACATGTATAATTGGAGATGGTCTGGAGAGCGGCCATGGAATCGCTGAAGATCGCGAAAGTGTTTTCCCTCCTGCGCAGCATTTCCCTTGTTGCCTGGCAAATCGCGAGAAGTTCCGCCTGGAACACTGTGCAATATGATGGCAGGCTAAGCTTGACGGCCTTTGTTTCAGCCTCGCTATTCCATAAGGATAACGAGGCCCCAACCCTGCCGTCAATTTTGCTGCCATCGGTGAAAATGCGCACTTCGAAATCATTGCGATTATCCAGCTGAACTTGGTCAGCTAGTACTTCGAACTCGATATTCGCCTGTTCCGCTGGGTGTGGCATCTCCATTGCGGAAGTCCTTTGCTCCACCTCTCTATCCCCAAGCTCTGTTTGTGGTACGCCCCTCCTGGCCTCATATAAAGAAGCAACCTCTCGCACTCTCAGATCCAGAGGTAGTATCCCCGTCAGTATTAGCGCTGAGTTGAGCGATACTGTCCTGTAGGCTCTACATATTTTCTGTAAGAAGCCCCGTTGTGTGGAGTCCAGCAGTTTTTGGGTGCACTTCTTGGTGGCAGCTGGTGCCCATGCGCTTGCTGCGTACAGGATTATTGGTTCCACCGTTGCCGTATAAATAGTCCTTACTACCTCAGGGTGTAGGCCCCAGCTCACCTTTGCTGCTTTACTCAGCTGCTTATACGTTGCGACTGCCTTTTTGCATACATTTCTGATGTGGGAGTTAAATGTTAAGCCGCTATCAATAGTGACACCCAGTATTTTGACTTCCTTGGTCATACAGATAGCAGTCCCGCCCATGGTCAGACGTGGGGTGTCGCATTTAAGTTTTCGCGTAATTACCATCGCATGAGTTTTGTGCGGTGCGAATTTCAATTTATTTGCGACACCCCACCTCCGAACGTACGCGAGAGTGCTATTTGCACGTTCCTGTATTTCCTGGGCCGTATCTCCCTCAAACATCAGGACCACGTCGTCCGCAAAGGCATGGACGTAGTCTCCTCTGCTCTGCAAACCTTTCAGCAGCGGGTCTAGCAGCAAGTTCCAGAGGATGGGGCCCCCAATCGAACCCTGCACGCACCCCTTGGTTGTGCTTTTACAGCACTTCTCCCCAGCGTACCGGACCTCTACCCTCCTGTCTCTTAAGTAGCTGTCAATGGCTCGTCTTAGGTTCCTCGGACACTTTTCCTCAGCCAGACGGGTCCGTATCTTTGGCCACCATGCACTGTCGAAGGCTCCCTCTATGTCCAATGATACCATAGTAATGATCTTCTTTTGGTTTAGTTTATCTTTAATGTACTTCATTAGGTCATAGAGGGAGTCCTCGGTGCTGCGCTGTGGCATGAACCCGTATTGGCGAGTACTCATCTTTGGAATTATGTGGTACTTTATCCGAGCCATCAACATCTTCTCAAAAATTTTTCCTAGTACCGGTAGTAAGCCTATTGGCCGGTATGCTTTAGGAGTACGGTAGTTATCTTTCCCTGGTTTCCTCAGTACGAAAACAGTTGCGTTCTTCCATATTTCAGGGAAATAGTGTAACTCCATACATTTATTCAATATTTCCAGAAATATGTCAGGGTCACTATTTATTGCGCGGCAGCAGATGTCGGCTGTTAACCCGTCCGAGCCAGGTGCTTTCTTCGGGTTGAACGAATTAACCGCCCAGCGCAACTCTGCAAGTGTAAATGGCGGGTCTTTCACTTCATCCGCTTCATCGAGGGTGTTTACCATATCTGCGAAGGACCTAACTGCAGTGTTCGTCATCATCCTCTTCAGCCTTGTCTTCTGGGTAAAAGGTTTCCGCCAAGAGTTGCGCTGAGCGCTTACCATCTAGGGTGACACCCTCCCACTCCAGCGGAAGGTCTTCCTCTCTCTTGCGGGTTCTGCCAATCACTCTATATATCCCATCCCAGAGACTCTCTCTATCCTGTTTCCTACAGAACTCCTTCCAGCTACTGATCTGGGCACTTTTGACCTCCATTTCATACTCGTCTTTCTTCTGCAGATAGTCTCGTACAACTCTATCTCGACGGCATGGTGCTGCGTTTTTGATCCTGTTCTTTAGGGTGGCCACTTCCTTCTTCAGCTTGTCGATTCGCTCAGACCACCACGGCAGGTTTGGTGTGACGTTAGTTTTCTTCTCAGGTATGGCTTCTTTACATGCTCTTAAGATTATGTCAGTGTAGCCAACCACCATGCTTTCGAGTGCATCTGTGTCCTTTAAGTTACGTACTATTTCCAGACTTATGTTTCGCTCAAGTTTCAATTGACCTATTTTCTCATGAAACATCGGCCAATTGGCTTTCTTGGTATTATACCGACGTGTAGTTCTGGAAATAGAGGTACTTTTAGATTTTACTAATCCTATCCTGACGAGTATTCCGTTATGGTCCGAACTTACCATGTCTTCATCGACTCGCCAATCTTCCACCCTATCGAACAGGTCGGTGGTACACGCTGTAATGTCCACTCTGCTACAATAACGCTTCCCACCTCTAATGGTGTCAAAAGTTGGCTTTTCCCCCGTATTCAGTAGCTGGAGCTCCATCTCGTCAATGGCACCCATCATTTCTTCCCCTCTAATATCCGTTTTTGGTTCGCCCCACCATATATTCTTGGCGTTAGAATCCCCCCCCACTAACGTCCATTTGTTCCCCAGCGTGTCCCCAATCCTCTTAAGCTGTTCCAGGTATGGTCCTATGGGTTGGTCCGGTTCGAAGTAGAAGGAAACGAGATTGATCTTCCAGGCGTCGGTTTGGGCTTTGACCACTATTATGTTGGGTGTGCTAAGTTGTGGACACTGTGTTACGTGGATGTTGGGATCAAGCACAGCGATAGCTGCTTTCACGTTGCCCTCTCCAACGCTCTGGAAGACCCTAACTCCCCGGTAGTTCCTCATAATTCCAACCGCACCAACATAAGTTTCCTGGAGCAGTACCACGGATGCGCCTCGTTTCGCTGCTTCTACTATAATCTCATCAGTAGCGAGCTTCTTTCTTTGGACATTCGCTTGAAGGATGAGATACGTGTTTCCGCCTTTGGTGCCCTTAGCAATATGCTATGGACGCTCTGGCCAGCGTGTCCCATCGCTTTCTAACTGGACAGTTATGGCTAAAGGCGTTATGGTCATTTCTCTCCTGCTTTGCCATTGAACAATTTTTACAGGATGGTGTCTCTCCCGCCATCCATTCCGGACACTCCGTCCGCAGATGAGGGCCACCACAATGGCTGCACAGGTCGATGGTATCTGTACAAAACCGTTTGCCATGTCCGTAGCTGAGACACCTCGTACATTGGACCAAAGGCGACTGGTCTTCGATTCTTACTCTTTGCAGGTCTATGTGGACCGTTCCTGCATCAGTCGCCCTTTTCCAAATAACCGGGGATGTGCTCAGCACTATATGACCAGTCAACGGGTTCCTCGCTTTCCTCCTGTATTTGATGACTGTACGTTTTTCTTGGTCATCAAGGTCTTTGAAGATATCGCGATTTTGGTTTTGGATCGCTATGGATGTTCAAAACATCTTTCATTATGAGCAGAGGGTCTTTGTTCTTCAGTTCCTGGCATATTAGCCGTGTCCCAGCTTTTTCTAGTCTATCTTTTATTTTCGTCCTTTCCTCCTCTGTTCTAACACTCATGATGATTTTCCTATCTTTTACTCTTCTCACCCTTTCCACCTTGACCCATCCCTCTTTTGCGTCCATGGCCTCTCTCACCTTTTCCAAGACCCTCTCGCCAGTTTCCTCACAATCTTCAGACGAGACCACTATCGTGTGAAGCGGTATCTTATCCGTGGGTCTATTTCGCACATCTCCAGAGACCACCTCAGAAAATGTCCTCTGTGTAAGCATATTTCGTTGAGTCTCAATAATGTCTTTCAATTCTTCCATCTTTTTATTATTATTCTCTATATGCTTAGAGGTTTCCTGCAGTTGCAAGACCAGGGCTACGCATTGTTGGACGGGAAGATCCGAAGTGTTCTCGGTTCGTGCTTCCTCGACTTCTTCCGTCGTGTTATCCGCTTTCCTACCCCTTAGAGCAAGCTCTGACTCCTTGACCAACTGATAGAGGCGACTGACTGCCTCAGCGACTCCACTTTTGAAATCTGCTCTCATATTTCTGGAGTTATTTAGGTGTTGTTTAGCCTTGCTATAGCAGGCTTTCGCCTCCAAAGTCCTGTTCGCATAAATCGTTTTAGAGCTTTGCTCTACGGGCGACTCTACAACCGACGTACTATCCTGTGACATCACCCTTCTTGTTTTACCTTGCGCAGGTCCTGCCTGCTCCGTCCTTGATGTCAATGGTGATGTGGTGCCAATATTTGACACACCCGCTTCAAACTCTCCTATACTGCGTCTTACTTTCGAGACAACGGTAATCGTCTTAGGGGGGGATTTCTGCTTTTCATCATCACCCGCTTGGTTAATAGGGGTTCTATACATCTTCCGGAGGTACGCGTCTTACAATATTAAATAAAATAGATGTACAAGTGTATATAAAGTGTAAATTTGTATAAGTTTTAAAAATAGGTGTAAATAATATATAAAACAAATAAAAGCCAAATTTATAAAAGAAAATAAATTTGTCAGAAAAAGATAGAACCAAAGGTTTCAGTCAATATACGGTCGATAGCGCTTCCAATTCACGCAATACGGGTTATAATTTAAAATAAAACACAGCAACAAAATAATTTTTATTATGTAGAGTCCAATACGTGTCAGTCCTTACTTTATTAATCGCTTGAGCAGCTCAATAAAGCTGCTTGTCTTGACAAATTGAAAATAATCTAAAAATTTAATAAAATTTTTTGAACTCTATGTAGAGTAATATTTCTGGCTCTACAAGTAGAGCTCCGTTCAACAATATCTTCAGTCCAAACCCCGATCCTCTACGATGTCCTATGTCCGAGTTATGATCGTTCTAAGTTTTTCAAGATGGCGGACAAAATGGCCGCCAAAGTGAAAGACGCGGATTTCTCGGGAACCAGAAGTCACACAACTTTGTGCGAGGGCTCCTCGTTATTCCCTTGGCTAGTATGACCTAATTCTGATGTAAAAAGAGGGGGCTTGGATTGGGGGGGGGAACCTAGTTAAACACAGGAAATGGGTAGAGAAGTGTCAAATACTATGTATACCGAAAACCCTAGGTCTCCCTGATGAAAAATGCCCGAGTTATGACTTATTTAATATTCCCGCCAAAAAACTTTAGAATCCAAGATGGCCGCCGAAAGTGAACCAGATTTATTAAAAACGCTATATCTCCGCTATTTAAGTCCGACACCCTTGTGCTGGGGCTCGGAGAAAAGGTCTTTTTAAGACCTACCCAATGGTGCTTGCCAATTATTTTTACAATCAACCCCCGATTTTTGCACCCCTAAAAACACAAAAATTTATACAAAAAAGCCTATAAAAATTCTTAAAATTAAACTTAAAAATCTAAAATTTTCACAGTTATGCTATATTAATGGGGGATGATTTTTCTGTATATTCAGATTTCCACTGAGGGTGGTATTTGGGGTAGTAGGTTTCAACCCCAAAACTTAAAATTTAAATAACTTAAAAACTATTTATCTCAAAAATGTCTATGAGGTGTCAAAATGTAGGTCTTGCCGTCCTCAATTTTTATAAATTTTAATAAATATATGTCCTCGATCTCCTTACGGATCCAGGATTTTTTGAAAAAGGGGTGAAATTTCAAACTCCTGTACCTTGGGTTCTAGTGGTCGCCTCGCTCTGCTCTAAATTCCGGCTGGCTTGTCTTCGTTTCCTTCGTGCGGTCCGATGGTAATTTACTTCTAGAAAGCTCTAGAAGTAGGAGCACGCCGCCACGTGGTAGTTGTTTTTTTGCCGATATTTCCGCCCTGGGGGGCGGAAAAAATCGGGAAGCTGGTCCGGAGTGTAGAGCTTACTGCCGCCTTCCAAAAGGCACCAAAAAAGATATACGTTGTCGATCTTGTTTCGGCAGCGTATTTTTTCAAAGTTTCACTTTTTCACAATTTTCACTGTTTTTCACTTCCTACTTCGGGGGAAAGCCCGATTTTCATGAAAATTGCACTGTTAGCTGCGCCCGATTTTTCCGCTTCTTATGACGTATCACACTTGAATGTGCTCAAAAAATTTACCGCACTTTTTATTTTTTACGATTTTTTCGAACGCGGAACAGCCTTGGACATGTGTTAACACGGCGGGGGGTGATCGCCAGACGGTTAGGTTAGGTTAGGTTAGGTTAGGTTAGGTTAGGTTAGGTTAGGTTAGGTTCCCCCCCGAATTGGAATGTGCCTTGTCGTGGCGGGGGGGCTCAGTAACCCGTTGCAATCCAGCAACGGGCGAAGCCAAAACATTCCTCTGGTTGGGGTGCGCTGCGTCTGTCCCGTATCGGGCGGCAGTCGTGCTTCGTCGGTGCCCTGTGTCTGACCCATAGTGGGCGGCAGGGTGCCCTTTGGTGGTTGGGGCGGGCTGCGTCTGTCCCGTATCGGGCGGCAGTCTGCTTCGTCGATGCCCTGTGTCTGACCCATAGTGGGCGGCAGGGTATCCGTCGGTGGTTGGGGCACGACGTGTCTGTCCCCAATGGGATAGCAGTCGTGCTTCGTCGGTGCCCTGTGTCTGACCCATAGTGGGCGGCAGGGTGCTCTCTGGTGGTTGAGGTGCCTTGCGTCTGTCCCATAGTGGGCGGCAGTGGCACCTCGTCAGTACACTGCGTCTGTTCCGTATCGGGCGGCAGTTGTACTCTGTTGTTCTGGCTGTCGGAGTATTTGCTCGGGCCAGGGAGGGGTTGACTGTCGGGGTATTTGCCCGGGTCAAGGGTGACGGGCGTGGCGTGCACTTACCCTGCCGTCACGTAGACATTTGATTGTCACCGTCACCGATCCCGTAAACCGTCAAAGTGTCGTGGATCATGTCTCGCGGCTTTGACGGAACGGTGGACTTGGCTTAACCGCTCGGTCCGCGAGGAGTAAACCTCTATAAAAAATCCCCAAAAGCCGAACGTTGGGGCGCCCTTTATGGGCCTTGCGACGGCGTTCGGCTGCCTCGTTGAGGTGGCAGGCTGGGATAAGTCTGCCCGCGAGCGGCCACCTGTGCGGGACCACTCGACCCCGCACAGTATTAGAGTTACCAGGGGACAGGGGGCACTCCCTTGGTGGACCGAATACTTCCCCCATACTCGTGGGAACAGTATGGAAAAAACACAAATCCCAAACCCAGACGTAGTGCCTGAGACGGGCGGAGTAGACGAAAGGCCTGTGACGGGCGGAGGTTCTCTCACCGAGGAGCACAGCTCCGGCTCGGTGATGAGCTTGCAGGAGGGGTCCGACAGGGCCGGGCGGTTCTGGCGGCGCAAGCGCAGCCGTTCCGCGAGAGGGACCACGTCCGATGAGGACAGTGGCTCAGCGTCGGAGCCCGTGAAGGCTCCGAAGGTATCCACCGCCCGCCGTGGCAGAGGTCGCCCGCCCACTACCGGGCAGTACGTCGGCCTCGCCAAGGCTAAGGCGGAGTTGGTGGCGGCTCAGCGCGCAGCTCCATTTCTGAGTTGGAGGAGGCAGCTCGAAAGGTTCGCGCGGCTCGAGCTAAGCCTAGCTCGCCGGTGGACCTTGGTGCTGCAGCGGAGGAGGTCCCAGCTGCTGAACTCGAGCAGCGGGTCCGTAGTTCGGTGGCGGTAATCTCGCAGGTGGCAGGTACCTCTAAAAATCTTAAAGGTACCTACGTCAAGGCTCTGCGAGATGCTGCCTCTTCCATTTCTGAGGTGCTTGGGGAGCTCCAGAAACGCACCGCGTCAGAGGAGGTGACCCGTCTGCGGCTGGCCAATGACCGCTACAGGGCGGACAATGACCAGCTGCGAGAGGAGTTGGCGGAGCTCCGCCGCGAATTGGCCGAAGTGCGTGCCGAGATGCGGCGAGGTCAAGACAAGGTAGCGGAGGAGGTGCCTCCTGTCAGTGTCGGGGGTTCGTGCCCAATGGCATCCCCACCTTTGGACGTGGTGCAAAGCCTTGAGCGGTCCATCATTCTTACTGTTGGTAAGATGATGGATGCTAAGCTGGAGGGCCTTAAGCAGAGGCTGCCACCAGAGCCGCGCCTCCGCCCGCCGCTGTCGGCCGATAAGGCCAAAGCAGCCCAGCAGCCCGTGGCGCCATCGGTGCTGGCGTCCCAGGCTAAACCTGCCCCTGGCCCCACCCCAAATCCCAAAAAAGGGAAGAAGGGAAAGGCCAAAGGCAAACAGCCTGCCCCCTCCCCTCCCCAAAAGGAGCCACGGCCTCTGCCGCCGGCTCCTGCGTCTATGGACGAGGGGTGGAACGTGGTGGCGAGACGGCGTACAAAGGCGGCACCAAATAGTGCCGCCCTGCCGCCGCAACTACGGAGGGGACGATCTGCGGTGCCTGACTCCCAGCAGGCTCCGCAGAAGAAGGGACGGAGGCGCAAACCACGTGCTCCCCGGTCTCTGGCTGTGGTTCTCAAACTGCAGCCAGAGGCGTTGAAGAAGGGCGTCACCTACGCCGCAGCTCTATCCGAGGCCAAGAAGAAGGTCGACCTTCAAAGCCTCGGAATAGAGTCCGTGAGGTTCAGGGTGTCCGCCACCGGGGCCAGGGTCCTGGAGGTGCCTGGTTCAACCAGCACTGATAAGGCGGACGCACTCGCGGACAAGCTGCGTGCCGCCCTTGGGGAGGACGTGGTGGTGTCCAGGCCCATCAAATGCGCGGAGCTGCGAGTGTCCGGTTTGGACGATGCAGTCTCCGCTGCAGATGTCGCGGCGGTCGTAGCCAGGATCGGCGGATGCACAATTGCATCCGTCAAGACTGGTGAAATCCGTCGAGACAATTCGGGCCTGGGCACGCTCTGGCTGAGCTGCCCGGTGGCTGCCGCCAACAAGGTGGCTGATGGCAGGCGACTGCTAGTCGGTTGGGTGTCGGCGAAGGTCTCGCTCCTCGAAGCGAGACCTCTGCGCTGCTTCCGGTGCCTTCAACTCGGGCACGTCCGGGAGCAGTGCAGCAGTCCGGTTGACCGCAGCAGTAATTGCTACCGCTGCGGAAAACCGGGCCACCTCGCCCGCGACTGCAGCGCCGCCGCTGCACACTGCACTGTGTGCGCGGCAGCCAAGAAGCCGGCCGATCACAGGCTGGGGGGCAAATCGTGCCATGCCCCTCGGCCTAAAAGGCGGCTACCACCACCGACTGCATCCTCAACGCAGTCGGCTAGCGGCAGCTCAGCTGGAGTGTCCGGGGACGGACTTGTGGCCATGGAATCCTAGTTATGGACCACAAGCTCCGATTCCTCCAGGCGAATATCGAGCACTCCGCCAGAGCTCAGGACCTCCTGTTCCAGAGCTTCGCGGAGTGGTCGATAGACGTGGCCGTGATCTGCGAGCCGTACTATGTCCCCCCCGGTGAGAACTGGGTTCAGGACAATGACGGCTCCGTCGCGATCGTCCGATGGGGCGCGGCGAACTCCCCACCCTTCGAAAAGGTAGCGAAGGGTCCGGGATACGTCGCTGTGTGGTTTGAGGATTTTGTAGTCGTCGGTGGCTACTTTTCCCCGAACCGCACACTCGCCGAGTTCGAGATTTATCTCGGACGGGTGGGCGCCTTAATCGGCCAATGCCACCCTCGCCAAGTGCTCCTCGCTGGCGACTTCAATGCCTGGAATACGGCTTGGGGTTCCGTCAGAACGGACGTATTTGGCGAGGCACTGGAGGAGTTTGCCCTCGGACAAGGGTTGGCCCTTCTCAACCGGGGATCGATGAGCACGTGCGTGCGACCCCAGGGCGAGTCGATCGTGGACATCACGTTCGCGAGTCCCGCCCTGGCGCGCCGTGTTCGGGACTGGGGAGTGGTGGATACGGCGGTGTTGTGTGATCACCGATACATTCGGTTCGATCTCGCAGCCGTATCCCCGTCAGATCCAGCCGGTCCCTTCCGGCCCCCGGTTGACGACGGCCCGAGGTGGCAGTTGAGGCACCTCGACAGGGACCTCGCGAGGGAAGCTGCAATTGTGCAATCGTGGGTGTCCGCGCCTGTGGGCCCCGTGGTGGTGGAGGACGAGGCGGAATGGTTGCGGGGCGCGTTGTCGCATGTTTGCGACGCGTCAATGCCCCGAGCCAGGCGTCGTCCCCCGAAGCCCCAGGTGTACTGGTGGTCCGCCGAGCTCACGCAACTGCGTGCAGCTTGTGTGGTCGCACGACGCCAGTACACCAATTACAGGCGGCGGCGGATGCGGGAGGAGGATGTGATTGCACTCCTGCATGCTTCCTTCAAGGAGTCCCGGCGGCAGCTGAAGGCAGCGATCGGCAGGGCTAAGGCTCTTGCGAGGGAGGAGTTGCTGGGGACGTTGAACCGCGACCCGTGGGGGAGGCCGTACAGGTTGGCGATGTGCAAACTTCGCCCCTGGGCACCCCCACTCACGCGAAGTCTCCAGCCGCAAATCCTGGACAGAGTCGTTGCGGCCCTGTTTCCGCGGACGGGGGACCATCCCAGTCCCCCCATGATGCCTTCGGTTGCCGCGGAGCCCGGCCCGGATGTGGCGCCGTCAGTGACCCCGGGAGAGCTGGGAGCTGCGGTGTTGCGGCTGCGAGCCAAAAACACCGCCCCCGGTCCTGACGGCGTACCCGGCCGGGTGTTGGTCTTGGCCATGGATGCCCTCGAGCCTCGTCTGAGGAGACTCTTCGACGCCTGTCTGGCCCTAGGCCAGGTTCCACAGCGGTGGAAGACAGGCCGTCTCGTTCTCCTCAGAAAGGAAGGGCGTCCGGCGGAATCCCCATCTGCGTACCGCCCGATAGTGATGCTCGACGAGGACGCCAAACTCTTTGAGAGAGTTGTGGCCGCCCGGATCGTCGAGCACCTAGAGGATGTCGGACCGGATCTGGCAGACTGCCAGTTTGGATTCCGCAGGGGTAGGTCTGCCGTAGACGCGATTCAGCGGGTTAAGTCCTTGGCGCAGGACGCGATCGCCCGGGGTGAGGTCGTGTTGGCGGTGTCTCTGGACATCGCCAACGCATTTAACTCCCTCCCCTGGAGCTGCATCAGGGAGGGGCTCCGATTCCACGGAGTTCCTCCGTACCTGCGCCGGGTCGTCGGGTACCGGCGCGGCATTCGTGGTGGGCCGCATACGGCGATTGGGTTTGCGGGTGGCGCTCGAAAAGTCCGAGGCCGTGGTTTTCCATGGCCCGCGGAACGCGCCGCCCCGGGGTGCCCATATCGTCGTGTCCGGAGTCCGCATCGACGTGAGGCCGTCGATGCGCTATCTGGGACTCGTCCTGGATAGCCGGTGGAACTTCGGCCCCCACTTCGAGTGCCTTGAGCCTCGGCTGCTGAGGGCGGCTGCGGCCCTGGGAAGGCTGCTGCCGAATCTCGGTGGACCTGAGACGTCGTGTCGGCGTCTCTACGCGGGAATCGTGAGATCGATGGCCCTGTATGGTGCCCCTGTGTGGGCCGGCAGCGCCCTGAGTCGCAGCAATATCGCCCGCTTGACGCGAGTCCAGCGGGTGATGGCGATCAGGGTGGTACGGGGTTATCGCACGATCTCGGGTGAGGCATCTTGCGTGCTGGCGGGTACTATTCCCTGGGACCTGGAAGCGAGAGCCCTCGCGTCGCTCTACGAGTGGCGCGTGGAGGCGCTCCGGGCCAGGGGTCACCCGCCTGCACTGCAGGAACAGGAGGGGCACAGAGCTGAGCTGCGCCAATGGGCTACCGAAGCGTGGGAGTCCAGGCTGGCGCTTTCGAGCGCCGGACTCTGGACTATCGAGGCAATTCGTCCGGTCTTCCAGCAGTGGTTGGGTAGGCGACACGGTTTCCTGACCTACCGTCTGACGCAGGTGCTCTCGGGACATGGTTGTTTCGGGAGTTACCTGTTTCGGATCGGTCGGGAACCGACTGCCAGGTGCCACCACTGCGACGATTGCCTCGACGAGACGGCCCAGCACACGCTGGAGGTATGCCCGGCGTGGGATGCGGAGCGCAGCGCGCTCGGCTCTGTATTGGGTGCCGAAATCTCGCTCCCGACCGTGGTTCGCGCTATGGTCGAGAGTGAGAGATCGTGGCAGGCGGTGCGATCCTTCTGCGAGGCCGTAATGCTCGCGAAGGAGGCGGCGGAGAGGGCGAGGGAAGATGATGCATCCTCCCTTCCGCTTCGTCGCCGTCGCACGGGACGCCGGAGGGCGGCTTTCGTTGCCGAAAGCCTCCCTCTCCCGCAGTCCCATGAGCCTTCGGTGGCGGGTTCGGGGGAATCCGCTTCCGGTCCAGGGCTCGAGATGGCGCGTGCGCTTCCTGCGCACCATCTCATGAGGGACGACTAGAGAGGGACCCCTCCCTCTCGGGACGTCGCCGGCGCTGCACAGAGCGCCGGCCAACGCTGTCGGGCCGCGAACGAATGCGCAAGCTCCTCGTGACCCGACTCCGTGCGTCCAGACGGAAGCCGCAGGTTTTTAGTCGGTAAGAGTCCGGCATAACCCGACCTCGGCCCCCGCTGGGGTAGGGTATCCATGAGGATTTTCCTGCGTTAAAAAAAAAAAAAAAAAAAAAAGGTTAGGTTAGGTTAGGTTAGGTTAGGTTCCCCCCGAATTGGAATGTGCCTTGTCGTGGCGGGGGGGCTCAGTAACCCGTTGCAATCCAGCAACGGGCGAAGCCAAAACATTCCTCTGGTTGGGGTGCGCTGCGTCTGTCCCGTATCGGGCGGCAGTCGTGCTTCGTCGGTGCCCTGTGTCTGACCCATAGTGGGCGGCAGGGTGCCCTTTGGTGGTTGGGGCGGGCTGCGTTTGTCCCGTATCGGGCGGCAGTCTGCTTCGTCGATGCCCTGTGTCTGACCCATAGTGGGCGGCAGGGTATCCGTCGGTGGTTGGGGCACGGCGTGTCTGTCCCCAATGGGATAGCAGTCGTGCTTCGTCGGTGCCCTGTGTCTGACCCATAGTGGGCGGCAGGGTGCTCTCTGGTGGTTGAGGTGCCTTGCGTCTGTCCCATATTGGGCGGCAGTGGCACCTCGTCGGTACACTGCGTCTGTTCCGTATCGGGCGGCAGTTGTACTCTGTTGTTCTGGCTGTCGGAGTATTTGCTCGGGCCAGGGAGGGGTTGACTGTCGGGGTATTTGCCCGGGTCAAGGGTGACGGGCGTGGCGTGCACTCACACTGCCGTCGCGTAGGCATTTATTTGTCACCGTCACCGAACCCGTAAACCGTCAAAGTGTCGTGGATCATGTCTCGCGGCTTTGACGGAACGGTGGACTTGGCTTAACCGCCCGGTCCGCGAGGAGTAAACCTCTATAAAAAATCCCAGTTATATCCCAGTAAAAATCCTCTATAAAAAGTTACCAGGGAACAGGGGGCACTTCCCTGGTGGACTTTTTATATCCCCCATACTCGTGGGAACAGTATGGCTGAATCAAAAATCCCAACCAAAGACGCTGAGCCTGAGACGGGCGGAGTAGATGAAGTGATGAGCTTGGACGAGGGGTCCGAAAGGGCCGGGCGGTTCTGGCGGCGCAAGCGCAGCCGTTCCGCGAGGGGGACCACTTCCGATGAGGACAGTGGTTCCGCGTCGGAGCCTGTTAAGGCTCCGAAGGTGTCTACCGCCCGCCGCGGCAGAGGTCGACCGCCCACTACCGGGCAGTATGTCGGCCTCGCCAAAGCTAAAGCGGAGCTGGTGGCAGCTCAGCGCGCGGAATTAGAACTCCGCGCCGAGCAAGAGGTGGAAGAGACGGCACGTAAGGTTCGCACGATACGAGCCAAGCCGAGCTCGCCGGCTGTATCCGCTGCTACACCTGAGGAGGTCTCTGCTGCGGAACTCGAGGAGCGGGTCCGTAGCTCTGTGGGCGTTATTACTCAGGTGGCCAGCAGCTCAAAAAACCTGAAGGGCACCTTTGTAAAGGCTCTTCGGGAGGCCGCCTCTTCCATACAGGAGGCAGTGGGTGAACTCCACAAGCGTACTGCTTCGGAGGAGATGACCCGTCTTCGGCTGGCCAATGACCGCTTTAGGGCGGACAATGACCAGCTGCGGACGGAGTTGGAGGACCTTCGCCGTGAGTTGGCTGCATTGCGGGCCGACATGCGGCGAGCTCCAGACAGGGTGGCAGAGGAGCTGCCACCTGTCAATGTCGGGGGGTCGTGCCCAACAACGACCCCGTCCTCCGATGTCGTACAGGCGCTGGAGCGGACCATCATGCTCAGTGTGGGCAAGATGGTCAACGCGCGGTTCGAGGCCCTGCAGCAGAGGCTGCCGCCCGAACCCCGCCTCCGTCCGCCGCTGGCTGCAGATAAGGCAAAGGCTGCCTCCCAGCCTAAGCCTGTGGTACCAGCGGTGCCGACGTCCCAGGGCAGGTCTGGCCCCGGCCCATCCCCGAAGTCCCAAAAGGGAAAGAAGGGAAAGGCCAAAGCCAAACAACCTGCCCCAGCCCCACCCCAACGGGAGCCCCGGCCACTGCCACCGGCTCCTGCGTCCATGGACGAGGGGTGGAATGTGGTGGCGAGACGGCGTACAAAGGTGGCACCAAATAGTGCTGCCCTGCCGCCGCAACCACGGAGGGGCCAATCTGCGGTGCCTGACTCCCAGCAGGCTCCGCAGAAGAAGGGACGGAGGCGGGCGCGCAAACCGCGTGCTCCCCGGTCTCTGGCTGTGGTCCTGAAACTGCAGCCGGAGGCAATCAAGAAGGGCGTCACATACGCCGCAGCTCTATCCGAGGCCAAGAAGAAGGTCGATCTTCAAAGCCTCGGAATAGAGTCCGTCAAGTTTAGGGTGTCCGCCACCGGGGCTAGGGTCCTGGAGGTGCCCGGTGCTACTAGCACCGACAAGGCGGACGCGTTGGCGGACAAGCTGCGTGCCGCCCTTGGGGAGGACGTGGTGGTGTCCAGGCCCACCAAATGCGCGGAGCTGCGAGTGTCCGGGTTGGACGATGCAGTCTCCGCCGCAGACGTCGCGGCGGTAATTGCCAAGAATGGCGGATGCCCAATTGCATCCGTCAAGACTGGCGAAATCCGCCGAGACAATTCGGGTCTGGGCACGCTCTGGCTGAGCTGCCCGGTGGCTGCCGCCAATAAGGTGGCTGATGGCAGGCGGTTGCTTGTCGGCTGGGTGTCGGCGAAGGTCTCGCTCCTCGAAGCGAGACCTTTGCGCTGCTTCCGGTGCCTGCAACTCGGGCACGTCCGGGAGCAGTGCAGCAGTCCGGTTGACCGCAGCAGTAATTGCTACCGCTGCGGAAAGCCGGGCCACGTCGCCCGCGACTGCAACGCCGCCGCTGCACACTGCACTGTGTGCGCGGCTGCCAAGAAGCCGGCCGATCACAGGCTGGGGGGCAAATCGTGCCATGCCCCTCGGCCTAAAAGGCGGCTACCACCACCGACTGCATCCTCAACGCAGTCGGCCAGCGGCAGCTCAGCTGGAGTGTCCGGGGACGGACTTGTGGCCATGGAATCCTAGTTATGGACCACAAGCTCCGTTTCCTCCAGGCGAATATCGAGCACTCCGCCAGAGCTCAGGACCTCCTGTTCCAGAGCTTCGCGGAGTGGTCGATAGACTTGGCCGTGATCTGCGAGCCGTACTATGTCCCCCCCGGTGCGAACTGGGTTCGGGACAATGACGGCTCCGTCGCGATCGTCCGATGGGGCGCGGCGAACTCCCCACCCTTCGAAAAGGTAGCGAAGGGTCCGGGATACGTCGCTGTGTGGTTTGAGGATTTTGTAGTCGTCGGTGGCTACTTTTCCCCGAACCGCACCCGCCTGCACTGCAGGAACAGGAGGGGCACAGAGCTGAGCTGCGCCAACGGGCTACCGAAGCGTGGGAGTCCAGGCTGGCGCTTTCGAGCGCCGGACTCTGGACTATCGAGGCAATTCGTCCGGTCTTCCAGCAGTGGTTGGGTAGGCGACACGGTTTCCTGACCTACCGTCTGACGCAGGTGCTCTCGGGACATGGTTGTTTCGGGAGTTACCTGTTTCGGATCGGTCGGGAACCGACTGCCAGGTGCCACAACTGCGACGATTGCCTCGACGAGACGGCCCAGCACACGCTGGAGGTATGCCCGGCGTGGGATGCGGAGCGCAGCGCGCTCGGCTCTGTATTGGGTGCCGACATCTCGCTCCCGACCGTGGTTTGCGCTATGGTCGAGAGTGAGAGATCGTGGCAGGCGGTGCGATCCTTCTGCGAGGCCGTAATGCTCGCGAAGGAGGCGGCGGAGAGGGTGAGGGAAGATGATGCATCCTCCCTTCCGCTTCGTCGCCGTCGCACGGGACGCCGGAGGGCGGCTTTTGTCGCCGAAAGCCTCCCTCTCCCGCAGTCCCATGAGCCTTCGGTGGCGGGTTCGGGGGAATCCGCTTCCGGTCCAGGGCTCGAGATGGCGCGTGCGCTTCCTGCGCACCATCTCATGAGGGACGACTAGAGAGGGACCCCTCCCTCTCGGGACGTCGCCGGCGCTGCACAGAGCGCCGGCCAACGCTGTCGGGCCGCGAACGAATGCGCAAGCTCCTCGTGACCCGACTCCGTGCGTCCAGACGGAAGCCGCAGGTTTTTAGTCGGTAAGAGTCCGGCATAACCCGACCTCGGCCCCCGCTGGGGTAGGGTATCCATGAGGATTTTCCTGCGTTAAAAAAAAAAAAAAAAAAAAAAAAAAAGGTTAGGTTAGGTTAGGTTAGGTTAGGTTAGGTTAGGTTAGGTTAGGTTAGGTTAGGTTAGGTTAGGTTAGGTTCCCCCCCGATGGTTGCCCGCCTTGTCGTGGCGGGGGGGCTTAGTAACCGTGGACTGGTCACCCACGGTGAACTAAGAGGCAACCAGGGCCGGCCTGTTGGGGCCGCCGGCTGGCCCGAGGAGGGCGCTCCCAGTGGGCTGAGGAAGTCTGCTGAGGACGCGCTTGGAGGTGGGACCGCAGAAGAAGAGGAGTGCCGGTATCACGGTGCGCCGTTCTCCCTATCTTCTGCGGCCGTGGAGGGATCGCAGGGGGAGAGGCGTGTTGGTATTACGGTGCGCCACTCTCCCTACCCCCTGCGAGCCGGCGGGGCCGTTCCGTGGAAGCGGCACTGGTGGGGCCGCAGAGGAAGAGGCATGTCGGTATTGCGGTGCGCCGCTTGCCCTATCCTCTGCGGCCGAGGTGTGGTCGGTGGCAGAACCACAGACCCGATCTGCCACCGGGTACCAGTTATCTGGTGCCCATGGCCTCCTAGTAGCAGACTTAGGGGGAGTCTGCTACAGTACTGGTGGAGGCCGAGGGGGGAGGCGCACCTTACCATCTGGTGCGCCCATTGTGGAGGGCCTTCGGGCTGTGTCGATGGAGCCGCTTGTGGGCGGCTGCCGCCGGCGGGGTCGCGGATGTGTGCGAGAGCGTTCCCGTGGCCCCGTCACAAGGCGGCGAGGAGGAAGATGGGGGGGTTTTTAGTGGGTATACCGTGGGTCTCATTAGCCTATACGGGAGTCCCACATAACCACTCGGGTGCCCCCTGCGCCCGGGTGGTATGCGTAATGCATTTTCCCCCCCGAAAAAAAAAAAAAAAAAAAAAAAAAAAAAAAAAAAAAAAAAAAAAGGTTAGGTTAGGTTCCGCGAGCGGAGGGAGATGCTAGAGGGGCTTGATCGTGACCCATGGGGTCGCCCGTACCGAGTGGCGCGAAATAAACTGCGCACTCAGGCCCCTCCAGTCACGGAGACCATGCATCCCCAACTGATGGGGGAAGTAATGGCAGTCCTGTTCCCGAACAGGCCGGCTCTCGTCCCACCGACGATGACGGAGGAACCTGTCGAGGAAATTGAACAGGTTGAGGAGGTTCCACCCATCGAGCAGTCCGAGATTGAAATAGCAGTGAGAAGGCTCCGGGCGAAGAACACCGCTCCCGGGCCGGATGGAGTTCCAGGCCGGGTGTTGGCAAGGGCGTTGAGCGAGTTGAGGGCCCACATTACCGGGCTCTTCGACGTATGTCTCGCGTCATGTCGGTTTCCGGCTTGCTGGAAAGAGGGCAGGCTCGTGCTCCTCAAGAAGGACGGGCGTCCGGCAGAGTCTCCTTCTGCCTTCCGCCCAATCGTGCTGCTGGACGACACGGGAAAGCTCTTCGAGCGCGTCATCGCCTGCCGTGTCGTCAAGCATCTGCGAGAGGTGGGTCCGGACCTGGCGGGCTGCCAGTATGGATTTAGGGAGGGGCGATCGACGATTGACGCTGTACTGTGTGTCAAAGATCTCTCGGATGAGGCAGTGGCCAGGGGCGGCGGCTTGATGGCGATTTCACTGGATATCTCCAACGCCTTCAATTCGCTGCCCTTTGCCTGTATAGAGGAGGCACTTAAGTACCACCGCGTGCCATTCTACCTGCGGAGGGTAGTCACTGACTATCTCCGGGACAGAGTGGTGATGTATGTAGGGAGGGATGGCAGCGTCGATCGCCGATCGGTCCAGTGTGGGGTTCCGCAGGGGTCGGTCCTAGGGCCACTCTTGTGGAACATAGGATTCGACTGGGCCCTTAGGGGAGAGCTACCCCCGGGAGTGAACGTCGTGTGTTATGCGGACGACACGCTGGTCACGGCCCGGGGGAGGGATTACGAGGAGGCGTCCAGGCTCGCAGCTGCTGGCACGCAAATGATTGTTGGGCGGATCGAAGCGTTGGGCCTAAGGGTGGCCTTCACTAAAACCGAAGCTCTGTACTTCCACGGGCCACGGCGGGGGCCTCCTGAAGATGCCAACGTTTCGATAGAAGGAATGCGGATCGGACTGAAGTCCCAGATGAAGTATCTTGGACTTCACCTCGATCCACGGTGGAACTTCCGGGAGCATTTTACCCGGCTGGCTCCAAAGTTTAACGGGGCCGCTTCGGCCCTGGGCAGGCTTCTCCCAAACGTGGGTGGTCCAAGTAGGACCTGCCGGCGGCTATACGCTGGCATAGTGAGGTCCATTGCAATGTATGGGGCACCTGTGTGGTTCGGGGCCCTGAGTCGCCCGAATAAGGCCAAGCTGTTTGCAGCGCAGCGGGTCATGGCTATCAGGGCCATACGAGGCTACCGCACAGTCTCCCATGAGGCGGCGTGCGCACTCGCAGGAACGCCCCCTTGGGATCTCGACGCTGAGATCCTAGCGGAGGCGTTCTTCCAACGGAGGGAGCGGGAGACCGAGGGCAGGTCGAGATGGATGCGGCGGGCCCAAGAAAGGTGGCTGCGTGTTTGGGAGGAACGGCTTGCAGAGCCGTCCGCGGGTGTCTGGACTGTGAGTGCTGTTCGCCCGGTGCTAAAGCAGTGGGTGAACAGACGTCACGGCTCGCTCACATACCGGCTGGTGCAGATTCTGTCGGGGCACGGCAGCTTCGGCCGATATTTGTGCCACATAGTTGGTAGGGAGCCCCTGGCGATGTGTCATCACTGTGGTGACAGAGATGACACTGCCGAACACACGCTCGGGGCATGTCCGGCGTGGGCGCAGGAGCGGGCGGCTCTGGTCGCTGTTGTTGGAGGAGACCTCTCCTTGCCGGCCGTGGTCAAGGCCATGGTCGGTGACGAGAGGTCATGGGAGGCAATGGTCTCCTTTTGCGAAGCAGTAATGCTTCAAAAGGAGGCCGCGGAAAGGACTCGCGAGGATGATCCCCTCTCGGCTCCGATCCGCCGTAGACGGCCTGGGCGCCGACGGAGGGCTTACGCCCAAATGTCGTAACCTTGGCAATGACAAACCTCGGGTGGCGGAAGCGGGGAATTTTCCGTCACTCGATGTCACGTAGGAACGTGGTCTTCCAAATGTTCCGGAAGACCACGTGAACCAAGAAGTGCAGGTTCACATCTTACACCCTGTTCCATTCGGAGGCTCTGCTTTGCGCGGAGAACGCCCGCGGCACGTGGAAGAATGCAAAAGCGTACCCATGTGCCGCATCACGGGCAAGGTCGGGACATCGAGGGGTTTTAGCCAGTAGGAGTCTGGCATAACCCCGCCACGTCCCCGCGTGCCTGGGTATCCATGAAGGATTTCCCCTCGTAAAAAAAAAAAAAAAAAAAGGTTAGGTTCCGCGGACCTGCTTGGTTGTCCAAGTGGGAGGGGAGGTGATACCCCTACGCGGCGCGTCTCCGGGTGGCGGATAGGAGGCCACTCTTCTCACTCTTCTTTTAGAAGAGTGGTCCAGAGTGGTAGGGGCTTTTTCTATTAGAAAAGGCCCCCGCGGACCAAACACTGGGGAGGGGGGGAAAGGTTGGGGCGGGCTGCGTCTGTCCCGTATCGGGCGGCAGTCTGCTTCGTCGGTGCCCTGTGTCTGACCCATAGTGGGCGGCAGGGTACCCTTTGTTGGTTGGGGCACACTGCGTCTGTCCCGTATCGGGCGGCAGTCGTGCCTCGTCGGTGCCCTGTGTCTGACCCATAGTGGGCGGCAGGGCACCCTTTGTTGGTTGGGGCGCACTATGTCTGTCCCCAATGGGGCGGCAGTTGCGCTTCGTCAATACTCTGGACCTAATGGTTCTGGGATTGTCGGAACGCAGTGCATATCTTTGTTCTGCGGCCTTGGAAGTTTTGGTCGGCGTGGGCTTTTGTCCGGACCTTGGAGGTGTTGACCGCTGGGGCTTTTGTCCGGGTCAAGGGTGGTGGGCGCGGCGTGCACTTACACTGCCACCGCGCTGGCATTTAATTGCCACCATCACCAAAACCGTAAACCGTCAAAGTGTCGTGGATCATTTCTCGCGGCTTTGACGGAACGGGGGTCTTGGCTTAACCGCCTGGACCGCGAGGAGACAACCTCTTCAAAAATCTCTTAAAGGACCGTCGTTGGGATACGTGGCGACGGTCGCCTCTTGAGGTGGCAGACTAGGTCAAGTCTGCCCGCAAGCGACCAACCCAGGATACCGCCCGACCTCCTGGTGTAATAGGGTTACCGCGGCAGTGGGGTCCCTGCCGTGCTTGTGGACTATTTAATTACCCCATACTCGTGGGATCAATATGCAGAATTCTAACAAATCCCAAAAAGACGTAGTGCCCGAGAAGGGCGGAGATGTCGTTAGGTCCGAGAAGGACGGAGTTGAGAGTAGGTCCAAGAAGGATGGAGTTGAGAATAGGTCCGAGATGGATGGAGTTTTAATGTCTGAAAAGGACCGCATAATCTGGTCCTCGAAGGACTTTTCCGATGAGGCAATATCTGAGTCATCTGGAAGTGACGTAGCACTCTCTGATTCAAGGTCTTTCTTTACGAAGGCCTCGCTGGGGAAACGTTCCCGTCGACAAGAGTCCGGAGACTCAGGCTCCCAGACAGAAGGGCGGCCGGTCAGAAAGGCAACAACTGCGAAGAGAGGCCGTGGGCGCCCCCCAACTACTGGAGAGTATGTCGGTTTGGCAGCCGCTAAAAAGCAGCTTGTTGAAGCAAAACGCATAGAATTGCAGCTGCAACTGGAAGAAGAAATTGTGGCTAAGGCTGCAAAGTCCCGGGATACTCGGACTACACTTCATGCCCTCAAGGCTACTGGCAAGACCAGTGAAGAGGAGCTACCGGCAGCTAAACTCCTAAAAATGGCTGAAAAGGAAGCTGACCTTATTATTGAGGTCGCTTGCAAGTCCTCTAACCTTAAAGGGACTTACCAAAAGGTACTAAAGCAGGCGGCCTCTTCCCTAAAAGAAATTGTATCGGTGGCTATAAGTCGCTCCGTCACTGAAGAGACGGAGAGATTGGAGGCGACTATAGACCACCAACAGCGGCAGATAGAAGCTCAAGCGGAAGAGCTTGAGAAGCTGAAATCCGAAATGTTGGAGCTTCGAAAATTGCTTTCGGACAATTCGCGTAGAGAAAACACGGTCGAGGTTCCAGAAGTAGAAATGGAATCTTCTATGGTTCGTGTTTCAGGAGGCAATACTACTGAGCCTGCCACTAAATATCCTGCGTCGCCCTCTATGCTTGACAAGTTCATGCATAGAGTGATGACTGAGGTGGGCACTATGCTCAATGCTAGGCTTGACGGACTTGAGAACAGGCTTCTGCCTGAGGTACGGCTTCGTCCGCCGCTAGCGGCAGACAAGAAAAAGAAGTCAGTCCCAACTTTGCCCAAGACTAAAATGGGTAAGGCTAAGCATTCCTCTCCAATCAACAGTGCTTTGCTGGACCCCTCAGTACCACCCACCTCCACTCATGTACCAGAGGAGGATCTCATGCTGCCGACGACTACCCTGGCCAACGAAGGCTGGTCCACGGTCGTCAAGAAAGGCAGGAAACGAGAAGAGGTGAAAGCCCAAGATTCTGCCCCGAAGGCAAAGACCAAGCAGCCTGCGGCGCATGCAACCACACCAAAGGCGCCCCAAAAGACGGCTCGAAAGCCGAAATTGGTGGCCCCAAAAGCAGCTGCAGTGGTCATCACTATCACCCCTGAGGCAGCTGCAAAAGGTGAAACCTACTGCACGGTACTAGAACGTGCTCGTAGGACAGTCGACACGAGCCAACTTGGCATAACCGCCATCAAATGTCGGCAGACTGCTACGGGAGCCAGGATGTTTGAGATTCCTGGTCCTCAGAACAATGAAAAGGCCGATCTTTTCGCAACGAAGTTAAGAGAGGCCATTTCAGATGTTGCGACTATCGCTAGGCCTGTTAAGACTGCCGAGCTCAAGATTTCTGGCTTGGATGACTCCATCACCAAGTCGGAACTGACGAGGACCTTGGCAACTAAGGGTGGATGTTCGGAGGACACAATCAAGGTCGGGAACATTCGTCCTGGCCCTGGAGGTGCCGGATCGTGCCTGATTAAGTGTCCAGTCACAGCTGCAAAGGCTGTGATACAGGGTGGCCGTCTCCTCATAGGTTGGAGCTCGGCCCAAATCCAGATGTTAGAGGCCCGACCAATGCGCTGTTTTAAGTGCCTTGGAACCGGACATATGCGTCCAAGTTGCCCGTCCTCTGTTATCAGGGAGAACTTGTGCTTCCGCTGTGGATGTGAGGGGCACAACTCTACGAGCTGCAAAGCAACGCCTAAATGTGCAGTGTGCACAGAGGCTAAAAAACCGGCTGGACACGTAATGGGTGGGAGACATTGTAATCCCCCACCCAAAAAAGGCAGAGCCCAGGTGCCGACCCCACCTGTTGCGCCTACCGCACACACAAGTGCGACAGTTGATGCTGAAATGTCTGATTAATGGCTCTCAGCATCAACAAAAACGCGCGTGTGCTTCAGGCCAATCTGAACCACTGTGCTAGGTCCCAAGACCTGTTTGTTCAGGTCATGGCAGAATGGTCCATTGACATTGGCGTCGCCTCTGAGCCGCTCATGGTCCATGAGAGGCCAAACTGGCTAGGAGATCGTGACGGCCTCGTGGCCATTGTCTCCCAGTCATACGCGGACTCCCCACCTCTTTTCCTTAAAGAGAAGGGCCCAGGCTACGTAGTGGCTGCATGGGAGGAATTCGTCATTGTTGGGATATACTTCTCATCTACCCGTCCGCTGGCAGAGTTCGAAAATTTCCTCGCACTGCTGCTGGCGGTGGTGTCACGTCAACAGCCCAATAACATCTTGGTGCTCGGTGACTTCAACGCCAAGTCTACCATGTGGGGAAACCCAACAACTGACAACAAAGGCAGAGCAGTTGAGTCATGGGCGGCTGCTAGCGGACTGTCTCTTCTTAACAGGGGAACAGTCCATACATGCGTTCGACGGCAGGGAGGGTCGATAGTGGACCTTACGTTCGCTTCCCCTGCTCTCGCAACGCATATCAAAGGGTGGCATGTCATAACTCATACGGAAAGCCTATCGGACCATCGGTTCATTAGGTTCGAGGTAGATGCCCAACGTTGTCAGAGGTCAAGAACACCTCGATCTCACTTCCCTCGCTGGGCACTCACTCGCCTGGACAAGGACATGGCAACTGAGGCAGCCATTGTTCAAGAATGGTTCTCAGTCGCTGCCACTGGCCACGACATCGACACCTCTGCGGTGCGTTTGCGTGACTCCTTTACGGAGATTTGCGATGCGTCTATGCCGCGTGCTCGCGCACCACCAAAACGGAAGACCGTATATTGGTGGACGCAGGAAATTGCAGATCTCCGTACAGCATGTACATCTGCACGGAGAGCATTTGCGAGGAGTCGAAGACGTCGTCGCCGTGACCTTGCTGCTGAGGATCGTCTTTACGAGGCTTACCAGCAGGCCAAGCGATCTCTTCAGGCAGCTATTAGTAGTGCCAAAGACCGTTGTCGAGCAGAAATGCTGCAAAAACTCGATGACGACCCCTGGGGTAGACCGTATAGAGCCGCACGCAATAAATTGCGTTCGATTGGTCCCCCATTGATCTCAACATTGGAACCTAATCTGCTGGATAGGATAATTCGTAACCTGTTTCCAGGCAGATTAGAGTTCTCCCCACCAAACATGTCTTGCCACTCAGTGGTCAACACGGATCAGACCCCAATTCCGCCAGTCACCGAAGGCGAAATGAATGCGGCCTTTCAATGTCTGCGTCTAAAGAGGACTGCTCCCGGACCTGATGGGATCCCTGCGCGTGTCCTGGGTATTGCGGTGGTACAGCTTGGTTCTCGAATTCGGGAACTCTTCGACGCGTGTTTTACAGCCGGAAAGTTCCCGAAAATCTGGAAGGATGGTCAGCTTTGTTTGCTGAGAAAAGAAGGACGTCCCGCAGACTCTCCGAGTGCATACCGCCCGATAATTCTCTTGGGTGAAGACGCCAAGACGTTTGAGCGCATTGTGGCAGAGCGCATTGTTGATCACTTGTCCTCGGCTGGACCGGATCTTTCCGAATTCCAGTTCGGTTTCAGGGCGGGTCGGTCAACAATAGACGCGCTATCGAGACTGAGGACCATCGTCGAGGAAGCAATTGGCAGGTCAGAATGGGTGTTGGCTGTATCTTTTGATATAGCCAATGCCTTCAACACCATCCCACACGCAACTATACTGGAGGCACTTCGATATCATAGAGTGCCCCAGTACCTCCAGCGTCTTCTGACTGATTACTTAGAGAATCGCGAGGTCCTCTATGTTGGCCGTGACGGGAGCCTTCGCTCTCACAGGGTGGAGTCTGGTGTTCCGCAGGGGTCGGTCCTAGGTCCTCTCCTGTGGAACATCGGGTTCGATTGGGTTTTGCGCGGTGCTCTTCTCCCCGGGATGAACGTCACCTGCTATGCAGATGACACTTTGCTTACAGCCCGAGGGAAGACATATCGGGAGGCAGCCCAGCTTGCCTGCGTTGGTGGTAAACTTATTGCGGACCGTATAACGCAACTCGGACTAAAGGTGGCACTTGACAAAACCGTGGCTATTGCATTCCACGGTCCAAGAAAGCGCACACCAACAGACGCGCACGTGACGGTCAACGGTATCAGAGTTGACGTGAAAACGGAGATGAAATACCTTGGCCTCACACTAGACAGTCGGTTGAGTTTTGGTGAACATCTAAAACAGCTAGCACCAAGACTTCTTCGCGCGGCAGACTCTTTAAGCTGGTTGCTACCAAACCTCGGTGGACCCAGTGCCCTATGTCGACGATTATATGCAGGCATCATAAAAAGCATGGCACTGTATGGTGCTCCGATTTGGGCTAATTGCCTCAACAGGACTAACATCGTCCACCTGCAGAGACATCAACGGGCTATTGCTCAGAGAGTGGCTCGTTGCTACGGTACCGTGGCTCGCTCAGTGGCATGCGCACTCGCAGGAACCCCGCCCTGGAATCTTGAGGCGGCGGTCTTAGCTGCAGTGTATCATTGGAAGGCAGAGCAGCGCGCCCACGGGGACAATCCTGCCCCTGAAGAAATAAGCGCAGTCAGACGAGAGGCAGAAACTGAGTTGTTGCGCCTCTGGAAGCTTGAGCTGTTCTCTTCCGCTTCAGGAAGACGAACTCTAGAAGCCCTGGCCCCTATCTTTGATGAGTGGCTTAGAAGACGACACGGTTTCCTCACCTTCCGTCTGGTGCAAATCCTTACTGGACATGGCTGTTTCGGCCATTATCTGCACCGGATCGGAAGGGAAGAAACGTCAATGTGCCATGATTGCGGTGCAGCAGATGACACGGCAGAGCACACTCTCAAAGAGTGCAGTGCTTGGGAGGAGCAACGCCGCACTCTCAGCACAGTTATCGGTGTAGACCTCTCGTTGCCTAAAGTGGTTGAGGCCATGGTAGGCAGCGAGACAGCTTGGGAAGCAGTAGCCTCTTTTGCGCAGGATGTCATGTTACGCAAAGAGGTGGCGGAACGAGAGCGAGAAGAAAGTTCTTCTGCTGTAACGCTTCGCCGACGTCGCAGGGGCCGGAGAAAGAGGTTGCAAGACCGACTCCATCCCCCAAGTGGTGGCACGCGGGTGCTAGGAAATGGGTCTCCTCCACTCGCATTGCACACGCCTCCATTGCAGACGGACGGGAATGTCCCCGCACTCCGCTGAATTCCTGTTAATGCTCCATCGAACACCAGGGGCGCACAGCCGGGCCTGCTAAGGCGGGCAGTCACTGACGAGGTCGCGGTCGTATCTTTAAGGCTTCCCGCAACCCCGTCACAAAGCGAACCCTCCCACATTACTCAGTCACCGTTGTCTGACTCAGACGACCCTGACTGGACCTGGGATGGTGGCGGTTTTGAAAGTGACTAAGAGGAATACCGTTGGTTTTAGTGGGTAGTAGAAAGTCTGTGGTCTGAGTCCCACACACCCCCCCAGCCGCCCAGCTGGGGGACCGTGCGTAAAAGCATTTCCAACGTAAAAAAAAAAAAAAAAAAAAAGGTTAGGTTAGGTTAGGTTCCGCGGACCTGCTTGGTTGTCCAAGTGGGAGGGGAGGTGATACCCCTACGCGGCGCGTCTCCGGGTGGCGGATTGGAGGCCACTCTTCTCACTCTTCTTTTAGAAGAGTGGTCCAGAGTGGTAGGGGCTTTTTCTATTAGAAAAGGCCCCCGCGGACCAAACACTGGGGAGGGGGGAAAAGGTTGGGGCGGGCTGCGTCTGTCCCGTATCGGGCGGCAGTCTGCTTCGTCGGTGCCCTGTGTCTGACCCATAGTGGGCGGCAGGGTACCCTTTGTTGGTTGGGGCACACTGCGTCTGTCCCGTATCGGGCGGCAGTCTGCTTCGTCGGTGCCCTGCGTCTGACCCATAGTGGGCGGCAGGGCACCCTTTGTTGGTTGGGGCGCACTGCGTCTGTCCCCAATGGGGCGGCAGTTGCGCTTCGTCAATACCCTGGACCTAATGGTTCTGGGATTGTCGGAACGCAGTGCATATCTTTGTTCTGCGGCCTTGGAAGTTTTGGTCGGCGTGGGCTTTTGTCCGGACCTTGGAGGTGTTGACCGCTGGGGCTTTTGTCCGGGTCAAGGGTGGTGGGCGCGGCGTGCACTTACACTGCCACCGCGCTGGCATTTAATTGCCACCATCACCAAAACCGTAAACCGTCAAAGTGTCGTGGATCATGTCTCGCGGCTTTGACGGAACGGGGGTCTTGGCTTAACCGCCTGGACCGCGAGGAGACAACCTCTTCAAAAATCTCTTAAAGGACCGTCGTTGGGATACGTGGCGACGGTCGCCTCTTGAGGTGGCAGACTAGGTCAAGTCTGCCCGCAAGCGACCAACCCAGGATACCGCCCGACCTCCTGGTGTAATAGGGTTACCGCGGCAGTGGGGTCCCTGCCGTGCTTGTGGACTATTTAATTACCCCATACTCGTGGGATCAATATGCAGAATTCTAACAAATCCCAAAAAGACGTAGTGCCCGAGAAGGGCGGAGATGTCGTTAGGTCCGAGAAGGACGGAGTTGAGAGTAGGTCCAAGAAGGACGGAGTTGAGAATAGGTCCGAGATGGATGGAGTTTTAATGTCTGAAAAGGACCGCATAATCTGGTCCTCGAAGGACTTTTCCGATGAGGCAATATCTGAGTCATCTGGAAGTGACGTAGCACTCTCTGATTCAAGGTCTTTCTTTACGAAGGCCTCGCTGGGGAAACGTTCCCGTCGACAAGAGTCCGGAGACTCAGGCTCCCAGACAGAAGGGCGGCCGGTCAGAAAGGCAACAACTGCGAAGAGAGGCCGTGGCCGCCCCCCAACTACTGGAGAGTATGTCGGTTTGGCAGCCGCTAAAAAGCAGCTTGCTGAAGCAAAACGCATAGAATTGCAGCTGCAACTGGAAGAAGAAATTGTGGCTAAGGCTGCAAAGTCCCGGGATACTCGGACTGCACTTTATGCCCTCAAGGCTACTGGCAAGACCAGTGAAGAGGAGCTACCGGCAGCTAAACTCCTAAAAATGGCTGAAAAGGAAGCTGACCTTATTATAGAGGTCGCTTGCAAGTCCTCTAACCTTAAAGGGACTTACCAAAAGGTACTAAAGCAGGCGGCCTCTTCCCTTAAAGAAATCGTATCAGTGGCTATAAGTCGCTCCGTCACTGAAGAGACGGAGAGATTAGAGGCGACTATAGACCACCAACAGCGGCAGATAGAAGCTCAAGCGGAAGAGCTTGAGAAGCTGAAATCCGAAATGTTGGAGCTTCGAAAATTGCTTTCGGACAATTCGCGTAGAGAAAACACGGTCGAGGTTCCAGAAGTAGAAATGGAATCTTCTATGGTTCGTGTTTCAGGAGGCAATACTACTGAGCCTGCCACTCAATATCCTGCGTCGCCCTCTATGCTTGACAAGTTCATGCATAGAGTGATGACTGAGGTGGGCACTATGCTCAATGCTAGGCTTGACGGACTTGAGAACAGGCTTCTGCCTGAGGTACGGCTTCGTCCGTCGCTAGCGGCAGACAAGAAAAAGAAGTCAGTCCCAACTTTGCCCAAGACTAAAAAGGGTAAGGCTAAGCATTCCTCTCCAATCAACAGTGCTTTGCTGGACCCCTCAGTACCATCCACCTCCACTCATGTACCAGAGGAGGATCTCATGCTGCCGACGACTACCCTGGCCAACGAAGGCTGGTCCACGGTCGTCAAGAAAGGCAGGAAACGAGAAGAGGTGAAAGCCCAAGATTCTGCCCCGAAGGCAAAGACCAAGCAGCCTGCGGCGCATGCAACCACACCAAAGGCGGCTCAAAAGACGGCTCGAAAGCCGAAATTGGTGGCCCCAAAAGCAGCTGCAGTGGTCATCACTATCACCCCTGAGGCAGCTGCAAAAGGTGAAACCTACTGCACGGTACTAGAACGTGCTCGTAGGACAGTCGACACGAGCCAACTTGGCATAACCGCCATCAAATGTCGGCAGACTGCTACAGGAGCCAGGATGTTTGAGATTCCTGGTCCTCAGAACAATGAAAAGGCCGATCTTTTCGCAATGAAATTAAGAGAGGCCATTTCAGATGTTGCGACTATTGCTAGGCCCGTTAAGACTGCCGAGCTCAAGATTTCTGGCTTGGATGACTCCATCACCAAGTCGGAACTGACGAGGACCTTGGCAACTAAGGGTGGATGTTCGGAGGACACAATCAAGGTCGGGAACATTCGTCCTGGCCCTGGAGGTGCCGGATCGTGCCTGATTAAGTGTCCAGTCACAGCTGCAAAGGCTGTGATACAGGGTGGCCGTCTCCTCATAGGTTGGAGCTCGGCCCAAATCCAGATGTTAGAGGCCCGACCAATGCGCTGTTTTAAGTGCCTTGGAACCGGACATATGCGTCCAAGTTGCCCGTCCTCTGTTATCAGGGAGAATTTGTGCTTCCGCTGTGGATGTGAGGGGCACAACTCTACGAGCTGCAAAGCAACGCCTAAATGTGCAGTGTGCACAGAGGCTAAAAAACCGGCTGGACACGTAATGGGTGGGAGACATTGTAATCCCCCACCCAAAAAAGGCAGAGCCCAGGTGCCGACCCCACCTGTTGCGCCTACCGCACACACAAGTGCGACAGTTGATGCTGAAATGTCTGATTAATGGCTCTCAGCATCAACAAAAACGCGCGTGTGCTTCAGGCCAATCTGAACCACTGTGCTAGGTCCCAAGACCTGTTTGTTCAGGTCATGGCAGAATGGTCCATTGACATTGGCGTCGCCTCTGAGCCGCTCATGGTCCATGACAGGCCAAACTGGCTAGGAGATCGTGACGGCCTCGTGGCCATTGTCTCCCAGTCATACGCGGACTCCCCACCTCTTTTCCTTAAAGAGAAGGGCCCAGGCTACGTAGTGGCTGCATGGGAGGAATTCGTCATTGTTGGGATATACTTCTCATCTACCCGTCCGCTGGCAGAGTTCGAAAATTTCCTCGCACTGCTGCTGGCGGTGGTGTCACGTCAACAGCCCAATAACATCTTGGTGCTCGGTGACTTCAACGCCAAGTCTACCATGTGGGGAAACCCAACAACTGACAACAAAGGCAGAGCAGTTGAGTCATGGGCGGCTGCTAGCGGACTGTCTCTTCTTAACAGGGGAACAGTCCATACATGCGTTCGACGGCAGGGAGGGTCGATAGTGGACCTTACGTTCGCTTCCCCTGCTCTCGCAACGCATATCAAAGGGTGGCATGTCATAACTCATACGGAAAGCCTATCGGACCATCGGTTCATTAGGTTCGAGGTAGATGCCCAACGTTGTCAGAGGTCAAGAACACCTCGACCTCACTTCCCTCGCTGGGCACTCACTCGCCTGGACAAGGACATGGCAACTGAGGCAGCCATTGTTCAAGAATGGTTCTCAGTCGCTGCCACTGGCCACAACATCGACACCTCTGCGGTGCGTTTGCGTGACTCCTTTACGGAGATTTGCGATGCGTCTATGCCGCGTGCTCGCGCACCACCAAAACGGAAGACCGTATATTGGTGGACGCAGGAAATTGCAGATCTCCGTACAGCATGTACATCTGCCCGGAGAGCATTTGCGAGGAGTCGAAGACGTCGTCGCCGTGACCTTGCTGCTGAGGATCGTCTTTACGAGGCTTATCAGCAGGCCAAGCGATCTCTTCAGGCAGCTATTAGTAGTGCCAAAGACCGCTGTCGAGCAGAAATGCTGCAAACACTTGATGACGACCCCTGGGGTAGACCGTATAGAGCCGCACGCAATAAATTGCGTGCGATTGGTCCTCCATTGACCTCAACATTGGAACCTAATCTGCTGGATAGGATAGTTCATAACCTGTTTCCAGGCACATTAGAGTTCACCCCACCAAACATGTCTTGCCACTCAGTGGTCAACACGGATCAGACCCCAATTCCGCCAGTCACCGAAGGCGAAATGAATGCGGCCTTTCAATGTCTGCGTCTAAAAAGGACTGCTCCCGGACCTGATGGGATCCCTGCGCGTGTCCTGGATATCGCGGCGGTACAGCTCGGTTCTCGAATTCGGGAACTCTTCGACGCGTGTTTTACAGCCGGAAAGTTCCCGAAAATCTGGAAGGATGGTCAGCTTTGTTTGCTGAGAAAAGAAGGACGTCCCGCAGACTCTCCGAGTGCATATCGCCCGATAATTCTCTTGGGTGAAGACGCCAAGACGTTTGAGCGCGTTGTGGCAGAGCGCATTGTTGATCACTTGTCCTCGGCTGGACCGGATCTTTCCGAATTCCAGTTCGGTTTCAGGGCGGGTCGGTCAACAATAGACGCGCTATCGAGACTGAGGACCATCGTCGAGGAAGCAATTGGCAGGTCAGAATGGGTGTTGGCTGTATCTTTTGATATAGCCAATGCCTTTAACACTATTCCACACGCAACTATACTAGAGGCACTTCGATATCATAGAGTGCCCCAGTACCTCCAGCGTCTCCTGGCTGACTATTTAGAGAATCGCGAGGTCCTCTACATCGGCCGTGACGGGAGTATTCGCTCCCACAGGGTGGAGTCTGGTGTTCCACAGGGGTCGGTCCTAGGTCCTCTCCTGTGGAACATCGGGTTCGATTGGGTTTTGCGCGGTGCTCTTCTTCCCGGGATGAAAGTCACCTGCTATGCAGATGACACTTTGCTTACAGCCCGAGGGAAGACATATCGGGAGGCAGCCCAGCTTGCCTGCGTTGGTGGTAAACTTATTGCGGACCGTATAACGCAACTCGGACTAAAGGTGGCACTTGACAAAACCGTGGCTATTGCGTTTCACGGTCCAAGAAAGCGCACACCCACAGACGCGCACGTGACGGTCAATGGTATCAGAATCGAAGTGAAAACAGAGATGAAATACCTTGGCCTCATTCTAGACAGTCGGTTGAATTTTGGTGCACATCTCGAACAACTAGCACCAAGACTTCTTCGCGCGGCTGGATCTTTGAGCTGGTTGTTACCAAACCTTGGTGGCCCGAGTGCCTTATGTCGACGACTATATGCAGGAATAATAAAGAGCATGGCACTGTATGGTGCTCCGATCTGGGCTAATTGCCTCAACAAAAACAACATCGTCCACCTGCAGAGACCACAACGGGCTATTGCTCAGAGAGTGGCTCGATGCTACGGCACCGTGGCTCGCTCAGTGGCATGTGCACTCGCAGGAACCCCGCCCTGGAATCTTGAGGCGGAGGTCCTAGCTGCAGTGTACCACTGGAGGGCAGAGCAGCGCGCCCACGGGGACAATCCTGCCCCTGAGGAAATAAACGCAGTCAGACGAGAGGCACAGACTGAGTTGTTGCGTCTCTGGAAGCTTGAGCTGTCCTTTTCCGCCTCAGGAAGACGAATGCTAGAAGCCTTGGCCCCTATTTTTGATGTGTGGCTTAGAAGACGACACGGCTTCCTCACCTTCCGTCTGGTGCAAATCCTTACTGGACATGGCTGTTTCGGCCATTATCTGCACCGGATCGGAAGGGAAGAAACGTCAAGGTGCCATGATTGCGGTGCAGCAGATGACACGGCAGAGCACACTCTCAAAGAGTGCAGTGCTTGGGAGGAGCAGCGCCGCACTCTCAGCACAGTTATCGGTGTAGACCTCTCGCTGCCTAAAGTGGTTGAGGCCATGGTAGGCAGCGAGACAGCTTGGGAAGCAGTAGCCTCTTTTGCGGAGGACGTCATGTTACGCAAAGAGGTGGCGGAACGAGAGCGAGAAGAAAGTTCTTCTGCTGTAACGCTTCGCCGACGTCGCAGGGGCCGGAGGAAGAGGTTGCAAGACCGACTCCATCCCCCAAGTGGTGGCGCGCGGGTGCTAGGAAATGGGTCTCCTCCACTCGCATTGCACATGCCTCCATTGCAGACGGACGGGAATGTCCCCGCACTCCGCTGCATTCCTGTTAATGCTCCATCGAACACCAGGGGCGCACAGCCGGGCCTGCTAAGGCGGGCAGTCACTGACGAGGTCGCGGTCGTATCTTTAAGGCTTCCCGCAACCTCGTCACAAAGCGAACCCTCCCACATTACACAGTCACCGTTGTCTGACTCAGACGACCCTGACTGGACCTGGGATGGTGGCGGTTTTGAAAGTGACTAAGGGGAATACCGTTGGTTTTAGTGGGTAGTAGAAATCCTGTGGTCTGAGTCCCACACACCCCCCCAGTCGCCCAGATGGGGGACCGTGCGTAAAAGCATTTCCAACGTAAAAAAAAAAAAAAAAAAAAAAAAAAAAAAGGTTAGGTTAGGTTCCCCCCCGAATTGGAATGTGCCTTGTCGTGGCGGGGGGGCTCAGTAACCCGTTGCAATCCAGCAACGGGCGAAGCCAAAACATTCCTCTGGTTGGGGCGCGCTGCGTCTGTCCCGTATCGGGCGGCAGTCGTGCTTCGTCGGTGCCCTGTGTCTGACCCATAGTGGGCGGCAGGGTGCCCTTTGCTTGTTGGGGCGGGCTGCGTCTGTCCCGTATCGGGCGGCAGTCTGCTTCGTCGATGCCCTGTGTCTGACCCATAGTGGGCGGCAGGGTATCCTTCGGTGGTTGGGGTGCGACTTGTCTGTCCCCAATGGGATGGCAGTCGTGCTTCGTCGGTGCCCTGTGTCTGACCCATAGTGGGCGGCAGGGTGCCCTTTGGTGGTTGGGGTGGGCTGCGTCTGTCCCGTATCGGGCGGCAGTCGCGCCTCGTTGGTGCCCTGTGTCTGACCCATAGTGGGCGGCAGGGTACCTATTTTGGTGGCTGGGGCGCGCTGCGTCTGTCCCGTATCGGGCGGCAGTTGCGCCTCGTCGGTTCCCTGCGTCTGACCCAGAATGGGCGGCAGGGATACCTCGCTGGGGGGTTTGGGGTGCACTGTGTCTGTCCGGTAGCCGGCGGCAGTGACACCTGACAGGGGAGCCCAACCCCTGAAAAAATGGGACGACGATGTGGAGTCATCGGTGAAAGCGGAAATGGAAGACAGCAATTGTAAATGTGGTCCCCAGGTGGGTACGTCGGCAGATGCCGGGAAATCCCACCCCTCCACCTCGGTGGAGGGCCGCCCCTCGTACTCTGGGGGGGGCAACAATTGCTCCGTAGGCCAGCAATTCGCTGGCCTTCGTAAACACGACCTTAGCAAAACTACACGGACTTCTGATACAGCCGACTTTGAACCCGGTCGTAAAACGGGTTCAGAAGGGGATAGTTCTCTCGCCGAGGAGCTTAGCTCTGGATCGGCGATGAGTGTTGCGGAGTCTCTAGGGACTCAAGGGTGGCTGTGGCAGCGGAAACGCAGCCGCTCGGAAAGGGCGACGTCGGACGACGACAGCAGCTCTGCGTCGGAGCCTGTAAAGGCTCCGAAAGTTTCTACCGCCCGCCGAGGCAGAGGCCGACCGCCCACCACTGGGCAATACGTCGGCCTCGCCAAGGCCAAGGCGGAATTGGTGGCGGCTCAGCGCGCGGAGATGGAGCTCCGCGCTGAGCACGCAAACCGCGTGCTCCCCGAACTCTGGCTGTGGTCCTGAAACTGCAGCCAGAGGCAGTGAAGAAGGGCGTCACCTACGCCGCAGCTCTGTCCGAGGCCAAGAAGAAGGTCGATCTTCAAAGCCTCGGAATAGAGTCCGTCAGGTTTAGGGTGTCCGCCACCGGGGCTAGGGTCCTGGAGGTGCCCGGTGCTACTAGCACCGACAAGGCGGACGCGTTGGCGGACAAGCTGCGTGCCGCCCTTGGGGAGGACGTGGTGGTGTCCAGGCCCACCAAATGCGCGGAGCTGCGAGTGTCCGGGTTGGACGATGCAGTCTCCGCCGCAGACGTCGCGGCGGTAATTGCCAAGAATGGCGGATGCCCAATTGCATCCGTCAAGACTGGCGAAATCCGCCGAGACAATTCGGGTCTGGGCACGCTCTGGCTGAGCTGCCCGGTGGCTGCCGCCAATAAGGTGGCTGATGGCAGGCGTTTGCTTGTCGGCTGGGTGTCGGCGAAGGTCTCGCTCCTCGAAGCGAGACCTCTGCGCTGCTTCCGGTGCCTGCAACTCGGGCATGTCCGGGAGCAGTGCAGCAGTCCGGTTGACCGCAGCAGTAATTGTTACCGCTGCGGAAAGCCGGGCCACGTCGCCCGCGACTGCAACGCCGCCGCTGCACACTGCACTGTGTGCGCGGCTGCCAAGAAGCCGGCCAATCACAGGCTGGGGGGCAAATCGTGCCATGCCCCTCGGCCTAAAAGGCGGCTACCACCACCGACTGCATCCTCAACGCAGTCGGCCAGCGGCAGCTCAGCTGGAGTGTCCGGGGACGGACTTGTGGCCATGGAATCCTAGTCATGGACCACAAGCTCCGATTCCTCCAGGCGAATATCGAACACGCCGCCAGAGCTCAGGACCTCCTGTTCCAGAGCTTGGCGGAGTGGTCGATAGACGTGGCCGTGATCTGCGAGCCGTACTATGTCCCCCCCGGTGCGAACTGGGTTCGGGACAATGACGGCTCCGTCGCGATCGTCCGATGGGGCGCGGCGAACTCCCCACCCTTCGAAAAGGTAGCGAAGGGTCCGGGATACGTCGCTGTGTGGTTTGAGGATTTTGTAGTCGTCGGTGGCTACTTTTCCCCGAACCGCACACTCGCCGAGTTCGAGATTTATCTCGGACGGGTGGGCGCCTTAATCGGCCAATGCCACCCTCGCCAAGTACTCCTCGCTGGCGACTTCAATGCCTGGAATACGGCTTGGGGTTCCGTCAGAACGGACGTGTTTGGCGAGGCACTGGAGGAGTTTGCCCTCGGACAAGGGTTGGCCCTTCTCAACCGGGGATCGATGAGCACGTGCGTGCGACCCCAGGGCGAGTCGATCGTGGACATCACGTTCGCGAGTCCCGCCCTGGCGCGCCGTGTTCGGGACTGGGGAGTGGTGGATACGGCGGTGTTGTGTGATCACCGATACATTCGGTTCGATCTCGCAGCCGTATCCCCGTCAGATCCAGCCGGTCCCTTCCGGCCCCCGGTTGACGACGGCCCGAGGTGGCAGTTGAGGCACCTCGACAGGGACCTCGCGAAGGAAGCTGCAATTGTGCAATCGTGGGTGTCCGCGCCTGTGGGCCCCGTTGTGGTGGAGGACGAGGCGGAATGGCTGCGGGGCGCGTTGTCGCAGGTTTGCGACGCGTCAATGCCCCGAGCCAGGCGTCGTCCTCCGAAGCCCCAGGTGTACTGGTGGTCCACCGAGCTCACGAATTTGCGTGCAGCTTGTGTGGTCGCACGACGCCAGTACACCAATTACAGGCGGCGGCGGATGCGGGAGGAGAATGTGATTGCACTCCTGCATGCTTCCTTCAAGGAGTCCCGGCGGCAGCTGAAGGCAGCGATCGGCAGGGCTAAGGCTCTTGCGAGGGAGGAGTTGCTGGGGACGTTGAACCGCGACCCGTGGGGGAGGCCGTACAGGTTGGCGATGTGCAAACTTCGCCCCTGGGCACCCCCACTCACGCGAAGTCTCCAGCCGCAAATCCTGGACAGAGTCGTTGCGGCCCTGTTTCCGCGGACGGGGGACCATCCCAGTCCCCCCATGATGCCTTCGGTTGCCGCGGAGCCCGGCCCGGATGTGGCGCCATCAGTGACCCCGGGAGAGCTGGGAGCTGCGGTGTTGCGGCTGCGAGCCAAAAACACCGCCCCCGGTCCTGACGGCGTACCCGGCCGGGTGTTGGTCTTGGCCATGGATGCCCTCGAGCCTCGTCTGAGGAGACTCTTCGACGCCTGTCTGGCCCTAGGCCAGGTTCCACAGCGGTGGAAGACAGGTCGTCTTGTTCTCCTCAGAAAGGAAGGGCGTCCGGCGGAATCCCCATCTGCGTACCGCCCGATAGTGATGCTCGACGAGGACGCCAAACTCTTTGAGAGAGTTGTGGCCGCCCGGATCGTCGAGCACCTAGAGGATGTCGGACCGGATCTGGCAGACTGCCAGTTTGGATTCCGCAGGGGTAGGTCTGCCGTAGACGCGATTCAGCGGGTTAAGTCCTTGGCGCAGGACGCGATCGCCCGGGGTGAGGTCGTGTTGGCGGTGTCTCTGGACATCGCCAACGCATTTAACTCCCTCCCCTGGAGCTGCATCAGGGAGGGGCTCCGATTCCACGGAGTTCCTCCGTACCTGCGCCGGGTCGTCGGGGACTACCTGTCTGGGCGTGCGGTGGAATACCCCGGTCGAGACCGGTGGTGTCGGCGGGAGATGTCGTGCGGCGTTCCTCAGGGGTCGGTACTAGGCCCACTCCTCTGGAACATCGGCTACGACTGGGTGCTGCGAGGAGCCACAGTGCCGGGTGTCGGCGTAGTGTGTTACGCGGACGACACCTTGGTCACTGCCCGAGGCAAAAGCCACAGGGATGCTTCCTTGCGCGCCACCGCCGGCGCGGCATTCGTGGTGGGCCGCATACGGCGATTGGGTTTGCGGGTGGCGCTCGAAAAGTCCGAGGCCGTGGTTTTCCATGGCCCGCGGAACGCGCCGCCCCGGGGTGCCCATATCGTCGTGTCCGGAGTCCGCATCGACGTGAGGCCGTCGATGCGCTATCTGGGACTCGTCCTGGATAGCCGGTGGAACTTCGGCCCCCACTTCGAGTGCCTTGAGCCTCGGCTGCTGAGGGCGGCTGCGGCCCTGGGAAGGCTGCTGCCGAATCTCGGTGGACCTGAGACGTCGTGTCGGCGTCTCTACGCGGGAATCGTGAGATCGATGGCCCTGTATGGTGCCCCTGTGTGGGCCGGCAGCGCCCTGATTCGCAGCAATATCGCCCGCTTGACGCGAGTCCAGCGGGTGATGGCGATCAGGGTGGTACGGGGTTATCGCACGATCTCGGGTGAGGCATCTTGCGTGCTGGCGGGTACTATTCCCTGGGACCTGGAAGCGAGAGCCCTCGCGTCGCTCTACGAGTGGCGCGTGGAGGCGCTCCGGGCCAGGGGTCACCCACCTGCACTGCAGGAACAGGAGGGGCACAGAGCTGAGCTGCGCCAACGGGCTACCGAAGCGTGGGAGTCCAGGCTGGCGCTTTCGAGCGCCGGACTCTGGACTATCGAGGCAATTCGTCCGGTCTTCCAGCAGTGGTTGGGTAGGCGACACGGTTTCCTGACCTACCGTCTGACGCAGGTGCTCTCGGGACATGGTTGTTTCGGGAGTTACCTGTTTCGGATCGGTCGGGAACCGACTGCCAGGTGCCACCACTGCGACGATTGCCTCGACGAGACGGCCCAGCACACGCTGGAGGTATGCCCGGCGTGGGATGCGGAGCGCAGCGCGCTCGGCTCTGTATTGGGTGCCGAAATCTCGCTCCCGACCGTGGTTCGCGCTATGGTCGAGAGTGAGAGATCGTGGCAGGCGGTGCGATCCTTCTGCGAGGCCGTAATGCTCGCGAAGGAGGCGGCGGAGAGGGCGAGGGAAGATGATGCATCCTCCCTTCCGCTTCGTCGCCGTCGCACGGGACGCCGGAGGGCGGCTTTCGTTGCCGAAAGCCTCCCTCTCCCGCAGTCCCATTAGCCTTCGGTGGCGGGTTCGGGGGAATCCGCTTCCGGTCCAGGGCTCGAGATGGCGCGTGCGCTTCCTGCGCACCATCTCACGAGGGACGACTAGAGAGGGACCCCTCCCTCTCGGGACGTCGCCGGCGCTGCACAGAGCGCCGGCCAACGCTGTCGGGCCGCGAACGAATGCGCAAGCTCCTCGTGACCCGACTCCGTGCGTCCAGACGGAAGCCGCAGGTTTTTAGTCGGTAAGAGTCCGGCATAACCCGACCTCGGCCCCCGCTGGGGTAGGGTATCCATGAGGATTTTCCTGCGATAAAAAAAAAAAAAAAAAAAAAGGTTAGGTTAGGTTCCGCGGACCTGCTTGGTTGTCCAAGTGGGAGGGGAGGTGATACCCCTACGCGGCGCGTCTCCGGGTGGCGGATAGGAGGCCACTCTTCTCACTCTTCTTTATGAAGAGTGGTCCAGAGTGGTAGGGGCTTTTTCTATTTGAAAGGGCCCCCGCGGACCAAACACTGGGGAGGGGGGAAAGGTTGGGGTGGGCTGCGTCTGTCCCGTATCGGGCGGCAGTCCTGCCTCGTCGGTGCCCTGTGTCTGACCCATAGTGGGCGGCAGGGCGCCCTTTGGTGGTTGGGGCGGGCTGCGTCTGTCCCGTATCGGGCGGCAGTCTGCTTCGTCGGTACCCTGCGTCTGACCCATAGTGGGCGGCAGGGCACCCTTTGGTGGTTGGGGCGGGCTGCGTCTGTCCCGTATCGGGCGGCAGTCTGCTTCGTCAATTCATCGGCGGAACGCGGGGCATTTGTTTGTTCTGCGTTGATTTTGGGAGTTTTGGTCGGCGTGGGCTTTTGTCCGGACCATGGAGGTGTTGACTGCCGGGGCTTTTGTCCGGGTCAAGGGTGGTGGGCGCGGCGTGCACTCACACTGCCACCGCGCTGGCATTCAATTGCCACCATCACCGAAACCGTAGTCCGTTGGAGTGTCGTGGATCATGTCTCGCGGCTTCGACGGAACGGGGGTCTTGGCTTAACCGCCTGGACCGCGAGGAGTAAACCTCTCTAAAAAATCCCTAAAGGGCCGTTATTGGGAGACGTGGTAACGGCCGCCCTCCGGGGTGGTAGCTGAGGCACAGCTACCTGCAAGCGCCAACCCAGGGGTTTTCCCGCCCCCCTGGCGTATTTGTGGTCACGGTTTTAGGCACAGGGTCCCTGCCGCCGTGGAAATTTAGGTACCCCATACTCGTGGGAATAATATGAAGAAGAACAAAAAAACCACTGACGTTAGGCCCGCGAAGGGCGGAGTTAAAGATGAAGGTGGCTTCCGTGCCCTTAGGCAGAGGAAGGTAGTGCGGAGAGAGGATTCGGCTTTGAGGAGTCGGTCTGGGAGTAGTAGCTCCGGAGGAGCAAGGACAGTTTCGAGGGCATCGGTGCTCTCTGAAACTGTGAACGAAACGGCTAGGAAATCGGATCACGATTGCACGCGATTTGGTGAAGCGAGGAGCGGAAGTGAGGTGGAGGAGATGTCTACCAACTCGTCCGACACTGAGGGGAGTGTGTCCCGCCAAATCTTGGCGGTGGGCAAGAAACGTCAGCGCCAAGCTAGGACAAATAGTTCTAGCAGCGGCAAAGACGCGGTTGGAGGAGAAGCTGCCAAAACCAGTGGCAAGCCAGCGGGCAAGAAGGGACGTGGTAGGCCTCCTACCACGGGAGAGTATGTTGGTCTCGCACAGGCCAAACTGAACTTAATGAAGGCCCAAAGAGAGGAGCTCGAGTTGGCGACAAACTTGGCAATCGCAGAGTCCACCAAGACGCTGGGTGCGTCGGCGGGCACAGTGAAGGGTCGAGTCCAAGCGAGCCTGGACTTGATTCTGGAGGTGGCGGCTAAGTCCGGGAACCTTAAGGGCACTTGTGTTAATGCTCTTAAGAAGGCCACGGCGCAGATCCGGGAAGAAATGGCCTCCATTTACGAGAGGACTCAGTCCGAAGAGGTGGCAGCTCTCCGGGCTGAAAACGCCCGCCTCACTGCGGAACATGCAGAGCGTATGGAGGCCGTGAGGGAGGAGAACGCTCGCCTCAGCGCGCAGGTCGAAACCCTCCGCGCTGAAATGGCGACATGGCGCTTGGAGATGGAGACGGCCCGCACCTCGGCCCTGGTAGCGCCTCGGCCGGCGTGCCAGGCTAGGGAGGAAACTCGGCCTGCGAGAACTGCTCCACCTGAAGAGGAGCTCAGGGCAGGTATCGTCCGGGAGTGTGGCGCAATGATGCGCTCCATGCTGGAGAGCATCAGTGGCCGGCTCCTCCCGGAAAAAAGGCTGCGTCCACCTCTGAAGGCGGATGCTAGGACGGAGACGATTTCTTCGGTGTCCCCTGCACAGTCGGCGCCGAAGAGCCAGAAAAGGGGTAAGGCACCTACCCGGGTACCAGATCCCGAACACGAGTCACGCCCGAGCACCTCCACGGTCCAACCTGATAGCTGGACCACGGTGGTGCGCAAAGGCAAGAGGAAAAAGACGGCGAATGCCCCGGAACCACGCGCCGCTCCGGCGACGTCCCCGAAGAAAAAGGCGAGGAGAAGGCCAGCTAGGGGCAGTGCAAGGCCAAGGACAGCAGCGGTGGTAATCACCCTGTTGCCTGAGGCTACTGAGACGGGCCTGACTTACGAGAGGGTACTCAGGGAGGCAAGAGTAGGCATTGATTTGACTTCCCTGCAGATCGACGACGGACTCCGCGTCCGCTCGGCTGCTACGGGGGCTCGAGTCCTGGAGATCCCCGGCAAGGAGAGCGGCAGCAAAGCGGACTCCCTGGCTGCCAAGCTAAGGGAGATATTCCCGGAGACCATCCGGATCACCCGGCCCGTGAAATGCATCGACTTGTGCGTTTCCGGGCTGGACGACTCGGTGTCTGGCGTGGACCTGGCGGCTGCCATCTCCCGGGATGGGAAATGCCCAGTCGACCAGGTGAGAGTTGGGCCGATCAGGTCTGGATTGTTCGGCGCAGGCAGTGCCGTCATCCAGTGCCCGATCGAAGCGGCCAAAGTAATTGCCGCTAAAGGGCGCCTTCTCGTCGGGTGGAGTGCTGCGCGGGTGCGAACACTGGACCCCCGGCCCATGAAGTGCTTCAAGTGCTTCGAGATTGGCCATACGGGGGTCCAATGCCAGTCCAAGGTGGACCGCAGCCAGAATTGCTTCCGATGTGGTGAAGCAGGCCACAGGGTGGCTGAATGCAGCAACGAGCTGAATTGCCCGATTTGCAAGGCAGCAGGGAGGACGGCGAATCACACGCCAGGGGGTCGCAAATGCGCACGCCCTAAGAAGGGTAGAGGATGGCCTAGAATGACCCCAGCCGTCCCTCTACAGTCCAGGGAGCCGCCTACGGAGGCGATGTTGACCGGTCATTAATGGCGTGCCAACATCGCTTCCTCCAGGCAAATCTAAACCACTGTGCCGGTTCGCAGGACCTGTTCCTGCAATCCGTGCTACAGTGGTCGGTTGATGTGGCGGTAATATCGGAGCCATACTACGTCTCCTCCCAGCCAAACTGGGTGGGGGCCACGGATGGCTCCGTGGTGATTATTGCCGCTTCCGGCCCGGACACCTTGCCCCTCTCCATCAGGGAGCGAGAGCCTGGCATAGTGGCAGCTGTGTGGAGTGACTTCCTGGTCATCGGGGTCTATTTTTCCCCGAACAGACCACTCGTCGAATACGAGCTGTTCCTCGACCGGGTTGGGGCGGTGGTGAGACGAGCGGCACCTATGCCGGTAATTGTCCTCGGCGATTTCAACGCCCACAGCACGAGTTGGGGATCCCCGGAGACCGACGATCGTGGAGAGGCGGTAGACGTGTGGACGTCAGCTTGCGGCCTTGTGCTGCTAAACCAAGGCTCTGTCAACACGTGCGTGCGACGACGGGGAGGGTCAATAGTAGACTTAACGTTTGCTAGCCCCGTTCTCGCTACGCGCGTGTTGAACTGGCGGGTCCTGGATAATGAGGAGACCTTATCAGACCACCAATACATAGGGTTTGTGGTCTCCTCCTTGTCCAGTATCGACTTCACTCAACGAAGGGTGGAGGGTCGGAATGCGGCCTTCCCGAGGTGGGCTCTATCCCGCCTTGACGATGAGCTGTTGGTAGAGGCGGCAATCGTCCAGTCCTGGGCCATGCGGCCGTTTGGGCCGAATGAGGTGAACGAGGGGGCGCTTAAATTTCGGGGGGCGCTTACGCATATATGCGACGCTTCCATGCCCCGAACCAAGAGTTTTGCTCCGAGGAGGCAAGTATACTGGTGGACTGACGAAATAGCGGCTCTTCGGACCCGCAGCAACGCAGCTCGTCGTCAGTTCACTAGATACCGAAGGCGGCCTAACCGGAACGAGGAGTTTGAGGACCTGCTCCATGAAGCACATCTTGAGGCCAAAAAAGAGCTTCAACTGGCCATAAGCAGGTCCAAGGAATCCAAACGGAGGGAGATGCTGGAGGGGCTTGATCGAGACCCATGGGGTCGCCCGTACCGAGCGGCGCGTAATAAACTACGCACTCAGGCCCCTCCAGTCACGGAGACCATGCATCCCCAACTGATGGGGGAAGTGATGTCGGCCCTGTTCCCGGACGGGCCGGCTCTCGTCCCACCGACGATGACGGAGGAACCTGTCGAGGAAATCGACCAGGTTGGTGAGGTTCCACCCATCGAGCAGTCCGAGATTGCAATAGCAGTAATAAGGCTCCAGGCGAAGAACACCGCTCCCGGGCCGGATGGAGTTCCGGGCCGGGTATTGGGCGAGTTGAGGGCCCACATTACCGGGCTCTTCGACGTATGTCTCGCGTCATGTCGGTTCCCGGCTTGCTGGAAAGAGGGCAGGCTCGTGCTCCTGAGGAAAGACAGGCGTCCGGCAGAGTCTCCTTCTGCCTTCCGCCCAATCGTGCTGCTGGACGACACGGGAAAGCTCTTCGAGCGCATCATCGCCTGCCGTGTCGTCAAGCATCTCCGAGAGGTGGGTCCGGATCTGGCGGAATGCCAGTATGGGTTTAGGGAGAGGCGATCGACGATCGACGCTATACTGTGCGTCAAAGGTCTCTCGGACGAGGCGGTGGCCAAGGGCGGCGGCTTGATGGCGGTCTCGTTGGATATTTCGAACGCCTTCAATTCGTTGCCCTTTGCCTGTATCGAGGAGGCACTTAAATACCATCGCGTGCCACTCTACCTGCGGAGGTTAGTCACTGACTATCTCCGGGACAGAGTGGTGATGTTCGTAGGGAGGGATGGCAGCGTCGATCGCCGATCGGTCCAGTGTGGTGTTCCGCAGGGGTCGGTTCTTGGGCCACTCTTGTGGAACATAGGTTTCGATTGGACCCTTCGAGGAGACCTACCCACGGGAGTGGAAGTCGTGTGTTATGCAGATGACACGCTGGTCACGGCCCGGGGGAAGAACTACGAAGAAGCGTCCAGGCTCGCAGTTGCTGGCACGCAAATTATCATCGGGCGAATCGAAGCGTTGGGCCTAAGGGTGGCCCTCGCAAAAACCGAGGCTTTGTACTTCCATGGGCCTCGGCGGGGGCCTCCTGAAGGTGCCAACGTTATGATAGGAGGAATGCAGATCGGAGTGAAGTCCCAGATGAAGTATCTTGGACTTCACCTCGATCCACGGTGGAACTTCCGGGAGCATTTTAACCGACTGGCTCCGAAGCTCCACGGGGCCGCTTCGGCCCTAGGCAGGCTTCTCCCGAATGTGGGTGGACCAAGTAGGACCTGCCGGCGACTGTACGCCGGCATAGTGAGGTCCATTGCAATGTACGGGGCACCTGTGTGGTTCGGGGCCCTGACTCGCCCGAATAAGGCCAAGCTGTTTGCAGCGCAGCGGGTCATGGCCATCAGGGCTATACGTGGCTACCGCACAGTATCGCATGAGGCGGCGTGCGCACTTGTAGGAACGCCCCCCTGGGATCTCGACGCAGAGATCCTAGCGGAGGCGTACTTCCAACGGAGGGAGCGGGAGACCGAGGGCGTGTCGAGATGGATGCGGCGGGCCCAAGAAAGGCGGCTGCATGCCTGGGAGGAACGGCTTGCAGAGCCATCCGCGGGCGACTGGACCGTGAGTGCTGTTCGCCCGGTGCTAAAGCAGTGGGTGAACAGACGTCACGGCTCACTCACATACCGGCTGGTGCAGATTCTGTCGGGGCACGGCAGCTTCGGCCGATATCTGTGCCACATAGTTGGTAGGGAGCCCCTGGCGATGTGTCATCACTGTGGTGACAGAGATGACACTGCCGAACACACGCTCAGGGCATGTCCGGCGTGGGCGCAGGAGCGGGCGGCTCTGATCGCCGTTATTGGAGGAGACCTCTCCTTGCCGGCCGTGGTCAAGGCCATGGTCGGTGACGCGAGGTCATGGGAAGCGATGGTCTCCTTTTGCGAAGCAGTAATGCTCCAAAAGGAGGCCGCGGAAAGGACTCGCGAGGATGATCCCCTCTCGGCTCCGATCCGCCGTAGACGGCCTGGGCGCCGACGGAGGGCTTACGCCCTAATGTCATAATCCTGGCGACGACAAACCTCGGGTGGCGGAAGCAGGGACTTTTCCGTCACTCGATGTCACGAAGGCACGTGGTCTTCCAAATGTTCCGGAAGACCACGTAAGCCAAGGAGCGCAGGGTGTTAACAGCTTTCACCCTGTTTTCTCGGAGGCTCTGCACTGCGCGGAGAACGTCCGCGGCACGTGGAAGAATGCAAAAGCGTACCCATGTGCCGCATCACGGGCAAGGTCGGGACATCGAGGGGTTTTAGCCAGTAGGAGTCTGGCATAACCCCGCCACGTCCCCGCGTGCCTGGGTATCCACGAAGGATTTCCCCTCGTAAAAAAAAAAAAAAAAAAAAAAAAAAAAAAAAAAAAAAAAAAAAAAAGGGGCTTTTTCTATTAGAAAGGGCCCCCGCGGACCAAACACTGGGGAGGGGGGGCAATGGTTGGGGTGGGCTGCGTCTGTCCCGTATCGGGCGGCAGTCTGCTTCGTCGGTGCCCTGTGTCTGACCCATAGTGGGCGGCAGGGTACCCTTTGGTGGTTGGGGCGGGCTGCGTCTGTCCCGTATCGGGCGGCAGTCTGCTTCGTCGATGCCCTGCGTCTGACCCATAATGGGCGGCAGGGTATCCTTCGATGGTTGGGGCGCGACGTGTCTGTTCCCAATGGGACAGCAGTCGTGCTTCGTCGGTGCCCTGCGTCGGACTCATAGTGGGCGGCAGGGTACCCAATGTGGTGTTTGGGTGTGCCCTTAGTTGGGTGACAGTTTCGTGAGTGGTTTTGGGGTGCACTGCGTCTGTCCGGTAACTGGCGGCAGTGGCACCTGTCAGGGGAGCCTAACCCCTGAAAAAAAAGGCCAACGATGTGGAGTCATCGGAGAAAAGGCAAGATGAGCGACAGCGATTGTGAATTTGGTCCCCAGGTGGGTACATCGGCAGATGCCGGGAAATCCCACCCCTCTGCTTCGGTGGAGGGCCGCCCCTCGTACTCTGGGGGGGGCAACAATCGCCCCGTGGGCCAGCAGACCGCTGGCTCTCGTGAAAACAACCATGGCATCGAACAACGGAAATCTGATAAAGCCGACTGTGAACCCGGTCGAAAAATGGGTTCTGAGGATAGGAATGCTCAGGCAGAGGAGAACAGCACTGGATCAGCAATGAGCATTGGGGAGTCTAGAGAGACTCGTAAACGGTTCTGGCAGCGGAAACGCAGCCGATCCGCAAGGACGGCTACAACTGACGACGACAGTGGGTCCGGCTCAGAGCCCGCGAAGACGGTGAAAGTCTCAACAGCCCGTCGAGGCAGAGGTCGACCGCCTACAACCGGGCAATATGTCGGCCTCGCCAGAGCTAAGGCGGAGTATGTGGCGGCTCAGCGCGCAGAATTGGAGCTTCACGCTGAGCGAGATGTAGAGGAGGCGGCCCGCAAAATCCGCCCAACTAAGGCTAGGCCGAACTCGCCGAAGGTTGCAAATGCAGCAATTGAGGCCTCGGCATCGGAGCTACAGGCTCGTGTATTGAACACTGTCGAAGTTATCACACAGGTGGCATCCTCTTCGAAGAACTTAAAAGGAACATACGTCAAGGCTCTTAAAGACGCAGCTTCCTCGATCAAGGAGCTCGTGGGAGAGCTCCAGCAACGCACCGCTTCTGAGGAGGTGACTCGACTGCGGCTAGCTAATGACCGGTTTAAAGCCGATAATGACCAACTTCGAACAGAGTTGGCAGAACTTCGCAGTGAGCTTGCGGCATTACGGGCTGACATGAGGCGAGCCGCAGAGGATCTGCCTCCTATAAATCTCGGGGGGTCGTGCCCGACGGTGACCCCGTCCTCTGATGTATTGCAGTCCCTGGAGCGGGCCATCTTGCTCAGCGTGGGCAAGATGGTCGACGCGAGGTTTGAAGGCCTACAGCGGAGACTTCCACCCGAACCACGTCTCCGCCCACCACTGGCTGCCGATAGGGCCAAGGCTGCCCAGCTGCCCACGCCTTCACAGCCAGCAGTGCTTAATTCTCAGGGTGGGCCTGCTCCTGGTACAGCCGCGAAGTCCCAAAGGAGAAATAAAAAGGAGTTACAAACAAAGAATGCTACTCTGGCTCAAGCTCCGGGTCCAGTTCAGACACCGTCATCCTTTGATACAACACAATCAGCGCCACAGGATGGGCCAACCTGGGCAACTGTGGCTAGCAGAAAAGGAAAGAGAAACCTGGTAAAGACGTCACGACCTGCAGGTATGCCTGCCACTGTTAAACTGAGGGTGAGGAAGCTGCGTGTTCCAACGACTGCAGCCGTGTCACTTACGATTCCACAGGGTTCAGTAACAACCTACAGTGAGGTTATGCTAAAGGCCAAACAAAAAATAAAACTAGAGGAAATCGGAATAACTGAAATCCGACAAAGGAGGGCAGCAAATGGGGGTCTTATCTTAGAGATCCCAGGCCCAGAGAATCCTGAAAAAGCTAACATTTTAGCTAAACGTCTTCGTGAGTCACTCGCTGATTTCGATGTGGTTGTTGCAAGACCAACCAAAATGGGAGAGGTACGGGTGAAAGATCTAGATGACTCGGTAACAAAGGAAGATGTTGCGCTGGCTATATCCAACGCTGGTGAATGCTCTATAGATGACATTAAAGTTGGTGAAATTCACTTTAACCCTACTAGACTTGGTACCGTATGGGCTAGATGCCCACTGGCTGCAGTCAAGAAAATTGCAAAAGACAAACACATTAAGGTTGGTTGGGTTGCTGCTCGGGTGGATATCTTGCCTGCAAGACCCTTGCAGTGCTTTAAGTGTCTCGAACAGGGACATGTGCGGCATAAATGCTTAAGCACGAAGGATAGAAGTGGACGTTGCTATGCTTGTGGTGAAATAGGACACAAAGCTCGCGACTGTACTGCGATTGAAAAGAAATGCCCAGTATGTTCGGACCTAGGACGACCTGCCAACCATAGAATGAACAGTAAAAAGTGTAATCCTCCTAAGACAAAAAGGAAGCCACTGTCAAGTAATCCAACTACTATTGCTGGTAAACAAGTGGGCAGCGTAGCAGCACCTTTGGAAACTGCAGAGCTAGCTGGCAACAGCCAGCAGATAGAGTGTATGGAGACACAAAATGTTTAGTACGATCCTACAATGCAACTTAAATCATTGTCGTGTGGCGCAGGACTTGTTTCAACAGTCACTTTCCGAATGGTCAATTACTTTAGCCGTGGTCTCTGAACCATATCGTATCCCAAATCACTCATCGTGGCATAAAGACGAACTTGGTACTGTGGCTATATACTGGAATGAGAAGAGACATAATCGACCTTGCACGTTTCTGAAAAGGGGACAGGGCTTCGTCGCAGTGCAATGGGGTCAGTTTATACTTGTGGGATGCTATATAACACCAAACTGTAATCTTAATGTATACGAAGAATATTTGGATGGCATGACAGAGTTCATCCGTAGGCATTCCAATTGCCCCATGATCGTCCTGGGCGATTTCAATGCCCGTTCTCGGGCCTGGGGAGACGTAATAGATGATCAGAATGCAGTAGCTCTCCAAGAATGGACAGCCATGCTTGATCTGCGTATAGTGAATGTTGGAAATGTCAGTACATGTGTGAGGTGGCAGGGTGAGTCGATTGTGGACTTGACATGGGCGAATTCATCTGCCATCCCACATATTTCTGAATGGAGAGTAGCGGAGCAAATAGTTACATTGTCTGACCATCGCCATATTGTTTTCAATATTGATCTTGGTCGTTCAATGACGGGAAATGCACTTATTAGACGACAATGGGCCTTAAAACATCTAAATCGTGATCAACTGATCGCAGCTGCAAATGTCGCAGCATGGCCAACGTTTGACGCGACGGAGCCTTGTCGGCAACTAGAGCAAGAGGTGAACCGTTTTGATGACACAATGACATCAATTTGTGATGCCTCCATGCCGCGAGCTAGGAAGCCTTCTCACAAAAGTGCCTACTGGTGGACTGAGGAAATAGCCCAGCTACGAGAAACTTGTTTAAGATCTCGCCGCGTTTTTACAAGAACTCGTCGGCGAAGAAGCGCGACGGCAGAGGAGACAAATTCCACTTATGCAACTTACCGTAATGCCACAAAGGCACTACAAAATGCAATATCGAGTGCCAAATCTAGAGCCTGGAACGAGTTATTGGGTGATCTCGACCGGGATCCTTGGGGTCGGCCCTACAAAATGGTTCTAGGCAAACTTCGTCCGTATACTCCACCAGTAACTGAGAGCTTAGACCCGGTTTTTGTGCAAAGGGTAACTGATACACTATTCCCCGTTGTCCGGGACATACCCTCTGCATATATAGAGACGGCAATTTGGTCTGAACAACTGGAAATTACAAAGCCTGAAATGGATAGAGCTGTAAGGCGCATAGGGGCTCGTAACACTGCACCTGGTCCTAATGGTATTCCGGGGAAAGTCCTGGTACTTGTCCAAGATATTTTCGGTAACTGGTTGAGATGGTTATTTAATAGCTGCCTTCGCGTGGGTACCTTCCCAAAGAAATGGAAAATAGCAAGGCTCATTCTCCTTAAAAAAGATAATAGACCATCTAATGACCCTGCTGCATTTCGACCACTTTGTTTATTGGATGATGTTGGGAAACTTTTTGAACAAGTGATCGCTGGACGGCTCAACTCACATCTGGACGCAGAAGGCCTGGGCCTGTCAAACAAGCAATTTGGCTTTCGCCGACAGCGTTCTACTGTCGATGCAATACTGCACGTTCGTAGCCTGACTGAATCAGCTTTTAGAGACGGAAAGGTAGTTCTTGCGGTTAGTTTGGACATTGTAAATGCTTTTAATACTCTGCCCTGGCTAGCTATAAGAAATTCAATGGAGTATCACAATGTACCGAATTATTTGCGTAGCGTTGTAAATTCGTACCTAAGCGGTAGATTCATACAATACACGGATAGAAACTGTAACATCCAGCAGAGAGAGGTGCATTGTGGTGTTCCACAAGGATCAGTTCTCGGTCCATTATTGTGGAACTTAGCCTACGATGCAGTTCTACGAACGAACTTACCAGCCGGAGTAGAAGTTGTGTGTTATGCGGATGACACACTTGTGCTCGCCAAAAAGGGAAGTTTTCATAGGACTGCCCTTCTGGCTGAGCTGGGTGTTGCCTGCATAATAGAAAAAATTCAAGAACTCGGGCTCCGGGTTGCGCCTCAAAAAACGCAATCCATTTGGTTTCACAGCTTGCCAAAGAGTACCGAACCACCGGATATAACAATTAATGTTGGAGACGTGGAAGTAGCGATAGGCAAAGAAATGAAATATTTAGGCTTGGTTTTGGACAGTAGATGGACTTTCAAGAATCACTTTGATTATCTGGTACCGAAAATACAAAGGGTAGCCGGCGCGATACAACGGATTTTACCAAATATGGGAGGCCCTAGAGAGGGTGTGCGCCGCTTATATACAGGAGTAGTAAGGTCGGTGGCTCTTTATGGAGCTCCAGTGTGGTCGGAGCGCCTATCGAAAGACCGTCAAAGTAGAGGACGTATAAGCAGAGTACAGCGCATAATGGCACTACGAACTATCAGAGCATACAGAACAGTATCATACACAGCGGCTACTGTACTGGCTCGCTTCCCACCTTTAGAACTGTTGGCAGAGATGGATACTAAGGTGTATAAAGAAGTCTTAGAAAAACGTAAACGAGGTGGTGCAGATGCAAATAAAGAAATAGAGTTTCTGCGAAAGCTAGCTCACCGTCAAGTTGTAAATAGATGGCAAGAACACTTTGAAGATCGTGTGGTCCATCCCACTGTCGGTGCGATTTTACCACACCTATGGAACTGGTTTGTACGTGAACATGGGAGTCTAACATTTAGACTAACACAACTACTAACGGGACATGGCTGCTTTGGAGTATTCCTGCACAGAATTGGACGTGAACCAACGCCGCAATGCCATCACTGCAATGCCAATCAGGACTCTGCAAAACATACCCTTGAAGAGTGCCCGGCATGGGACTCTGAAAGGCGTGCTCTTACTGACCGTGTTGGGAGCGACCTGTCACTTCCAACACTGATACCAATGATGCTTGCGGATGAAAATATTTGGAGAGCTATGGTTTCTTTCGCTGAAGCTGTTATGGAAAAGAAAGAAACTGCCGAACGTGAACGTGAAAGGACGGACCCAAGTCGCAGAAACAGGCGACAAAGAGGAAGAACGGTGATGCAAACTCGATGAAACCCGTAATTTCGAGTGGAATATTGTGCTGCAGGCATCGGAAGAGAGGGCTTCTGATGTCTCCTTAGATAAAACAGCAGCAAAACTGAGGTCGACAACTTGAAGTGGCTACAAGTTGTGCGAGAAGGAACTGAAATGTGAATGGGCCAAGAGTAATCGGCTAATACAACTGGAGCACCGGTGCGTTCCTAGTGAGATCCCGGGGCTCCCGTAACTGTGTAGAGGATGGCCACCGGGGGGTTTTAGTGGGTAACAGATCCCCACATAACCTGACATTCTCCCTCAAGATGTCTGGTATGTTATTGAACATTTCCCCCTCGTCAACAAAAAAAAAAAAAAAAAAAAAAAAAAAAAAAAAAAAAAAAAAAAAAAGGTTAGGTTAGGTTAGGTTAGGTTAGGTTAGGTTTTTTTTTTTTTTTTTTTTTTTTTTTTTTTATAAATACTACAACCTCCGGCGGTAATGCCGCAGACTTTATCACTATAGCCGTTTGTCGGCTTGTTTCTTTCTGGTTATGGTTTTTATATTACTGAAATTACCACTTTCTTCGTAGTTTCGGACTTTTTGTTTTCTTACTAGATTTATTGCTACCCTCATTATTTCTTTAATTATTACTTTATTTTACATCTTATGTTATACTAAATATACTCATTATATTTTGTTAACATAATTTAACAACTTTTGTTTCTTATTATTACTTCTCTCACTATATTGCAACAATAATCTAGGAACTCGTGTCTTTGTTTGCCTTGCATTATTGCGCTTATTCCTCTAATTTCTATGTTTGTGCCTAGTTTATGCTCTATGTTGAAACGGCGGGGAGCGAACAAAGGACATTCTGTCAATACGTGGGGGACGGTTTCACTTTTTCCGGGTTCACAGATACATGAGGCGTTGTCCTTACACTTGAATCGCGTCAAGTATTCGGAGAACCCCCCATGACCCGTCATGATTTGTGTTAAGACTCCCGCAGGTTTGATTTTTCTCACTATTCTATACGCTGATATCGCGTCTGGGAAAAATATTTTTGTTATGGCAGCCGTGTCACTTGCCCTGTATCTTTGGTTCCATTCGTCAAGCGAGCGCATTCTAATGCATCGCTTGACGAACGAAACCGGGCACCTGTCATAGTCGGGTTTCCGCTTGCTGTTTAGCGCTGCTTGTTTAGCTAATTGGTCGGCTCTCTCATTCCCTGTCAGCCCAGCATGGGCTTTAACCCAAAATAAACACACAGTTTTATTCTGTTGGTTAATAGCTTTAATATTTGTTCTTGTTTTCACTGCCAAGGAATGAGAGCTCCGCCAGTTTGTTACTGTCTGGAGAGCGGCCATTGAGTCGCTGTATATGGCTGCAGAAGCCTCGCCCCTCCGCAGAACTTCTTCACTTGCCCTTTGAATGGCTAGAAGTTCAGCCTGGTAGACGGTACAGTAGGATGGCAAAGTAAGTTTGACGGCCTTGGTTTCGGTTTCGCCATTCCACAAGGATAGCGAAGCACCGACCCTGCCGTCAATCTTACTGCCATCCGTGAATATGCGAAGGTCAAAGTCGCTGTTGTTTCCTATTTGATCCTGGTCTACCAGGCTTGTGAACTCTAAGTGAATTCGCTCTGAGGGGTGCGGGGCATCCGCTGCAGATACTCGTTGTTCCACTTCTCTATCTCCAAGTTCAGGCTGCTGGACTCCTCTTTTTGCCTCGTATAGGGCAGCCACCTCTTGCACACGAAGATCAAGCGGAAGAATTCCCGTCAGGATAAGAGCGGAGTTATAAGAAACCGTACGGTAAGCTTTACATATTTTTTGGAGAAAGCTCCGTTGTGTGGCATGTAGTTTGCTCTTAACGCACACCTTTGAAACTGCGGGAGCCCACACACTAGCAGCGTAGAGGAGTATCGGCTCTATTGCGGCAGTATATATAGTGCGGAGCACTTCTGAGTGTAGTCCCCAATCAACCTTTGCCGCTCTGCAAAGCTGTTTATATGCTGTGATGGCTTTGGTGCATTGGTTTCCGACGTGGGCGTTGAAAGTTAATTTACTGTCAATTATGACTCCAAGTAGTTTGATTTCGCTCTTCATGCCGATGTCAACCCCGCCCATGCCCAGGCGCGGGGTGTCGTATTTAAGTTTCCGCGTAAGTACCATGGCATTTGTTTTATGCGGTGCGAATTTTAATTTATTAGCGACACCCCACGCGCGGACACGCTCGAGGATCCCATTGGCACGAGTTTCTATTTCCAACGCTGTATGTCCGTCGAAAACCAAAGCAACGTCATCAGCAAATGCTTGCACGTATACTCCCTCTCTCTCTAGGTCTTTAAGCAGCGGGTCCAGCAAGAGATTCCAGAGAATCGGGCCTCCCACAGAGCCTTGCACACAACCTTTCTCTGTATTCTTCCTGTGTTCTGCCCCAGCATATCTCAGTCTTACGTGCCTATCACTGAGGTAGCTATCAATGACGCGGCGTATATTTATTGGGCATTTTTCTTCGGCCAGCCGGACTCGGATTTTCGGCCACCAGGCGCTATCAAAGGCTCCCTCTATGTCCAAAGATACTACTGTGACAATTTTCTTTTGGTTAAGTTTGCACCTTATGTGTTTGACCAGGTCATAGAGGGAGTCTTCGGTGCTCTTCTGGGGCATGAATCCGTACTGACGTGAGCTCATTTGTGGTACAAGATAGTGTTTGACGCGCGCCATTAACATCTTCTCAACAATTTTTCCAAAGAGAGGGAGAAGGCCGATTGGACGGTACGATTTTGGGGTCGCGTAGTTGTCTTTTCCTGGCTTTTTCAGTATTACAACTACTGCCTCTTTCCACTCTTTTGGGAAGTAGTTCAACTCCAAGCATTTGTTGAGGAAGCCTAGGAAAAGAGTAGGATCCGTTTGAATAACTTGGGCACAGATGTCCGCCGTATATCCATCTAGCCCGGGTGCCTTTTTCGGGTTAAAGGAGTTTACGGCCATGTTCAGTTCTGTGATTGTGAACGGCGGATCTATACAGTCGTCTCTGCCTTGAGTAATGTTCACTTTTTCTGCCATGGCTCTGACGGATTTGTGTTCTTCAGTGTCTTGGTCCGTTCTATCCTCGGGATAGAATGTCTCAGCCAACATCTGAGCCGAGCCCTTGTTGTCAAGTGTCTGACCGTTTTTGGCCATGGGCTGGTCCTCCGTCCTTCTGCTCGTTCTATTCAAGACCCTATACACGCCATCCCACACACTTTCACAATCCTGCTTTTCACAGAACTGCTTCCAGCTCTCCACTTGAGCTTTTTTGACTTCTCTCTCATACTTTTCCTTCCTTTCCAGGTACTCTTGTACGACAAAAGACCTACGGGCCGGTGCCGCACGACTGACTCTATTTTTGAAAGTTGTGACCTCCTTCTTCAAGTGTTGTAAGTGCTCGGACCACCATGGCATGGTAAGTGTTTTTGTGTTCTGTTTCTTTTTAGGTATGTGTTTTGTGCATGCTGTTGTTATTATATTTGTGTATTGTGTCAATGTTTCGTCTAATTGTTTTGTGTTTGTGATGTTTTGTATATTGTGTTGTGTAATGTTATGGTCTTTGGTTAACTGGTTTAATTTCTCACGAAATTTAGGCCAGTTAGCCTTTCTTGTGTTGTATCGTCTTGTTGTTGTGTTGATGTGTGTCCCTTGAGATTTTTGTAAGTTTATTGTAAAGTGTATACCATTATGATCCGAGCTGGTCAGCCCCTCGTCTACCACCCAGTCGTTCACTCTCTCGAGCAGGTCCTCAGTACAAGCCGTGATGTCCACCTTGCTGGTATAACGTTTGCCACCTCTTATCGTGTCAAAAGTTGGTTTTGTACCTTTATTAAGAATATGTAGGTCCATTTCATCTATGGCTCTTAGAACCTCTTCTCCCCTCATGTCCGATCTCGACTCCCCCCACCATGTGCTCTTCGCATTCGAGTCACCCCCAATCACAAGCCAACTCGCTCCTGTCACTTCTCTGATTTTCCTTAGTTGGTTAAGGTATGGTTCAATGAGGCGATCCCCTTCAAAGTAGAAGGATACCACCGTGATCTTCCAAGCCTTCGTGTGTGCTCCCAGTACCAATATGTTTGCTGAGCTAAGCTGTGGGTACTGTACAATGTCTATTTTTGGGTCGAATACTGCTATTGCTGCTTTAACAGTACCACCGGTGTTGTTTTGGAAGATCCTCACATTTCGGTAATCCTTCATACTTCGCCCGCCCCCAACATATGGTTCCTGGAGAAGTGCCAGGGATGCCTTCCGTCTACTAGCTTCCATCATAAGCTCATCAGTGGCTAACATCTTCCTCTGTAAGTTGGCCTGCAGGATTGTATACGAGGATTTATCGCCCACAACGCCCTTAGCAATATGCTACCGCCGTCCGGGCAAGGATGTCCCATTTTCTGCGTATTGGGCACACACTGCTGAAGGCGTTGTGGTCAGTCTGCTCGTGCTTCGCTGCTCTGCAGTTTTTGCAGGATGCAGGTGCATCAGCTCGCCAGTCCAGACACTCGCTTTTAAGGTGAGGCCCTCCGCAGTGGCTGCAGAGGTCTATTGTCTCTTTGCAGTAACGTTTCCCGTGCCCATATGCGAGACATCTGGTGCATTGCACCAGTGGCGACTGGTCCTCAACGCGTAGGTTAGGTTAGGTTAGGTTAGGTTAGGTTAGGTTAGGTTAGGTTTTTTTTTTTTTTTTTTTATATAGTCAAATTTATGCACCACAGACATTAGTCCGTGCCCTTTGTCAATTCATTACAATGTTGATTAATTATTTTTCTTTTTTTTTTTTTACATTTAGATTTCGTGCTCAAGGCACTCTTAGTTTTAATGCTAAAACTTAAAAACTAGGGTTGAGTGAGTCCGTAGTATTACCATTAATTTTTTTTTTTTTTTTTTTTTTTTGGGTTATTATAATTTTTTTTTTTTTTTATTGTCTTATTGTTTTTTTTTTTTTTTTTTTTTTTTTTTTATTTGTCTTGTCTCGTGTCTTCCGTCATTGCCTGCCATCTTGAGTATTTCCGGACTTGGTCCACCGAAGCCTCAACGACCGCTGCGTTTCTGTCTGCGATTGCCATTTTTAGATTGTAGTCGGTTACTTCAAAACTTGACGCTTCCACCGCACGTCTTATAAATCTACCGATCGCATCGTTCTCTCTGTCGGTGTAGTAAACACAGCTTTTTGTGTGCCGAGATATTGCGACGACGGCGTGTGATACGCTGTCGTGCAGCTTTGTGATGTCTTTCCTCGTGTTTACGATCTTCACAGTTTCATACGTCAGTCCCTGCGCCTCATGTATGGTGAGAATTCGCGACCCTGTGCCCACCGCAAAACCCTGGTTGGTGAGGGTTTTCTTTTCCTCCTGAGTGTGCACGAGGAAAAGAGTGTTGGGTAGATCTTTCAGTATTTGCGATTCACTGTATCTCTCCATACTGAGGGATCTGACTTGATGTTTTGCTGAGTAGATGCCTGAGTAGACTCCAGCGAGAGCGTATGCCACATCCTGCGGATTCCGGTGTGTGCACAACAGTTCTTGGGTGACTGACGCTACCATGGTCGGTCGAGAATATGTCATCTTGAAGAGGTTTTCCCGATCGATGTATGGTAGCTGGTTGATGTCTCCGATGAGAAGGACTTCTTTTGATCCTGACAGTTTGCAAGCCATGACAATGGCTCCGTAGTGGTTCATGAGAGCCTCGTCTACCATCATTCTGATGTAGTTCTCCGAGTCTCTGAACCCATTTACTAAGACAGAAGCCATCGTGCGAACTCTCCTTTTCGCTTCGCTTCCTATTCGCTCCGATAGCTTCTCTTTCAGGTCTTTGGCTGCTTCTGTCGTGGTGGTGACTATGATGTCGCTTTCTACATCGAAGTTTGAGATCACCCAAGTTGTCTTTCCACAACCTGGTACTCCATTGATCCAGTTGATTTTTGGTGCACTCCATTCCGACCAGGCTGCATGGACGTCCAGGTTTCCTGTCAGGGCGGTCGCCATTTCTAAAATCCTGTCGTCCAGCATTATCTTAGTGCAACTGGCTGTTATGACAATTGGATCATTTGGGGGAGTTTTAAAAGTGAGCCTGCCACTCCGCGATGTTTTTTCTTCATCTTGGACCACAAACTTCTCGGTCGCGTTGTAAGCCGCCATATATTTTCCCGTTAGGTTAGGTTAGGTTAGGTTAGGTTAGGTTCCCCCACGCATTTAACTCCCTCCCCTGGAGCTGCATCAGGGAGGGGCTCCGATTCCACGGAGTTCCTCCGTACCTGCGCCGGGTCGTCGGGGACTACCTGTCTGGGCGTGCGGTGGAATACCCCGGTCGAGACCGGTGGTGTCGGCGGGAGATGTCGTGCGGCGTTCCTCAGGGGTCGGTACTAGGCCCACTCCTCTGGAACATCGGCTACGACTGGGTGCTGCGAGGAGCCACAGTGCCGGGTGTCGGCGTAGTCTGTTACGCGGACGACACCTTGGTCACTGCCCGAGGCAAAAGCCACAGGGATGCTTCCTTGCGCGCCACCGCCGGCGCGGCATTCGTGGTGGGCCGCATACGACGATTGGGTTTGCGGGTGGCGCTCGAAAAGTCCGAGGCCGTGGTGTTCCATGGCCCGCGGAATGCGCCGCCCCGGGGTGCCCATATCGTCGTATCCGGAGTCCGCATCGACGTGAGGCCGTCGATGCGCTATCTGGGACTCGTCCTGGATAGCCGGTGGAACTTCGGCCCCCACTTCGAGTGCCTTGAGCCTCGGCTGCTGAGGGCGGCTGCGGCCCTGGGAAGGCTGCTGCCGAATCTCGGCGGACCTGAGACGTCGTGTCGGCGTCTCTACGCGGGAATCGTGAGATCGATGGCCCTGTATGGTGCCCCTGTGTGGGCCGGCAGCGCCCTGACTCGCAGCAATGTCGCCCGCTTGACGCGAGTCCAGCGGGTGATGGCGATCAGGGTGGTACGGGGTTATCGCACGATCTCGGGTGAGGCATCTTGCGTGCTGGCGGGTACTATTCCCTGGGACCTGGAAGCGAGAGCCCTCGCGTCGCTCTACGAGTGGCGCGTGGAGGCGCTCCGGGCCAGGGGTCACCCGCCTGCACTGCAGGAACAGGAGGGGCACAGAGCTGAGCTGCGCCAACGGGCTACCGAAGCGTGGGAGTCCAGGCTGGCGCTTTCGAGCGCCGGACTCTGGACTATCGAGGCAATTCGTCCGGTCTTCCAGCAGTGGTTGGGTAGGCGACACGGTTTCCTGACCTACCGTCTGACGCAGGTGCTCTCGGGACATGGTTGTTTCGGGAGTTACCTGTTTCGGATCGGTCGGGAACCGACTGCCAGGTGCCACCACTGCGACGATTGCCTCGACGAGACGGCCCAGCACACGCTGGAGGTATGCCCGGCGTGGGATGCGGAGCGCAGCGCGCTCGGCTCTGTATTGGGTGCCGACATCTCGCTCCCGACCGTGGTTCGCGCTATGGTCGAGAGTGAGAGATCGTGGCAGGCGGTGCGATCCTTCTGCGAGGCCGTAATGCTCGCGAAGGAGGCGGCGGAGAGGGCGAGGGAAGATGATGCATCCTCCCTTCCGCTTCGTCGCCGTCGCACGGGACGCCGGAGGGCGGCTTTCGTTGCCGAAAGCCTCCCTCTCCCGCAGTCCCATGAGCCTTCGGTGGCGGGTTCGGGGGAATCCGCTTCCGGTCCAGGGCTCGAGATGGCGCGTGCGCTTCCTGCGCACCATCTCATGAGGGACGACTAGAGAGGGACCCCTCCCTCTCGGGACGTCGCCGGCGCTGCACAGAGCGCCGGCCAACGCTGTCGGGTCGCGAACGAATGCGCAAGCTCCTCGTGACCCGACTCCGTGCGTCCAGACGGAAGCCGCAGGTTTTTAGTCGGTAAGAGTCCGGCATAACCCGACCTCGGCCCCCGCTGGGGTAGGGTATCCATGAGGATTTTCCTGCGATAAAAAAAAAAAAAAAAGGTTAGGTTCCCCCCCGCGGACCTGCTTGGTTGTCCAAGTGGGAGGGGAGGTGATACCCCTACGCGGCGCGTCTCCGGGTGGCGGATAGGAGGCCACTCTTCTCACTCTTCTTTATGAAGAGTGGTCCAGAGTGGTAGGGGCTTTTTCTATTTGAAAGGGCCCCCGCGGACCAAACACTGGGGAAGGGGGGAATGGTTGGGGTGGGCTGCGTCTGTCCCGTATCGGGCGGCAGTCCTGCCTCGTCGGTGCCCTGTGTCTGACCCATAGTGGGCGGCAGGGCGCCCTTTGGTGGTTGGGGCGGGCTGCGTCTGTCCCGTATCGGGCGGCAGTCTGCTTCGTCGGTGCCCTGCGTCTGACCCATAGTGGGCGGCAGGGCACCCTTTGTTGGTTGGGGCGCACTGCGTCTGTCCCCAATGGGGCGGCAGTTGCGCTTCGTCAATACCTGGACCTGACGGTTCTGGGCTTGTCGGATCGCAGTGCAAATCTTTGTTCTGCGGGCTTCAGAGATTTTGGTCGGCGTGGGCTTTTGTCCGGACCATGGAGGTGTTGACTGTCGGGGCTTTTGTCCGGGTCAAGGGTGGCGGGCGCGGCGTGCACTTACACTGCCACCGCGCTGGCATTCAATTGCCACCGTCACCAAAACCGTAGTCCGTTGGAGTGTCGTGGATCATGTCTCGCGGCTCTGACGGAACGGGGGTCTGGGCTTAACCGCCTGGACCGCGAGGAGACAACCTCTTCAAAAATCTCTCAAAGGACCGTCGTTGGGATACGTGGCGACGGTCGCCTCTTGAGGTGGCAGACTAGGTTAAGTCTGCCCGCAAGCGACCGACCCAGGATACCGCCCGACCTCCTGGTGTAATAGGGTTACCGCGGCAGTGGGGTCCCTGCCGTGTTTGTGGACTATTTAATTACCCCATACTCGTGGGATCAATATGCAGAATTCTAACAAATCCCAAAAAGACGTAGTGCCCGAGAAGGGCGGAGATGTCGTTAGGTCCGAGAAGGACGGAGTTGAGAGTAGGTCCAAGAAGGACGGAGTTGAGAATAGGTCCGAGATGGATGGAGTTTTAATGTCTGAAAAGGACCGCATAATCTGGTCCTCGAAGGACTTTTCCGATGAGGCAATATCTGAGTCATCTGGAAGTGACGTAGCACTCTCCGATTCAAGGTCTTTCTTTATGAAGGCCTCGCTGGGGAAACGTTCCCGTCGGCAAGAGTCCGGAGACTCAGGCTCCCAGACAGAAGGGAGGCCGGTCAGAAAGGCAACAACTGCGAAGAGAGGCCGTGGGCGCCCCCCAACTACTGGAGAGTATGTCGGTTTGGCAGCCGCTAAAAAGCAGCTTGCTGAAGCAAAACGCATAGAGTTGCAACTGCAACTGGAAGAAGAAATTGTGGCTAAGGCTGCAAAGTCCCGGGATACTCGGACTACACTTCATGCCCTCAAGGCTACTGGCAAGACCAGTGAAGAGGAGCTACCGGCAGCTAAACTCCTAAAAATGGCTGAAAAGGAAGCTGACCTTATTATAGAGGTCGCTTGCAAGTCCTCTAACCTTAAAGGGACTTACCAAAAGGTACTAAAGCAGGCGGCCTCTTCCCTTAAAGAAATTGTATCGGTGGCTATAAGTCGCTCCGTCACTGAAGAGACGGAGAGATTGGAGGCGACTATAGACCACCAACAGCGGCAGATAGAAGCTCAAGCGGAAGAGCTTGAGAAGCTGAAATCCGAAATGTTGGAGCTTCGAAAAATGCTTTCGGACAATTCATGTAGAGATAACACGGTCGAAGTTCCAGAAGTAGAAATGGAATCTTCTATGGTTCGTGTTTCAGCAGGCAATACTACTGAGCCCGCCACTCAATATCCTGCGTCGCCCTCTATGCTTGACAAGTTCATGCATAGAGTGATGACTGAGGTGGGCACTATGCTCAATGCTAGGCTTGACGGACTTGAGAACAGGCTTCTGCCTGAGGTACGGCTTCGTCCGCCGCTAGCGGCAGACAAGAAAAAGAAGTCAGTCCTAAGGCTAAGCATTCCTCTCCAATCAACAGTGCTTTGCTGGACCCCTCAGTACCACCCACCTCCACTCATGTACCAGAGGAGGATCTCATGCTGCCGACGACTACCCTGGCCAACGAAGGCTGGTCCACGGTCGTCAAGAAAGGCAGGAAACGAGAAGAGGTGAAAGCCCAAGATTCTGCCCCGAAGGCAAAGACCAAGCAGCCTGCGGCGCATGCAACCACACCAAAGGCGCCCCAAAAGACGGCTCGAAAGCCGAAATTGGTGGCCCCAAAAGCAGCTGCAGTGGTCATCACTATCACCCCTGAGGCAGCTGCAAAAGGTGAAACCTACTGCACGGTACTAGAACGTGCTCGTAGGACAGTCGACACGAGCCAACTTGGCATAACCGCCATCAAATGTCGGCAGACTGCTACGGGAGCCAGGATGTTTGAGATTCCTGGTCCTCAGAACAATGAAAAGGCCGATCTTTTCGCAACGAAGTTAAGAGAGGCCATTTCAGATGTTGCGACTATCGCTAGGCCTGTTAAGACTGCCGAGCTCAAGATTTCTGGCTTGGATGACTCCATCACCAAGTCGGAACTGACGAGGACCTTGGCAACTAAGGGTGGATGTTCGGAGGACACAATCAAGGTCGGGAACATTCGTCCTGGCCCTGGAGGTGCCGGATCGTGCCTGATTAAGTGTCCAGTCACAGCTGCAAAGGCTGTGATACAGGGTGGCCGTCTCCTCATAGGTTGGAGCTCGGCCCAAATCCAGATGTTAGAGGCCCGACCAATGCGCTGTTTTAAGTGCCTTGGAACCGGACATATGCGTCCAAGTTGCCCGTCCTCTGTTATCAGGGAGAACTTGTGCTTCCGCTGTGGATGTGAGGGGCACAACTCTACGAGCTGCAAAGCAACGCCTAAATGTGCAGTGTGCACAGAGGCTAAAAAACCGGCTGGACACGTAATGGGTGGGAGACATTGTAATCCCCCACCCAAAAAAGGCAGAGCCCAGGTGCCGACCCCACCTGTTGCGCCTACCGCACACACAAGTGCGACAGTTGATGCTGAAATGTCTGATTAATGGCTCTCAGCATCAACAAAAACGCGCGTGTGCTTCAGGCCAATCTGAACCACTGTGCTAGGTCCCAAGACCTGTTTGTTCAGGTCATGGCAGAATGGTCCATTGACATTGGCGTCGCCTCTGAGCCGCTCATGGTCCATGAGAGGCCAAACTGGCTGGGAGATCGTGACGGCCTCGTGGCCATTGTCTCCCAGTCATACGCGGACTCCCCACCTCTTTTCCTTAAAGAGAAGGGCCCAGGCTACGTAGTGGCTGCATGGGAGGAATTCGTCATTGTTGGGATATACTTCTCATCTACCCGTCCGCTGGCAGAGTTCGAAAATTTCCTCGCACTGCTGCTGGCGGTGGTGTCACGTCAACAGCCCAATAACATCTTGGTGCTCGGTGACTTCAACGCCAAGTCTACCATGTGGGGAAACCCAACAACTGACAACAAAGGCAGAGCAGTTGAGTCATGGGCGGCTGCTAGCGGACTGTCTCTTCTTAACAGGGGAACAGTCCATACATGCGTTCGACGGCAGGGAGGGTCGATAGTGGACCTTACGTTCGCTTCCCCTGCTCTCGCAACGCATATCAAAGGGTGGCATGTCATAACTCATACGGAAAGCCTATCGGACCATCGGTTCATTAGGTTCGAGGTAGATGCCCAACGTTGTCAGAGGTCAAGAACACCTCGATCTCACTTCCCTCGCTGGGCACTCACTCGCCTGGACAAGGACATGGCAACTGAGGCAGCCATTGTTCAAGAATGGTTCTCAGTCGCTGCCACTGGCCACGACATCGACACCTCTGCGGTGCGTTTGCGTGACTCCTTTACGGAGATTTGCGATGCGTCTATGCCGCGTGCTCGCGCACCACCAAAACGGAAGACCGTATATTGGTGGACGCAGGAAATTGCAGATCTCCGTACAGCATGTACATCTGCACGGAGAGCATTTGCGAGGAGTCGAAGACGTCGTCGCCGTGACCTTGCTGCTGAGGATCGTCTTTACGAGGCTTACCAGCAGGCCAAGCGATCTCTTCAGGCAGCTATTAGTAGTGCCAAAGACCGTTGTCGAGCAGAAATGCTGCAAAAACTCGATGACGACCCCTGGGGTAGACCGTATAGAGCCGCACGCAATAAATTGCGTTCGATTGGTCCCCCATTGATCTCAACATTGGAACCTAATCTGCTGGATAGGATAATTCGTAACCTGTTTCCAGGCAGATTAGAGTTCTCCCCACCAAACATGTCTTGCCACTCAGTGGTCAACACGGATCAGACCCCAATTCCGCCAGTCACCGAAGGCGAAATGAATGCGGCCTTTCAATGTCTGCGTCTAAAGAGGACTGCTCCCGGACCTGATGGGATCCCTGCGCGTGTCCTGGGTATTGCGGTGGTACAGCTTGGTTCTCGAATTCGGGAACTCTTCGACGCGTGTTTTACAGCCGGAAAGTTCCCGAAAATCTGGAAGGATGGTCAGCTTTGTTTGCTGAGAAAAGAAGGACGTCCCGCAGACTCTCCGAGTGCATACCGCCCGATAATTCTCTTGGGTGAAGACGCCAAGACGTTTGAGCGCATTGTGGCAGAGCGCATTGTTGATCACTTGTCCTCGGCTGGACCGGATCTTTCCGAATTCCAGTTCGGTTTCAGGGCGGGTCGGTCAACAATAGACGCGCTATCGAGACTGAGGACCATCGTCGAGGAAGCAATTGGCAGGTCAGAATGGGTGTTGGCTGTATCTTTTGATATAGCCAATGCCTTCAACACCATCCCACACGCAACTATACTGGAGGCACTTCGATATCATAGAGTGCCCCAGTACCTCCAGCGTCTTCTGACTGATTACTTAGAGAATCGCGAGGTCCTCTATGTTGGCCGTGACGGGAGCCTTCGCTCTCACAGGGTGGAGTCTGGTGTTCCGCAGGGGTCGGTCCTAGGTCCTCTCCTGTGGAACATCGGGTTCGATTGGGTTTTGCGCGGTGCTCTTCTCCCCGGGATGAACGTCACCTGCTATGCAGATGACACTTTGCTTACAGCCCGAGGGAAGACATATCGGGAGGCAGCCCAGCTTGCCTGCGTTGGTGGTAAACTTATTGCGGACCGTATAACGCAACTCGGACTAAAGGTGGCACTTGACAAAACCGTGGCTATTGCATTCCACGGTCCAAGAAAGCGCACACCAACAGACGCGCACGTGACGGTCAACGGTATCAGAGTTGACGTGAAAACGGAGATGAAATACCTTGGCCTCACACTAGACAGTCGGTTGAGTTTTGGTGAACATCTAAAACAGCTAGCACCAAGACTTCTTCGCGCGGCAGACTCTTTAAGCTGGTTGCTACCAAACCTCGGTGGACCCAGTGCCCTATGTCGACGATTATATGCAGGCATCATAAAAAGCATGGCACTGTATGGTGCTCCGATTTGGGCTAATTGCCTCAACAGGACTAACATCGTCCACCTGCAGAGACATCAACGGGCTATTGCTCAGAGAGTGGCTCGTTGCTACGGTACCGTGGCTCGCTCAGTGGCATGCGCACTCGCAGGAACCCCGCCCTGGAATCTTGAGGCGGCGGTCTTAGCTGCAGTGTATCATTGGAAGGCAGAGCAGCGCGCCCACGGGGACAATCCTGCCCCTGAAGAAATAAGCGCAGTCAGACGAGAGGCAGAAACTGAGTTGTTGCGCCTCTGGAAGCTTGAGCTGTTCTCTTCCGCTTCAGGAAGACGAACTCTAGAAGCCCTGGCCCCTATCTTTGATGAGTGGCTTAGAAGACGACACGGTTTCCTCACCTTCCGTCTGGTGCAAATCCTTACTGGACATGGCTGTTTCGGCCATTATCTGCACCGGATCGGAAGGGAAGAAACGTCAATGTGCCATGATTGCGGTGCAGCAGATGACACGGCAGAGCACACTCTCAAAGAGTGCAGTGCTTGGGAGGAGCAACGCCGCACTCTCAGCACAGTTATCGGTGTAGACCTCTCGTTGCCTAAAGTGGTTGAGGCCATGGTAGGCAGCGAGACAGCTTGGGAAGCAGTAGCCTCTTTTGCGCAGGATGTCATGTTACGCAAAGAGGTGGCGGAACGAGAGCGAGAAGAAAGTTCTTCTGCTGTAACGCTTCGCCGACGTCGCAGGGGCCGGAGAAAGAGGTTGCAAGACCGACTCCATCCCCCAAGTGGTGGCACGCGGGTGCTAGGAAATGGGTCTCCTCCACTCGCATTGCACACGCCTCCATTGCAGACGGACGGGAATGTCCCCGCACTCCGCTGAATTCCTGTTAATGCTCCATCGAACACCAGGGGCGCACAGCCGGGCCTGCTAAGGCGGGCAGTCACTGACGAGGTCGCGGTCGTATCTTTAAGGCTTCCCGCAACCCCGTCACAAAGCGAACCCTCCCACATTACTCAGTCACCGTTGTCTGACTCAGACGACCCTGACTGGACCTGGGATGGTGGCGGTTTTGAAAGTGACTAAGAGGAATACCGTTGGTTTTAGTGGGTAGTAGAAAGTCTGTGGTCTGAGTCCCACACACCCCCCCAGCCGCCCAGCTGGGGGACCGTGCGTAAAAGCATTTCCAACGTAAAAAAAAAAAAAAAAAAAAAGGTTAGGTTAGGTTAGGTTCCGCGGACCTGCTTGGTTGTCCAAGTGGGAGGGGAGGTGATACCCCTACGCGGCGCGTCTCCGGGTGGCGGATTGGAGGCCACTCTTCTCACTCTTCTTTTAGAAGAGTGGTCCAGAGTGGTAGGGGCTTTTTCTATTAGAAAAGGCCCCCGCGGACCAAACACTGGGGAGGGGGGAAAAGGTTGGGGCGGGCTGCGTCTGTCCCGTATCGGGCGGCAGTCTGCTTCGTCGGTGCCCTGTGTCTGACCCATAGTGGGCGGCAGGGTACCCTTTGTTGGTTGGGGCACACTGCGTCTGTCCCGTATCGGGCGGCAGTCTGCTTCGTCGGTGCCCTGCGTCTGACCCATAGTGGGCGGCAGGGCACCCTTTGTTGGTTGGGGCGCACTGCGTCTGTCCCCAATGGGGCGGCAGTTGCGCTTCGTCAATACCCTGGACCTAATGGTTCTGGGATTGTCGGAACGCAGTGCATATCTTTGTTCTGCGGCCTTGGAAGTTTTGGTCGGCGTGGGCTTTTGTCCGGACCTTGGAGGTGTTGACCGCTGGGGCTTTTGTCCGGGTCAAGGGTGGTGGGCGCGGCGTGCACTTACACTGCCACCGCGCTGGCATTTAATTGCCACCATCACCAAAACCGTAAACCGTCAAAGTGTCGTGGATCATGTCTCGCGGCTTTGACGGAACGGGGGTCTTGGCTTAACCGCCTGGACCGCGAGGAGACAACCTCTTCAAAAATCTCTTAAAGGACCGTCGTTGGGATACGTGGCGACGGTCGCCTCTTGAGGTGGCAGACTAGGTCAAGTCTGCCCGCAAGCGACCAACCCAGGATACCGCCCGACCTCCTGGTGTAATAGGGTTACCGCGGCAGTGGGGTCCCTGCCGTGCTTGTGGACTATTTAATTACCCCATACTCGTGGGATCAATATGCAGAATTCTAACAAATCCCAAAAAGACGTAGTGCCCGAGAAGGGCGGAGATGTCGTTAGGTCCGAGAAGGACGGAGTTGAGAGTAGGTCCAAGAAGGACGGAGTTGAGAATAGGTCCGAGATGGATGGAGTTTTAATGTCTGAAAAGGACCGCATAATCTGGTCCTCGAAGGACTTTTCCGATGAGGCAATATCTGAGTCATCTGGAAGTGACGTAGCACTCTCTGATTCAAGGTCTTTCTTTACGAAGGCCTCGCTGGGGAAACGTTCCCGTCGACAAGAGTCCGGAGACTCAGGCTCCCAGACAGAAGGGCGGCCGGTCAGAAAGGCAACAACTGCGAAGAGAGGCCGTGGCCGCCCCCCAACTACTGGAGAGTATGTCGGTTTGGCAGCCGCTAAAAAGCAGCTTGCTGAAGCAAAACGCATAGAATTGCAGCTGCAACTGGAAGAAGAAATTGTGGCTAAGGCTGCAAAGTCCCGGGATACTCGGACTGCACTTTATGCCCTCAAGGCTACTGGCAAGACCAGTGAAGAGGAGCTACCGGCAGCTAAACTCCTAAAAATGGCTGAAAAGGAAGCTGACCTTATTATAGAGGTCGCTTGCAAGTCCTCTAACCTTAAAGGGACTTACCAAAAGGTACTAAAGCAGGCGGCCTCTTCCCTTAAAGAAATCGTATCAGTGGCTATAAGTCGCTCCGTCACTGAAGAGACGGAGAGATTAGAGGCGACTATAGACCACCAACAGCGGCAGATAGAAGCTCAAGCGGAAGAGCTTGAGAAGCTGAAATCCGAAATGTTGGAGCTTCGAAAATTGCTTTCGGACAATTCGCGTAGAGAAAACACGGTCGAGGTTCCAGAAGTAGAAATGGAATCTTCTATGGTTCGTGTTTCAGGAGGCAATACTACTGAGCCTGCCACTCAATATCCTGCGTCGCCCTCTATGCTTGACAAGTTCATGCATAGAGTGATGACTGAGGTGGGCACTATGCTCAATGCTAGGCTTGACGGACTTGAGAACAGGCTTCTGCCTGAGGTACGGCTTCGTCCGTCGCTAGCGGCAGACAAGAAAAAGAAGTCAGTCCCAACTTTGCCCAAGACTAAAAAGGGTAAGGCTAAGCATTCCTCTCCAATCAACAGTGCTTTGCTGGACCCCTCAGTACCATCCACCTCCACTCATGTACCAGAGGAGGATCTCATGCTGCCGACGACTACCCTGGCCAACGAAGGCTGGTCCACGGTCGTCAAGAAAGGCAGGAAACGAGAAGAGGTGAAAGCCCAAGATTCTGCCCCGAAGGCAAAGACCAAGCAGCCTGCGGCGCATGCAACCACACCAAAGGCGGCTCAAAAGACGGCTCGAAAGCCGAAATTGGTGGCCCCAAAAGCAGCTGCAGTGGTCATCACTATCACCCCTGAGGCAGCTGCAAAAGGTGAAACCTACTGCACGGTACTAGAACGTGCTCGTAGGACAGTCGACACGAGCCAACTTGGCATAACCGCCATCAAATGTCGGCAGACTGCTACAGGAGCCAGGATGTTTGAGATTCCTGGTCCTCAGAACAATGAAAAGGCCGATCTTTTCGCAATGAAATTAAGAGAGGCCATTTCAGATGTTGCGACTATTGCTAGGCCCGTTAAGACTGCCGAGCTCAAGATTTCTGGCTTGGATGACTCCATCACCAAGTCGGAACTGACGAGGACCTTGGCAACTAAGGGTGGATGTTCGGAGGACACAATCAAGGTCGGGAACATTCGTCCTGGCCCTGGAGGTGCCGGATCGTGCCTGATTAAGTGTCCAGTCACAGCTGCAAAGGCTGTGATACAGGGTGGCCGTCTCCTCATAGGTTGGAGCTCGGCCCAAATCCAGATGTTAGAGGCCCGACCAATGCGCTGTTTTAAGTGCCTTGGAACCGGACATATGCGTCCAAGTTGCCCGTCCTCTGTTATCAGGGAGAATTTGTGCTTCCGCTGTGGATGTGAGGGGCACAACTCTACGAGCTGCAAAGCAACGCCTAAATGTGCAGTGTGCACAGAGGCTAAAAAACCGGCTGGACACGTAATGGGTGGGAGACATTGTAATCCCCCACCCAAAAAAGGCAGAGCCCAGGTGCCGACCCCACCTGTTGCGCCTACCGCACACACAAGTGCGACAGTTGATGCTGAAATGTCTGATTAATGGCTCTCAGCATCAACAAAAACGCGCGTGTGCTTCAGGCCAATCTGAACCACTGTGCTAGGTCCCAAGACCTGTTTGTTCAGGTCATGGCAGAATGGTCCATTGACATTGGCGTCGCCTCTGAGCCGCTCATGGTCCATGACAGGCCAAACTGGCTAGGAGATCGTGACGGCCTCGTGGCCATTGTCTCCCAGTCATACGCGGACTCCCCACCTCTTTTCCTTAAAGAGAAGGGCCCAGGCTACGTAGTGGCTGCATGGGAGGAATTCGTCATTGTTGGGATATACTTCTCATCTACCCGTCCGCTGGCAGAGTTCGAAAATTTCCTCGCACTGCTGCTGGCGGTGGTGTCACGTCAACAGCCCAATAACATCTTGGTGCTCGGTGACTTCAACGCCAAGTCTACCATGTGGGGAAACCCAACAACTGACAACAAAGGCAGAGCAGTTGAGTCATGGGCGGCTGCTAGCGGACTGTCTCTTCTTAACAGGGGAACAGTCCATACATGCGTTCGACGGCAGGGAGGGTCGATAGTGGACCTTACGTTCGCTTCCCCTGCTCTCGCAACGCATATCAAAGGGTGGCATGTCATAACTCATACGGAAAGCCTATCGGACCATCGGTTCATTAGGTTCGAGGTAGATGCCCAACGTTGTCAGAGGTCAAGAACACCTCGACCTCACTTCCCTCGCTGGGCACTCACTCGCCTGGACAAGGACATGGCAACTGAGGCAGCCATTGTTCAAGAATGGTTCTCAGTCGCTGCCACTGGCCACAACATCGACACCTCTGCGGTGCGTTTGCGTGACTCCTTTACGGAGATTTGCGATGCGTCTATGCCGCGTGCTCGCGCACCACCAAAACGGAAGACCGTATATTGGTGGACGCAGGAAATTGCAGATCTCCGTACAGCATGTACATCTGCCCGGAGAGCATTTGCGAGGAGTCGAAGACGTCGTCGCCGTGACCTTGCTGCTGAGGATCGTCTTTACGAGGCTTATCAGCAGGCCAAGCGATCTCTTCAGGCAGCTATTAGTAGTGCCAAAGACCGCTGTCGAGCAGAAATGCTGCAAACACTTGATGACGACCCCTGGGGTAGACCGTATAGAGCCGCACGCAATAAATTGCGTGCGATTGGTCCTCCATTGACCTCAACATTGGAACCTAATCTGCTGGATAGGATAGTTCATAACCTGTTTCCAGGCACATTAGAGTTCACCCCACCAAACATGTCTTGCCACTCAGTGGTCAACACGGATCAGACCCCAATTCCGCCAGTCACCGAAGGCGAAATGAATGCGGCCTTTCAATGTCTGCGTCTAAAAAGGACTGCTCCCGGACCTGATGGGATCCCTGCGCGTGTCCTGGATATCGCGGCGGTACAGCTCGGTTCTCGAATTCGGGAACTCTTCGACGCGTGTTTTACAGCCGGAAAGTTCCCGAAAATCTGGAAGGATGGTCAGCTTTGTTTGCTGAGAAAAGAAGGACGTCCCGCAGACTCTCCGAGTGCATATCGCCCGATAATTCTCTTGGGTGAAGACGCCAAGACGTTTGAGCGCGTTGTGGCAGAGCGCATTGTTGATCACTTGTCCTCGGCTGGACCGGATCTTTCCGAATTCCAGTTCGGTTTCAGGGCGGGTCGGTCAACAATAGACGCGCTATCGAGACTGAGGACCATCGTCGAGGAAGCAATTGGCAGGTCAGAATGGGTGTTGGCTGTATCTTTTGATATAGCCAATGCCTTTAACACTATTCCACACGCAACTATACTAGAGGCACTTCGATATCATAGAGTGCCCCAGTACCTCCAGCGTCTCCTGGCTGACTATTTAGAGAATCGCGAGGTCCTCTACATCGGCCGTGACGGGAGTATTCGCTCCCACAGGGTGGAGTCTGGTGTTCCACAGGGGTCGGTCCTAGGTCCTCTCCTGTGGAACATCGGGTTCGATTGGGTTTTGCGCGGTGCTCTTCTTCCCGGGATGAAAGTCACCTGCTATGCAGATGACACTTTGCTTACAGCCCGAGGGAAGACATATCGGGAGGCAGCCCAGCTTGCCTGCGTTGGTGGTAAACTTATTGCGGACCGTATAACGCAACTCGGACTAAAGGTGGCACTTGACAAAACCGTGGCTATTGCGTTTCACGGTCCAAGAAAGCGCACACCCACAGACGCGCACGTGACGGTCAATGGTATCAGAATCGAAGTGAAAACAGAGATGAAATACCTTGGCCTCATTCTAGACAGTCGGTTGAATTTTGGTGCACATCTCGAACAACTAGCACCAAGACTTCTTCGCGCGGCTGGATCTTTGAGCTGGTTGTTACCAAACCTTGGTGGCCCGAGTGCCTTATGTCGACGACTATATGCAGGAATAATAAAGAGCATGGCACTGTATGGTGCTCCGATCTGGGCTAATTGCCTCAACAAAAACAACATCGTCCACCTGCAGAGACCACAACGGGCTATTGCTCAGAGAGTGGCTCGATGCTACGGCACCGTGGCTCGCTCAGTGGCATGTGCACTCGCAGGAACCCCGCCCTGGAATCTTGAGGCGGAGGTCCTAGCTGCAGTGTACCACTGGAGGGCAGAGCAGCGCGCCCACGGGGACAATCCTGCCCCTGAGGAAATAAACGCAGTCAGACGAGAGGCACAGACTGAGTTGTTGCGTCTCTGGAAGCTTGAGCTGTCCTTTTCCGCCTCAGGAAGACGAATGCTAGAAGCCTTGGCCCCTATTTTTGATGTGTGGCTTAGAAGACGACACGGCTTCCTCACCTTCCGTCTGGTGCAAATCCTTACTGGACATGGCTGTTTCGGCCATTATCTGCACCGGATCGGAAGGGAAGAAACGTCAAGGTGCCATGATTGCGGTGCAGCAGATGACACGGCAGAGCACACTCTCAAAGAGTGCAGTGCTTGGGAGGAGCAGCGCCGCACTCTCAGCACAGTTATCGGTGTAGACCTCTCGCTGCCTAAAGTGGTTGAGGCCATGGTAGGCAGCGAGACAGCTTGGGAAGCAGTAGCCTCTTTTGCGGAGGACGTCATGTTACGCAAAGAGGTGGCGGAACGAGAGCGAGAAGAAAGTTCTTCTGCTGTAACGCTTCGCCGACGTCGCAGGGGCCGGAGGAAGAGGTTGCAAGACCGACTCCATCCCCCAAGTGGTGGCGCGCGGGTGCTAGGAAATGGGTCTCCTCCACTCGCATTGCACATGCCTCCATTGCAGACGGACGGGAATGTCCCCGCACTCCGCTGCATTCCTGTTAATGCTCCATCGAACACCAGGGGCGCACAGCCGGGCCTGCTAAGGCGGGCAGTCACTGACGAGGTCGCGGTCGTATCTTTAAGGCTTCCCGCAACCTCGTCACAAAGCGAACCCTCCCACATTACACAGTCACCGTTGTCTGACTCAGACGACCCTGACTGGACCTGGGATGGTGGCGGTTTTGAAAGTGACTAAGGGGAATACCGTTGGTTTTAGTGGGTAGTAGAAATCCTGTGGTCTGAGTCCCACACACCCCCCCAGTCGCCCAGATGGGGGACCGTGCGTAAAAGCATTTCCAACGTAAAAAAAAAAAAAAAAAAAAAAAAAAAAAAGGTTAGGTTAGGTTCCCCCCCGAATTGGAATGTGCCTTGTCGTGGCGGGGGGGCTCAGTAACCCGTTGCAATCCAGCAACGGGCGAAGCCAAAACATTCCTCTGGTTGGGGCGCGCTGCGTCTGTCCCGTATCGGGCGGCAGTCGTGCTTCGTCGGTGCCCTGTGTCTGACCCATAGTGGGCGGCAGGGTGCCCTTTGCTTGTTGGGGCGGGCTGCGTCTGTCCCGTATCGGGCGGCAGTCTGCTTCGTCGATGCCCTGTGTCTGACCCATAGTGGGCGGCAGGGTATCCTTCGGTGGTTGGGGTGCGACTTGTCTGTCCCCAATGGGATGGCAGTCGTGCTTCGTCGGTGCCCTGTGTCTGACCCATAGTGGGCGGCAGGGTGCCCTTTGGTGGTTGGGGTGGGCTGCGTCTGTCCCGTATCGGGCGGCAGTCGCGCCTCGTTGGTGCCCTGTGTCTGACCCATAGTGGGCGGCAGGGTACCTATTTTGGTGGCTGGGGCGCGCTGCGTCTGTCCCGTATCGGGCGGCAGTTGCGCCTCGTCGGTTCCCTGCGTCTGACCCAGAATGGGCGGCAGGGATACCTCGCTGGGGGGTTTGGGGTGCACTGTGTCTGTCCGGTAGCCGGCGGCAGTGACACCTGACAGGGGAGCCCAACCCCTGAAAAAATGGGACGACGATGTGGAGTCATCGGTGAAAGCGGAAATGGAAGACAGCAATTGTAAATGTGGTCCCCAGGTGGGTACGTCGGCAGATGCCGGGAAATCCCACCCCTCCACCTCGGTGGAGGGCCGCCCCTCGTACTCTGGGGGGGGCAACAATTGCTCCGTAGGCCAGCAATTCGCTGGCCTTCGTAAACACGACCTTAGCAAAACTACACGGACTTCTGATACAGCCGACTTTGAACCCGGTCGTAAAACGGGTTCAGAAGGGGATAGTTCTCTCGCCGAGGAGCTTAGCTCTGGATCGGCGATGAGTGTTGCGGAGTCTCTAGGGACTCAAGGGTGGCTGTGGCAGCGGAAACGCAGCCGCTCGGAAAGGGCGACGTCGGACGACGACAGCAGCTCTGCGTCGGAGCCTGTAAAGGCTCCGAAAGTTTCTACCGCCCGCCGAGGCAGAGGCCGACCGCCCACCACTGGGCAATACGTCGGCCTCGCCAAGGCCAAGGCGGAATTGGTGGCGGCTCAGCGCGCGGAGATGGAGCTCCGCGCTGAGCACGCAAACCGCGTGCTCCCCGAACTCTGGCTGTGGTCCTGAAACTGCAGCCAGAGGCAGTGAAGAAGGGCGTCACCTACGCCGCAGCTCTGTCCGAGGCCAAGAAGAAGGTCGATCTTCAAAGCCTCGGAATAGAGTCCGTCAGGTTTAGGGTGTCCGCCACCGGAGCTAGGGTCCTGGAGGTGCCCGGTGCTACTAGCACCGACAAGGCGGACGCGTTGGCGGACAAGCTGCGTGCCGCCCTTGGGGAGGACGTGGTGGTGTCCAGGCCCACCAAATGCGCGGAGCTGCGAGTGTCCGGGTTGGACGATGCAGTCTCCGCCGCAGACGTCGCGGCGGTAATTGCCAAGAATGGCGGATGCCCAATTGCATCCGTCAAGACTGGCGAAATCCGCCGAGACAATTCGGGTCTGGGCACGCTCTGGCTGAGCTGCCCGGTGGCTGCCGCCAATAAGGTGGCTGATGGCAGGCGTTTGCTTGTCGGCTGGGTGTCGGCGAAGGTCTCGCTCCTCGAAGCGAGACCTCTGCGCTGCTTCCGGTGCCTGCAACTCGGGCATGTCCGGGAGCAGTGCAGCAGTCCGGTTGACCGCAGCAGTAATTGTTACCGCTGCGGAAAGCCGGGCCACGTCGCCCGCGACTGCAACGCCGCCGCTGCACACTGCACTGTGTGCGCGGCTGCCAAGAAGCCGGCCAATCACAGGCTGGGGGGCAAATCGTGCCATGCCCCTCGGCCTAAAAGGCGGCTACCACCACCGACTGCATCCTCAACGCAGTCGGCCAGCGGCAGCTCAGCTGGAGTGTCCGGGGACGGACTTGTGGCCATGGAATCCTAGTCATGGACCACAAGCTCCGATTCCTCCAGGCGAATATCGAACACGCCGCCAGAGCTCAGGACCTCCTGTTCCAGAGCTTGGCGGAGTGGTCGATAGACGTGGCCGTGATCTGCGAGCCGTACTATGTCCCCCCCGGTGCGAACTGGGTTCGGGACAATGACGGCTCCGTCGCGATCGTCCGATGGGGCGCGGCGAACTCCCCACCCTTCGAAAAGGTAGCGAAGGGTCCGGGATACGTCGCTGTGTGGTTTGAGGATTTTGTAGTCGTCGGTGGCTACTTTTCCCCGAACCGCACACTCGCCGAGTTCGAGATTTATCTCGGACGGGTGGGCGCCTTAATCGGCCAATGCCACCCTCGCCAAGTACTCCTCGCTGGCGACTTCAATGCCTGGAATACGGCTTGGGGTTCCGTCAGAACGGACGTGTTTGGCGAGGCACTGGAGGAGTTTGCCCTCGGACAAGGGTTGGCCCTTCTCAACCGGGGATCGATGAGCACGTGCGTGCGACCCCAGGGCGAGTCGATCGTGGACATCACGTTCGCGAGTCCCGCCCTGGCGCGCCGTGTTCGGGACTGGGGAGTGGTGGATACGGCGGTGTTGTGTGATCACCGATACATTCGGTTCGATCTCGCAGCCGTATCCCCGTCAGATCCAGCCGGTCCCTTCCGGCCCCCGGTTGACGACGGCCCGAGGTGGCAGTTGAGGCACCTCGACAGGGACCTCGCGAAGGAAGCTGCAATTGTGCAATCGTGGGTGTCCGCGCCTGTGGGCCCCGTTGTGGTGGAGGACGAGGCGGAATGGCTGCGGGGCGCGTTGTCGCAGGTTTGCGACGCGTCAATGCCCCGAGCCAGGCGTCGTCCTCCGAAGCCCCAGGTGTACTGGTGGTCCACCGAGCTCACGAATTTGCGTGCAGCTTGTGTGGTCGCACGACGCCAGTACACCAATTACAGGCGGCGGCGGATGCGGGAGGAGAATGTGATTGCACTCCTGCATGCTTCCTTCAAGGAGTCCCGGCGGCAGCTGAAGGCAGCGATCGGCAGGGCTAAGGCTCTTGCGAGGGAGGAGTTGCTGGGGACGTTGAACCGCGACCCGTGGGGGAGGCCGTACAGGTTGGCGATGTGCAAACTTCGCCCCTGGGCACCCCCACTCACGCGAAGTCTCCAGCCGCAAATCCTGGACAGAGTCGTTGCGGCCCTGTTTCCGCGGACGGGGGACCATCCCAGTCCCCCCATGATGCCTTCGGTTGCCGCGGAGCCCGGCCCGGATGTGGCGCCATCAGTGACCCCGGGAGAGCTGGGAGCTGCGGTGTTGCGGCTGCGAGCCAAAAACACCGCCCCCGGTCCTGACGGCGTACCCGGCCGGGTGTTGGTCTTGGCCATGGATGCCCTCGAGCCTCGTCTGAGGAGACTCTTCGACGCCTGTCTGGCCCTAGGCCAGGTTCCACAGCGGTGGAAGACAGGTCGTCTTGTTCTCCTCAGAAAGGAAGGGCGTCCGGCGGAATCCCCATCTGCGTACCGCCCGATAGTGATGCTCGACGAGGACGCCAAACTCTTTGAGAGAGTTGTGGCCGCCCGGATCGTCGAGCACCTAGAGGATGTCGGACCGGATCTGGCAGACTGCCAGTTTGGATTCCGCAGGGGTAGGTCTGCCGTAGACGCGATTCAGCGGGTTAAGTCCTTGGCGCAGGACGCGATCGCCCGGGGTGAGGTCGTGTTGGCGGTGTCTCTGGACATCGCCAACGCATTTAACTCCCTCCCCTGGAGCTGCATCAGGGAGGGGCTCCGATTCCACGGAGTTCCTCCGTACCTGCGCCGGGTCGTCGGGGACTACCTGTCTGGGCGTGCGGTGGAATACCCCGGTCGAGACCGGTGGTGTCGGCGGGAGATGTCGTGCGGCGTTCCTCAGGGGTCGGTACTAGGCCCACTCCTCTGGAACATCGGCTACGACTGGGTGCTGCGAGGAGCCACAGTGCCGGGTGTCGGCGTAGTGTGTTACGCGGACGACACCTTGGTCACTGCCCGAGGCAAAAGCCACAGGGATGCTTCCTTGCGCGCCACCGCCGGCGCGGCATTCGTGGTGGGCCGCATACGGCGATTGGGTTTGCGGGTGGCGCTCGAAAAGTCCGAGGCCGTGGTTTTCCATGGCCCGCGGAACGCGCCGCCCCGGGGTGCCCATATCGTCGTGTCCGGAGTCCGCATCGACGTGAGGCCGTCGATGCGCTATCTGGGACTCGTCCTGGATAGCCGGTGGAACTTCGGCCCCCACTTCGAGTGCCTTGAGCCTCGGCTGCTGAGGGCGGCTGCGGCCCTGGGAAGGCTGCTGCCGAATCTCGGTGGACCTGAGACGTCGTGTCGGCGTCTCTACGCGGGAATCGTGAGATCGATGGCCCTGTATGGTGCCCCTGTGTGGGCCGGCAGCGCCCTGATTCGCAGCAATATCGCCCGCTTGACGCGAGTCCAGCGGGTGATGGCGATCAGGGTGGTACGGGGTTATCGCACGATCTCGGGTGAGGCATCTTGCGTGCTGGCGGGTACTATTCCCTGGGACCTGGAAGCGAGAGCCCTCGCGTCGCTCTACGAGTGGCGCGTGGAGGCGCTCCGGGCCAGGGGTCACCCACCTGCACTGCAGGAACAGGAGGGGCACAGAGCTGAGCTGCGCCAACGGGCTACCGAAGCGTGGGAGTCCAGGCTGGCGCTTTCGAGCGCCGGACTCTGGACTATCGAGGCAATTCGTCCGGTCTTCCAGCAGTGGTTGGGTAGGCGACACGGTTTCCTGACCTACCGTCTGACGCAGGTGCTCTCGGGACATGGTTGTTTCGGGAGTTACCTGTTTCGGATCGGTCGGGAACCGACTGCCAGGTGCCACCACTGCGACGATTGCCTCGACGAGACGGCCCAGCACACGCTGGAGGTATGCCCGGCGTGGGATGCGGAGCGCAGCGCGCTCGGCTCTGTATTGGGTGCCGAAATCTCGCTCCCGACCGTGGTTCGCGCTATGGTCGAGAGTGAGAGATCGTGGCAGGCGGTGCGATCCTTCTGCGAGGCCGTAATGCTCGCGAAGGAGGCGGCGGAGAGGGCGAGGGAAGATGATGCATCCTCCCTTCCGCTTCGTCGCCGTCGCACGGGACGCCGGAGGGCGGCTTTCGTTGCCGAAAGCCTCCCTCTCCCGCAGTCCCATTAGCCTTCGGTGGCGGGTTCGGGGGAATCCGCTTCCGGTCCAGGGCTCGAGATGGCGCGTGCGCTTCCTGCGCACCATCTCACGAGGGACGACTAGAGAGGGACCCCTCCCTCTCGGGACGTCGCCGGCGCTGCACAGAGCGCCGGCCAACGCTGTCGGGCCGCGAACGAATGCGCAAGCTCCTCGTGACCCGACTCCGTGCGTCCAGACGGAAGCCGCAGGTTTTTAGTCGGTAAGAGTCCGGCATAACCCGACCTCGGCCCCCGCTGGGGTAGGGTATCCATGAGGATTTTCCTGCGATAAAAAAAAAAAAAAAAAAAAGGTTAGGTTAGGTTCCGCGGACCTGCTTGGTTGTCCAAGTGGGAGGGGAGGTGATACCCCTACGCGGCGCGTCTCCGGGTGGCGGATAGGAGGCCACTCTTCTCACTCTTCTTTATGAAGAGTGGTCCAGAGTGGTAGGGGCTTTTTCTATTTGAAAGGGCCCCCGCGGACCAAACACTGGGGAGGGGGGAAAGGTTGGGGTGGGCTGCGTCTGTCCCGTATCGGGCGGCAGTCCTGCCTCGTCGGTGCCCTGTGTCTGACCCATAGTGGGCGGCAGGGCGCCCTTTGGTGGTTGGGGCGGGCTGCGTCTGTCCCGTATCGGGCGGCAGTCTGCTTCGTCGGTACCCTGCGTCTGACCCATAGTGGGCGGCAGGGCACCCTTTGGTGGTTGGGGCGGGCTGCGTCTGTCCCGTATCGGGCGGCAGTCTGCTTCGTCAATTCATCGGCGGAACGCGGGGCATTTGTTTGTTCTGCGTTGATTTTGGGAGTTTTGGTCGGCGTGGGCTTTTGTCCGGACCATGGAGGTGTTGACTGCCGGGGCTTTTGTCCGGGTCAAGGGTGGTGGGCGCGGCGTGCACTCACACTGCCACCGCGCTGGCATTCAATTGCCACCATCACCGAAACCGTAGTCCGTTGGAGTGTCGTGGATCATGTCTCGCGGCTTCGACGGAACGGGGGTCTTGGCTTAACCGCCTGGACCGCGAGGAGTAAACCTCTCTAAAAAATCCCTAAAGGGCCGTTATTGGGAGACGTGGTAACGGCCGCCCTCCGGGGTGGTAGCTGAGGCACAGCTACCTGCAAGCGCCAACCCAGGGGTTTTCCCGCCCCCCTGGCGTATTTGTGGTCACGGTTTTAGGCACAGGGTCCCTGCCGCCGTGGAAATTTAGGTACCCCATACTCGTGGGAATAATATGAAGAAGAACAAAAAAACCACTGACGTTAGGCCCGCGAAGGGCGGAGTTAAAGATGAAGGTGGCTTCCGTGCCCTTAGGCAGAGGAAGGTAGTGCGGAGAGAGGATTCGGCTTTGAGGAGTCGGTCTGGGAGTAGTAGCTCCGGAGGAGCAAGGACAGTTTCGAGGGCATCGGTGCTCTCTGAAACTGTGAACGAAACGGCTAGGAAATCGGATCACGATTGCACGCGATTTGGTGAAGCGAGGAGCGGAAGTGAGGTGGAGGAGATGTCTACCAACTCGTCCGACACTGAGGGGAGTGTGTCCCGCCAAATCTTGGCGGTGGGCAAGAAACGTCAGCGCCAAGCTAGGACAAATAGTTCTAGCAGCGGCAAAGACGCGGTTGGAGGAGAAGCTGCCAAAACCAGTGGCAAGCCAGCGGGCAAGAAGGGACGTGGTAGGCCTCCTACCACGGGAGAGTATGTTGGTCTCGCACAGGCCAAACTGAACTTAATGAAGGCCCAAAGAGAGGAGCTCGAGTTGGCGACAAACTTGGCAATCGCAGAGTCCACCAAGACGCTGGGTGCGTCGGCGGGCACAGTGAAGGGTCGAGTCCAAGCGAGCCTGGACTTGATTCTGGAGGTGGCGGCTAAGTCCGGGAACCTTAAGGGCACTTGTGTTAATGCTCTTAAGAAGGCCACGGCGCAGATCCGGGAAGAAATGGCCTCCATTTACGAGAGGACTCAGTCCGAAGAGGTGGCAGCTCTCCGGGCTGAAAACGCCCGCCTCACTGCGGAACATGCAGAGCGTATGGAGGCCGTGAGGGAGGAGAACGCTCGCCTCAGCGCGCAGGTCGAAACCCTCCGCGCTGAAATGGCGACATGGCGCTTGGAGATGGAGACGGCCCGCACCTCGGCCCTGGTAGCGCCTCGGCCGGCGTGCCAGGCTAGGGAGGAAACTCGGCCTGCGAGAACTGCTCCACCTGAAGAGGAGCTCAGGGCAGGTATCGTCCGGGAGTGTGGCGCAATGATGCGCTCCATGCTGGAGAGCATCAGTGGCCGGCTCCTCCCGGAAAAAAGGCTGCGTCCACCTCTGAAGGCGGATGCTAGGACGGAGACGATTTCTTCGGTGTCCCCTGCACAGTCGGCGCCGAAGAGCCAGAAAAGGGGTAAGGCACCTACCCGGGTACCAGATCCCGAACACGAGTCACGCCCGAGCACCTCCACGGTCCAACCTGATAGCTGGACCACGGTGGTGCGCAAAGGCAAGAGGAAAAAGACGGCGAATGCCCCGGAACCACGCGCCGCTCCGGCGACGTCCCCGAAGAAAAAGGCGAGGAGAAGGCCAGCTAGGGGCAGTGCAAGGCCAAGGACAGCAGCGGTGGTAATCACCCTGTTGCCTGAGGCTACTGAGACGGGCCTGACTTACGAGAGGGTACTCAGGGAGGCAAGAGTAGGCATTGATTTGACTTCCCTGCAGATCGACGACGGACTCCGCGTCCGCTCGGCTGCTACGGGGGCTCGAGTCCTGGAGATCCCCGGCAAGGAGAGCGGCAGCAAAGCGGACTCCCTGGCTGCCAAGCTAAGGGAGATATTCCCGGAGACCATCCGGATCACCCGGCCCGTGAAATGCATCGACTTGTGCGTTTCCGGGCTGGACGACTCGGTGTCTGGCGTGGACCTGGCGGCTGCCATCTCCCGGGATGGGAAATGCCCAGTCGACCAGGTGAGAGTTGGGCCGATCAGGTCTGGATTGTTCGGCGCAGGCAGTGCCGTCATCCAGTGCCCGATCGAAGCGGCCAAAGTAATTGCCGCTAAAGGGCGCCTTCTCGTCGGGTGGAGTGCTGCGCGGGTGCGAACACTGGACCCCCGGCCCATGAAGTGCTTCAAGTGCTTCGAGATTGGCCATACGGGGGTCCAATGCCAGTCCAAGGTGGACCGCAGCCAGAATTGCTTCCGATGTGGTGAAGCAGGCCACAGGGTGGCTGAATGCAGCAACGAGCTGAATTGCCCGATTTGCAAGGCAGCAGGGAGGACGGCGAATCACACGCCAGGGGGTCGCAAATGCGCACGCCCTAAGAAGGGTAGAGGATGGCCTAGAATGACCCCAGCCGTCCCTCTACAGTCCAGGGAGCCGCCTACGGAGGCGATGTTGACCGGTCATTAATGGCGTGCCAACATCGCTTCCTCCAGGCAAATCTAAACCACTGTGCCGGTTCGCAGGACCTGTTCCTGCAATCCGTGCTACAGTGGTCGGTTGATGTGGCGGTAATATCGGAGCCATACTACGTCTCCTCCCAGCCAAACTGGGTGGGGGCCACGGATGGCTCCGTGGTGATTATTGCCGCTTCCGGCCCGGACACCTTGCCCCTCTCCATCAGGGAGCGAGAGCCTGGCATAGTGGCAGCTGTGTGGAGTGACTTCCTGGTCATCGGGGTCTATTTTTCCCCGAACAGACCACTCGTCGAATACGAGCTGTTCCTCGACCGGGTTGGGGCGGTGGTGAGACGAGCGGCACCTATGCCGGTAATTGTCCTCGGCGATTTCAACGCCCACAGCACGAGTTGGGGATCCCCGGAGACCGACGATCGTGGAGAGGCGGTAGACGTGTGGACGTCAGCTTGCGGCCTTGTGCTGCTAAACCAAGGCTCTGTCAACACGTGCGTGCGACGACGGGGAGGGTCAATAGTAGACTTAACGTTTGCTAGCCCCGTTCTCGCTACGCGCGTGTTGAACTGGCGGGTCCTGGATAATGAGGAGACCTTATCAGACCACCAATACATAGGGTTTGTGGTCTCCTCCTTGTCCAGTATCGACTTCACTCAACGAAGGGTGGAGGGTCGGAATGCGGCCTTCCCGAGGTGGGCTCTATCCCGCCTTGACGATGAGCTGTTGGTAGAGGCGGCAATCGTCCAGTCCTGGGCCATGCGGCCGTTTGGGCCGAATGAGGTGAACGAGGGGGCGCTTAAATTTCGGGGGGCGCTTACGCATATATGCGACGCTTCCATGCCCCGAACCAAGAGTTTTGCTCCGAGGAGGCAAGTATACTGGTGGACTGACGAAATAGCGGCTCTTCGGACCCGCAGCAACGCAGCTCGTCGTCAGTTCACTAGATACCGAAGGCGGCCTAACCGGAACGAGGAGTTTGAGGACCTGCTCCATGAAGCACATCTTGAGGCCAAAAAAGAGCTTCAACTGGCCATAAGCAGGTCCAAGGAATCCAAACGGAGGGAGATGCTGGAGGGGCTTGATCGAGACCCATGGGGTCGCCCGTACCGAGCGGCGCGTAATAAACTACGCACTCAGGCCCCTCCAGTCACGGAGACCATGCATCCCCAACTGATGGGGGAAGTGATGTCGGCCCTGTTCCCGGACGGGCCGGCTCTCGTCCCACCGACGATGACGGAGGAACCTGTCGAGGAAATCGACCAGGTTGGTGAGGTTCCACCCATCGAGCAGTCCGAGATTGCAATAGCAGTAATAAGGCTCCAGGCGAAGAACACCGCTCCCGGGCCGGATGGAGTTCCGGGCCGGGTATTGGGCGAGTTGAGGGCCCACATTACCGGGCTCTTCGACGTATGTCTCGCGTCATGTCGGTTCCCGGCTTGCTGGAAAGAGGGCAGGCTCGTGCTCCTGAGGAAAGACAGGCGTCCGGCAGAGTCTCCTTCTGCCTTCCGCCCAATCGTGCTGCTGGACGACACGGGAAAGCTCTTCGAGCGCATCATCGCCTGCCGTGTCGTCAAGCATCTCCGAGAGGTGGGTCCGGATCTGGCGGAATGCCAGTATGGGTTTAGGGAGAGGCGATCGACGATCGACGCTATACTGTGCGTCAAAGGTCTCTCGGACGAGGCGGTGGCCAAGGGCGGCGGCTTGATGGCGGTCTCGTTGGATATTTCGAACGCCTTCAATTCGTTGCCCTTTGCCTGTATCGAGGAGGCACTTAAATACCATCGCGTGCCACTCTACCTGCGGAGGTTAGTCACTGACTATCTCCGGGACAGAGTGGTGATGTTCGTAGGGAGGGATGGCAGCGTCGATCGCCGATCGGTCCAGTGTGGTGTTCCGCAGGGGTCGGTTCTTGGGCCACTCTTGTGGAACATAGGTTTCGATTGGACCCTTCGAGGAGACCTACCCACGGGAGTGGAAGTCGTGTGTTATGCAGATGACACGCTGGTCACGGCCCGGGGGAAGAACTACGAAGAAGCGTCCAGGCTCGCAGTTGCTGGCACGCAAATTATCATCGGGCGAATCGATGCGTTGGGCCTAAGGGTGGCCCTCGCAAAAACCGAGGCTTTGTACTTCCATGGGCCTCGGCGGGGGCCTCCTGAAGGTGCCAACGTTATGATAGGAGGAATGCAGATCGGAGTGAAGTCCCAGATGAAGTATCTTGGACTTCACCTCGATCCACGGTGGAACTTCCGGGAGCATTTTAACCGACTGGCTCCGAAGCTCCACGGGGCCGCTTCGGCCCTAGGCAGGCTTCTCCCGAATGTGGGTGGACCAAGTAGGACCTGCCGGCGACTGTACGCCGGCATAGTGAGGTCCATTGCAATGTACGGGGCACCTGTGTGGTTCGGGGCCCTGACTCGCCCGAATAAGGCCAAGCTGTTTGCAGCGCAGCGGGTCATGGCCATCAGGGCTATACGTGGCTACCGCACAGTATCGCATGAGGCGGCGTGCGCACTTGTAGGAACGCCCCCCTGGGATCTCGACGCAGAGATCCTAGCGGAGGCGTACTTCCAACGGAGGGAGCGGGAGACCGAGGGCGTGTCGAGATGGATGCGGCGGGCCCAAGAAAGGCGGCTGCATGCCTGGGAGGAACGGCTTGCAGAGCCATCCGCGGGCGACTGGACCGTGAGTGCTGTTCGCCCGGTGCTAAAGCAGTGGGTGAACAGACGTCACGGCTCACTCACATACCGGCTGGTGCAGATTCTGTCGGGGCACGGCAGCTTCGGCCGATATCTGTGCCACATAGTTGGTAGGGAGCCCCTGGCGATGTGTCATCACTGTGGTGACAGAGATGACACTGCCGAACACACGCTCAGGGCATGTCCGGCGTGGGCGCAGGAGCGGGCGGCTCTGATCGCCGTTATTGGAGGAGACCTCTCCTTGCCGGCCGTGGTCAAGGCCATGGTCGGTGACGCGAGGTCATGGGAAGCGATGGTCTCCTTTTGCGAAGCAGTAATGCTCCAAAAGGAGGCCGCGGAAAGGACTCGCGAGGATGATCCCCTCTCGGCTCCGATCCGCCGTAGACGGCCTGGGCGCCGACGGAGGGCTTACGCCCTAATGTCATAATCCTGGCGACGACAAACCTCGGGTGGCGGAAGCAGGGACTTTTCCGTCACTCGATGTCACGAAGGCACGTGGTCTTCCAAATGTTCCGGAAGACCACGTAAGCCAAGGAGCGCAGGGTGTTAACAGCTTTCACCCTGTTTTCTCGGAGGCTCTGCACTGCGCGGAGAACGTCCGCGGCACGTGGAAGAATGCAAAAGCGTACCCATGTGCCGCATCACGGGCAAGGTCGGGACATCGAGGGGTTTTAGCCAGTAGGAGTCTGGCATAACCCCGCCACGTCCCCGCGTGCCTGGGTATCCACGAAGGATTTCCCCTCGTAAAAAAAAAAAAAAAAAAAAAAAAAAAAAAAAAAAAAAAAAAAAAAGGGGCTTTTTCTATTAGAAAGGGCCCCCGCGGACCAAACACTGGGGAGGGGGGGCAATGGTTGGGGTGGGCTGCGTCTGTCCCGTATCGGGCGGCAGTCTGCTTCGTCGGTGCCCTGTGTCTGACCCATAGTGGGCGGCAGGGTACCCTTTGGTGGTTGGGGCGGGCTGCGTCTGTCCCGTATCGGGCGGCAGTCTGCTTCGTCGATGCCCTGCGTCTGACCCATAATGGGCGGCAGGGTATCCTTCGATGGTTGGGGCGCGACGTGTCTGTTCCCAATGGGACAGCAGTCGTGCTTCGTCGGTGCCCTGCGTCGGACTCATAGTGGGCGGCAGGGTACCCAATGTGGTGTTTGGGTGTGCCCTTAGTTGGGTGACAGTTTCGTGAGTGGTTTTGGGGTGCACTGCGTCTGTCCGGTAACTGGCGGCAGTGGCACCTGTCAGGGGAGCCTAACCCCTGAAAAAAAAGGCCAACGATGTGGAGTCATCGGAGAAAAGGCAAGATGAGCGACAGCGATTGTGAATTTGGTCCCCAGGTGGGTACATCGGCAGATGCCGGGAAATCCCACCCCTCTGCTTCGGTGGAGGGCCGCCCCTCGTACTCTGGGGGGGGCAACAATCGCCCCGTGGGCCAGCAGACCGCTGGCTCTCGTGAAAACAACCATGGCATCGAACAACGGAAATCTGATAAAGCCGACTGTGAACCCGGTCGAAAAATGGGTTCTGAGGATAGGAATGCTCAGGCAGAGGAGAACAGCACTGGATCAGCAATGAGCATTGGGGAGTCTAGAGAGACTCGTAAACGGTTCTGGCAGCGGAAACGCAGCCGATCCGCAAGGACGGCTACAACTGACGACGACAGTGGGTCCGGCTCAGAGCCCGCGAAGACGGTGAAAGTCTCAACAGCCCGTCGAGGCAGAGGTCGACCGCCTACAACCGGGCAATATGTCGGCCTCGCCAGAGCTAAGGCGGAGTATGTGGCGGCTCAGCGCGCAGAATTGGAGCTTCACGCTGAGCGAGATGTAGAGGAGGCGGCCCGCAAAATCCGCCCAACTAAGGCTAGGCCGAACTCGCCGAAGGTTGCAAATGCAGCAATTGAGGCCTCGGCATCGGAGCTACAGGCTCGTGTATTGAACACTGTCGAAGTTATCACACAGGTGGCATCCTCTTCGAAGAACTTAAAAGGAACATACGTCAAGGCTCTTAAAGACGCAGCTTCCTCGATCAAGGAGCTCGTGGGAGAGCTCCAGCAACGCACCGCTTCTGAGGAGGTGACTCGACTGCGGCTAGCTAATGACCGGTTTAAAGCCGATAATGACCAACTTCGAACAGAGTTGGCAGAACTTCGCAGTGAGCTTGCGGCATTACGGGCTGACATGAGGCGAGCCGCAGAGGATCTGCCTCCTATAAATCTCGGGGGGTCGTGCCCGACGGTGACCCCGTCCTCTGATGTATTGCAGTCCCTGGAGCGGGCCATCTTGCTCAGCGTGGGCAAGATGGTCGACGCGAGGTTTGAAGGCCTACAGCGGAGACTTCCACCCGAACCACGTCTCCGCCCACCACTGGCTGCCGATAGGGCCAAGGCTGCCCAGCTGCCCACGCCTTCACAGCCAGCAGTGCTTAATTCTCAGGGTGGGCCTGCTCCTGGTACAGCCGCGAAGTCCCAAAGGAGAAATAAAAAGGAGTTACAAACAAAGAATGCTACTCTGGCTCAAGCTCCGGGTCCAGTTCAGACACCGTCATCCTTTGATACAACACAATCAGCGCCACAGGATGGGCCAACCTGGGCAACTGTGGCTAGCAGAAAAGGAAAGAGAAACCTGGTAAAGACGTCACGACCTGCAGGTATGCCTGCCACTGTTAAACTGAGGGTGAGGAAGCTGCGTGTTCCAACGACTGCAGCCGTGTCACTTACGATTCCACAGGGTTCAGTAACAACCTACAGTGAGGTTATGCTAAAGGCCAAACAAAAAATAAAACTAGAGGAAATCGGAATAACTGAAATCCGACAAAGGAGGGCAGCAAATGGGGGTCTTATCTTAGAGATCCCAGGCCCAGAGAATCCTGAAAAAGCTAACATTTTAGCTAAACGTCTTCGTGAGTCACTCGCTGATTTCGATGTGGTTGTTGCAAGACCAACCAAAATGGGAGAGGTACGGGTGAAAGATCTAGATGACTCGGTAACAAAGGAAGATGTTGCGCTGGCTATATCCAACGCTGGTGAATGCTCTATAGATGACATTAAAGTTGGTGAAATTCACTTTAACCCTACTAGACTTGGTACCGTATGGGCTAGATGCCCACTGGCTGCAGTCAAGAAAATTGCAAAAGACAAACACATTAAGGTTGGTTGGGTTGCTGCTCGGGTGGATATCTTGCCTGCAAGACCCTTGCAGTGCTTTAAGTGTCTCGAACAGGGACATGTGCGGCATAAATGCTTAAGCACGAAGGATAGAAGTGGACGTTGCTATGCTTGTGGTGAAATAGGACACAAAGCTCGCGACTGTACTGCGATTGAAAAGAAATGCCCAGTATGTTCGGACCTAGGACGACCTGCCAACCATAGAATGAACAGTAAAAAGTGTAATCCTCCTAAGACAAAAAGGAAGCCACTGTCAAGTAATCCAACTACTATTGCTGGTAAACAAGTGGGCAGCGTAGCAGCACCTTTGGAAACTGCAGAGCTAGCTGGCAACAGCCAGCAGATAGAGTGTATGGAGACACAAAATGTTTAGTACGATCCTACAATGCAACTTAAATCATTGTCGTGTGGCGCAGGACTTGTTTCAACAGTCACTTTCCGAATGGTCAATTACTTTAGCCGTGGTCTCTGAACCATATCGTATCCCAAATCACTCATCGTGGCATAAAGACGAACTTGGTACTGTGGCTATATACTGGAATGAGAAGAGACATAATCGACCTTGCACGTTTCTGAAAAGGGGACAGGGCTTCGTCGCAGTGCAATGGGGTCAGTTTATACTTGTGGGATGCTATATAACACCAAACTGTAATCTTAATGTATACGAAGAATATTTGGATGGCATGACAGAGTTCATCCGTAGGCATTCCAATTGCCCCATGATCGTCCTGGGCGATTTCAATGCCCGTTCTCGGGCCTGGGGAGACGTAATAGATGATCAGAATGCAGTAGCTCTCCAAGAATGGACAGCCATGCTTGATCTGCGTATAGTGAATGTTGGAAATGTCAGTACATGTGTGAGGTGGCAGGGTGAGTCGATTGTGGACTTGACATGGGCGAATTCATCTGCCATCCCACATATTTCTGAATGGAGAGTAGCGGAGCAAATAGTTACATTGTCTGACCATCGCCATATTGTTTTCAATATTGATCTTGGTCGTTCAATGACGGGAAATGCACTTATTAGACGACAATGGGCCTTAAAACATCTAAATCGTGATCAACTGATCGCAGCTGCAAATGTCGCAGCATGGCCAACGTTTGACGCGACGGAGCCTTGTCGGCAACTAGAGCAAGAGGTGAACCGTTTTGATGACACAATGACATCAATTTGTGATGCCTCCATGCCGCGAGCTAGGAAGCCTTCTCACAAAAGTGCCTACTGGTGGACTGAGGAAATAGCCCAGCTACGAGAAACTTGTTTAAGATCTCGCCGCGTTTTTACAAGAACTCGTCGGCGAAGAAGCGCGACGGCAGAGGAGACAAATTCCACTTATGCAACTTACCGTAATGCCACAAAGGCACTACAAAATGCAATATCGAGTGCCAAATCTAGAGCCTGGAACGAGTTATTGGGTGATCTCGACCGGGATCCTTGGGGTCGGCCCTACAAAATGGTTCTAGGCAAACTTCGTCCGTATACTCCACCAGTAACTGAGAGCTTAGACCCGGTTTTTGTGCAAAGGGTAACTGATACACTATTCCCCGTTGTCCGGGACATACCCTCTGCATATATAGAGACGGCAATTTGGTCTGAACAACTGGAAATTACAAAGCCTGAAATGGATAGAGCTGTAAGGCGCATAGGGGCTCGTAACACTGCACCTGGTCCTAATGGTATTCCGGGGAAAGTCCTGGTACTTGTCCAAGATATTTTCGGTAACTGGTTGAGATGGTTATTTAATAGCTGCCTTCGCGTGGGTACCTTCCCAAAGAAATGGAAAATAGCAAGGCTCATTCTCCTTAAAAAAGATAATAGACCATCTAATGACCCTGCTGCATTTCGACCACTTTGTTTATTGGATGATGTTGGGAAACTTTTTGAACAAGTGATCGCTGGACGGCTCAACTCACATCTGGACGCAGAAGGCCTGGGCCTGTCAAACAAGCAATTTGGCTTTCGCCGACAGCGTTCTACTGTCGATGCAATACTGCACGTTCGTAGCCTGACTGAATCAGCTTTTAGAGACGGAAAGGTAGTTCTTGCGGTTAGTTTGGACATTGTAAATGCTTTTAATACTCTGCCCTGGCTAGCTATAAGAAATTCAATGGAGTATCACAATGTACCGAATTATTTGCGTAGCGTTGTAAATTCGTACCTAAGCGGTAGATTCATACAATACACGGATAGAAACTGTAACATCCAGCAGAGAGAGGTGCATTGTGGTGTTCCACAAGGATCAGTTCTCGGTCCATTATTGTGGAACTTAGCCTACGATGCAGTTCTACGAACGAACTTACCAGCCGGAGTAGAAGTTGTGTGTTATGCGGATGACACACTTGTGCTCGCCAAAAAGGGAAGTTTTCATAGGACTGCCCTTCTGGCTGAGCTGGGTGTTGCCTGCATAATAGAAAAAATTCAAGAACTCGGGCTCCGGGTTGCGCCTCAAAAAACGCAATCCATTTGGTTTCACAGCTTGCCAAAGAGTACCGAACCACCGGATATAACAATTAATGTTGGAGACGTGGAAGTAGCGATAGGCAAAGAAATGAAATATTTAGGCTTGGTTTTGGACAGTAGATGGACTTTCAAGAATCACTTTGATTATCTGGTACCGAAAATACAAAGGGTAGCCGGCGCGATACAACGGATTTTACCAAATATGGGAGGCCCTAGAGAGGGTGTGCGCCGCTTATATACAGGAGTAGTAAGGTCGGTGGCTCTTTATGGAGCTCCAGTGTGGTCGGAGCGCCTATCGAAAGACCGTCAAAGTAGAGGACGTATAAGCAGAGTACAGCGCATAATGGCACTACGAACTATCAGAGCATACAGAACAGTATCATACACAGCGGCTACTGTACTGGCTCGCTTCCCACCTTTAGAACTGTTGGCAGAGATGGATACTAAGGTGTATAAAGAAGTCTTAGAAAAACGTAAACGAGGTGGTGCAGATGCAAATAAAGAAATAGAGTTTCTGCGAAAGCTAGCTCACCGTCAAGTTGTAAATAGATGGCAAGAACACTTTGAAGATCGTGTGGTCCATCCCACTGTCGGTGCGATTTTACCACACCTATGGAACTGGTTTGTACGTGAACATGGGAGTCTAACATTTAGACTAACACAACTACTAACGGGACATGGCTGCTTTGGAGTATTCCTGCACAGAATTGGACGTGAACCAACGCCGCAATGCCATCACTGCAATGCCAATCAGGACTCTGCAAAACATACCCTTGAAGAGTGCCCGGCATGGGACTCTGAAAGGCGTGCTCTTACTGACCGTGTTGGGAGCGACCTGTCACTTCCAACACTGATACCAATGATGCTTGCGGATGAAAATATTTGGAGAGCTATGGTTTCTTTCGCTGAAGCTGTTATGGAAAAGAAAGAAACTGCCGAACGTGAACGTGAAAGGACGGACCCAAGTCGCAGAAACAGGCGACAAAGAGGAAGAACGGTGATGCAAACTCGATGAAACCCGTAATTTCGAGTGGAATATTGTGCTGCAGGCATCGGAAGAGAGGGCTTCTGATGTCTCCTTAGATAAAACAGCAGCAAAACTGAGGTCGACAACTTGAAGTGGCTACAAGTTGTGCGAGAAGGAACTGAAATGTGAATGGGCCAAGAGTAATCGGCTAATACAACTGGAGCACCGGTGCGTTCCTAGTGAGATCCCGGGGCTCCCGTAACTGTGTAGAGGATGGCCACCGGGGGGTTTTAGTGGGTAACAGATCCCCACATAACCTGACATTCTCCCTCAAGATGTCTGGTATGTTATTGAACATTTCCCCCTCGTCAACAAAAAAAAAAAAAAAAAAAAAAAAAAAAAAAAAAAAAAAAAAAAAAAGGTTAGGTTAGGTTAGGTTAGGTTAGGTTTGTTTTTTTTTTTTTTTTTTTTTTTTTTTTTTTTATAAATACTACAACCTCCGGCGGTAATGCCGCAGACTTTATCACTATAGCCGTTTGTCGGCTTGTTTCTTTCTGGTTATGGTTTTTATATTACTGAAATTACCACTTTCTTCGTAGTTTCGGACTTTTTGTTTTCTTACTAGATTTATTGCTACCCTCATTATTTCTTTAATTATTACTTTATTTTACATCTTATGTTATACTAAATATACTCATTATATTTTGTTAACATAATTTAACAACTTTTGTTTCTTATTATTACTTCTCTCACTATATTGCAACAATAATCTAGGAACTCGTGTCTTTGTTTGCCTTGCATTATTGCGCTTATTCCTCTAATTTCTATGTTTGTGCCTAGTTTATGCTCTATGTTGAAACGGCGGGGAGCGAACAAAGGACATTCTGTCAATACGTGGGGGACGGTTTCACTTTTTCCGGGTTCACAGATACATGAGGCGTTGTCCTTACACTTGAATCGCGTCAAGTATTCGGAGAACCCCCCATGACCCGTCATGATTTGTGTTAAGACTCCCGCAGGTTTGATTTTTCTCACTATTCTATACGCTGATATCGCGTCTGGGAAAAATATTTTTGTTATGGCAGCCGTGTCACTTGCCCTGTATCTTTGGTTCCATTCGTCAAGCGAGCGCATTCTAATGCATCGCTTGACGAACGAAACCGGGCACCTGTCATAGTCGGGTTTCCGCTTGCTGTTTAGCGCTGCTTGTTTAGCTAATTGGTCGGCTCTCTCATTCCCTGTCAGCCCAGCATGGGCTTTAACCCAAAATAAACACACAGTTTTATTCTGTTGGTTAATAGCTTTAATATTTGTTCTTGTTTTCACTGCCAAGGAATGAGAGCTCCGCCAGTTTGTTACTGTCTGGAGAGCGGCCATTGAGTCGCTGTATATGGCTGCAGAAGCCTCGCCCCTCCGCAGAACTTCTTCACTTGCCCTTTGAATGGCTAGAAGTTCAGCCTGGTAGACGGTACAGTAGGATGGCAAAGTAAGTTTGACGGCCTTGGTTTCGGTTTCGCCATTCCACAAGGATAGCGAAGCACCGACCCTGCCGTCAATCTTACTGCCATCCGTGAATATGCGAAGGTCAAAGTCGCTGTTGTTTCCTATTTGATCCTGGTCTACCAGGCTTGTGAACTCTAAGTGAATTCGCTCTGAGGGGTGCGGGGCATCCGCTGCAGATACTCGTTGTTCCACTTCTCTATCTCCAAGTTCAGGCTGCTGGACTCCTCTTTTTGCCTCGTATAGGGCAGCCACCTCTTGCACACGAAGATCAAGCGGAAGAATTCCCGTCAGGATAAGAGCGGAGTTATAAGAAACCGTACGGTAAGCTTTACATATTTTTTGGAGAAAGCTCCGTTGTGTGGCATGTAGTTTGCTCTTAACGCACACCTTTGAAACTGCGGGAGCCCACACACTAGCAGCGTAGAGGAGTATCGGCTCTATTGCGGCAGTATATATAGTGCGGAGCACTTCTGAGTGTAGTCCCCAATCAACCTTTGCCGCTCTGCAAAGCTGTTTATATGCTGTGATGGCTTTGGTGCATTGGTTTCCGACGTGGGCGTTGAAAGTTAATTTACTGTCAATTATGACTCCAAGTAGTTTGATTTCGCTCTTCATGCCGATGTCAACCCCGCCCATGCCCAGGCGCGGGGTGTCGTATTTAAGTTTCCGCGTAAGTACCATGGCATTTGTTTTATGCGGTGCGAATTTTAATTTATTAGCGACACCCCACGCGCGGACACGCTCGAGGATCCCATTGGCACGAGTTTCTATTTCCAACGCTGTATGTCCGTCGAAAACCAAAGCAACGTCATCAGCAAATGCTTGCACGTATACTCCCTCTCTCTCTAGGTCTTTAAGCAGCGGGTCCAGCAAGAGATTCCAGAGAATCGGGCCTCCCACAGAGCCTTGCACACAACCTTTCTCTGTATTCTTCCTGTGTTCTGCCCCAGCATATCTCAGTCTTACGTGCCTATCACTGAGGTAGCTATCAATGACGCGGCGTATATTTATTGGGCATTTTTCTTCGGCCAGCCGGACTCGGATTTTCGGCCACCAGGCGCTATCAAAGGCTCCCTCTATGTCCAAAGATACTACTGTGACAATTTTCTTTTGGTTAAGTTTGCACCTTATGTGTTTGACCAGGTCATAGAGGGAGTCTTCGGTGCTCTTCTGGGGCATGAATCCGTACTGACGTGAGCTCATTTGTGGTACAAGATAGTGTTTGACGCGCGCCATTAACATCTTCTCAACAATTTTTCCAAAGAGAGGGAGAAGGCCGATTGGACGGTACGATTTTGGGGTCGCGTAGTTGTCTTTTCCTGGCTTTTTCAGTATTACAACTACTGCCTCTTTCCACTCTTTTGGGAAGTAGTTCAACTCCAAGCATTTGTTGAGGAAGCCTAGGAAAAGAGTAGGATCCGTTTGAATAACTTGGGCACAGATGTCCGCCGTATATCCATCTAGCCCGGGTGCCTTTTTCGGGTTAAAGGAGTTTACGGCCATGTTCAGTTCTGTGATTGTGAACGGCGGATCTATACAGTCGTCTCTGCCTTGAGTAATGTTCACTTTTTCTGCCATGGCTCTGACGGATTTGTGTTCTTCAGTGTCTTGGTCCGTTCTATCCTCGGGATAGAATGTCTCAGCCAACATCTGAGCCGAGCCCTTGTTGTCAAGTGTCTGACCGTTTTTGGCCATGGGCTGGTCCTCCGTCCTTCTGCTCGTTCTATTCAAGACCCTATACACGCCATCCCACACACTTTCACAATCCTGCTTTTCACAGAACTGCTTCCAGCTCTCCACTTGAGCTTTTTTGACTTCTCTCTCATACTTTTCCTTCCTTTCCAGGTACTCTTGTACGACAAAAGACCTACGGGCCGGTGCCGCACGACTGACTCTATTTTTGAAAGTTGTGACCTCCTTCTTCAAGTGTTGTAAGTGCTCGGACCACCATGGCATGGTAAGTGTTTTTGTGTTCTGTTTCTTTTTAGGTATGTGTTTTGTGCATGCTGTTGTTATTATATTTGTGTATTGTGTCAATGTTTCGTCTAATTGTTTTGTGTTTGTGATGTTTTGTATATTGTGTTGTGTAATGTTATGGTCTTTGGTTAACTGGTTTAATTTCTCACGAAATTTAGGCCAGTTAGCCTTTCTTGTGTTGTATCGTCTTGTTGTTGTGTTGATGTGTGTCCCTTGAGATTTTTGTAAGTTTATTGTAAAGTGTATACCATTATGATCCGAGCTGGTCAGCCCCTCGTCTACCACCCAGTCGTTCACTCTCTCGAGCAGGTCCTCAGTACAAGCCGTGATGTCCACCTTGCTGGTATAACGTTTGCCACCTCTTATCGTGTCAAAAGTTGGTTTTGTACCTTTATTAAGAATATGTAGGTCCATTTCATCTATGGCTCTTAGAACCTCTTCTCCCCTCATGTCCGATCTCGACTCCCCCCACCATGTGCTCTTCGCATTCGAGTCACCCCCAATCACAAGCCAACTCGCTCCTGTCACTTCTCTGATTTTCCTTAGTTGGTTAAGGTATGGTTCAATGAGGCGATCCCCTTCAAAGTAGAAGGATACCACCGTGATCTTCCAAGCCTTCGTGTGTGCTCCCAGTACCAATATGTTTGCTGAGCTAAGCTGTGGGTACTGTACAATGTCTATTTTTGGGTCGAATACTGCTATTGCTGCTTTAACAGTACCACCGGTGTTGTTTTGGAAGATCCTCACATTTCGGTAATCCTTCATACTTCGCCCGCCCCCAACATATGGTTCCTGGAGAAGTGCCAGGGATGCCTTCCGTCTACTAGCTTCCATCATAAGCTCATCAGTGGCTAACATCTTCCTCTGTAAGTTGGCCTGCAGGATTGTATACGAGGATTTATCGCCCACAACGCCCTTAGCAATATGCTACCGCCGTCCGGGCAAGGATGTCCCATTTTCTGCGTATTGGGCACACACTGCTGAAGGCGTTGTGGTCAGTCTGCTCGTGCTTCGCTGCTCTGCAGTTTTTGCAGGATGCAGGTGCATCAGCTCGCCAGTCCAGACACTCGCTTTTAAGGTGAGGCCCTCCGCAGTGGCTGCAGAGGTCTATTGTCTCTTTGCAGTAACGTTTCCCGTGCCCATATGCGAGACATCTGGTGCATTGCACCAGTGGCGACTGGTCCTCAACGCGTAGGTTAGGTTAGGTTAGGTTAGGTTAGGTTAGGTTAGGTTAGGTTTTTTTTTTTTTTTTTTTATATAGTCAAATTTATGCACCACAGACATTAGTCCGTGCCCTTTGTCAATTCATTACAATGTTGATTAATTATTTTTCTTTTTTTTTTTTTACATTTAGATTTCGTGCTCAAGGCACTCTTAGTTTTAATGCTAAAACTTAAAAACTAGGGTTGAGTGAGTCCGTAGTATTACCATTAATTTTTTTTTTTTTTTTTTTTTTTTGGGTTATTATAATTTTTTTTTTTTTTTTATTTTTTTATTGTTTTTTTTTTTTTTTTTTTTTTTTTTTATTTGTCTTGTCTCGTGTCTTCCGTCATTGCCTGCCATCTTGAGTATTTCCGGACTTGGTCCACCGAAGCCTCAACGACCGCTGCGTTTCTGTCTGCGATTGCCATTTTTAGATTGTAGTCGGTTACTTCAAAACTTGACGCTTCCACCGCACGTCTTATAAATCTACCGATCGCATCGTTCTCTCTGTCGGTGTAGTAAACACAGCTTTTTGTGTGCCGAGATATTGCGACGACGGCGTGTGATACGCTGTCGTGCAGCTTTGTGATGTCTTTCCTCGTGTTTACGATCTTCACAGTTTCATACGTCAGTCCCTGCGCCTCATGTATGGTGAGAATTCGCGACCCTGTGCCCACCGCAAAACCCTGGTTGGTGAGGGTTTTCTTTTCCTCCTGAGTGTGCACGAGGAAAAGAGTGTTGGGTAGATCTTTCAGTATTTGCGATTCACTGTATCTCTCCATACTGAGGGATCTGACTTGATGTTTTGCTGAGTAGATGCCTGAGTAGACTCCAGCGAGAGCGTATGCCACATCCTGCGGATTCCGGTGTGTGCACAACAGTTCTTGGGTGACTGACGCTACCATGGTCGGTCGAGAATATGTCATCTTGAAGAGGTTTTCCCGATCGATGTATGGTAGCTGGTTGATGTCTCCGATGAGAAGGACTTCTTTTGATCCTGACAGTTTGCAAGCCATGACAATGGCTCCGTAGTGGTTCATGAGAGCCTCGTCTACCATCATTCTGATGTAGTTCTCCGAGTCTCTGAACCCATTTACTAAGACAGAAGCCATCGTGCGAACTCTCCTTTTCGCTTCGCTTCCTATTCGCTCCGATAGCTTCTCTTTCAGGTCTTTGGCTGCTTCTGTCGTGGTGGTGACTATGATGTCGCTTTCTACATCGAAGTTTGAGATCACCCAAGTTGTCTTTCCACAACCTGGTACTCCATTGATCCAGTTGATTTTTGGTGCACTCCATTCCGACCAGGCTGCATGGACGTCCAGGTTTCCTGTCAGGGCGGTCGCCATTTCTAAAATCCTGTCGTCCAGCATTATCTTAGTGCAACTGGCTGTTATGACAATTGGATCATTTGGGGGAGTTTTAAAAGTGAGCCTGCCACTCCGCGATGTTTTTTCTTCATCTTGGACCACAAACTTCTCGGTCGCGTTGTAAGCCGCCATATATTTTCCCGTTAGGTTAGGTTAGGTTAGGTTAGGTTAGGTTCCCCCACGCATTTAACTCCCTCCCCTGGAGCTGCATCAGGGAGGGGCTCCGATTCCACGGAGTTCCTCCGTACCTGCGCCGGGTCGTCGGGGACTACCTGTCTGGGCGTGCGGTGGAATACCCCGGTCGAGACCGGTGGTGTCGGCGGGAGATGTCGTGCGGCGTTCCTCAGGGGTCGGTACTAGGCCCACTCCTCTGGAACATCGGCTACGACTGGGTGCTGCGAGGAGCCACAGTGCCGGGTGTCGGCGTAGTCTGTTACGCGGACGACACCTTGGTCACTGCCCGAGGCAAAAGCCACAGGGATGCTTCCTTGCGCGCCACCGCCGGCGCGGCATTCGTGGTGGGCCGCATACGACGATTGGGTTTGCGGGTGGCGCTCGAAAAGTCCGAGGCCGTGGTGTTCCATGGCCCGCGGAATGCGCCGCCCCGGGGTGCCCATATCGTCGTATCCGGAGTCCGCATCGACGTGAGGCCGTCGATGCGCTATCTGGGACTCGTCCTGGATAGCCGGTGGAACTTCGGCCCCCACTTCGAGTGCCTTGAGCCTCGGCTGCTGAGGGCGGCTGCGGCCCTGGGAAGGCTGCTGCCGAATCTCGGCGGACCTGAGACGTCGTGTCGGCGTCTCTACGCGGGAATCGTGAGATCGATGGCCCTGTATGGTGCCCCTGTGTGGGCCGGCAGCGCCCTGACTCGCAGCAATGTCGCCCGCTTGACGCGAGTCCAGCGGGTGATGGCGATCAGGGTGGTACGGGGTTATCGCACGATCTCGGGTGAGGCATCTTGCGTGCTGGCGGGTACTATTCCCTGGGACCTGGAAGCGAGAGCCCTCGCGTCGCTCTACGAGTGGCGCGTGGAGGCGCTCCGGGCCAGGGGTCACCCGCCTGCACTGCAGGAACAGGAGGGGCACAGAGCTGAGCTGCGCCAACGGGCTACCGAAGCGTGGGAGTCCAGGCTGGCGCTTTCGAGCGCCGGACTCTGGACTATCGAGGCAATTCGTCCAGTCTTCCAGCAGTGGTTGGGTAGGCGACACGGTTTCCTGACCTACCGTCTGACGCAGGTGCTCTCGGGACATGGTTGTTTCGGGAGTTACCTGTTTCGGATCGGTCGGGAACCGACTGCCAGGTGCCACCACTGCGACGATTGCCTCGACGAGACGGCCCAGCACACGCTGGAGGTATGCCCGGCGTGGGATGCGGAGCGCAGCGCGCTCGGCTCTGTATTGGGTGCCGACATCTCGCTCCCGACCGTGGTTCGCGCTATGGTCGAGAGTGAGAGATCGTGGCAGGCGGTGCGATCCTTCTGCGAGGCCGTAATGCTCGCGAAGGAGGCGGCGGAGAGGGCGAGGGAAGATGATGCATCCTCCCTTCCGCTTCGTCGCCGTCGCACGGGACGCCGGAGGGCGGCTTTCGTTGCCGAAAGCCTCCCTCTCCCGCAGTCCCATGAGCCTTCGGTGGCGGGTTCGGGGGAATCCGCTTCCGGTCCAGGGCTCGAGATGGCGCGTGCGCTTCCTGCGCACCATCTCATGAGGGACGACTAGAGAGGGACCCCTCCCTCTCGGGACGTCGCCGGCGCTGCACAGAGCGCCGGCCAACGCTGTCGGGTCGCGAACGAATGCGCAAGCTCCTCGTGACCCGACTCCGTGCGTCCAGACGGAAGCCGCAGGTTTTTAGTCGGTAAGAGTCCGGCATAACCCGACCTCGGCCCCCGCTGGGGTAGGGTATCCATGAGGATTTTCCTGCGATAAAAAAAAAAAAAAAAGGTTAGGTTCCCCCCCGCGGACCTGCTTGGTTGTCCAAGTGGGAGGGGAGGTGATACCCCTACGCGGCGCGTCTCCGGGTGGCGGATAGGAGGCCACTCTTCTCACTCTTCTTTATGAAGAGTGGTCCAGAGTGGTAGGGGCTTTTTCTATTTGAAAGGGCCCCCGCGGACCAAACACTGGGGAAGGGGGGAATGGTTGGGGTGGGCTGCGTCTGTCCCGTATCGGGCGGCAGTCCTGCCTCGTCGGTGCCCTGTGTCTGACCCATAGTGGGCGGCAGGGCGCCCTTTGGTGGTTGGGGCGGGCTGCGTCTGTCCCGTATCGGGCGGCAGTCTGCTTCGTCGGTGCCCTGCGTCTGACCCATAGTGGGCGGCAGGGCACCCTTTGTTGGTTGGGGCGCACTGCGTCTGTCCCCAATGGGGCGGCAGTTGCGCTTCGTCAATACCTGGACCTGACGGTTCTGGGCTTGTCGGATCGCAGTGCAAATCTTTGTTCTGCGGGCTTCAGAGATTTTGGTCGGCGTGGGCTTTTGTCCGGACCATGGAGGTGTTGACTGTCGGGGCTTTTGTCCGGGTCAAGGGTGGCGGGCGCGGCGTGCACTTACACTGCCACCGCGCTGGCATTCAATTGCCACCGTCACCAAAACCGTAGTCCGTTGGAGTGTCGTGGATCATGTCTCGCGGCTCTGACGGAACGGGGGTCTGGGCTTAACCGCCTGGACCGCGAGGAGACAACCTCTTCAAAAATCTCTCAAAGGACCGTCGTTGGGATACGTGGCGACGGTCGCCTCTTGAGGTGGCAGACTAGGTTAAGTCTGCCCGCAAGCGACCGACCCAGGATACCGCCCGACCTCCTGGTGTAATAGGGTTACCGCGGCAGTGGGGTCCCTGCCGTGTTTGTGGACTATTTAATTACCCCATACTCGTGGGATCAATATGCAGAATTCTAACAAATCCCAAAAAGACGTAGTGCCCGAGAAGGGCGGAGATGTCGTTAGGTCCGAGAAGGACGGAGTTGAGAGTAGGTCCAAGAAGGACGGAGTTGAGAATAGGTCCGAGATGGATGGAGTTTTAATGTCTGAAAAGGACCGCATAATCTGGTCCTCGAAGGACTTTTCCGATGAGGCAATATCTGAGTCATCTGGAAGTGACGTAGCACTCTCCGATTCAAGGTCTTTCTTTATGAAGGCCTCGCTGGGGAAACGTTCCCGTCGGCAAGAGTCCGGAGACTCAGGCTCCCAGACAGAAGGGAGGCCGGTCAGAAAGGCAACAACTGCGAAGAGAGGCCGTGGGCGCCCCCCAACTACTGGAGAGTATGTCGGTTTGGCAGCCGCTAAAAAGCAGCTTGCTGAAGCAAAACGCATAGAGTTGCAACTGCAACTGGAAGAAGAAATTGTGGCTAAGGCTGCAAAGTCCCGGGATACTCGGACTACACTTCATGCCCTCAAGGCTACTGGCAAGACCAGTGAAGAGGAGCTACCGGCAGCTAAACTCCTAAAAATGGCTGAAAAGGAAGCTGACCTTATTATAGAGGTCGCTTGCAAGTCCTCTAACCTTAAAGGGACTTACCAAAAGGTACTAAAGCAGGCGGCCTCTTCCCTTAAAGAAATTGTATCGGTGGCTATAAGTCGCTCCGTCACTGAAGAGACGGAGAGATTGGAGGCGACTATAGACCACCAACAGCGGCAGATAGAAGCTCAAGCGGAAGAGCTTGAGAAGCTGAAATCCGAAATGTTGGAGCTTCGAAAAATGCTTTCGGACAATTCATGTAGAGATAACACGGTCGAAGTTCCAGAAGTAGAAATGGAATCTTCTATGGTTCGTGTTTCAGCAGGCAATACTACTGAGCCCGCCACTCAATATCCTGCGTCGCCCTCTATGCTTGACAAGTTCATGCATAGAGTGATGACTGAGGTGGGCACTATGCTCAATGCTAGGCTTGACGGACTTGAGAACAGGCTTCTGCCTGAGGTACGGCTTCGTCCGCCGCTAGCGGCAGACAAGAAAAAGAAGTCAGTCCTAAGGCTAAGCATTCCTCTCCAATCAACAGTGCTTTGCTGGACCCCTCAGTACCACCCACCTCCACTCATGTACCAGAGGAGGATCTCATGCTGCCGACGACTACCCTGGCCAACGAAGGCTGGTCCACGGTCGTCAAGAAAGGCAGGAAACGAGAAGAGGTGAAAGCCCAAGATTCTGCCCCGAAGGCAAAGACCAAGCAGCCTGCGGCGCATGCAACCACACCAAAGGCGCCCCAAAAGACGGCTCGAAAGCCGAAATTGGTGGCCCCAAAAGCAGCTGCAGTGGTCATCACTATCACCCCTGAGGCAGCTGCAAAAGGTGAAACCTACTGCACGGTACTAGAACGTGCTCGTAGGACAGTCGACACGAGCCAACTTGGCATAACCGCCATCAAATGTCGGCAGACTGCTACGGGAGCCAGGATGTTTGAGATTCCTGGTCCTCAGAACAATGAAAAGGCCGATCTTTTCGCAACGAAGTTAAGAGAGGCCATTTCAGATGTTGCGACTATCGCTAGGCCTGTTAAGACTGCCGAGCTCAAGATTTCTGGCTTGGATGACTCCATCACCAAGTCGGAACTGACGAGGACCTTGGCAACTAAGGGTGGATGTTCGGAGGACACAATCAAGGTCGGGAACATTCGTCCTGGCCCTGGAGGTGCCGGATCGTGCCTGATTAAGTGTCCAGTCACAGCTGCAAAGGCTGTGATACAGGGTGGCCGTCTCCTCATAGGTTGGAGCTCGGCCCAAATCCAGATGTTAGAGGCCCGACCAATGCGCTGTTTTAAGTGCCTTGGAACCGGACATATGCGTCCAAGTTGCCCGTCCTCTGTTATCAGGGAGAACTTGTGCTTCCGCTGTGGATGTGAGGGGCACAACTCTACGAGCTGCAAAGCAACGCCTAAATGTGCAGTGTGCACAGAGGCTAAAAAACCGGCTGGACACGTAATGGGTGGGAGACATTGTAATCCCCCACCCAAAAAAGGCAGAGCCCAGGTGCCGACCCCACCTGTTGCGCCTACCGCACACACAAGTGCGACAGTTGATGCTGAAATGTCTGATTAATGGCTCTCAGCATCAACAAAAACGCGCGTGTGCTTCAGGCCAATCTGAACCACTGTGCTAGGTCCCAAGACCTGTTTGTTCAGGTCATGGCAGAATGGTCCATTGACATTGGCGTCGCCTCTGAGCCGCTCATGGTCCATGAGAGGCCAAACTGGCTGGGAGATCGTGACGGCCTCGTGGCCATTGTCTCCCAGTCATACGCGGACTCCCCACCTCTTTTCCTTAAAGAGAAGGGCCCAGGCTACGTAGTGGCTGCATGGGAGGAATTCGTCATTGTTGGGATATACTTCTCATCTACCCGTCCGCTGGCAGAGTTCGAAAATTTCCTCGCACTGCTGCTGGCGGTGGTGTCACGTCAACAGCCCAATAACATCTTGGTGCTCGGTGACTTCAACGCCAAGTCTACCATGTGGGGAAACCCAACAACTGACAACAAAGGCAGAGCAGTTGAGTCATGGGCGGCTGCTAGCGGACTGTCTCTTCTTAACAGGGGAACAGTCCATACATGCGTTCGACGGCAGGGAGGGTCGATAGTGGACCTTACGTTCGCTTCCCCTGCTCTCGCAACGCATATCAAAGGGTGGCATGTCATAACTCATACGGAAAGCCTATCGGACCATCGGTTCATTAGGTTCGAGGTAGATGCCCAACGTTGTCAGAGGTCAAGAACACCTCGATCTCACTTCCCTCGCTGGGCACTCACTCGCCTGGACAAGGACATGGCAACTGAGGCAGCCATTGTTCAAGAATGGTTCTCAGTCGCTGCCACTGGCCACGACATCGACACCTCTGCGGTGCGTTTGCGTGACTCCTTTACGGAGATTTGCGATGCGTCTATGCCGCGTGCTCGCGCACCACCAAAACGGAAGACCGTATATTGGTGGACGCAGGAAATTGCAGATCTCCGTACAGCATGTACATCTGCACGGAGAGCATTTGCGAGGAGTCGAAGACGTCGTCGCCGTGACCTTGCTGCTGAGGATCGTCTTTACGAGGCTTACCAGCAGGCCAAGCGATCTCTTCAGGCAGCTATTAGTAGTGCCAAAGACCGTTGTCGAGCAGAAATGCTGCAAAAACTCGATGACGACCCCTGGGGTAGACCGTATAGAGCCGCACGCAATAAATTGCGTTCGATTGGTCCCCCATTGATCTCAACATTGGAACCTAATCTGCTGGATAGGATAATTCGTAACCTGTTTCCAGGCAGATTAGAGTTCTCCCCACCAAACATGTCTTGCCACTCAGTGGTCAACACGGATCAGACCCCAATTCCGCCAGTCACCGAAGGCGAAATGAATGCGGCCTTTCAATGTCTGCGTCTAAAGAGGACTGCTCCCGGACCTGATGGGATCCCTGCGCGTGTCCTGGGTATTGCGGTGGTACAGCTTGGTTCTCGAATTCGGGAACTCTTCGACGCGTGTTTTACAGCCGGAAAGTTCCCGAAAATCTGGAAGGATGGTCAGCTTTGTTTGCTGAGAAAAGAAGGACGTCCCGCAGACTCTCCGAGTGCATACCGCCCGATAATTCTCTTGGGTGAAGACGCCAAGACGTTTGAGCGCATTGTGGCAGAGCGCATTGTTGATCACTTGTCCTCGGCTGGACCGGATCTTTCCGAATTCCAGTTCGGTTTCAGGGCGGGTCGGTCAACAATAGACGCGCTATCGAGACTGAGGACCATCGTCGAGGAAGCAATTGGCAGGTCAGAATGGGTGTTGGCTGTATCTTTTGATATAGCCAATGCCTTCAACACCATCCCACACGCAACTATACTGGAGGCACTTCGATATCATAGAGTGCCCCAGTACCTCCAGCGTCTTCTGACTGATTACTTAGAGAATCGCGAGGTCCTCTATGTTGGCCGTGACGGGAGCCTTCGCTCTCACAGGGTGGAGTCTGGTGTTCCGCAGGGGTCGGTCCTAGGTCCTCTCCTGTGGAACATCGGGTTCGATTGGGTTTTGCGCGGTGCTCTTCTCCCCGGGATGAACGTCACCTGCTATGCAGATGACACTTTGCTTACAGCCCGAGGGAAGACATATCGGGAGGCAGCCCAGCTTGCCTGCGTTGGTGGTAAACTTATTGCGGACCGTATAACGCAACTCGGACTAAAGGTGGCACTTGACAAAACCGTGGCTATTGCATTCCACGGTCCAAGAAAGCGCACACCAACAGACGCGCACGTGACGGTCAACGGTATCAGAGTTGACGTGAAAACGGAGATGAAATACCTTGGCCTCACACTAGACAGTCGGTTGAGTTTTGGTGAACATCTAAAACAGCTAGCACCAAGACTTCTTCGCGCGGCAGACTCTTTAAGCTGGTTGCTACCAAACCTCGGTGGACCCAGTGCCCTATGTCGACGATTATATGCAGGCATCATAAAAAGCATGGCACTGTATGGTGCTCCGATTTGGGCTAATTGCCTCAACAGGACTAACATCGTCCACCTGCAGAGACATCAACGGGCTATTGCTCAGAGAGTGGCTCGTTGCTACGGTACCGTGGCTCGCTCAGTGGCATGCGCACTCGCAGGAACCCCGCCCTGGAATCTTGAGGCGGCGGTCTTAGCTGCAGTGTATCATTGGAAGGCAGAGCAGCGCGCCCACGGGGACAATCCTGCCCCTGAAGAAATAAGCGCAGTCAGACGAGAGGCAGAAACTGAGTTGTTGCGCCTCTGGAAGCTTGAGCTGTTCTCTTCCGCTTCAGGAAGACGAACTCTAGAAGCCCTGGCCCCTATCTTTGATGAGTGGCTTAGAAGACGACACGGTTTCCTCACCTTCCGTCTGGTGCAAATCCTTACTGGACATGGCTGTTTCGGCCATTATCTGCACCGGATCGGAAGGGAAGAAACGTCAATGTGCCATGATTGCGGTGCAGCAGATGACACGGCAGAGCACACTCTCAAAGAGTGCAGTGCTTGGGAGGAGCAACGCCGCACTCTCAGCACAGTTATCGGTGTAGACCTCTCGTTGCCTAAAGTGGTTGAGGCCATGGTAGGCAGCGAGACAGCTTGGGAAGCAGTAGCCTCTTTTGCGCAGGATGTCATGTTACGCAAAGAGGTGGCGGAACGAGAGCGAGAAGAAAGTTCTTCTGCTGTAACGCTTCGCCGACGTCGCAGGGGCCGGAGAAAGAGGTTGCAAGACCGACTCCATCCCCCAAGTGGTGGCACGCGGGTGCTAGGAAATGGGTCTCCTCCACTCGCATTGCACACGCCTCCATTGCAGACGGACGGGAATGTCCCCGCACTCCGCTGAATTCCTGTTAATGCTCCATCGAACACCAGGGGCGCACAGCCGGGCCTGCTAAGGCGGGCAGTCACTGACGAGGTCGCGGTCGTATCTTTAAGGCTTCCCGCAACCCCGTCACAAAGCGAACCCTCCCACATTACTCAGTCACCGTTGTCTGACTCAGACGACCCTGACTGGACCTGGGATGGTGGCGGTTTTGAAAGTGACTAAGAGGAATACCGTTGGTTTTAGTGGGTAGTAGAAAGTCTGTGGTCTGAGTCCCACACACCCCCCCAGCCGCCCAGCTGGGGGACCGTGCGTAAAAGCATTTCCAACGTAAAAAAAAAAAAAAAAAAAAAGGTTAGGTTAGGTTAGGTTCCGCGGACCTGCTTGGTTGTCCAAGTGGGAGGGGAGGTGATACCCCTACGCGGCGCGTCTCCGGGTGGCGGATTGGAGGCCACTCTTCTCACTCTTCTTTTAGAAGAGTGGTCCAGAGTGGTAGGGGCTTTTTCTATTAGAAAAGGCCCCCGCGGACCAAACACTGGGGAGGGGGGAAAAGGTTGGGGCGGGCTGCGTCTGTCCCGTATCGGGCGGCAGTCTGCTTCGTCGGTGCCCTGTGTCTGACCCATAGTGGGCGGCAGGGTACCCTTTGTTGGTTGGGGCACACTGCGTCTGTCCCGTATCGGGCGGCAGTCTGCTTCGTCGGTGCCCTGCGTCTGACCCATAGTGGGCGGCAGGGCACCCTTTGTTGGTTGGGGCGCACTGCGTCTGTCCCCAATGGGGCGGCAGTTGCGCTTCGTCAATACCCTGGACCTAATGGTTCTGGGATTGTCGGAACGCAGTGCATATCTTTGTTCTGCGGCCTTGGAAGTTTTGGTCGGCGTGGGCTTTTGTCCGGACCTTGGAGGTGTTGACCGCTGGGGCTTTTGTCCGGGTCAAGGGTGGTGGGCGCGGCGTGCACTTACACTGCCACCGCGCTGGCATTTAATTGCCACCATCACCAAAACCGTAAACCGTCAAAGTGTCGTGGATCATGTCTCGCGGCTTTGACGGAACGGGGGTCTTGGCTTAACCGCCTGGACCGCGAGGAGACAACCTCTTCAAAAATCTCTTAAAGGACCGTCGTTGGGATACGTGGCGACGGTCGCCTCTTGAGGTGGCAGACTAGGTCAAGTCTGCCCGCAAGCGACCAACCCAGGATACCGCCCGACCTCCTGGTGTAATAGGGTTACCGCGGCAGTGGGGTCCCTGCCGTGCTTGTGGACTATTTAATTACCCCATACTCGTGGGATCAATATGCAGAATTCTAACAAATCCCAAAAAGACGTAGTGCCCGAGAAGGGCGGAGATGTCGTTAGGTCCGAGAAGGACGGAGTTGAGAGTAGGTCCAAGAAGGACGGAGTTGAGAATAGGTCCGAGATGGATGGAGTTTTAATGTCTGAAAAGGACCGCATAATCTGGTCCTCGAAGGACTTTTCCGATGAGGCAATATCTGAGTCATCTGGAAGTGACGTAGCACTCTCTGATTCAAGGTCTTTCTTTACGAAGGCCTCGCTGGGGAAACGTTCCCGTCGACAAGAGTCCGGAGACTCAGGCTCCCAGACAGAAGGGCGGCCGGTCAGAAAGGCAACAACTGCGAAGAGAGGCCGTGGCCGCCCCCCAACTACTGGAGAGTATGTCGGTTTGGCAGCCGCTAAAAAGCAGCTTGCTGAAGCAAAACGCATAGAATTGCAGCTGCAACTGGAAGAAGAAATTGTGGCTAAGGCTGCAAAGTCCCGGGATACTCGGACTGCACTTTATGCCCTCAAGGCTACTGGCAAGACCAGTGAAGAGGAGCTACCGGCAGCTAAACTCCTAAAAATGGCTGAAAAGGAAGCTGACCTTATTATAGAGGTCGCTTGCAAGTCCTCTAACCTTAAAGGGACTTACCAAAAGGTACTAAAGCAGGCGGCCTCTTCCCTTAAAGAAATCGTATCAGTGGCTATAAGTCGCTCCGTCACTGAAGAGACGGAGAGATTAGAGGCGACTATAGACCACCAACAGCGGCAGATAGAAGCTCAAGCGGAAGAGCTTGAGAAGCTGAAATCCGAAATGTTGGAGCTTCGAAAATTGCTTTCGGACAATTCGCGTAGAGAAAACACGGTCGAGGTTCCAGAAGTAGAAATGGAATCTTCTATGGTTCGTGTTTCAGGAGGCAATACTACTGAGCCTGCCACTCAATATCCTGCGTCGCCCTCTATGCTTGACAAGTTCATGCATAGAGTGATGACTGAGGTGGGCACTATGCTCAATGCTAGGCTTGACGGACTTGAGAACAGGCTTCTGCCTGAGGTACGGCTTCGTCCGTCGCTAGCGGCAGACAAGAAAAAGAAGTCAGTCCCAACTTTGCCCAAGACTAAAAAGGGTAAGGCTAAGCATTCCTCTCCAATCAACAGTGCTTTGCTGGACCCCTCAGTACCATCCACCTCCACTCATGTACCAGAGGAGGATCTCATGCTGCCGACGACTACCCTGGCCAACGAAGGCTGGTCCACGGTCGTCAAGAAAGGCAGGAAACGAGAAGAGGTGAAAGCCCAAGATTCTGCCCCGAAGGCAAAGACCAAGCAGCCTGCGGCGCATGCAACCACACCAAAGGCGGCTCAAAAGACGGCTCGAAAGCCGAAATTGGTGGCCCCAAAAGCAGCTGCAGTGGTCATCACTATCACCCCTGAGGCAGCTGCAAAAGGTGAAACCTACTGCACGGTACTAGAACGTGCTCGTAGGACAGTCGACACGAGCCAACTTGGCATAACCGCCATCAAATGTCGGCAGACTGCTACAGGAGCCAGGATGTTTGAGATTCCTGGTCCTCAGAACAATGAAAAGGCCGATCTTTTCGCAATGAAATTAAGAGAGGCCATTTCAGATGTTGCGACTATTGCTAGGCCCGTTAAGACTGCCGAGCTCAAGATTTCTGGCTTGGATGACTCCATCACCAAGTCGGAACTGACGAGGACCTTGGCAACTAAGGGTGGATGTTCGGAGGACACAATCAAGGTCGGGAACATTCGTCCTGGCCCTGGAGGTGCCGGATCGTGCCTGATTAAGTGTCCAGTCACAGCTGCAAAGGCTGTGATACAGGGTGGCCGTCTCCTCATAGGTTGGAGCTCGGCCCAAATCCAGATGTTAGAGGCCCGACCAATGCGCTGTTTTAAGTGCCTTGGAACCGGACATATGCGTCCAAGTTGCCCGTCCTCTGTTATCAGGGAGAATTTGTGCTTCCGCTGTGGATGTGAGGGGCACAACTCTACGAGCTGCAAAGCAACGCCTAAATGTGCAGTGTGCACAGAGGCTAAAAAACCGGCTGGACACGTAATGGGTGGGAGACATTGTAATCCCCCACCCAAAAAAGGCAGAGCCCAGGTGCCGACCCCACCTGTTGCGCCTACCGCACACACAAGTGCGACAGTTGATGCTGAAATGTCTGATTAATGGCTCTCAGCATCAACAAAAACGCGCGTGTGCTTCAGGCCAATCTGAACCACTGTGCTAGGTCCCAAGACCTGTTTGTTCAGGTCATGGCAGAATGGTCCATTGACATTGGCGTCGCCTCTGAGCCGCTCATGGTCCATGACAGGCCAAACTGGCTAGGAGATCGTGACGGCCTCGTGGCCATTGTCTCCCAGTCATACGCGGACTCCCCACCTCTTTTCCTTAAAGAGAAGGGCCCAGGCTACGTAGTGGCTGCATGGGAGGAATTCGTCATTGTTGGGATATACTTCTCATCTACCCGTCCGCTGGCAGAGTTCGAAAATTTCCTCGCACTGCTGCTGGCGGTGGTGTCACGTCAACAGCCCAATAACATCTTGGTGCTCGGTGACTTCAACGCCAAGTCTACCATGTGGGGAAACCCAACAACTGACAACAAAGGCAGAGCAGTTGAGTCATGGGCGGCTGCTAGCGGACTGTCTCTTCTTAACAGGGGAACAGTCCATACATGCGTTCGACGGCAGGGAGGGTCGATAGTGGACCTTACGTTCGCTTCCCCTGCTCTCGCAACGCATATCAAAGGGTGGCATGTCATAACTCATACGGAAAGCCTATCGGACCATCGGTTCATTAGGTTCGAGGTAGATGCCCAACGTTGTCAGAGGTCAAGAACACCTCGACCTCACTTCCCTCGCTGGGCACTCACTCGCCTGGACAAGGACATGGCAACTGAGGCAGCCATTGTTCAAGAATGGTTCTCAGTCGCTGCCACTGGCCACAACATCGACACCTCTGCGGTGCGTTTGCGTGACTCCTTTACGGAGATTTGCGATGCGTCTATGCCGCGTGCTCGCGCACCACCAAAACGGAAGACCGTATATTGGTGGACGCAGGAAATTGCAGATCTCCGTACAGCATGTACATCTGCCCGGAGAGCATTTGCGAGGAGTCGAAGACGTCGTCGCCGTGACCTTGCTGCTGAGGATCGTCTTTACGAGGCTTATCAGCAGGCCAAGCGATCTCTTCAGGCAGCTATTAGTAGTGCCAAAGACCGCTGTCGAGCAGAAATGCTGCAAACACTTGATGACGACCCCTGGGGTAGACCGTATAGAGCCGCACGCAATAAATTGCGTGCGATTGGTCCTCCATTGACCTCAACATTGGAACCTAATCTGCTGGATAGGATAGTTCATAACCTGTTTCCAGGCACATTAGAGTTCACCCCACCAAACATGTCTTGCCACTCAGTGGTCAACACGGATCAGACCCCAATTCCGCCAGTCACCGAAGGCGAAATGAATGCGGCCTTTCAATGTCTGCGTCTAAAAAGGACTGCTCCCGGACCTGATGGGATCCCTGCGCGTGTCCTGGATATCGCGGCGGTACAGCTCGGTTCTCGAATTCGGGAACTCTTCGACGCGTGTTTTACAGCCGGAAAGTTCCCGAAAATCTGGAAGGATGGTCAGCTTTGTTTGCTGAGAAAAGAAGGACGTCCCGCAGACTCTCCGAGTGCATATCGCCCGATAATTCTCTTGGGTGAAGACGCCAAGACGTTTGAGCGCGTTGTGGCAGAGCGCATTGTTGATCACTTGTCCTCGGCTGGACCGGATCTTTCCGAATTCCAGTTCGGTTTCAGGGCAGGTCGGTCAACAATAGACGCGCTATCGAGACTGAGGACCATCGTCGAGGAAGCAATTGGCAGGTCAGAATGGGTGTTGGCTGTATCTTTTGATATAGCCAATGCCTTTAACACTATTCCACACGCAACTATACTAGAGGCACTTCGATATCATAGAGTGCCCCAGTACCTCCAGCGTCTCCTGGCTGACTATTTAGAGAATCGCGAGGTCCTCTACATCGGCCGTGACGGGAGTATTCGCTCCCACAGGGTGGAGTCTGGTGTTCCACAGGGGTCGGTCCTAGGTCCTCTCCTGTGGAACATCGGGTTCGATTGGGTTTTGCGCGGTGCTCTTCTTCCCGGGATGAAAGTCACCTGCTATGCAGATGACACTTTGCTTACAGCCCGAGGGAAGACATATCGGGAGGCAGCCCAGCTTGCCTGCGTTGGTGGTAAACTTATTGCGGACCGTATAACGCAACTCGGACTAAAGGTGGCACTTGACAAAACCGTGGCTATTGCGTTTCACGGTCCAAGAAAGCGCACACCCACAGACGCGCACGTGACGGTCAATGGTATCAGAATCGAAGTGAAAACAGAGATGAAATACCTTGGCCTCATTCTAGACAGTCGGTTGAATTTTGGTGCACATCTCGAACAACTAGCACCAAGACTTCTTCGCGCGGCTGGATCTTTGAGCTGGTTGTTACCAAACCTTGGTGGCCCGAGTGCCTTATGTCGACGACTATATGCAGGAATAATAAAGAGCATGGCACTGTATGGTGCTCCGATCTGGGCTAATTGCCTCAACAAAAACAACATCGTCCACCTGCAGAGACCACAACGGGCTATTGCTCAGAGAGTGGCTCGATGCTACGGCACCGTGGCTCGCTCAGTGGCATGTGCACTCGCAGGAACCCCGCCCTGGAATCTTGAGGCGGAGGTCCTAGCTGCAGTGTACCACTGGAGGGCAGAGCAGCGCGCCCACGGGGACAATCCTGCCCCTGAGGAAATAAACGCAGTCAGACGAGAGGCACAGACTGAGTTGTTGCGTCTCTGGAAGCTTGAGCTGTCCTTTTCCGCCTCAGGAAGACGAATGCTAGAAGCCTTGGCCCCTATTTTTGATGTGTGGCTTAGAAGACGACACGGCTTCCTCACCTTCCGTCTGGTGCAAATCCTTACTGGACATGGCTGTTTCGGCCATTATCTGCACCGGATCGGAAGGGAAGAAACGTCAAGGTGCCATGATTGCGGTGCAGCAGATGACACGGCAGAGCACACTCTCAAAGAGTGCAGTGCTTGGGAGGAGCAGCGCCGCACTCTCAGCACAGTTATCGGTGTAGACCTCTCGCTGCCTAAAGTGGTTGAGGCCATGGTAGGCAGCGAGACAGCTTGGGAAGCAGTAGCCTCTTTTGCGGAGGACGTCATGTTACGCAAAGAGGTGGCGGAACGAGAGCGAGAAGAAAGTTCTTCTGCTGTAACGCTTCGCCGACGTCGCAGGGGCCGGAGGAAGAGGTTGCAAGACCGACTCCATCCCCCAAGTGGTGGCGCGCGGGTGCTAGGAAATGGGTCTCCTCCACTCGCATTGCACATGCCTCCATTGCAGACGGACGGGAATGTCCCCGCACTCCGCTGCATTCCTGTTAATGCTCCATCGAACACCAGGGGCGCACAGCCGGGCCTGCTAAGGCGGGCAGTCACTGACGAGGTCGCGGTCGTATCTTTAAGGCTTCCCGCAACCTCGTCACAAAGCGAACCCTCCCACATTACACAGTCACCGTTGTCTGACTCAGACGACCCTGACTGGACCTGGGATGGTGGCGGTTTTGAAAGTGACTAAGGGGAATACCGTTGGTTTTAGTGGGTAGTAGAAATCCTGTGGTCTGAGTCCCACACACCCCCCCAGTCGCCCAGATGGGGGACCGTGCGTAAAAGCATTTCCAACGTAAAAAAAAAAAAAAAAAAAAAAAAAAAAAAGGTTAGGTTAGGTTCCCCCCCGAATTGGAATGTGCCTTGTCGTGGCGGGGGGGCTCAGTAACCCGTTGCAATCCAGCAACGGGCGAAGCCAAAACATTCCTCTGGTTGGGGCGCGCTGCGTCTGTCCCGTATCGGGCGGCAGTCGTGCTTCGTCGGTGCCCTGTGTCTGACCCATAGTGGGCGGCAGGGTGCCCTTTGCTTGTTGGGGCGGGCTGCGTCTGTCCCGTATCGGGCGGCAGTCTGCTTCGTCGATGCCCTGTGTCTGACCCATAGTGGGCGGCAGGGTATCCTTCGGTGGTTGGGGTGCGACTTGTCTGTCCCCAATGGGATGGCAGTCGTGCTTCGTCGGTGCCCTGTGTCTGACCCATAGTGGGCGGCAGGGTGCCCTTTGGTGGTTGGGGTGGGCTGCGTCTGTCCCGTATCGGGCGGCAGTCGCGCCTCGTTGGTGCCCTGTGTCTGACCCATAGTGGGCGGCAGGGTACCTATTTTGGTGGCTGGGGCGCGCTGCGTCTGTCCCGTATCGGGCGGCAGTTGCGCCTCGTCGGTTCCCTGCGTCTGACCCAGAATGGGCGGCAGGGATACCTCGCTGGGGGGTTTGGGGTGCACTGTGTCTGTCCGGTAGCCGGCGGCAGTGACACCTGACAGGGGAGCCCAACCCCTGAAAAAATGGGACGACGATGTGGAGTCATCGGTGAAAGCGGAAATGGAAGACAGCAATTGTAAATGTGGTCCCCAGGTGGGTACGTCGGCAGATGCCGGGAAATCCCACCCCTCCACCTCGGTGGAGGGCCGCCCCTCGTACTCTGGGGGGGGCAACAATTGCTCCGTAGGCCAGCAATTCGCTGGCCTTCGTAAACACGACCTTAGCAAAACTACACGGACTTCTGATACAGCCGACTTTGAACCCGGTCGTAAAACGGGTTCAGAAGGGGATAGTTCTCTCGCCGAGGAGCTTAGCTCTGGATCGGCGATGAGTGTTGCGGAGTCTCTAGGGACTCAAGGGTGGCTGTGGCAGCGGAAACGCAGCCGCTCGGAAAGGGCGACGTCGGACGACGACAGCAGCTCTGCGTCGGAGCCTGTAAAGGCTCCGAAAGTTTCTACCGCCCGCCGAGGCAGAGGCCGACCGCCCACCACTGGGCAATACGTCGGCCTCGCCAAGGCCAAGGCGGAATTGGTGGCGGCTCAGCGCGCGGAGATGGAGCTCCGCGCTGAGCACGCAAACCGCGTGCTCCCCGAACTCTGGCTGTGGTCCTGAAACTGCAGCCAGAGGCAGTGAAGAAGGGCGTCACCTACGCCGCAGCTCTGTCCGAGGCCAAGAAGAAGGTCGATCTTCAAAGCCTCGGAATAGAGTCCGTCAGGTTTAGGGTGTCCGCCACCGGGGCTAGGGTCCTGGAGGTGCCCGGTGCTACTAGCACCGACAAGGCGGACGCGTTGGCGGACAAGCTGCGTGCCGCCCTTGGGGAGGACGTGGTGGTGTCCAGGCCCACCAAATGCGCGGAGCTGCGAGTGTCCGGGTTGGACGATGCAGTCTCCGCCGCAGACGTCGCGGCGGTAATTGCCAAGAATGGCGGATGCCCAATTGCATCCGTCAAGACTGGCGAAATCCGCCGAGACAATTCGGGTCTGGGCACGCTCTGGCTGAGCTGCCCGGTGGCTGCCGCCAATAAGGTGGCTGATGGCAGGCGTTTGCTTGTCGGCTGGGTGTCGGCGAAGGTCTCGCTCCTCGAAGCGAGACCTCTGCGCTGCTTCCGGTGCCTGCAACTCGGGCATGTCCGGGAGCAGTGCAGCAGTCCGGTTGACCGCAGCAGTAATTGTTACCGCTGCGGAAAGCCGGGCCACGTCGCCCGCGACTGCAACGCCGCCGCTGCACACTGCACTGTGTGCGCGGCTGCCAAGAAGCCGGCCAATCACAGGCTGGGGGGCAAATCGTGCCATGCCCCTCGGCCTAAAAGGCGGCTACCACCACCGACTGCATCCTCAACGCAGTCGGCCAGCGGCAGCTCAGCTGGAGTGTCCGGGGACGGACTTGTGGCCATGGAATCCTAGTCATGGACCACAAGCTCCGATTCCTCCAGGCGAATATCGAACACGCCGCCAGAGCTCAGGACCTCCTGTTCCAGAGCTTGGCGGAGTGGTCGATAGACGTGGCCGTGATCTGCGAGCCGTACTATGTCCCCCCCGGTGCGAACTGGGTTCGGGACAATGACGGCTCCGTCGCGATCGTCCGATGGGGCGCGGCGAACTCCCCACCCTTCGAAAAGGTAGCGAAGGGTCCGGGATACGTCGCTGTGTGGTTTGAGGATTTTGTAGTCGTCGGTGGCTACTTTTCCCCGAACCGCACACTCGCCGAGTTCGAGATTTATCTCGGACGGGTGGGCGCCTTAATCGGCCAATGCCACCCTCGCCAAGTACTCCTCGCTGGCGACTTCAATGCCTGGAATACGGCTTGGGGTTCCGTCAGAACGGACGTGTTTGGCGAGGCACTGGAGGAGTTTGCCCTCGGACAAGGGTTGGCCCTTCTCAACCGGGGATCGATGAGCACGTGCGTGCGACCCCAGGGCGAGTCGATCGTGGACATCACGTTCGCGAGTCCCGCCCTGGCGCGCCGTGTTCGGGACTGGGGAGTGGTGGATACGGCGGTGTTGTGTGATCACCGATACATTCGGTTCGATCTCGCAGCCGTATCCCCGTCAGATCCAGCCGGTCCCTTCCGGCCCCCGGTTGACGACGGCCCGAGGTGGCAGTTGAGGCACCTCGACAGGGACCTCGCGAAGGAAGCTGCAATTGTGCAATCGTGGGTGTCCGCGCCTGTGGGCCCCGTTGTGGTGGAGGACGAGGCGGAATGGCTGCGGGGCGCGTTGTCGCAGGTTTGCGACGCGTCAATGCCCCGAGCCAGGCGTCGTCCTCCGAAGCCCCAGGTGTACTGGTGGTCCACCGAGCTCACGAATTTGCGTGCAGCTTGTGTGGTCGCACGACGCCAGTACACCAATTACAGGCGGCGGCGGATGCGGGAGGAGAATGTGATTGCACTCCTGCATGCTTCCTTCAAGGAGTCCCGGCGGCAGCTGAAGGCAGCGATCGGCAGGGCTAAGGCTCTTGCGAGGGAGGAGTTGCTGGGGACGTTGAACCGCGACCCGTGGGGGAGGCCGTACAGGTTGGCGATGTGCAAACTTCGCCCCTGGGCACCCCCACTCACGCGAAGTCTCCAGCCGCAAATCCTGGACAGAGTCGTTGCGGCCCTGTTTCCGCGGACGGGGGACCATCCCAGTCCCCCCATGATGCCTTCGGTTGCCGCGGAGCCCGGCCCGGATGTGGCGCCATCAGTGACCCCGGGAGAGCTGGGAGCTGCGGTGTTGCGGCTGCGAGCCAAAAACACCGCCCCCGGTCCTGACGGCGTACCCGGCCGGGTGTTGGTCTTGGCCATGGATGCCCTCGAGCCTCGTCTGAGGAGACTCTTCGACGCCTGTCTGGCCCTAGGCCAGGTTCCACAGCGGTGGAAGACAGGTCGTCTTGTTCTCCTCAGAAAGGAAGGGCGTCCGGCGGAATCCCCATCTGCGTACCGCCCGATAGTGATGCTCGACGAGGACGCCAAACTCTTTGAGAGAGTTGTGGCCGCCCGGATCGTCGAGCACCTAGAGGATGTCGGACCGGATCTGGCAGACTGCCAGTTTGGATTCCGCAGGGGTAGGTCTGCCGTAGACGCGATTCAGCGGGTTAAGTCCTTGGCGCAGGACGCGATCGCCCGGGGTGAGGTCGTGTTGGCGGTGTCTCTGGACATCGCCAACGCATTTAACTCCCTCCCCTGGAGCTGCATCAGGGAGGGGCTCCGATTCCACGGAGTTCCTCCGTACCTGCGCCGGGTCGTCGGGGACTACCTGTCTGGGCGTGCGGTGGAATACCCCGGTCGAGACCGGTGGTGTCGGCGGGAGATGTCGTGCGGCGTTCCTCAGGGGTCGGTACTAGGCCCACTCCTCTGGAACATCGGCTACGACTGGGTGCTGCGAGGAGCCACAGTGCCGGGTGTCGGCGTAGTGTGTTACGCGGACGACACCTTGGTCACTGCCCGAGGCAAAAGCCACAGGGATGCTTCCTTGCGCGCCACCGCCGGCGCGGCATTCGTGGTGGGCCGCATACGGCGATTGGGTTTGCGGGTGGCGCTCGAAAAGTCCGAGGCCGTGGTTTTCCATGGCCCGCGGAACGCGCCGCCCCGGGGTGCCCATATCGTCGTGTCCGGAGTCCGCATCGACGTGAGGCCGTCGATGCGCTATCTGGGACTCGTCCTGGATAGCCGGTGGAACTTCGGCCCCCACTTCGAGTGCCTTGAGCCTCGGCTGCTGAGGGCGGCTGCGGCCCTGGGAAGGCTGCTGCCGAATCTCGGTGGACCTGAGACGTCGTGTCGGCGTCTCTACGCGGGAATCGTGAGATCGATGGCCCTGTATGGTGCCCCTGTGTGGGCCGGCAGCGCCCTGATTCGCAGCAATATCGCCCGCTTGACGCGAGTCCAGCGGGTGATGGCGATCAGGGTGGTACGGGGTTATCGCACGATCTCGGGTGAGGCATCTTGCGTGCTGGCGGGTACTATTCCCTGGGACCTGGAAGCGAGAGCCCTCGCGTCGCTCTACGAGTGGCGCGTGGAGGCGCTCCGGGCCAGGGGTCACCCACCTGCACTGCAGGAACAGGAGGGGCACAGAGCTGAGCTGCGCCAACGGGCTACCGAAGCGTGGGAGTCCAGGCTGGCGCTTTCGAGCGCCGGACTCTGGACTATCGAGGCAATTCGTCCGGTCTTCCAGCAGTGGTTGGGTAGGCGACACGGTTTCCTGACCTACCGTCTGACGCAGGTGCTCTCGGGACATGGTTGTTTCGGGAGTTACCTGTTTCGGATCGGTCGGGAACCGACTGCCAGGTGCCACCACTGCGACGATTGCCTCGACGAGACGGCCCAGCACACGCTGGAGGTATGCCCGGCGTGGGATGCGGAGCGCAGCGCGCTCGGCTCTGTATTGGGTGCCGAAATCTCGCTCCCGACCGTGGTTCGCGCTATGGTCGAGAGTGAGAGATCGTGGCAGGCGGTGCGATCCTTCTGCGAGGCCGTAATGCTCGCGAAGGAGGCGGCGGAGAGGGCGAGGGAAGATGATGCATCCTCCCTTCCGCTTCGTCGCCGTCGCACGGGACGCCGGAGGGCGGCTTTCGTTGCCGAAAGCCTCCCTCTCCCGCAGTCCCATTAGCCTTCGGTGGCGGGTTCGGGGGAATCCGCTTCCGGTCCAGGGCTCGAGATGGCGCGTGCGCTTCCTGCGCACCATCTCACGAGGGACGACTAGAGAGGGACCCCTCCCTCTCGGGACGTCGCCGGCGCTGCACAGAGCGCCGGCCAACGCTGTCGGGCCGCGAACGAATGCGCAAGCTCCTCGTGACCCGACTCCGTGCGTCCAGACGGAAGCCGCAGGTTTTTAGTCGGTAAGAGTCCGGCATAACCCGACCTCGGCCCCCGCTGGGGTAGGGTATCCATGAGGATTTTCCTGCGATAAAAAAAAAAAAAAAAAAAAGGTTAGGTTAGGTTCCGCGGACCTGCTTGGTTGTCCAAGTGGGAGGGGAGGTGATACCCCTACGCGGCGCGTCTCCGGGTGGCGGATAGGAGGCCACTCTTCTCACTCTTCTTTATGAAGAGTGGTCCAGAGTGGTAGGGGCTTTTTCTATTTGAAAGGGCCCCCGCGGACCAAACACTGGGGAGGGGGGAAAGGTTGGGGTGGGCTGCGTCTGTCCCGTATCGGGCGGCAGTCCTGCCTCGTCGGTGCCCTGTGTCTGACCCATAGTGGGCGGCAGGGCGCCCTTTGGTGGTTGGGGCGGGCTGCGTCTGTCCCGTATCGGGCGGCAGTCTGCTTCGTCGGTACCCTGCGTCTGACCCATAGTGGGCGGCAGGGCACCCTTTGGTGGTTGGGGCGGGCTGCGTCTGTCCCGTATCGGGCGGCAGTCTGCTTCGTCAATTCATCGGCGGAACGCGGGGCATTTGTTTGTTCTGCGTTGATTTTGGGAGTTTTGGTCGGCGTGGGCTTTTGTCCGGACCATGGAGGTGTTGACTGCCGGGGCTTTTGTCCGGGTCAAGGGTGGTGGGCGCGGCGTGCACTCACACTGCCACCGCGCTGGCATTCAATTGCCACCATCACCGAAACCGTAGTCCGTTGGAGTGTCGTGGATCATGTCTCGCGGCTTCGACGGAACGGGGGTCTTGGCTTAACCGCCTGGACCGCGAGGAGTAAACCTCTCTAAAAAATCCCTAAAGGGCCGTTATTGGGAGACGTGGTAACGGCCGCCCTCCGGGGTGGTAGCTGAGGCACAGCTACCTGCAAGCGCCAACCCAGGGGTTTTCCCGCCCCCCTGGCGTATTTGTGGTCACGGTTTTAGGCACAGGGTCCCTGCCGCCGTGGAAATTTAGGTACCCCATACTCGTGGGAATAATATGAAGAAGAACAAAAAAACCACTGACGTTAGGCCCGCGAAGGGCGGAGTTAAAGATGAAGGTGGCTTCCGTGCCCTTAGGCAGAGGAAGGTAGTGCGGAGAGAGGATTCGGCTTTGAGGAGTCGGTCTGGGAGTAGTAGCTCCGGAGGAGCAAGGACAGTTTCGAGGGCATCGGTGCTCTCTGAAACTGTGAACGAAACGGCTAGGAAATCGGATCACGATTGCACGCGATTTGGTGAAGCGAGGAGCGGAAGTGAGGTGGAGGAGATGTCTACCAACTCGTCCGACACTGAGGGGAGTGTGTCCCGCCAAATCTTGGCGGTGGGCAAGAAACGTCAGCGCCAAGCTAGGACAAATAGTTCTAGCAGCGGCAAAGACGCGGTTGGAGGAGAAGCTGCCAAAACCAGTGGCAAGCCAGCGGGCAAGAAGGGACGTGGTAGGCCTCCTACCACGGGAGAGTATGTTGGTCTCGCACAGGCCAAACTGAACTTAATGAAGGCCCAAAGAGAGGAGCTCGAGTTGGCGACAAACTTGGCAATCGCAGAGTCCACCAAGACGCTGGGTGCGTCGGCGGGCACAGTGAAGGGTCGAGTCCAAGCGAGCCTGGACTTGATTCTGGAGGTGGCGGCTAAGTCCGGGAACCTTAAGGGCACTTGTGTTAATGCTCTTAAGAAGGCCACGGCGCAGATCCGGGAAGAAATGGCCTCCATTTACGAGAGGACTCAGTCCGAAGAGGTGGCAGCTCTCCGGGCTGAAAACGCCCGCCTCACTGCGGAACATGCAGAGCGTATGGAGGCCGTGAGGGAGGAGAACGCTCGCCTCAGCGCGCAGGTCGAAACCCTCCGCGCTGAAATGGCGACATGGCGCTTGGAGATGGAGACGGCCCGCACCTCGGCCCTGGTAGCGCCTCGGCCGGCGTGCCAGGCTAGGGAGGAAACTCGGCCTGCGAGAACTGCTCCACCTGAAGAGGAGCTCAGGGCAGGTATCGTCCGGGAGTGTGGCGCAATGATGCGCTCCATGCTGGAGAGCATCAGTGGCCGGCTCCTCCCGGAAAAAAGGCTGCGTCCACCTCTGAAGGCGGATGCTAGGACGGAGACGATTTCTTCGGTGTCCCCTGCACAGTCGGCGCCGAAGAGCCAGAAAAGGGGTAAGGCACCTACCCGGGTACCAGATCCCGAACACGAGTCACGCCCGAGCACCTCCACGGTCCAACCTGATAGCTGGACCACGGTGGTGCGCAAAGGCAAGAGGAAAAAGACGGCGAATGCCCCGGAACCACGCGCCGCTCCGGCGACGTCCCCGAAGAAAAAGGCGAGGAGAAGGCCAGCTAGGGGCAGTGCAAGGCCAAGGACAGCAGCGGTGGTAATCACCCTGTTGCCTGAGGCTACTGAGACGGGCCTGACTTACGAGAGGGTACTCAGGGAGGCAAGAGTAGGCATTGATTTGACTTCCCTGCAGATCGACGACGGACTCCGCGTCCGCTCGGCTGCTACGGGGGCTCGAGTCCTGGAGATCCCCGGCAAGGAGAGCGGCAGCAAAGCGGACTCCCTGGCTGCCAAGCTAAGGGAGATATTCCCGGAGACCATCCGGATCACCCGGCCCGTGAAATGCATCGACTTGTGCGTTTCCGGGCTGGACGACTCGGTGTCTGGCGTGGACCTGGCGGCTGCCATCTCCCGGGATGGGAAATGCCCAGTCGACCAGGTGAGAGTTGGGCCGATCAGGTCTGGATTGTTCGGCGCAGGCAGTGCCGTCATCCAGTGCCCGATCGAAGCGGCCAAAGTAATTGCCGCTAAAGGGCGCCTTCTCGTCGGGTGGAGTGCTGCGCGGGTGCGAACACTGGACCCCCGGCCCATGAAGTGCTTCAAGTGCTTCGAGATTGGCCATACGGGGGTCCAATGCCAGTCCAAGGTGGACCGCAGCCAGAATTGCTTCCGATGTGGTGAAGCAGGCCACAGGGTGGCTGAATGCAGCAACGAGCTGAATTGCCCGATTTGCAAGGCAGCAGGGAGGACGGCGAATCACACGCCAGGGGGTCGCAAATGCGCACGCCCTAAGAAGGGTAGAGGATGGCCTAGAATGACCCCAGCCGTCCCTCTACAGTCCAGGGAGCCGCCTACGGAGGCGATGTTGACCGGTCATTAATGGCGTGCCAACATCGCTTCCTCCAGGCAAATCTAAACCACTGTGCCGGTTCGCAGGACCTGTTCCTGCAATCCGTGCTACAGTGGTCGGTTGATGTGGCGGTAATATCGGAGCCATACTACGTCTCCTCCCAGCCAAACTGGGTGGGGGCCACGGATGGCTCCGTGGTGATTATTGCCGCTTCCGGCCCGGACACCTTGCCCCTCTCCATCAGGGAGCGAGAGCCTGGCATAGTGGCAGCTGTGTGGAGTGACTTCCTGGTCATCGGGGTCTATTTTTCCCCGAACAGACCACTCGTCGAATACGAGCTGTTCCTCGACCGGGTTGGGGCGGTGGTGAGACGAGCGGCACCTATGCCGGTAATTGTCCTCGGCGATTTCAACGCCCACAGCACGAGTTGGGGATCCCCGGAGACCGACGATCGTGGAGAGGCGGTAGACGTGTGGACGTCAGCTTGCGGCCTTGTGCTGCTAAACCAAGGCTCTGTCAACACGTGCGTGCGACGACGGGGAGGGTCAATAGTAGACTTAACGTTTGCTAGCCCCGTTCTCGCTACGCGCGTGTTGAACTGGCGGGTCCTGGATAATGAGGAGACCTTATCAGACCACCAATACATAGGGTTTGTGGTCTCCTCCTTGTCCAGTATCGACTTCACTCAACGAAGGGTGGAGGGTCGGAATGCGGCCTTCCCGAGGTGGGCTCTATCCCGCCTTGACGATGAGCTGTTGGTAGAGGCGGCAATCGTCCAGTCCTGGGCCATGCGGCCGTTTGGGCCGAATGAGGTGAACGAGGGGGCGCTTAAATTTCGGGGGGCGCTTACGCATATATGCGACGCTTCCATGCCCCGAACCAAGAGTTTTGCTCCGAGGAGGCAAGTATACTGGTGGACTGACGAAATAGCGGCTCTTCGGACCCGCAGCAACGCAGCTCGTCGTCAGTTCACTAGATACCGAAGGCGGCCTAACCGGAACGAGGAGTTTGAGGACCTGCTCCATGAAGCACATCTTGAGGCCAAAAAAGAGCTTCAACTGGCCATAAGCAGGTCCAAGGAATCCAAACGGAGGGAGATGCTGGAGGGGCTTGATCGAGACCCATGGGGTCGCCCGTACCGAGCGGCGCGTAATAAACTACGCACTCAGGCCCCTCCAGTCACGGAGACCATGCATCCCCAACTGATGGGGGAAGTGATGTCGGCCCTGTTCCCGGACGGGCCGGCTCTCGTCCCACCGACGATGACGGAGGAACCTGTCGAGGAAATCGACCAGGTTGGTGAGGTTCCACCCATCGAGCAGTCCGAGATTGCAATAGCAGTAATAAGGCTCCAGGCGAAGAACACCGCTCCCGGGCCGGATGGAGTTCCGGGCCGGGTATTGGGCGAGTTGAGGGCCCACATTACCGGGCTCTTCGACGTATGTCTCGCGTCATGTCGGTTCCCGGCTTGCTGGAAAGAGGGCAGGCTCGTGCTCCTGAGGAAAGACAGGCGTCCGGCAGAGTCTCCTTCTGCCTTCCGCCCAATCGTGCTGCTGGACGACACGGGAAAGCTCTTCGAGCGCATCATCGCCTGCCGTGTCGTCAAGCATCTCCGAGAGGTGGGTCCGGATCTGGCGGAATGCCAGTATGGGTTTAGGGAGAGGCGATCGACGATCGACGCTATACTGTGCGTCAAAGGTCTCTCGGACGAGGCGGTGGCCAAGGGCGGCGGCTTGATGGCGGTCTCGTTGGATATTTCGAACGCCTTCAATTCGTTGCCCTTTGCCTGTATCGAGGAGGCACTTAAATACCATCGCGTGCCACTCTACCTGCGGAGGTTAGTCACTGACTATCTCCGGGACAGAGTGGTGATGTTCGTAGGGAGGGATGGCAGCGTCGATCGCCGATCGGTCCAGTGTGGTGTTCCGCAGGGGTCGGTTCTTGGGCCACTCTTGTGGAACATAGGTTTCGATTGGACCCTTCGAGGAGACCTACCCACGGGAGTGGAAGTCGTGTGTTATGCAGATGACACGCTGGTCACGGCCCGGGGGAAGAACTACGAAGAAGCGTCCAGGCTCGCAGTTGCTGGCACGCAAATTATCATCGGGCGAATCGAAGCGTTGGGCCTAAGGGTGGCCCTCGCAAAAACCGAGGCTTTGTACTTCCATGGGCCTCGGCGGGGGCCTCCTGAAGGTGCCAACGTTATGATAGGAGGAATGCAGATCGGAGTGAAGTCCCAGATGAAGTATCTTGGACTTCACCTCGATCCACGGTGGAACTTCCGGGAGCATTTTAACCGACTGGCTCCGAAGCTCCACGGGGCCGCTTCGGCCCTAGGCAGGCTTCTCCCGAATGTGGGTGGACCAAGTAGGACCTGCCGGCGACTGTACGCCGGCATAGTGAGGTCCATTGCAATGTACGGGGCACCTGTGTGGTTCGGGGCCCTGACTCGCCCGAATAAGGCCAAGCTGTTTGCAGCGCAGCGGGTCATGGCCATCAGGGCTATACGTGGCTACCGCACAGTATCGCATGAGGCGGCGTGCGCACTTGTAGGAACGCCCCCCTGGGATCTCGACGCAGAGATCCTAGCGGAGGCGTACTTCCAACGGAGGGAGCGGGAGACCGAGGGCGTGTCGAGATGGATGCGGCGGGCCCAAGAAAGGCGGCTGCATGCCTGGGAGGAACGGCTTGCAGAGCCATCCGCGGGCGACTGGACCGTGAGTGCTGTTCGCCCGGTGCTAAAGCAGTGGGTGAACAGACGTCACGGCTCACTCACATACCGGCTGGTGCAGATTCTGTCGGGGCACGGCAGCTTCGGCCGATATCTGTGCCACATAGTTGGTAGGGAGCCCCTGGCGATGTGTCATCACTGTGGTGACAGAGATGACACTGCCGAACACACGCTCAGGGCATGTCCGGCGTGGGCGCAGGAGCGGGCGGCTCTGATCGCCGTTATTGGAGGAGACCTCTCCTTGCCGGCCGTGGTCAAGGCCATGGTCGGTGACGCGAGGTCATGGGAAGCGATGGTCTCCTTTTGCGAAGCAGTAATGCTCCAAAAGGAGGCCGCGGAAAGGACTCGCGAGGATGATCCCCTCTCGGCTCCGATCCGCCGTAGACGGCCTGGGCGCCGACGGAGGGCTTACGCCCTAATGTCATAATCCTGGCGACGACAAACCTCGGGTGGCGGAAGCAGGGACTTTTCCGTCACTCGATGTCACGAAGGCACGTGGTCTTCCAAATGTTCCGGAAGACCACGTAAGCCAAGGAGCGCAGGGTGTTAACAGCTTTCACCCTGTTTTCTCGGAGGCTCTGCACTGCGCGGAGAACGTCCGCGGCACGTGGAAGAATGCAAAAGCGTACCCATGTGCCGCATCACGGGCAAGGTCGGGACATCGAGGGGTTTTAGCCAGTAGGAGTCTGGCATAACCCCGCCACGTCCCCGCGTGCCTGGGTATCCACGAAGGATTTCCCCTCGTAAAAAAAAAAAAAAAAAAAAAAAAAAAAAAAAAAAAAAAAAAAAAAAGGGGCTTTTTCTATTAGAAAGGGCCCCCGCGGACCAAACACTGGGGAGGGGGGGCAATGGTTGGGGTGGGCTGCGTCTGTCCCGTATCGGGCGGCAGTCTGCTTCGTCGGTGCCCTGTGTCTGACCCATAGTGGGCGGCAGGGTACCCTTTGGTGGTTGGGGCGGGCTGCGTCTGTCCCGTATCGGGCGGCAGTCTGCTTCGTCGATGCCCTGCGTCTGACCCATAATGGGCGGCAGGGTATCCTTCGATGGTTGGGGCGCGACGTGTCTGTTCCCAATGGGACAGCAGTCGTGCTTCGTCGGTGCCCTGCGTCGGACTCATAGTGGGCGGCAGGGTACCCAATGTGGTGTTTGGGTGTGCCCTTAGTTGGGTGACAGTTTCGTGAGTGGTTTTGGGGTGCACTGCGTCTGTCCGGTAACTGGCGGCAGTGGCACCTGTCAGGGGAGCCTAACCCCTGAAAAAAAAGGCCAACGATGTGGAGTCATCGGAGAAAAGGCAAGATGAGCGACAGCGATTGTGAATTTGGTCCCCAGGTGGGTACATCGGCAGATGCCGGGAAATCCCACCCCTCTGCTTCGGTGGAGGGCCGCCCCTCGTACTCTGGGGGGGGCAACAATCGCCCCGTGGGCCAGCAGACCGCTGGCTCTCGTGAAAACAACCATGGCATCGAACAACGGAAATCTGATAAAGCCGACTGTGAACCCGGTCGAAAAATGGGTTCTGAGGATAGGAATGCTCAGGCAGAGGAGAACAGCACTGGATCAGCAATGAGCATTGGGGAGTCTAGAGAGACTCGTAAACGGTTCTGGCAGCGGAAACGCAGCCGATCCGCAAGGACGGCTACAACTGACGACGACAGTGGGTCCGGCTCAGAGCCCGCGAAGACGGTGAAAGTCTCAACAGCCCGTCGAGGCAGAGGTCGACCGCCTACAACCGGGCAATATGTCGGCCTCGCCAGAGCTAAGGCGGAGTATGTGGCGGCTCAGCGCGCAGAATTGGAGCTTCACGCTGAGCGAGATGTAGAGGAGGCGGCCCGCAAAATCCGCCCAACTAAGGCTAGGCCGAACTCGCCGAAGGTTGCAAATGCAGCAATTGAGGCCTCGGCATCGGAGCTACAGGCTCGTGTATTGAACACTGTCGAAGTTATCACACAGGTGGCATCCTCTTCGAAGAACTTAAAAGGAACATACGTCAAGGCTCTTAAAGACGCAGCTTCCTCGATCAAGGAGCTCGTGGGAGAGCTCCAGCAACGCACCGCTTCTGAGGAGGTGACTCGACTGCGGCTAGCTAATGACCGGTTTAAAGCCGATAATGACCAACTTCGAACAGAGTTGGCAGAACTTCGCAGTGAGCTTGCGGCATTACGGGCTGACATGAGGCGAGCCGCAGAGGATCTGCCTCCTATAAATCTCGGGGGGTCGTGCCCGACGGTGACCCCGTCCTCTGATGTATTGCAGTCCCTGGAGCGGGCCATCTTGCTCAGCGTGGGCAAGATGGTCGACGCGAGGTTTGAAGGCCTACAGCGGAGACTTCCACCCGAACCACGTCTCCGCCCACCACTGGCTGCCGATAGGGCCAAGGCTGCCCAGCTGCCCACGCCTTCACAGCCAGCAGTGCTTAATTCTCAGGGTGGGCCTGCTCCTGGTACAGCCGCGAAGTCCCAAAGGAGAAATAAAAAGGAGTTACAAACAAAGAATGCTACTCTGGCTCAAGCTCCGGGTCCAGTTCAGACACCGTCATCCTTTGATACAACACAATCAGCGCCACAGGATGGGCCAACCTGGGCAACTGTGGCTAGCAGAAAAGGAAAGAGAAACCTGGTAAAGACGTCACGACCTGCAGGTATGCCTGCCACTGTTAAACTGAGGGTGAGGAAGCTGCGTGTTCCAACGACTGCAGCCGTGTCACTTACGATTCCACAGGGTTCAGTAACAACCTACAGTGAGGTTATGCTAAAGGCCAAACAAAAAATAAAACTAGAGGAAATCGGAATAACTGAAATCCGACAAAGGAGGGCAGCAAATGGGGGTCTTATCTTAGAGATCCCAGGCCCAGAGAATCCTGAAAAAGCTAACATTTTAGCTAAACGTCTTCGTGAGTCACTCGCTGATTTCGATGTGGTTGTTGCAAGACCAACCAAAATGGGAGAGGTACGGGTGAAAGATCTAGATGACTCGGTAACAAAGGAAGATGTTGCGCTGGCTATATCCAACGCTGGTGAATGCTCTATAGATGACATTAAAGTTGGTGAAATTCACTTTAACCCTACTAGACTTGGTACCGTATGGGCTAGATGCCCACTGGCTGCAGTCAAGAAAATTGCAAAAGACAAACACATTAAGGTTGGTTGGGTTGCTGCTCGGGTGGATATCTTGCCTGCAAGACCCTTGCAGTGCTTTAAGTGTCTCGAACAGGGACATGTGCGGCATAAATGCTTAAGCACGAAGGATAGAAGTGGACGTTGCTATGCTTGTGGTGAAATAGGACACAAAGCTCGCGACTGTACTGCGATTGAAAAGAAATGCCCAGTATGTTCGGACCTAGGACGACCTGCCAACCATAGAATGAACAGTAAAAAGTGTAATCCTCCTAAGACAAAAAGGAAGCCACTGTCAAGTAATCCAACTACTATTGCTGGTAAACAAGTGGGCAGCGTAGCAGCACCTTTGGAAACTGCAGAGCTAGCTGGCAACAGCCAGCAGATAGAGTGTATGGAGACACAAAATGTTTAGTACGATCCTACAATGCAACTTAAATCATTGTCGTGTGGCGCAGGACTTGTTTCAACAGTCACTTTCCGAATGGTCAATTACTTTAGCCGTGGTCTCTGAACCATATCGTATCCCAAATCACTCATCGTGGCATAAAGACGAACTTGGTACTGTGGCTATATACTGGAATGAGAAGAGACATAATCGACCTTGCACGTTTCTGAAAAGGGGACAGGGCTTCGTCGCAGTGCAATGGGGTCAGTTTATACTTGTGGGATGCTATATAACACCAAACTGTAATCTTAATGTATACGAAGAATATTTGGATGGCATGACAGAGTTCATCCGTAGGCATTCCAATTGCCCCATGATCGTCCTGGGCGATTTCAATGCCCGTTCTCGGGCCTGGGGAGACGTAATAGATGATCAGAATGCAGTAGCTCTCCAAGAATGGACAGCCATGCTTGATCTGCGTATAGTGAATGTTGGAAATGTCAGTACATGTGTGAGGTGGCAGGGTGAGTCGATTGTGGACTTGACATGGGCGAATTCATCTGCCATCCCACATATTTCTGAATGGAGAGTAGCGGAGCAAATAGTTACATTGTCTGACCATCGCCATATTGTTTTCAATATTGATCTTGGTCGTTCAATGACGGGAAATGCACTTATTAGACGACAATGGGCCTTAAAACATCTAAATCGTGATCAACTGATCGCAGCTGCAAATGTCGCAGCATGGCCAACGTTTGACGCGACGGAGCCTTGTCGGCAACTAGAGCAAGAGGTGAACCGTTTTGATGACACAATGACATCAATTTGTGATGCCTCCATGCCGCGAGCTAGGAAGCCTTCTCACAAAAGTGCCTACTGGTGGACTGAGGAAATAGCCCAGCTACGAGAAACTTGTTTAAGATCTCGCCGCGTTTTTACAAGAACTCGTCGGCGAAGAAGCGCGACGGCAGAGGAGACAAATTCCACTTATGCAACTTACCGTAATGCCACAAAGGCACTACAAAATGCAATATCGAGTGCCAAATCTAGAGCCTGGAACGAGTTATTGGGTGATCTCGACCGGGATCCTTGGGGTCGGCCCTACAAAATGGTTCTAGGCAAACTTCGTCCGTATACTCCACCAGTAACTGAGAGCTTAGACCCGGTTTTTGTGCAAAGGGTAACTGATACACTATTCCCCGTTGTCCGGGACATACCCTCTGCATATATAGAGACGGCAATTTGGTCTGAACAACTGGAAATTACAAAGCCTGAAATGGATAGAGCTGTAAGGCGCATAGGGGCTCGTAACACTGCACCTGGTCCTAATGGTATTCCGGGGAAAGTCCTGGTACTTGTCCAAGATATTTTCGGTAACTGGTTGAGATGGTTATTTAATAGCTGCCTTCGCGTGGGTACCTTCCCAAAGAAATGGAAAATAGCAAGGCTCATTCTCCTTAAAAAAGATAATAGACCATCTAATGACCCTGCTGCATTTCGACCACTTTGTTTATTGGATGATGTTGGGAAACTTTTTGAACAAGTGATCGCTGGACGGCTCAACTCACATCTGGACGCAGAAGGCCTGGGCCTGTCAAACAAGCAATTTGGCTTTCGCCGACAGCGTTCTACTGTCGATGCAATACTGCACGTTCGTAGCCTGACTGAATCAGCTTTTAGAGACGGAAAGGTAGTTCTTGCGGTTAGTTTGGACATTGTAAATGCTTTTAATACTCTGCCCTGGCTAGCTATAAGAAATTCAATGGAGTATCACAATGTACCGAATTATTTGCGTAGCGTTGTAAATTCGTACCTAAGCGGTAGATTCATACAATACACGGATAGAAACTGTAACATCCAGCAGAGAGAGGTGCATTGTGGTGTTCCACAAGGATCAGTTCTCGGTCCATTATTGTGGAACTTAGCCTACGATGCAGTTCTACGAACGAACTTACCAGCCGGAGTAGAAGTTGTGTGTTATGCGGATGACACACTTGTGCTCGCCAAAAAGGGAAGTTTTCATAGGACTGCCCTTCTGGCTGAGCTGGGTGTTGCCTGCATAATAGAAAAAATTCAAGAACTCGGGCTCCGGGTTGCGCCTCAAAAAACGCAATCCATTTGGTTTCACAGCTTGCCAAAGAGTACCGAACCACCGGATATAACAATTAATGTTGGAGACGTGGAAGTAGCGATAGGCAAAGAAATGAAATATTTAGGCTTGGTTTTGGACAGTAGATGGACTTTCAAGAATCACTTTGATTATCTGGTACCGAAAATACAAAGGGTAGCCGGCGCGATACAACGGATTTTACCAAATATGGGAGGCCCTAGAGAGGGTGTGCGCCGCTTATATACAGGAGTAGTAAGGTCGGTGGCTCTTTATGGAGCTCCAGTGTGGTCGGAGCGCCTATCGAAAGACCGTCAAAGTAGAGGACGTATAAGCAGAGTACAGCGCATAATGGCACTACGAACTATCAGAGCATACAGAACAGTATCATACACAGCGGCTACTGTACTGGCTCGCTTCCCACCTTTAGAACTGTTGGCAGAGATGGATACTAAGGTGTATAAAGAAGTCTTAGAAAAACGTAAACGAGGTGGTGCAGATGCAAATAAAGAAATAGAGTTTCTGCGAAAGCTAGCTCACCGTCAAGTTGTAAATAGATGGCAAGAACACTTTGAAGATCGTGTGGTCCATCCCACTGTCGGTGCGATTTTACCACACCTATGGAACTGGTTTGTACGTGAACATGGGAGTCTAACATTTAGACTAACACAACTACTAACGGGACATGGCTGCTTTGGAGTATTCCTGCACAGAATTGGACGTGAACCAACGCCGCAATGCCATCACTGCAATGCCAATCAGGACTCTGCAAAACATACCCTTGAAGAGTGCCCGGCATGGGACTCTGAAAGGCGTGCTCTTACTGACCGTGTTGGGAGCGACCTGTCACTTCCAACACTGATACCAATGATGCTTGCGGATGAAAATATTTGGAGAGCTATGGTTTCTTTCGCTGAAGCTGTTATGGAAAAGAAAGAAACTGCCGAACGTGAACGTGAAAGGACGGACCCAAGTCGCAGAAACAGGCGACAAAGAGGAAGAACGGTGATGCAAACTCGATGAAACCCGTAATTTCGAGTGGAATATTGTGCTGCAGGCATCGGAAGAGAGGGCTTCTGATGTCTCCTTAGATAAAACAGCAGCAAAACTGAGGTCGACAACTTGAAGTGGCTACAAGTTGTGCGAGAAGGAACTGAAATGTGAATGGGCCAAGAGTAATCGGCTAATACAACTGGAGCACCGGTGCGTTCCTAGTGAGATCCCGGGGCTCCCGTAACTGTGTAGAGGATGGCCACCGGGGGGTTTTAGTGGGTAACAGATCCCCACATAACCTGACATTCTCCCTCAAGATGTCTGGTATGTTATTGAACATTTCCCCCTCGTCAACAAAAAAAAAAAAAAAAAAAAAAAAAAAAAAAAAAAAAAAAAAAAAAAGGTTAGGTTAGGTTAGGTTAGGTTAGGTTAGGTTTTTTTTTTTTTTTTTTTTTTTTTTTTTTTATAAATACTACAACCTCCGGCGGTAATGCCGCAGACTTTATCACTATAGCCGTTTGTCGGCTTGTTTCTTTCTGGTTATGGTTTTTATATTACTGAAATTACCACTTTCTTCGTAGTTTCGGACTTTTTGTTTTCTTACTAGATTTATTGCTACCCTCATTATTTCTTTAATTATTACTTTATTTTACATCTTATGTTATACTAAATATACTCATTATATTTTGTTAACATAATTTAACAACTTTTGTTTCTTATTATTACTTCTCTCACTATATTGCAACAATAATCTAGGAACTCGTGTCTTTGTTTGCCTTGCATTATTGCGCTTATTCCTCTAATTTCTATGTTTGTGCCTAGTTTATGCTCTATGTTGAAACGGCGGGGAGCGAACAAAGGACATTCTGTCAATACGTGGGGGACGGTTTCACTTTTTCCGGGTTCACAGATACATGAGGCGTTGTCCTTACACTTGAATCGCGTCAAGTATTCGGAGAACCCCCCATGACCCGTCATGATTTGTGTTAAGACTCCCGCAGGTTTGATTTTTCTCACTATTCTATACGCTGATATCGCGTCTGGGAAAAATATTTTTGTTATGGCAGCCGTGTCACTTGCCCTGTATCTTTGGTTCCATTCGTCAAGCGAGCGCATTCTAATGCATCGCTTGACGAACGAAACCGGGCACCTGTCATAGTCGGGTTTCCGCTTGCTGTTTAGCGCTGCTTGTTTAGCTAATTGGTCGGCTCTCTCATTCCCTGTCAGCCCAGCATGGGCTTTAACCCAAAATAAACACACAGTTTTATTCTGTTGGTTAATAGCTTTAATATTTGTTCTTGTTTTCACTGCCAAGGAATGAGAGCTCCGCCAGTTTGTTACTGTCTGGAGAGCGGCCATTGAGTCGCTGTATATGGCTGCAGAAGCCTCGCCCCTCCGCAGAACTTCTTCACTTGCCCTTTGAATGGCTAGAAGTTCAGCCTGGTAGACGGTACAGTAGGATGGCAAAGTAAGTTTGACGGCCTTGGTTTCGGTTTCGCCATTCCACAAGGATAGCGAAGCACCGACCCTGCCGTCAATCTTACTGCCATCCGTGAATATGCGAAGGTCAAAGTCGCTGTTGTTTCCTATTTGATCCTGGTCTACCAGGCTTGTGAACTCTAAGTGAATTCGCTCTGAGGGGTGCGGGGCATCCGCTGCAGATACTCGTTGTTCCACTTCTCTATCTCCAAGTTCAGGCTGCTGGACTCCTCTTTTTGCCTCGTATAGGGCAGCCACCTCTTGCACACGAAGATCAAGCGGAAGAATTCCCGTCAGGATAAGAGCGGAGTTATAAGAAACCGTACGGTAAGCTTTACATATTTTTTGGAGAAAGCTCCGTTGTGTGGCATGTAGTTTGCTCTTAACGCACACCTTTGAAACTGCGGGAGCCCACACACTAGCAGCGTAGAGGAGTATCGGCTCTATTGCGGCAGTATATATAGTGCGGAGCACTTCTGAGTGTAGTCCCCAATCAACCTTTGCCGCTCTGCAAAGCTGTTTATATGCTGTGATGGCTTTGGTGCATTGGTTTCCGACGTGGGCGTTGAAAGTTAATTTACTGTCAATTATGACTCCAAGTAGTTTGATTTCGCTCTTCATGCCGATGTCAACCCCGCCCATGCCCAGGCGCGGGGTGTCGTATTTAAGTTTCCGCGTAAGTACCATGGCATTTGTTTTATGCGGTGCGAATTTTAATTTATTAGCGACACCCCACGCGCGGACACGCTCGAGGATCCCATTGGCACGAGTTTCTATTTCCAACGCTGTATGTCCGTCGAAAACCAAAGCAACGTCATCAGCAAATGCTTGCACGTATACTCCCTCTCTCTCTAGGTCTTTAAGCAGCGGGTCCAGCAAGAGATTCCAGAGAATCGGGCCTCCCACAGAGCCTTGCACACAACCTTTCTCTGTATTCTTCCTGTGTTCTGCCCCAGCATATCTCAGTCTTACGTGCCTATCACTGAGGTAGCTATCAATGACGCGGCGTATATTTATTGGGCATTTTTCTTCGGCCAGCCGGACTCGGATTTTCGGCCACCAGGCGCTATCAAAGGCTCCCTCTATGTCCAAAGATACTACTGTGACAATTTTCTTTTGGTTAAGTTTGCACCTTATGTGTTTGACCAGGTCATAGAGGGAGTCTTCGGTGCTCTTCTGGGGCATGAATCCGTACTGACGTGAGCTCATTTGTGGTACAAGATAGTGTTTGACGCGCGCCATTAACATCTTCTCAACAATTTTTCCAAAGAGAGGGAGAAGGCCGATTGGACGGTACGATTTTGGGGTCGCGTAGTTGTCTTTTCCTGGCTTTTTCAGTATTACAACTACTGCCTCTTTCCACTCTTTTGGGAAGTAGTTCAACTCCAAGCATTTGTTGAGGAAGCCTAGGAAAAGAGTAGGATCCGTTTGAATAACTTGGGCACAGATGTCCGCCGTATATCCATCTAGCCCGGGTGCCTTTTTCGGGTTAAAGGAGTTTACGGCCATGTTCAGTTCTGTGATTGTGAACGGCGGATCTATACAGTCGTCTCTGCCTTGAGTAATGTTCACTTTTTCTGCCATGGCTCTGACGGATTTGTGTTCTTCAGTGTCTTGGTCCGTTCTATCCTCGGGATAGAATGTCTCAGCCAACATCTGAGCCGAGCCCTTGTTGTCAAGTGTCTGACCGTTTTTGGCCATGGGCTGGTCCTCCGTCCTTCTGCTCGTTCTATTCAAGACCCTATACACGCCATCCCACACACTTTCACAATCCTGCTTTTCACAGAACTGCTTCCAGCTCTCCACTTGAGCTTTTTTGACTTCTCTCTCATACTTTTCCTTCCTTTCCAGGTACTCTTGTACGACAAAAGACCTACGGGCCGGTGCCGCACGACTGACTCTATTTTTGAAAGTTGTGACCTCCTTCTTCAAGTGTTGTAAGTGCTCGGACCACCATGGCATGGTAAGTGTTTTTGTGTTCTGTTTCTTTTTAGGTATGTGTTTTGTGCATGCTGTTGTTATTATATTTGTGTATTGTGTCAATGTTTCGTCTAATTGTTTTGTGTTTGTGATGTTTTGTATATTGTGTTGTGTAATGTTATGGTCTTTGGTTAACTGGTTTAATTTCTCACGAAATTTAGGCCAGTTAGCCTTTCTTGTGTTGTATCGTCTTGTTGTTGTGTTGATGTGTGTCCCTTGAGATTTTTGTAAGTTTATTGTAAAGTGTATACCATTATGATCCGAGCTGGTCAGCCCCTCGTCTACCACCCAGTCGTTCACTCTCTCGAGCAGGTCCTCAGTACAAGCCGTGATGTCCACCTTGCTGGTATAACGTTTGCCACCTCTTATCGTGTCAAAAGTTGGTTTTGTACCTTTATTAAGAATATGTAGGTCCATTTCATCTATGGCTCTTAGAACCTCTTCTCCCCTCATGTCCGATCTCGACTCCCCCCACCATGTGCTCTTCGCATTCGAGTCACCCCCAATCACAAGCCAACTCGCTCCTGTCACTTCTCTGATTTTCCTTAGTTGGTTAAGGTATGGTTCAATGAGGCGATCCCCTTCAAAGTAGAAGGATACCACCGTGATCTTCCAAGCCTTCGTGTGTGCTCCCAGTACCAATATGTTTGCTGAGCTAAGCTGTGGGTACTGTACAATGTCTATTTTTGGGTCGAATACTGCTATTGCTGCTTTAACAGTACCACCGGTGTTGTTTTGGAAGATCCTCACATTTCGGTAATCCTTCATACTTCGCCCGCCCCCAACATATGGTTCCTGGAGAAGTGCCAGGGATGCCTTCCGTCTACTAGCTTCCATCATAAGCTCATCAGTGGCTAACATCTTCCTCTGTAAGTTGGCCTGCAGGATTGTATACGAGGATTTATCGCCCACAACGCCCTTAGCAATATGCTACCGCCGTCCGGGCAAGGATGTCCCATTTTCTGCGTATTGGGCACACACTGCTGAAGGCGTTGTGGTCAGTCTGCTCGTGCTTCGCTGCTCTGCAGTTTTTGCAGGATGCAGGTGCATCAGCTCGCCAGTCCAGACACTCGCTTTTAAGGTGAGGCCCTCCGCAGTGGCTGCAGAGGTCTATTGTCTCTTTGCAGTAACGTTTCCCGTGCCCATATGCGAGACATCTGGTGCATTGCACCAGTGGCGACTGGTCCTCAACGCGTAGGTTAGGTTAGGTTAGGTTAGGTTAGGTTAGGTTAGGTTAGGTTTTTTTTTTTTTTTTTTTATATAGTCAAATTTATGCACCACAGACATTAGTCCGTGCCCTTTGTCAATTCATTACAATGTTGATTAATTATTTTTCTTTTTTTTTTTTTACATTTAGATTTCGTGCTCAAGGCACTCTTAGTTTTAATGCTAAAACTTAAAAACTAGGGTTGAGTGAGTCCGTAGTATTACCATTAATTTTTTTTTTTTTTTTTTTTTTTTGGGTTATTATAATTTTTTTTTTTTTTTTTTGTCTTTTTGTTTTTTTTTTTTTTTTTTTTTTTTTTTTATTTGTCTTGTCTCGTGTCTTCCGTCATTGCCTGCCATCTTGAGTATTTCCGGACTTGGTCCACCGAAGCCTCAACGACCGCTGCGTTTCTGTCTGCGATTGCCATTTTTAGATTGTAGTCGGTTACTTCAAAACTTGACGCTTCCACCGCACGTCTTATAAATCTACCGATCGCATCGTTCTCTCTGTCGGTGTAGTAAACACAGCTTTTTGTGTGCCGAGATATTGCGACGACGGCGTGTGATACGCTGTCGTGCAGCTTTGTGATGTCTTTCCTCGTGTTTACGATCTTCACAGTTTCATACGTCAGTCCCTGCGCCTCATGTATGGTGAGAATTCGCGACCCTGTGCCCACCGCAAAACCCTGGTTGGTGAGGGTTTTCTTTTCCTCCTGAGTGTGCACGAGGAAAAGAGTGTTGGGTAGATCTTTCAGTATTTGCGATTCACTGTATCTCTCCATACTGAGGGATCTGACTTGATGTTTTGCTGAGTAGATGCCTGAGTAGACTCCAGCGAGAGCGTATGCCACATCCTGCGGATTCCGGTGTGTGCACAACAGTTCTTGGGTGACTGACGCTACCATGGTCGGTCGAGAATATGTCATCTTGAAGAGGTTTTCCCGATCGATGTATGGTAGCTGGTTGATGTCTCCGATGAGAAGGACTTCTTTTGATCCTGACAGTTTGCAAGCCATGACAATGGCTCCGTAGTGGTTCATGAGAGCCTCGTCTACCATCATTCTGATGTAGTTCTCCGAGTCTCTGAACCCATTTACTAAGACAGAAGCCATCGTGCGAACTCTCCTTTTCGCTTCGCTTCCTATTCGCTCCGATAGCTTCTCTTTCAGGTCTTTGGCTGCTTCTGTCGTGGTGGTGACTATGATGTCGCTTTCTACATCGAAGTTTGAGATCACCCAAGTTGTCTTTCCACAACCTGGTACTCCATTGATCCAGTTGATTTTTGGTGCACTCCATTCCGACCAGGCTGCATGGACGTCCAGGTTTCCTGTCAGGGCGGTCGCCATTTCTAAAATCCTGTCGTCCAGCATTATCTTAGTGCAACTGGCTGTTATGACAATTGGATCATTTGGGGGAGTTTTAAAAGTGAGCCTGCCACTCCGCGATGTTTTTTCTTCATCTTGGACCACAAACTTCTCGGTCGCGTTGTAAGCCGCCATATATTTTCCCGTTAGGTTAGGTTAGGTTAGGTTAGGTTAGGTTCCCCCACGCATTTAACTCCCTCCCCTGGAGCTGCATCAGGGAGGGGCTCCGATTCCACGGAGTTCCTCCGTACCTGCGCCGGGTCGTCGGGGACTACCTGTCTGGGCGTGCGGTGGAATACCCCGGTCGAGACCGGTGGTGTCGGCGGGAGATGTCGTGCGGCGTTCCTCAGGGGTCGGTACTAGGCCCACTCCTCTGGAACATCGGCTACGACTGGGTGCTGCGAGGAGCCACAGTGCCGGGTGTCGGCGTAGTCTGTTACGCGGACGACACCTTGGTCACTGCCCGAGGCAAAAGCCACAGGGATGCTTCCTTGCGCGCCACCGCCGGCGCGGCATTCGTGGTGGGCCGCATACGACGATTGGGTTTGCGGGTGGCGCTCGAAAAGTCCGAGGCCGTGGTGTTCCATGGCCCGCGGAATGCGCCGCCCCGGGGTGCCCATATCGTCGTATCCGGAGTCCGCATCGACGTGAGGCCGTCGATGCGCTATCTGGGACTCGTCCTGGATAGCCGGTGGAACTTCGGCCCCCACTTCGAGTGCCTTGAGCCTCGGCTGCTGAGGGCGGCTGCGGCCCTGGGAAGGCTGCTGCCGAATCTCGGCGGACCTGAGACGTCGTGTCGGCGTCTCTACGCGGGAATCGTGAGATCGATGGCCCTGTATGGTGCCCCTGTGTGGGCCGGCAGCGCCCTGACTCGCAGCAATGTCGCCCGCTTGACGCGAGTCCAGCGGGTGATGGCGATCAGGGTGGTACGGGGTTATCGCACGATCTCGGGTGAGGCATCTTGCGTGCTGGCGGGTACTATTCCCTGGGACCTGGAAGCGAGAGCCCTCGCGTCGCTCTACGAGTGGCGCGTGGAGGCGCTCCGGGCCAGGGGTCACCCGCCTGCACTGCAGGAACAGGAGGGGCACAGAGCTGAGCTGCGCCAACGGGCTACCGAAGCGTGGGAGTCCAGGCTGGCGCTTTCGAGCGCCGGACTCTGGACTATCGAGGCAATTCGTCCGGTCTTCCAGCAGTGGTTGGGTAGGCGACACGGTTTCCTGACCTACCGTCTGACGCAGGTGCTCTCGGGACATGGTTGTTTCGGGAGTTACCTGTTTCGGATCGGTCGGGAACCGACTGCCAGGTGCCACCACTGCGACGATTGCCTCGACGAGACGGCCCAGCACACGCTGGAGGTATGCCCGGCGTGGGATGCGGAGCGCAGCGCGCTCGGCTCTGTATTGGGTGCCGACATCTCGCTCCCGACCGTGGTTCGCGCTATGGTCGAGAGTGAGAGATCGTGGCAGGCGGTGCGATCCTTCTGCGAGGCCGTAATGCTCGCGAAGGAGGCGGCGGAGAGGGCGAGGGAAGATGATGCATCCTCCCTTCCGCTTCGTCGCCGTCGCACGGGACGCCGGAGGGCGGCTTTCGTTGCCGAAAGCCTCCCTCTCCCGCAGTCCCATGAGCCTTCGGTGGCGGGTTCGGGGGAATCCGCTTCCGGTCCAGGGCTCGAGATGGCGCGTGCGCTTCCTGCGCACCATCTCATGAGGGACGACTAGAGAGGGACCCCTCCCTCTCGGGACGTCGCCGGCGCTGCACAGAGCGCCGGCCAACGCTGTCGGGTCGCGAACGAATGCGCAAGCTCCTCGTGACCCGACTCCGTGCGTCCAGACGGAAGCCGCAGGTTTTTAGTCGGTAAGAGTCCGGCATAACCCGACCTCGGCCCCCGCTGGGGTAGGGTATCCATGAGGATTTTCCTGCGATAAAAAAAAAAAAAAAAGGTTAGGTTCCCCCCCGCGGACCTGCTTGGTTGTCCAAGTGGGAGGGGAGGTGATACCCCTACGCGGCGCGTCTCCGGGTGGCGGATAGGAGGCCACTCTTCTCACTCTTCTTTATGAAGAGTGGTCCAGAGTGGTAGGGGCTTTTTCTATTTGAAAGGGCCCCCGCGGACCAAACACTGGGGAAGGGGGGAATGGTTGGGGTGGGCTGCGTCTGTCCCGTATCGGGCGGCAGTCCTGCCTCGTCGGTGCCCTGTGTCTGACCCATAGTGGGCGGCAGGGCGCCCTTTGGTGGTTGGGGCGGGCTGCGTCTGTCCCGTATCGGGCGGCAGTCTGCTTCGTCGGTGCCCTGCGTCTGACCCATAGTGGGCGGCAGGGCACCCTTTGTTGGTTGGGGCGCACTGCGTCTGTCCCCAATGGGGCGGCAGTTGCGCTTCGTCAATACCTGGACCTGACGGTTCTGGGCTTGTCGGATCGCAGTGCAAATCTTTGTTCTGCGGGCTTCAGAGATTTTGGTCGGCGTGGGCTTTTGTCCGGACCATGGAGGTGTTGACTGTCGGGGCTTTTGTCCGGGTCAAGGGTGGCGGGCGCGGCGTGCACTTACACTGCCACCGCGCTGGCATTCAATTGCCACCGTCACCAAAACCGTAGTCCGTTGGAGTGTCGTGGATCATGTCTCGCGGCTCTGACGGAACGGGGGTCTGGGCTTAACCGCCTGGACCGCGAGGAGACAACCTCTTCAAAAATCTCTCAAAGGACCGTCGTTGGGATACGTGGCGACGGTCGCCTCTTGAGGTGGCAGACTAGGTTAAGTCTGCCCGCAAGCGACCGACCCAGGATACCGCCCGACCTCCTGGTGTAATAGGGTTACCGCGGCAGTGGGGTCCCTGCCGTGTTTGTGGACTATTTAATTACCCCATACTCGTGGGATCAATATGCAGAATTCTAACAAATCCCAAAAAGACGTAGTGCCCGAGAAGGGCGGAGATGTCGTTAGGTCCGAGAAGGACGGAGTTGAGAGTAGGTCCAAGAAGGACGGAGTTGAGAATAGGTCCGAGATGGATGGAGTTTTAATGTCTGAAAAGGACCGCATAATCTGGTCCTCGAAGGACTTTTCCGATGAGGCAATATCTGAGTCATCTGGAAGTGACGTAGCACTCTCCGATTCAAGGTCTTTCTTTATGAAGGCCTCGCTGGGGAAACGTTCCCGTCGGCAAGAGTCCGGAGACTCAGGCTCCCAGACAGAAGGGAGGCCGGTCAGAAAGGCAACAACTGCGAAGAGAGGCCGTGGGCGCCCCCCAACTACTGGAGAGTATGTCGGTTTGGCAGCCGCTAAAAAGCAGCTTGCTGAAGCAAAACGCATAGAGTTGCAACTGCAACTGGAAGAAGAAATTGTGGCTAAGGCTGCAAAGTCCCGGGATACTCGGACTACACTTCATGCCCTCAAGGCTACTGGCAAGACCAGTGAAGAGGAGCTACCGGCAGCTAAACTCCTAAAAATGGCTGAAAAGGAAGCTGACCTTATTATAGAGGTCGCTTGCAAGTCCTCTAACCTTAAAGGGACTTACCAAAAGGTACTAAAGCAGGCGGCCTCTTCCCTTAAAGAAATTGTATCGGTGGCTATAAGTCGCTCCGTCACTGAAGAGACGGAGAGATTGGAGGCGACTATAGACCACCAACAGCGGCAGATAGAAGCTCAAGCGGAAGAGCTTGAGAAGCTGAAATCCGAAATGTTGGAGCTTCGAAAAATGCTTTCGGACAATTCATGTAGAGATAACACGGTCGAAGTTCCAGAAGTAGAAATGGAATCTTCTATGGTTCGTGTTTCAGCAGGCAATACTACTGAGCCCGCCACTCAATATCCTGCGTCGCCCTCTATGCTTGACAAGTTCATGCATAGAGTGATGACTGAGGTGGGCACTATGCTCAATGCTAGGCTTGACGGACTTGAGAACAGGCTTCTGCCTGAGGTACGGCTTCGTCCGCCGCTAGCGGCAGACAAGAAAAAGAAGTCAGTCCTAAGGCTAAGCATTCCTCTCCAATCAACAGTGCTTTGCTGGACCCCTCAGTACCACCCACCTCCACTCATGTACCAGAGGAGGATCTCATGCTGCCGACGACTACCCTGGCCAACGAAGGCTGGTCCACGGTCGTCAAGAAAGGCAGGAAACGAGAAGAGGTGAAAGCCCAAGATTCTGCCCCGAAGGCAAAGACCAAGCAGCCTGCGGCGCATGCAACCACACCAAAGGCGCCCCAAAAGACGGCTCGAAAGCCGAAATTGGTGGCCCCAAAAGCAGCTGCAGTGGTCATCACTATCACCCCTGAGGCAGCTGCAAAAGGTGAAACCTACTGCACGGTACTAGAACGTGCTCGTAGGACAGTCGACACGAGCCAACTTGGCATAACCGCCATCAAATGTCGGCAGACTGCTACGGGAGCCAGGATGTTTGAGATTCCTGGTCCTCAGAACAATGAAAAGGCCGATCTTTTCGCAACGAAGTTAAGAGAGGCCATTTCAGATGTTGCGACTATCGCTAGGCCTGTTAAGACTGCCGAGCTCAAGATTTCTGGCTTGGATGACTCCATCACCAAGTCGGAACTGACGAGGACCTTGGCAACTAAGGGTGGATGTTCGGAGGACACAATCAAGGTCGGGAACATTCGTCCTGGCCCTGGAGGTGCCGGATCGTGCCTGATTAAGTGTCCAGTCACAGCTGCAAAGGCTGTGATACAGGGTGGCCGTCTCCTCATAGGTTGGAGCTCGGCCCAAATCCAGATGTTAGAGGCCCGACCAATGCGCTGTTTTAAGTGCCTTGGAACCGGACATATGCGTCCAAGTTGCCCGTCCTCTGTTATCAGGGAGAACTTGTGCTTCCGCTGTGGATGTGAGGGGCACAACTCTACGAGCTGCAAAGCAACGCCTAAATGTGCAGTGTGCACAGAGGCTAAAAAACCGGCTGGACACGTAATGGGTGGGAGACATTGTAATCCCCCACCCAAAAAAGGCAGAGCCCAGGTGCCGACCCCACCTGTTGCGCCTACCGCACACACAAGTGCGACAGTTGATGCTGAAATGTCTGATTAATGGCTCTCAGCATCAACAAAAACGCGCGTGTGCTTCAGGCCAATCTGAACCACTGTGCTAGGTCCCAAGACCTGTTTGTTCAGGTCATGGCAGAATGGTCCATTGACATTGGCGTCGCCTCTGAGCCGCTCATGGTCCATGAGAGGCCAAACTGGCTGGGAGATCGTGACGGCCTCGTGGCCATTGTCTCCCAGTCATACGCGGACTCCCCACCTCTTTTCCTTAAAGAGAAGGGCCCAGGCTACGTAGTGGCTGCATGGGAGGAATTCGTCATTGTTGGGATATACTTCTCATCTACCCGTCCGCTGGCAGAGTTCGAAAATTTCCTCGCACTGCTGCTGGCGGTGGTGTCACGTCAACAGCCCAATAACATCTTGGTGCTCGGTGACTTCAACGCCAAGTCTACCATGTGGGGAAACCCAACAACTGACAACAAAGGCAGAGCAGTTGAGTCATGGGCGGCTGCTAGCGGACTGTCTCTTCTTAACAGGGGAACAGTCCATACATGCGTTCGACGGCAGGGAGGGTCGATAGTGGACCTTACGTTCGCTTCCCCTGCTCTCGCAACGCATATCAAAGGGTGGCATGTCATAACTCATACGGAAAGCCTATCGGACCATCGGTTCATTAGGTTCGAGGTAGATACCCAACGTTGTCAGAGGTCAAGAACACCTCGATCTCACTTCCCTCGCTGGGCACTCACTCGCCTGGACAAGGACATGGCAACTGAGGCAGCCATTGTTCAAGAATGGTTCTCAGTCGCTGCCACTGGCCACGACATCGACACCTCTGCGGTGCGTTTGCGTGACTCCTTTACGGAGATTTGCGATGCGTCTATGCCGCGTGCTCGCGCACCACCAAAACGGAAGACCGTATATTGGTGGACGCAGGAAATTGCAGATCTCCGTACAGCATGTACATCTGCACGGAGAGCATTTGCGAGGAGTCGAAGACGTCGTCGCCGTGACCTTGCTGCTGAGGATCGTCTTTACGAGGCTTACCAGCAGGCCAAGCGATCTCTTCAGGCAGCTATTAGTAGTGCCAAAGACCGTTGTCGAGCAGAAATGCTGCAAAAACTCGATGACGACCCCTGGGGTAGACCGTATAGAGCCGCACGCAATAAATTGCGTTCGATTGGTCCCCCATTGATCTCAACATTGGAACCTAATCTGCTGGATAGGATAATTCGTAACCTGTTTCCAGGCAGATTAGAGTTCTCCCCACCAAACATGTCTTGCCACTCAGTGGTCAACACGGATCAGACCCCAATTCCGCCAGTCACCGAAGGCGAAATGAATGCGGCCTTTCAATGTCTGCGTCTAAAGAGGACTGCTCCCGGACCTGATGGGATCCCTGCGCGTGTCCTGGGTATTGCGGTGGTACAGCTTGGTTCTCGAATTCGGGAACTCTTCGACGCGTGTTTTACAGCCGGAAAGTTCCCGAAAATCTGGAAGGATGGTCAGCTTTGTTTGCTGAGAAAAGAAGGACGTCCCGCAGACTCTCCGAGTGCATACCGCCCGATAATTCTCTTGGGTGAAGACGCCAAGACGTTTGAGCGCATTGTGGCAGAGCGCATTGTTGATCACTTGTCCTCGGCTGGACCGGATCTTTCCGAATTCCAGTTCGGTTTCAGGGCGGGTCGGTCAACAATAGACGCGCTATCGAGACTGAGGACCATCGTCGAGGAAGCAATTGGCAGGTCAGAATGGGTGTTGGCTGTATCTTTTGATATAGCCAATGCCTTCAACACCATCCCACACGCAACTATACTGGAGGCACTTCGATATCATAGAGTGCCCCAGTACCTCCAGCGTCTTCTGACTGATTACTTAGAGAATCGCGAGGTCCTCTATGTTGGCCGTGACGGGAGCCTTCGCTCTCACAGGGTGGAGTCTGGTGTTCCGCAGGGGTCGGTCCTAGGTCCTCTCCTGTGGAACATCGGGTTCGATTGGGTTTTGCGCGGTGCTCTTCTCCCCGGGATGAACGTCACCTGCTATGCAGATGACACTTTGCTTACAGCCCGAGGGAAGACATATCGGGAGGCAGCCCAGCTTGCCTGCGTTGGTGGTAAACTTATTGCGGACCGTATAACGCAACTCGGACTAAAGGTGGCACTTGACAAAACCGTGGCTATTGCATTCCACGGTCCAAGAAAGCGCACACCAACAGACGCGCACGTGACGGTCAACGGTATCAGAGTTGACGTGAAAACGGAGATGAAATACCTTGGCCTCACACTAGACAGTCGGTTGAGTTTTGGTGAACATCTAAAACAGCTAGCACCAAGACTTCTTCGCGCGGCAGACTCTTTAAGCTGGTTGCTACCAAACCTCGGTGGACCCAGTGCCCTATGTCGACGATTATATGCAGGCATCATAAAAAGCATGGCACTGTATGGTGCTCCGATTTGGGCTAATTGCCTCAACAGGACTAACATCGTCCACCTGCAGAGACATCAACGGGCTATTGCTCAGAGAGTGGCTCGTTGCTACGGTACCGTGGCTCGCTCAGTGGCATGCGCACTCGCAGGAACCCCGCCCTGGAATCTTGAGGCGGCGGTCTTAGCTGCAGTGTATCATTGGAAGGCAGAGCAGCGCGCCCACGGGGACAATCCTGCCCCTGAAGAAATAAGCGCAGTCAGACGAGAGGCAGAAACTGAGTTGTTGCGCCTCTGGAAGCTTGAGCTGTTCTCTTCCGCTTCAGGAAGACGAACTCTAGAAGCCCTGGCCCCTATCTTTGATGAGTGGCTTAGAAGACGACACGGTTTCCTCACCTTCCGTCTGGTGCAAATCCTTACTGGACATGGCTGTTTCGGCCATTATCTGCACCGGATCGGAAGGGAAGAAACGTCAATGTGCCATGATTGCGGTGCAGCAGATGACACGGCAGAGCACACTCTCAAAGAGTGCAGTGCTTGGGAGGAGCAACGCCGCACTCTCAGCACAGTTATCGGTGTAGACCTCTCGTTGCCTAAAGTGGTTGAGGCCATGGTAGGCAGCGAGACAGCTTGGGAAGCAGTAGCCTCTTTTGCGCAGGATGTCATGTTACGCAAAGAGGTGGCGGAACGAGAGCGAGAAGAAAGTTCTTCTGCTGTAACGCTTCGCCGACGTCGCAGGGGCCGGAGAAAGAGGTTGCAAGACCGACTCCATCCCCCAAGTGGTGGCACGCGGGTGCTAGGAAATGGGTCTCCTCCACTCGCATTGCACACGCCTCCATTGCAGACGGACGGGAATGTCCCCGCACTCCGCTGAATTCCTGTTAATGCTCCATCGAACACCAGGGGCGCACAGCCGGGCCTGCTAAGGCGGGCAGTCACTGACGAGGTCGCGGTCGTATCTTTAAGGCTTCCCGCAACCCCGTCACAAAGCGAACCCTCCCACATTACTCAGTCACCGTTGTCTGACTCAGACGACCCTGACTGGACCTGGGATGGTGGCGGTTTTGAAAGTGACTAAGAGGAATACCGTTGGTTTTAGTGGGTAGTAGAAAGTCTGTGGTCTGAGTCCCACACACCCCCCCAGCCGCCCAGCTGGGGGACCGTGCGTAAAAGCATTTCCAACGTAAAAAAAAAAAAAAAAAAAAAGGTTAGGTTAGGTTAGGTTCCGCGGACCTGCTTGGTTGTCCAAGTGGGAGGGGAGGTGATACCCCTACGCGGCGCGTCTCCGGGTGGCGGATTGGAGGCCACTCTTCTCACTCTTCTTTTAGAAGAGTGGTCCAGAGTGGTAGGGGCTTTTTCTATTAGAAAAGGCCCCCGCGGACCAAACACTGGGGAGGGGGGAAAAGGTTGGGGCGGGCTGCGTCTGTCCCGTATCGGGCGGCAGTCTGCTTCGTCGGTGCCCTGTGTCTGACCCATAGTGGGCGGCAGGGTACCCTTTGTTGGTTGGGGCACACTGCGTCTGTCCCGTATCGGGCGGCAGTCTGCTTCGTCGGTGCCCTGCGTCTGACCCATAGTGGGCGGCAGGGCACCCTTTGTTGGTTGGGGCGCACTGCGTCTGTCCCCAATGGGGCGGCAGTTGCGCTTCGTCAATACCCTGGACCTAATGGTTCTGGGATTGTCGGAACGCAGTGCATATCTTTGTTCTGCGGCCTTGGAAGTTTTGGTCGGCGTGGGCTTTTGTCCGGACCTTGGAGGTGTTGACCGCTGGGGCTTTTGTCCGGGTCAAGGGTGGTGGGCGCGGCGTGCACTTACACTGCCACCGCGCTGGCATTTAATTGCCACCATCACCAAAACCGTAAACCGTCAAAGTGTCGTGGATCATGTCTCGCGGCTTTGACGGAACGGGGGTCTTGGCTTAACCGCCTGGACCGCGAGGAGACAACCTCTTCAAAAATCTCTTAAAGGACCGTCGTTGGGATACGTGGCGACGGTCGCCTCTTGAGGTGGCAGACTAGGTCAAGTCTGCCCGCAAGCGACCAACCCAGGATACCGCCCGACCTCCTGGTGTAATAGGGTTACCGCGGCAGTGGGGTCCCTGCCGTGCTTGTGGACTATTTAATTACCCCATACTCGTGGGATCAATATGCAGAATTCTAACAAATCCCAAAAAGACGTAGTGCCCGAGAAGGGCGGAGATGTCGTTAGGTCCGAGAAGGACGGAGTTGAGAGTAGGTCCAAGAAGGACGGAGTTGAGAATAGGTCCGAGATGGATGGAGTTTTAATGTCTGAAAAGGACCGCATAATCTGGTCCTCGAAGGACTTTTCCGATGAGGCAATATCTGAGTCATCTGGAAGTGACGTAGCACTCTCTGATTCAAGGTCTTTCTTTACGAAGGCCTCGCTGGGGAAACGTTCCCGTCGACAAGAGTCCGGAGACTCAGGCTCCCAGACAGAAGGGCGGCCGGTCAGAAAGGCAACAACTGCGAAGAGAGGCCGTGGCCGCCCCCCAACTACTGGAGAGTATGTCGGTTTGGCAGCCGCTAAAAAGCAGCTTGCTGAAGCAAAACGCATAGAATTGCAGCTGCAACTGGAAGAAGAAATTGTGGCTAAGGCTGCAAAGTCCCGGGATACTCGGACTGCACTTTATGCCCTCAAGGCTACTGGCAAGACCAGTGAAGAGGAGCTACCGGCAGCTAAACTCCTAAAAATGGCTGAAAAGGAAGCTGACCTTATTATAGAGGTCGCTTGCAAGTCCTCTAACCTTAAAGGGACTTACCAAAAGGTACTAAAGCAGGCGGCCTCTTCCCTTAAAGAAATCGTATCAGTGGCTATAAGTCGCTCCGTCACTGAAGAGACGGAGAGATTAGAGGCGACTATAGACCACCAACAGCGGCAGATAGAAGCTCAAGCGGAAGAGCTTGAGAAGCTGAAATCCGAAATGTTGGAGCTTCGAAAATTGCTTTCGGACAATTCGCGTAGAGAAAACACGGTCGAGGTTCCAGAAGTAGAAATGGAATCTTCTATGGTTCGTGTTTCAGGAGGCAATACTACTGAGCCTGCCACTCAATATCCTGCGTCGCCCTCTATGCTTGACAAGTTCATGCATAGAGTGATGACTGAGGTGGGCACTATGCTCAATGCTAGGCTTGACGGACTTGAGAACAGGCTTCTGCCTGAGGTACGGCTTCGTCCGTCGCTAGCGGCAGACAAGAAAAAGAAGTCAGTCCCAACTTTGCCCAAGACTAAAAAGGGTAAGGCTAAGCATTCCTCTCCAATCAACAGTGCTTTGCTGGACCCCTCAGTACCATCCACCTCCACTCATGTACCAGAGGAGGATCTCATGCTGCCGACGACTACCCTGGCCAACGAAGGCTGGTCCACGGTCGTCAAGAAAGGCAGGAAACGAGAAGAGGTGAAAGCCCAAGATTCTGCCCCGAAGGCAAAGACCAAGCAGCCTGCGGCGCATGCAACCACACCAAAGGCGGCTCAAAAGACGGCTCGAAAGCCGAAATTGGTGGCCCCAAAAGCAGCTGCAGTGGTCATCACTATCACCCCTGAGGCAGCTGCAAAAGGTGAAACCTACTGCACGGTACTAGAACGTGCTCGTAGGACAGTCGACACGAGCCAACTTGGCATAACCGCCATCAAATGTCGGCAGACTGCTACAGGAGCCAGGATGTTTGAGATTCCTGGTCCTCAGAACAATGAAAAGGCCGATCTTTTCGCAATGAAATTAAGAGAGGCCATTTCAGATGTTGCGACTATTGCTAGGCCCGTTAAGACTGCCGAGCTCAAGATTTCTGGCTTGGATGACTCCATCACCAAGTCGGAACTGACGAGGACCTTGGCAACTAAGGGTGGATGTTCGGAGGACACAATCAAGGTCGGGAACATTCGTCCTGGCCCTGGAGGTGCCGGATCGTGCCTGATTAAGTGTCCAGTCACAGCTGCAAAGGCTGTGATACAGGGTGGCCGTCTCCTCATAGGTTGGAGCTCGGCCCAAATCCAGATGTTAGAGGCCCGACCAATGCGCTGTTTTAAGTGCCTTGGAACCGGACATATGCGTCCAAGTTGCCCGTCCTCTGTTATCAGGGAGAATTTGTGCTTCCGCTGTGGATGTGAGGGGCACAACTCTACGAGCTGCAAAGCAACGCCTAAATGTGCAGTGTGCACAGAGGCTAAAAAACCGGCTGGACACGTAATGGGTGGGAGACATTGTAATCCCCCACCCAAAAAAGGCAGAGCCCAGGTGCCGACCCCACCTGTTGCGCCTACCGCACACACAAGTGCGACAGTTGATGCTGAAATGTCTGATTAATGGCTCTCAGCATCAACAAAAACGCGCGTGTGCTTCAGGCCAATCTGAACCACTGTGCTAGGTCCCAAGACCTGTTTGTTCAGGTCATGGCAGAATGGTCCATTGACATTGGCGTCGCCTCTGAGCCGCTCATGGTCCATGACAGGCCAAACTGGCTAGGAGATCGTGACGGCCTCGTGGCCATTGTCTCCCAGTCATACGCGGACTCCCCACCTCTTTTCCTTAAAGAGAAGGGCCCAGGCTACGTAGTGGCTGCATGGGAGGAATTCGTCATTGTTGGGATATACTTCTCATCTACCCGTCCGCTGGCAGAGTTCGAAAATTTCCTCGCACTGCTGCTGGCGGTGGTGTCACGTCAACAGCCCAATAACATCTTGGTGCTCGGTGACTTCAACGCCAAGTCTACCATGTGGGGAAACCCAACAACTGACAACAAAGGCAGAGCAGTTGAGTCATGGGCGGCTGCTAGCGGACTGTCTCTTCTTAACAGGGGAACAGTCCATACATGCGTTCGACGGCAGGGAGGGTCGATAGTGGACCTTACGTTCGCTTCCCCTGCTCTCGCAACGCATATCAAAGGGTGGCATGTCATAACTCATACGGAAAGCCTATCGGACCATCGGTTCATTAGGTTCGAGGTAGATGCCCAACGTTGTCAGAGGTCAAGAACACCTCGACCTCACTTCCCTCGCTGGGCACTCACTCGCCTGGACAAGGACATGGCAACTGAGGCAGCCATTGTTCAAGAATGGTTCTCAGTCGCTGCCACTGGCCACAACATCGACACCTCTGCGGTGCGTTTGCGTGACTCCTTTACGGAGATTTGCGATGCGTCTATGCCGCGTGCTCGCGCACCACCAAAACGGAAGACCGTATATTGGTGGACGCAGGAAATTGCAGATCTCCGTACAGCATGTACATCTGCCCGGAGAGCATTTGCGAGGAGTCGAAGACGTCGTCGCCGTGACCTTGCTGCTGAGGATCGTCTTTACGAGGCTTATCAGCAGGCCAAGCGATCTCTTCAGGCAGCTATTAGTAGTGCCAAAGACCGCTGTCGAGCAGAAATGCTGCAAACACTTGATGACGACCCCTGGGGTAGACCGTATAGAGCCGCACGCAATAAATTGCGTGCGATTGGTCCTCCATTGACCTCAACATTGGAACCTAATCTGCTGGATAGGATAGTTCATAACCTGTTTCCAGGCACATTAGAGTTCACCCCACCAAACATGTCTTGCCACTCAGTGGTCAACACGGATCAGACCCCAATTCCGCCAGTCACCGAAGGCGAAATGAATGCGGCCTTTCAATGTCTGCGTCTAAAAAGGACTGCTCCCGGACCTGATGGGATCCCTGCGCGTGTCCTGGATATCGCGGCGGTACAGCTCGGTTCTCGAATTCGGGAACTCTTCGACGCGTGTTTTACAGCCGGAAAGTTCCCGAAAATCTGGAAGGATGGTCAGCTTTGTTTGCTGAGAAAAGAAGGACGTCCCGCAGACTCTCCGAGTGCATATCGCCCGATAATTCTCTTGGGTGAAGACGCCAAGACGTTTGAGCGCGTTGTGGCAGAGCGCATTGTTGATCACTTGTCCTCGGCTGGACCGGATCTTTCCGAATTCCAGTTCGGTTTCAGGGCGGGTCGGTCAACAATAGACGCGCTATCGAGACTGAGGACCATCGTCGAGGAAGCAATTGGCAGGTCAGAATGGGTGTTGGCTGTATCTTTTGATATAGCCAATGCCTTTAACACTATTCCACACGCAACTATACTAGAGGCACTTCGATATCATAGAGTGCCCCAGTACCTCCAGCGTCTCCTGGCTGACTATTTAGAGAATCGCGAGGTCCTCTACATCGGCCGTGACGGGAGTATTCGCTCCCACAGGGTGGAGTCTGGTGTTCCACAGGGGTCGGTCCTAGGTCCTCTCCTGTGGAACATCGGGTTCGATTGGGTTTTGCGCGGTGCTCTTCTTCCCGGGATGAAAGTCACCTGCTATGCAGATGACACTTTGCTTACAGCCCGAGGGAAGACATATCGGGAGGCAGCCCAGCTTGCCTGCGTTGGTGGTAAACTTATTGCGGACCGTATAACGCAACTCGGACTAAAGGTGGCACTTGACAAAACCGTGGCTATTGCGTTTCACGGTCCAAGAAAGCGCACACCCACAGACGCGCACGTGACGGTCAATGGTATCAGAATCGAAGTGAAAACAGAGATGAAATACCTTGGCCTCATTCTAGACAGTCGGTTGAATTTTGGTGCACATCTCGAACAACTAGCACCAAGACTTCTTCGCGCGGCTGGATCTTTGAGCTGGTTGTTACCAAACCTTGGTGGCCCGAGTGCCTTATGTCGACGACTATATGCAGGAATAATAAAGAGCATGGCACTGTATGGTGCTCCGATCTGGGCTAATTGCCTCAACAAAAACAACATCGTCCACCTGCAGAGACCACAACGGGCTATTGCTCAGAGAGTGGCTCGATGCTACGGCACCGTGGCTCGCTCAGTGGCATGTGCACTCGCAGGAACCCCGCCCTGGAATCTTGAGGCGGAGGTCCTAGCTGCAGTGTACCACTGGAGGGCAGAGCAGCGCGCCCACGGGGACAATCCTGCCCCTGAGGAAATAAACGCAGTCAGACGAGAGGCACAGACTGAGTTGTTGCGTCTCTGGAAGCTTGAGCTGTCCTTTTCCGCCTCAGGAAGACGAATGCTAGAAGCCTTGGCCCCTATTTTTGATGTGTGGCTTAGAAGACGACACGGCTTCCTCACCTTCCGTCTGGTGCAAATCCTTACTGGACATGGCTGTTTCGGCCATTATCTGCACCGGATCGGAAGGGAAGAAACGTCAAGGTGCCATGATTGCGGTGCAGCAGATGACACGGCAGAGCACACTCTCAAAGAGTGCAGTGCTTGGGAGGAGCAGCGCCGCACTCTCAGCACAGTTATCGGTGTAGACCTCTCGCTGCCTAAAGTGGTTGAGGCCATGGTAGGCAGCGAGACAGCTTGGGAAGCAGTAGCCTCTTTTGCGGAGGACGTCATGTTACGCAAAGAGGTGGCGGAACGAGAGCGAGAAGAAAGTTCTTCTGCTGTAACGCTTCGCCGACGTCGCAGGGGCCGGAGGAAGAGGTTGCAAGACCGACTCCATCCCCCAAGTGGTGGCGCGCGGGTGCTAGGAAATGGGTCTCCTCCACTCGCATTGCACATGCCTCCATTGCAGACGGACGGGAATGTCCCCGCACTCCGCTGCATTCCTGTTAATGCTCCATCGAACACCAGGGGCGCACAGCCGGGCCTGCTAAGGCGGGCAGTCACTGACGAGGTCGCGGTCGTATCTTTAAGGCTTCCCGCAACCTCGTCACAAAGCGAACCCTCCCACATTACACAGTCACCGTTGTCTGACTCAGACGACCCTGACTGGACCTGGGATGGTGGCGGTTTTGAAAGTGACTAAGGGGAATACCGTTGGTTTTAGTGGGTAGTAGAAATCCTGTGGTCTGAGTCCCACACACCCCCCCAGTCGCCCAGATGGGGGACCGTGCGTAAAAGCATTTCCAACGTAAAAAAAAAAAAAAAAAAAAAAAAAAAAAAGGTTAGGTTAGGTTCCCCCCCGAATTGGAATGTGCCTTGTCGTGGCGGGGGGGCTCAGTAACCCGTTGCAATCCAGCAACGGGCGAAGCCAAAACATTCCTCTGGTTGGGGCGCGCTGCGTCTGTCCCGTATCGGGCGGCAGTCGTGCTTCGTCGGTGCCCTGTGTCTGACCCATAGTGGGCGGCAGGGTGCCCTTTGCTTGTTGGGGCGGGCTGCGTCTGTCCCGTATCGGGCGGCAGTCTGCTTCGTCGATGCCCTGTGTCTGACCCATAGTGGGCGGCAGGGTATCCTTCGGTGGTTGGGGTGCGACTTGTCTGTCCCCAATGGGATGGCAGTCGTGCTTCGTCGGTGCCCTGTGTCTGACCCATAGTGGGCGGCAGGGTGCCCTTTGGTGGTTGGGGTGGGCTGCGTCTGTCCCGTATCGGGCGGCAGTCGCGCCTCGTTGGTGCCCTGTGTCTGACCCATAGTGGGCGGCAGGGTACCTATTTTGGTGGCTGGGGCGCGCTGCGTCTGTCCCGTATCGGGCGGCAGTTGCGCCTCGTCGGTTCCCTGCGTCTGACCCAGAATGGGCGGCAGGGATACCTCGCTGGGGGGTTTGGGGTGCACTGTGTCTGTCCGGTAGCCGGCGGCAGTGACACCTGACAGGGGAGCCCAACCCCTGAAAAAATGGGACGACGATGTGGAGTCATCGGTGAAAGCGGAAATGGAAGACAGCAATTGTAAATGTGGTCCCCAGGTGGGTACGTCGGCAGATGCCGGGAAATCCCACCCCTCCACCTCGGTGGAGGGCCGCCCCTCGTACTCTGGGGGGGGCAACAATTGCTCCGTAGGCCAGCAATTCGCTGGCCTTCGTAAACACGACCTTAGCAAAACTACACGGACTTCTGATACAGCCGACTTTGAACCCGGTCGTAAAACGGGTTCAGAAGGGGATAGTTCTCTCGCCGAGGAGCTTAGCTCTGGATCGGCGATGAGTGTTGCGGAGTCTCTAGGGACTCAAGGGTGGCTGTGGCAGCGGAAACGCAGCCGCTCGGAAAGGGCGACGTCGGACGACGACAGCAGCTCTGCGTCGGAGCCTGTAAAGGCTCCGAAAGTTTCTACCGCCCGCCGAGGCAGAGGCCGACCGCCCACCACTGGGCAATACGTCGGCCTCGCCAAGGCCAAGGCGGAATTGGTGGCGGCTCAGCGCGCGGAGATGGAGCTCCGCGCTGAGCACGCAAACCGCGTGCTCCCCGAACTCTGGCTGTGGTCCTGAAACTGCAGCCAGAGGCAGTGAAGAAGGGCGTCACCTACGCCGCAGCTCTGTCCGAGGCCAAGAAGAAGGTCGATCTTCAAAGCCTCGGAATAGAGTCCGTCAGGTTTAGGGTGTCCGCCACCGGGGCTAGGGTCCTGGAGGTGCCCGGTGCTACTAGCACCGACAAGGCGGACGCGTTGGCGGACAAGCTGCGTGCCGCCCTTGGGGAGGACGTGGTGGTGTCCAGGCCCACCAAATGCGCGGAGCTGCGAGTGTCCGGGTTGGACGATGCAGTCTCCGCCGCAGACGTCGCGGCGGTAATTGCCAAGAATGGCGGATGCCCAATTGCATCCGTCAAGACTGGCGAAATCCGCCGAGACAATTCGGGTCTGGGCACGCTCTGGCTGAGCTGCCCGGTGGCTGCCGCCAATAAGGTGGCTGATGGCAGGCGTTTGCTTGTCGGCTGGGTGTCGGCGAAGGTCTCGCTCCTCGAAGCGAGACCTCTGCGCTGCTTCCGGTGCCTGCAACTCGGGCATGTCCGGGAGCAGTGCAGCAGTCCGGTTGACCGCAGCAGTAATTGTTACCGCTGCGGAAAGCCGGGCCACGTCGCCCGCGACTGCAACGCCGCCGCTGCACACTGCACTGTGTGCGCGGCTGCCAAGAAGCCGGCCAATCACAGGCTGGGGGGCAAATCGTGCCATGCCCCTCGGCCTAAAAGGCGGCTACCACCACCGACTGCATCCTCAACGCAGTCGGCCAGCGGCAGCTCAGCTGGAGTGTCCGGGGACGGACTTGTGGCCATGGAATCCTAGTCATGGACCACAAGCTCCGATTCCTCCAGGCGAATATCGAACACGCCGCCAGAGCTCAGGACCTCCTGTTCCAGAGCTTGGCGGAGTGGTCGATAGACGTGGCCGTGATCTGCGAGCCGTACTATGTCCCCCCCGGTGCGAACTGGGTTCGGGACAATGACGGCTCCGTCGCGATCGTCCGATGGGGCGCGGCGAACTCCCCACCCTTCGAAAAGGTAGCGAAGGGTCCGGGATACGTCGCTGTGTGGTTTGAGGATTTTGTAGTCGTCGGTGGCTACTTTTCCCCGAACCGCACACTCGCCGAGTTCGAGATTTATCTCGGACGGGTGGGCGCCTTAATCGGCCAATGCCACCCTCGCCAAGTACTCCTCGCTGGCGACTTCAATGCCTGGAATACGGCTTGGGGTTCCGTCAGAACGGACGTGTTTGGCGAGGCACTGGAGGAGTTTGCCCTCGGACAAGGGTTGGCCCTTCTCAACCGGGGATCGATGAGCACGTGCGTGCGACCCCAGGGCGAGTCGATCGTGGACATCACGTTCGCGAGTCCCGCCCTGGCGCGCCGTGTTCGGGACTGGGGAGTGGTGGATACGGCGGTGTTGTGTGATCACCGATACATTCGGTTCGATCTCGCAGCCGTATCCCCGTCAGATCCAGCCGGTCCCTTCCGGCCCCCGGTTGACGACGGCCCGAGGTGGCAGTTGAGGCACCTCGACAGGGACCTCGCGAAGGAAGCTGCAATTGTGCAATCGTGGGTGTCCGCGCCTGTGGGCCCCGTTGTGGTGGAGGACGAGGCGGAATGGCTGCGGGGCGCGTTGTCGCAGGTTTGCGACGCGTCAATGCCCCGAGCCAGGCGTCGTCCTCCGAAGCCCCAGGTGTACTGGTGGTCCACCGAGCTCACGAATTTGCGTGCAGCTTGTGTGGTCGCACGACGCCAGTACACCAATTACAGGCGGCGGCGGATGCGGGAGGAGAATGTGATTGCACTCCTGCATGCTTCCTTCAAGGAGTCCCGGCGGCAGCTGAAGGCAGCGATCGGCAGGGCTAAGGCTCTTGCGAGGGAGGAGTTGCTGGGGACGTTGAACCGCGACCCGTGGGGGAGGCCGTACAGGTTGGCGATGTGCAAACTTCGCCCCTGGGCACCCCCACTCACGCGAAGTCTCCAGCCGCAAATCCTGGACAGAGTCGTTGCGGCCCTGTTTCCGCGGACGGGGGACCATCCCAGTCCCCCCATGATGCCTTCGGTTGCCGCGGAGCCCGGCCCGGATGTGGCGCCATCAGTGACCCCGGGAGAGCTGGGAGCTGCGGTGTTGCGGCTGCGAGCCAAAAACACCGCCCCCGGTCCTGACGGCGTACCCGGCCGGGTGTTGGTCTTGGCCATGGATGCCCTCGAGCCTCGTCTGAGGAGACTCTTCGACGCCTGTCTGGCCCTAGGCCAGGTTCCACAGCGGTGGAAGACAGGTCGTCTTGTTCTCCTCAGAAAGGAAGGGCGTCCGGCGGAATCCCCATCTGCGTACCGCCCGATAGTGATGCTCGACGAGGACGCCAAACTCTTTGAGAGAGTTGTGGCCGCCCGGATCGTCGAGCACCTAGAGGATGTCGGACCGGATCTGGCAGACTGCCAGTTTGGATTCCGCAGGGGTAGGTCTGCCGTAGACGCGATTCAGCGGGTTAAGTCCTTGGCGCAGGACGCGATCGCCCGGGGTGAGGTCGTGTTGGCGGTGTCTCTGGACATCGCCAACGCATTTAACTCCCTCCCCTGGAGCTGCATCAGGGAGGGGCTCCGATTCCACGGAGTTCCTCCGTACCTGCGCCGGGTCGTCGGGGACTACCTGTCTGGGCGTGCGGTGGAATACCCCGGTCGAGACCGGTGGTGTCGGCGGGAGATGTCGTGCGGCGTTCCTCAGGGGTCGGTACTAGGCCCACTCCTCTGGAACATCGGCTACGACTGGGTGCTGCGAGGAGCCACAGTGCCGGGTGTCGGCGTAGTGTGTTACGCGGACGACACCTTGGTCACTGCCCGAGGCAAAAGCCACAGGGATGCTTCCTTGCGCGCCACCGCCGGCGCGGCATTCGTGGTGGGCCGCATACGGCGATTGGGTTTGCGGGTGGCGCTCGAAAAGTCCGAGGCCGTGGTTTTCCATGGCCCGCGGAACGCGCCGCCCCGGGGTGCCCATATCGTCGTGTCCGGAGTCCGCATCGACGTGAGGCCGTCGATGCGCTATCTGGGACTCGTCCTGGATAGCCGGTGGAACTTCGGCCCCCACTTCGAGTGCCTTGAGCCTCGGCTGCTGAGGGCGGCTGCGGCCCTGGGAAGGCTGCTGCCGAATCTCGGTGGACCTGAGACGTCGTGTCGGCGTCTCTACGCGGGAATCGTGAGATCGATGGCCCTGTATGGTGCCCCTGTGTGGGCCGGCAGCGCCCTGATTCGCAGCAATATCGCCCGCTTGACGCGAGTCCAGCGGGTGATGGCGATCAGGGTGGTACGGGGTTATCGCACGATCTCGGGTGAGGCATCTTGCGTGCTGGCGGGTACTATTCCCTGGGACCTGGAAGCGAGAGCCCTCGCGTCGCTCTACGAGTGGCGCGTGGAGGCGCTCCGGGCCAGGGGTCACCCACCTGCACTGCAGGAACAGGAGGGGCACAGAGCTGAGCTGCGCCAACGGGCTACCGAAGCGTGGGAGTCCAGGCTGGCGCTTTCGAGCGCCGGACTCTGGACTATCGAGGCAATTCGTCCGGTCTTCCAGCAGTGGTTGGGTAGGCGACACGGTTTCCTGACCTACCGTCTGACGCAGGTGCTCTCGGGACATGGTTGTTTCGGGAGTTACCTGTTTCGGATCGGTCGGGAACCGACTGCCAGGTGCCACCACTGCGACGATTGCCTCGACGAGACGGCCCAGCACACGCTGGAGGTATGCCCGGCGTGGGATGCGGAGCGCAGCGCGCTCGGCTCTGTATTGGGTGCCGAAATCTCGCTCCCGACCGTGGTTCGCGCTATGGTCGAGAGTGAGAGATCGTGGCAGGCGGTGCGATCCTTCTGCGAGGCCGTAATGCTCGCGAAGGAGGCGGCGGAGAGGGCGAGGGAAGATGATGCATCCTCCCTTCCGCTTCGTCGCCGTCGCACGGGACGCCGGAGGGCGGCTTTCGTTGCCGAAAGCCTCCCTCTCCCGCAGTCCCATTAGCCTTCGGTGGCGGGTTCGGGGGAATCCGCTTCCGGTCCAGGGCTCGAGATGGCGCGTGCGCTTCCTGCGCACCATCTCACGAGGGACGACTAGAGAGGGACCCCTCCCTCTCGGGACGTCGCCGGCGCTGCACAGAGCGCCGGCCAACGCTGTCGGGCCGCGAACGAATGCGCAAGCTCCTCGTGACCCGACTCCGTGCGTCCAGACGGAAGCCGCAGGTTTTTAGTCGGTAAGAGTCCGGCATAACCCGACCTCGGCCCCCGCTGGGGTAGGGTATCCATGAGGATTTTCCTGCGATAAAAAAAAAAAAAAAAAAAAGGTTAGGTTAGGTTCCGCGGACCTGCTTGGTTGTCCAAGTGGGAGGGGAGGTGATACCCCTACGCGGCGCGTCTCCGGGTGGCGGATAGGAGGCCACTCTTCTCACTCTTCTTTATGAAGAGTGGTCCAGAGTGGTAGGGGCTTTTTCTATTTGAAAGGGCCCCCGCGGACCAAACACTGGGGAGGGGGGAAAGGTTGGGGTGGGCTGCGTCTGTCCCGTATCGGGCGGCAGTCCTGCCTCGTCGGTGCCCTGTGTCTGACCCATAGTGGGCGGCAGGGCGCCCTTTGGTGGTTGGGGCGGGCTGCGTCTGTCCCGTATCGGGCGGCAGTCTGCTTCGTCGGTACCCTGCGTCTGACCCATAGTGGGCGGCAGGGCACCCTTTGGTGGTTGGGGCGGGCTGCGTCTGTCCCGTATCGGGCGGCAGTCTGCTTCGTCAATTCATCGGCGGAACGCGGGGCATTTGTTTGTTCTGCGTTGATTTTGGGAGTTTTGGTCGGCGTGGGCTTTTGTCCGGACCATGGAGGTGTTGACTGCCGGGGCTTTTGTCCGGGTCAAGGGTGGTGGGCGCGGCGTGCACTCACACTGCCACCGCGCTGGCATTCAATTGCCACCATCACCGAAACCGTAGTCCGTTGGAGTGTCGTGGATCATGTCTCGCGGCTTCGACGGAACGGGGGTCTTGGCTTAACCGCCTGGACCGCGAGGAGTAAACCTCTCTAAAAAATCCCTAAAGGGCCGTTATTGGGAGACGTGGTAACGGCCGCCCTCCGGGGTGGTAGCTGAGGCACAGCTACCTGCAAGCGCCAACCCAGGGGTTTTCCCGCCCCCCTGGCGTATTTGTGGTCACGGTTTTAGGCACAGGGTCCCTGCCGCCGTGGAAATTTAGGTACCCCATACTCGTGGGAATAATATGAAGAAGAACAAAAAAACCACTGACGTTAGGCCCGCGAAGGGCGGAGTTAAAGATGAAGGTGGCTTCCGTGCCCTTAGGCAGAGGAAGGTAGTGCGGAGAGAGGATTCGGCTTTGAGGAGTCGGTCTGGGAGTAGTAGCTCCGGAGGAGCAAGGACAGTTTCGAGGGCATCGGTGCTCTCTGAAACTGTGAACGAAACGGCTAGGAAATCGGATCACGATTGCACGCGATTTGGTGAAGCGAGGAGCGGAAGTGAGGTGGAGGAGATGTCTACCAACTCGTCCGACACTGAGGGGAGTGTGTCCCGCCAAATCTTGGCGGTGGGCAAGAAACGTCAGCGCCAAGCTAGGACAAATAGTTCTAGCAGCGGCAAAGACGCGGTTGGAGGAGAAGCTGCCAAAACCAGTGGCAAGCCAGCGGGCAAGAAGGGACGTGGTAGGCCTCCTACCACGGGAGAGTATGTTGGTCTCGCACAGGCCAAACTGAACTTAATGAAGGCCCAAAGAGAGGAGCTCGAGTTGGCGACAAACTTGGCAATCGCAGAGTCCACCAAGACGCTGGGTGCGTCGGCGGGCACAGTGAAGGGTCGAGTCCAAGCGAGCCTGGACTTGATTCTGGAGGTGGCGGCTAAGTCCGGGAACCTTAAGGGCACTTGTGTTAATGCTCTTAAGAAGGCCACGGCGCAGATCCGGGAAGAAATGGCCTCCATTTACGAGAGGACTCAGTCCGAAGAGGTGGCAGCTCTCCGGGCTGAAAACGCCCGCCTCACTGCGGAACATGCAGAGCGTATGGAGGCCGTGAGGGAGGAGAACGCTCGCCTCAGCGCGCAGGTCGAAACCCTCCGCGCTGAAATGGCGACATGGCGCTTGGAGATGGAGACGGCCCGCACCTCGGCCCTGGTAGCGCCTCGGCCGGCGTGCCAGGCTAGGGAGGAAACTCGGCCTGCGAGAACTGCTCCACCTGAAGAGGAGCTCAGGGCAGGTATCGTCCGGGAGTGTGGCGCAATGATGCGCTCCATGCTGGAGAGCATCAGTGGCCGGCTCCTCCCGGAAAAAAGGCTGCGTCCACCTCTGAAGGCGGATGCTAGGACGGAGACGATTTCTTCGGTGTCCCCTGCACAGTCGGCGCCGAAGAGCCAGAAAAGGGGTAAGGCACCTACCCGGGTACCAGATCCCGAACACGAGTCACGCCCGAGCACCTCCACGGTCCAACCTGATAGCTGGACCACGGTGGTGCGCAAAGGCAAGAGGAAAAAGACGGCGAATGCCCCGGAACCACGCGCCGCTCCGGCGACGTCCCCGAAGAAAAAGGCGAGGAGAAGGCCAGCTAGGGGCAGTGCAAGGCCAAGGACAGCAGCGGTGGTAATCACCCTGTTGCCTGAGGCTACTGAGACGGGCCTGACTTACGAGAGGGTACTCAGGGAGGCAAGAGTAGGCATTGATTTGACTTCCCTGCAGATCGACGACGGACTCCGCGTCCGCTCGGCTGCTACGGGGGCTCGAGTCCTGGAGATCCCCGGCAAGGAGAGCGGCAGCAAAGCGGACTCCCTGGCTGCCAAGCTAAGGGAGATATTCCCGGAGACCATCCGGATCACCCGGCCCGTGAAATGCATCGACTTGTGCGTTTCCGGGCTGGACGACTCGGTGTCTGGCGTGGACCTGGCGGCTGCCATCTCCCGGGATGGGAAATGCCCAGTCGACCAGGTGAGAGTTGGGCCGATCAGGTCTGGATTGTTCGGCGCAGGCAGTGCCGTCATCCAGTGCCCGATCGAAGCGGCCAAAGTAATTGCCGCTAAAGGGCGCCTTCTCGTCGGGTGGAGTGCTGCGCGGGTGCGAACACTGGACCCCCGGCCCATGAAGTGCTTCAAGTGCTTCGAGATTGGCCATACGGGGGTCCAATGCCAGTCCAAGGTGGACCGCAGCCAGAATTGCTTCCGATGTGGTGAAGCAGGCCACAGGGTGGCTGAATGCAGCAACGAGCTGAATTGCCCGATTTGCAAGGCAGCAGGGAGGACGGCGAATCACACGCCAGGGGGTCGCAAATGCGCACGCCCTAAGAAGGGTAGAGGATGGCCTAGAATGACCCCAGCCGTCCCTCTACAGTCCAGGGAGCCGCCTACGGAGGCGATGTTGACCGGTCATTAATGGCGTGCCAACATCGCTTCCTCCAGGCAAATCTAAACCACTGTGCCGGTTCGCAGGACCTGTTCCTGCAATCCGTGCTACAGTGGTCGGTTGATGTGGCGGTAATATCGGAGCCATACTACGTCTCCTCCCAGCCAAACTGGGTGGGGGCCACGGATGGCTCCGTGGTGATTATTGCCGCTTCCGGCCCGGACACCTTGCCCCTCTCCATCAGGGAGCGAGAGCCTGGCATAGTGGCAGCTGTGTGGAGTGACTTCCTGGTCATCGGGGTCTATTTTTCCCCGAACAGACCACTCGTCGAATACGAGCTGTTCCTCGACCGGGTTGGGGCGGTGGTGAGACGAGCGGCACCTATGCCGGTAATTGTCCTCGGCGATTTCAACGCCCACAGCACGAGTTGGGGATCCCCGGAGACCGACGATCGTGGAGAGGCGGTAGACGTGTGGACGTCAGCTTGCGGCCTTGTGCTGCTAAACCAAGGCTCTGTCAACACGTGCGTGCGACGACGGGGAGGGTCTATAGTAGACTTAACGTTTGCTAGCCCCGTTCTCGCTACGCGCGTGTTGAACTGGCGGGTCCTGGATAATGAGGAGACCTTATCAGACCACCAATACATAGGGTTTGTGGTCTCCTCCTTGTCCAGTATCGACTTCACTCAACGAAGGGTGGAGGGTCGGAATGCGGCCTTCCCGAGGTGGGCTCTATCCCGCCTTGACGATGAGCTGTTGGTAGAGGCGGCAATCGTCCAGTCCTGGGCCATGCGGCCGTTTGGGCCGAATGAGGTGAACGAGGGGGCGCTTAAATTTCGGGGGGCGCTTACGCATATATGCGACGCTTCCATGCCCCGAACCAAGAGTTTTGCTCCGAGGAGGCAAGTATACTGGTGGACTGACGAAATAGCGGCTCTTCGGACCCGCAGCAACGCAGCTCGTCGTCAGTTCACTAGATACCGAAGGCGGCCTAACCGGAACGAGGAGTTTGAGGACCTGCTCCATGAAGCACATCTTGAGGCCAAAAAAGAGCTTCAACTGGCCATAAGCAGGTCCAAGGAATCCAAACGGAGGGAGATGCTGGAGGGGCTTGATCGAGACCCATGGGGTCGCCCGTACCGAGCGGCGCGTAATAAACTACGCACTCAGGCCCCTCCAGTCACGGAGACCATGCATCCCCAACTGATGGGGGAAGTGATGTCGGCCCTGTTCCCGGACGGGCCGGCTCTCGTCCCACCGACGATGACGGAGGAACCTGTCGAGGAAATCGACCAGGTTGGTGAGGTTCCACCCATCGAGCAGTCCGAGATTGCAATAGCAGTAATAAGGCTCCAGGCGAAGAACACCGCTCCCGGGCCGGATGGAGTTCCGGGCCGGGTATTGGGCGAGTTGAGGGCCCACATTACCGGGCTCTTCGACGTATGTCTCGCGTCATGTCGGTTCCCGGCTTGCTGGAAAGAGGGCAGGCTCGTGCTCCTGAGGAAAGACAGGCGTCCGGCAGAGTCTCCTTCTGCCTTCCGCCCAATCGTGCTGCTGGACGACACGGGAAAGCTCTTCGAGCGCATCATCGCCTGCCGTGTCGTCAAGCATCTCCGAGAGGTGGGTCCGGATCTGGCGGAATGCCAGTATGGGTTTAGGGAGAGGCGATCGACGATCGACGCTATACTGTGCGTCAAAGGTCTCTCGGACGAGGCGGTGGCCAAGGGCGGCGGCTTGATGGCGGTCTCGTTGGATATTTCGAACGCCTTCAATTCGTTGCCCTTTGCCTGTATCGAGGAGGCACTTAAATACCATCGCGTGCCACTCTACCTGCGGAGGTTAGTCACTGACTATCTCCGGGACAGAGTGGTGATGTTCGTAGGGAGGGATGGCAGCGTCGATCGCCGATCGGTCCAGTGTGGTGTTCCGCAGGGGTCGGTTCTTGGGCCACTCTTGTGGAACATAGGTTTCGATTGGACCCTTCGAGGAGACCTACCCACGGGAGTGGAAGTCGTGTGTTATGCAGATGACACGCTGGTCACGGCCCGGGGGAAGAACTACGAAGAAGCGTCCAGGCTCGCAGTTGCTGGCACGCAAATTATCATCGGGCGAATCGAAGCGTTGGGCCTAAGGGTGGCCCTCGCAAAAACCGAGGCTTTGTACTTCCATGGGCCTCGGCGGGGGCCTCCTGAAGGTGCCAACGTTATGATAGGAGGAATGCAGATCGGAGTGAAGTCCCAGATGAAGTATCTTGGACTTCACCTCGATCCACGGTGGAACTTCCGGGAGCATTTTAACCGACTGGCTCCGAAGCTCCACGGGGCCGCTTCGGCCCTAGGCAGGCTTCTCCCGAATGTGGGTGGACCAAGTAGGACCTGCCGGCGACTGTACGCCGGCATAGTGAGGTCCATTGCAATGTACGGGGCACCTGTGTGGTTCGGGGCCCTGACTCGCCCGAATAAGGCCAAGCTGTTTGCAGCGCAGCGGGTCATGGCCATCAGGGCTATACGTGGCTACCGCACAGTATCGCATGAGGCGGCGTGCGCACTTGTAGGAACGCCCCCCTGGGATCTCGACGCAGAGATCCTAGCGGAGGCGTACTTCCAACGGAGGGAGCGGGAGACCGAGGGCGTGTCGAGATGGATGCGGCGGGCCCAAGAAAGGCGGCTGCATGCCTGGGAGGAACGGCTTGCAGAGCCATCCGCGGGCGACTGGACCGTGAGTGCTGTTCGCCCGGTGCTAAAGCAGTGGGTGAACAGACGTCACGGCTCACTCACATACCGGCTGGTGCAGATTCTGTCGGGGCACGGCAGCTTCGGCCGATATCTGTGCCACATAGTTGGTAGGGAGCCCCTGGCGATGTGTCATCACTGTGGTGACAGAGATGACACTGCCGAACACACGCTCAGGGCATGTCCGGCGTGGGCGCAGGAGCGGGCGGCTCTGATCGCCGTTATTGGAGGAGACCTCTCCTTGCCGGCCGTGGTCAAGGCCATGGTCGGTGACGCGAGGTCATGGGAAGCGATGGTCTCCTTTTGCGAAGCAGTAATGCTCCAAAAGGAGGCCGCGGAAAGGACTCGCGAGGATGATCCCCTCTCGGCTCCGATCCGCCGTAGACGGCCTGGGCGCCGACGGAGGGCTTACGCCCTAATGTCATAATCCTGGCGACGACAAACCTCGGGTGGCGGAAGCAGGGACTTTTCCGTCACTCGATGTCACGAAGGCACGTGGTCTTCCAAATGTTCCGGAAGACCACGTAAGCCAAGGAGCGCAGGGTGTTAACAGCTTTCACCCTGTTTTCTCGGAGGCTCTGCACTGCGCGGAGAACGTCCGCGGCACGTGGAAGAATGCAAAAGCGTACCCATGTGCCGCATCACGGGCAAGGTCGGGACATCGAGGGGTTTTAGCCAGTAGGAGTCTGGCATAACCCCGCCACGTCCCCGCGTGCCTGGGTATCCACGAAGGATTTCCCCTCGTAAAAAAAAAAAAAAAAAAAAAAAAAAAAAAAAAAAAAAAAAAAAAAAGGGGCTTTTTCTATTAGAAAGGGCCCCCGCGGACCAAACACTGGGGAGGGGGGGCAATGGTTGGGGTGGGCTGCGTCTGTCCCGTATCGGGCGGCAGTCTGCTTCGTCGGTGCCCTGTGTCTGACCCATAGTGGGCGGCAGGGTACCCTTTGGTGGTTGGGGCGGGCTGCGTCTGTCCCGTATCGGGCGGCAGTCTGCTTCGTCGATGCCCTGCGTCTGACCCATAATGGGCGGCAGGGTATCCTTCGATGGTTGGGGCGCGACGTGTCTGTTCCCAATGGGACAGCAGTCGTGCTTCGTCGGTGCCCTGCGTCGGACTCATAGTGGGCGGCAGGGTACCCAATGTGGTGTTTGGGTGTGCCCTTAGTTGGGTGACAGTTTCGTGAGTGGTTTTGGGGTGCACTGCGTCTGTCCGGTAACTGGCGGCAGTGGCACCTGTCAGGGGAGCCTAACCCCTGAAAAAAAAGGCCAACGATGTGGAGTCATCGGAGAAAAGGCAAGATGAGCGACAGCGATTGTGAATTTGGTCCCCAGGTGGGTACATCGGCAGATGCCGGGAAATCCCACCCCTCTGCTTCGGTGGAGGGCCGCCCCTCGTACTCTGGGGGGGGCAACAATCGCCCCGTGGGCCAGCAGACCGCTGGCTCTCGTGAAAACAACCATGGCATCGAACAACGGAAATCTGATAAAGCCGACTGTGAACCCGGTCGAAAAATGGGTTCTGAGGATAGGAATGCTCAGGCAGAGGAGAACAGCACTGGATCAGCAATGAGCATTGGGGAGTCTAGAGAGACTCGTAAACGGTTCTGGCAGCGGAAACGCAGCCGATCCGCAAGGACGGCTACAACTGACGACGACAGTGGGTCCGGCTCAGAGCCCGCGAAGACGGTGAAAGTCTCAACAGCCCGTCGAGGCAGAGGTCGACCGCCTACAACCGGGCAATATGTCGGCCTCGCCAGAGCTAAGGCGGAGTATGTGGCGGCTCAGCGCGCAGAATTGGAGCTTCACGCTGAGCGAGATGTAGAGGAGGCGGCCCGCAAAATCCGCCCAACTAAGGCTAGGCCGAACTCGCCGAAGGTTGCAAATGCAGCAATTGAGGCCTCGGCATCGGAGCTACAGGCTCGTGTATTGAACACTGTCGAAGTTATCACACAGGTGGCATCCTCTTCGAAGAACTTAAAAGGAACATACGTCAAGGCTCTTAAAGACGCAGCTTCCTCGATCAAGGAGCTCGTGGGAGAGCTCCAGCAACGCACCGCTTCTGAGGAGGTGACTCGACTGCGGCTAGCTAATGACCGGTTTAAAGCCGATAATGACCAACTTCGAACAGAGTTGGCAGAACTTCGCAGTGAGCTTGCGGCATTACGGGCTGACATGAGGCGAGCCGCAGAGGATCTGCCTCCTATAAATCTCGGGGGGTCGTGCCCGACGGTGACCCCGTCCTCTGATGTATTGCAGTCCCTGGAGCGGGCCATCTTGCTCAGCGTGGGCAAGATGGTCGACGCGAGGTTTGAAGGCCTACAGCGGAGACTTCCACCCGAACCACGTCTCCGCCCACCACTGGCTGCCGATAGGGCCAAGGCTGCCCAGCTGCCCACGCCTTCACAGCCAGCAGTGCTTAATTCTCAGGGTGGGCCTGCTCCTGGTACAGCCGCGAAGTCCCAAAGGAGAAATAAAAAGGAGTTACAAACAAAGAATGCTACTCTGGCTCAAGCTCCGGGTCCAGTTCAGACACCGTCATCCTTTGATACAACACAATCAGCGCCACAGGATGGGCCAACCTGGGCAACTGTGGCTAGCAGAAAAGGAAAGAGAAACCTGGTAAAGACGTCACGACCTGCAGGTATGCCTGCCACTGTTAAACTGAGGGTGAGGAAGCTGCGTGTTCCAACGACTGCAGCCGTGTCACTTACGATTCCACAGGGTTCAGTAACAACCTACAGTGAGGTTATGCTAAAGGCCAAACAAAAAATAAAACTAGAGGAAATCGGAATAACTGAAATCCGACAAAGGAGGGCAGCAAATGGGGGTCTTATCTTAGAGATCCCAGGCCCAGAGAATCCTGAAAAAGCTAACATTTTAGCTAAACGTCTTCGTGAGTCACTCGCTGATTTCGATGTGGTTGTTGCAAGACCAACCAAAATGGGAGAGGTACGGGTGAAAGATCTAGATGACTCGGTAACAAAGGAAGATGTTGCGCTGGCTATATCCAACGCTGGTGAATGCTCTATAGATGACATTAAAGTTGGTGAAATTCACTTTAACCCTACTAGACTTGGTACCGTATGGGCTAGATGCCCACTGGCTGCAGTCAAGAAAATTGCAAAAGACAAACACATTAAGGTTGGTTGGGTTGCTGCTCGGGTGGATATCTTGCCTGCAAGACCCTTGCAGTGCTTTAAGTGTCTCGAACAGGGACATGTGCGGCATAAATGCTTAAGCACGAAGGATAGAAGTGGACGTTGCTATGCTTGTGGTGAAATAGGACACAAAGCTCGCGACTGTACTGCGATTGAAAAGAAATGCCCAGTATGTTCGGACCTAGGACGACCTGCCAACCATAGAATGAACAGTAAAAAGTGTAATCCTCCTAAGACAAAAAGGAAGCCACTGTCAAGTAATCCAACTACTATTGCTGGTAAACAAGTGGGCAGCGTAGCAGCACCTTTGGAAACTGCAGAGCTAGCTGGCAACAGCCAGCAGATAGAGTGTATGGAGACACAAAATGTTTAGTACGATCCTACAATGCAACTTAAATCATTGTCGTGTGGCGCAGGACTTGTTTCAACAGTCACTTTCCGAATGGTCAATTACTTTAGCCGTGGTCTCTGAACCATATCGTATCCCAAATCACTCATCGTGGCATAAAGACGAACTTGGTACTGTGGCTATATACTGGAATGAGAAGAGACATAATCGACCTTGCACGTTTCTGAAAAGGGGACAGGGCTTCGTCGCAGTGCAATGGGGTCAGTTTATACTTGTGGGATGCTATATAACACCAAACTGTAATCTTAATGTATACGAAGAATATTTGGATGGCATGACAGAGTTCATCCGTAGGCATTCCAATTGCCCCATGATCGTCCTGGGCGATTTCAATGCCCGTTCTCGGGCCTGGGGAGACGTAATAGATGATCAGAATGCAGTAGCTCTCCAAGAATGGACAGCCATGCTTGATCTGCGTATAGTGAATGTTGGAAATGTCAGTACATGTGTGAGGTGGCAGGGTGAGTCGATTGTGGACTTGACATGGGCGAATTCATCTGCCATCCCACATATTTCTGAATGGAGAGTAGCGGAGCAAATAGTTACATTGTCTGACCATCGCCATATTGTTTTCAATATTGATCTTGGTCGTTCAATGACGGGAAATGCACTTATTAGACGACAATGGGCCTTAAAACATCTAAATCGTGATCAACTGATCGCAGCTGCAAATGTCGCAGCATGGCCAACGTTTGACGCGACGGAGCCTTGTCGGCAACTAGAGCAAGAGGTGAACCGTTTTGATGACACAATGACATCAATTTGTGATGCCTCCATGCCGCGAGCTAGGAAGCCTTCTCACAAAAGTGCCTACTGGTGGACTGAGGAAATAGCCCAGCTACGAGAAACTTGTTTAAGATCTCGCCGCGTTTTTACAAGAACTCGTCGGCGAAGAAGCGCGACGGCAGAGGAGACAAATTCCACTTATGCAACTTACCGTAATGCCACAAAGGCACTACAAAATGCAATATCGAGTGCCAAATCTAGAGCCTGGAACGAGTTATTGGGTGATCTCGACCGGGATCCTTGGGGTCGGCCCTACAAAATGGTTCTAGGCAAACTTCGTCCGTATACTCCACCAGTAACTGAGAGCTTAGACCCGGTTTTTGTGCAAAGGGTAACTGATACACTATTCCCCGTTGTCCGGGACATACCCTCTGCATATATAGAGACGGCAATTTGGTCTGAACAACTGGAAATTACAAAGCCTGAAATGGATAGAGCTGTAAGGCGCATAGGGGCTCGTAACACTGCACCTGGTCCTAATGGTATTCCGGGGAAAGTCCTGGTACTTGTCCAAGATATTTTCGGTAACTGGTTGAGATGGTTATTTAATAGCTGCCTTCGCGTGGGTACCTTCCCAAAGAAATGGAAAATAGCAAGGCTCATTCTCCTTAAAAAAGATAATAGACCATCTAATGACCCTGCTGCATTTCGACCACTTTGTTTATTGGATGATGTTGGGAAACTTTTTGAACAAGTGATCGCTGGACGGCTCAACTCACATCTGGACGCAGAAGGCCTGGGCCTGTCAAACAAGCAATTTGGCTTTCGCCGACAGCGTTCTACTGTCGATGCAATACTGCACGTTCGTAGCCTGACTGAATCAGCTTTTAGAGACGGAAAGGTAGTTCTTGCGGTTAGTTTGGACATTGTAAATGCTTTTAATACTCTGCCCTGGCTAGCTATAAGAAATTCAATGGAGTATCACAATGTACCGAATTATTTGCGTAGCGTTGTAAATTCGTACCTAAGCGGTAGATTCATACAATACACGGATAGAAACTGTAACATCCAGCAGAGAGAGGTGCATTGTGGTGTTCCACAAGGATCAGTTCTCGGTCCATTATTGTGGAACTTAGCCTACGATGCAGTTCTACGAACGAACTTACCAGCCGGAGTAGAAGTTGTGTGTTATGCGGATGACACACTTGTGCTCGCCAAAAAGGGAAGTTTTCATAGGACTGCCCTTCTGGCTGAGCTGGGTGTTGCCTGCATAATAGAAAAAATTCAAGAACTCGGGCTCCGGGTTGCGCCTCAAAAAACGCAATCCATTTGGTTTCACAGCTTGCCAAAGAGTACCGAACCACCGGATATAACAATTAATGTTGGAGACGTGGAAGTAGCGATAGGCAAAGAAATGAAATATTTAGGCTTGGTTTTGGACAGTAGATGGACTTTCAAGAATCACTTTGATTATCTGGTACCGAAAATACAAAGGGTAGCCGGCGCGATACAACGGATTTTACCAAATATGGGAGGCCCTAGAGAGGGTGTGCGCCGCTTATATACAGGAGTAGTAAGGTCGGTGGCTCTTTATGGAGCTCCAGTGTGGTCGGAGCGCCTATCGAAAGACCGTCAAAGTAGAGGACGTATAAGCAGAGTACAGCGCATAATGGCACTACGAACTATCAGAGCATACAGAACAGTATCATACACAGCGGCTACTGTACTGGCTCGCTTCCCACCTTTAGAACTGTTGGCAGAGATGGATACTAAGGTGTATAAAGAAGTCTTAGAAAAACGTAAACGAGGTGGTGCAGATGCAAATAAAGAAATAGAGTTTCTGCGAAAGCTAGCTCACCGTCAAGTTGTAAATAGATGGCAAGAACACTTTGAAGATCGTGTGGTCCATCCCACTGTCGGTGCGATTTTACCACACCTATGGAACTGGTTTGTACGTGAACATGGGAGTCTAACATTTAGACTAACACAACTACTAACGGGACATGGCTGCTTTGGAGTATTCCTGCACAGAATTGGACGTGAACCAACGCCGCAATGCCATCACTGCAATGCCAATCAGGACTCTGCAAAACATACCCTTGAAGAGTGCCCGGCATGGGACTCTGAAAGGCGTGCTCTTACTGACCGTGTTGGGAGCGACCTGTCACTTCCAACACTGATACCAATGATGCTTGCGGATGAAAATATTTGGAGAGCTATGGTTTCTTTCGTTGAAGCTGTTATGGAAAAGAAAGAAACTGCCGAACGTGAACGTGAAAGGACGGACCCAAGTCGCAGAAACAGGCGACAAAGAGGAAGAACGGTGATGCAAACTCGATGAAACCCGTAATTTCGAGTGGAATATTGTGCTGCAGGCATCGGAAGAGAGGGCTTCTGATGTCTCCTTAGATAAAACAGCAGCAAAACTGAGGTCGACAACTTGAAGTGGCTACAAGTTGTGCGAGAAGGAACTGAAATGTGAATGGGCCAAGAGTAATCGGCTAATACAACTGGAGCACCGGTGCGTTCCTAGTGAGATCCCGGGGCTCCCGTAACTGTGTAGAGGATGGCCACCGGGGGGTTTTAGTGGGTAACAGATCCCCACATAACCTGACATTCTCCCTCAAGATGTCTGGTATGTTATTGAACATTTCCCCCTCGTCAACAAAAAAAAAAAAAAAAAAAAAAAAAAAAAAAAAAAAAAAAAAAAAAAAGGTTAGGTTAGGTTAGGTTAGGTTAGGTTAGGTTAGGTTTTTTTTTTTTTTTTTTTTTTTTTTTTTTTATAAATACTACAACCTCCGGCGGTAATGCCGCAGACTTTATCACTATAGCCGTTTGTCGGCTTGTTTCTTTCTGGTTATGGTTTTTATATTACTGAAATTACCACTTTCTTCGTAGTTTCGGACTTTTTGTTTTCTTACTAGATTTATTGCTACCCTCATTATTTCTTTAATTATTACTTTATTTTACATCTTATGTTATACTAAATATACTCATTATATTTTGTTAACATAATTTAACAACTTTTGTTTCTTATTATTACTTCTCTCACTATATTGCAACAATAATCTAGGAACTCGTGTCTTTGTTTGCCTTGCATTATTGCGCTTATTCCTCTAATTTCTATGTTTGTGCCTAGTTTATGCTCTATGTTGAAACGGCGGGGAGCGAACAAAGGACATTCTGTCAATACGTGGGGGACGGTTTCACTTTTTCCGGGTTCACAGATACATGAGGCGTTGTCCTTACACTTGAATCGCGTCAAGTATTCGGAGAACCCCCCATGACCCGTCATGATTTGTGTTAAGACTCCCGCAGGTTTGATTTTTCTCACTATTCTATACGCTGATATCGCGTCTGGGAAAAATATTTTTGTTATGGCAGCCGTGTCACTTGCCCTGTATCTTTGGTTCCATTCGTCAAGCGAGCGCATTCTAATGCATCGCTTGACGAACGAAACCGGGCACCTGTCATAGTCGGGTTTCCGCTTGCTGTTTAGCGCTGCTTGTTTAGCTAATTGGTCGGCTCTCTCATTCCCTGTCAGCCCAGCATGGGCTTTAACCCAAAATAAACACACAGTTTTATTCTGTTGGTTAATAGCTTTAATATTTGTTCTTGTTTTCACTGCCAAGGAATGAGAGCTCCGCCAGTTTGTTACTGTCTGGAGAGCGGCCATTGAGTCGCTGTATATGGCTGCAGAAGCCTCGCCCCTCCGCAGAACTTCTTCACTTGCCCTTTGAATGGCTAGAAGTTCAGCCTGGTAGACGGTACAGTAGGATGGCAAAGTAAGTTTGACGGCCTTGGTTTCGGTTTCGCCATTCCACAAGGATAGCGAAGCACCGACCCTGCCGTCAATCTTACTGCCATCCGTGAATATGCGAAGGTCAAAGTCGCTGTTGTTTCCTATTTGATCCTGGTCTACCAGGCTTGTGAACTCTAAGTGAATTCGCTCTGAGGGGTGCGGGGCATCCGCTGCAGATACTCGTTGTTCCACTTCTCTATCTCCAAGTTCAGGCTGCTGGACTCCTCTTTTTGCCTCGTATAGGGCAGCCACCTCTTGCACACGAAGATCAAGCGGAAGAATTCCCGTCAGGATAAGAGCGGAGTTATAAGAAACCGTACGGTAAGCTTTACATATTTTTTGGAGAAAGCTCCGTTGTGTGGCATGTAGTTTGCTCTTAACGCACACCTTTGAAACTGCGGGAGCCCACACACTAGCAGCGTAGAGGAGTATCGGCTCTATTGCGGCAGTATATATAGTGCGGAGCACTTCTGAGTGTAGTCCCCAATCAACCTTTGCCGCTCTGCAAAGCTGTTTATATGCTGTGATGGCTTTGGTGCATTGGTTTCCGACGTGGGCGTTGAAAGTTAATTTACTGTCAATTATGACTCCAAGTAGTTTGATTTCGCTCTTCATGCCGATGTCAACCCCGCCCATGCCCAGGCGCGGGGTGTCGTATTTAAGTTTCCGCGTAAGTACCATGGCATTTGTTTTATGCGGTGCGAATTTTAATTTATTAGCGACACCCCACGCGCGGACACGCTCGAGGATCCCATTGGCACGAGTTTCTATTTCCAACGCTGTATGTCCGTCGAAAACCAAAGCAACGTCATCAGCAAATGCTTGCACGTATACTCCCTCTCTCTCTAGGTCTTTAAGCAGCGGGTCCAGCAAGAGATTCCAGAGAATCGGGCCTCCCACAGAGCCTTGCACACAACCTTTCTCTGTATTCTTCCTGTGTTCTGCCCCAGCATATCTCAGTCTTACGTGCCTATCACTGAGGTAGCTATCAATGACGCGGCGTATATTTATTGGGCATTTTTCTTCGGCCAGCCGGACTCGGATTTTCGGCCACCAGGCGCTATCAAAGGCTCCCTCTATGTCCAAAGATACTACTGTGACAATTTTCTTTTGGTTAAGTTTGCACCTTATGTGTTTGACCAGGTCATAGAGGGAGTCTTCGGTGCTCTTCTGGGGCATGAATCCGTACTGACGTGAGCTCATTTGTGGTACAAGATAGTGTTTGACGCGCGCCATTAACATCTTCTCAACAATTTTTCCAAAGAGAGGGAGAAGGCCGATTGGACGGTACGATTTTGGGGTCGCGTAGTTGTCTTTTCCTGGCTTTTTCAGTATTACAACTACTGCCTCTTTCCACTCTTTTGGGAAGTAGTTCAACTCCAAGCATTTGTTGAGGAAGCCTAGGAAAAGAGTAGGATCCGTTTGAATAACTTGGGCACAGATGTCCGCCGTATATCCATCTAGCCCGGGTGCCTTTTTCGGGTTAAAGGAGTTTACGGCCATGTTCAGTTCTGTGATTGTGAACGGCGGATCTATACAGTCGTCTCTGCCTTGAGTAATGTTCACTTTTTCTGCCATGGCTCTGACGGATTTGTGTTCTTCAGTGTCTTGGTCCGTTCTATCCTCGGGATAGAATGTCTCAGCCAACATCTGAGCCGAGCCCTTGTTGTCAAGTGTCTGACCGTTTTTGGCCATGGGCTGGTCCTCCGTCCTTCTGCTCGTTCTATTCAAGACCCTATACACGCCATCCCACACACTTTCACAATCCTGCTTTTCACAGAACTGCTTCCAGCTCTCCACTTGAGCTTTTTTGACTTCTCTCTCATACTTTTCCTTCCTTTCCAGGTACTCTTGTACGACAAAAGACCTACGGGCCGGTGCCGCACGACTGACTCTATTTTTGAAAGTTGTGACCTCCTTCTTCAAGTGTTGTAAGTGCTCGGACCACCATGGCATGGTAAGTGTTTTTGTGTTCTGTTTCTTTTTAGGTATGTGTTTTGTGCATGCTGTTGTTATTATATTTGTGTATTGTGTCAATGTTTCGTCTAATTGTTTTGTGTTTGTGATGTTTTGTATATTGTGTTGTGTAATGTTATGGTCTTTGGTTAACTGGTTTAATTTCTCACGAAATTTAGGCCAGTTAGCCTTTCTTGTGTTGTATCGTCTTGTTGTTGTGTTGATGTGTGTCCCTTGAGATTTTTGTAAGTTTATTGTAAAGTGTATACCATTATGATCCGAGCTGGTCAGCCCCTCGTCTACCACCCAGTCGTTCACTCTCTCGAGCAGGTCCTCAGTACAAGCCGTGATGTCCACCTTGCTGGTATAACGTTTGCCACCTCTTATCGTGTCAAAAGTTGGTTTTGTACCTTTATTAAGAATATGTAGGTCCATTTCATCTATGGCTCTTAGAACCTCTTCTCCCCTCATGTCCGATCTCGACTCCCCCCACCATGTGCTCTTCGCATTCGAGTCACCCCCAATCACAAGCCAACTCGCTCCTGTCACTTCTCTGATTTTCCTTAGTTGGTTAAGGTATGGTTCAATGAGGCGATCCCCTTCAAAGTAGAAGGATACCACCGTGATCTTCCAAGCCTTCGTGTGTGCTCCCAGTACCAATATGTTTGCTGAGCTAAGCTGTGGGTACTGTACAATGTCTATTTTTGGGTCGAATACTGCTATTGCTGCTTTAACAGTACCACCGGTGTTGTTTTGGAAGATCCTCACATTTCGGTAATCCTTCATACTTCGCCCGCCCCCAACATATGGTTCCTGGAGAAGTGCCAGGGATGCCTTCCGTCTACTAGCTTCCATCATAAGCTCATCAGTGGCTAACATCTTCCTCTGTAAGTTGGCCTGCAGGATTGTATACGAGGATTTATCGCCCACAACGCCCTTAGCAATATGCTACCGCCGTCCGGGCAAGGATGTCCCATTTTCTGCGTATTGGGCACACACTGCTGAAGGCGTTGTGGTCAGTCTGCTCGTGCTTCGCTGCTCTGCAGTTTTTGCAGGATGCAGGTGCATCAGCTCGCCAGTCCAGACACTCGCTTTTAAGGTGAGGCCCTCCGCAGTGGCTGCAGAGGTCTATTGTCTCTTTGCAGTAACGTTTCCCGTGCCCATATGCGAGACATCTGGTGCATTGCACCAGTGGCGACTGGTCCTCAACGCGTAGGTTAGGTTAGGTTAGGTTAGGTTAGGTTAGGTTAGGTTAGGTTTTTTTTTTTTTTTTTTTATATAGTCAAATTTATGCACCACAGACATTAGTCCGTGCCCTTTGTCAATTCATTACAATGTTGATTAATTATTTTTCTTTTTTTTTTTTTACATTTAGATTTCGTGCTCAAGGCACTCTTAGTTTTAATGCTAAAACTTAAAAACTAGGGTTGAGTGAGTCCGTAGTATTACCATTAATTTTTTTTTTTTTTTTTTTTTTTTGGGTTATTATAATTTTTTTTTTTTTTTTTTTGTGTTTTTGTTTTTTTTTTTTTTTTTTTTTTTTTTTATTTGTCTTGTCTCGTGTCTTCCGTCATTGCCTGCCATCTTGAGTATTTCCGGACTTGGTCCACCGAAGCCTCAACGACCGCTGCGTTTCTGTCTGCGATTGCCATTTTTAGATTGTAGTCGGTTACTTCAAAACTTGACGCTTCCACCGCACGTCTTATAAATCTACCGATCGCATCGTTCTCTCTGTCGGTGTAGTAAACACAGCTTTTTGTGTGCCGAGATATTGCGACGACGGCGTGTGATACGCTGTCGTGCAGCTTTGTGATGTCTTTCCTCGTGTTTACGATCTTCACAGTTTCATACGTCAGTCCCTGCGCCTCATGTATGGTGAGAATTCGCGACCCTGTGCCCACCGCAAAACCCTGGTTGGTGAGGGTTTTCTTTTCCTCCTGAGTGTGCACGAGGAAAAGAGTGTTGGGTAGATCTTTCAGTATTTGCGATTCACTGTATCTCTCCATACTGAGGGATCTGACTTGATGTTTTGCTGAGTAGATGCCTGAGTAGACTCCAGCGAGAGCGTATGCCACATCCTGCGGATTCCGGTGTGTGCACAACAGTTCTTGGGTGACTGACGCTACCATGGTCGGTCGAGAATATGTCATCTTGAAGAGGTTTTCCCGATCGATGTATGGTAGCTGGTTGATGTCTCCGATGAGAAGGACTTCTTTTGATCCTGACAGTTTGCAAGCCATGACAATGGCTCCGTAGTGGTTCATGAGAGCCTCGTCTACCATCATTCTGATGTAGTTCTCCGAGTCTCTGAACCCATTTACTAAGACAGAAGCCATCGTGCGAACTCTCCTTTTCGCTTCGCTTCCTATTCGCTCCGATAGCTTCTCTTTCAGGTCTTTGGCTGCTTCTGTCGTGGTGGTGACTATGATGTCGCTTTCTACATCGAAGTTTGAGATCACCCAAGTTGTCTTTCCACAACCTGGTACTCCATTGATCCAGTTGATTTTTGGTGCACTCCATTCCGACCAGGCTGCATGGACGTCCAGGTTTCCTGTCAGGGCGGTCGCCATTTCTAAAATCCTGTCGTCCAGCATTATCTTAGTGCAACTGGCTGTTATGACAATTGGATCATTTGGGGGAGTTTTAAAAGTGAGCCTGCCACTCCGCGATGTTTTTTCTTCATCTTGGACCACAAACTTCTCGGTCGCGTTGTAAGCCGCCATATATTTTCCCGTTAGGTTAGGTTAGGTTAGGTTAGGTTAGGTTCCCCCACGCATTTAACTCCCTCCCCTGGAGCTGCATCAGGGAGGGGCTCCGATTCCACGGAGTTCCTCCGTACCTGCGCCGGGTCGTCGGGGACTACCTGTCTGGGCGTGCGGTGGAATACCCCGGTCGAGACCGGTGGTGTCGGCGGGAGATGTCGTGCGGCGTTCCTCAGGGGTCGGTACTAGGCCCACTCCTCTGGAACATCGGCTACGACTGGGTGCTGCGAGGAGCCACAGTGCCGGGTGTCGGCGTAGTCTGTTACGCGGACGACACCTTGGTCACTGCCCGAGGCAAAAGCCACAGGGATGCTTCCTTGCGCGCCACCGCCGGCGCGGCATTCGTGGTGGGCCGCATACGACGATTGGGTTTGCGGGTGGCGCTCGAAAAGTCCGAGGCCGTGGTGTTCCATGGCCCGCGGAATGCGCCGCCCCGGGGTGCCCATATCGTCGTATCCGGAGTCCGCATCGACGTGAGGCCGTCGATGCGCTATCTGGGACTCGTCCTGGATAGCCGGTGGAACTTCGGCCCCCACTTCGAGTGCCTTGAGCCTCGGCTGCTGAGGGCGGCTGCGGCCCTGGGAAGGCTGCTGCCGAATCTCGGCGGACCTGAGACGTCGTGTCGGCGTCTCTACGCGGGAATCGTGAGATCGATGGCCCTGTATGGTGCCCCTGTGTGGGCCGGCAGCGCCCTGACTCGCAGCAATGTCGCCCGCTTGACGCGAGTCCAGCGGGTGATGGCGATCAGGGTGGTACGGGGTTATCGCACGATCTCGGGTGAGGCATCTTGCGTGCTGGCGGGTACTATTCCCTGGGACCTGGAAGCGAGAGCCCTCGCGTCGCTCTACGAGTGGCGCGTGGAGGCGCTCCGGGCCAGGGGTCACCCGCCTGCACTGCAGGAACAGGAGGGGCACAGAGCTGAGCTGCGCCAACGGGCTACCGAAGCGTGGGAGTCCAGGCTGGCGCTTTCGAGCGCCGGACTCTGGACTATCGAGGCAATTCGTCCAGTCTTCCAGCAGTGGTTGGGTAGGCGACACGGTTTCCTGACCTACCGTCTGACGCAGGTGCTCTCGGGACATGGTTGTTTCGGGAGTTACCTGTTTCGGATCGGTCGGGAACCGACTGCCAGGTGCCACCACTGCGACGATTGCCTCGACGAGACGGCCCAGCACACGCTGGAGGTATGCCCGGCGTGGGATGCGGAGCGCAGCGCGCTCGGCTCTGTATTGGGTGCCGACATCTCGCTCCCGACCGTGGTTCGCGCTATGGTCGAGAGTGAGAGATCGTGGCAGGCGGTGCGATCCTTCTGCGAGGCCGTAATGCTCGCGAAGGAGGCGGCGGAGAGGGCGAGGGAAGATGATGCATCCTCCCTTCCGCTTCGTCGCCGTCGCACGGGACGCCGGAGGGCGGCTTTCGTTGCCGAAAGCCTCCCTCTCCCGCAGTCCCATGAGCCTTCGGTGGCGGGTTCGGGGGAATCCGCTTCCGGTCCAGGGCTCGAGATGGCGCGTGCGCTTCCTGCGCACCATCTCATGAGGGACGACTAGAGAGGGACCCCTCCCTCTCGGGACGTCGCCGGCGCTGCACAGAGCGCCGGCCAACGCTGTCGGGTCGCGAACGAATGCGCAAGCTCCTCGTGACCCGACTCCGTGCGTCCAGACGGAAGCCGCAGGTTTTTAGTCGGTAAGAGTCCGGCATAACCCGACCTCGGCCCCCGCTGGGGTAGGGTATCCATGAGGATTTTCCTGCGATAAAAAAAAAAAAAAAAGGTTAGGTTCCCCCCCGCGGACCTGCTTGGTTGTCCAAGTGGGAGGGGAGGTGATACCCCTACGCGGCGCGTCTCCGGGTGGCGGATAGGAGGCCACTCTTCTCACTCTTCTTTATGAAGAGTGGTCCAGAGTGGTAGGGGCTTTTTCTATTTGAAAGGGCCCCCGCGGACCAAACACTGGGGAAGGGGGGAATGGTTGGGGTGGGCTGCGTCTGTCCCGTATCGGGCGGCAGTCCTGCCTCGTCGGTGCCCTGTGTCTGACCCATAGTGGGCGGCAGGGCGCCCTTTGGTGGTTGGGGCGGGCTGCGTCTGTCCCGTATCGGGCGGCAGTCTGCTTCGTCGGTGCCCTGCGTCTGACCCATAGTGGGCGGCAGGGCACCCTTTGTTGGTTGGGGCGCACTGCGTCTGTCCCCAATGGGGCGGCAGTTGCGCTTCGTCAATACCTGGACCTGACGGTTCTGGGCTTGTCGGATCGCAGTGCAAATCTTTGTTCTGCGGGCTTCAGAGATTTTGGTCGGCGTGGGCTTTTGTCCGGACCATGGAGGTGTTGACTGTCGGGGCTTTTGTCCGGGTCAAGGGTGGCGGGCGCGGCGTGCACTTACACTGCCACCGCGCTGGCATTCAATTGCCACCGTCACCAAAACCGTAGTCCGTTGGAGTGTCGTGGATCATGTCTCGCGGCTCTGACGGAACGGGGGTCTGGGCTTAACCGCCTGGACCGCGAGGAGACAACCTCTTCAAAAATCTCTCAAAGGACCGTCGTTGGGATACGTGGCGACGGTCGCCTCTTGAGGTGGCAGACTAGGTTAAGTCTGCCCGCAAGCGACCGACCCAGGATACCGCCCGACCTCCTGGTGTAATAGGGTTACCGCGGCAGTGGGGTCCCTGCCGTGTTTGTGGACTATTTAATTACCCCATACTCGTGGGATCAATATGCAGAATTCTAACAAATCCCAAAAAGACGTAGTGCCCGAGAAGGGTGGAGATGTCGTTAGGTCCGAGAAGGACGGAGTTGAGAGTAGGTCCAAGAAGGACGGAGTTGAGAATAGGTCCGAGATGGATGGAGTTTTAATGTCTGAAAAGGACCGCATAATCTGGTCCTCGAAGGACTTTTCCGATGAGGCAATATCTGAGTCATCTGGAAGTGACGTAGCACTCTCCGATTCAAGGTCTTTCTTTATGAAGGCCTCGCTGGGGAAACGTTCCCGTCGGCAAGAGTCTGGAGACTCAGGCTCCCAGACAGAAGGGAGGCCGGTCAGAAAGGCAACAACTGCGAAGAGAGGCCGTGGGCGCCCCCCAACTACTGGAGAGTATGTCGGTTTGGCAGCCGCTAAAAAGCAGCTTGCTGAAGCAAAACGCATAGAGTTGCAACTGCAACTGGAAGAAGAAATTGTGGCTAAGGCTGCAAAGTCCCGGGATACTCGGACTACACTTCATGCCCTCAAGGCTACTGGCAAGACCAGTGAAGAGGAGCTACCGGCAGCTAAACTCCTAAAAATGGCTGAAAAGGAAGCTGACCTTATTATAGAGGTCGCTTGCAAGTCCTCTAACCTTAAAGGGACTTACCAAAAGGTACTAAAGCAGGCGGCCTCTTCCCTTAAAGAAATTGTATCGGTGGCTATAAGTCGCTCCGTCACTGAAGAGACGGAGAGATTGGAGGCGACTATAGACCACCAACAGCGGCAGATAGAAGCTCAAGCGGAAGAGCTTGAGAAGCTGAAATCCGAAATGTTGGAGCTTCGAAAAATGCTTTCGGACAATTCATGTAGAGATAACACGGTCGAAGTTCCAGAAGTAGAAATGGAATCTTCTATGGTTCGTGTTTCAGCAGGCAATACTACTGAGCCCGCCACTCAATATCCTGCGTCGCCCTCTATGCTTGACAAGTTCATGCATAGAGTGATGACTGAGGTGGGCACTATGCTCAATGCTAGGCTTGACGGACTTGAGAACAGGCTTTTGCCTGAGGTACGGCTTCGTCCACCGCTAGCGGCAGACAAGAAAAAGAAGTCAGCCCCAACCTTGCCCAAGACCAAAAAGGGTAAGGCTAAGCATTCCTCTCCAATCAACAGTGCTTTGCTGGACCCCTCAGTACCATCCACCTCCACTCATGTACCAGAGGAGGATCTCATGCTTCCGACGACTACCCTGGCCAACGAAGGCTGGTCCACGGTCGTCAAGAAAGGCAGGAAACGAGAAGAGGTGAAAGCCCAAGATTCTGCCGCGAAGGCAAAGACCAAGCAGCCTGCGGCGCATGCAACCAAACCAAAGGCGGCTCAAAAGACGGCTCAAAAGACGGCTCGAAAGCCGAAATTGGTGGCCCCAAAAGCAGCTGCAGTGGTCATCACTATCACCCCTGAGGCAGCTGCAAAAGGTGAAACCTACTGCACGGTACTAGAACGTGCTCGTAGGACAGTCGACACGAGCCAACTTGGCATAACCGCCATCAAATGTCGGCAGACTGCTACGGGAGCCAGGATGTTTGAGATTCCTGGTCCTCAGAACAATGAAAAGGCCGATCTTTTCGCAACGAAGCTAAGAGAGGCCATTTCAGATGTTGCGACTATCGCTAGGCCCGTTAAGACTGCCGAGCTCAAGATTTCTGGCTTGGATGACTCCATCACCAAGTCGGAACTGACGAGGACCTTGGCAACTAAGGGTGGATGTTCGGAGGACACAATCAAGGTCGGGAACATTCGTCCTGGCCCTGGAGGTGCCGGATCGTGCCTAATTAAGTGTCCAGTCACAGCTGCCAAGGCTGTGATACAGGGTGGTCGTCTCCTCATAGGTTGGAGCTCGGCCCAAATCCAGATGTTAGAGGCCCGACCAATGCGCTGTTTTAAGTGCCTTGGAACCGGACATATGCGTCCAAGTTGCCCGTCCTCTGTTATCAGGGAGCATTTGTGCTTCCGCTGTGGATGTGAGGGGCACAACTCTACGAGCTGCAAAGCAACGCCTAAATGTGCAGTGTGCACAGAGGCTAAAAAACCGGCTGGACACGTAATGGGTGGGAGACATTGTAATCCCCCACCCAAAAAAGGCAGAGCCCAGGTGCCGACCCCACCTGTTGCGCCTACCGCACACACAAGTGCGACAGTTGATGCTGAAATGTCTGATTAATGGCTCTCAGCATCAACAAAAACGCGCGTGTGCTTCAGGCCAATCTGAACCACTGTGCTAGGTCCCAAGACCTGTTTGTTCAGGTCATGGCAGAATGGTCCATTGACATTGGCGTCGCCTCTGAGCCGCTCATGGTCCATGACAGGCCAAACTGGCTGGGAGATCGTGACGGCCTCGTGGCCATTGTCTCTCAGTCATACGCGGACTCCCCACCTCTTTGCCTTAAAGAGAAGGGCCCAGGCTACGTAGTGGCTGCATGGGAGGGATTCGTCATTGTTGGGATATACTTCTCATCTACCCGCCCGCTGGCAGAGTTTGAAAATTTCCTCGCACTTCTGCTGGCGGTGGTGTCACGTCAACAGCCCAATAACATCTTGGTGCTCGGTGACTTCAACGCCAAGTCTACCATGTGGGGAAACCCAACAACTGACAACAAAGGCAGAGCAGTTGAGTCATGGGCGGCTGCTAGCGGACTGTCTCTTCTTAACAGGGGAACAGTCCATACATGCGTTCGACGGCAGGGAGGGTCGATAGTGGACCTTACGTTCGCTTCCCCTGCTCTCGCAACGCATATCAAAGGGTGGCACGTCATCACTCAAACGGAAAGTCTGTCGGACCATCGGTTCATAAGATTCGAGGTAGATGCCCAAGGTTCTCAGAGGTCAAGAACACCTGGATCTCACTTCCCTCGCTGGGCACTCACTCGCCTGGACAAGGACATGGCAACTGAGGCAGCCATTGTTCAAGAATGGTTCTCAGTCCTTGCCACTGGCCACGACATCGACACCTCTGCGGTGCGTTTGCGTGACTCCTTTACGGAGATTTGCGATGCATCTATGCCGCGTGCTCGCGCACCACCAAAACGGAAGACCGTATATTGGTGGACGCAGGAAATTGCAGATCTCCGTACAGCATGTATATCTGCCCGGAGAGCATTTGCGAGGAGTCGAAGACGTCGTCGCCGCGACCTTGCTGCTGAGGATCGTCTTTACGAGGCTTACCAGCAGGCCAAGCGATCCCTTCAGGCAGCTATTAGTAGTGCCAAAGACCGTTGTCGAGCAGAAATGCTGCAAAAACTCGATGACGACCCCTGGGGTAGACCGTATAGAGCCGCACGCAATAAATTGCGTTCGATTGGTCCCCCATTGACGTCAACATTGGAACCTAATCTGCTGGATAGGATAGTTCGTAACCTGTTTCCAGGCAGATTAGAGTTCACCCCACCAAACATGTCTTACCACTCAGTGGTCAACACGGATCAGACCCCAATTCCGCCAGTCACCGAAGGCGAAATGAATGCGGCCTTTCAATGTCTGCGTCTAAAGAGGACTGCTCCCGGACCTGATGGGATCCCTGCACGTGTCCTGGATATCGCGGCGGTACAGCTCGGTTCTCGAATTCGGGAACTCTTCGACGCGTGTTTTACAGCCGGAAAGTTCCCGAAAATCTGGAAGGATGGTCAGCTTTGTTTGCTGAGAAAAGAAGGACGTCCCGCAGACTCTCCGAGTGCATACCGCCCGATAATTCTCTTGGGTGAAGACGCCAAGACGTTTGAGCGCGTTGTGGCAGAGCGCATTGTTGATCACTTGTCCTCGGCTGGACCGGATATTTCCGAATTCCAGTTCGGTTTCAGGGCGGGTCGGTCAACAATAGACGCACTATCGAGACTGAGGACCATCGTCGAGGAAGCAATTGGCAGGTCAGAATGGGTGTTGGCTGTATCTTTTGATATAGCCAATGCCTTCAACACCATTCCACACGCAACTATACTGGAGGCACTTCGATATCATAGAGTGCCCCAGTACCTCCAGCGTCTTCTGACTGATTACTTAGAGAATCGCGAGGTCCTCTATGTTGGCCGTGACGGGAGCCTTCGCTCTCACAGGGTGGAGTCTGGTGTTCCGCAGGGGTCGGTCCTAGGTCCTCTCCTGTGGAACATCGGGTTCGATTGGGTTTTGCGCGGTGCTCTTCTCCCCGGGATGAACGTCACCTGCTATGCAGATGACACTTTGCTTACAGCCCGAGGGAAGACATATCGGGAGGCAGCCCAGCTTGCCTGCGTTGGTGGTAAACTTATTGCGGACCGTATAACGCAACTCGGACTAAAGGTGGCACTTGACAAAACCGTGGCTATTGCATTCCACGGTCCAAGAAAGCGCACACCAACAGACGCGCACGTGACGGTCAACGGTATCAGAGTTGAAGTGAAAACGGAGATGAAATACCTTGGCCTCACACTAGACAGTCGGTTGAGTTTTGGTGAACATCTAAAACAGCTAGCACCAAGATTTCTTCGCGCGGCAGACTCTTTAAGCTGGTTGCTACCAAACCTCGGTGGACCCAGTGCCCTATGTCGACGATTATATGCAGGCATCATAAAAAGCATGGCACTGTATGGTGCTCCGATTTGGGCTAATTGCCTCAACAGGACTAATATCGTCCACCTGCAGAGACCACAACGGGCTATTGCTCAGAGAGTGGCTCGTTGCTACGGCACCGTGGCTCGCTCAGTGGCATGCGCACTCGCAGGAACCCCGCCCTGGAATCTTGAGGCGGAGGTCTTAGCTGCAGTGTATCATTGGAAGGCAGAGCAGCGCGCCCACGGGGACAATCCTGCCCCTGAAGAAATAAGCGCAGTCAGACGAGAGGCAGAAACTGAGTTGTTGCGCCTCTGGAAGCTTGAGCTGTTCTCTTCCGCTTCAGGAAGACGAACTCTAGAAGCCCTGGCCCCTATCTTTGATGAGTGGCTTAGAAGACGACACGGTTTCCTCACCTTCCGTCTGGTGCAAATCCTTACTGGACATGGCTGTTTCGGCCATTATCTGCACCGGATCGGAAGGGAAGAAACGTCAATGTGCCATGATTGCGGTGCAGCAGATGACACGGCAGAGCACACTCTCAAAGAGTGCAGTGCTTGGGAGGAGCAGCGCCGCACTCTCAGCACAGTTATCGGTGTAGACCTCTCGTTGCCTAAAGTGGTTGAGGCCATGGCAGGCAGCAAGACAGCTTGGGAAACAGTAGCCTCTTTTGCGCAGGACGTCATGTTACGCAAAGAGGTGGCGGAACGAGAGCGAGAAGAAAGTTCTTCTGCTGTAACGCTTCGCCGACGTCGCAGGGGCCGGAGGAAGAGGTTGCAAGACCGACTCCATCCCCCAAGTGGAGGCACGCGGGTGCTAGGAAATGGGTCTCCTCCACTCGCATTGCACACGCCTCCATTGCAGACGGACGGGAATGTCCCCGCACTCCGCTGCATTCCTGTTAATGCTCCATCGAACACCAGGGGCGCACAGCCGGGCCTGCTAAGGCGGGCAGTCACTGACGAGGTCGCGGTCGTATCTTTAAGGCTTCCCGCAACCCCGTCACAAAGCGAACCCTCCCACATTACTCAGTCACCGTTGTCTGACTCAGACGACCCTGACTGGACCTGGGATGGTGGGGGTTTTGAAAGTGACTAAGAGGAATACCGTTGGTTTTAGTGGGTAGTAGAAAGTCTGTGGTCTGAGTCCCACACACCCCCCCAGCCGCCCAGCTGGGGGACCGAGCGTAAAAGCATTTCCAACGTAAAAAAAAAAGGTTAGGTTCCCCCCCCCCGGGTCGTGCCCAACAACGACCCCGTCCTCCGATGTCGTGCAGGCGCTGGAGCGGACCATCATGCTCAGCGTGGGCAAGATGGTCAACGCGCGGTTCGAGGCGCTGCAGCAGAGGCTGCCACCCGAACCCCGCCTCCGTCCGCCGCTGGCTGCCGATAAGGCACAGGCACAGCCTAAGCCTATGGCACCAGCGGTCCCGACGTCCCAGGGCAGGTCTGGCCCCGGCCCATCCCCGAATTCCCAAAAGGGAAAGAAGGGAAAGGCCAAAGCCAAACAACCTGCCCCAGCCCCACCCCAACGGGAGCCCCGGCCACTGCCGCCGGCTCCTGCGTCCATGGACGAGGGGTGGAATGTGGTGGCGAGACGGCGTACAAAGGCGGCACCAAATAGTGCTGCCCTGCCGCCGCAACCACGGAAGGGCCAATCTGCGGTGCCTGACTCCCAGCAGGCTCCGCAGAAGAAGGGACGGAGGCGGGCGCGCAAACCGCGTGCTCCCCGAACTCTGGCTGTGGTCGTGAAACTGCAGCCAGAGGCAGTGAAGAAGGGCGTCACCTACGCCGCAGCTCTATCCGAGGCCAAGAAGAAGGTCGATCTTCAAAGCCTCGGAATAGAGTCCGTCAGGTTTAGGGTGTCCGCCACCGGGGCTAGGGTCCTGGAGGTGCCCGGTGCTACTAGCACCGACAAGGCGGACGCATTGGCGGACAAGCTGCGTGCCGCCCTTGGGGAGGACGTGGTGGTGTCCAGGCCCACCAAATGCGCGGAGCTGCGAGTGTCCGGGTTGGACGATGCAGTCTCCGCTGCAGATGTCGCGGCGGTTGTAGCCAAGAATGGCGGATGCACAATTGCATCCGTCAAGACTGGCGAAATCCGCCGAGACAATTCGGGTCTGGGCACGCTCTGGCTGAGCTGTCCGGTGGCTGCCGCCAACAAGGTGGCTGATGGCAGGCGGTTGCTTGTCGGCTGGGTTTCGGCGAAGGTCTCGCTCCTCGAAGCGAGACCTCTGCGCTGCTTCCGGTGCCTGCAACTCGGGCACGTCCGGGAGCAGTGCAGCAGTCCGGTTGACCGCAGCAGTAATTGTTACCGCTGCGGAAAGCCGGGCCACGTCGCCCGCGACTGCAACGCCGCCGCTGCACACTGCACTGTGTGCGCGGCTGCCAAGAAGCCGGCCGATCACAGGCTGGGGGGCAAATCGTGCCATGCCCCTCGGCCTAAAAGGCGGCTACCACCACCGACTGCATCCTCAACGCAGTCGGCCAGCGGCAGCTCAGCTGGAGTGTCCGGGGACGGACTTGTGGCCATGGAATCCTAGTAATGGACCACAAGCTCCGATTCCTCCAGGCGAATATCGAACACTCCGCCAGAGCTCAGGACCTCCTGTTCCAGAGCTTCGCGGAGTGGTCGATAGACGTGGCCGTGATCTGCGAGCCGTACTATGTCCCCCCCGGTGAGAACTGGGTTCGGGACAATGACGGCTCCGTCGCGATCGTCCGATGGGGCGCGGCGAACTCCCCACCCTTCGAAAAGGTAGCGAAGGGTCCGGGATACGTCGCTGTGTGGTTTGAGGATTTTGTAGTCGTCGGTGGCTACTTTTCCCCGAACCGCACACTCGCCGAGTTCGAGATTTATCTCGGACGGGTGGGCGCCTTAATCGGCCAATGCCACCCTCGCCAAGTGCTCCTTGCTGGCGACTTCAATGCCTGGAATACGGCTTGGGGTTCCGTCAGAACGGACGTATTTGGCGAGGCACTGGAGGAGTTTGCCCTCGGACAAGGGTTGGCCCTTCTCAACCGGGGATCGATGAGCACGTGCGTGCGACCCCAGGGCGAGTCGATCGTGGACATCACGTTCGCGAGTCCCGCCCTGGCGCGCCGTGTTCGGGACTGGGGAGTGGTGGATACGGCGGTGTTGTGTGATCACCGATACATTCGGTTCGATCTCGCAGCCGTATCCCCGTCAGATCCAGCTGGTCCCTCCCGGCCCCCGGTTGACGACGGCCCGAGGTGGCAGTTGAGGCACCTCGACAGGGACCTCGCGAAGGAAGCTGCAATTGTGCAATCATGGGTGTCCGCGCCTGTGGGCCCCGTGGTGGTGGAGGACGAGGCGGAATGGTTGCGGGGCGCGTTGTCGCAGGTTTGCGACGCGTCAATGCCCCGAGCCAGGCGTCGTCCCCCGAAGCCCCAGGTGTACTGGTGGTCCGCCGAGCTCACGCAACTGCGTGCAGCTTGTGTGGTCGCACGACGCCAGTACACCAATTACAGGCGGCGGCGGATGCGGGAGGAGAATGTGATTGCACTCCTGCATGCTTCCTTCAAGGAGTCCCGGCGGCAGCTGAAGGCAGCGATCGGCAGGGCTAAGGCTCTTGCGAGGGAGGAGTTGCTGGGGACGTTGAACCGCGACCCGTGGGGGAGGCCGTACAGGTTGGCGATGTGCAAACTTCGCCCCTGGGCACCCCCACTCACGCGAAGTCTCCAGCCGCAAATCCTGGACAGAGTCGTTGCGGCCCTGTTTCCGCGGACGGGGGACCATCCCAGTCCCCCCATGATGCCTTCGGTTGCCGCGGAGCCCGGCCCGGATGTGGCGCCGTCAGTGACCCCGGGAGAGCTGGGAGCTGCGGTGTTGCGGCTGCGAGCCAAAAACACCGCCCCCGGTCCTGACGGCGTACCCGGCCGGGTGTTGGTCTTGGCCATGGATGCCCTCGAGCCTCGTCTGAGGAGACTCTTCGACGCCTGTCTGGCCCTAGGCCAGGTTCCACAGCGGTGGAAGACAGGTCGTCTCGTTCTCCTCAGAAAGGAAGGGCGTCCGGCGGAATCCCCATCTGCGTACCGCCCGATAGTGATGCTCGACGAGGACGCCAAACTCTTTGAGAGAGTTGTGGCCGCCCGGATCGTCGAGCACCTAGAGGATGTCGGACCGGATCTGGCAGACTGCCAGTTTGGATTCCGCAGGGGTAGGTCTGCCGTAGACGCGATTCAGCGGGTTAAGTCCTTGGCGCAGGACGCGATCGCCCGGGGTGAGGTCGTGTTGGCGGTGTCTCTGGACATCGCCAACGCATTTAACTCCCTCCCCTGGAGCTGCATCAGGGAGGGGCTCCGATTCCACGGAGTTCCTCCGTACCTGCGCCGGGTCGTCGGGGACTACCTGTCTGGGCGTGCGGTGGAATACCCCGGTCGAGACCGGTGGTGTCGGCGGGAGATGTCGTGCGGCGTTCCTCAGGGGTCGGTACTAGGCCCACTCCTCTGGAACATCGGCTACGACTGGGTGCTGCGAGGAGCCACAGTGCCGGGTGTCGGCGTAGTCTGTTACGCGGACGACACCTTGGTCACTGCCCGAGGCAAAAGCCACAGGGATGCTTCCTTGCGCGCCACCGCCGGCGCGGCATTCGTGGTGGGCCGCATACGACGATTGGGTTTGCGGGTGGCGCTCGAAAAGTCCGAGGCCGTGGTTTTCCATGGCCCGCGGAACGCGCCGCCCCGGGGTGCCCATATCGTCGTATCCGGAGTCCGCATCGACGTGAGGCCGTCGATGCGCTATCTGGGACTCGTCCTGGATAGCCGGTGGAACTTCGGCCCCCACTTCGAGTGCCTTGAGCCTCGGCTGCTGAGGGCGGCTGCGGCCCTGGGAAGGCTGCTGCCGAATCTCGGCGGACCTGAGACGTCGTGTCGGCGTCTCTACGCGGGAATCGTGAGATCGATGGCCCTGTATGGTGCCCCTGTGTGGGCCGGCAGCGCCCTGAGTCGCAGCAATATCGCCCGCTTGACGCGAGTCCAGCGGGTGATGGCGATCAGGGTGGTACGGGGTTATCGCACGATCTCGGGTGAGGCATCTTGCGTGCTGGCGGGTACTATTCCCTGGGACCTGGAAGCGAGAGCCCTCGCGTCGCTCTACGAGTGGCGCGTGGAGGCGCTCCGGGCCAGGGGTCACCCGCCTGCACTGCAGGAACAGGAGGGGCACAGAGCTGAGCTGCGCCAACGGGCTACCGAAGCGTGGGAGTCCAGGCTGGCGCTTTCGAGCGCCGGACTCTGGACTATCGAGGCAATTCGTCCGGTCTTCCAGCAGTGGTTGGGTAGGCGACACGGTTTCCTGACCTACCGTCTGACTCAGGTGCTCTCGGGACATGGTTGTTTCGGGAGTTACCTGTTTCGGATCGGTCGGGAACCGAATGCCAGGTGCCACCACTGCGACGATTGCCTCGACGAGACGGCCCAGCACACGCTGGAGGTGTGCCCGGCGTGGGATGCGGAGCGCAGCGCGCTCGGCTCTGTATTGGGTGCCGACATCTCGCTCCCGACCGTGGTTCGCGCTATGGTCGAGAGTGAGAGATCGTGGCAGGCGGTGCGATCCTTCTGCGAGGCCGTAATGCTCGCGAAGGAGGCGGCGGAGAGGGCGAGGGAAGATGATGCATCCTCCCTTCCGCTTCGTCGCCGTCGCACGGGACGCCGGAGGGCGGCTTTCGTTGCCGAAAGCCTCCCTCTCCCGCAGTCCCATGAGCCTTCGTTGGCGGGTTCGGGGGAATCCGCCTCCGGTCCAGGGCTCGAGATGGCGCGTGCGCTTCCTGCGCACCATCTCATGAGGGACGACTAGAGAGGGACCCCTCCCTCTCGGGACGTCGCCGGCGCTGCACAGAGCGCCGGCCAACGCTGTCGGGCCGCGAACGAATGCGCAAGCTCCTCGTGACCCGACTCCGTGCGTCCAGACGGAAGCCGCAGGTTTTTAGTCGGTAAGAGTCCGGCATAACCCGACCTCGGCCCCCGCTGGGGTAGGGTATCCATGAGGATTTTCCTGCGTTAAAAAAAAAAAAAAAAAAGGTTCCCCCCCCCCCCGACCCCCCCGAATTGGAATGTGCCTTGTCGTGGCGGGGGGGCTCAGTAACCCGTTGCAATCCAGCAACGGGCGAAGCCAAAACATTCCTCTGGTTGGGGCGCGCTGCGTCTGTCCCGTATCGGGCGGCAGTCGTGCTTCGTCGGTGCCCTGTGTCTGACCCATAGTGGGCGGCAGGGTGCCCTTTGCTTGTTGGGGTGGGCTGCGTCTGTCCCGTATCGGGCGGCAGTCTGCTTCGTCGATGCCCTGTGTCTGACCCATAGTGGGCGGCAGGGTATCCTTCGGTGGTTGGGGTGCGACTTGTCTGTCCCCAATGGGATGGCAGTCGTGCTTCGTCGGTGCCCTGTGTCTGACCCATAGTGGGCGGCAGGGTGCCCTTTGGTGGTTGGGGTGGGCTGCGTCTGTCCCGTATCGGGCGGCAGTCGCGCCTCGTTGGTGCCCTGTGTCTGACCCATAGTGGGCGGCAGGGTACCTATTTTGGTGGCTGGGGCGCGCTGCGTCTGTCCCGTATCGGGCGGCAGTTGCGCCTCGTCGGTTCCCTGCGTCTGACCCAGAATGGGCGGCAGGGATACCTCGCTGGGGGGTTTGGGGTGCACTGTGTCTGTCCGGTAGCCGGCGGCAGTGACACCTGACAGGGGAGCCCAACCCCTGAAAAAATGGGACGACGATGTGGAGTCATCGGTGAAAGCGGAAATGGAAGACAGCAATTGTAAATGTGGTCCCCAGGTGGGTACGTCGGCAGATGCCGGGAAATCCCACCCCTCCACCTCGGTGGAGGGCCGCCCCTCGTACTCTGGGGGGGGCAACAATTGCTCCGTAGGCCAGCAATTCGCTGGCCTTCGTAAACACGACCTTGGCAAAACTACACGGACTTCTGATACAGCCGACTTTGAACCCGGTCGTAAAACGGGTTCAGAAGGGGATAGTTCTCTCGCCGAGGAGCTTAGCTCTGGATCGGCGATGAGTGTTGCGGAGTCTCTAGGGACTCAAGGGCGGCTGTGGCAGCGGAAACGCAGCCGCTCGGAAAGGGCGACGTCGGACGACGACAGCAGCTCTGCGTCGGAGCCTGTAAAGGCTCCGAAAGTTTCTACCGCCCGCCGAGGCAGAGGCCGACCGCCCACCACTGGGCAATACGTCGGCCTCGCCAAGGCCAAGGCGGAATTGGTGGCGGCTCAGCGCGCGGAGATGGAGCTCCGCGCTGAGCAGGAAGTGGAGGAGGCGGCTCGCAAAATCCGCACGGCTAGAGCCAAACCCGGCTCGCCGGAGATTGCGAGTACCGCAGTGGATGAGACCTCGGCGACGGACTTGGAGGCTCGAGTGATGAGCTCCGTCGAGGTCATCACCCAAGTGGCGAGCACCTCGAAGAACCTTAAGGGGACGTATGTTAAGGCTCTTCGAGATGCTGCCTCCTCCATTAAGGAGCTGGTAGGTGAGCTCCACCAGCGCACCGCGTCGGAGGAGCTGACCCGTCTGCGGCTGGCCAATGACCGCTACAAGGCGGACAATGACCAGCTGCGAACGGAGTTGGCGGAGCTACGCCGCGAGTTGGCCGCATTACGGGCCGACATGCGGCGTGCCCCAGACAGGGTGACAGAAGAGCTGCCACCTGTCAATGTCGGGGGGTCGTGCCCAACGCCGACCCCATCCTCCGACAAGGCGCAGGAACTCGAGCGGAGCATCTTGCTCAGTGTGGGCAAGATGCTCAACGCTCGGTTCGAGGGCTTGCAGCAGAGGCTGCTGCCCGAACCGCGCCTCCGCCCACCTCTGGCTGCCGACAAGGCCAAGGCTGCCCCCCAGCCTAAGCCTGTGGCACCAGCGGTCCCGACGTCCCAGGGCAGGTCTGGCCCCGGCCCATCCCCAAAGTCCCAAAAGGGAAAGAAGGGAAAGGCCAAAGCCAAACAACCTGCCCCAGCCCCACCCCAACGGGAGCCCCGGCCACTGCCGCCGGCTCCTGCGTCCATGGACGAGGGGTGGAATGTGGTGGCGAGACGGCGTACAAAGGCGGCACCAAATAGTGCTGCCCTGCCGCCGCAACCACGGAGGGGCCAATCTGCGGTGCCTGACTCCCAGCAGGCTCCGCAGAAGAAGGGACGGAGGCGGGCGCGCAAACCGCGTGCTCCCCGAACTCTGGCTGTGGTCCTGAAACTGCAGCCAGAGGCAGTGAAGAAGGGCGTCACCTACGCCGCAGCTCTATCCGAGGCCAAGAAGAAGGTCGATCTTCAAAGCCTCGGAATAGAGTCCGTCAGGTTTAGGGTGTCCGCCACCGGGGCTAGGGTCCTGGAGGTGCCCGGTGCTACTAGCACCGAAAAGGCGGACGCGTTGGCGGACAAGCTGCGTGCCGCCCTTGGGGAGGACGTGGTGGTGTCCAGGCCCACCAAATGCGCGGAGCTGCGAGTGTCCGGGTTGGACGATGCAGTCTCCGCTGCAGATGTCGCGGCGGTCGTAGCCAGGATTGGCGGATGCACAATTGCGTCCGTCAAGACTGGCGAAATCCGCCGAGACAATTCGGGTCTGGGCACGCTCTGGCTGAGCTGCCCGGTGGCTGCCGCCAATAAGGTGGCTGATGGCAGGCGGTTGCTTGTCGGGTGGGTGTCGGCGAAGGTCTCGCTCCTCGAAGCGAGACCTCTGCGCTGCTTCCGGTGCCTGCAACTCGGGCACGTCCGGGAGCAGTGCAGCAGTCCGGTTGACCGCAGCAGTAATTGTTACCGCTGCGGAAAGCCGGGCCACGTCGCCCGCGACTGCAACGCCGCCGCTGCACACTGCACTGTGTGCGCGGCTGCCAAGAAGCCGGCCGATCACAGGCTGGGGGGCAAATCGTGCCATGCCCCTCGGCCTAAAAGGCGGCTACCACCACCGACTGCATCCTCAACGCAGTCGGCCAGCGGCAGCTCAGCTGGAGTGTCCGGGGACGGACTTGTGGCCATGGAATCCTAGTTATGGACCACAAGCTCCGATTCCTCCAGGCGAATATCGAGCACTCCGCCCGAGCTCAGGACCTCTTGTTCCAGAGCTTCGCGGAGTGGTCGATAGACGTGGCAGTGATCTGCGAGCCGTATTTCGTCCCCCCAGGTGAGAACTGGGTGCGGGACAATGACGGCTCCGTCGCGATCGTCCGATGGGGCGCGGCGAACTCCCCACCCTTCGAAAAGGTAGCGAAGGGTCCGGGATACGTCGCTGTGTGGTTTGAGGATTTTGTAGTCGTCGGTGGCTACTTTTCCCCGAACCGCACACTCGCCGAGTTCGAGATTTATCTCGGACGGGTGGGCGCCTTAATCGGCCAATGCCACCCTCGCCAAGTGCTCCTCGCTGGCGACTTCAATGCCTGGAATACGGCTTGGGGTTCCGTCAGAACGGATGTATTTGGCGAGGCACTGGAGGAGTTTGCCCTCGGACAAGGGTTGGCCCTTCTCAACCGGGGATCGATGAGCACGTGCGTGCGACCCCAGGGCGAGTCGATCGTGGACATCACGTTCGCGAGTCCCGCCCTGGCGCGCCGTGTTCGGGACTGGGGAGTGGTGGATACGGCGGTGTTGTGTGATCACCGATACATTCGGTTCGATCTCGCAGCCGTATCCCCGTCAGATCCAGCCGGTCCCTTCCGGCCCCCGGTTGACGACGGCCCGAGGTGGCAGTTGAGGCACCTCGACAGGGACCTCGCGAAGGAAGCTGCAATTGTGCAATCGTGGGTGTCCGCGCCTGTGGGCCCCGTGGTGGTGGAGGACGAGGCGGAATGGTTGCGGGGCGCGTTGTCGCAGGTTTGCGACGCGTCAATGCCCCGAGCCAGGCGTCGTCCCCCGAAGCCCCAGGTGTACTGGTGGTCCGCCGAGCTCACGAATTTGCGTGCAGCTTGTGTGGTCGCACGACGCCAGTACACCAATTACAGGCGGCGGCGGATGCGGGAGGAGGATGTGATTGCACTCCTGCATGCTTCCTTCAAGGAGTCCCGGCGGCAGCTGAAGGCAGCGATCGGCAGGGCTAAGGCTCTTGCGAGGGAGGAGTTGCTGGGGACGTTGAACCGCGACCCGTGGGGGAGGCCGTACAGGTTGGCGATGTGCAAACTTCGCCCCTGGGCGCCCCCACTCACGCGAAGTCTCCAGCCGCAAATCCTGGACAGAGTCGTTGCGGCCCTGTTTCCGCGGACGGGGGACCATCCCAGTCCCCCCATGATGCCTTCGGTTGCCGCGGAGCCCGGCCCGGATGTGGCGCCGTCAGTGACCCCGGGAGAGCTGGGAGCTGCGGTGTTGCGGCTGCGAGCCAAAAACACCGCCCCCGGTCCTGACGGCGTACCCGGCCGGGTGTTGGTCTTGGCCATGGATGCCCTCGAGCCTCGTCTGAGGAGACTTTTCGACGCCTGTCTGGCCCTAGGCCAGGTTCCACAGCGGTGGAAGACAGGTCGTCTCGTTCTCCTCAGAAAGGAAGGGCGTCCGGCGGAATCCCCATCTGCGTACCGCCCGATAGTGATGCTCGACGAGGACGCCAAACTCTTTGAGAGAGTTGTGGCCGCCCGGATCGTCGAGCACCTAGAGGATGTCGGACCGGATCTGGCAGACTGCCAGTTTGGATTCCGCAGGGGTAGGTCTGCCGTAGACGCGATTCAGCGGGTTAAGTCCTTGGCGCAGGACGCGAGCGCCCGGGGTGAGGTCGTGTTGGCGGTGTCTCTGGACATCGCCAACGCATTTAACTCCCTCCCCTGGAGCTGCATCAGGGAGGGGCTCCGATTCCACGGAGTTCCTCCGTACCTGCGCCGGGTCGTCGGGGACTACCTGTCTGGGCGTGCGGTGGAATACCCCGGTCGAGACCGGTGGTGTCGGCGGGAGATGTCGTGCGGCGTTCCTCAGGGGTCGGTACTAGGCCCACTCCTCTGGAACATCGGCTACGACTGGGTGCTGCGAGGAGCCACAGTGCCGGGTGTCGGCGTAGTCTGTTACGCGGACGACACCTTGGTCACTGCCCGAGGCAAAAGCCACAGGGATGCTTCCTTGCGCGCCACCGCCGGCGCGGCATTCGTAGTGGGCCGCATACGGCGATTGGGTTTGCGGGTGGCGCTCGAAAAGTCCGAGGCCGTGGTTTTCCATGGCCCGCGGAACGCGCCGCCCCGGGGTGCCCATATCGTCGTATCCGGAGTCCGCATCGACGTGAGGCCGTCGATGCGCTATCTGGGACTCGTCCTGGATAGCCGGTGGAACTTCGGCCCCCACTTCGAGTGCCTTGAGCCTCGGCTGCTGAGGGCGGCTGCGGCCCTGGGAAGGCTGCTGCCGAATCTCGGCGGACCTGAGACGTCGTGTCGGCGTCTCTACGCGGGAATCGTGAGGTCGATGGCCCTGTATGGTGCCCCTGTGTGGGCCGGCAGCGCCCTGAGTCGCAGCAATATCGCCCGCTTGACGCGAGTCCAGCGGGTGATGGCGATCAGGGTGGTACGGGGTTATCGCACGATCTCGGGTGAGGCATCTTGCGTGCTGGCGGGTACTATTCCCTGGGACCTGGAAGCGAGAGCCCTCGCGTCGCTCTACGAGTGGCGCGTGGAGGCGCTCCGGGCCAGGGGTCACCCGCCTGCACTGCAGGAACAGGAGGGGCACAGAGCTGAGCTGCGCCAACGGGCTACCGAAGCGTGGGAGTCCAGGCTGGCGCTTTCGAGCGCCGGACTCTGGACTATCGAGGCAATTCGTCCGGTCTTCCAGCAGTGGTTGGGTAGGCGACACGGTTTCCTGACCTACCGTCTGACGCAGGTGCTCTCGGGACATGGTTGTTTCGGGAGTTACCTGTTTCGGATCGGTCGGGAACCGACTGCCAGGTGCCACCACTGCGACGATTGCCTCGACGAGACGGCCCAGCACACGCTGGAGGTATGCCCGGCGTGGGATGCGGAGCGCAGCGCGCTCGGCTCTGTATTGGGTGCCGACATCTCGCTCCTGACCGTGGTTCGCGCTATGGTCGAGAGTGAGAGATCGTGGCAGGCGGTGCGATCCTTCTGCGAGGCCGTAATGCTCGCGAAGGAGGCGGCGGAGAGGGCGAGGGAAGATGATGCATCCTCCCTTCCGCTTCGTCGCCGTCGCACGGGACGCCGGAGGGCGGCTTTCGTTGCCGAAAGCCTCCCTCTCCCGCAGTCCCATGAGCCTTCGGTGGCGGGTTCGGGGGAATCCGCTTCCGGTCCAGGGCTCGAGATGGCGCGTGCGCTTCCTGCGCACCATCTCATGAGGGACGACTAGAGAGGGACCCCTCCCTCTCGGGACGTCGCCGGCGCTGCACAGAGCGCCGGCCAACGCTGTCGGGCCGCGAACGAATGCGCAAGCTCCTCGTGACCCGACTCCGTGCGTCCAGACGGAAGCCGCAGGTTTTTAGTCGGTAAGAGTCCGGCATAACCCGACCTCGGCCCCCGCTGGGGTAGGGTATCCATGAGGATTTTCCTGCGATAAAAAAAAAAAAAAGGTTCCGCGGACCCGGACCTGCTTGGTTGTCCAAGTGGGAGGGGAGGTGATACCCCTACGCGGCGCGTCTCCGGGTGGCGGATAGGAGGCCACTCTTCTCACTCTTCTTCATGAAGAGTGGTCCAGAGTGGTAGGGGCTTTTTCTATTAGAAAGGGCCCCCGCGGACCAAACACTGGGGAGGGGGGGAAATGGTTGGGGTGGGCTGCGTCTGTCCCGTATCGGGCGGCAGTCTGCTTCGTCGGTGCCCTGTGTCTGACCCATAGTGGGCGGCAGGGTGCCCTTTGGTGGTTGGGGCGGGCTGCGTCTGTCCCGTATCGGGCGGCAGTCTGCTTCGTCGGTGCCCTGTGTCTGACCCATAGTGGGCGGCAGGGTACCCTTTGGTGGTTGGGGCGGGCTGCGTCTGTCCCGTATCGGGCGGCAGTCTGCTTCGTCAAAACTACGGCGGAACGTTTTGGTCGGCGTGGGCTTTTGTCCGGACCATGGAGGTGTTGACTGCCGGGGCTTTTGTCCGGGTCAAGGGTGGTGGGCGCGGCGTGCACTTACACTGCCACCGCGCTGGCATTCAATTGCCACCATCACCAAACCGTAAACCGTCAAAGTGTCGTGGATCATGTCTCGCGGCTTTGACGGAACGGGGGTCTTGGCTTAACCGCCTGGACCGCGAGGAGTAAACCTCTCTAAAAATCCCTAAAGGGCCGTTATTGGGAGACGTGGTAACGGCCGCCCTCCGGGGTGGTAGCTGAGGCACAGCTACCTGCAAGCGCCAACCCAGGGGTTTTCCCGCCCCCCTGGCGTAATTGCGGTCACGGTTTTAGGCACAGGGGTCCCTGCCGCCGTGGAAACTTACTTACCCCATACTCGTGGGAACAATATGGAAAAAACCAAAAAAACCACCGACGTTAGGCCCGCGAAGGGCGGAGTTGACGAGGAGGAGGTGTCTGAGACAGACACAAACAACCTGGCGATATCGAACATGGACTCCGATTGCACGCGAACGGACAGTGGCAGTGAGGCGGCAGCAATGTCTGCGGATCTGTCGGAGGAGAGCTCGGAGGGGAGCGTGACCCGCCTTATACTGGCAAAGGGTAAAAAACGCCTCCGCCGCAACAGGACGACCAGCTCTAGTAGCGAGAAGGTCGCAAAGGGAGGAGGTGCCGCGAAAACTTCCGGCAAACCGGCGGAAAAGAGGGGCCGTGGTAGGCCAGCTACCACTGGCGAATATGTCGGGCTCGCCAAGGCCAAGCAAGCGCTTGTTGAAGCTCGGAGGGCGGAGGTGGAATTGGCGACCGATATGGAGCTGACTGATTCCGTCAGGAAGCTGGGGAGTGGGGTTTCTGCTGACACGGTCAAGGAGCGGGTCCAATCCAGTCTGGACCTCATCCTTGAGGTGGTGGCGAAGTCAAAGAATCTTAAGGGTACTTGCGTGAGTGCCCTTAAGAAAGCTACAGCCGTAATTGGGGAAGAAATGGCCTCCATGTATGACAGGAGCCAGTCCGAGGAAGTGGCAGCTCTTCGAGCCGAGAACGCTCGCCTCACGGCTGAGCACGCGGCGCAATTGGAGGCCTTGAGGGCAAATAACGCTCGCCTAAACGCGGAGGTAGAAACCCTCCGCACTGAAATGGCGACCTGGCGCGCCCAAATGGAGGAGGCTCGCGCCTCGTCACTGGTGGTGCCGACAAGCACCGGACCACGGCGAAAGACTCCAGAGGAGGATTTAAGGGCCGGAATCATCCGGGAGTGTAGCGCCATGATGCGCTCAATGTTGGAGAGCATCGGCGGCCGGCTTCTACCGGAGCAAAGACTGCGCCCGCCTCTAAAGGCGGATGCTCCAGCTCGGATGGAGACAGCTTCCTCGGCGCCCTCTGCACCGTCGGCGACGAAGAAGAAGAGGGCAAGGGGAAAGAAGGCGAAGGCGCCGCCCACTCAGGTGCTGGAACCTGTTCGTGACTCGCGCCCAAGCGCCCCCGCGGCCCAGCCAAATGACTGGGTTGAGGTGGTGCGCAAGGGCCTTAAGAAGAAGGCTACCAACGCCCCAGGGCCACGCCCTGCTCCGACGTCGGTACCGAAGAAGAAGGGGTCTGCGAGCACGAGCGCAGCCAAGGGGACTGCTCTGCGGCCACCAACGTCGTCAGCAGTCGTCCTGACGCTGGAGCCTGGGGCGGCCGAGCAGGGCATCACCTTTGAGAAGGTGCTGACCCAGGCCAGACAGGCCGTGAAACTGGAGGATTTGGGTATCAGCGGGTTGGCCTTTAGGCTAACAAAGACTGGTGCCCGAATGTTGGAGGTCCCCGGGAGGGACAGCGGAGAGAAGGCTGACCGCTTGGCCGAGGAGCTCCGACGAGCCCTCCCACCTAGTGTTCGCGTGGCGAGGCCGGTGAAGCGGATTGACGTCCTGGTCGCCGACCTGGACGACTCCGTGTCGCCCCGGGATGTGGCCGAGGCGTTGGCCAAGGCAGGGGGCTGCCCCGCTGAGCAAATCAAGGCCGGAGAAATCCGTTCCGGCCCTTACGGCAGCGGCCGTGTGTTGGTGCAGGTGCCGGTCGCAGCTGCAAAGGTCGTGGTCAGCCTGGGCAAAATTCTAGTTGGCTGGAGCTCTGCCCGGGTTCGACCACTGGAGGCGCGGCCCCTGAAGTGTTACCGATGCTGCGAAATCGGTCACACAGGGGCCCAATGCAAGTCGGCCGTTGATCGCAGCCAGCTCTGCTTCCGGTGCGGACTGCCAGGCCACAAGGCGGCCGAGTGCGCAGCAAATCCTTCCTGCCCTGTCTGTCTGGAGAGCGGCAAGCCCTCCGGACACTCTATGGGGGGAAGGAAATGCTCGCCACCCAGGCGAGGTAAGCGCCCCACTCCCTCGGCGCCGCCACAGGAAGCGATGACGACCGATTAGCAATGGCTACCTCTCATCGCTTCCTACAAGGGAATTTGAACCACTGCAGCGGGGCACAGGATCTCTTCGTGCAATCCATGCTGCAGTGGTCCATAGACGTTGCGATCGTCGCGGAGCCCTACTTTGTCCCAACATCGCAGTGCTGGGCCGGGGACTCACAGGGCACCGTGGCGATCACAGTGGCGGCAGACTCTCCTCACTCGTCTCTCTCAGTACAGGTGAGGGAGGAGGGTCTCGTCTCGGCGTCTTGGAGGGACCTGACCTTGGTGGGGATTTATTTTTCACCAAACAGGTCCCTCGTGGAATTCGAGGCGTTCCTGGATAGGGTTGGTGCGGCTGTTCGGCGGGCGTCCTCCGGGCGCGTCATCGTGCTCGGGGATTTTAACGCCAAGAGCGTGTCGTGGGGGTCCCCCGCGACCAACGACCGAGGTTTGGCTGTGGAGGACTGGGCTGCCACATGTGGCCTGGTGCTGCTGAACAGAGGCAGCACCAACACTTTCGAGGTGCAGCGGGGTGGGGCGACGATCGGGTCGATAATAGACCTATCGTTCGCCAGCCCAGGTGTAGCCCGGCGGGTGCAAGGGTGGCGTGTTCTGGCCGAGGTGGAGAACCTGTCGAACCATCGGTATATCCGATTCGACCTCTCCACCTCGTCCACAACCGAGACGCCGTTTCGGAGAGAGGGAGCTGGGGAACGAACTTTCCCTCGCTGGTCCCTGACGCGGCTCGATGAGGACGTGCTGAGGGAGGCCTCCGTCGTCTGGTCCTGGAACCTGCAGTCGGCAGAGCCAGCGGAGGTTGACGAGGAGGCGCTTAGGCTCCGGGGGGTCATGACGCAAATTTGCGACGCAGCCATGCCCCGAGCCAAGCGCGCACCTCCAAGGCGGGCGGTATATTGGTGGTCGCAGCAGATCGCCGAGTTGCGCGACGAGTGTTGCGCAGCGAGGCGTCGCTACACTAGATACCGGAGACGGCGGTTCCAGAGCGAGGAAACGGGGCAGCTTCTGCACGACCTCTACAAGGAGGCCAAGAAGAGCCTGCAGCTCGCGATTGCGCAGGCAAAGACCAGTGCTCGGCAGGAGATGTTGGACGAGCTCAATCGGGATCCGTGGGGCCGTCCATATCGCGCGGTGCGCAACAAGCTTCGCCAGCGAACGGCCCCGCTCACGGAGACCATGCAGCCTCAGCTGTTGGAGGGTGTGGTGACGGCGTTGTTTCCGGACGCGCCCGATATCGCTCCTCCAACAATGGTGGACCTCCCTTCGGAGAATGAGGCTGCACCGGAGATTGAGGCTCCTCCTCCACCTCCTTTGGAGTTGGCAGAACTGCGTCTGGCTCTGCGCAAGCTGAGGGCGAAACGCACCGCGCCGGGACCAGACGGTGTTCCAGGTCGGGTCTTGGCGGTGGCGCTGGGCGAGTTGGGGGCCCACTTCACCGGGCTCCTCGACAGATGCCTAGCGTCGGGTCGATTCCCGACCTGTTGGAAGGAGGGGAAATTGGTTCTTCTGAAGAAGGAGGGGCGTTTAGGGGATTCACCGTCCTCCTTTCGTCCCATCGTGCTGCTGGATGATGCGGGCAAGTTCTACGAGAACCTCGTGGCGGCCCGCATCATCCAGCACTTGCGCACCGTAGGCCCCGACCTGTCGGACAGCCAGTTCGGCTTCCGATTGGGCCGCTCAACGATTGACGCTGTTGCTCGTTTGAGGGGTCTCTCGGACGAGACGGTTGCGTCGGGCGGCGTGTTGTTGGCAGTGTCGTTAGATGTTGCCAACGCATTCAACACCATGCCCTTCGGCTGTATTGAGGAGGCACTGCGGTATCACCGCGTGCCTCTTTACCTACAGAGGACGGTCGAGGACTACCTGCGAAACAGGGTGGTTCTGTACAAGGGACAGGACGGCAGAGTCCATCGCCGCGGCATTCGTTGCGGTGTTCCACAGGGATCCGTTTTGGGTCCTCTTCTGTGGAACATCGGATACGACTGGGCTCTGCGGGGTGACCTTCGCCCTGGCCTCGGTGTCGTCTGCTATGCAGACGACACTCTGGTCACGGCTCGAGGTTGGAATTTGGCGAGGGCGGCGTCTCTTGCTGAAGAGGGAGTGCGGCAAGTCGTTGGGCGCATTGAGATGTTGGGCCTAAAGGTTGCCCTCGACAAAACCGAGGTTCTTTGTTTTCACGGTCCTCGGCGGGGGCCTCCTGCAGGTGCCAACATCTCAATAAATGGGGTGAGCATCGGGTTGAAGCCCCAGATGAAATATCTGGGACTTTTACTCGACGGCAGATGGGACTTCCGGAAGCACTTTCGGCGATTGGCGCCAAGGCTGATCGGGACCGCATCTGCTCTCGGAAGGCTCTTGCCGAATGTCGGTGGACCCGATCTGGCCTGCCGTCAGCTTTATGCCGGCGTGGTCAAGTCGATGGCGCTCTATGGGGCACCCATATGGGTCGGCGCTCTAACTCGCCATAATAGAGCGCTGCTGCAGTCAACGCAGCGCGTTCTCGCGGTAAGAGCAATCCGAGGATACCGTACGGTGTCCCATGGAGCTGCGTGCGTGCTTGCGGGTATGCCACCCTGGGACCTCGATGCCGAGGTTCTGGCGGAGGTGTACGAGCGGCGCGCGGAGGCGCGTGCATATGGAGGGGAGCCAAGCTCCGAACTGGTCGAGCGTTGGAGGAGGGCCGCCCAACGGACCTTGCTGCGAAGGTGGAGGGAGAGGCTCGAGGAGCCCGGCGCGGGCCTGCGCACAATTGAGGCTGTTCGCCCAGTCCTTAAGGAGTGGGTGAACAGACGACACGGGGCGCTCACCTACAGGTTGGTGCAGGTACTGTCGGGACATGGAAGTTTCGGCAGATACTTGTGCCATGTAGCACGGAGGGAGCCGGTGGCGGTGTGTCTTCACTGCTCAAGCGGCTGTGAAGACACAGCTCAGCACACGCTGGAGGAGTGCCGGGCGTGGGCCCGCGAACGGGCGACGCTCGTGGCTGTTGTTGGGAGTGACCTCACCTTGCCAGCCGTGGTAAGGGCCATGGTTGGTGATGAGAGGTCGTGGGAAGCCGTGGTCTCTTTCTGTGAGGAAGTAATGACCCAGAAAGAGGCCTCGGAAAGGTCAAGAGAGGATGATCCTCTCTCGGATCCTATCCGGAGGAGGAGGGCCGGTCGGAGAAGGAGGGCATTCGCCAACCTGGCCTAAGTGAAACCCCTAGGCGGCGGAAACGGGGAGCTTTCCGTCGTCTTCTGCCAAGGGGCTCCGCTGAACGAAGCTGCGGCGTGCCACGTTTTCCTGGCATGCCGCAGATGATGGAGGAGCTGCGCTTGCGGCGGCATCGGCGTGTTCGCGGACGGTTCCGAGAGGAAACCCGCGTTCCGTCAATTTGGTGCTCGAAGGAAAACCCAGGGGTTTTAGCCGGTAAGAGTCCGGCATAACCTGGTCGCCTCCCCGGACGGCCGGGTATCCATGAGGATTTCCCCTGGTCAAAAAAAAAAAAAAAAAAAAAAAAAAGGTTCCGCGGACCTGCTTGGTTGTCCAAGTGGGAGGGGAGGTGATACCCCTACGCGGCGCGTCTCCGGGTGGCGGATAGGAGGCCACTCTTCTCACTCTTCTTTTAGAAGAGTGGTCCAGAGTGGTAGGGGCTTTTTCTATTAGAAAAGGCCCCCGCGGACCAAACACTGGGGAGGGGGGAAAGGTTGGGGTGGGCTGCGTCTGTCCCGTATCGGGCGGCAGTCTGCTTCGTCGGTGCCCTGTGTCTGACCCATAGTGGGCGGCAGGGTACTCTTTGTTGGTTGGGGCGCACTGCGTCTGTCCCGTATCGGGCGGCAGTCGTGCCTCGTCGGTGCCCTGTGTCTGACCCATAGTGGGCGGCAGGGCACCCTTTGTTGGTTGGGGCGCACTGCGTCTGTCCCCAATGGGGCGGCAGTTGCGCTTCGTCGATACCCTGGACCTAATGGTTCTGGGATTGTCGGAACGCAGTGCATATCTTTGTTCTGCGGCCTTGGAAGTTTTTGGTCGGCGTGGGCTTTTGTCCGGACCTTGGAGGTGTTGACCGCTGGGGCTTTTGTCCGGGTCAAGGGTAGTGGGCGCGGCGTGCACTTACACTGCCACCGCGCTGGCATTTAATTGCCACCATCACCAAAACCGTAAACCGTCAAAGTGTCGTGGATCATGTCTCGCGGCTTTGACGGAACGGGGGTCTTGGCTTAATCGCCTGGACCGCGAGGAGACAACCTCTTCAAAAATCTCTTAAAGGACCGTCGTTGGGATACGTGGCGACGGTCGCCTCTTGAGGTGGCAGACTAGGTCAAGTCTGCCCGCAAGCGACCAACCCAGGATACCGCCCGACCTCCTGGTGTAATAGGGTTACCGCGGCAGTGGGGTCCCTGCCGTGCTTGTGGACTATTTAATTACCCCATACTCGTGGGATCAATATGCAGAATTCTAACAAATCCCAAAAAGACGTAGTGCCCGAGAAGGGCGGAGATGTCGTTAGGTCCGAGAAGGACGGAGTTGAGAGTAGGTCCAAGAAGGACGGAGTTGAGAATAGGTCCGAGATGGATGGAGTTTTAGTGTCCGAAAAGGACCGCATAATCTGGTCTTCTAAAGACTTTTCCGACGAGGCAGTCACTGACTCCTCTGGAAGTGACGTAGGACTCTCCGATGCAAGGTCTTTCTTTATGAAAGCCTCACTGGGGAAACGATCCCGTCGGCGAGAGTCCGGAGACTCGGGCTCCCAGACGGAAGGACGGCCGGTCAGAAAGGCGCCAACTGCGAAGAGGGGACGTGGGCGCCCCCCAACGACTGGTGAGTATGTTGGCTTGGCAGCCGCTAAAAAGCAGCTTGCTGAAGCAAAACGCGCGGAATTGCAGCTTCAAATTGAAGAAGAAATTGTGGCTAAGGCTGCAAAGTCCCGGGATACGCGGACAACACTGCATGCCCTCAAGGCTACTGGCAAGACTGGTGAAGAGGAGCTACCGGCATCCAAGTTATTAAAGATGGCGGAAAAGGAAGCTGACCTTATTGTAGAGGTTGCTTGCAAGTCCTCTAACCTTAAAGGGACTTACCAAAAGGCACTTAAACAGGCGGCCTCCTCCCTTAAAGAAATTGTTTCGGTAGCTATAAGTCGCTCTGTTACTGAAGAGACGGAGAGGTTAGAAGCGACCATAGACCACCAACAACGGCAATTAGAAGCCCAAGCGGCAGAGCTTGAAAAGCTGAAATCTGAAATGTTGGAGCTCCGAAAAATGCTTTCGGACAAATCGCGTCAGGACAAAACGCTTAAGGTTCCAGAAGTAGAAATAGAATCTTCGACGGTTCATGTTTCAGCAGGGAATATAACTGAGCCCGCCACCCAACATCCGGCGCCGTCCTCTATGCTTGACAATTTTATGCATAGAGTGATGATCGAGGTGGGCACTATGCTTAATGCTAGGCTCGACGGACTCGAAAACAGGCTCCTGCCTGAGGTACGGCTGCGTCCGCCGCTAGCAGCAGACAAGAAACAGAAGTCTGCCCCATCTTTGGCCATGACCAAAAAGGGTAAGGCTAAGAACTCCTCTCCAAATAACACCGCAGTACCATCCACCTCCACTCAAGTGCCAGAGGAGGATCTTATGCTTCCGACGACCACCCAGGCCAATGAAGGTTGGTCCGTGATCGTCAAGAAAGGCAGAAGAAGACAAGAGGTGAAAGCCCAAGATTCTGCCCCGAAGGCAAAAACCAAACAGCCTGTTGCCAATACATCAAAATCAATTGATCCAAAGGTAACCCAAAAAATGTCTCGCAAGCCGAAATTGGTGGCACCAAAAGCGGCTGCGGTGGTCATCACTATCACCCCTGAGGCGGCCGCAAAAGGCGAAACCTACTGCACGTTACTAGAGCGCGCTCGTAGGACAATTGACACGAGCCAGCTTGGCATAACTGCCATCAAATGTCGGCAGACTGCTACGGGAGCCAGGATGTTTGAGATTCCTGGCCCTCAAAACAATGAAAAGGCTGACCTTTTCGCGACAAAGTTAAGAGAGGCCATTTCAGACGTTGCGACGATCGCTAGGCCCGTCAAGAGCGCTGAGTTGAAGATTTCCGGCTTAGATGACTCCATCACCAAGTCGGAATTGACAAGCACCCTGGCAACTAAGGGTGGATGTTCGGAGGATATGATCAAGGTCGGAAACATTCGTCCTGGCCCTGGAGGTGCTGGATCGTGCCTCGTTAAGTGTCCAGTCACAGCCGCCAAGGCTGTGATACAGGGTGGCCGTCTCCTAATAGGTTGGAGCTCAGCTCAGATCCAGATGTTAGAGGCCCGACCAATGCGCTGTTTTAAGTGCCTTGGGACCGGACATATGCGCCCATGTTGCCCGTCCCCTGTTATCAGGGAGCATTTGTGCTTCCGCTGTGGATGTGAGGGGCACAACTCAACGAGCTGCAAAGCTACACCAAAATGTGCAGTGTGCACAGAGGCCAAAAAACCGGCCGGACACGTAATGGGTGGAAGAAATTGTAATCCCCCGCCCAAAAAAGGCAGAGCCCAGGTGCCGACCCCACCTGTTGCGTCTACCGCACGCACAAGTGCGACAGTTGATGCTGAAATGTCTGATTAATGGCTCTCAGCATCAACAAAAACGCGCGTGTGCTTCAGGCCAATCTGAACCACTGTGCTAGGTCCCAAGACCTGTTTGTTCAGGTCATGGCAGAATGGTCCATTGACATTGGCGTCGCCTCTGAGCCGCTCATGGTCCATGACAGGCCAAACTGGCTAGGAGATCGTGACGGCCTCGTGGCCATTGTCTCCCAGTCATACGCGGACTCCCCACCTCTTTTCCTTAAAGAGAAGGGCCCAGGCTACGTAGTGGCTGCATGGGAGGAATACGTCATTGTTGGGATATACTTCTCATCTACCCGTCCGCTGGCAGAGTTCGAAAATTTCCTCGCACTTCTGCTGGCGGTGGTGTCACGTCAACAGCCCAATAACATCTTGGTGCTCGGTGACTTCAACGCGAAGTCTACCATGTGGGGAAACCCAACAACTGACAACAAAGGCAGAGCAGTTGAGTCATGGGCGGCTGCTAGCGGACTGTCTCTTCTTAACAGGGGAACAGTCCATACATGCGTTCGAAGGCAGGGAGGGTCGATAGTGGACCTTACGTTCGCTTCCCCTGCCCTCGCAACGCATATCAAAGGGTGGCACGTCATCACTCAAACGGAAAGCCTGTCGGACCATCGGTTCATAAGGTTCGAGGTAGATGCCCAACGTTCTCAGAGGTCAAGAACACCTGGATCACACTTCCCTCGCTGGGCACTTACTCGCCTGGACAAGGGAATAGCAGCTGAGGCAGCCATTGTTCAAGAATGGTTCTCTGTCACTGCCACTGGCCATGACATCGACACCTCTGCGGTGCGTTTGCGCGACTCCTGTACGGAGATTTGCAATGCGTCTATGCCTCGTGCTCGTGCACCACCAAAACGGAAGACCGTGTATTGGTGGACGGAGGAAATTGCAGATCTCCGTACAGCATGTACAACTGCCCGGAGAGCATTTGCGAGGAGTCGGAGACGTCGTCGCCGTGACCTTGCTGCTGAGGATCGTCTATACGAGGTTTATCGGCAGGCCAAGCGATCCCTTCAGGCAGCTATTAGTAGTGCCAAAGACCGCTGTCGTGCAGAAATGCTGCAAACACTCGATAACGACCCCTGGGGTAGACCGTATAGAGCTGCACGCAATAAATTGCGTTCGATTGGTCCCCCATTGACCTCAACATTGGAACCTAATCTGCTGGACAGGATAGTTCATAACTTGTTCCCAGGCAGATTAGAGTTCACCCCACCAAACATGACTTGCCACTCAGTGGTCAACACGGATCAGACCCCAATTCCACCAGTCACCGAAGACGAAATGAATGAGGCCTTTCAATCCCTGCGTCTAAAGAGGACTGCTCCTGGACCTGACGGGATCCCTGCGCGTGTCCTGGATATCGCGGTGGTACAGCTCGGCTCTCGATTTCGGGAACTCTTCGACGCGTGTTTTACAGCCGGAAAGTTCCCGAAAATCTGGAAGGATGGTCAGCTTTGTTTGCTGAGAAAAGAAGGACGTCCCGCAGACTCTCCTGGTGCATACCGCCCGATAATTCTGTTGGGTGAAGACGCCAAGACGTTTGAGCGCGTTGTGGCAGAGCGCCTTGTTGATCACTTGTCCTCGGCTGGACCGGATCTTTCCGAATTCCAGTTCGGTTTCAGGGCGGGTCGGTCAACAATAGACGCACTATCAAGACTGAGGACTATCGTCGAGGAAGCAATTGGCAGGTCAGAATGGGTGTTGGCTGTATCTTTTGATATAGCCAATGCCTTTAACACCATTCCACACGCAACTATACTGGAGGCACTTCGTTATCATAGAGTGCCCCAGTACCTCCAGCGTCTCCTGGCTGACTACTTAGAGAATCGCGAGGTCCTCTACATTGGCCGTGACGGGAGTATTCGCTCCCACAGGGTGGAGTCTGGTGTTCCACAGGGGTCGGTCCTAGGTCCTCTCCTGTGGAACATCGGGTTTGATTGGGTTTTGCGCGGTGCTCTTCTCCCCGGGATGAACATCACCTGCTATGCAGATGACACTTTGCTTACAGCCCGAGGGAAGACATATCAGGAGGCAGCCCAGCTTGCCTGCGTTGGTGGGAAACTTATTGCAGAGCGCATAATGCATCTCGGACTAAAGGTGGCACTTGACAAAACCGTGGCTATTGCATTCCACGGTCCAAGAAAACGCACACCAACAGATGCGCACGTGACGGTCAACGGTATCAGAATCGAAGTGAAAACGGAGATGAAATACCTTGGCCTCATACTAGACAGTCGGTTGAGTTTTGGTGAACATCTAAAACAGCTAGCGCCAAGACTTCTTCGCGCGGCAGACTCTTTAAGCTGGTTGCTACCAAACCTCGGTGGACCCAGTGCCCTATGTCGACGACTATATGCAGGCATCATAAAAAGCATGGCACTGTATGGTGCTCCTATTTGGGCTAATTGTCTCAACAGGACTAACATCGTCCACCTGCAGAGACCACAAAGGGCTATTGCTCAGAGAGTGGCTCGTTGCTACGGCACCGTGGCTCGCTCAGTGGCATGTGCACTCGCAGGAATCCCGCCCTGGAATCTTGAGGCGGAGGTCTTAGCTGCAGTGTATCATTGGAAGGCACAGCAGCGCGCCCACGGGGACAATCCTGCCCCTGAGGAAATAAGCGCAGTCAGACGAGAGGCAGAAACTGAGTTGTTGCGCCTCTGGAAGCTTGAGCTTTCCTCCTCTGCTTCAGGAAGACGAACTCTGGAAGCCCTGGCCCCTATCTTTGATGTGTGGCTTAGAAGACGTCACGGCTTCCTCACATTCCGTCTGGTGCAAATCCTTACTGGACATGGCTGTTTTGGCCATTATCTGCACCGGATCGGAAGGGAAGAAACGACAATGTGCCATGAGTGCGGTGCAGTAGATGACACGGCACAGCACACTCTCAAAGAGTGCAGTGCTTGGGAGGAGCAGCGCCACACTCTGAGCACAGTGATCGGATTAGACCTCTCTCTGCCTAAAGTGGTCGAGGCCATGGTGGGCAGCGAGACAGCTTGGGAAGCGGTAGCCTCTTTTGCGGAGGACGTCATGTTCCGCAAAGAGGTGGCGGAACGAGAGCGAGAAGAAAGTTCTTCTGCTGTAACGCTTCGCCGACGTCGCAGGGGCCGAAGGAAGAGGTTGCAAGACCGACTCCATCCCCCAAGTGGTGGCGCGCGGGTGCTAGGAAATGGGTCTCCTCCACCCGCATTGCACGCGCCGCCATTGCAGACGGACGGGAATGTCCCCGCACTCCGCTGCATTCCTGTGAATGCTCCATTGCACACCAGGGGCACACAGCCGGGCTTGCTATGGCGGGCAGTCACTGACGAGGTCGCGGTCGTATCTTTAAGGCTTCCCGTAACCCCGTCACAAAACCAACCCTCCCACATTGCTCAGTCAACGTTGTCTGAATCAGACGACCCTGACTGGACCGGGGATGGTGGTGGTTTTGAAAGTGACTAAGGGGAATACCGTTGGTTTTAGTGGGTAGTAGAAATCCTGTGGTCTGAGTCCCACACACCCCCCCAGTCGCCCAGATGGGGGACCGTGCGTAAAAGCATTTCCAACGTAAAAAAAAAAAAAAAAAAAAAAAGGTTAGGTTAGGTTAGGTTAGGTTCCCCCCCGATGGTTGCCCGCCTTGTCGTGGCGGGGGGGCTTAGTAACCGTGGACTGGTCACCCACGGTGAACTAAGAGGCAACCAGGGCCGGCCTGTTGGGGCCGCCGGCTGGCCCGAGGAGGGCGCTCCCAGTGGGCTGAGGAAGCCCGCTGAGGACGCGCTTGGAGGTGGGACCGCAGAAGAAGAGGAGTGCCGGTATCACGGTGCGCCGTTCTCCCTATCTTCTGCGGCCGTGGAGGGATCGCAGGGGGAGAGGCGTGTTGGTATCACGGTGCGCCACTCTCCCTACCCCCTGCGAACCGGCGGGGCCGTTCCGTGGAAGCGGCACTGGTGGGGCCGCAGAGGAAGAGGCATGTCGGTATTGCGGTGCGCCGCTTGCCCTATCCTCTGCGGCCGAAGTGTGGTCGGTGGCAGAACCACAGACCCGATCTGCCACCGGGTACCAGTTATATGGTACCCATGGCCTCCTAGTAGCAGACTTAGGGGGAGTCTGCTACAGTACTGGTGGAGGCCGAGGAGGGAGGCGCACCTTAACATCTGGTGCGCCCATCGTGGAGGGCCTTCGGGCTGTGGCGATGGAGCCGCTTGTGGGCGGCTGCCGCCGGCGGGGTCGCGGATGTGTGCGAGAGCGTTCCCGTGGCCCCGTCACAGGGCGGCGAGGAGGAAGATGGGGGGGTTTTTAGTGGGTATACCGTGGGTCTCATTAGCCTATACGGGAGTCCCACATAACCACTCGGGTGCCCCCTGCGCCCGGGTGGTATGCGTAATGCATTTTCCCCCCCGAAAAAAAAAAAAAAAAAAAAAAAAAAAAAAAAAAAAAAAAAAAAGGTTAGGTTAGGTTAGGTTCCCCCCCGAATTGGAATGTGCCTTGTCGTGGCGGGGGGGCTCAGTAACCCGTTGCAATCCAGCAACGGGCGAAGCCAAAACATTCCTCTGGTTGGGGTGCGCTGCGTCTGTCCCGTATCGGGCGGCAGTCGTGCTTCGTCGGTGCCCTGTGTCTGACCCATAGTGGGCGGCAGGGTGCCCTCTGGTTGTTGGGGTGGGCTGCGTCTGTCCCGTATCGGGTGGCAGTCTGCTTCGTCGATGCCCTGTGTCTGACCCATAGTGGGCGGCAGGGTATCCTTCGGTGGTTGGGGTGCGACTTATCTGTCCCCAATGGGATGGCAGTCGTGCTTCGTCGGTGCCCTGTGTCTGACCCATAGTGGGCGGCAGGGTGCCCTTTGGTGGTTGGGGTGGGCTGCGTCTGTCCCGTATCGGGCGGCAGTCGCACCTCTTTGGTGCCCTGTGTCTGACCCATAGTGGGCGGCAGGGTACCCTTTTTGGTGGTTTTTTTTTTTTTTTTTTTTTTTTTTTTTTTTTTTTTTTTTTTTTTTCTCTCTTAAACCTCCGGCATATATGGCCGCAGTCCTTTTTAAACAGGTTGTATCTTATAAAGGCATTTTGAAATTTTATTGATCTTCTATACTTGATATACGTAAACATAAATAATACAGTGATGATATAAGTACACACATAAATTTGCTCTGAATATTCGTTTGATGACCACTTAATTACATTTTATCTTATCCATTTCTTGCTTCCCATGACTATTGCTATAATTATCCAGTTTAAAATTAAATTTCATTCTTCGTTATCGTATGTTGAGCCAAAATATACTTACCATATTTTACTAACATACTTTCTTTGACTATTTATTTCTATTTATTACTGTATTTGTTACTTTCTTACAATAGTTTAGAAAAGCATCTCTCTTACTTCCATGTATTAGGCTTGGGATATTTTCTATAGTTATTTCAGAGCCTATATTAATTTCTAGTTCTATCCTTAGGCGTTCGTGAATTGGGCATTCGGTTAGGATGTGCATGACCGTTTCGTGTTTCTCAGGCTCACAGGCGCAGGATGGGCTCTCTTTGCACTTGAAACGGTGCAGGTATTCCGAGAACCCACCATGCCCTGTTATAATTTGTGTGGTCAGGCGATCGATCGGCATCTTCCTTACGATTCTGTATGCGGCAATTGCATCAGGAAAGAAAAGTTTGGTATTGCCTGCGGTTGTGCCATTTATGTATCGCTTATTCCATTCGTCAAGCGATTGCATACGAATGCATCGCTTGACGAATGAAATGGGGCATTTGTCATAGGCAGGTCTTTTTTTGTTATATTTGGCCGCTTCCTTCGCTAGCTGGTCCGCGCGTTCGTTTCCTGCTAAACCTACATGAGCCTTTATCCAATAGAAAACCACAGATTTATCCATCTCAGATAAAGTCTGCAGGATTTTCCGCGTTTTAATCGCTAGTTGGTGATGGCAGTCCAAGGACACGACGGATTGGAGTGCGGCCATTGAATCGCTGTATATGGCGATGTCGACCTCTTTACGCTTAATGGCCTGTTCACTGGCCTCGCACAGAGCCAGAAGCTCCGCCTGGTAGACGGTGCAATAGGATGGCAGATTAAGTTTGACGGACCTGACTTCGGCCTCGCTATTCCAAAAGGATAGCGCAGCACCGACATGTCCGTCAATCTTACTGCCATCCGTGAAGATTCTTACGTCGTAGTTGCTGTTTCTGTCCAGCTGTTCCTGGTCTACCAGGTTTAGGAACTTAAGGCTCACATGCTTTGATGGATGCAAGTCATCGGCAAATGGGGCCCTTCTCTCAACCTCTCGGTCACCAAGCTCAGATTGGTTTTTCCCCTTCTTTGCCTCATACAGCTTGGCTGTTTCCCGGACGCGTATGTCCAAGGGTAAAATTCCGGTGAGCAGCAGAACTGAATTTAAAGACGCCGTTCGGTACGCCTTACTAATCTTCTGCAGGAACCCACGCTGCATTGCATTCAGCTTGTCCTTTATGCATACCTTTTTTGTAGCTGGCGCCCAGACGCTAGCTGCATACAGGATTATGGGCTCAATAGTGGCTGTATATATCATCCGAACAATGTCCGGATGAAGGCCCCAGCTTATTTTGGCAGCTCTGGCCAGTTGCTTGTATGCAGCTATCGTCTTTTTGCAGAGGTTTTGGACGTGGGTGTTGAAAGTCAGTTTGTGGTCAAAGGTGACTCCGAGCAGCTTTATTTCTTTTGTGACCGCGATGACGACTCCCCCCATGCGCAGGCGAGGGATGTCAAACTTATTTTTGCGCGTTATTAGCATCGAATAAGTTTTATGCGGAGCAAATCTAAGTTTGTTGGTGACACCCCACGCCCGAACATACTCAAGAGTCTTGTTTGCCTGTAGTTCTATTTCCAGGGCGGTGTCACCAGTAAAGAGGAGGACGATGTCGTCGGCAAAAGCTTGGGCATAGTCATTTCGTTGCTCAAGTCCTTTTAGTAGGGAGTCTAGAAGAAGGTTCCAGAGGATGGGACCCCCAATAGATCCCTGGACACAGCCCATGTTTGTAGCCCTCGTGGTTTCTTCGCCGCCATACCGCACTCTCACGCTCCTGTCATTTAGATAGCTGCCAATAACCCTTCTCAAATTCCCAGGGCACTTTTCCTCAGCCAGCCGGATCCTAATCATTGGCCACCAAGCACTATCAAAGGCCCCCTCTATGTCCAATGAAACCATCAAAGTCATTTTTTTATGGTCTAAATTTGATCTTATATATGTCATAAGATCATAGAGGGAGTCTTCGGTGCTACGCTGGGGCATGAATCCGTACTGGCGAGTACTGATTTTGGGAACTAGGTGATATTTGAGTCGGGTTACTAGCAGCTTTTCAAGGATTTTTCCGAGTATCGGTAACAGGCCTATGGGGCGGTAAGATTTCGGGTTACTGTAATCGCTCTTACCCGCCTTCCTGAGAACCACCACAGTTGCCTCCTTCCACACTTTCGGAAAATAGTGAAGGGCTAAGCACCTATTCATTATAGCCAGAAATAGATCGGGGTTGCTGTTTATGGCTTCAACGCAGATATCCGACGTAAAGCCATCCGCGCCAGGGGCTTTTTTAGGGTTCAGGGTTTTCATTACCCATTCAAGCTCCGTTTTTGTGAACGGTGGTTCAGTACAATCTTCCCCATCTCCAGCGGCGTCTAGCTCATCTGCCCTTCTCCTTATGTCCGCGTGTTCCCGGGCATCGTCATCCCCCGTATCCCTCGGGTAGAACGTCTCCGCAAGTAGCTTGACTGAGTCTTTCGCATTAAGTGTTACGCCGTTCTGCTCGAGTGGAAGATCCTCCTCACGCTTTTTCGTTCTCCCGATGACCCTGTATACACTGTCCCAGACGCTCTCTCTGTCCTGCCTACTACAAAAATCCCTCCAGCTCTCGATTTGCGCTATCCTAGCTTGTTCTTCATATGCTCTTTTCAGCTGAAGGTACTCCTCTACTACTCTGGCACGTCGACAGGGTGCAGCGCGACCGATTCGGTTTTTGTGAGTGGCGACCTGTTTTTTGAGTTGTGAGAGATGTTCCGACCACCATGGCACCGAAGGCACAACATTGTTCCTCCTTCTGGGAATCGCATATGCACAAGCATTTTCTATGTTATTAGTATACAGGACCACGATTTGTTCAAGTTGAACGGCTTCGGTGATATTATTTACCACTTCCGCCGTTAGTTTATTCTGATGGTGCAATTGGCCTAGTTTCGCATGAAATTTTGGCCAATCTGCTTTTTTAGTATGAAATATTCTCGTGGTCCTGTTTATACTATGCGCCTTTGTTTTTTGCAATCCCAGGGTAAACGAGATGCCATTGTGGTCGGAACTTGTTAGTTTCTCATCCACTGTCCAGTTCACCACCCGATCCAGCAGCTCGGTCGAGCACGCTGATACATCCACGTTGCTGGTATAGCGTATCCCGCCTCTTACCGTATCGAACGTTGGCTTGTTACCGACATTAAGCACCTCCAGCTCCAACTCGTTCAGCGCTCCGAACATTTCTTCGCCCCTTTTATCTGTTTTTGCACCCCCCCACCAAGTGTTTTTAGCGTTCGCGTCGCCACCGATTATGAGCCTCTTTGTTCCCAGAACCTCCCCAATTTTCCTTAGATGTTTCAGATATGAGTCCATGGGTTGATCGGGCTCAAAGTAGAAGGACACCAAAGTTACTCCGCGGCCACCGATATGGGCACCTACCACAGCGATGTTGGGTGTGGTCAGCTGTGGGTATTGAGTGATTTCAATATTAGGGTCAAAGACGGCGATTGCCGCCTTGACTGTACCCATACCGGTAGCCTGGAACACTCGTGTGCCTCGGTAGCCCCTCATATTCCCAACCCGACCCACATATGGCTCCTGGATGAGTGCTAAGGAGGATCTGTTTTTCCCGGCTTCAATGATTAACTCATCGGTGGCGAGCTTTTTCCTTTGTAGATTTGCTTGGAGGATTCGGAGGGGTGTATTATTAACCAAGGTGCCCTTAGCAGTATGCCACAGAGGAGCGCGCCAGTGTGTCCCATCTCTTACGAACCGGGCATTCCTGGCTAAAGGCGTTATGCTCCTTGTGGTCATACTTTGCTGTTGTGCAGTTCCTGCATGATGCCGGCGCGCCCGCAAGCCATTCTGCACACTCGGACCTGAGATGAGGGCCACCGCAGTGGCTACACAAGTCCTCCGTGCTCTTGCAGAACCTTTTACCATGCCCATAGCCCAGGCACCGAGTGCACTGAACTAAGGGCGATTGGTCGTCCACCCTAATCCTTTGGAGGTCCACATGCAAGATCCCGGCTTCGGTCGCTCTCCTCCAGATCACAGGCGATGTGGCCAGAATTATATGCCCAGTCAATGGATTCCTGGCTCTGCGTCTGTACTTGATGATCATGCGCTCATCGGCAGGGTCAATGCCACGGAACAGCTCTTTATTCTGATTTTTAAGTGCCTTCAGTATGGCGGAGTCATCGTGTATTAGCAAGACGTCTTTTAGGATCAGGAGTGGGTCCTTGTTTTTTATGTCCTCGCATGTAAGTTGCTTTCCCGATTTTGCCAGTCTATCTTTAATTTTATTCCTCTCTTCCTCCGTTCTACAACTTACGATGATTTTCCTGTCCTTGGCTTTCCTTACACGCTCAACTTGGACCCATCCTTCCTTTGCGTCAACCGCTTCTCGGACTTTGTTGAGCACGTTTTCTCCTGTCTCAGTTTCATCCTCTGACGCGATGACAACTGAGTGTAAGGCTGTTCTTACATTCTGTGCGCTTTTGCGATTTTGTACCGCGCTGGAGTAGGATGCTCGGTTTGTGTTTTCGGTCATTTCCTTGTGTTTGTTTAACTCTTCCATCAGCTCCGCCATCCTTGTGTTGTTTGTCTCTATGTATTTATTTGTTTCTCGGAGCTGATTTAAAAGGACTGCGTTCAAACAGGCGGTGTTATCCCCAAGAGTTTCTGTTTGAATCTTTCTACTTTTTCCCTCTTCGTCTTCTGCATTCTTCGTTTTATCCTTCATTTTAGGTTCCGGTTCTTTGACAGTTTTATTCCCTTTTTCTTTTAAAGCCAACTCAGACTCTTTAACAATCGCGTAGAGACGATCGATTGCTTCTGTGATGCCAGTTTTAAGGTCGCTTTTTAAATTTCTGGACAACTGTAAATATTTTTTGGCCCTACTAAAGCAAACTCTCGCCTCGGATGTCCGATCCTTATAAGTTTGCTCAGGCACTGCTTGTGTTGGTCTGGATGTTAGCGGGGAAGTGTTTTGGTCAATTCCTACTGCCTCTAGCGCTTCCACACTGCGCCTTACTTTTGACGGTATCGTTATTGTTTTCGGGGGGGATGGGTGTGTTTCAACGTCGTTAATAATTTGTTTTGGCGTATGAAACATTTTGGAGGTTTGTGTCAAAGAATATTATAAATTGGAAGGTTTGTATAAGTTTTAGAAATATATAAAGTTGGTGTATAAGAAAATTCAAAATTTTGAGTCAAGAAAGCTGTATGTGGGCTCTCAGTCACAGAAATATTAAAAAGAAATATAATTAACTTAAATTGTTAATGTCCTATCGTGGATAAACGATATTCCGTAGTTAAAAAGTAATAAAACAAAAATAAAAATTTTTTAAAATATAGATGGCGCTACTGGTAGATAAAATCGCACATACACTTTTGTCAATGAATGTGCTCTCCCTTACCTCGAGACTAAAGGGGGGGAGGGCGGGATTCGTTCAAATTTTCCAAGTTTTCGTCGTCCGATCGGGGCGGTTGACGTCTCAATCGATGCGGACGGTCAAAAGGAAGCTATTTAAACTATAAAAAGTGAAGGTTCAATGAAAAATTTCGAAAATATTTAAGAAAAACACTGATTTTAAAACGAATTAGCTAAGTATTGCAATTTTCCAACACCTATTTCCCGCAGAGTGGTCCTTAGCGTCTCAAAAGACGCGCAGGAACACGGCGCAGATGATGGTATATGAAACTTGAAGAAAACTTACAATACAGAGCGTTTTATGAAATTTTGAAAATACAACTACCAAAAATTTACTATTTTTATATGAAAAACAATTGAAAATTGAATTTTCCGTCAGCAAAGATGTACCAAAAGGTGTTATTTAACGACCTCGGATCAACAAAAACCTAAAAAACAACGGAGATTAATTAATACCTATTACAACCGGTCAAAACGGTATTGTGTCTATTAAATTACTATAAAATTTGAGGTTTTCCGGGATTTTCTCGAAATTCCAGAAAGAAAAATTCACCCGAACCTTAAAAACAGGTGGGCGTCAACAAGACAAAAATTACTGTGAAAAAATCGTGAAAATCGGCCAGCGAAAACCCAGTGAAATATGCGATTTTGTGTGATTTTTTACTGCAAAAACTTGAGCTTAAGTGGATTTTTGATGGGCGCGGTGGGCGGGGGTGTGGCCCTCGTTTTATTGAAATTTCCAAAGTTTTTGCAGTCGGATCAAAACCGTTGATGTCTCGATCGATGCGAACTATCGAGAAGTATGTACTAAATGTAAAAACAGAAATCGCGTAATGGAAAAATTTTGAGTTATTAAGGAAAAACAGAGAAATGGAGGAGGGCGTGGCACTCGATTAAATTCAAATTTTCCAAGTTTTCGTCGTCCGATCGGGGCGGTTGACGTCTCAATCGATGCGGACGGTCAAAAGGAAGCTATTTAAACTATAAAAAGTGAAGGTTCAATGAAAAATTTCGAAAATATTTAAGAAAAACACTGATTTTAAAACGAATTAGCTAAGTATTGCAATTTTCCAACACCTATTTCCCGCAGAGTGGTCCTTAGTGTCTCAAAAGACGCGCAGGAACACGGCGCAGATGATGGTATATGAAACTTGAAGAAAACTTACAATACAGAGCGTTTTATGAAATTTTGAAAACACAACTACCAAAAATTTACTATTTTTATATGAAAAACAATTGAAAATTGAATTTTCCGTCAGCAAAGATGTACCAAAAGGTGTTATTTAACGACCTCGGATCAACAAAAACCTAAAAAACAACGGAGATTAATTAATACCTATTACAACCGGTCAAAACGGTATTGTGTCTATTAAATTACTATAAAATTTGAGGTTTTCCGGGATTTTCTCGAAATTCCAGAAAGAAAAATTCACCCGAACCTTAAAAACAGGTGGGCGTCAACAAGACAAAAATTACTGTGAAAAAATCGTGAAAATCGGCCAGCGAAAACCCAGTGAAATATGCGATTTTGTGTCCCTTTTTGGTGGTTGGGGCGCGCTGCGTCTGTCCCGTATCGGGCGGCAGTCGCGCCTCGTCGGTTCCCTGCGTCTGACCCAGAATGGGCGGCAGGGATACCTCGCTGGGGGGTTTGGGGTGCACTGTGTCTGTCCGGTAGCCGGCGGCAGTGACACCTGACAGGGGAGCCCAACCCCTGAAAAAATGGGACGACGATGTGGAGTCATCGGTGAAAGCGGAAATGGAAGACAGCAATTGGAAATGTGGTCCCGAGGTACGTCTGACGAGGAAAGCAGCTCCGCGTCGGAGTCTGTAAGGGCTCCGAAAGTCTCTACCGCCCGCCGAGGCAGAGGCCGACCGCCCACCACCGGGCAATACGTCGGCCTCGCCAAAGCAAAGGCGCAATTGGTGGCAGCTCAGCGCGCGGAGATGGAGCTCCGCGCTGAGCAGGAAGTGGAGGAGGCGGCTCGCAAAATCCGCCCGGCTAGAGCCAAACCCGGCTCGCCGGATATTGCGAGTACCGCAGTGGAGGAGACCTCGGCGACGGACTTGCAAGCTCGAGTGTTGAGCTCTGTCGAGGTCATCTCCCAAGTGGCGAGCACCTCGAAGAACCTTAAGGGGACGTATGTTAAGGCTCTTCGAGATGCTGCCTCCTCCATTAAGGAGCTGGTAGGTGAGCTCCACCAGCGCACCGCGTCGGAGGAGCTGACCCGTCTGCGGCTGGCCAATGACCGCTACAAAGCGGACAATGACCAGCTGCGGACGGAGTTGGTGGAGCTACGCCGCGAGTTGGCCGCATTACTGAGCTGGAGCGGAGCATCTTGCTCAGTGTGGGCAAGATGCTCGACGCTCGGTTCGAGGGCTTGCAGCAGAGGCTGCTACCCGAACCGCGCCTCCGCCCACCGCTGGCTGCCGACAAGGCCAAGGCTGCCCCCCAGCCGAAGCCTGTGGCACCAGCGGTCCCGACGTCCCAGGGCAGGTCTGGCCCCGGCCCATCCCCGAAGTCCCAAAAGGGAAAGAAGGGAAAGGCCAAAGCCAAACAACCTGCCCCAGCCCCACCCCAACGGGAGCCCCGGCCACTGCCGCCGGCTCCTGCGTCCATGGACGAGGGGTGGAATGTGGTGGCGAGACGGCGTCCAAAGGCGGCACCAAAGAGTGCTGCCCTGCCGCCGCAACCACGGAGGGGCCAATCTGCGGTGCCTGACTCCCAGCAGGCTCCGCAGAAGAAGGGACGGAGGCGGGCGCGCAAACCGCGTGCTCCCCGGTCTCTGGCTGTGGTCCTGAAACTGCAGCCAGAGGCGTTGAAGAAGGGCGTCACCTACGCCGCAGCTCTATCCGAGGCCAAGAAGAAGGTCGATCTTCAAAGCCTCGGAATAGAGTCCGTGAAGTTCAGGGTGTCCGCCACCGGGGCCAGGGTCCTGGAGGTGCCTGGTTCAACCAGCACTGATAAGGCGGACGCACTCGCGGACAAGCTGCGTGCCGCCCTTGGGGAGGACGTGGTGGTGTCCAGGCCCATCAAATGCGCGGAGCTGCGAGTGTCCGGTTTGGACGATGCAGTCTCCGCTGCAGATGTCGCGGCGGTCGTAGCCAGGATCGGCGGATGCACAATTGCATCCGTCAAGACTGGTGAAATCCGTCGAGACAATTCGGGCCTGGGCACGCTCTGGCTGAGCTGCCCGGTGGCTGCCGCCAACAAGGTGGCTGATGGCAGGCGACTGCTAGTCGGTTGGGTGTCGGCGAAGGTCTCGCTCCTCGAAGCGAGACCTCTACGCTGCTTCCGGTGCCTTCAACTCGGGCACGTCCGGGAGCAGTGCAGCAGTCCGGTTGACCGCAGCAGTAATTGCTACCGCTGCGGAAAACCGGGCCACGTCGCCCGCGATTGCAGCGCCGCCGCTGCACACTGCACTGTGTGCGCGGCAGCCAAGAAGCCGGCCGATCACAGGCTGGGGGGCAAATCGTGCCATGCCCCTCGGCCTAAAAGGCGGCTACCACCACCGACTGCATCCTCAACGCAGTCGGCCAGCGGCAGCTCAGCTGGAGTGTCCGGGGACGGACTTGTGGCCATGGAATCCTAGTCATGGACCACAAGCTCCGATTCCTCCAGGCGAATATCGAACACGCCGCCAGAGCTCAGGACCTCCTGTTCCAGAGCTTGGCGGAGTGGTCGATAGACGTGGCCGTGATCTGCGAGCCGTACTATGTCCCCCCCGGTGCGAACTGGGTTCGGGACAATGACGGCTCCGTCGCGATCGTCCGATGGGGCGCGGCGAACTCCCCACCCTTCGAAAAGGTAGCGAAGGGTCCGGGATACGTCGCTGTGTGGTTTGAGGATTTTGTAGTCGTCGGTGGCTACTTTTCCCCGAACCGCACACTCGCCGAGTTCGAGATTTATCTCGGACGGGTGGGCGCCTTAATCGGCCAATGCCACCCTCGCCAAGTGCTCCTCGCTGGCGACTTCAATGCCTGGAATACGGCTTGGGGTTCCGTCAGAACGGACGTATTTGGCGAGGCACTGGAGGAGTTTGCCCTCGGACAAGGGTTGGCCCTTCTCAACCGGGGATCGATGAGCACGTGCGTGCGACCCCAGGGCGAGTCGATCGTGGACATCACGTTCGCGAGTCCCGCCCTGGCGCGCCGTGTTCGGGACTGGGGAGTGGTGGATACGGCGGTGTTGTGTGATCACCGATACATTCGGTTCGATCTCGCAGCCGTATCCCCGTCAGATCCAGCCGGTCCCTTCCGGCCCCCGGTTGACGACGGCCCGAGGTGGCAGTTGAAGCACCTCGACAGGGACCTCGCGAAGGAAGCTGCAATTGTGCAATCGTGGGTGTCCGCGCCTGTGGGCCCCGTGGTGGTGGAGGACGAGGCGGAATGGTTGCGGGGCGCGTTGTCGCAGGTTTGCGACGCGTCAATGCCCCGAGCCAGGCGTCGTCCCCCGAAGCCCCAGGTGTACTGGTGGTCCGCCGAGCTCACGAATTTGCGTGCAGCTTGTGTGGTCGCACGACGCCAGTACACCAATTACAGGCGGCGGCGGATGCGGGAGGAGGATGTGATTGCACTCCTGCATGCTTCCTTCAAGGAGTCCCGGCGGCAGCTGAAGGCAGCGATCGGCAGGGCTAAGGCTCTTGCGAGGGAGGAGTTGCTGGGGACGTTGAACCGCGACCCGTGGGGGAGGCCGTACAGGTTGGCGATGTGCAAACTTCGCCCCTGGGCGCCCCCACTCACGCGAAGTCTCCAGCCGCAAATCCTGGACAGAGTCGTTGCGGCCCTGTTTCCGCGGACGGGGGACCATCCCAGTCCCCCCATGATGCCTTCGGTTGCCGCGGAGCCCGGCCCGGATGTGGCGCCGTCAGTGACCCCGGGAGAGCTGGGAGCTGCGGTGTTGCGGCTGCGAGCCAAAAACACCGCCCCCGGTCCTGACGGCGTACCCGGCCGGGTGTTGGTCTTGGCCATGGATGCCCTCGAGCCTCGTCTGAGGAGACTTTTCGACGCCTGTCTGGCCCTAGGCCAGGTTCCACAGCGGTGGAAGACAGGTCGTCTCGTTCTCCTCAGAAAGGAAGGGCGTCCGGCGGAATCCCCATCTGCGTACCGCCCGATAGTGATGCTCGACGAGGACGCCAAACTCTTTGAGAGAGTTGTGGCCGCCCGGATCGTCGAGCACCTAGAGGATGTCGGACCGGATCTGGCAGACTGCCAGTTTGGATTCCGCAGGGGTAGGTCTGCCGTAGACGCGATTCAGCGGGTTAAGTCCTTGGCGCAGGACGCGATCGCCCGGGGTGAGGTCGTGTTGGCGGTGTCTTTGGACATCTCCAACGCATTTAACTCCCTCCCCTGGAGCTGCATCAGGGAGGGGCTCCGATTCCACGGAGTTCCTCCGTACCTGCGCCGGGTCGTCGGGGACTACCTGTCTGGGCGTGCGGTGGAATACCCCGGTCGAGACCGGTGGTGTCGGCGGGAGATGTCGTGCGGCGTTCCTCAGGGGTCGGTACTAGGCCCACTCCTCTGGAACATCGGCTACGACTGGGTGCTGCGAGGAGCCACAGTGCCGGGTGTCGGCGTAGTCTGTTACGCGGACGACACCTTGGTCACTGCCCGAGGCAAAAGCCACAGGGATGCTTCCTTGCGCGCCACCACCGGCGCGGCATTCGTGGTGGGCCGCATACGACGATTGGGTTTGCGGGTGGCGCTCGAAAAGTCCGAGGCCGTGGTTTTCCATGGCCCGCGGAACGCGCCGCCCCGGGGTGCCCATATCGTCGTATCCGGAGTCCGCATCGACGTGAGGCCGTCGATGCGCTATCTGGGACTCGTCCTGGATAGCCGGTGGAACTTCGGCCCCCACTTCGAGTGCCTCGAGCCTCGGCTGCTGAGGGCGGCTGCGGCCCTGGGAAGGCTGCTGCCGAATCTCGGCGGACCTGAGACGTCGTGTCGGCGTCTCTACGCGGGAATCGTGAGATCGATGGCCCTGTATGGTGCCCCTGTGTGGGCCGGCAGCGCCCTGACTCGCAGCAATGTCGCCCGCTTGACGCGAGTCCAGCGGGTGATGGCGATCAGGGTGGTACGGGGTTATCGCACGATCTCGGGTGAGGCATCTTGCGTGCTGGCGGGTACTATTCCCTGGGACCTGGAAGCGAGAGCCCTCGCGTCGCTCTACGAGTGGCGCGTGGAGGCGCTCCGGGCCAGGGGTCACCCGCCTGCACTGCAGGAACAGGAGGGGCACAGAGCTGAGCTGCGCCAACGGGCTACCGAAGCGTGGGAGTCCAGGCTGGCGCTTTCGAGCGCCGGACTCTGGACTATCGAGGCAATTCGTCCGGTCTTCCAGCAGTGGTTGGGTAGGCGACACGGTTTCCTGACCTACCGTCTGACGCAGGTGCTCTCGGGACATGGTTGTTTCGGGAGTTACCTGTTTCGGATCGGTCGGGAACCGACTGCCAGGTGCCACCACTGCGACGATTGCCTCGACGAGACGGCCCAGCACACGCTGGAGGTATGCCCGGCGTGGGATGCGGAGCGCAGCGCGCTCGGCTCTGTATTGGGTGCCGACATCTCGCTCCCGACCGTGGTTCGCGCTATGGTCGAGAGTGAGAGATCGTGGCAGGCGGTGCGATCCTTCTGCGAGGCCGTAATGCTCGCGAAGGAGGCGGCGGAGAGGGCGAGGGAAGATGATGCATCCTCCCTTCCGCTTCGTCGCCGTCGCACGGGACGCCGGAGGGCGGCTTTCGTTGCCGAAAGCCTCCCTCTCCCGCAGTCCCATGAGCCTTCGGTGGCGGGTTCGGGGGAATCCGCTTCCGGTCCAGGGCTCGAGATGGCGCGTGCGCTTCCTGCGCACCATCTCATGAGGGACGACTAGAGAGGGACCCCTCCCTCTCGGGACGTCGCCGGCGCTGCACAGAGCGCCGGCCAACGCTGTCGGGCCGCGAACGAATGCGCAAGCTCCTCGTGACCCGACTCCGTGCGTCCAGACGGAAGCCGCAGGTTTTTAGTCGGTAAGAGTCCGGCATAACCCGACCTCGGCCCCCGCTGGGGTAGGGTATCCATGAGGATTTTCCTGCGTTAAAAAAAAAAAAAAGGTTAGGTTAGGTTAGGTTAGGTTAGGTTAGGTTAGGTTGGGGCGCTGGGTAGATAGCCTCCACGTGGCGCGCTCTGGGCAACGGTTTCACTCACGGTAACGCAGTGGGTGGCCGGCAGATAATCTACTGTTAGCTGTATTCGTTGTCTAGGTTTCCGTCTCGTGAGGGACTTCTGACACTGATGTTCACCGACGACTTTTGCTTTTACGTATTGGAATTTGATTTGCCTTTGGATTTGGAGTTTGTTATCTTAGGGTTGTTTTTGAAGTTTTTCGTTTTCTTATTTTGAGGGTTACTTTTAGTTGTTATTTTGTTTTTGTTTTTTGTGCATATTAGTTGTTTGTTGTTTTTCACTAATTTGGTTAGTTTTTTGTGAACAGGTTGGTGTCCCATTGAAATGATGGGCCCAACCACTCTTTCTGAGGAGCTAGAGAGTAGCGGTTCCGAAACCGCTAAGAATTGGTGCCGCAAGCGTTCATTTTTGACTCTTTCCACCACTGAGGGTTCGGGCTCAGATACTGAGACTGAAGCAAGAATGGCGGGGAAGGTATCGGTGCCGGTTCCTAAATTCAAGAAGCCAGGATCCCCCAAGGCTGGACCCTCTGGAAAGAAGGGTTCTGTGGAGGCTCTTGAGCGCCACCTTAAAAGCCGATCTTTCCGAAAGGAAAAGTCCCCCCCTCCTGTAATGGAGGCGATTATAGATGCCGACGACCTCGGTATCGAGGATATTAAGGAGAAGGCGGGCCAGCGCGTGGCTAGGATCCTCTCTGTGGCCACCACCTCAAACAACCTGAAGGGTGGCTTTGTGAAGGATCTTAGGTCTTGTGCCAAGGATCTCCATGAGATAATTGAGAGCCTAACTAGGCGCTCAGAGACCGAGGAAACAAAGAGGGTGCATAAGGAGAATGCCCGCCTTAAGCGGCATTTAGAAGACCTCAAATCAGAGGTAGCCGCGCTGAGGCGAGACTTTTCAGATCGAAGGTCCACTCAACCTCCAGAGGCTTCACAGGCTACTCAAGCGAATTTCCTTGAGGATATTAAAGTAACGCTGCTGGAAGAATTAAAAGGTAGCATAATTCGCTCTGTTGGGACGATGGTGGATGCGAAATTAGCGGGCATCCAAGACCGTCTTCTCCCACCACAGGTGTTGCGTCCGCCTCTGGCACATGACAGAGAGGTAAGGTCAAGGCGGCCCACCCAGTCACTGGTCCTCCCAACCACACCTGCTGAACTTACAGAAAAATCTGCGGAGAGTTGGGCCACTGTAGTCCGGAAGGGAAAAGGGAAGGGGAAGAAGTCCTCCCCCCCGACACGCACTGCGGCACCGACAGTTCCTGTGGCCAAGGTGACTGGATCGACTAAACCAGTACCCAAGCCATCGAGAGCTAAGGCAAAGTTAACCCCCCCACGATCCACAGCTGTAGTGATAACGCTACAGTCTGAGGCCGTCAATAAGGGGGTCGACTACAAAACAGCCCTGACGAAAGCCCGTCAGGGCATTGATCTGAATGAACTGGGTATCAGCCAGATCAAAATTAGGCGCACAGCGACTGGAGCCCGAATCCTCGAGCTCCCGGGCTCACAGAGTGCTGCGAAGGCCGACCAGCTGGCAGAAAGGTTACGAGTCACGCTAGCTGAGGTAGCCCGTGTTGACCGCCCAGAAAAGCTGGCTGACCTTCGCATATCAGGATTCGATGACTCCGTCACTATTGAAGAAGTGGTGGCGGCAGTCGCAGCGAAGGGGGGCTGTTCAGTCTCGCAGATCAAGCCTGGTAACTTGCGGCCTGCCCCGTACGGGGTGTCATCAGTGCTGGTCCGCTGCCCAGTGGTGGCGGCCAAGAAATTGACAGAAGGTGGACGGCTCCTGGTAGGCTGGAGCTCCGCATCTGTTGCTGTACTGGAAGCACGCCCCATGCGCTGCTATAAGTGCATGGGACTGGGGCACACGCGCCAGATGTGCCCCTCTCAGGCGGAGCGTGGAGAACTGTGTTTCCGGTGTGGAAGGCCGGGGCACAAGCTCTCCACATGCAGTAGCACGTTGCGCTGTGCAGTGTGCGCAGACACAGGACGCTCGTCAGGGCACGTAATGAGAGGAAGGGATTGTAACCCTCCCCCTACCAAGGGTAGAGTGGCCCCAGGGACAAGGGCCGCTCCTGTTGTTGGGCGCCGTTCGGCAATTGAGGAGGTTGAAATGAACGAATAATGGTTCGGTCATTCAACTTCCTCCAGGGGAACCTAAACCACTGTGCCGGGGCCCAGGATTTGTTCCTCCAGGCCATGGCGCAGTGGGAGATTGAGGTGGCGGTCGCGGCCGAGCCGTACTCCGTGGTTCCGCGACCGCACTGGGCTGGCTCCGCCAATGGCGACGTGGCCATTGTCGTTCGGTCGGGGGGGCGTCACACACTCACTGTCAGGGAGAGGGGTCCAGGTTTCGTGGCGGCCAAGTGGGGGGAGTACACCATTGTTGGTGTATACTTCTCCCCGAACAGGCCGCTTGCGGAATATGAACCCTATCTGGACTCCCTCTTAGCGTTGGTTGGGCGCATGGCGCCCGACCCCGTTATTGTGATGGGCGACCTTAACTCGAGGTCGCCCATGTGGGGTGACACCCTCACGGATGCGTTCGGAGTGGCCCTTGAGGAGTGGGCCGTGGAGGCTGGGCTGTCCCTCATAAATAGAGGAACAGTGCCAACTTGTGTGCGACCGCAGGGGGAGTCCCTGGTGGACATAACGTTCGCCTCCCCCTCGATTGCGGGCAGGTTGCGCAACTGGCGAGTGCTGGAGCATGAGGTGACCCTATCGGATCACCGATATATCCGGTTCGAGGTCACCACGCTCCAGCCACCAGCCGAGCCTCCGCGGCATGCTCCTGCCTTCCCGCGCTGGTCGACGGGCCGCCTCAATCGCGAAATCGCATGTGAGGCGGCTATCGTCCAAGCGTGGTGTGTGCCGCCAAATACACCGGCCACGGTGGACGAGGGGGCTGGTCGCTTCCGCAACGCCCTAACGGCGGTGTGCGACGCCTCTATGCCCCGATCGAGGAACTACCGTGGCCGCAAGGCCGTGTACTGGTGGTCCCAGGAGATTGCGGATCTCCGGGACGTGCACGGCCGTGCCTGGCGGGAGTGTAACCACTTCCGCCGGCGGCGCCACCGCGATGCGGCGGAGGAGGCAAGGCTGATGGTGGCTTGCAAAGCTACCAAAAAGGCATTGCAAGCAGCCATCTGCATCGCCAAGGAGCGGGCTCGACAGGAACTGCTGGAGGGTCTCGAAAGGGACCCATGGGGTCGTCCGTACAAGGCGGCTCGGAACAAACTCCGTGCCGCAGGACGTCCCCTCACTGAGACCCTCCAACCAGAGTTCCTGGAGGTGGTCGTGGGCGAGCTGTTCCCTGACAGCTCGGACCACGCCCTCCCTCCCCCAGTGGGAGTAGTGTGGGAGATCGAGGCCCCCCCAATCACGGGGGCTGAGATGGAAGGCGCCATTTCCCGCTTGGGGAGGAAGAAGACGGCCCCTGGACCGGACGGAGTACCCGGACACCTCCTTGGGATTGCCATGGAATCCCTCGGAGGCCCGCTTCGGGAGCTGTTCGATCTCTCGCTGAGAAACGGACAGTTCCCGAAGCTGTGGAAGGACGGGAGGCTCTGCCTCCTCGAGAAGGAGGGTCGGACGCCTGACAATCCGTCGGCTTTCCGGCCCTTGGTACTGCTGGACGAAGTCGGAAAGATGCTGGAATTCATTCTGGCATCCCGACTAGTCCGGCATCTCGAGGAGGTAGGGCCCGACCTGTCCGAGGCCCAGTTCGGGTTTCGGAGGGGGCGGTCGACAATAGACGCCGTCTCTGCCCTTAAGACCCTCACCGTGGCGGCGTCCGCGAGGGGGGAGAGGTCTTTGGCGGTGTCATTGGACATCGCCAATGCCTTCAACAGCCTGCCGTTCGGGGCAATCCTGGAGGCGCTCCGGTACCACGGAGTGCCTCTGTACCTGCGGCGGCTGTTGGAGGACTACCTGCGGGACAGAGACGTCGTCTACGTCGACGGGAGGGGGTTGTTGACTCGGCGAACGATGAGGTGTGGGGTTCCACAAGGGTCGGTACTCGGACCACTCTTGTGGAACCTGGGTTACGATAGGGTGTTACGGGGTGTTCTGCCACCCCACGTCAGCGTATTTTGCTACGCTGACGACACCCTGATAGTGGCCCAGGGGAGGACGTTCGCCGAGTCAGCGACTCGGGCGGAGGAGGGTGCGGCCCTGGTTGTGGGCCGCATAAGGGAGTTGGGGCTTAGGGTCGCGCTGGAGAAGACCGAGGCTCTGTTGTTCCACGGGCCTCGGCAGGGTCCCCCTCCAGGCGCGACCCTAAGGGTGGATGACACCCAGATACCTCTCAAGAGGCAAATGAGGTATCTGGGTCTCATCCTTGACGGGCGCTGGGCGTTCGGCCAGCACTTCAAGCTGCTGGCCGAAAGGCTCGTAAAGGCAGCGGTCACGCTGGGGCGACTGTTGCCCAATGTGGGTGGGCCAGGCTCCTCATGTCGGAGGTTATACCTCGGCATATTAAGGAGCATGGCCCTATATGGAGCGCCTGTCTGGGAGGATGCCCTCACGCGCCAGAATCAAGTCCAGCTGCGAAGGGCACAGCGGACCCTGGCGGTGAGGGCATCCCGAGGGTATCGCTCGATCTCCCACGGGGCTGCCTGCCTCCTAGCAGGAACCCCCCCGTGGGAGCTCGATGCGGTAGTTCTCGGTGCCGTTTATCGGTACCGAGCGGAGAGGAGGGCGGCGGGCACGCGCCCCTGTTCCGAGGAGGTGGCGAGCGTGCGTAGGAGTGCCGAGAGGGTACTCCTGCGGGAGTGGGAGGAGTCCCTGGCCGCACCAGCCTACGGGGTCCGGACGATTGAGGCGATTCGTCCGGTCCTAAGGGCGTGGGTGCAGCGGAGGAAAGGGACTCTCTCCTTCCGCCTAGTGCAGGTTTTGACCGGACACGGTTGCTTCGGTCACTACCTGCACAGGGTCGCCCAGAGGGAGGTGACGACGGAGTGTCACCATTGCGGGGTGGCTGACGACACAACGGAGCACACCTTGGAGGAGTGCCCGGCCTGGAGTCGTCAGCGGCACGAATTGACCTCTGTCGTCGGGAGGGACCTCTCGCTTCCCAGCGTGGTAAAAGCCATGCTGGGAAGCAGAGAGGCCTGGGCGGCCATGGTCTCCTTCTGCGAGGAGGTGATGTCGCAGAAGGAGGCGGCGGAGCGGCGTAGGGAGGATGATGCCTCGGCAGTGCCGCTCCGTCGCAGGCGGAGGGGGGGAGGGAGAAGGAGGTACGCCCGCCTTCTTCCTCTTGTTAGCCAATCGCAGCAGGTGAGGGGACCTGCTGCGACTACGATGGCGGTGGCTGGGGGGATGGTCCCGTATACCGGACCATCCCCTGATTGAGGAGCTGGGCTCTTGCGGCCGGGTGTAGTCGCCGGGGCTCGCGGGTAATGCCAATGGCGATACCGTGAGCCTCAGCAAAGGCGGCAGAGGTATACCGCGGTGGTTTTTAGTGGGTAAGAGTCCCACATAACCTGGCACTCCCCCTTGGGTGTCAGGTAGGTGATGCACCTTTTCCCCGCGAAACCAAAAAAAAAAAAAAAAAAAAAAAAAAAAAAAAAAAAAAAAAAGGTTAGGTTAGGTTAGGTTAGGTTAGGTTAGGTTAGGTTAGGTTAGGTTAGGTTAGGTTAGGTTCCCCCCCGAATTGGAATGTGCCTTGTCGTGGCGGGGGGGCTCAGTAACCCGTTGCAATCCAGCAACGGGCGAAGCTAAAACATTCCTCTGGTTGGGGTGCGCTGCGTCTGTCCCGTATCGGGCGGCAGTCGCGCTTCGTCGGTGCCCTGTGTCTGACCCATAGTGGGCGGCAGGGTGCCCTTTGGTGGTTGGGGTGGGCTGCGTCTGTCCCGTATCGGGCGGCAGTCTGCTTCGTCGGTGCCCTGTGTCTGACCCATAGTGGGCGGCAGGGCGCCCCTTGGTGGTTGGGGCGGGCTGCGTCTGTCCCGTATCGGGCGGCAGTCTGCTTCGTCGGTACCCCGCGTCTGACCCATAATGGGCGGCGGGGTACCTTTTGATTGTTGGGGTGCGCTGCGTCTGTCCCGTATCGGGCGGCAGTCGTTCCTCGTTGGTGCCCTGTGTCTGACCTAAAGTGGGCGGCAGGGTACCCATTTTTGTGGTTGGGGCGCGCTGCGTCTGTCCCGTATCGGGCGGCAGTTGCGCCTCGTCGGTTCCCTGCGTCTGACCCATAATGGGCGGCAGGGATACCTCGCTGGGGGGATCGGGGTGCACTGCGTCTGTCCGGTAGCCGGCGGCAGTGACACCTGACAGGGGAGCCCAACCCCTGAAAAAATGGGCCGACGATGTGGAGTCATCGGTGAAAGGGCCGGATGGATCAAAGCGCTTGTGAATGTGGTCCCCAGGTGGGTACGTCGGCAGATGCCGGGAAATCCCACCCCTCCACTTCGGTGGAGGGCCGCCCCTCGTACTCTGGGGGGGGCAACAAACGCTTCGTGGGCCAGCAGACCGCTGGCTCTCGTAAACACAACCTGGCAAACGACAAACGGACATCTGATAACGCCGACCAAGAACCCGGTCGTAAAATGGGTTCAGAGGCTGAAGACGCTCATGCTGAGGAGCTAAGCTCCAGCTCAGCGATGAGTGTAGCGGAGTCCGTAGAGACTCGAGGGCGGCTCTGGCAGCGGAAACGCAGCCATTCTGCCAGAGCAGCTACCTCTGATGAGGAGAGCAGCTCCGCGTCGGAGTCTGTTAGGGCTCCGAAAGTATCTACCGCCCGCCGAGGCAGAGGCCGACCGCCCACGACTGGGCAATACGTCGGCCTCGCCAAAGCCAAGGCAGAATTGGTGGCAGCTCAACGCGCGGAGATGGAGCTCCGCGCTGAGCAGGAAGTGGAGGAGGCGGCTCGCAAAATCCGCACGGCTAGAGCCAAACCCGGCTCGCCGGAGATTGCGAGTACCGCGGTGAATGAGACCTCGGCGACGGACTTGGAAGCTCGAGTGATGAGCTCCGTCGAGGTCATCACCCAAGTGGCGAGCACCTCGAAGAACCTTAAGGGGACGTATGTTAAGGCTCTTCGAGATGCTGCCTCCTCCATTAAGGAGCTGGTAGGTGAGCTCCACCAGCGCACCGCGTCGGAGGAGCTGACCCGTCTGCGGCTGGCCAATGACCGCTATAAGGCGGACAATGACCAGCTGCGAACGGAGTTGGCGGAGCTACGCCGCGAGTTGGCCGCATTACGGGCCGACATGCGGCGTGCCCCAGACAGGGTGGCAGAGGAGCTGCCACCTGTCAGTGTCGGGAGGTCGTGCCCAACGGCGACCCCATCCTCCGACAAGGCGCAGGAGTTGGAGCGGAGCATCTTGCTCAGTGTTGGCAAGATGCTCGATGCTCGGTTTGAGGGCCTGCAGCAGAGGCTGCTCCCCGAACCGCGCCTCCGTCCACCGCTGGCTGCCGACAAAGCGAAGGCTGCCCCCCAGCCTAAGCCTGTGGCACCAACGGTCCCGACGTCCCAGGGCAGGTCTGGCCCTGGCCCATCCCCGAAGTCCCAAAAGGGAAAGACGGGAAAGGCCAAAGCCAAACCACCTGCCCTAGCCCCACCCCAACGGGAGCCCCGGCCACTGCCGCCGGCTCCTGCGTCCATGGACGAGGGGTGGAATGTGGTGGCGAGACGGCGTCCAAAGGCGGCACCAAAGAGTGCTGCCCTGCCGTCTCAACCACGGAGGGCCCAATGTGCGGTGCCTGACTCCCAGCAGGCTCCGCAGAAGAAGGGACGGAGGCGCAAACCACGTGCTCCCCGGTCCCTGGCTGTGGTTCTCAAACTGCAGCCAGAGGCGTTGAAGAAGGGCGTCACCTACGCCGCAGCTCTATCCGAGGCCAAGAAGAAGGTCGATCTTCAAAGCCTCGGAATAGAGTCCGTGAAGTTCAGGGTGTCCGCCACCGGGGCCAGGGTCCTGGAGGTGCCTGGTTCAACCAGCACTGATAAGGCGGACGCACTCGCGGACAAGCTGCGTGCCGCCCTTGGGGAGGACGTGGTGGTGTCCAGGCCCATCAAATGCGCGGAGCTGCGAGTGTCCGGTCTGGACGATGCAGTCTCCGCTGCAGATGTCGCGGCGGTCGTAGCCAGGATCGGCGGATGCACAATTGCATCCGTCAAGACTGGTGAAATCCGTCGAGACAATTCGGGCCTGGGCACGCTCTGGCTGAGCTGCCCGGTGGCTGCCGCCAACAAGGTGGCTGATGGCAGGCGACTGCTAGTCGGTTGGGTGTCGGCGAAGGTCTCGCTCCTCGAAGCGAGACCTCTGCGCTGCTTCCGGTGCCTTCAACTCGGGCACGTCCGGGAGCAGTGCAGCAGTCCGGTTGATCGCAGCAGTAATTGCTACCGCTGCGGAAAGCCGGGCCACGTCGCCCGCGATTGCAGCGCCGCCGCTGCACACTGCACTGTGTGCGCGGCAGCCAAGAAGCCGGCCGATCACAGGCTGGGGGGCAAATCGTGCCATGCCCCTCGGCCTAAAAGGCGGCTACCACCACCGACTGCATCCTCAACGCAGTCGGCCAGCGGCAGCTCAGCTGGAGTGTCCGGGGACGGACTTGTGGCCATGGAATCCTAGTCATGGACCACAAGCTCCGATTCCTCCAGGCGAATATCGAACACTCCGCCAGAGCTCAGGACCTCCTGTTCCAGAGCTTCGCGGAGTGGTCGATAGACGTGGCCGTGATCTGCGAGCCGTACTATGTCCCCCCCGGTGAGAACTGGGTTCGGGACAATGACGGCTCCGTCGCGATCGTCCGATGGGGCGCGGCGAACTCCCCACCCTTCGAAAAGGTAGCGAAGGGTCCGGGATACGTCGCTGTGTGGTTTGAGGATTTTGTAGTCGTCGGTGGCTACTTTTCCCCGAACCGAACACTCGCCGAGTTCGAGATTTATCTCGGACGGGTGGGCGCCTTAATCGGCCAATGCCACCCTCGCCAAGTGCTCCTCGCTGGCGACTTCAATGCCTGGAATACGGCTTGGGGTTCCGTCAGAACGGATGTATTTGGCGAGGCACTGGAGGAGTTTGCCCTCGGACAAGGGTTGGCCCTTCTCAACCGGGGATCGATGAGCACGTGAAATGAAATGAAATGAAATGAAATATTTATTTCTCAACATTGACAATTACTTGTTCTTATTGACGTCAAATAAAACATGATTCTACCACCAGTTCAAAAAAAACCTTCGTGAAGAAGAACTGGCAAGAAACTTCACGGGTATATTTTTTTCAAAATAAATTTACAGAGTCTCTTTATGTCTATACAAAATTATTCTTTTCTGCATCTGTTAGCTCGGCAAGTCTCCCTCCCCCCAAGTATCCAAACGACGAACACCCTCAAACGGCACCCGTTCACGAGTTAACGCGGGATCCAGCCATCGCCCTCCTCAACCATATTAGAGGGAAGTGAACGACCCGTCACCCGACGCTACCATAAGAAGACGTACTTTAGTGACAATGACGCTTTAGATATTCATCGGGACGAAGAACTCATCGCACAAACAGACACATTACACATGCTTTGTTACAAATACTAGTACAATCCTGTTAATGAGGGGATTATACCCAAGGGCTTTTATCATCCAAATAATCGGATAGTTTATAATATGCTCTAGCACACAACTTCTCCTTTATAGTTTCTTTGAATTTGTCAGTAGGAAGACCTTGGATATCCTCAGGAACCTTATTATAAAAGCGTATACATTGACCCATGAATGAGTTAGTGACTTTATGAAGCCTGCTATTATGAGCTGCCAGCATATTTCTTCCTCTTGTGTTAACATTGTGCAGATCTTTTTTTCTTTTGAACAAGGTTATGTTCTTTTTAACATACACTAAATTTTCTAAAATATATTGTGAATGGAAGGTAAGAATATTTATTTCCTTAAATTTACTTCTAAGCGACACCCTTGGACCGAGCTGATAGATTGCGCGAACAGCCCTTTTCTGCAGAATAAATATAGCATCGATGTCGGCAGCACTCCCCCACAGCAGAATACCATATGTCATGAGGCTGTGGAAGTAACCAAAATAGACTAATCGAGCAGTTGTTTCATTTGAAATTTGTCTAATTTTTTTAACAGCATATGCGGCAGAGCCAAGCCTTTTCGCTAAACCATCAACATGCGGTCCCCACTGCAGTTTGGCGTCTAAGGTTATGCCCAGAAATACAGTTGAGTTTACAGGAGTCAGTTCCTGGCTCTTAACTACAATGTTTGTGTTTACCTGTTTGACATTTGGCAATGTAAATTTAACACATTTCGTTTTTTTTTCATTGAGGAGCAAATTATTAGCTGAGAACCACTGCTCTGTGTTGGAGATGCATTTGTTCACCGCTCGATAGTCAATTTCTTGTCTTTTGATTTTAAACAAGAAGGAAGTATCGTCAGCAAACAATATGACCTCGCATTGATTCTTAACGACCGATGGCAGATCATTAATATAAACTAAAAATAGGAAAGGACCAAGAACTGAGCCCTGGGGCACACCCATTGTCACTGCCGATCCTGATGATTTTTCTCCATTTATTGCAATTTTCTGTTTTCTATTAGAAATATATGATTTAATCAAGGCAAGCGCTCGGTTTTTAATGCCGTAATGGTGCAGTTTCATGAGTAGAGTAGTATGATCCACACAGTCGAACGCCTTGGACAAGTCACAAAAGACACCAATAGCATCACACGACTCCTCCCAGGCGCTGAATACGTGTTTTATGAGCTCAACACCGGCATCGGTTGTTGAGCGACCCCGCGTGAAACCAAACTGCTTAAAATTCATTAAACTATTACCGTAAAAATGAGAAAGTAATTGATTTAAAATTAATTTTTCAAAAATCTTACTGAGCGTTGGTAGTATAGATATAGGTCTAAAATTATTAGGGTCAGACATACTACCTGCTTTGAATATTGGAATGACCTTACTCAATTTCATTAAATCAGGAAAAACACCATTATCAACACAGTCATTAAATATACTGGCTAAGTACGGGGCTATACCATCAATGACAGATTCAATAATTTTAACAGAAATCCCATCTAAATCGGCAGTATTTTTTACTTTAATGCTTTTAAATGCATTTAAAACTTGTGGAACAGTAACATGTTTAAAAATAAAATCAATATTGCATGAATTTACATTTTCCGTTAGCAGTGACTGTGCAAGAGTGGAACATGAATTAATACTCGAAGTAGTCGACACAGGGATGGCAGTAAAAAAATTTTCAAATGCTTCAGCAACTTCTTTGTCAGTTGACAACACTTTATCATTAATTTTTAAATTATATTTGGTGTGTGGTTCTTTTGCTTTCCCAGTTTCCTGATTAATTATATTCCATGCAGTTTTTGAAATGTTAGTACTATATTTAATTTTATTATTAATGTAATTAGATTTAGCTACACTGCAAACTCGTTTAAATAATTTTGAATATTTTTTAACATATTCATAAAATGTCTTATTATGATTATAAGTTCTTTCACTGTACAATTCATATAATCTATTTCTACTTCTGCATATTCCCACTGTTGCCCAGTCACTAAACCTAAATAAATTATTATTTATACATATTTTCTTTTTTTTAAAAACAGAGTCATATTCATTTCTAATTATATTATGAATAGAGTTATATTGAGTAATAGGATCTGCACAGTAATCTAATTTAAATGTTTTTTCAAATACATTTTTCCTAAATGAATCAAGCCGTCTCTCATTCAAGGGTATAAAGGTAATTTCTCTTTTTAAAGTCTTTTTTAGCCCAATATCAAAAGTGGCCAACTGCCCACTATGATCTGATTGTAGTTTATTAATTACTGACTTTGTACATGGCATTAAATTTGTAAAAATGTTATCAAGACATGTGGCTGAGGTCGCTGTGATTCGCGTAGGCTCTAAGAAGAGATTTTTTAGGTTGTAACAATTAAAAAGATTCAAGAATCGTTTACTTAGTGATGTCTCTACTAATAAATCAATATTAAAATCGCCACAAATAATTATTTCTTTGTTTTTGTTATTTACTCTATGTAATACCTCATCCATAGTGCTCTCAAATACTTCAAATGGTGAGGATGGGGGTCTGTATACACTTATTATAACAATATTCCCTATCTCAATACAGGCTATTTCAACTGATCGCTCAACAGACAGACTTACAATATCAGTGCGTTCTTTAAATGTTAGGCTCTTATGAGTGATGATCATTGAGCCGCCGCAAGTTGTTTGTTCTCTGTTGAATGAACTAGCAATTACATGATTCTTATAAGAAGACATAATTTGACACTGTGTGAGCCAGTGCTCTGTGATACATAGTATATGAATATTTTCACACGTGCGTGCGACCCCAGGGCGAGTCGATCGTGGACATCACGTTTGCGAGTCCCGCCCTGGCGCGCCGTGTTCGGGACTGGGGAGTGGTGGATACGGCGGTGTTGTGTGATCACCGATACATTCGGTTCGATCTCGCAGCCGTATCCCCGTCAGATCCAGCCGGTCCCTCCCGGACCCCGGTTGACGACGGCCCGAGGTGGCAGTTGAGGCACCTCGACAGGGACCTCGCGAAGGAAGCTGCAATTGTGCAATCGTGGGTGTCCGCGCCTGTGGGCCCCGTGGTGGTGGAGGACGAGGCGGAATGGTTGCGGGGCGCGTTGTCGCAGGTTTGCGACGCGTCAATGCCCCGAGCCAGGCTTCGTCCCCCGAAGCCCCAGGTGTACTGGTGGTCCGCCGAGCTCACGAATTTGCGTGCAGCTTGTGTGGTCGCACGACGCCAGTACACCAATTACAGGCGGCGGCGGATGCGGGAGGAGAATGTGATTGCACTCCTGCATGCTTCCTTCAAGGAGTCCCGGCGGCAGCTGAAGGCAGCGATCGGCAGGGCTAAGGCTCTTGCGAGGGAGGAGTTGCTGGGGACGTTGAACCGCGACCCGTGGGGGAGGCCGTACAGGTTGGCGATGTGCAAACTTCGCCCCTGGGCGCCCCCACTCACGCGAAGTCTCCAGCCGCAAATCCTGGACAGAGTCGTTGCGGCCCTGTTTCCGCGGACGGGGGACCATCCCAGTCCCCCCATGATGCCTTCGGTTGCCGCGGAGCCCGGCCCGGATGTGGCGCCGTCAGTGACCCCGGGAGAGCTGGGAGCTGCGGTGTTGCGGCTGCGAGCCAAAAACACCGCCCCCGGTCCTGACGGCGTACCCGGCCGGGTGTTGGTCTTGGCCATGGATGCCCTCGAGCCTCGTCTGAGGAGACTCTTCGACGCCTGTCTGGCCCTAGGCCAGGTTCCACAGCGGTGGAAGACAGGTCGTCTCGTTCTCCTCAGAAAGGAAGGGCGTCCGGCGGAATCCCCATCTGCGTACCGCCCGATAGTGATGCTCGACGAGGACGCCAAACTCTTTGAGAGAGTTGTGGCCGCCCGGATCGTCGAGCACCTAGAGGATGTCGGACCGGATCTGGCAGACTGCCAGTTTGGATTCCGCAGGGGTAGGTCTGCCGTAGACGCGATTCAGCGGGTTAAGTCCTTGGCGCAGGACGCGATCGCCCGGGGTGAGGTCGTGTTGGCGGTGTCTCTGGACATCGCCAACGCATTTAACTCCCTCCCCTGGAGCTGCATCAGGGAGGGGCTCCGATTTCACGGAGTTCCTCCGTACCTGCGCCGGGTCGTCGGGGACTACCTGTCTGGGCGTGCGGTGGAATACCCCGGTCGAGACCGGTGGTGTCGGCGGGAGATGTCGTGCGGCGTTCCTCAGGGGTCGGTACTAGGCCCACTCCTCTGGAACATCGGCTACGACTGGGTGCTGCGAGGAGCCACAGTGCCGGGTGTCGGCGTAGTCTGTTACGCGGACGACACCTTGGTCACTGCCCGAGGCAAAAGCCACAGGGATGCTTCCTTGCGCGCCACCGCCGGCGCGGCATTCGTGGTGGGCCGCATACGGCGATTGGGTTTGCGGGTGGCGCTCGAAAAGTCCGAGGCCGTGGTTTTCCATGGCCCGCGGAACGCGCCGCCCCGGGGTGCCCATATCGTCGTATCCGGAGTCCGCATCGACGTGAGGCCGTCGATGCGCTATCTGGGACTCGTCCTGGATAGCCGGTGGAACTTCGGCCCCCACTTCGAGTGCCTTGAGCCTCGGCTGCTGAGAGTGGCTGCGGCCCTGGGAAGGCTGCTGCCGAATCTCGGCGGACCTGAGACGTCGTGTCGGCGTCTCTACGCGGGAATCGTGAGATCGATGGCCCTGTATGGTGCCCCTGTGTGGGCCGGCAGCGCCCTGAGTCGCAGCAATATCGCCCGCTTGACGCGAGTCCAGCGGGTGATGGCGATCAGGGTGGTACGGGGTTATCGCACGATCTCGGGTGAGGCATCTTGCGTGCTGGCGGGTACTATTCCCTGGGACCTGGAAGCGAGAGCCCTCGCGTCGCTCTACGAGTGGCGCGTGGAGGCGCTCCGGGCCAGGGGTCACCCGCCTGCACTGCAGGAACAGGAGGGGCACAGAGCTGAGCTGCGCCAACGGGCTACCGAAGCGTGGGAGTCCAGGCTGGCGCTTTCGAGCGCCGGACTCTGGACTATCGAGGCAATTCGTCCGGTCTTCCAGCAGTGGTTGGGTAGGCGACACGGTTTCCTGACCTACCGTCTGACGCAGGTGCTCTCGGGACATGGTTGTTTCGGGAGTTACCTGTTTCGGATCGGTCGGGAACCGACTGCCAGGTGCCACCACTGCGACGATTGCCTCGACGAGACGGCCCAGCACACGCTGGAGGTGTGCCCGGCGTGGGATGCGGAGCGCAGCGCGCTCGGCTCTGTATTGGGTGCCGACATCTCGCTCCCGACCGTGGTTCGCGCTATGGTCGAGAGTGAGAGATCGTGGCAGGCGGTGCGATCCTTCTGCGAGGCCGTAATGCTCGCGAAGGAGGCGGCGGAGAGGGCGAGGGAAGATGATGCATCCTCCCTTCCGCTTCGTCGCCGTCGCACGGGACGCCGGAGGGCGGCTTTCGTTGCCGAAAGCCTCCCTCTCCCGCAGTCCCATGAGCCTTCGGTGGCGGGTTCGGGGGAATCCGCTTCCGGTCCAGGGCTCGAGATGGCGCGTGCGCTTCCTGCGCACCATCTCATGAGGGACGACTAGAGAGGGACCCCTCCCTCTCGGGACGTCGCCGGCGCTGCACAGAGCGCCGGCCAACGCTGTCGGGTCGCGAACGAATGCGCAAGCTCCTCGTGACCCGACTCCGTGCGTCCAGACGGAAGCCGCAGGTTTTTAGTCGGTAAGAGTCCGGCATAACCCGACCTCGGCCCCCGCTGGGGTAGGGTATCCATGAGGATTTTCCTGCGTTAAAAAAAAAAAAAAAAGGTTAGGTTAGGTTAGGTTTCCTGCCGCGGCCCCCCCGAATTGGAATGTGCCTTGTCGTGGCGGGGGGGCTCAGTAACCCGTTGCAATCCAGCAACGGGCGAAGCTAAAACATTCCTCTGGTTGGGGTGCGCTGCGTCTGTCCCGTATCGGGCGGCAGTCGCGCTTCGTCGGTGCCCTGTGTCTGACCCATAGTGGGCGGCAGGGTGCCCTTTGGTGGTTGGGGTGGGCTGTGTCTGTCCCGTATCGGGCGGCAGTCTGCTTCCTCGGTGCCCTGTGTCTGACCCATAGTGGGCGGCAGGGCGCCCTTTTGTGGTTGGGGTGCGACTTGTCTGTCCCCAATGGGATGGCAGTCGTGCTTCGTCGGTGCCCTGCGTCTGACCCATAATGGGCGGCGGGGTACCTTTGGTGGTTGGGGTGCGCTGCGTCTGTCCCGTATCGGGCGGCAGTCGCACTTCGTTGGTGCCCTGTGTCTGACCCATAGTGGGTGGCAGGGTACCCGTTTTGGTGGTTGGGGCGCGCTGCGTCTGTCCCGTATCGGGCGGCAGTTGCGCCTCGTCGGTTCCCTGCGTCTGACCCAGAATGGGCGGCAGGGATACCTCGCTGGGGGGTTTGGGGTGCACTGTGTCTGTCCGGTAGCCGGCGGCAGTGACACCTGACAGGGGAGCCCAACCCCTGAAAAAATGGGCCAACGATGTGGAGTCATCGGAGAAAAGGACGATGGAAAATAGTGATTGTGAATGTGGTCCCCAGGTGGGTACGTCGGCAGATGCCGGGAAATCCCACCCCTCCGCCTTGGTGGAGGGCCGCCCCTCGTACTCTGGGGGGGGCAACAATCGCTTCGTGGGCCAGCAGACCGCTGGCCCTCGTAAACACGACTTACGCTATGAACAAAGGAAATCTGATAACGCCGACTGTGAACCCGGTCGTAAAATGGGTTCAGAGGATGAGAACACTCATGCTGAGGAGCTAAGCTCCAGCTCAGCAATGAGTGTTGCGGAGTCCCTGGGGACTCGAGGGAAGTTGTGGCAGCGGAAACGCAGCCGCTCACAAAGGACTACGTCGGACGAAGACAGTAGCTCTGCGTCGGAGCCTTTGCAGGCTCCGAAGGTTTCCACCGCACGCCGAGGCAGAGGCCGACCGCCCACAACTGGGCAATACGTCGGCCTCGCCAAAGCCAAGGCGGAATTGGTTGCAGCTCAGCGCGCGGAGATGGAGCTCCGCGCTGAGCAGGAAGTGGAGGAGGCGGCTCGGAAAATCCGCACGGTTAGAGCTAAACCCGGCTCGCCGGATGTTCCGAGTACCGCAGTGGGGGAGACCTTGGCGACGGACTTGCAAGCTCGAGTGTTGAGCTCCGTCGAGATCATCTCTCAAGTGGCGAGCACCTCGAAGAACCTGAAGGGGACGTACGTTAAGGCTCTTCGAGATGCTGCCTCCTCCATAAAGGAGCTTGTAGGTGAGCTCCACCAGCGCACTGCGTCGGAGGAGCTGACCCGTCTGCGGCTGGCCAATGACCGCTATAAAGCGGACAATGACCAGCTGCGAACGGAGTTGGTGGAGCTACGCCGCGAGTTGGCCGCATTACGGGCCGACATGCGGCGTGCCCCAGACAGGGTGGCAGAGAAGCTGCCACCTGTCAATGTCGGGGGGTCGTGCCAAACGCCGACCCCGTCCTCCGACAAGGCGCAGGAGCTGGAGCGGAGCATCTTGCTCAGTGTGGGCAAGATGCTCGACGCTCGGTTCGAGGGCTTGCAGCAGAGGCTGCTACCCGAACCGCGCCTCCGCCCACCGCTGGCTTCCGACAAGGCCAAGGCTGCCCCCCAGCCTAAGCCTGTGGCACCAACGGTCCCGACGTCCCAGGGCAGGTCTGGCCCTGGCCCATCCCCGAAGTCCCAAAAGGGAAAGACGGGAAAGGCCAAAGCCAAACAACCTGCCCCAGCCCCACCCCAACGGGAGCCCCGGCCACTGCCACCGGCTCCTGCGTCCATGGACGAGGGGTGGAATGTGGTGGCGAGACGGCGTCCAAAGGCGGCACCAAAGAGTGCTGCCCTGCCGTCTCAACCACGGAGGGCCCAATCTGCGGTGCCTGACTCCCAGCAGGCTCCGCAGAAAAAGGGACGGAGGCGCAAACCACGTGCTCCCCGGTCTCTGGCTGTGGTTCTCAAACTGCAGCCAGAGGCGTTGAAGAAGGGCGTCACCTACGCCGCAGCTCTATCCGAGGCCAAGAAGAAGGTCGACCTTCAAAGCCTCGGAATAGAGTCCGTGAGGTTCAGGGTGTCCGCCACCGGGGCCAGGGTCCTGGAGGTGCCTGGTTCAACCAGCACTGATAAGGCGGACGCACTCGCAGACAAGCTGCGTGCTGCCCTTGGGGAGGACGTGGTGGTGTCCAGGCCCATCAAATGCGCGGAGCTGCGAGTGTCCGGTTTGGACGATGCAGTCTCCGCTGCAGATGTCGCGGCGGTCGTAGCCAGGATCGGCGGATGCACAATTGCATCCGTCAAGACTGGTGAAATCCGCCGAGACAATTCGGGCCTGGGCACGCTCTGGCTGAGCTGCCCGGTGGCTGCCGCCAACAAGGTGGCTGATGGCAGGCGACTGCTAGTCGGTTGGGTGTCGGCGAAGGTCTCGCTCCTCGAAGCGAGACCTCTGCGCTGCTTCCGGTGCCTGCAACTCGGGCACGTCCGGGAGCAGTGCAGCAGTCCGGTTGACCGCAGCAGTAATTGCTACCGCTGCGGAAAACCGGGCCACGTCGCCCGCGATTGCAGCGCCGCCGCTGCACACTGCACTGTGTGCGCGGCAGCCAAGAAGCCGGCCGATCACAGGCTGGGGGGCAAATCGTGCCATGCCCCTCGGCCTAAAAGGCGGCTACCACCACCGACTGCATCCTCAACGCAGTCGGCCAGCGGCAGCTCAGCTGGAGTGTCCGGGGACGGACTTGTGGCCATGGAATCCTAGTCATGGACCACAAGCTCCGATTCCTCCAGGCGAATATCGAACACGCCGCCAGAGCTCAGGACCTCCTGTTCCAGAGCTTGGCGGAGTGGTCGATAGACGTGGCCGTGATCTGCGAGCCGTACTATGTCCCCCCCGGTGCGAACTGGGTTCGGGACACTGACGGCTCCGTCGCGATCGTCCGATGGGGCGCGGCGAACTCCCCACCCTTCGAAAAGGTAGCGAAGGGTCCGGGATACGTCGCTGTGTGGTTTGAGGATTTTGTAGTCGTCGGTGGCTACTTTTCCCCGAACCGCACACTCGCCGAGTTCGAGATTTATCTCGGACGGGTGGGCGCCTTAATCGGCCAATGCCACCCTCGCCAAGTGCTCCTCGCTGGCGACTTCAATGCCTGGAATACGGCTTGGGGTTCCGTCAGAACGGACGTATTTGGCGAGGCACTGGAGGAGTTTGCCCTCGGACAAGGGTTGGCCCTTCTCAACCGGGGATCGATGAGCACGTGCGTGCGACCCCAGGGCGAGTCGATCGTGGACATCACGTTCGCGACTCCCGCCCTGGCGCGCCGTGTTCGGGACTGGGGAGTGGTGGATACGGCGGTGTTGTGTGATCACCGATACATTCGGTTCGATCTCGCAGCCGTATCCCCGTCAGATCCAGCCGGTCCCTTCCGGCCCCCGGTTGACGACGGCCCGAGGTGGCAGTTGAGGCACCTCGACAGGGACCTCGCGAAGGAAGCTGCAATTGTGCAATCGTGGGTGTCCGCGCCTGTGGGCCCCGTGGTGGTGGAGGACGAGGCGGAATGGTTGCGGGGCGCGTTGTCGCAGGTTTGCGACGCGTCAATGCCCCGAGCCAGGCGTCGTCCCCCGAAGCCCCAGGTGTACTGGTGGTCCACCGAGCTCACGAATTTGCGTGCAGCTTGTGTGGTCGCACGACGCCAGTACACCAATTACAGGCGGCGGCGGATGCGGGAGGAGAATGTGATTGCACTCCTGCATGCTTCCTTCAAGGAGTCCCGGCGGCAGCTGAAGGCAGCGATCGGCAGGGCTAAGGCTCTTGCGAGGGAGGAGTTGCTGGGGACGTTGAACCGCGACCCGTGGGGGAGGCCGTACAGGTTGGCGATGTGCAAACTTCGCCCCTGGGCGCCCCCACTCACGCGAAGTCTCCAGCCGCAAATCCTGGACAGAGTCGTTGCGGCCCTGTTTCCGCGGACGGGGGACCATCCCAGTCCCCCCATGATGCCTTCGGTTGCCGCGGAGCCCGGCCCGGATGTGGCGCCGTCAGTGACCCCGGGAGAGCTGGGAGCTGCGGTGTTGCGGCTGCGAGCCAAAAACACCGCCCCCGGTCCTGACGGCGTACCCGGCCGGGTGTTGGTCTTGGCCATGGATGCCCTCGAGCCTCGTCTGAGGAGACTTTTCGACGCCTGTCTGGCCCTAGGCCAGGTTCCACAGCGGTGGAAGACAGGTCGTCTCGTTCTCCTCAGAAAGGAAGGGCGTCCGGCGGAATCCCCATCTGCGTACCGCCCGATAGTGATGCTCGACGAGGACGCCAAACTCTTTGAGAGAGTTGTGGCCGCCCGGATCGTCGAGCACCTAGAGGATGTCGGACCGGATCTGGCAGACTGCCAGTTTGGATTCCGCAGGGGTAGGTCTGCCGTAGACGCGATTCAGCGGGTTAAGTCCTTGGCGCAGGACGCGATCGCCCGGGGTGAGGTCGTGTTGGCGGTGTCTCTGGACATTGCCAACGCATTTAACTCCCTCCCCTGGAGCTGCATCAGGGAGGGGCTCCGATTCCACGGAGTTCCTCCGTACCTGCGCCGGGTCGTCGGGGACTACCTGTCTGGGCGTGCGGTGGAATACCCCGGTCGAGACCGGTGGTGTCGGCGGGAGATGTCGTGTGGCGTTCCTCAGGGGTCGGTACTAGGCCCACTCCTCTGGAACATCGGCTACGACTGGGTGCTGCGAGGAGCCACAGTGCCGGGTGTCGGCGTAGTCTGTTACGCGGACGACACCTTGGTCACTGCCCGAGGCAAAAGCCACAGGGATGCTTCCTTGCGCGCCACCGCCGGCGCGGCATTCGTGGTGGGCCGCATACGGCGATTGGGTTTGCGGGTGGCGCTCGAAAAGTCCGAGGCCGTGGTTTTCCATGGCCCGCGGAACGCGCCGCCCCGGGGTGCCCATATCGTCGTATCCGGAGTCCGCATCGACGTGAGGCCGTCGATGCGCTATCTGGGACTCGTCCTGGATAGCCGGTGGAACTTCGGCCCCCACTTCGAGTGCCTTGAGCCTCGGCTGCTGAGGGCGGCTGCGGCCCTGGGAAGGCTGCTGCCGAATCTCGGCGGACCTGAGACGTCGTGTCGGCGTCTCTACGCGGGAATCGTGAGGTCGATGGCCCTGTATGGTGCCCCTGTGTGGGCCGGCAGCGCCCTGAGTCGCAGCAATATCGCCCGCTTGACGCGAGTCCAGCGGGTGATGGCGATCAGGGTGGTACGGGGTTATCGCACGATCTCGGGTTGTTTCGGGAGTTACCTGTTTCGGATCGGTCGGGAACCGACTGCCAGGTGCCACCACTGCGACGATTGCCTCGACGAGACGGCCCAGCACACGCTGGAGGTATGCCCGGCGTGGGATGCGGAGCGCAGCGCGCTCGGCTCTGTATTGGGTGCCGACATCTCGCTCCCGACCGTGGTTCGCGCTATGGTCGAGAGTGAGAGATCGTGGCAGGCGGTGCGATCCTTCTGCGAGGCCGTAATGCTCGCGAAGGAGGCGGCGGAGAGGGCGAGGGAAGATGATGCATCCTCCCTTCCGCTTCGTCGCCGTCGCACGGGACGCCGGAGGGCGGCTTTCGTTGCCGAAAGCCTCCCTCTCCCGCAGTCCCATGAGCCTTCGGTGGCGGGTTCGGGGGAACCCGCCTCCGGTCCAGGGCTCGAGATGGCGCGTGCGCTTCCTGCGCACCATCTCATGAGGGACGACTAGAGAGGGACCCCTCCCTCTCGGGACGTCGCCGGCGCTGCACAGAGCGCCGGCCAACGCTGTCGGGCCGCGAACGAATGCGCAAGCTCCTCGTGACCCGACTCCGTGCGTCCAGACGGAAGCCGCAGGTTTTTAGTCGGTAAGAGTCCGGCATAACCCGACCTCGGCCCCCGCTGGGGTAGGGTATCCATGAGGATTTTCCTGCGTTAAAAAAAAAAAAAAAGGTTTCCTGCCGCGGACCTGCTTGGTTGTCCAAGTGGGAGGGGAGGTGATACCCCTACGCGGCGCGTCTCCGGGTGGCGGATAGGAGGCCACTCTTCTCACTCTTCTTTTAGAAGAGTGGTCCAGAGTGGTAGGGGCTTTTTCTATTAGAAAAGGCCCCCGCGGACCAAACACTGGGGAGGGGGGGAAAGGTTGGGGCGGGCTGCGTCTGTCCCGTATCGGGCGGCAGTCTGCTTCGTCGGTGCCCTGTGTCTGACCCATAGTGGGCGGCAGGGTACCCTTTGTTGGTTGGGGCACACTGCGTCTGTCCCGTATCGGGCGGCAGTCGTGCCTCGTCGGTGCCCTGTGTCTGACCCATAGTGGGCGGCAGGGCACCCTTTGTTGGTTGGGGCGCACTGCGTCTGTCCCCAATGGGGCGGCAGTTGCGCTTCGTCAATACTCTGGACCTAATGGTTCTGGGATTGTTGGAACGCAGTGCATATCTTTGTTCTGCGGCCTTGGAAGTTTTGGTCGGCGTGGGCTTTTGTCCGGACCTTGGAGGTGTTGACCGCTGGGGCTTTTGTCCGGGTCAAGGGTGGTGGGCGCGGCGTGCACTTACACTGCCACCGCGCTGGCATTTAATTGCCACCATCACCAAAACCGTAAACCGTCAAAGTGTCGTGGATCATGTCTCGCGGCTTTGACGGAACGGGGGTCTTGGCTTAACCGCCTGGACCGCGAGGAGACAACCTCTTCAAAAATCTCTTAAAGGACCGTCGTTGGGATACGTGGCGACGGTCGCCTCTTGAGGTGGCAGACTAGGCCAAGTCTGCCCGCAAGCGACCAACCCAGGATACCGCCCGACCTCCTGGTGTAATAGGGTTACCGCGGCAGTGGGGTCCCTGCCGTGCTTGTGGACTATTTAATTACCCCATACTCGTGGGATCAATATGCAGAATTCTAACAAATCCCAAAAAGACGTAGTGCCCGAGAAGGGCGGAGATGTCGTTAGGTCCGAGAAGGACGGAGTTGAGAGTAGGTCCAAGAAGGACGGAGTTGAGAATAGGTCCGAGATGGATGGAGTTTTAATGTCTGAAAAGGACCGCATAATCTGGTCCTCGAAGGACTTTTCCGATGAGGCAATATCTGAGTCATCTGGAAGTGACGTAGCACTCTCTGATTCAAGGTCTTTCTTTACGAAGGCCTCGCTGGGGAAACGTTCCCGTCGACAAGAGTCCGGAGACTCAGGCTCCCAGACAGAAGGGCGGCCGGTCAGAAAGGCAACAACTGCGAAGAGAGGCCGTGGGCGCCCCCCAACTACTGGAGAGTATGTCGGTTTGGCAGCCGCTAAAAAGCAGCTTGCTGAAGCAAAACGCATAGAATTGCAGCTGCAACTGGAAGAAGAAATTGTGGCTAAGGCTGCAAAGTCCCGGGATACTCGGACTACACTTCATGCCCTCAAGGCTACTGGCAAGACCAGTGAAGAGGAGCTACCGGCAGCTAAACTCCTAAAAATGGCTGAAAAGGAAGCTGACCTTATTATAGAGGTCGCTTGCAAGTCCTCTAACCTTAAAGGGACTTACCAAAAGGTACTAAAGCAGGCGGCCTCTTCCCTAAAAGAAATTGTATCGGTGGCTATAAGTCGCTCCGTCACTGAAGAGACGGAGAGATTGGAGGCGACTATAGACCACCAACAGCGGCAGATAGAAGCTCAAGCGGAAGAGCTTGAGAAGCTGAAATCCGAAATGTTGGAGCTTCGAAAATTGCTTTCGGACAATTCGCGTAGAGAAAACACGGTCGAGGTTCCAGAAGTAGAAATGGAATCTTCTATGGTTCGTGTTTCAGGAGGCAATACTACTGAGCCTGCCACTCAATATCCTGCGTCGCCCTCTATGCTTGACAAGTTCATGCATAGAGTGATGACTGAGGTGGGCACTATGCTCAATGCTAGGCTTGTCGGACTTGAGAACAGGCTTCTGCCTGAGGTACGGCTTCGTCCGCCGCTAGCGGCAGACAAGAAAAAGAAGTCAGTCCCAACTTTGCCCAAGACTAAAAAGGGTAAGGCTAAGCATTCCTCTCCAATCAACAGTGCTTTGCTGGACCCCTCAGTACCACCCACCTCCACTCATGTACCAGAGGAGGATCTCATGCTGCCGACGACTACCCTGGCCAACGAAGGCTGGTCCACGGTCGTCAAGAAAGGCAGGAAACGAGAAGAGGTGAAAGCCCAAGATTCTGCCCCGAAGGCAAAGACCAAGCAGCCTGCGGCGCATGCAACCACACCAAAGGCGGCTCAAAAGACGGCTCGAAAGCCGAAATTGGTGGCCCCAAAAGCAGCTGCAGTGGTCATCACTATCACCCCTGAGGCAGCTGCAAAAGGTGAAACCTACTGCACGGTACTAGAACGTGCTCGTAGGACAGTCGACACGAGCCAACTTGGCATAACCGCCATCAAATGTCGGCAGACTGCTACGGGAGCCAGGATGTTTGAGATTCCTGGTCCTCAGAACAATGAAAAGGCCGATCTTTTCGCAACGAAGCTAAGAGAGGCCATTTCAGATGTTGCGACTATCGCTAGGCCCGTTAAGACTGCCGAGCTCAAGATTTCTGGCTTGGATGACTCCATCACCAAGTCGGAACTGACGAGGACCTTGGCAACTAAGGGTGGATGTTCGGAGGACACAATCAAGGTCGGGAACATTCGTCCTGGCCCTGGAGGTGCCGGATCGTGCCTGATTAAGTGTCCAGTCACAGCTGCAAAGGCTGTGATACAGGGTGGCCGTCTCCTCATAGGTTGGAGCTCGGCCCAAATCCAGATGTTAGAGGCCCGACCAATGCGCTGTTTTAAGTGCCTTGGAACCGGACATATGCGTCCAAGTTGCCCGTCCTCTGTTATCAGGGAGAATTTGTGCTTCCGCTGTGGATGTGAGGGGCACAACTCTACGAGCTGCAAAGCAACGCCTAAATGTGCAGTGTGCACAGAGGCTAAAAAACCGGCTGGACACGTAATGGGTGGGAGACATTGTAATCCCCCACCCAAAAAAGGCAGAGCCCAGGTGCCGACCCCACCTGTTGCGCCTACCGCACACACAAGTGCGACAGTTGATGCTGAAATGTCTGATTAATGGCTCTCAGCGTCAACAAAAACGCGCGTGTGCTTCAGGCCAATCTGAACCACTGTGCTAGGTCCCAAGACCTGTTTGTTCAGGTCATGGCAGAATGGTCCATTGACATTGGCGTCGCCTCTGAGCCGCTCATGGTCCATGAGAGGCCAAACTGGCTAGGAGATCGTGACGGCCTCGTGGCCATTGTCTCCCAGTCATACGCGGACTCCCCACCTCTTTTCCTTAAAGAGAAGGGCCCAGGCTACGTAGTGGCTGCATGGGAGGAATTCGTCATTGTTGGGATATACTTCTCATCTACCCGTCCGCTGGCAGAGTTCGAAAATTTCCTCGCACTGCTGCTGGCGGTGGTGTCACGTCAACAGCCCAATAACATCTTGGTGCTCGGTGACTTCAACGCCAAGTCTACCATGTGGGGAAACCCAACAACTGACAACAAAGGCAGAGCAGTTGAGTCATGGGCGGCTGCTAGCGGACTGTCTCTTCTTAACAGGGGAACAGTCCATACATGCGTTCGACGGCAGGGAGGGTCGATAGTGGACCTTACGTTCGCTTCCCCTGCTCTCGCAACGCATATCAAAGGGTGGCATGTCATAACTCATACAGAAAGCCTATCGGACCATCGGTTCATTAGGTTCGAGGTAGATGCCCAACGTTGTCAGAGGTCAAGAACACCTCGATCTCACTTCCCTCGCTGGGCACTCACTCGCCTGGACAAGGACATGGCAACTGAGGCAGCCATTGTTCAAGAATGGTTCTCAGTCGCTGCCACTGGCCACGACATCAACACCTCTGCAGTGCGTTTGCGTGACTCCTGTACGGAGATTTGCGATGCGTCTATGCCTCGTGCTCGTGCACCACCAAAACGGAAGGCCGTGTATTGGTGGACGGAGGAAATTGCAGATCTCCGTACAGCATGTACAACTGCCCGGAGAGCATTTGCGAGGAGTCGAAGACGTCGTCGCCGTGACCTTGCTGCTGAGGATCGTCTATACGAGGTTTACCGGCAGGCCAAGCGATCCCTTCAGGCAGCTATTAGTAGTGCCAAAGACCGCTGTCGTGCAGAAATGCTGCAAACACTCGATGACGACCCCTGGGGTAGACCGTATAGAGCTGCACGCAATAAATTGCGTGCACTTGGTCCGCCATTGACTTCAACATTGGAACCTAATCTGCTGGACAGGATAGTTCATAAACTGTTCCCAGGCAGATTAGAGTTCACCCCACCAAACATGACTTGCCACTCAGTGGGCAACACGGATCAGACCCCAATTCCACCAGTCACCGAAGACGAAATGAATGAGGCCTTTCAATCTCTGCGTCTAAAGAGGACTGCTCCCGGACCTGACGGGATCCCTGCGCGTGTCCTGGGTATCGCGGTGGTACAGCTCGGCTCTCGATTTCGGGAACTCTTCGACGCGTGTTTTACAGCCGGAAAGTTCCCGAAAATCTGGAAGGATGGTCAGCTTTGTTTGCTGAGAAAAGAAGGACGACCTGCAGACTCTCCTGGTGCATACCGCCCGATAATTCTGTTAGGTGAAGACGCCAAGACGTTTGAGCGCGTTGTGGCAGAGCGCCTTGTTGATCACTTGTCCTCGGCTGGACCGGATCTTTCCGAATTCCAGTTCGGTTTCAGGGCGGGTCGGTCAACAATAGACGCACTATCGAGACTGAGGACCATCGTCGAGGAAGCAATTGGCAGGTCAGAATGGGTGTTGGCTGTATCTTTTGATATAGCCAATGCCTTTAACACCATTCCACACGCAACTATACTGGAGGCACTTCGATATCATAGAGTGCCCCAGTACCTCCAGCGTCTCCTGGCTGACTACTTAGAGAATCGCGAGGTCCTCTACATTGGCCGTGACGGGAGTATTCGCTCCCACAGTGTGGAGTCTGGTGTTCCACAGGGGTCGGTCCTAGGTCCTCTCCTGTGGAACATCGGGTTTGATTGGGTTTTGCGCGGTGCTCTTCTCCCCGGGATGAACGTCACCTGCTATGCAGATGACACTTTGCTTACAGCCCGAGGGAAGACATATCAGGAGGCAGCCCAGCTCGCCTGCGTTGGTGGGAAACTTATTGCAGACCGCATAATGCATCTCGGACTAAAGGTGGCACTTGACAAAACCGTGGCTATTGCATTCCACGGTCCAAGAAAGCGCACACCAGCAGACGCGCACGTGATGGTCAACGGTATCAGAATCGAAGTGAAAACAGAGATGAAATACCTTGGCCTCATACTAGACAGTCGGTTGAATTTTGGTGCACATCTCGAACAACTAGCACCAAGACTTCTTCGCGCGGCTGGATCTTTGAGCTGGTTGTTACCAAATCTTGGTGGCCCGAGTGCCTTATGTCGACGACTATATGCAGGAATAATAAAGAGCATGGCACTGTATGGTGCTCCGATTTGGGCTAATTGTCTCAACAGGACTAACATCGTCCACCTGCAGAGACCACAAAGGGCTATTGCTCAGAGAGTGGCTCGTTGCTACGGCACCGTGGCTCGCTCAGTGGCATGTGCACTCGCAGGAATCCCGCCCTGGAATCTTGAGGCGGAGGTCTTAGCTGCAGTGTATCATTGGAAGGCACAGCAGCGCGCCCACGGGGACAATCCTGCCCCTGAGGAAATAAGCGCAGTCAGACGAGAGGCAGAAACTGAGTTGTTGCGCCTCTGGAAGCTTGAGCTTTCCTCCTCTGCTTCAGGAAGACGAACTCTGGAAGCCCTGGCCCCTATCTTTGATGTGTGGCTTAGAAGACGTCACGGCTTCCTCACATTCCGTCTGGTGCAAATCCTTACTGGACATGGCTGTTTTGGCCATTATCTGCACCGGATCGGAAGGGAAGAAACGACAATGTGCCATGAGTGCGGTGCAGTAGATGACACGGCACAGCACACTCTCAAAGAGTGCAGTGCTTGGGAGGAGCAGCGCCACACTCTGAGCACAGTGATCGGATTAGACCTCTCTCTGCCTAAAGTGGTCGAGGCCATGGTGGGCAGCGAGAGAGCTTGGGAAGCGGTAGCATCTTTTGCGGAGGACGTCATGTTCCGCAAAGAGGTGGCGGAACGAGAGCGAGAAGAAAGTTCTTCTGCTGTAACGCTTCGCCGACGTCGCAGGGGCCGAAGGAAGAGGTTGCAAGACCGACTCCATCCCCCAAGTGGTGGCGCGCGGGTGCCAGGAAATGGGTCTCCTCCACCCGCATTGCACGCGCCGCCATTGCAGACGGACGGGAATGTCCCCGCACTCCGCTGCATTTCTGTGAACGCTCCATTGCACACCAGGGGCACACAGCCGGGCCTGCTATGGCGGGCAGTCACTGACGAGGTCGCGGTTGTATCTTTAAGGCTTCCCGTAACCCCGTCACAAAACCAACCCTCCCACATTGTTCAGTCAACGTTGTCTGAATCAGACGACCCTGACTGGACCGGGGATGGTGGTGGTTTTGAAAGTGACTAAGGGTAATACCGTTGGTTTTAGTGGGTAGTAGAAATCCTGTGGTCTGAGTCCCACACCCCCCCCCAGTCGCCCAGATGGGGGACCGTGCGTAAAAGCATTTCCAACGTTAAAAAAAAAAAAAAAAAAAAAAAAAAAAAAAAAAAAAAAAAAAAAAAAAAAAAAAAAAGGTTTCCTGAAGAAGGAGGGGCGTTTAGGGGATTCTCCGTCCTCCTTTCGTCCCATCGTGCTGCTGGATGATGCGGGCAAGTTCTACGAGAACCTCGTGGCGGCCCGCATCATTCAGCACTTGCGCAGCGTAGGCCCCGACCTGTCAGACAGCCAGTTCGGCTTCCGACTGGGTCGCTCAACAATCGACGCGATTGCTCGTCTGAGGGGTTTATCGGACGAGACGGTGGCGGCAGGTGGCGTCTTGCTGGCGGTGTCGTTAGATATCGCCAACGCCTTCAACTCGCTACCCTTCGGCTGCATTGAGGAGGCACTGCGGTATCATCGCGTGCCCCTTTACCTCCGGAGGACGGTCGCGGACTACCTGCGCAACAGGGTGGTCCTGTACAAGGGACAGGACGGCAGAGTCCATCGCCGCGGCATTCGTTGCGGTGTTCCACAGGGATCCGTTCTGGGTCCTCTTCTGTGGAACATCGGATACGACTGGGCTCTGCGGGGTGACCTTCGCCCTGGCCTCAGTGTCGTCTGCTATGCGGACGACACTCTGGTCACGGCTCGAGGGCGGAGTTTGGCGGAGGCGGCATCCCTCGCTGAAGAGGGAGTGCGGCAGGTCGTTGGGCGCATTGAGATGTTGGGCCTTAGGGTTGCCCTCGACAAAACCGAGGTTCTGTGTTTTCACGGTCCTCGGCGGGGGCCTCCTGCAGGTGCCAACATCTCCATCAATGGAGTGAGGGTCGGGTTGAAGCCTCAGATAAAATATCTGGGACTTTTACTCGACGGCAGATGGGACTTCCGGGAGCACTTTCGGCGGTTAGCACCAAGGCTGATCGGGACCGCATCTGCTCTCGGAAGGCTCTTGCCGAATGTCGGTGGACCCGATCTGGCCTGTCGCCAGCTTTATGCTGGCGTGGTCAGATCGATGGCGCTCTATGGGGCACCTATATGGGTCGGCGCTCTGACTCGCCATAATAGAGCGCTGCTGCAGTCAACGCAGCGCGTTCTCGCGGTCAGAGCAATCCGAGGATACCGAACGGTGTCCCATGGAGCTGCTTGCGTGCTCGCGGGTATGCCACCCTGGGACCTCGATGCCGAGGTTCTGGCGGAGGTGTACGAGCGGCGTGCGGAGGCGCGCGCACATGGAGGGGAGCCAAGCTCCGAACTGGTCGAGCGTTGGAGGAGGGCCGCCCAACGGACCTTGCTGCGAAGGTGGAGAGAGAGGCTCGAGGAGCCCGGCGCTGGCCTACGAACCATTGAGGCTGTTCGCCCAGTCCTAAAGGAGTGGGTAAACAGAAGGCACGGGGCACTGACGTACAGGTTGGTGCAGGTACTGTCGGGACATGGTAGTTTCGGCAGATACTTGTGCCACGTAGCACGGAGGGAGCCGGTGGCGGTGTGTCTTCACTGCTCTAGCGGCTGCGAAGACACAGCCCAGCACACGTTGGAGGAGTGCCAGGCGTGGGCCCACGAACGGGCGACGCTCATGGCGGTTGTAGGAAGTGACCTCTCCTTGCCAGCCGTGGCAAGGGCCATGGTTGGTAATGAGAGGTCGTGGGAGGCCGTGGTCTCTTTCTGTGAGGAAGTAATGTCCCAGAAAGAGGCCTCGGAAAGGACAAGAGAGGATGATCCTCTCTCGGATCCTATCCGGAGGAGGAGGGCCGGTCGGAGAAGGAGGGCATTCGCCGACCTGGCCTAGTGAAACCCCTAGGCGGCGGAAACGGGGAGCTTTCCGTCGTCTTCTGCCAAGGGGCTTCGCTGGACGAAGCTGCGGCGTGCCACGTTTTCCTGGCATGCCGCAGATTATGGAGGAGCTGCGCTTGCGGCGGCATCGGCGTGTTCGCGGACGGTTCCGAGAGGAAACCCGTGTTCCGCCAATTCGGTGCTTGGAGGAAAACCCAGGGGTTTTAGCTGGTAAGAGTCCGGCATAACCAGGTCGCTTCCCCGGACGGCCTGGTATCCATGAGGATTTCCCCTGGTCAAAAAAAAAAAAAAAAAAAAAAAAAAAAAAAAAAGGTTAGGTTAGGTTAGGTTAGGTTAGGTTAGGTTAGGTTAGGTTAGGTTAGGTTAGGTTAGGTTAGGTTAGGTTAGGTTAGGTTAGGTTAGGTTAGGTTAGGTTAGGTTCCCCCCCGAATTGGAATGTGCCTTGTCGTGGCGGGGGGGCTCAGTAACCCGTTGCAATCCAGCAACGGGCGAAGCTAAAACATTCCTCTGGTTGGGGTGCGCTGCGTCTGTCCCGTATCGGGCGGCAGTCGCGCTTCGTCGGTGCCCTGTGTCTGACCCATAGTGGGCGGCAGGGTGCCCTTTGGTGGTTGGGGTGGGCTGCGTCTGTCCCGTATCGGGCGGCAGTCTGCTTCGTCGGTGCCCTGTGTCTGACCCATAGTGGGCGGCAGGGCGCCCTTTGTTGGTTGGGGCGGGCTGCGTCTGTCCCGTATCGGGCGGCAGTCTGCTTCGTCGGTACCCCGCGTCTGACCCATAATGGGCGGTGGGGTACCTTTTGGTGGTTGGGGTGCGCTGCGTCTGTCCCGTATCGGGCGGCAGTGGCACCTCGTCAGTACACTGCGTCTGTTCCGTATCGGGCGGCAGTTGTACTTCGTTGTTCTGGCTGTCGGAGTATTTGCTCGGGCCAGGGAGGGGTTGACTGTCGGGGTATTTGCCCGGGTCAAGGGTGACGGGCGTGGCGTGCACTCACACTGCCGTCGCGTAGGCATTTACTTGTCACCGTCACCGAACCCGTAAACCGTCAAAGTGTCGTGGATCATGTCTCGCGGCTTTGACGGAACGGTGGACTTGGCTTAACCGCCCGGTCCGCGAGGAGTAAACCTCTATAAAAAATCCCCAAAGGCCGAACGTTGGGGCGCCCTTTATGGGCCTTGCGACGGCGTTCGGCTGCCTCGTTGAGGTGGCAGGCTGGGATAAGTCTGCCCGCGAGCGGCCACCTGTGCGGGACCACTCGACCCCGCACAGTATTAGAGTTACCAGGGGACAGGGGGCACTCCCTTGGTGGACCGAATATTTCCCCCATACTCGTGGGAACAGTATGGACAATTCAAAAATCCCAAACCCAGACGTTGTGCCTGAGACGGGCGGAGAAGACGAAAGGCCCGAGACGGGCGGCGAAACTCTCACCGAGGAGCTAAGCTCCGGCTCGGTGATGAGCTTGGACGAGGGGTCCGAAAGGGCCGGGCGTTTCTGGCGGCGCAAGCGCAGCCGTTCTGCGAGGGGGACCACTTCCGATGAGGACAGTGGTTCCGCGTCGGAGCCTGCTAAGGCTCCGAAGGTGTCTACCGCCCGCCGCGGCAGAGGTCGACCGCCCACTACCGGGCAGTATGTCGGCCTCGCCAAAGCTAAAGCGGAGCTGGTGGCAGCTCAGCGCGCGGAATTAGAACTCCGCGCCGAGCAAGAGGTGGAAGAGGCGGCACGTAAGGTTCGCACGATACGAGCCAAGCCGAGCTCGCCGGCTGTATCCGCTGCTACACCTGAGGAGGTCTCTGCTACGGAACTCGAGGAGCGGGTCCGTAGCTCTGTGGGGGTTATTACTCAGGTGGCCAGCAGCTCAAAGAACCTGAAGGGCACGTTTGTAAAGGCTCTTCGGGAGGCCGCCTCTTCCATACAGGAGGCAGTGGGTGAACTCCACAAGCGTACTGCTTCGGAGGAGATGACCCGTCTTCGGCTGGCCAATGACCGCTTTAGGGCGGACAATGACCAGCTGCGGACGGAGTTGGAGGACCTTCGCCGCGAGTTGGCCGCATTGCGGGCCGACATGCGGCGAGCTCCAGACAGGGTGGCAGAGGAGCTGCCACCTGTCAATGTCGGGGGATCGTGCCCAACAACGACCCCGTCCTCCGATGTGGTACAGGCGCTGGAGCGGACCATCATGCTCAGTGTGGGCAAGATGGTCAACGCGCGGTTCGAGGCCCTGCAGCAGAGGCTGCCGCCTGAACCCCGCCTCCGTCCGCCGCTGGCTGCAGATAAGGCAAAGGCTGCCTCCCAGCCTAAGCCTGTGGCACCAGCGGTCCCGACGTCCCAGGGCAGGTCTGGCCCCGGCCCATCCCCGAAGTCCCAAAAGGGAAAGAAGGGAAAGGCCAAAGCCAAACAACCAGCCCCAGCCCCGCCCCAACGGGAGCCCCGGCCACTGCCGCCGGCTCCTGCGTCCTTGGACGAGGGGTGGAATGTGGTGGCGAGACGGCGTACAAAGGCGGCACCAAATAGTGCTGCCCTGCCGCCGCAACCACGGAGGGGCCAATCTGCGGTGCCTGACTCCCAGCAGGCTCCGCAGAAGAAGGGACGGAGGCGGGCGCGTAAACCACGTGCTCCCCGGTCTCTGGCTGTGGTTCTCAAACTGCAGCCAGAGGCGTTGAAGAAGGGCGTCACCTACGCCGCAGCTCTATCCGAGGCCAAGAAGAAGGTCGATCTTCAAAGCCTCGGAATAGAGTCCGTCAAGTTTAGGGTGTCCGCCACCGGGGCTAGGGTCCTGGAGGTGCCCGGTGCTACTAGCACCGACAAGGCGGATGCGTTGGCGGACAAGCTGCGTGCCGCCCTTGGGGAGGACGTGGTGGTGTCCAGGCCCACCAAATGCGCGGAGCTGCGAGTGTCCGGGTTGGACGATGCAGTCTCCGCCGCAGACGTCGCGGCGGTAATTGCCAAGAATGGCGGATGCCCAATTGCATCCGTCAAGACTGGCGAAATCCGCCGAGACAATTCGGGTCTGGGCACGCTCTGGCTGAGCTGCCCGGTGGCTGCCGCCAATAAGGTGGCTGATGGCAGGCGGTTGCTTGTCGGCTGGGTGTCGGCGAAGGTCTCGCTCCTCGAAGCGAGACCTCTGCGCTGCTTCCGGTGCCTGCAACTCGGGCATGTCCGGGAGCAGTGCAGCAGTCTGGTTGACCGCAGCAGTAATTGTTACCGCTGCGGAAAGCCGGGCCACGTCGCCCGCGACTGCAACGCCGCCGCTGCACACTGCACTGTGTGCGCGGCTGCCAAGAAGCCGGCCGATCACAGGCTGGGGGGCAAATCGTGCCATGCCCCTCGGCCTAAAAGGCGGCTACCACCACCGACTGCATCCTCAACGCAGTCGGCCAGCGGCAGCTCAGCTGGAGTGTCCGGGGACGGACTGGTGGCCATGGAATCCTAGTCATGGACCACAAGCTCCGATTCCTCCAGGCGAATATCGAACACGCCGCCAGAGCTCAGGACCTCCTGTTCCAGAGCTTGGCGGAGTGGTCGATAGACGTGGCCGTGATCTGCGAGCCGTACTATGTCCCCCCCGGTGCGAACTGGGCTCGGGACACTGACGGCTCCGTCGCGATCGTCCGATGGGGCGCGGCGAACTCCCCACCCTTCGAAAAGGTAGCGAAGGGTCCGGGATACGTCGCTGTGTGGTTTGAGGATTTTGTAGTCGTCGGTGGCTACTTTTCCCCGAACCGCACACTCGCCGAGTTCGAGATTTATCTCGGACGGGTGGGCGCCTTAATCGGCCAATGCCACCCTCGCCAGGTACTCCTCGCTGGCGACTTCAATGCCTGGAATATGGCTTGGGGTTCCGTCAGAACGGACGTATTTGGCGAGGCACTGGAGGAGTTTGCCCTCGGACAAGGGTTGGCCCTTCTCAACCGGGGATCGATGAGCACGTGCGTGCGACCCCAGGGCGAGTCGATCGTGGACATCACGTTCGCGAGTCCCGCCCTGGCGCGCCGTGTTCGGGACTGGGGAGTGGTGGATACGGCGGTGTTGTGTGATCACCGATACATTCGGTTCGATCTCGCAGCCGTATCCCCGTCAGATCCAGCCGGTCCCTTCCGGCCCCCGGTTGACGACGGCCCGAGGTGGCAGTTGAGGCACCTCGACAGGGACCTCGCGAAGGAAGCTGCAATTGTGCAATCGTGGGTGTCCGCGCCTGTGGGCCCCGTGGTGGTGGAGGACGAGGCGGAATGGTTGCGGGGCGCGTTGTCGCAGGTTTGCGACGCGTCAATGCCCCGAGCCAGGCGTCGTCCCCCGAAGCCCCAGGTGTACTGGTGGTCCGCCGAGCTCACGAATTTGCGTGCAGCTTGTGTGGTCGCACGACGCCAGTACACCAATTACAGGCGGCGGCGGATGCGGGAGGAGAATGTGATTGCACTCCTGCATGCTTCCTTCAAGGAGTCCCGGCGGCAGCTGAAGGCAGCGATCGGCAGGGCTAAGGCTCTTGCGAGGGAGGAGTTGCTGGGGACGTTGAACCGCGACCCGTGGGGGAGGCCGTACAGGTTGGCGATGTGCAAACTTCGCCCCTGGGCACCCCCACTCACGCGAAGTCTCCAGCCGCAAATCCTGGACAGAGTCGTTGCGGCCCTGTTTCCGCGGACGGGGGACCATCCCAGTCCCCCCATGATGCCTTCGGTTGCCGCGGAGCCCGGCCCGGATGTGGCGCCGTCAGTGACCCCGGGAGAGCTGGGAGCTGCGGTGTTGCGGCTGCGAGCCAAAAACACCGCCCCCGGTCCTGACGGCGTACCCGGCCGGGTGTTGGTCTTGGCCATGGATGCCCTCGAGCCTCGTCTGAGGAGACTCTTCGACGCCTGTCTGGCCCTAGGCCAGGTTCCACAGCGGTGGAAGACAGGTCGTCTCGTTCTCCTCAGAAAGGAAGGGCGTCCGGCGGAATCCCCATCTGCGTACCGCCCGATAGTGATGCTCGACGAGGACGCCAAACTCTTTGAGAGAGTTGTGGCCGCCCGGATCGTCGAGCACCTAGAGGATGTCGGACCGGATCTGGCAGACTGCCAGTTTGGATTCCGCAGGGGTAGGTCTGCCGTAGACGCGATTCAGCGGGTTAAGTCCTTGGCGCAGGACGCGATCGCCCGGGGTGAGGTCGTGTTGGCGGTGTCTCTGGACATCGCCAACGCATTTAACTCCCTCCCCTGGAGCTGCATCAGGGAGGGGCTCCGATTCCACGGAGTTCCTCCGTACCTGCGCCGGGTCGTCGGGGACTACCTGTCTGGGCGTGCGGTGGAATACCCCGGTCGAGACCGGTGGTGTCGGCGGGAGATGTCGTGCGGCGTTCCTCAGGGGTCGGTACTAGGCCCACTCCTCTGGAACATCGGCTACGACTGGGTGCTGCGAGGAGCCACAGTGCCGGGTGTCGGCGTAGTCTGTTACGCGGACGACACCTTGGTCACTGCCCGAGGCAAAAGCCACAGGGATGCTTCCTTGCGCGCCACCGCCGGCGCGGCATTCGTAGTGGGCCGCATACGGCGATTGGGTTTGCGGGTGGCGCTCGAAAAGTCCGAGGCCGTGGTTTTCCATGGCCCGCGGAACGCGCCGCCCCGGGGTGCCCACATCGTCGTATCCGGAGTCCGCATCGACGTGAGGCCGTCGATGCGCTATCTGGGACTCGTCCTGGATAGCCGGTGGAACTTCGGCCCCCACTTCGAGTGCCTTGAGCCTCGGCTGCTGAGGGCGGCTGCGGCCCTGGGAAGGCTGCTGCCGAATCTCGGCGGACCTGAGACGTCGTGTCGGCGTCTCTACGCGGGAATCGTGAGATCGATGGCCCTGTATGGTGCCCCTGTGTGGGCCGGCAGCGCCCTGACTCGCAGCAATATCGCCCGCTTGACGCGAGTCCAGCGGGTGATGGCGATCAGGGTGGTACGGGGTTATCGCACGATCTCGGGTGAGGCATCTTGCGTGCTGGCGGGTACTATTCCCTGGGACCTGGAAGCGAGAGCCCTCGCGTCGCTCTACGAGTGGCGCGTGGAGGCGCTCCGGGCCAGGGGTCACCCGCCTGCACTGCAGGAACAGGAGGGGCACAGAGCTGAGCTGCGCCAACGGGCTACCGAAGCGTGGGAGTCCAGGCTGGCGCTTTCGAGCGCCGGACTCTCGCTCCCGACCGTGGTTCGCGCTATGGTCGAGAGTGAGAGATCGTGGCAGGCGGTGCGATCCTTCTGCGAGGCCGTAATGCTCGCGAAGGAGGCGGCGGAGAGGGCGAGGGAAGATGATGCATCCTCCCTTCCGCTTCGTCGCCGTCGCACGGGACGCCGGAGGGCGGCTTTCGTTGCCGAAAGCCTCCCTCTCCCGCAGTCCCATGAGCCTTCGGTGGCGGGTTCGGGGGAATCCGCTTCCGGTCCAGGGCTCGAGATGGCGCGTGCGCTTCCTGCGCACCATCTCATGAGGGACGACTAGAGAGGGACCCCTCCCTCTCGGGACGTCGCCGGCGCTGCACAGGGCGCCGGCCAACGCTGTCGGGCCGCGAACGAATGCGCAAGCTCCTCGTGACCCGACTCCGTGCGTCCAGACGGAAGCCGCAGGTTTTTAGTCGGTAAGAGTCCGGCATAACCCGACCTCGGCCCCCGCTGGGGTAGGGTATCCATGAGGATTTTCCTGCGATAAAAAAAAAAAAAGGTTAGGTTAGGTTAGGTTGGGGCGCTGGGTAGATAGCCTCCACGTGGCGCGCTCTGGGCAACGGTTTCACTCACGGTAACGCAGTGGGTGGCTGGCTGATGGTCTACTGTTCTCGTTGTCTAGATATTCGTTTCGTGAGGGACTTCTGACACTGATGCTCACCGACGACTTTTACTTTTGCATACTGGACTCTGGACGCTTTTCGATTTGGATTTAGTTGTTTATTTAGAGTTTTCTTGAAGTTTTTTCTTTCTGTTGGATCGTTTAGATTTTTGCAAAGGCCCTTTTCAGGGCCCTTGAACGTCTCCCGTCGTTTTGTATATTTATTCCTTTCTTGCGGGTTTTGCTTTATATTGTAAATTTTGTATTATCTGTATATAACACTGTGTTTAGTGGTTTACCTTGTTTTTGTATTTTGTGCATATTTCTGGTCGCTTTATTTCATCCGGTTGGTGTCCCATCAACATGATGGGCCCAACCAATTGTCTCGATGAGGTTGAGAGCAGCGGCTCTGAAGCTGCTGCTCTCTGGAACCGAAAGCGATCCTTTTTGACGTTTTCGGCTACAGAAGACTCTGGTTCGGAGACAGAAACTGGAGAGAAGAGGGTGGTAGAGGCAATAGCCCCCCCACAGAAGTTTAAAAAACCAGGTTCTCCACCTTTGGGGTTACCGAAAGCCAGGAGGACCTCTAAACAAAAAGAGACGGAAGAGGCTTTGGAGCGACAACTCAAAAGCCGAAATTTCCGTAAGGAGAAATCTCCTTCTTCACATGTGGAAGACATAATCGATGTCGATGATCTTGGCATTGATGAAATAAGAGAAAGAGCGGGCATGCGCGTGGCTAAGATCCTCTCGCTGGCCACCACTTCAAATCATTTGAAAGGTGGGTACGTGCGGGATTTTAAGTCATGTGCCAAAGATCTTCTGGAGATTGTTGAGAGCCTATCTAGACGATCAGAGGCGGAAGAAATTCTTAAGCTTCGCAAGGAGAATGCGCGCTTGAAGAAATATCTGGACGACCTGAAAACTGAAGTCGCTGCTCTCAGGCGGGATTATTCAGAGAGGAAATCCCCTCGTTCTCCTCAAACAACGGGTGAAATAGGAGAGACCAATTTGGTTGATGAGTTTAAAACCACCTTGCTGGAGGAGTTGCGGGGCGGCATATTGAGTTCGGTGGGGGCGATGGTAGATGCAAAACTCTCCGGCATCCAAGACCGCCTTTTGCCTCCTAAGGTTTTACGCCCACCCCTGGCACATGAGCGTAGAGGAAAGTCTCCAAACTCACTAGTGGCACAAACAGCACCGTCTACGCAGCCTTCAGAAACTTGGTCTACCGTGGTCCGTAGAGGAAAAGGGAAGGGGAAAAAGTCTTCCCCTCCTGTCAATCAGCCGTCCACTGAGACGAGCCAACTGGTACGCTCTGCGGCCCCTGCAGTTCCAGTGGCCAAAGCAGCTGGATCTAAAAAATCAGTCGCAGCGAAGTCATCAAAACCAATGGCAAAGTTGACAGCCCCGCGATCTTCCGCTGTGGTTATCACACTTCAGTCTGAGGCCACAAACAAGGGAATTGACTACAAGACGGCCCTGACGAAAGCTCGTCAGGATATTGATCTGGCCGAACTGGGTATCAGCCAGATCAAAATAAGGCGCACAGCAACCGGAGCGCGAATCCTCGAGCTTCCGGGATCGCAAAGTGCTGCGAAGGCCGATCAGCTGGCGGAAAAACTGCGGGTCACCCTAGCTGAAATGGCCCGGGTCGACCGCCCAGAAAAGCTGGCTGACCTTCGCATATCAGGTTTTGACGACTCCGTCACCATTGAGGAGGTAGTCGCGGCAGTGGCAGCTAAGGGAGACTGCTTGCCGTCACAGGTTAAGCCTGGCAATCTGCGACCAGCCCCTTACGGGGTGACCTCCGTGTTAGTCCGCTGCCCAGTGATGGCAGCAAAGAAACTGGCAGCGGGCGGCCGGATCCTGGTGGGCTGGAGCTCTGCGTCTGTTACCGTATTAGAGGTGCGTCCCATGCGCTGCTACAAGTGCATGGGACTGGGGCACACGCGCCAGATGTGCCCCTCTCAGGCGGAGCGTGGAGAACTTTGCTTCCGGTGTGGAACGCCGGGGCACAAGCTCTCCACATGTAGTGGCACGTTGCGCTGTGCAGTGTGCTCAGACGCAGGGCGCCCGTCAGGGCACGTAATGGGAGGAAGGGATTGTAACCCTCCCCCTACCAAGGGTAGAGTGGCCCCAGGGACAAGGGCCGCTCCTGTTGTTGGGCGCCGTTCGGCAATTGAGGAGGTTGAAATGAACGAATGATGGTTCGGTCATTCAACTTCCTCCAGGGGAACCTAAACCACTGTGCCGGGGCCCAAGATTTGTTCCTCCAGGCCATGGCGCAGTGGGAGATTGAGGTAGCGGTCGCGGCTGAGCCGTACTCTGTGGTCCCGCAACCGCACTGGGCTGGATCCGCCAATGGCGACGTGGCCATTGCCGTTCGGTCGGGGGGGCGTCACACACTCACTGTCAGGGAGAGGGGTCCAGGGTTCGTGGCGGCCAGGTGGGGGAAGTACACCATTATTGGTGTCTACTTTTCCCCGAACAGGCCGCTCGCGGAATATGAACCCTATCTGGACTCCCTCTTAGCGTTGGTTGGGCGCATGGCGCCCGACCCCGTTATCGTGATGGGCGACCTTAACTCGAGGTCGCCCATGTGGGGTGACACCCTAACGGATGCGTTCGGAGTGGCCCTTGAGGAGTGGGCCGTGGAGGCTGGGCTGTCCCTCATAAATAGAGGAACAGTGCCAACTTGTGTGCGACCGCAGGGGGAGTCCCTGGTGGACATAACGTTCGCCTCCCCCTCGATTGCGGGCAGGTTGCGCAACTGGCGAGTGCTGGAGCATGAGGCGACCCTATCGGATCACCGATATATCCGGTTCGAGGTCGCCACGCTCCAGCCACCAGCCGAGCCTCCGCGGCATGCCCCTGTCTTCCCGCGCTGGACGATCAGTCGCCTCGATCGCGAAATCGCGAGCGAAGCGGCCATCGTGCAAGTGTGGTGTGCGCAGCCAAACGCAACGGCCACGGTGGACGAGGGGGCTGGCAGCTTCCGCGCCGCCTTAACGGCGGTGTGCGACGCCTCTATGCCCCGATCGAGGGCCTTTCGTAGTCGCAAGGCCGTGTACTGGTGGTCCCAGGAGATTGCGGATCTCCGGGACGTGCATGGTCGTGCCTGGCGGGAGTGTAACCACTTCCGCCGGAGGCGCCACCGCGACGCAGCTGAGGAGGCAAGGCTGATGGCTACTTGCAAGGCCACCAAAAAAGCATTGAGAGCGGCCATCTGCGTCGCCAAGGAGCGGGCCTGGCAGGAACTCCTGGAAGGTCTCGAGAGGGACCCATGGGGACGCCCGTACAAGGTGGCTCGGAACAAACTCCGGGCCACAGGACGTCCCCTCACTGAGACACTTCAACCGGAGTTCCTGGGGGTGGTCGTGGGCGAGCTGTTCCCTGGCAGCTCAGACCACGCCCTGCCTCCCCCAGCGGGAATGGTGTGGGAGATCGACGCCCCCCCAATTACGGGGGCTGAGATGGAAAGTGCCGTTTCCCGCTTGGGGAGGAAGAAGACGGCCCCTGGGCTGGACGGAGTACCCAGGCGCCTCTTGGGGATTGCTGTGGAATCCCTGGGAGGCAAGCTTCGGGACCTGTTCGATCTCTCGCTGAGAACCGGACAGTTCCCGAAGCTGTGGAAGGACGGGAGGCTCTGCCTCCTCGAAAAGGAGGGTCGAACGCCTGACAATCCGTCAGCGTTCCGGCCCTTGGTACTGCTGGACGAAGTCGGAAAGATGCTGGAATTTATTCTGGCATCCCGACTCGTCCAACACCTCGAGGAGATAGGGCCCGACCTGTCCGAGGCCCAGTTCGGGTTCCGGAAGGGGCGGTCGACGATAGAGGCCGTCTCTGCCCTTAAGTCCCTCACAGCGGCGGCGTCCGCGAGGGGGGAGAGGTCTTTGGCGGTGTCATTGGACATCGCCAATGCCTTCAACACCCTGCCGTTCGGGGCAATCCTGGAGGCGCTCCGGTACCACGGAGTGCCTCTGTACCTGCGGCGGCTGTTGGAGGACTACCTGCGGGACAGAGACGTCGTCTACGTCGACGGGAGGGGGTCGTTGACTCGGCGAACGATGAGGTGTGGGGTTCCACAAGGGTCGGTACTCGGACCACTCTTGTGGAACTTGGGTTACGATAGGGTGTTACGGGGTGTTCTGCCACCCCACGTCAGCGTATTTTGCTACGCTGACGACACCCTGATAGTGGCCCAGGGGAGGACGTTCACCGAGTCAGCGACTCGGGCGGAGGAGGGTGTGGCCCTGGTTGTGGGCCGCATAAGGGAGTTGGGGCTTAGGGTCGCGCTGGAGAAGACCGAGGCTCTGTTGTTTCACGGCCCTCGGCAGGGTCCCCCTCCAGGCGCGACCCTAAGGGTGGATGACACCCAGATACCTCTCAAGAGACAAATGAGGTATCTGGGTCTCATCCTTGACGGGCGCTGGGCATTCGGCCAGCACTTCAAGCTGCTGGCCGAAAGGCTTGTAAAGGCAGCGGTCGCGCTGGGGCGACTGTTGCCCAATGTGGGTGGGCCAGGCTCCGCATGTCGGAGGTTATACCTCGGCATATTAAGGAGCATGGCCCTATATGGAGCGCCTGTCTGGGAGGATGCCCTCACGCGCCAGAATCAAGTCCATCTGCGAAGGGCGCAGCGGACCCTGGCGGTGAGGGCATCTCGAGGGTATCGCTCGATCTCCCACGGGGTCGCCTGCCTCCTAGCAGGAACCCCCCCGTGGGAGCTCGATGCGGTAGTGCTCGGTGCCGTTTATCGGTACCGGTATCGGTGGTTTTTAGTGGGTAAGAGTCCCACATAACCTGGCACTCCCCCTTGGGTGTCAGGTAGGTGATGCACCTTTTCCCCGCGAAAAAAAAAAAAAAAAAAAAAAAAAAAAAAAAAAAAAAAAAAAAAAAGGTTAGGTTAGGTTAGGTTAGGTTAGGTTAGGTTAGGTTAGGTTAGGTTGGGGGCTTAGTCCCCCCCGATGGTTGCCCGCCTTGTCGTGGCGGGGGGGCTTAGTAACCGTGGACTGGTCACCCACGGTGAACTAAGAGGCAACCAGGGCCGGCCTGTTGGGGCCGCCGGCTGGCCCGAGGAGGGCGCTCCCAGCGGGCTGAAGAAGTCCGCTGTGGACGCGCTAGGAGATGGGACCGCAGAAGAAGAGGAGTGCCGGTATTACGGTGCGCCGTTCTCCCTATCTTCTGCGGCCGTGGAGGGATCGCAGGGGGAGAGGCGTGTTGGTATTACGGTGCGCCACTCTCCCTACCCCCTGCGAGCCGGCGGGGCCGTTCCGTGGAAACGGCACTGGTGGGGCCGCAGAGGAAGAGGCATGTCGGTATTGCGGTGCGCCGCTTGCCCTATCTTCTGCGGCCGAGGTGTGGTCGGTGGCAGAACCACAGACCCGATCTGCCACCGGGTACCAGTTATCTGGTACCCATGGCGTCCTAGTAGCAGACTTGGGGGGAGTCTGCTACAGTACTGGTGGAGGCCAAGGAGGGAGGCGCACCTTACCATCTGGTGCGCCCATCGTGGAGGGCCTTCGGGCTGTTTGATGGAGCCGCATGTGGGCGGCTGCCGCCGGCGGGGTCGCGGATGTGTGCGAGAGCGTTCCCGTGGCCCCGTCACAAGGCGGCGAGGAGGAAGATGGGGGGGTTTTTAGTGGGTATACCGTGGGTCTCATTAGCCTATACGGGAGTCCCACATAACCACTCGGGTGCCCCCTGCGCCCGGGTGGTATGCGTAATGCATTTTCCCCCCCGAAAAAAAAAAAAAAAAAAAAAAAAAAAAAAAAAAAAAAAAAAAAAAAAAAAAAAAAGGTTGGGGGCTTAGTAACCGTGGACTGGTCACCCACGGTGAACTAAGAGGCAACCAGGGCCGGCCTGTTGGGGCCGCCGGCTGGCCCGAGGAGGGCGCTCCCAGCGGGCTGAAGAAGTCCGCTGTGGACGCGCTAGGAGATGGGACCGCAGAAGAAGAGGAGTGCCGGTATTACGGTGCGCCGTTCTCCCTATCTTCTGCGGCCGTGGAGGGATCGCAGGGGGAGAGGCGTGTTGGTATTACGGTGCGCCACTCTCCCTACCCCCTGCGAACCGGCGGGGCCGTTCCGTGAAACGGCACTGGTGGGGCCGCAGAGGAAGAGGCATGTCGGTATTGCGGTGCGCCGCTTGCCCTATCCTCTGCGGCCGAGGTGTGGTGGGTGGCAGAACCACAGACCCGATCTGCCACCGGGTACCAGTTATCTGGTACCCATGGCCTCGTAGTAGCAGACTTGGGGGGAGTCTGCTACAGTACTGGTGGAGGCCGAGGAGGGAGGCGCACCTTAACATCTGGTGCGCCCGTCGTGGAGGGCCTTCGGGCTGTGGCGATGGAGCCGCTTGTGGGCGGCTGCCGCCGGCGGGGTTAAAAAAAAAGGTTAGGTTAGGTTAACTCCCTCCCCTGGAGCTGCATCAGGGAGGGGCTCCGATTCCACGGAGTTCCTCCGTACCTGCGCCGGGTCGTCGGGGACTACCTGTCTGGGCGTGCGGTGGAATACCCCGGTCGAGACCGGTGGTGTCGGCGGGAGATGTCGTGCGGCGTTCCTCAGGGGTCGGTACTAGGCCCACTCCTCTGGAACATCGGCTACGACTGGGTGCTGCGAGGAGCCACAGTGCCGGGTGTCGGCGTAGTCTGTTACGCGGACGACACCTTGGTCACTGCCCGAGGCAAAAGCCACAGGGATGCTTCCTTGCGCGCCACCGCCGGCGCGGCATTCGTGGTGGGCCGCATACGGCGATTGGGTTTGCGGGTGGCGCTCGAAAAGTCCGAGGCCGTGGTTTTCCATGGCCCGCGGAACGCGCCGCCCCGGGGTGCCCATATCGTCGTATCCGGAGTCCGCATCGACGTGAGGCCGTCGATGCGCTATCTGGGACTCGTCCTGGATAGCCGGTGGAACTTCGGCCCCCACTTCGAGTGCCTTGAGCCTCGGCTGCTGAGGGCGGCTGCGGCCCTGGGAAGGCTGCTGCCGAATCTCGGCGGACCTGAGACGTCGTGTCGGCGTCTCTACGCGGGAATCGTGAGATCGATGGCCCTGTATGGTGCCCCTGTGTGGGCCGGCAGCGCCCTGAGTCGCAGCAATATCGCCCGCTTGACGCGATTCCAGCGGGTGATGTCGATCAGGACGACCTCGGTATCGAGGATATTAAGGAGAAGGCGGGCCAGCGCGTGGCTAGGATCCTCTCTGTGGCCACCACCTCAAACAACCTGAAGGGTGGCTTTGTGAAGGATCTTAGGTCTTGTGCCAAGGATCTCCATGAGATAATTGAGAGCCTAACTAGGCGCTCAGAGACCGAGGAAACAAAGAGGGTGCATAAGGAGAATGCCCGCCTTAAGCGGCATTTAGAAGACCTCAAATCAGAGGTAGCCGCGCTGAGGCGAGACTTTTCAGATCGAAGGTCCACTCAACCTCCAGAGGCTTCACAGGCTACTCAAGCGAATTTCCTTGAGGATATTAAAGTAACGCTGCTGGAAGAATTAAAAGGTAGCATAATTCGCTCTGTTGGGACGATGGTGGATGCGAAATTAGCGGGCATCCAAGACCGTCTTCTCCCACCACAGGTGTTGCGTCCGCCTCTGGCACATGACAGAGAGGTAAGGTCAAGGCGGCCCACCCAGTCACTGGTCCTCCCAACCACACCTGCTGAACTTACAGAAAAATCTGCGGAGAGTTGGGCCACTGTAGTCCGGAAGGGAAAAGGGAAGGGGAAGAAGTCCTCCCCCCCGACACGCACTGCGGCACCGACAGTTCCTGTGGCCAAGGTGACTGGATCGACTAAACCAGTACCCAAGCCATCGAGAGCTAAGGCAAAGTTAACCCCCCCACGATCCACAGCTGTAGTGATAACGCTACAGTCTGAGGCCGTCAATAAGGGGGTCGACTACAAAACAGCCCTGACGAAAGCCCGTCAGGGCATTGATCTGAATGAACTGGGTATCAGCCAGATCAAAATTAGGCGCACAGCGACTGGAGCCCGAATCCTCGAGCTCCCGGGCTCACAGAGTGCTGCGAAGGCCGACCAGCTGGCAGAAAGGTTACGAGTCACGCTAGCTGAGGTAGCCCGTGTTGACCGCCCAGAAAAGCTGGCTGACCTTCGCATATCAGGATTCGATGACTCCGTCACTATTGAAGAAGTGGTGGCGGCAGTCGCAGCGAAGGGGGGCTGTTCAGTCTCGCAGATCAAGCCTGGTAACTTGCGGCCTGCCCCGTACGGGGTGTCATCAGTGCTGGTCCGCTGCCCAGTGGTGGCGGCCAAGAAATTGACAGAAGGTGGACGGCTCCTGGTAGGCTGGAGCTCCGCATCTGTTGCTGTACTGGAAGCACGCCCCATGCGCTGCTATAAGTGCATGGGACTGGGGCACACGCGCCAGATGTGCCCCTCTCAGGCGGAGCGTGGAGAACTGTGTTTCCGGTGTGGAAGGCCGGGGCACAAGCTCTCCACATGCAGTAGCACGTTGCGCTGTGCAGTGTGCGCAGACACAGGACGCTCGTCAGGGCACGTAATGGGAGGAAGGGATTGTAACCCTCCCCCTACCAAGGGTAGAGTGGCCCCAGGGACAAGGGCCGCTCCTGTTGTTGGGCGCCGTTCGGCAATTGAGGAGGTTGAAATGAACGAATAATGGTTCGGTCATTCAACTTCCTCCAGGGGAACCTAAACCACTGTTCCGGGGCCCAGGATTTGTTCCTCCAGGCCATGGCGCAGTGGGAGATTGAGGTGGCGGTCGCGGCCGAGCCGTACTCCGTGGTTCCGCGACCGCACTGGGCTGGCTCCGCCAATGGCGACGTGGCCATTGTCGTTCGGTCGGGGGGGCGTCACACACTCACTGTCAGGGAGAGGGGTCCAGGTTTCGTGGCGGCCAAGTGGGGGGAGTACACCATTGTTGGTGTATACTTCTCCCCGAACAGGCCGCTTGCGGAATATGAACCCTATCTGGACTCCCTCTTAGCGTTGGTTGGGCGCATGGCGCCCGACCCCGTTATTGTGATGGGCGACCTTAACTCGAGGTCGCCCATGTGGGGTGACACCCTCACGGATGCGTTCGGAGTGGCCCTTGAGGAGTGGGCCGTGGAGGCTGGGCTGTCCCTCATAAATAGAGGAACAGTGCCAACTTGTGTGCGACCGCAGGGGGAGTCCCTGGTGGACATAACGTTCGCCTCCCCCTCGATTGCGGGCAGGTTGCGCAACTGGCGAGTGCTGGAGCATGAGGTGACCCTATCGGATCACCGATATATCCGGTTCGAGGTCACCACGCTCCAGCCACCAGCCGAGCCTCCGCGGCATGCTCCTGCCTTCCCGCGCTGGTCGACGGGCCGCCTCAATCGCGAAATCGCATGTGAGGCGGCTATCGTCCAAGCGTGGTGTGTGCCGCCAAATACACCGGCCACGGTGGACGAGGGGGCTGGTCGCTTCCGCAACGCCCTAACGGCGGTGTGCGACGCCTCTATGCCCCGATCGAGGAACTACCGTGGCCGCAAGGCCGTGTACTGGTGGTCCCAGGAGATTGCGGATCTCCGGGACGTGCACGGCCGTGCCTGGCGGGAGTGTAACCACTTCCGCCGGCGGCGCCACCGCGATGCGGCGGAGGAGGCAAGGCTGATGGTGGCTTGCAAAGCTACCAAAAAGGCATTGCAAGCAGCCATCTGCATCGCCAAGGAGCGGGCTCGACAGGAACTGCTGGAGGGTCTCGAAAGGGACCCATGGGGTCGTCCGTACAAGGCGGCTCGGAACAAACTCCGTGCCGCAGGACGTCCCCTCACTGAGACCCTCCAACCAGAGTTCCTGGAGGTGGTCGTGGGCGAGCTGTTCCCTGACAGCTCGGACCACGCCCTCCCTCCCCCAGTGGGAGTAGTGTGGGAGATCGAGGCCCCCCCAATCACGGGGGCTGAGATGGAAGGCGCCATTTCCCGCTTGGGGAGGAAGAAGACGGCCCCTGGACCGGACGGAGTACCCGGACACCTCCTTGGGATTGCCATGGAATCCCTCGGAGGCCCGCTTCGGGAGCTGTTCGATCTCTCGCTGAGAAACGGACAGTTCCCGAAGCTGTGGAAGGACGGGAGGCTCTGCCTCCTCGAGAAGGAGGGTCGGACGCCTGACAATCCGTCGGCTTTCCGGCCCTTGGTACTGCTGGACGAAGTCGGAAAGATGCTGGAATTCATTCTGGCATCCCGACTAGTCCGGCATCTCGAGGAGGTAGGGCCCGACCTGTCCGAGGCCCAGTTCGGGTTTCGGCCCCGGCCCCGGCCCATCCCCGAAGTCCCAAAAGGGAAAGAAGGGAAAGGCCAAAGCCAAACAACCTGCCCCAGCCCCACCCCAACGGGAGCCCCGGCCACTGCCGCCGGCTCCTGCGTCCATGGACGAGGGGTGGAATGTGGTGGCGAGACGGCGTCCAAAGGCGGCACCAAAGAGTGCTGCCCTGCCGTCTCAACCACGGAGGGCCCAGTCTGCGGTACCTGTCTCCCAGCAGGCTCCGCAGACCAAGAAGGGACGACAGCGGAGGCGCAAGCCGCGCCCTCCCCGGTCCTTGGCTGTAGTAATAAAACTGCAGCCTGAGGCGGTAAAAAAGGGCGTCACCTACGCCGCAACTCTTGCCGAGGCCAAGAAGAAGGTCGATCTTCGAAGCCTCGGCATCGACTCTGTCAATTTCAGAGTGTCCGCCACAGGAGCCAGAATCCTGGAGGTTCCCGGTGCTTCAAACACCGAGAAGGCGGACGTTCTGGCAGAGAAGTTGCGGGCCGCCCTTGGGGAGAGCGTGGCCGTGTCCAGGCCCACGAAGTGCGCGGAACTGCGCGTGTCCGGGTTGGACGACGCAGTTTCTGCTGCAGATGTCGCGGCGGCGGTGGCCGGAATTGGTGGATGCCCAATTGCGTCCATCAAGACTGGTGAGGTCCGCCTCGACAAATCGGGTCTGGGCACGCTCTGGCTGAGCTGCCCGGTGGCTGCCGCCAATAAGGTGGCGGATGGCAGGCGACTGCTAGTCGGATGGGTGTCGGCGAAGGTCTCGCTCCTCGAAGCGAGACCTCTGCGCTGCTTCCGGTGCCTGCAACTCGGGCACGTCCGGGAGCAGTGCAGCAGCCCGGTTGACCGCAGCAGTAATTGTTACCGCTGCGGAAAGCCGGGCCACGTCGCCCGCGACTGCAATGCCGCCGCTGCACACTGCACTGTGTGCGCGGCTGCCAAGAAGCCGGCCGATCACAGGCTGGGGGGCAAATCGTGCCATGCCCCTCGGCCTAAAAGGCGGCTACCACCACCGACTGCATCCTCAACGCAGTCGGCCAGCGGCAGCTCAGCTGGAGTGTCCGGGGACGGACTTGTGGCCATGGAATCCTAGTCATGGACCACAAGCTCCGATTCCTCCAGGCGAATATCGAGCACTCCGCCCGAGCTCAGGACCTCCTGTTCCAGAGCTTCGCGGAGTGGTCGATAGACGTGGCCGTGATCTGCGAGCCGTACTATGTCCCCCCCGGTGAGAACTGGGTTCGGGAAAATGACGGCTCCGTCGCGATCGTCCGATGGGGTGCGGCGAACTCCCCACCCTTCGAAAAGGTAGCGAAGGGTCCGGGATACGTCGCTGTGTGGTTTGAGGATTTTGTAGTCGTCGGTGGCTACTTTTCCCCGAACCGCACACTCGCCGAGTTCGAGATTTATCTCGGACGGGTGGGCGCCTTAATCGGCCAATGCCACCCTCGCCAAGTGCTCCTCGCTGGCGACTTCAATGCCTGGAATACGGCTTGGGGTTCCGTCAGAACGGACGTATTTGGCGAGGCACTGGAGGAGTTTGCCCTCGGACAAGGGTTGGCCCTTCTCAACCGGGGATCGATGAGCACGTGCGTGCGACCCCAGGGCGAGTCGATCGTGGACATCACGTTCGCGAGTCCCGCCCTGGCGCGCCGTGTTCGGGACTGGGGAGTGGTGGATACGGCGGTGTTGTGTGATCACCGATACATTCGGTTCGATCTCGCAGCCGTATCCCCGTCAGATCCAGCCGGTCCCTTCCGGCCCCCGGTTGACGACGGCCCGAGGTGGCAGTTGAGGCACCTCGACAGGGACCTCGCGAAGGAAGCTGCAATTGTGCAATCATGGGTGTCCGCGCCTGTGGGCCCCGTGGTGGTGGAGGACGAGGCGGAATGGTTGCGGGGCGCGTTGTCGCAGGTTTGCGACGCGTCAATGCCCCGAGCCAGGCGTCGTCCCCCGAAGCCCCAGGTGTACTGGTGGTCCGCCGAGCTCACGAATTTGCGTGCAGCTTGTTTGGTCGCACGACGCCAGTACACCAATTACAGGCGGCGGCGGATGCGGGAGGAGAATGTGATTGCACTCCTGCATGCTTCCTTCAAGGAGTCCCGGCGGCAGCTGAAGGCAGCGATCGGCAGGGCTAAGGCTCTTGCGAGGGAGGAGTTGCTGGGGACGTTGAACCGCGACCCGTGGGGGAGGCCGTACAGGTTGGCGATGTGCAAACTTCGCCCCTGGGCGCCCCCACTCACGCGAAGTCTCCAGCCGCAAATCCTGGACAGAGTCGTTGCGGCCCTGTTTCCGCGGACGGGGGACCATCCCAGTCCCCCCATGATGCCTTCGGTTGCCGCGGAGCCCGGCCCGGATGTGGCGCCGTCAGTGACCCCGGGAGAGCTGGGAGCTGCGGTGTTGCGGCTGCGAGCCAAAAACACCGCCCCCGGTCCTGACGGCGTACCCGGCCGGGTGTTGGTCTTGGCCATGGATGCCCTCGAGCCTCGTCTGAGGAGACTTTTCGACGCCTGTCTGGCCCTAGGCCAGGTTCCACAGCGGTGGAAGACAGGTCGTCTCGTTCTCCTCAGAAAGGAAGGGCGTCCGGCGGAATCCCCATCTGCGTACCGCCCGATAGTGATGCTCGACGAGGACGCCAAACTCTTTGAGAGAGTTGTGGCCGCCCGGATCGTCGAGCACCTAGAGGATGTCGGACCGGATCTGGCAGACTGCCAGTTTGGATTCCGCAGGGGTAGGTCTGCCGTAGACGCGATTCAGCGGGTTAAGTCCTTGGCGCAGGACGCGATCGCCCGGGGTGAGGTCGTGTTGGCGGTGTCTCTGGACATCGCCAACGCATTTAACTCCCTCCCCTGGAGCTGCATCAGGGAGGGGCTCCGATTCCACGGAGTTCCTCCGTACCTGCGCCGGGTCGTCGGGGACTACCTGTCTGGGCGTGCGGTGGAATACCCCGGTCGAGACCGGTGGTGTCGGCGGGAGATGTCGTGCGGCGTTCCTCAGGGGTCGGTACTAGGCCCACTCCTCTGGAACATCGGCTACGACTGGGTGCTGCGAGGAGCCACAGTGCCGGGTGTCGGCGTAGTGTGTTACGCGGACGACACCTTGGTCACTGCCCGAGGCAAAAGCCACAGGGATGCTTCCTTGCGCGCCACCGCCGGCGCGGCATTCGTGGTGGGCCGCATACGGCGATTGGGTTTGCGGGTGGCGCTCGAAAAGTCCGAGGCCGTGGTGTTCCATGGCCCGCGGAATGCGCCGCCCCGGGGTGCCCATATCGTCGTATCCGGAGTCCGCATCGACGTGAGGCCGTCGATGCGCTATCTGGGACTCGTCCTGGATAGCCGGTGGAACTTCGGCCCCCACTTCGAGTGCCTTGAGCCTCGGCTGCTGAGAGCGGCTGCGGCCCTGGGAAGGCTGCTGCCGAATCTCGGCGGACCTGAGACGTCGTGTCGGCGTCTCTACGCGGGAATCGTGAGATCGATGGCCCTGTATGGTGCCCCTGTGTGGGCCGGCAGCGCCCTGAGTCGCAGCAATATCGCCCGCTTGACGCGAGTCCAGCGGGTGATGGCGATCAGGGTGGTACGGGGTTATCGCACGATCTCGGGTGAGGCATCTTGCGTGCTGGCGGGTACTATTCCCTGGGACCTGGAAGCGAGAGCCCTCGCGTCGCTCTACGAGTGGCGCGTGGAGGCGCTCCGGGCCAGGGGTCACACGCCTGCACTGCAGGAACAGGAGGGGCACAGAGCTGAGCTGCGCCAACGGGCTACCGAAGCGTGGGAGTCCAGGCTGGCGCTTTCGAGCGCCGGACTCTGGACTATCGAGGCAATTCGTCCGGTCTTCCAGCAGTGGTTGGGTAGGCGACACGGTTTCCTGACCTACCGTCTGACGCAGGTGCTCTCGGGACATGGTTGTTTCGGGAGTTACCTGTTTCGGATCGGTCGGGAACCTACTGCCAGGTGCCACCACTGCGACGATTGCCTCGACGAGACGGCCCAGCACACGCTGGAGGTATGCCCGGCGTGGGATGCGGAGCGCAGCGCGCTCGGCTCTGTATTGGGTGCCGACTTCTCGCTCCCGACCGTGGTTCGCGCTATGGTCGAGAGTGAGAGATCGTGGCAGGCGGTGCGATCCTTCTGCGAGGCCGTAATGCTCGCGAAGGAGGCGGCGGAGAGGGCGAGGGAAGATGATGCATCCTCCCTTCCGCTTCGTCGCCGTCGCACGGGACGCCGGAGGGCGGCTTTCGTTGCCGAAAGCCTCCCTCTCCCGCAGTCCCATGAGCCTTCGGTGGCGGGTTCGGGGGAATCCGCTTCCGGTCCAGGGCTCGAGATGGCGCGTGCGCTTCCTGCGCACCATCTCATGAGGGACGACTAGAGAGGGACCCCTCCCTCTCGGGACGTCGCCGGCGCTGCACAGAGCGCCGGCCAACGCTGTCGGGTCGCGAACGAATGCGCAAGCTCCTCGTGACCCGACTCCGTGCGTCCAGACGGAAGCCGCAGGTTTTTAGTCGGTAAGAGTCCGGCATAACCCGACCTCGGCCCCCGCTGGGGTAGGGTATCCATGAGGATTTTCCTGCGTTAAAAAAAAAAAAAAAAAAAAAAAAAAAAAAAGGTTAGGTTAGGTTAGGTTAGGTTAGGTTAGGTTAGGTTAGGTTAGGTTAGGTTAGGTTAGGTTAGGTTAGGTTAGGTTAGGTTAGGTTAGGTTAGGTTAGGTTAGGTTAGGTTAGGTTAGGTTAGGTTAGGTTAGGTTAGGTTAGGTTAGGTTAGGTTAGGTTAGGTTAGGTTAGGTTAGGTTAGGTTAGGTTAGGTTAGGTTAGGTTAGGTTAGGTTAGGTTAGGTTAGGTTAGGTTAGGTTAGGTTAGGTTAGGTTAGGTTAGGTTAGGTTAGGTTAGGTTAGGTTAGGTTAGGTTAGGTTAGGTTAGGTTAGGTTAGGTTAGGTTAGGTTAGGTTAGGTTAGGTTAGGTTAGGTTAGGTTAGGTTAGGTTAGGTTAGGTTAGGTTAGGTTAGGTTAGGTTAGGTTAGGTTAGGTTAGGTTAGGTTAGGTTAGGTTAGGTTAGGTTAGGTTAGGTTAGGTTAGGTTAGGTTAGGTTAGGTTAGGTTAGGTTAGGTTAGGTTAGGTTAGGTTAGGTTAGGTTAGGTTAGGTTAGGTTAGGTTAGGTTAGGTTAGGTTAGGTTAGGTTAGGTTAGGTTAGGTTAGGTTAGGTTAGGTTAGGTTAGGTTAGGTTAGGTTAGGTTAGGTTAGGTTAGGTTAGGTTAGGTTAGGTTAGGTTAGGTTAGGTTAGGTTAGGTTAGGTTAGGTTAGGTTAGGTTAGGTTAGGTTAGGTTAGGTTAGGTTAGGTTAGGTTATGTTAGGTTAGGTTAGGTTAGGTTAGGTTAGGTTAGGTTAGGTTAGGTTAGGTTAGGTTAGGTTAGGTTAGGTTAGGTTAGGTTAGGTTAGGTTAGGTTAGGTTAGGTTAGGTTAGGTTAGGTTAGGTTAGGTTAGGTTAGGTTAGGTTAGGTTAGGTTAGGTTAGGTTAGGTTAGGTTAGGTTAGGTTAGGTTAGGTTAGGTTAGGTTAGGTTAGGTTAGGTTAGGTTAGGTTAGGTTAGGTTAGGTTAGGTTAGGTTAGGTTAGGTTAGGTTAGGTTAGGTTAGGTTAGGTTAGGTTAGGTTAGGTTAGGTTAGGTTAGGTTAGGTTAGGTTAGGTTAGGTTAGGTTAGGTTAGGTTAGGTTAGGTTAGGTTAGGTTAGGTTAGGTTAGGTTAGGTTAGGTTAGGTTAGGTTAGGTTAGGTTAGGTTAGGTTAGGTTAGGTTAGGTTAGGTTAGGTTAGGTTAGGTTAGGTTAGGTTAGGTTAGGTTAGGTTAGGTTAGGTTAGGTTAGGTTAGGTTAGGTTAGGTTAGGTTAGGTTAGGTTAGGTTAGGTTAGGTTAGGTTAGGTTAGGTTAGGTTAGGTTAGGTTAGGTTAGGTTAGGTTAGGTTAGGTTAGGTTAGGTTAGGTTAGGTTAGGTTAGGTTAGGTTAGGTTAGGTTAGGTTAGGTTAGGTTAGGTTAGGTTAGGTTAGGTTAGGTTAGGTTAGGTTAGGTTAGGTTAGGTTAGGTTAGGTTAGGTTAGGTTAGGTTAGGTTAGGTTAGGTTAGGTTAGGTTAGGTTAGGTTAGGTTAGGTTAGGTTAGGTTAGGTTAGGTTAGGTTAGGTTAGGTTAGGTTAGGTTAGGTTAGGTTAGGTTAGGTTAGGTTAGGTTAGGTTAGGTTAGGTTAGGTTAGGTTAGGTTAGGTTAGGTTAGGTTAGGTTAGGTTAGGTTAGGTTAGGTTAGGTTAGGTTAGGTTAGGTTAGGTTAGGTTAGGTTAGGTTAGGTTAGGTTAGGTTAGGTTAGGTTAGGTTAGGTTAGGTTAGGTTAGGTTAGGTTAGGTTAGGTTAGGTTAGGTTAGGTTAGGTTAGGTTAGGTTAGGTTAGGTTAGGTTAGGTTAGGTTAGGTTAGGTTAGGTTAGGTTAGGTTAGGTTAGGTTAGGTTAGGTTAGGTTAGGTTAGGTTAGGTTAGGTTAGGTTAGGTTAGGTTAGGTTAGGTTAGGTTAGGTTAGGTTAGGTTAGGTTAGGTTAGGTTAGGTTAGGTTAGGTTAGGTTAGGTTAGGTTAGGTTAGGTTAGGTTAGGTTAGGTTAGGTTAGGTTAGGTTAGGTTAGGTTAGGTTAGGTTAGGTTAGGTTAGGTTAGGTTAGGTTAGGTTAGGTTAGGTTAGGTTAGGTTAGGTTAGGTTAGGTTAGGTTAGGTTAGGTTAGGTTAGGTTAGGTTAGGTTAGGTTAGGTTAGGTTAGGTTAGGTTAGGTTAGGTTAGGTTAGGTTAGGTTAGGTTAGGTTAGGTTAGGTTAGGTTAGGTTAGGTTAGGTTAGGTTAGGTTAGGTTAGGTTAGGTTAGGTTAGGTTAGGTTAGGTTAGGTTAGGTTAGGTTAGGTTAGGTTAGGTTAGGTTAGGTTAGGTTAGGTTAGGTTAGGTTAGGTTAGGTTAGATTAGGTTAGGTTAGGTTAGGTTAGGTTAGGTTAGGTTAGGTTAGGTTAGGTTAGGTTAGGTTAGGTTAGGTTAGGTTAGGTTAGGTTAGGTTAGGTTAGGTTAGGTTAGGTTAGGTTAGGTTAGGTTAGGTTAGGTTAGGTTAGGTTAGGTTAGGTTAGGTTAGGTTAGGTTAGGTTAGGTTAGGTTAGGTTAGGTTAGGTTAGGTTAGGTTAGGTTAGGTTAGGTTAGGTTAGGTTAGGTTAGGTTAGGTTAGGTTACGTTAGGTTAGGTTAGGTTAGGTTAGGTTAGGTTAGGTTAGGTTAGGTTAGGTTAGGTTAGGTTAGGTTAGGTTAGGTTAGGTTAGGTTAGGTTAGGTTAGGTTAGGTTAGGTTAGGTTAGGTTAGGTTAGGTTAGGTTAGGTTAGGTTAGGTTAGGTTAGGTTAGGTTAGGTTAGGTTAGGTTAGGTTAGGTTAGGTTAGGTTAGGTTAGGTTAGGTTAGGTTAGGTTAGGTTAGGTTAGGTTTTTTTTTTTTTTTTTTTTTTTTTTCTTTTCTCACATCTACTAGCTTCATGGTGGAAGCTAACTTTATTCTACGCTAAATCCTCTCATTCCAGTTCTCGCTTTTATGCTTCTCGCACTTTCATTCGTCATACTTTATCTTTCTATCATTCATCTCTTTCACACTCATACGGGTGGGATACCCGTCTACCGTACTCTAAACTAACTACTTTTCAGGTTTTTTACAGGGTGTAGAAATGGGGTAACACGTAAGACTTTTATTTATTTCCATATGTGTAGTGTTGAAAGTTTCAATTTTACAATTAATATCTTTTACAGTTTTGTTTTTTTTTTTTTTTTTTTTAAATTTACATAATATAAAAAATTTTTAAAATTTCTAATACATTTTGTTCTTTTCTTGATGTATACAGTTGCTGCTTTTCTGTTTTTAATTTTTATTAGTTTTTGTTTTCTTACTTAATTACATTTTTTATCAATTATTATTTTACATTTCTATTACATTAAATACATTTATTTCAATTCTTATCTTTTTCTCTACTTATTATTATACAATATGATTAATACTAGTTTAATACTTTACATTTTTATCTATTATAATTTATAGCCACTGCTATACATTTTTATTTTTAAGATTGTAGAGTTGTAGCTCTACATTTGGTTATCTATTATAAGTTAACTTTTTATTAAAACTGTTTATTTATTTCACATAATGTCGCTAGATATCTAATTGTTTTGTCTATTTATAGTTCTTTCTTTGTTACATTTCTTGTTTGATCTAATAATATAATAATAATATATATGTTGCCCCAAATATTTACAAAATATTTTGTCAACATATTTTAATTATTTACATGTCTATTTTACGTTTCCTTAATTATATTAATTGTCCTATTTTGTTGTTGACAACTATAAGTTGGCTGTTAGTTACCATTGTCAAACCATTTACTAACTAGCCCAATACACGCTGGAGGAGTATGATTGGCTGTAACAGTTCTGTTCCAAGTGGTATGTTTGTGCTTGTTGAGTAATGGTGTGTTGGGCTAGATCTAAAAACTAGGTTCCGGTTTCGCTATCTATTAAGATAGCGAACGTACCCAACCAGCTTCTGATCCCTGCCCTGTCCGTGTAAATATTATATATACATATACTATTAATATACATGGTAATGTTTCTACATAAAAGGGAGGCAGAGTGCTGGCAAGCGGTTATTCCCGCGATGGCACCTCAGCTGTACGCCACAGATGCGCGAGCCAATTCGTCCCACCGTTTCCGGACCGGGCATGAATGGCTAAACGCATTGTGGGAAACTTCATTGCGGTGTGCATTGGTTGCGACACAGTTTGTACACCTGGGCGGGAGGCCCTCGCGGTAGTCTTGGCATTCGTGTTTATGGTGCTCGCCTCCGCAGTGACTACATAAGTCTGCTGTGCGTTTGCACAGTCGCCTACTATGGCCGAATCCGAGGCATCTCGTGCATTGGATCAGGGGAGAATGATCCTCAACCCTGATCCTCTGCAGGTCTATGTGCAGCACGCTTTTGTCTAGTGTCCTTTTCCAGATGATCGGAGAGACGCTCAGGACCACGTGGTTCACTTGCGGGTTTCGCGTTCTTTTGCGGAACTTGACAGACACCCTATCTTCTTCCTCGCCAAGTCCCGCAAAGATGTTCGGGTTCTGGTTCTTGAGCGCCTCTACGACTTCGTCGTCCGTGTGCACGGCGAGGACGCTTCTGAGCTGTAGGAGGGGATCCTTATTTGTAACCTCTTCGCACCTAAGGTTATCACCTACCTCTTCGATCCTCCGCCTGACCTGTGCCCTTTCTTCGGTCGTCCTACAGCTCAGTATGACTTTCTGGTCTTTGGCCTTCCTCGCTCTTTCTACTCGGATCCAGCCATCCCTCGCTTTGACCGCCTCCCTTACTCTATCCATAACATGTTCACTGGTATCATTCGTATCTCCTGACGAGACAACTACCGAGTGTAGAGTCGTTCGTTCATAAGCGTCAGCTTTTGAACGACCCGAAACCGCACCCGCGTAGCTATCCGGTCTGTCTCTAACTGTTATCTCTCTTTGATTTCCAAAAGCTTCCTGTAGCTCCTCCATTCTCGCGTTGTTGTCAGAGATAAATTCTTGCGTCAGTCTCAGTTGTGCCAGCAATTCTTCATTTTGTGCCGCTCTTGTCATTCCCTGTTCGAGTTCTTTGGCCATGTCCATGACCAGCGTGTAGAGCTTACCGCATGCCCTTGCAATGTCTCTTTTTATTTCGTTTTTGATGTTTCGCGATGCTCTAAGTTGTTCAAAGGTCTTGTCTCTACACGCTTTGGCCTCGAACAGCCAATTTTCTATTTTACCATCAGGCCCTGCCTGATTTGTCTGTGGTGTATTTGGAGAGGAGATTTCTGTTACGTCCTCGGTCATCTTAACTGGAGTACGGTAGAGCGCCATGTAGATGTGAACGTCAACAATAAAATAAAAAATAAAATAGAATTGCAATTAAAATAAATAATAATAGGGGTGTATAGTGTCCCTATTATCGTGTAAATTGTATAGTGTATTAATTATATAAATTAAGAATTAAATGGAATTAAATAGGATAAAATAAATAAAAATTTTTTAAAAATTTTGTAGAGTCAAGTTTTCCCCGGTTGAAGGTTCCTGGTAGAGTCAATGTACACCAATTCAATTCAATAAATAACAAAATAATTTTAAAAAGCAATTTTTTGACGGCACTAACAGGAATAAAATAAATTAACAGTCCAATAGGGGGCCTAAATCTAAATTTTTTTTTTTTAAAAGTGACTCTATGTAGAGTCGCTTTTTTATACTTAACTTAAAGTGCTCCGCGGTCCAATATTAAAGGAGAAAACCACGTCGCTCTAGGACAAACGGTTGCCGAGTAATCTCAATAAGAGTGTTTTCAAGATGGCGGACCAAAATGGCCGCCAGTGTCTAAAAGACGATTATCTCGACTTCCAGGTGTCGCAGAGAGACGGGAAAAGTTTTCCAGTTGGTGGCCCGGTCGGCTCTACCTCCCCGGAAGGTCAGTTGGAGGGGATGAAAGTGGGACTTGGATCCGTTAAAAAGGGGGGGTGGGGGGTAGGGAACAGCAAGGGAACCCTAACAAAGAAAACCTCGCAGCTCTACGACCGCTAGTTCCCGAGTTATGCGAGTTTAAATAAAAACAAGATGGCGGACCAAGATGGCCGCCAAATGTTTGACCCGCTATAACTCCGGAACCAAACGTCTCACCAGGGCGTGCGAGGGCTCCTCGTTCTTCCCCTGGATAGCCCTAAGAGATTCTAGGGCTAGATGTCGAATCCAGATAACATATGCCCTATGACCTAGAGGGGGGTAGGGGGGGGCAGAGAAACTTACGGGAAACACAACAAAGAAAACCGCAACTCCGTACACCCGTTTTTAGCAGAGTTATCGCTTATTGAAATATTGGGCAGTCTTGGGCTTAAGTATGCCGCCCTAGTCAGAGATTCCGCCCAAGATTTCTATCCGCGATTACTCGGGCTCTATTTAATCTAGGAATACCGAGTTTGGTATTGGGATGAAGGTCTTTTTAAGGCCTTTAAGATGGTGATAGAATAAATTTTTTCTAAACAACCCCCGATTTTTAAATATGGAAAAACACGAAAAATTTTTTAGAAATGTCAATAAAAAATATAAAAACTTAAACTAAAATTCTGAAAAATTTAACAATACCTATTAACAATTTATTCTATTTTTCTACGTAAAAATTTTTATTCTAGGTTGATTATTCAACCACCCTCGTGACTACCCCTAATTTTTAAAAATTTATTACTAAAAAACTATCCAACAGAAAAATTTGAAATTTGGCTATATTATACTTTTAATTACTCTTAATTATATGATAATTTAAAAAATATGGGTTATCGATAGCTTTTACAAGTTACGATTTTTTGAATTTTAGCAAAATTTTAAAAATTTAATATCTAAAAAAGTACTTATGTTATATTTATTCTTGAGGTGTCGTCTTGTTGGGGCTGATGAGGAGCACGATTCTGCGTAGTTGGTTGGGCCAGAAAAACTGCGGATCAATTACCACGTGGCCACGTGGTAGTTGTTTTTTTGGCCTTAATTCCGCCCTGGTGGGCGGAAAAAATCCAAAATGGTATCCAAAAGATGGGGGGTCTGGAGGCGCTTCCGGAAGCACCAAAAAACAGGTACCTTCTCGATCGCGTTTAAGCAGCGTAATTTTTCGAAGTTTTTACAAATTCACTTTTTGCACTTTTTTGCTGATTGTACTTCGTACGGTGCACCAATCACAGAAATATTTTCACAGGAGTGTGGGCCTTATTTTTCCACACAATTTGATGTATAGCACTTATATATACACTCAACTTTTACCACTTTTCTTGATTTTTGAAGAAATTTTCTTGGGCGTGGCAGCGCGGTTTTGCGTCGTACACGTGTTCTCGGGTCGGGGGGTGACCACGGCACTGGGTTAGGTTAGGTTAGGTTAGGTTAGGTTAGGTTAGGTTAGGTTAGGTTAGGTTAGGTTAGGTTAGGTTAGGTTAGGTTAGGTTAGGTTAGGTTAGGTTAGGTTAGGTTAGGTTAGGTTAGGTTAGGTTAGGTTAGGTTAGGTTAGGTTAGGTTAGGTTAGGTTAGGTTAGGTTAAGTTAGGTTAGGTTAGGTTAGGTTAGGTTAGGTTAGGTTAGGTTAGGTTAGGTTAGGTTAGGTTAGGTTAGGTTAGGTTAGGTTAGGTTAGGTTAGGTTAGGTTAGGTTAGGTTAGGTTAGGTTAGGTTAGGTTAGGTTAGGTTAGGTTAGGTTAGGTTAGGTTAGGTTAGGTTAGGTTAGGTTAGGTTAGGTTAGGTTAGGTTAGGTTAGGTTAGGTTAGGTTAGGTTAGGTTAGGTTAGGTTAGGTTAGGTTAGGTTAGGTTAGGTTAGGTTAGGTTAGGTTAGGTTAGGTTAGGTTAGGTTAGGTTAGGTTAGGTTAGGTTAGGTTAGGTTAGGTTAGGTTAGGTTAGGTTAGGTTAGGTTAGGTTAGGTTAGGTTAGGTTAGGTTAGGTTAGGTTTTTTTTTTTTTTTTTTTTTTTTTTTTTTTTTTTTTTTTTTTTTTTTTTTTTTTTTTTTTTTTTTTTTTTTTTTTTTTTTTTTTTTTGCGACTACTCTAGCTCCATGGGGGAAGCTAACTTTTTTATGCGCTAATACCTCTCATTCCAGTTCTATCATTTATTCTTCTCGCACTTTCATTCTTCATACTTTATCTTTCTCACATACATCTCTTTTACATTCTTACGGGTGGGATTCCCGTCTATCGTCCTCTAATCTCTAACTACTTGTAGCTTATAATCTATCATCAGGGTTTGGGGATGGGGTAACACGTAAGACTTTATTTATTTAATATGCTTAATTGTAAGCGTTTCAGTTTTACATTTTCATTTCTTTTTTAAACAATTGTTTTTATATTTTACATAATTTAAATTTTTACATTACAGTATATTTTATTCATCTGTTACAGTATACAGTTTCTGTTTTCTATATTAACTTTTATTTTGTTTTTATTTTTCTGTTTCATTACAATACATCTTTGTCAGGTTTCATTTTACATACTTATTAAATTAAATACATTTATTTAATTTCTTTCTTATTGTCTATTATTACTTTACAATATATTAAATACTACTTATATACTTAACATTTATGTCTATTGTGTTTTATAGTCACTGTTACATAATATTAATTATTATAACTGTAGAGTTGTAACTCTACATCAAGTTATTACTTGTAAATTGGCTTTTTATTAAAGACTGTTTCTTTACATTACATTATTCACTCAATTTATATATATATCTAGTTATTTTTTGCTTACTTATAATTCTTCCTTTATTACACTCTTATTTAACTTATATGTTGTCCCAAATATTTAACAAAATATTTTGTCAACATATTTTTTATTTACTGTTTTAGTTTAGGTTTCCTGTATTTATATATTTTCCCTATTTGTATTGTTGGCAAGCTACAAAGTTATATGTTTGCAATTGTCAGATTTAGAATAATTAACCCAATACACGCTGGAGGAGTAATTGACTGTACCAGTTCTGTTTAAAAATAACGGTATGTTTGTGTACGTTGAGTTGTGGTGTCTTGGGCTAAATCTAGAGGCTTGGTTCCGGTTTCACTATTCTTCAAAATAGCGAAGATACCCAACCCGCTTCCGATTTCTGCCCTGTGCGTGTAGATATTATAGATACATATACTATTGTTATACTATTACGTTATTTCTGCATATTAGGGAGGCAGAATGCCGGCGAGCAGGTTACTTCTGCGATGGCCACCTCAGCAGTATGCCACCGATGCGCGAGCCAATTCGTCCCACCGTTGCCGGACCGGGCATGAATGGCTGAACGCATTGTGGGAAACTTCGTTGCGATGTGTGTTAACTGCAACGCAGTTTATGCATCTGGGCGAGTGGCCCTCGCGGTAATCCGGACATTCGTTCTTGTGGTGCTCACCTCCGCAGTGACTACACAAGTCTGCTGTGCGTTTGCACAGGCGCCTACTATGGCCGAATCCAAGGCATCTCGTGCATTGGATCAAGGGAGAATGATCCTCAACCCTGACCCTTTGCAAGTCTATGTGTAACACGCTACTATTTAAACTCCTATTCCAGATGACCGGAGAGACGCTCAGAATCACATGATTGACTTGCGGGTTACGCGTTCTTTTGCGGAACTTAACGGACACCCTATCGTCTTTCTCGCTAAGTCCCACAAAGATGTGCGGGTTTTGATTTCTGAGCGCCTCTACGACTTCGTCGTCCGTGTACACAGCGAGTACGCTTCCGAGCTGTAGGAGGGGGTCCTTATTTGTGACTTCTTCACATCTCAAGTTATCGCCATCCTTCTCTATCTTCCGCCTGACCTGTGTCCTTTCTTCGGTCGTCCTACAGCTCAAGATGACTTTCTGGTCTTTTGCCTTTCTCGCTCTCTCTACTTGGATCCAGCCATCCCTCGCCTTCACGGCCTCCCTTACTCTCTCCAGTACGTCTTCACTCGTGTCATTTACGTTGCCTGACGACACAACTACCGAATGCAGAGCCGTCCGCTCAAAAGCATTAGCTTTTGATCGGCCCGATACCGCACCCGCATAGCTGTCCGGTCTGACACTAAGTGCTGTCAATTTTTGGGTCTCAATGACATATTTGAGTTCTTCCATCCTTGCGTTATTGTCCGCAATAAATTCCTGTGTCCTTTCCAATTGCTTTATCAGTTCCTCATTGAGTGGACAGTCTTGGGTTTTTGATCCCATCTCACGGTTTTCCGCCGATTCCTGATTCGCACCCTGTTCCATTTCTTTTGCCATCTCCTTGACTAATGTGTATAGTCTATCGCACGCTTTTGCGATGTCCCTTTTTATTTCTGACTTTGTGTTTCGAGACGCTTTCAGTTGCTCATACGTTTTCTCCCTACACATCTTGGCCTCTGACACCCAGTCGTTGATCTTACCGTCAGGTCCTGCCTGGCTTACTCTCGGTGTTAATGTGTAGGTTGTTGGGACGGAGATGTCTGCTACGCCATCAGTCTGTTTGTTGGGGGTACGATAGAGCGCCATTGTCGCACGTCAACAAATAAAAATAAAAACAAAATAAAATTAAATTAAATTAAATTGAATAAGATTAAATTAAAATTATAAATTAAGTCGTGATAATAGGGGTGTATAATGTCCCTATTATCGTGTAAATAATAATTGAATAATTGATATAAAATTAAAATAAAATAAAAATACAATTAAATTAAATTAAATTAAAATAAAATAAAAATGTATATCAAATAATAATAAATAAATTTAAAATAAATGTAGAGTCAGCCTTGTTTTGTAAAATCCCCGGTTCAGTGTACCTGGTATAATCAATACGAACCAAGTACAATAATATAAAAAATTTAAAAAAAATTTAAAAATATTCCTAAACTCTATGTAGAGTCACTCTATTTGTAGAGCTTTGTCTGCTAGTATCAATGGTCCAAACCCCCACCCCGTACGACCTTTGGTTCCCAAGATATGGACGTCTCAAGATTTTCAAGATGGCGGTCAAGATGGCCGCCAAAGGTTAAAGTGATTATATCTTCGGACCCAAATGCTGCACAACACTGCGCAAGGGCTCTACGTTCTTCCCCAGACCGGCTCTATCCACTTCCAGTGGAAAAAATGGGGGGGTTAGGTGGGGGGGGGAAAGTGAAAAGGAGGAGGGGGATCGGTAGGGGAGTATAGGAGACTAAGTTGAAAAGAAACCCCGAGTTTCTGAGATAAAAAATGCGGAAGTTATATCAATTTTAAAAATGCTCCACAAAACAAGATGGCCGCCAATATGGCCACCGTAATCAAAATTTTAAAATTTCTCCGGAACTAGCCAACCGATTTGCGTCGTGTTTGGGCTTGACACTCGTGAAATTATATAAGCTATTCACTTCTGCTAAAATAAAACTTTTAACGTCAACCCCCTATTTAAAATACCCCAAAAATGTAAATTTTAAAACAAAAACACAAAATAAAAATATAAAAAATGAATTTAAAAATTTTCTAATACTAGATTATTAATCTATATATTTTTACTAAATTTACCTTATATTACAATTTTTTCTAAAGGGTTGTTTTGGGGTAGTCAATTTTACCCCTAAATTTTAAAAATTTATAACTTAAAAACTACAGGTAATAAAATTCTAATTTTAACATATAATGTAGACCTCAGCAATAACTATCATTAAATAAAATAAAAATGGGGGGTTACAGATCGTTCTGAGGGGGCACGATTTTTTGAAATTTCGCTAATTTTTTGAAAATTAATATCTTAAAAACTACTTTCCTTATTTGAATCCGCTAAACGCCTTCGTTCTTGCCTCAGTCAGGAGCAACGGAAACCGTGGCTGAAGATGGTCCAGCACCTCCAGGGGCGTGGCTCACCGACCACGTGGAAGTTGTTTTTTTGCGGATTACTCCGCCCTCCTGGGCGGGAAAAATCCGCAAAAGGTATCAAAAGATGCGGCTCGCTCAGACCTTTCAGACGGCACCAAAAAATATGGGGGTCAGGCCGACTGAGCGAGCAGCGTAATTTTTTGAAGTTTCGGAATTTCACAAAATTTCACTTTTTTCCACTTTGTACTTCACTGAGTTTTCCGATTTTCACAAACACTTCACTATTGTGTAGGGCAGATTTTTCCTCAACTTTTGATATATATATCAAGTATGTACGTAAAACTTTTACCACTTTTTATGAATTTTAAAAGATTTTTTCAAGGCGTGGCCACGCGGAACGAAGTCGCACACGTGTTGTTTGGTTGGCGTTCGGTAGGCCGGGGGTTAGGTTAGGTTAGGTTAGGTTAGGTTAGGTTAGGTTAGGTTAGGTTAGGTTAGGTTAGGTTAGGTTAGGTTAGGTTAGGTTAGGTTAGGTTAGGTTAGGTTAGGTTAGGTTAGGTTAGGTTAGGTTAGGTTAGGTTAGGTTAGGTTAGGTTATGTTAGGTTAGGTTAGGTTAGGTTAGGTTAGGTTAGGTTAGGTTAGGTTAGGTTAGGTTAGGTTAGGTTAGGTTAGGTTAGGTTAGGTTAGGTTAGGTTAGGTTAGGTTAGGTTAGGTTAGGTTAGGTTAGGTTAGGTTAGGTTAGGTTAGGTTAGGTTAGGTTAGGTTAGGTTAGGTTAGGTTAGGTTAGGTTAGGTTAGGTTAGGTTAGGTTAGGTTAGGTTAGGTTAGGTTAGGTTAGGTTAGGTTAGGTTAGGTTAGGTTAGGTTAGGTTAGGTTAGGTTAGGTTAGGTTAGGTTAGGTTAGGTTAGGTTAGGTTAGGTTAGGTTAGGTTAGGTTAGGTTAGGTTAGGTTAGGTTAGGTTAGGTTAGGTTAGGTTAGGTTAGGTTAGGTTAGGTTAGGTTAGGTTAGGTTAGGTTAGGTTAGGTTAGGTTAGGTTAGGTTAGGTTAGGTTAGGTTAGGTTAGGTTAGGTTAGGTTAGGTTAGGTTAGGTTAGGTTAGGTTAGGTTAGGTTAGGTTAGGTTAGGTTAGGTTAGGTTAGGTTAGGTTAGGTTAGGTTAGGTTAGGTTAGGTTAGGTTAGGTTAGGTTAGGTTAGGTTAGGTTAGGTTAGGTTAGGTTAGGTTAGGTTAGGTTAGGTTAGGTTAGGTTAGGTTAGGTTAGGTTTTTTTTTTTTTTTTTTTTTTTTTTTTTTTTTTTTTTTTTTTTTTTTTTTTTTTTTTTTTTTTTTTTTTTTTTTTATATCTGTACCTCCCCCTTATGGTGGAGTCTGTTTTAACAGTATTCATTCATTCCAGTTCTCGCTAATTTTCTTCTCGCACTTTCTTACTTCATACGATATCTTTCTAGCATACATCTCTTTTATAACTTTTATGGGTGGGATTGCCCATTTTTCTTATTCAGGCCTACACCTACTTCACAGTTTTATATGTTTATTTCTTAGGGGATGGAACACGTACACAGGCTTATTTATTTTCTTTGCTTTTTTTTTACAACTTTTCTTATTTCTAATAATTATACATATTTTTTATTACTTATTTTCTAGACTCTCTATTACATTTTCTTGCCTTATATATATAAACTTATATCTAATTACAATTTCTTCCTTACTCTACGTACATGGTTTATGCTTGCTCTTTTTACATATTCGGTTTATCTCTATATACATTCATTTTCCTTAAAACTATTGTTCTTGTTTTCATTTTGCATATAATATTGTTTATATGTTACATAATATATTTTCAAAATATTTTATTAACATATTTTCCTTACAGTCAATCTTTATTTCTTTGTATTACCTTATGAGCTACTATTTTACAATACTCTAGGAAAATATTACTATTTTTGCTAGCAAGTAAATTGGCAGCATTCTCTACGTTTATGTCTTGCTCTAATTTATGTTGTGCGTCATTACGAAGTTTTGCAAAAATGGGGCATTCGAACAGGATATGAGGGACCGTCTCTGCTCTGTCTGGTTCGCAGATACACGATGGATTCTCCTTGCGCCTGAAACGTGTCAGGTACTCGGAGAATCCACCGTGGCCTGTTAAGATTTGAGTTAGGACAGAGCTAATCTCGATCCTTCGTATTATTTTGTGTGCTTCTATAGCATCCGGAAGAAAAATCTTAGTAACACCGGCTGTGTGTTCTCCCCTGTACCTATCATTCCATTCGCCAAGCGAACGCATGCGAATGTGTCGCTTGACGAATGAGATGGGGCATAAATCATACTTTGGCCTAGTTTTGGACTTCAGAGCTGCCTCCTTCGCCAGATGGTCTGCCCGCTCATTGCCCACTAGTCCTGCATGTGCTTTGATCCAAAACAGAGATACAATTTTGTTTTGGCGGGCCAATTCGCTAAAATTGGCTCTTGTTTTGACAGCTAGTGGGTGTAAGCAATTCAGACCGATTATGGACTGGAGTGCAGCTCTGGAGTCGCTGTATATAGCGTAAGAGTTCTCCCGACGTCTAAGGATCTCCGCACTTGCCTCGCACACAGCCAAAAGTTCCGCCTGGTAGACGGTACAATACGACGGCAGACCAAGCTTGACGGCGCTGGTCTCGGTCTCGCTATTCCAAAAGGATAACGAAGCACCGACCTTGCCGTCAATCTTGCTGCCGTCTGTGAAAATCCTAATATCAAAATTGCTGTTTTGGTCTAGCTGTTCCTGGTCTACCAAGGTGAGGAAGCTTATGGCTGCATTTTCGGCTGGGTGCGGATTATCCACGAAAAGAGCTTTCGATTCTACTAATCGGTCTCCGAGCTCGGGCTGGGGCACCCCCCTCTTGGCCTCGTACAGCGAGGCCGCTTCGCGAATGCGGAGGTCGAGTGGGAGTATCCCAGTCAGAACCAGGGCAGAATTCAGTGAGACCGTCCGATAGGCTCTACAGATCTTCTGCACGAAACCCCGCTGCAGGCCATTTAATATTTTTCTTATGCCTAATCTTCGCACAGCCGGGGCCCAGACGCTGGCCGCATACAAGACAATCGGCTCGATTGTGGCAACATATATAGTCCGAATCACTTCGGGGTGAAGCCCCCAGCTAACTTTCGCTGCTCTAACCAATTGTCTGTATGCAGCCACCGCCCTGGCTTCCACATTCCTAATATGTGTGTTAAATGTCAATTTCCTATCTATGGTTAAGCCCAACAGTTTTATTTCATTGACGCTGTCAATAGCCACATCCCCCATGTGTAGGCGAGGGATATCGAATTTTAATTTCCTCGTTATAGTTATCGCATTCGTTTTATGCGCAGCAAACCTTAGTTTATTCGCTAGCCCCCACTTTCTAACGTACTCCAGAGCGGCATTAGCGCTTCTCTCTACCTCTAGCGCTGTGTCACCGTCGATAGCCAACACGACGTCGTCAGCATACGCCTGAACAAAATCTCCTCGAATGTCTAGTCCTTTAAGCAAAGGATCTAGAAGCAGATTCCACAACATAGGGCCCCCAATCGACCCCTGTATACACCCCTTCGTGGTCCGCTTTCGATACTGCTCTCCTGCATATCTAACACATACGCTTCTGTCCTCCAAGTAGCTGTCGATGACCATCCTTAAGTTCCTCGGACACTTTTCCTCAGCCAGTCGAGCTCTAATAGCTGGCCACCAGGCGCTATCGAAGGCTCCCTCTATATCCAATGACACCACAGTAATAAGTTTTTTCTGTTGTAATTTAGTTCTAATGTGTTTCATGAGGTTATAGAGGGAGTCTTCGGTGCTCTTCTGGGGCATGAACCCGTACTGGCGAGTACTCATCCGGGGGATCAGGTGGTATTTAATTCTGGTCATCAACAGCTTCTCGTAGACTTTGCCCAATATGGAGAGCAGGCCTATGGGTCGGTAAGATTTGGGAGCCCTATAGTTGTCTTTACCCGGCTTTCGCAGGATCACCACAACTGCTTCTTTCCAGATGGTCGGAAAATAATGTAATTCCAAGCATTTGTTTAAAATCGCGAGGAATAAGTGAGGGGCACATTCGATAGCTTGGCCACAAATGTCTGCAGTGAACCCGTCCGCTCCGGGGGCCTTCTTCGGGTTGAAGGTATCCACCACTGCTCGAAGTTCGGTGAGAGTAAAAGGTGGGTCTTTTTGTTCTTCTTCCCCCTCATAAGCGTTCGCTTCTTTGGCTCTCTCTCTAACCTTTCTGTGCATTTCTATTTCTCCCTCCTCCGAGTCCTCCGGATAGAAGGTCTCGGCCAACAGCTGAGCCGACTCTCTTGCACTAAGGTTGTTGCCATTCCTTTCCAGAGGCAGGTCTTCTTCCCTCTTTCTGGTTCTCCCTATGACACGGTATATCCCGTCCCATAGGCTTTCTCGGTCTTGCTTACCACAGAACTCCTTCCAACTATCTATTTGGGCTTTCTTCGCTTCCTTCTCATATTCCTCCTTCTTTTTCAGGTACTCCTCTATCACCCTTGCACGACGAACCGGAGCGGCACATCGGATCCTATTTTTCCAGGTGACTGTTTCCTTCTTAAGCTGTTCTAATCTTTCCGACCACCACGGCAAGGTGAGTGATTTGTGGTGTTTTTTAAGTGGTATTGTTGGTGTGCATGCTTGTGTTATTGTGTTTGTGTATAGTGTTACTGTGTGTTCTAATTGTGTAGTGTCTTTTATGTTTGTTATAGCTTCAAGTGTTAGTGTGTGATCGCTTAGTAATTGGCAGAATTTCTTACGAAATTCTGGCCAATTAGCTTTCCGTGTGTTGTAGAGTCTTGTGGTGCTGGTGATAGTGTTACTTTTTGATTTCTGTTGAGTGATATTGAATGTGATGCCGTTGTGGTCAGAACTGGTTAAACTCTCGTCAACCTGCCAGTCTTCGATCCGGTCCAGCAGATTGGTGGAACAAGCGGTTATGTCCACTATACTGCTATACTGTTTGCCGCCCCGTATCGTGTCAAAGGTGGGTTTATTCCCTGTGTTAAGGAGGTGGAGTTGTGCCTCGTCCAAGGAACTTAACAATTCCTCTCCCCTGGAATCAGTCTTGCGCGAACCCCACCACACGCTCTTTGCGTTCGCATCACCACCAATGACCATACGATCGCACTCAGTAACCTCCTCTATCCTTTTTAAGTGGTTCAAGTAAGGGCCCAAGGGTAAATCCCCTTCAAAATAGAAGGATACGAAAGTGATCTTCCAGGCCTCAGTCCGGGCACCCACCACAACGATGTTGTGAGTGGTGAGTTGCGGGTACTGGATAATTTTAACCTCCGGGTCAAAGACAGCGATGGCTGCTTTGACCGTGCCCTGTTCTGGGGTCTGGAAGATCCTCACGCCCTGGTAACTCCTCATTCTTCCTATTCCACCCACGTACGGTTCTTGGACTAACGCTACTATCGATTTTCTTTTTACCGCCTCCAGCATAAGTTCTTGTGTTGCAAGTTCCTTCCTTTGCAGGTTGGCTTGCAACACGCGGTATTTTTTGGTGGTGTTGTTTACTGCAAAATCTCGTGGGGTGCCTTCAGCAATACGACACTGCTGCCCTTGCTATAGTGTCCCATTTCTTGCGAATTGGGCACACTTGGCTGAAGGCGTTGTGGTCTGATCTATCGCACTTTGCTACAACGCAATTTTTACAGTTGGGTGGTACATCCGCCATTCTGTCCTCACATTCATGCCTAAGGTGGGGACCACCACAGTGACTACATAGGTCTACGGGTTCCTTGCAAAAACGCTTGGAGTGACCGTAGCCTAAGCACCTAGAGCACTGTACGAGCGGTGATTGGTCCTCGACCTGTACATGCTGGAGATCAATGCGAAGAGACCCTATCAACAGTGCCTCTCTCCAGAGGGTTGGTGCCGCGCTTATCACGACGTGGTTCGTGTGCGGATTTCGTGTCTTTTTCCTGTACTTTACCACAATTCTGCTTTCACTTGGATCCAGGTTTCGGAACATTTTCTTGTTCTGGTTTATTATCCCTTTGGTTATTTCGGTGTCGGTTAGGGTGGCGAGTACTCCTTTGAGTATAAGAAGAGGGTCCTTATTGGTGACTTCCTCGCATTTTAGTTTTTTGCCAGATTTCTCTAGCCTTTCCTTGACCCTACTCCTTTCCTCTGCGGTACTGCAGCTCATCACCACCTTTCTGTCCCTCGCCTTTCTCACATTCTCCACCTGAACCCATCCTTCGGTGGCATTAATTGCATCCCTGACTTTATTCAGGACCGTTTCTCCGGTCTCCTGGTCGTCTTCGGATGCAACTATGATTGAGTGCATAGTTTTCCTAGCAACTGGCACAGTTTTAAGTGCAGTTGATGTAACACTGGCGTATGTTTTCTGTGCTGTACTTTCGAGTGCTTCTCTATGCTTCTCAATACTTTGCTTCAATTCTTCCATAGCTTTACCATTTGCTTCCATTTTCCTCGAATGCTCCCTCAGCTGCTCCGTCAGCCTGTCCTCCCCAGTTTCCTTTTCTAATCTCTCATCCATCACTCTTTCATTCGTTACATTTATACCAATCATCTCTGCTTTATTTTTTCTGGGCACATCAGTCTCTTTCACCAGCTGGTATAATCGATCGATGGCTTCTAGTACTCCAGTTTTAATATCCCCCTTCAAGTTTCGAGACAAGTTTATGTATTGTTTGGCTCTATTTACCCAGGCTTTAGCCTCTGCACTCTTGGTAGCATATGATTTTGGAGATTTGTTTATCTCCATCGTCGTTGGGAGCCGTTTATTCATGTCAGCGTCTTGGGACACAGTTTTTCTAACTTTAGCAGGGCCAGCCTGCACCGTCATTGTCGACACTGGTGTTGTTGAGAGTCCCTCCGAGGTCACCGCCTCCCATTCTCCAATGCTCTTCCTTACGTGTGTTTTTAACGTAACAGTTTTAGGAGGAGATTTGGTGGCCTCCTTATCCTCTACTTGTTTATTCGGTGTGCGAATCATTGTCAAGCGTTTGTTACACAGGTATGCGCTAAGATCAAAACAGAGCAAAGAGGGTCAACGAAATGAAATAAGGGGAAAACGCGAGAAAACTGGTGAGTAGAGTTGTAAAGGGCTCTACTTTTTAATATTTTGCCCAAAAAGGCACGTTTTAGTAAAAATATAAAATAAAATAAAAATAAAATTAAATATAGGACGTCACTGTTACACAAAAAGAAGTATTTATACAGTTTTGTATAGTCAAGTAAAACGTAGAGTCAGCTCTATCATAAGTAAAATATGTAAAATAAGTCTAATAACCTTACTATCTAATTTGCG